>CM057457.1:142487500-143969166 GCA_016271365.2 Neoceratodus forsteri | reverse complement strand
TTTAGACCCTTTAGAAAGGTCCAAGATAAATGTAGAATGCAGCTGTCGGAGGAGACTTGAGCAGCTTAACATATTATATCACAATAAGGACATAACTGAAAGTTTTGCAGCATTCACTGATGCAAAGTGTTGTAACACTAAAAAATGTGGTGGGGGGTTAAGGCTGAATAGCACAGATATGAGCCCATAAGAATAACAAGTAATGTGACAAATAAGGGGGTGGTGGGTGTAATGTTGAACTGCACAGATATGGACATATGTCATTCTAATGCTGCAGATTGTATATTAATTTCAGTGCTGTAATTTCATATTGATGTGTGCATATAGATTTATGTATAATGTCTTCTAGTACATGTTCCTTGTTTGATGTTTTTGTTCTGTGTGTGTCTTGGTCCGTGTCTTTGTCATTTTAAAGCTCGTACTGAAATGTGATTTTACATCGATATTTGTCTAAATGAAGATTTTACTGCAATTTCATTGCTTGGTTTCATAAACATCGAAATAAATCTAAATACATTTTTAAAAATAAATGTCAATTTTTTCGATCCAAAAATAAAAATTGAAACCTGCCAAGCCTATCTAGAACGTACTGTATAATACAAAATAAAACATTGATCTGCACTCTCAAGTCGTTCCATCAGATCAAGCAGCATCTTCATCGAAAACAACATTCCTGCTCCTGATAGCAAGACGCTTGAATGATGGACTCTTTCATGCCAGTACCAATCATCTCATATCCTGTAGAAGAAATCAGACAACCATTTATCGTTATCTCCTCTTAGCATGCCCAGAGAACAAGCAGTTCAGTAGCCATGGGTCCTCAGAGGTTTCCTCCCCAGGGGAGTTTTCCTCTCCTGTATGTTACTTTTCACACTCTCCATGAGTTGGAGGAGATAATCTCTTTTTGGGCCTTATATTTCCCTGTCACTGCCTAGCTCCTCTACGGAGGGTGGGAAAAGAGAAAGACCAAAGCAAAGAATGCACAAGCACTATATGATTTCCCACACCATACTACTAAACTCCCTTTCCTCAGCAGGTCTGATTGATTCAGCAACTAACTGGTCCTGAGCCTACCTTGTAGGTCAGACCCAGTCAGTCAGAATCCCCAACTCCATACCTCCCCCATCAACACTGGTGCCGTCAAGGGTCCGTATTGGGCCTTATACTCTTCTCCATATTTCTTAACAGCCTACCATCTGTCTGAATATCAACCTCAATACATATGCATGCAGATGACATGGTCCTCTACACCTCTGGACAGTCCCCCACTGATGTTGCAAACAGACTTCAGCAGGACATCAGTAATGTTCAGCACTGGTTTTGCTCTCATCAACATTTTCTAAATGCCAAGAAGACAGTCTCCATGACCTTCAGCACTAGACAGAGACTCTCTAGGCCCCCCCCACCCTCTTCCATACCCTTGATGAGACAGTCCTTGAGGATACCTCCTCATTCAGATATCTGGGTGTCTGGCTTGACCAGCATCTCACCTTCTCTGATCATGTGGACACCATCCTGAAAGGGCTGTGCCCCAAGCTCGGCACTCTATTCAAGAACCAGAACTGCCTCCCTCTCCCGGTTAGGCATGAACTTGTCTAGAAGATGATCCTTCCCATTTTTCGACTACTGTGATGTAGTCTACAGTGCCACTCCCAAGACCTCCTTAGTCAGATTAGATACCCTCTTCAACTCCTTCTGTCACTTCATTCTGGACTCTCCTTCTCTCACCCACCACTGTCAACTCTTACTCTAACACTCCCTGGCATTTCCCTCACTAGAAAATAGATGCTCCATCATTGTGCTAAATTTGTCTCTAAATTCTGGTTTGGACCACTCCCATCCTATCTCACTTCCTCTCTATCAGTCCTCTCTCCCTCCCTCTGCACACTCACTTAGATCTTACGACTCCTATTCCTTGGTTATCCCTCACTGGTCTACCACTGTAGGCCAGGCTGCTTTCTCATATCGCTTCCCAAAACTGTGGAATTCACTTCTTCACTAGATTCACCACTCCTCCTCCTCCTCCTCCTCTATAACTTCAGCCCTACATAATTTCCTCTCTGTGAATTGTACCTGCTATTAATCTACCTGGTATTCCTGACCTGCTCCCCAACCTCTATCAAAATATAGATACATAGGTTCATAGGTAGGAGTTTCAAGCCAAGTGGTCATAAACTCATAGAAGACTTGTCACTATTTAGAGAAAATATTCAGTGGTTTGTTTTCCCATAAAGTTATCTAACTGATCTTTAAATACTGTCATAGTGGATGCTTCCACCACTGCAGAAAGTAACATGTTCCATATATTAACTACCCGCTGACTAAACCAGTGTCCATGTTTAGTGGTTTTAAACTGTCCTCCTTTTATTTGCTTGTTATATAACCTAGTTCCTCTTTCATTACCAAATTGTGTTTGCAACCCAGCAGATTCCCACAATGCCCTATTCTTATGAGCCTTATAAACAAAACATAAGTCACCCCAGTCCTTCTGTATGATAGTGAGTACAGCCCCAAGTGCCTCAGTCTGTTGCCATACTCCTCATTTTTAATACCTTTAATTCTTTCTGTGTATGTTCTCTGTACTCTGTCACTAAGTTTGGTTATTTCTAGTCCTTGTGGGATGGTTATTGGTGAACCGTACTCTAGGGCTGGCCTCACCAATGATTTATACAAGGGCAGCAAGACGTCCTCTTTCCTACTCTTTATGTTTCTAAATATATTTCCCATCCCCATGTTTGCTTTTTTAATGGCCTCTTTATTATATGTATCAATTCATAGATTACTTGTTATCGTTACTTCCAAATCCCTTTTGCTTTCTGTGCAGGCTATAGTCTTGTCATTTATCGTATATACAGCTCGCTAGTTGTTTGTGCCAAAGGGCATCACTTTGCATTTATTTTCACTAAATTTTAAATTGTGTTTCTGTGCCCACACTTCCTTTTCATTTAGTTGGCTCTATAAATGCTGTATAGCAACTGAGTTATTAACAATGGCTCCCACTTTTGCATCATTGATGTACTTTTTCAACCATGCCCCTACGGAGATCTGAAAACCTGAGACTAGTGTAGAGAATAGTACTGGGCCAGAACTGACCACTGCAGCACTCCACTCAAGACTCTGCCCTAGTCAGAGGTATGACCTCTAATTTTCACTCTCTGTAACCGATCTGTGAGCCATGACTAGATCCATCTTATTAGCTGAGTATCCACCCCATTTCTTGCAGTATTTCTATTAGTATTGAATGAGACACAGAGTCAAAGGCCTTCGCATAATCCAGGTATACCACATCAACTGGTAATCCCTGATCCAAGGCCTGACTCACCGTTCCAAAAAAGTCCAGGAGATTACTTGTACAGGATTTTCCCCTTATAAAGCCATGTTGCGATATATCCACAATACCCAGAATACTTAAATTTTCTTTTAGGAAACATTTAATGAAGCTTTCCATCACTTTGCCCTCACTGAATGTTATGCCTATGGGTCTATTGTTTTCTGCAAGGCATTTATCACCTGATATATAGACTGGGTAAATGTCAGCTATTCTCCATTGCTTCAGTGTTTCCCCAGTTTGTATAGACTTATTAAACAATAATGCAAGTGGGCCTGAGATTTCCTTAGCTGTTGAGTTTAGGAAGTGGGTGTATATCTCATCTGGACCTATAGATTTGTTCATTTTTAGTGTCTTTAGTTTCTCATACACTTGTTTAACCCCTAGGAGGCACTATCCCAAGGGCTACTACCCATGCCTGCTTGGCTATTTGCAGGTTGAGGGGCCTGGGTACTGAAATGGGTGCCTCCACCCAGAGGTCAGGGTTGTTAGTGGTCAAGCTAACCTGGGCACAGCCCTCCGGGACACTGTAACCCCCCTCTGTACCTTCTAGTAGCCGGAACATTATACAGTAATCAGTTTTGCAATGACCCTTATTCACCATGCAAATACCCACACTGTTTGCACTTAACCACCAGGGCTGGTTCCACCAGTTCGACCCTGGAGACCCCCTGTAAAACAAGGTTAGGCACAGCAGCAACAGTAATGGAACTACAGTCAAGTTAAATGCAAAAAGAGTTAGACCTGATTTTATTCAAGGGACTTGAACAAGGAGGGGGCGTTATCAGGTTGATTGGCTTAAAGGCTAAATCAATCATTCAAACAGCCATACATGCACTTCACAGTCACTACACAGTCACATACTTTGGGTACCCAGATAGGAAAAAGGTGGGCTAGCCAGGAACATTGCCCGAGGTAGGCCGGCATTGCAGCTGGTTGGGGCCTTGTGATGGAAGAAAGCAACATGCACAACACACACTATTTGTAATCCAGAGCCAGAGGGCTCAGTTCATGAAAGAAAAGACAAAAGGGCAATCAGATGACAACACTTTAGATTTAGCTGTTGCTGCAGGGCGCTACCTGGATGTTTACTCATGATACCCAATACAGGACACAGGCAGGATGAAATCAAGACTGTAGGTTGTTAAGCTGGAGTGCCAGTGAAGCAGAGCTCACATGAATCACCAAGGCATCGTTCCTGTTCAAAGCGTTGAGCAGCGGGCTGATCCCCAGGCATGTCTCTCATCGCTGGCTTTCTCTGTGTCATGGGTAGTCTGGCTGGGCCAGTGTGGCAAGGCCCAGGCCAAATGGAGATGAGCATGGATTCATTCCGTTGGAGCAGGATGCAACCTCCAGCAAGCAGAACACAGTTCAGCACATAGTGAGGAACCAAATCACAATCCATAAACAGCACACAGCACATTTATACGTAAAGACATTGCACTGTACCAGGCAAATGGCTCTCCAGGCACAATTACAAGGTCTCTGCACAATCCTGGGAGTTCAGAGGTGGCTGGAGGTCCTGACAGGCCGATTTCATTCAACAAATCTTCAGTCTTCTTCAGGTTTTGAGCCTGGTCACAGCTCAGTGGCTTATCTCACACTCCAATGCCGGATTCTGTCCGAATAAACTCTAATTTACCTTTCAGGGACAGCAGGCAGGCCAAAACTCAACCCTTTTAAAGTTCTCCCATGCAAAACTACACAGGACTGCTGCTCGACTATCTCGAGTTGCTCACTCATTCACTTCCCAACTCAGAACTGACTCAAGCTGCAAGCAGCCTAGGACTTTCCCCAAGATCCAAAAGGTTCAGTTGGCTGATCTGTCTGTCAGTCAGAACAAGGGCTCCTCCTCCAGGTCTATTTGGGTGCCAAAGTTCCAAAACTACAATTCCTAGAAAATTTTGCTCCCACAAGACCCCTGGAGACAGGCTCCATTTTAAAGTCCCCAAATGTGCTGATTGGCCCATGTTAGCAATCCAGGACCAAGACGGTGGTAATAAACAGAACTGTCCATGCTGCAAAGAAAGCAGGTTAGACAAACTACAGTATCGTTACCACTCAAATTTAAATAATCAGCAAATAAGTACATCTTCTAATAGAGCTCCCCCTGCACAAATAGCGATGGCAGAATGGAGTGATTATCTGGCAGCCTGGGCAGGGCTCCAGCAAAGAAACACTCATTCCCCCTCGCAGATCAATCATAACTGTGGTATAGGCAGCTCTTAAGGAGAAAATACACAAAGGCTATACAGGCACTCTCTGGCAATAACATTAAAACTGTTAAAACACAGGACACCAACCTGGCAGTAAGCATTTAGGCAAGCTCAAGGAAGACTTTTCGGGAACCCCCATTTGTAGGAGGGGTTACATCTGTGTGTCTGAGATTATATAACTTTTTGTTTAGCCATCTGCAAATGTATCTTTCTTATTTTTGTTATCAGCATGCTTCTGGAAAAGGCTTAGAAATTATTCAATAAATTTCTGAGCTATTTCTGTTTCATTGTCTAACGTTTCAGCACCATCCTTTAAATTTGTTATCTGTCTATTTCCGTTTCTAAAGCTGGCAATGTAATTATAAAACTTATAGTTGTCCTGTTTGTCTTTCACTAGATTCAGTTCTGCTCTGGCCTTTCCTTTTTTTATCACCCCTTTACGCTTCTTACATAGTAATCTATATTTTTTCTCTCTATCTAGTATAGGTGTATCCTTTAATTTTTCTTATGCTTTGTTTTTTGAATTTATTAGTCATTGAATATTTTTGTAAACCATTGTGGGATTCTTCTCTGAGCATTATGTTTTTCTTTTATAGGAATATAATTATTCATACAGAATTGATTTTTGTTTTTTTATTGTTTCTCACATTGTATCCAGTGATTTATCTTTCAGGTCTTTCTCCCAGTCCCAGTTACCAAGGGTTTCACTAATTGATTTATAGTCAGCCATTTTGAAATGCCATACTGTAGTCTTTCCTTTTATTTTATACGTGTCTTCAGACAGAGAGCAGAAGACCATGTTATGGTCACTGCCCCCAATGGTTGTATAATAGTGACACTTTGTAAGCCTCCTTCCATGTTACTGAACAATAGGTCTAAGATATTATTATGCCTACTTCCTTCAGTTACATATGGGATCAACCCTTTTTCTGTACATAGTTCAATAAATCTGTTTGCATGTTTACTAAAGCCTTGAACTTGTTCCCAGTTGATTCTAGGGAAGTTAAAATCTCCCATTAGCACACAATTGTCATACATAGTCATGGCCTCCAGTTCTTCATAAAATCATCAGTTTCTTCTTCTGTCATATTCGGGGCTCTGTAGCTTACTTCGATGGTAATTGTTTTTTTCTTAGTTCTACATCTTATCCAGATTTGTTCATTTTCTGAACCTCCCAATTCAGAAAATAATACTTCATGTGGTTTAAGATGGGAGGCAATAGACACACCCACTCCCCCCACCCATTTTATTGTGTCTAGGATTATAAAGTACCTTTGAGCCAAGGCTATTTTACAAAAGTTCCACGTCACGCTGGTTACAGGATAACAGACACTAAAACATAAAACAGTTACAGGTACATGGTTTTAGACAGTAACTTTGTTTGATAAAATCAGACTGAGCCATGAGTAACTCAAGAAACAATAGGAGGAAGAGGGCAAGAAGGGGAGAGGGCTGAGGGTAGGGGAAGGCATTGGCGTAGAGGGTCAGGGTGAGGCAGCCGAGGGGCCTTGTCAGGACAGACACAGGAAAAGTGCATTAAAAGTTGCATTGGATAGGTAAGTGCAAGAAGAAAGGACAGAAACTGACACCTATAAGGTCAGAAGCAGCGAAGGGGATAAAGATGTTATGGGGTGCAAGCACAGGTGGAGGTGCCAGTTATGGAGTGGCAGAGCTTTTTTTTGAAAAGCTCCAAGTGCTGCTGTGGATGAGATGTCACTAGAGAGCTCATTCAGCCAACTCGGAACCCTGTATGCAAACGACCTTTGGCCTTGGGATGTGCGGCAGCGGGGAATTTGAAGGATTTGGGACTTAGAGCTCCTGGTGTTGCGGTTGGTGATTTTGGGTTTGAGGAGGGTGCTGACTCCTGATGGTGCCTTTCCCATCGTGATTTTTTAGCAGTGATGCAGGTTTGGTATTTGATTCGGTTGTTCAGTTGCAGCCAGCCTGTTTTGGAGTAGAGGTCGCAGGTGTGGGTGAGACAGTGGGAACCAGTAACGAGTCGGCAGGCTTGATTGAGGGAAGTCGAAACACACCTGAGAGATAAGGTTGTGGCAGACCCATAGATAATGAGACTGTAGTCAATGATGCTGATGATGGAGCTCTGGACAGCTATGGACAGAGCTTCTGGGGTTAGATGTTTCCTATGTCGGAAAAGTAGGCCCATCCTGGTGTTGGCTACTTTTGTCATGTTATTGATGTGTGGGACATAGGAGAGATTACAGTCGAGGGTGAGGCCAAGGTATTTGAAGGTATGAACTTGTTCGAGGGTGATTCCTTGCTTAGTTTTAATGGAGAGTTGATATTGTTTGTATTTGTTTTGGGAGCTGCAGAAGATCATGGTCTTTGTTTTTTTTCTGGTTAAGGATAAGTCTGTATTTTGTGAACCAGTTTTCGACTGCAGAGAAGGCCTATTGGAGGTTACCTTGTAGACGGACTGGATCATGGTGGGATGCCAGGATGACAGCATCATCCGCGTAGAATAGGATCTGTTCAGGGCAGGATTCTGGCAGTGAGTTCAGAAAAAGGCTGAAAAGGAGGGGGCCCAAGATTTAAGCCCTGTGGGACACCGGACTGGACTGGTCTTTGGTCTGAGAATGTGCCAGCAATTCTCACTCTATGGGAGCGGTTGTCTAAGTAGCTTTTGAGCCAGTTCACCAAGTTAGGTGAAAGCCCTGCTAGTCGAAGCTGGGCAAGTAGGAGATTGTGGTTGATGGTATCAAAGGCTTTAGTTAAGTCGATGAAGGTGGACCCAGTAAGATGACTGTTATCGAGTGAGTGATGGATTGCACCAGTGAATTCAAGTAGCACCGTGGAGGTGCTATGAACTTTTCTAAAGCCATGTTGCTCCTTGTACAGGATGTTGTGATTGTCTAGGAAGTCGGTGAGCTGGTCTGACACAATCCGTTCTAGGGCCTTTGAGAGTGGAGGTGGGATGGAAATTGGATGGTAATTCTCAGTAGCTGTTTTGTCACCACTTTTATGAATTGGGGTTACCGTGGCAGATTTCCATAAGTCAAGGAGCTGGCTGAGGCTGAGGGAGAGGTTGAAAATCCTGGTCAGTGGTCAGAGTACTTCTTCAAGTGTGAGTGATAGCAGTTTGAGGTCGAGAGAGTCACTGCTGGCTCTGGAGTTGCAGATAGCTTTGGTAACGTAGCTGCAGACTTGATGTATGTTTACTGCTTTAAAGTAGAAAGGAGGGTGGCTGGAGGTGGCTGGGGGGCAAGGGGACCCACCTCATTGAAAAAACCCTGTGGGAGTACAGCACTGAGGTCCGTGTCTCTGTCTTTATGGAAAAAAGTCTTATCCATTTATACTTTTAACCCAGTCACCAGGTTTAATCCAGGTTTCTGTGATTCCACAGATGTCTACATGACGTGTCAACAAAATGTGTTTCAACTCCTCCATTTTATTAGTTTTACTCCTAGCATTTACCAATAGAATTTTCAATTCTTATAACCGGCCTGTCAGTGCAGCAGTTGGATTTCCGCTTGCAACGCTGGTGACCCGGATTCAGGAACAGACCTGGATCATCAGGGGGATGGCTGGGGGAGAAGGATTGAGCGTCCCACGGACTGATCTCCTTCTCAAGGGGGAGGGTGTGGTGTTGTGTGGGTCCAGCACTTGAAGGACCCCTGGTGGAGGCTGGGGCACCACAGTGAGCGGCTCCAGCAAAGCTTCGGGGGCGGGATGGATGCTGGCATCATTGCACGTTCCCACCCCTGCCTACAGGAGGAAAAACTAGCCTTCCCTTCACCTCCATGATGCCGCCCCCCGGCTGCCATCAGCTTCCATGTCAACTCCCACATATCCCATTATTCGCGGCACTCTTGAGGGCCTGGTGCCACTAACCCTGCCCTGGGAGGCAAGCCAAGGGGTACCAAGAGGGCGGCTAATGTGGGAGCTGCAGCCAAGGGGTCTGTGACCGGGCAAAATCCTGGTGGTGGGGAGGCACCAAAAATAGAAAATAAAAAAAAAAAAAAAAAAAGAAAGAATTTTCAATTCTTGCTTTTTATGGGGTCTACCTTGTTTTTCTGGATACACTGTTTTACTAGTATTTAATGCAGACTGAGATTTTAAATGCCTTACAGTTTGATGGTTCACTGACTACCTTTGGGGAAGGTCCCAATTCGAAGATGGCAAGGTGTGCAATCAGGGAACTGCCTAATTCAAGATGGGGTTCCACAGTGTTCCATCCTGGGGCTCTTATTATTTTCTATATTCATTAATTACACGCCAAAGCACTGTGGTGAGGTGAACATACTTCTGTATCAGACAATGCAGTGTTCTACAGGTCCTCCAAGGACTTGAGCTCACTGAACAGTGCATTGACAAATGACCTGCAACTTCTCGAGGGTTGGCTGGCTAGCAACCAACTCTTATTAAATAGTAAAAAAAACAAAGGCTATTTTATTCAGCCCAGCTAGTTCGGGAACAGACAGAACCTTAATTCTAACTCCAAACCTCACAAATGGCACAAGTATTGAGGTAGCTGACACGATAAAGTACTTAGGTGTAACATTAGACCACAGTTGTACTTTCAGGCCACATATCAAACAACTCTCAAAGGCTCTGAATCAGAAACTTGGGCTACTGTACTGCCTCAGCCCTTTCCTCACACAGGACTCCTGGCTAAGGATTGCTGCAGGAACCCTAATGTATGGGTCACCAGTGCTGCTCACTGTAAAAGGTAGTGAAATACAAAAACTCAGTACCCTTTACCACAGGGTGTATCATTTTGCTATTAGGGCTCTGCCAAGGGAGCACCATTGTCAGGTGCTCCAAGCCCTGTCCCGGCCCTTATTGAAAGGTCGCTTTGAGTACCCATCCTGATGCTTAACCTACAAACTACAGTCAGGTAATGCTCCACCGAGCTTAGCTACAACATTGTCTGCCAAACAAAACAGTAGGCCCCTTTGATCCTCCAGCCATCAGCTCCTCACCGTGCCCAAAAAGTGGTCCTCCCTGGAACAGAGGTCATTCTCTGCCAGCATCCCACCCCTCTGGAACTTTCTTCCTGCTAGGATACAGGCATGTAATTCTCTTGGTGGGTTCAAAAAAGGACTTAAGGCTCATCTTCTAGAACTTAACCAATGTACTTGCTATCGCTGAAACACTTACTCTCCTCTAGGATAGGTAATCCCCTACTGCAGCTTTGTCTGTAAACATGCATGACAATTATTTAAATATACAATGGCAAGAAAAAATCCTGGTCTCTGATTGGTCAGTCTGGAACTGGACCCGTGATGTTATCCCTGCACAACATCACGGGTCTAATCTCATCGTTATGGCTGCTCTCTTTTTTTGCATCTCCTCTAAAGAAACAAACATATTTTTCCACTCTAATAAAAACATTCTTTAAAACGATTTTTTTATTTTATATTTAACAACGAGCCATTGTATAATAGCAATAATGCCCTCCAGGGTGTGTGTCGTTTGGGATAACGTCACGCCTCAGGCATTGGACGCATTCGGCCTACGGCCTCGTGCCCAACCACCTGAGGTGTGACGTTATCCCAATATGACACACACCATGTTGCGCATTATTGCTTAATTGACCTACGTTAGGTGCTGCTGTCTGAAACTTGCCATATTGCTATTCTAGAATTTGTAATGTAAACATTGCCACATCTGTTTTTCTTCCACCTATTGTTCACTGTATAACTTACAAAATGTCAACATGTTATTGCACAGTACTGTCATGGAATGGATTGTTTTTACCGCTAATTAATCCCGGGTCACACCTGAAAAAGGAACTGTCAAAGTCCCAGTAGGTTTCCCTAGTCAACAAAATTAAATAAATAAATATTATCACTACTTTCCTTCCCTGCAGAGATCCCTACCTGGCCATTCCTCTGGATTATCTATACCAATAAAACTATGACTTTAGATTCCTATCAATCTACAACTATCGATATATCTATAACTTTGATTCCTGTTCATCTGCTCCCCTCCCAGCCTCGTTACCTTTCCACCTCTGCTGTTACTCCCTATCCACCCTTCTTTTTGGGCTAAATGGTACCATCATCATGAATGTAAGATGTTATCCCAATGTAATGTACTTGACCTGTCCATTGTGACCTCTGTATACGATTATACTCATATGCTGCACTTAATATGTTCTCTCTGTTATTTGCTATTCTCCGCTGCCAACATTGTTGTAATAATGTTTGCTGTTGTATGCATGTATGTATTTTTTTCCAGTACCCTTTCCCCAGGATGCACCGTGAGATGAGCAGCTTGTTGTTCAGTGTGCCTTTCCTGGTGAAACGTTTCAATAAATAAATGTACACTACTCACTAAACATTGAATGATAGGGCTTTGCCCAAGATTCAGTGTGGGGGAATTAACTCTTCCCACATTCCACATAAAAGCCAGCCTCAGGGCGTGGCCTAGCTGGAGAACATGGAGGACGCATTTCTTTAGAGCTCTGCTAGGATCCACTCGCAATTAAAAGCATCCCTCAGTAAAAATTAATTCAAACCACATCATCTTACTCCACGAAGCCTACTGATGCCTGCCACTAGTAAATTAGGTGGGGAAAAAAGCAAAATTTTGCTTCACTACTACCCGACAAAACCAGAAGCCTACTGAGCTGAGTGGGTCTCTACAGCAACAAGACAATTGCTGTGAGTCCCTGGTCTGGAGCCCTGAATCAACAGTGACTATGGCAGAGTCTATCATAGGATACCAGCTACTGGAGGGTCTTATTAAAGAATTAAAATATGATCTCAGAACCAGAATGCAATCTGATTTCGACAACCTCACGGTGCAGATCCAGCGTATGCAGCAGATGGTGAATGTCCTTTCCGAGACGGTAGACGTGCATGGTGGCTGCCTCATGGAGCTGGAGTCACAAGTAAGCACTCATGAAGACATTAATACTACCATGGCCTCGGATCTGCAATTAGCACAGAGAGAGATAAACCTGCTGAAAGAAACTATTGATGAACATGAGAACCATGAATGTAGGAACAATATACGGATCATAGGCCTACCTGAGGGCCAGGAGGGGAAGGACTGTGCTGCGTACATTAAATCCTGGCTGATTCAAGAACTGAGGCTGCCACTGAACTCCTCTCTCGAAATCCAGTATGTGCACAGGTCACCAGGCTTGAAACCCTCCCCTGGCCAGTGACCATGACACCTACTTATTAAATTTTTAAGGTACCAGGACAGGCAGAAAATTCTGGATGTGGCAAGGAAGAAAGCCCCCATTTTCATCCAGGGGGAGAGGATTAGTATATTCTTTGACTATTCCAGATCTCTCCAGGAATGGAGGCAGGCTTTTAATCAAGTGAAAAAGAAGCTGGACTCACTTAACTGCTCATTTACTCTTGCTCACCCAGCCAGATTAATTATCAGGGCGACAAGCAGCACACTTTTAATGACCCAGACGCCGCCATGGAATTTGTCCAGAATCTAGAGAAGAAAGTAAGAAATAATGCAGTCCAGGGAGAAAAGCGCTGACTCTTCTATAATTAAGGTACACTGTGAGTATTGTAACTGGATCCAGGGACATACCAGAGAGTTGGGGAGGTTTTAGGGGATGGGGTGGCATGCTGCTCACAATACTGGGTTAGGTAGCCTATAATGGAGGTCAGCAGCCGTCCCACCGGTCACCACCGAACTCATCTCGAGATGGTCTGTAATCAATGGGTCCTTCACTGGTCCTGATGGGGAGTCTCGAAAAGGCAGCAATATAACTAATTGCTCCTGAAAGTTTGCTTGATCTTCGTTAAGTTAGCCTCAGAAGTGTAAGAAACTTAAACTACAAAGATGAGGCTAAGGTGGTTATGAAGTCCCCGATTTGGACATACTTTTTTTTTTTTTTTTTAGATGGGTAGGACACCCCTGGCATGCCAGGCTCAGAGTGCCTCAAAGAGCCTATGTGGACCCTCACAGCAAGTACTTTTCACCAATGGGAGCCCAGTGATGTGTCTCAGTGGGTTCAGGAGAGCTCCTTATTGACTTTCCTTTTTATATTAACTCCAGAATTACTTTAAAATCTCTCTGCAGAGAGATGCTACATTCGGAGACTGGGGGGTCAAATATATATAAGGAAAAAAAATTGTTTTGAGGGATGAGGGATAAGATACCTCAGACTGCCTAGTACTAGCTTTTCTCAGTAGAGCAAGTAGATAATTAAAAGGTATAGAGGTTGATGTAATTGAAAGTTGCTTGGGGGGGGAGTGGGGCACACCTTTGACTCTCAGGAGGCTCTGTATGGAAGGAACCGACTCACGGAAGGAAGAGCAATTTGGTTAATTCTGAAAAATGCATTTTTCTATGGAAGATAGCATGCTGGCCATTCAGGGCATGACCTATGCGCCCACTAAAGGGATGTTCTGCGCCTCAAGACCCTATAAACCTGTTTGTTATAAATTAGTAAAAAGGCCTCTTGGTTGGAATGGGGCAAGGCCTCCAGTCTGGGAACTTGGTGGGAGTTCCCCACCCCTTTCTACCCACCCTCCTGTAGTTAGGTAAACGAGGGAATGGCCTTGTTTTTATCTGTACTTTTTCTTTTGCTTAAAATGAATGCAAGTGTGTCCCCATCTCACTCCACGATTAGCAGAGAGCATTTAGAGCAGGAGGGACCTTTGTTTGGATAAGCTGGAGGGGGTTACAGTTTTTTTCTGGTTTTCGGGGGAGGGGGAGTAATGGAAAGTGTTGTTCATAGTTGTTTACAGTGTTTGGGGGAAATTTTCAGGGGAAGGGGGTCTTAAAGTTGGATAAGAGGTTTTGCATTAGAAAAAAAAATGAGAAGCTTGATAGGCAATCATTGTTGGTGATGGGAATATTACAGTATGATGGTAATACATTTACCAAACTGATTTACTTAGGGCACCAATGGATGACTTAAACATAATTTCCTGGAATGTTAATGGCTTAAAAATGGCATTTAAAAGAAAAAAAGTTTGGGCACAGATAAGGAAAATGAGAGCGGATATTATAATACTACAAGAAACACTTTTAGAAAAGGAGGAGACAAGCCAGTTAGCGGCTTCATGGGGGGGGGGCCCTATTATTGTCCCCATTCACCTCCAAAGCAAGGGGGTAAGCAAATGGATGCATCCTACCCTGCCTCATGGAGTTCCGAGTTCGATCTCTCACCTGCAAGGGAGATATATCATTGCTGAACGGGAGGTTGGGGGACAGTCAGTTACAGTAGTTTTGGTGTATGGGCCGAATTACGACTCCCCGGATTTCTTTACTTGCTTAAGGGTGGCCTTAGCACCATTTGGCAACAACTTGATTCTGAGGGGGATTTCAACACCTGCCTAGACCCTTTCCTCGACCACTCTTTGGGAAAGACTAATAAGATAATACGTAGTGTAAGGGCCTTAAAGGCAGCCACTGAGGAAAGAGCGTTGGTTGAATCCTGGAGACATTGCCATCCTATAGAGAGGGAGTTCTCTTTCTACTCTCACGCACACCGAAGGTATACTAGATTAAATTATGTATTTTTGTCTCCATTGTTCATTAATAAAGACCTGAAAACTGAATATGGGCCTATCATAGTTTTAGACCATGCACCTCTCCTGGTATCTTTGACCCATTCCAGAGATCACCCCCCCAATGGTGTATGGATCCTGTGATTCTCCTGGACCCCGAATATTGCGTACAAATTGTTGCGGGGTTCAATTCAGGAAGACAGCAGGAATCATAAAATATAATGTAAAACACCCTGAGATGCTGTTTTATTGCCAGGTTTGTACAGATGGCATTTTCAGATGTAGACTTTTGTCAGGTTACTATAAGAAAAACAATAAAGAGTATGGGCTGGGAGTTTAGCTAGGAAACCCCTCACTAAACACTGCAGTTGGACCTTACAATGCCCTCTAGAGACCAGGAACTGAACCCATCACATGGTATGGTCACCCTGCCAATACCCCTTGGGTTTCTGCAAGTTCATCTGCAGTCTGAGTATCTGCCCACTCAGGCCTCTGCAGCTTCACCAGTCTGAGTCCTCTCCCTTTGGTAAATTCCAAGTGAGCAGCTTCTAGCATCCAGGAAGCCCAAACCTGACCTTTGGAGGTCCAGGGCCAATCCCAGGCCACAGTGATTCCTCCTTGCTTTTAGGCTTTACAGGACTTTCAACCTGAGCTCCACCTTAAGCTTGCATCACCTTCACCTTTGGGTAACCAGGATCTCAGTACTTCAACACTGCATGTCTCTCTCATGTTTGGCTGCTTCTCTGGCTCCACACTGCTTCTCCCTGAGGTTCCTCTCTGCTCCTCAGCCCAAAGTAAATCTAAATTGTAGGTTACCTGAGCATCTCTTATATATAGAGCTCAGGTATCACATGATTTAATCAGTCATGTTCTATTAAACAATTAAATGAATACTAAATTTATAATTCACACAACTGCATTATTTTCAAAGAAATATACAGGATACATATATAGGGGCAATTGTTACACAATGCTAAGCCCCTTACAAAAGCATACACATAACATACAAACAAATATCCTTTTCAGAAATTTCATCCTTTTAAACGAATCACTTTCTGGCAGGACAAGACCCAAGCCTTCCCTGTATACTAATGCAATTAAGGGCCAGCCCTTCCCTAAGGGAACATCTTTCTAAAATGGCTGCAGCTGCTGAAATAGCAGCAGCAACAGAAACACAGGCCTAAGAGCTTCTGAACTCCCAGCTTCCAGGTACAAACTACCTTTAAAAAGCATAGATTTTTCTAGAGATGAACTCAACCGTTAACTATTATCCTGCATTTACTTTTATAGTTTATACACATCTCTTTTTCTAAAGCTATCAGATGTTTCCTTATATCATGTTTTGTTTCACAGAAATATAGTCTCAACTATTTCCTAAAATCAGTAGCAGCCTGTAAACTACAAACTATTTAGCACAGGTATATTTGCCTAGATTTACTGCTCAGCACTTTGTTACACTTGTTTGGAGGGGGGGTGCATCCTCCCATTACATAGCCAAACTGCCATGCTGAGAGTTTCTACAGCAAGGAGAACTTTATTCATTTGTTAGCTGGCAGATTACACCCTTGGACAGCTTTTTTACTCTTTATTTAAAAGCAAACCCTTATGTAATACTTCTTATGGTGATCTCTATATACCAGCATGCCACATTCTTTGGGGGATTTCAGAACACGATCTAGATTGAAGACTACCCTGATAGTGGCCAGCTATCAAGCCTCAAAGATAAACAAAATATAAAGTACAACAAACTTACATAGAAGGAAAAAGGTAACTACAACTTTATTTTATTTCCAGGGACTACTACATGCTATACACATCCCTAATTTGGCATCATGGGGTAAACTTTGTTGAAGCTGAGCTGCTTTATCCATCACTACAGTTTTCCAACTGGGGTAGGGTCACCCACCCTATCACACAAATTATTAGGCAAATTAAATTATTTATAGAGGAGAATAGGGATAGGAGGCCCCATGTAAACTTAGTATGACACGCCATGAAAGCTTATGTGAGAGGAAAAACCATTTCCTTCACTGCCTGCAAAAAGAAGAAGTTAGCAGATGACTAGGCCTTTCTAACTAACCAGATTCATACTGTAGAACAACAAAATGTGAGAGAATACTCAGCAAAGTGCTCCAATGATCTCAAAAACCTGAAAGGCCGAGTCTCCCAAATGGTTTTGAAAAAAATTGAAAGAGCCTTATTGATCACAAATTCAAGGTCCCATTTTGAGAGAGACAAAGTAGGAAAATAGCTAGCAAGTCTAGTTTAAAAAAGAGAACAGAGAGAAACATACTAAAAATGGAAGATAGGGGTGGGGAAATCACCTATGAACAAAAACAAATAAAGTATTTGAAGAGTATTGTACCATATTATACACCTCACATGTTCCAGTGGGAGCGGAACCCAGCTTTTTCCTAGATAAAATATCCCTCCCCTCCCTGACACAAGAGCAAAGGGAATCCCTGGACACCCCTATAGGAAAGGAGGAGATTGGGGAGGCAGTATGGACGAGTAAAAAAGATAAAGCCCCAGGCCCAGATGGTCTCCCTGCGGAGTTCTTTAAATCCACCTGGGAATCTTTAGGTGACCTTATGACAGAAATGTTTCAAACTGCCTTGAGTGAGGGCATTCTTCCCCCCCCTCCTTAATGCTGGCCACAGTCACAGTTCTCCCCAAACTTGGTAAAGACCCCACTAAATGCGGGTCTTATCGCCCTACTTCACTATTAAATGCAGACTATAAAATTATGGCAAAGGTTATCACCCACAGATTGGATGGGCTGCTTCCCCAATTGATTAACCCTGATCAAGGAGGGTTCGTAAAAGGCTGTCAGGCAAAACATAATGTAAGACACACTTTATGTATAACTGAAAGTGTGGGGGGTGACTTTTGGGGAGGGCTCCTCACCTTGATGTGGAAAAGGCCTTCGACAAGGTCAAGTGGCCATTCATATTTGCTGTGTTGGAAAAGTTTGGGATGGGGAAATCTCTCATTGGTTGGCTCAGGACCATATATTCCTCCCCTAAAGCCCAGATATTGACCAATAATACCCTATCTCACCCCTTTAATTTAACGAGGGTGACCAGACAGGGTTGCCCCCTCTCCCCTCTTCTGTATGTCTCAACAATGGAGGATTTGGCAGTTGCAATCAGAGATAATGTAGCGATTAAGGGCTACCATGCTTTAGAAAGGGATTATGTGATTTTGCTTTTTGCTGATGATGTTCTGCTGTTTCTGGAAAACCCAGTGGAGGCATTACCAGAGCTAAGCAAACTTTTAGAAATCTATGGCCCTTTTTCTGGCCACAAGATAAACTGGGATAAAAGTGGATGGCTGCCCCTGAGCAAAATCAAAACCCATATTAAAATAGCAGGTGTTTCCAACCCCCCTTTCAGGCAGGTCAAATATTTGGGTATCTTTCTTCCTAGTAGACTGTCCTAGATTATTAAAATAAACTATGATCCCTTAATAAAAAAGATTAAAGAGGACAGTATAAGATGGCATTCCTTCCCCCTTACCTTGATTGGTAGGGTCAATTTAATCAAAATGTGCATCCTTCCACAGATCCTATATTTATTTCAATCCTTACCCATTAGTCTTCCACAGAAATATATTAAATCAATGGAAGGAGCTATCACCTACCTGCTTTAGCAAGGGAAGTGTCCCAGAATTAAGAAACAAATCATGTGGAAAGAAGTGAGAAAGGGAGGCCTGGGTCTACCAAATGTAACTTGGTACCTCCTGGCTGCTCAACTAGCCCATGTTAGAGACCTAGTCAGAGAGAGGGATTCGGAGTCCCCAGCCTGGTGCATTTTGGAGGAGGGGGGAGACTTTCCGATCTACCTCTCAGTGTTGATTGACTCAACTAGTGGCTTGTTTTAGGTGAGGTTAGGAATCCTTGCACCAGATCCCTATTGAAGGCTTGGAAGGAGGCCCATAAAATTTTGGGCGAACCCCAGAAATTATCACCGGATGCTAAAATAGGGGGTTTCTTCTCTGATCCTGGTGGATCACCCCCTGAATGGGGGGTAGGGTGTAGATCCTGGTATAGAAAGGGTTTGTATATGATCTCTCAGCTTACACAAGATGGGAATGTGATAGATTTTAAAATGCTGAAAAGCAAATATCACCTAAATACTTCTCAGTATCTTCTTTACCTGAGGCTCAGAGGGAGATTGGAGAGGGTCTTAGGGACCGGAGACAGAAATGAATTTGGGGTGACGCCTCTAGAGGAGATGTTTAGGAAATTCTTAGCCCTCCCCTCTTTCAAACCCTTGACCAGGTGTTATAATTTTTTTGCGGACACAGGTCCAGAACCTCTAGAGACTATTAAATGGAAATGGGAAGTGGATCTTTATCCAGAAGGGTTGACTTTGGGGGACTGAAACTCATACTGAAAATGCCCTCTACTGCTCAGTGAACAACAAGCAGAGAGCAGTACAATATAATGTTCTTATGTGTTCCTACTTTACCCCTAGATTGGCCCTTATCATAGACCCTAACTCTTTGCAATTGTGTTCTAAATGTAAAATTATGGAAGGTTCCCTTTTTCACCTTCTATGGGAATGCAACAAGATATGAAAATACTGGGAGAACATCCTACAGTTCTTAGCCTCAGTACTGGGTACCCCTCTGAGCATGGACCCTGCAGAGCTCCTACTGGGCCTCCCAGGCTATAAAGATAAAGGGAAACTGACAGAGAATAAACTTTGGAGAGTGGGGACAGTGGTGGGACTCAGAGAATTGGCTCTGTTGTGGAGAGGAGATCAGGCCCTTCACTGGCCTCATGGTTAAACTCTCTTCTAGAAATTATGAGATTGGAAAAAACACAATGTAGAGTCCAAGGCTAGGTGAATAAATATGAGGAGATCTGGGCACCGATGGAAGTTGCCTTAGGTGAGCCCTGGTTTCCTCTCTTCTAATGTAGTTTGCTCAAATGTAACCTGCTTGTAGCCATTGACACTCCATAGCCCTGTCCTGGGGAAAATTATCAGAGGAGCTAAGTTTTTATTCCTATGGATAAGATATGCAACTAAATATGTAAAGATTCCTTCCTATACTACACACTTGGGAAGTATCTTTATCCTAATTGGAAGTGCTGGTCCTTTAGAAGAAATTGTCAACTGTAACAGAATACTAATTCATGTAAACCTGTTACAATGATGACTTGCAATCTGTGAATTCCTCTTTCTCCCCTTGGGGAGGAAGGGGAACTACTGTATTTGTATTGAAGACTTTCTAGAATAAAATAAAGTTTACAAAAAAAAAGCCAGCCTCTCCCAGCACCACATGCTTCCAGTGTTTCAAACACCCACCATCCTACCCACCTCCAACTCCTCCAGCGCACTTCTCACCTGTAGTGTTGAGCCTTCTATTTCCCTATCACTGCCCAGCTCCTCTACAGAGGATGGGATTAGAAAAAGTTCAAAGCTAAGGCATAAAAAAAGACTTTAAAATCCCTTATGTGACAGAACTGTTGGCCCTGGCATTGGAAAACAGGAACACTTAAGATGTAGTGTGGTGAGCAGTCTTCCTGACTGTAGTATATACATATAGATATATGTATAGTAGTAGGAGGTACAGGGAACACCACTAGGGCTCTAGTCCATGCATATAGATATTCATTGTAAAAAAATTTGTTCATCAGTCAATCGATGTTTATCAGTGCTCTTCCAATAGATCACAGTGCTTTAGAATTTATTACAAACTAACATTTCATACAGATATAAAATTAAAATCCTACTACAAAACACAGAACCTTAATAAATATAAATATAAATGCATAGTATAGTAAACCTAAATTTAACTCTCATCGGGGAATGCCTGGCTGAAAAGGTAGGTACTCAGTTCAGTATTAAAACTATCAGTGGTCTTGCACTCTCTAACCTAATGAGGTAGAGAATTCCACAGGGTTGGGGCTGCAAAAACAAAAGTACGCACTCAAGAAGTCTTTGAATGGACCCTGGTAACCACTAGCAATCCCTCGTTGGTGGAGTGGAGTGGGCGGAGGGGGCAATAGGGTCGCAGAAGATCTTGTAGGTAGCTGGGTCCCTGTCTGTGTAGGGCCTTATAGGTCAGCAATCCAACCTTGAAAGTCATTCGCCATTGTACCAGCAGCCAGTGGAGCACAGGCATGGTATAGCAAGATCTTGGTAAGCCAGTCAACAGCATGACTGCTGCATTCTGCACAATCTTCAATCGGTGAATATCAACCCCCGGCAACCCTAGGTACAGGGCGTTGCAGTTATCAAGGCGAGAGGTTTCACAGGCATAAATCAGAATTGGCATATCACCAGGCAGAATCAGGCATTTGATCCGAGCGATGTACCTCAGATGGTAAAACGAGATCTTTACAATGACTGACACTTGAGCTTTTAGTGTCAGGCTGCTGGCAAACAGAATGCCCAGATTTTGTGACTGATTTGAGGTCAGCAGCTGGGCATCTCCAAGCCAAAGCCCAGAAGGTTGACCCGCTTGCAACCCCATGCCGTGGTGACCCAGCTCAACTACCAACACCTCGGTCTTGTCATGCTTCAACCTCAGCCAGCTGGCACTCA
Organism: Neoceratodus forsteri; assembly: GCA_016271365.2. Taxonomy (NCBI): domain Eukaryota; kingdom Metazoa; phylum Chordata; order Ceratodontiformes; family Ceratodontidae; genus Neoceratodus; species Neoceratodus forsteri. Next base: position 143,947,613 of record CM057457.1, on the reverse strand, counting down.
TCCAACCCCAGATCTCAGTGAGGCCGTTGTTAAAAACCAAGACCGCATCATCCTGCTCAAGCACAAAGGACATGTAGAGCTGAGTATCAATGACATAGCAGTGCAAACTCAGTCCATACTGCCTTATACTGTCCCCCAACAACAGCATATACACTGTGAACAACATGGGGGATAAGATGAAGCCCTGCAGAACCCCAAGTAACAGGGGAAGAGGTGCAGAGGAAAAATTCCCCAACACTACTCTCTGCATCCTGTCAGTGAGGAATGATCAAAACCAATTGAGGACTGTACCAGACAGTCCACTGAAAATCTGCAGGTGCTCCGTCAACACCCCATGGTCCACAGTGTGAAATGCTGCAGAGAGAGTGAGGAGAACTAAAATGGAATGATTCCTTTGATCCCTCACCATCAGGAGATCATTCAGTATCCAAACCAGGATGGTCTCGGTACAGTGCCTCTTTCTGAAACCGTATTGGAGAGGATCACAGACATCATGCATTGTTAAATGAGCTTCCAGTCATACGGCCACCACCTTCTCAATAACCTTGCCTACAAAAGGCAGTTTAAAGAGAGGTCTGTAGTTTGCCAGGCTGTCCAGATCCAGTGAAGATTTCTTCAGGAGTGGTACTACTACCGCTTCCTTCAAGGCGTCAAGAAAAAACCCTGTCTCTAGTGAACACTGGACAATTCTGGCAAGAACCAGGCCAATGACTTCAGCACATCCCACAAGAAGGCATGTTGAGCCCCAGACCAAACTACAGTAGGTCGGATGCAGTCCCTGGATGACCTGCACTATGTCCAAAATTGCCAGCTAGTTGAAGTCAGATCAGACAGGTTGGGTGCTTGCAACCTCTCTCCCATCACAGCAAGGCCCATTAGAGGGTGCTGAATGGATTTCTGACCTGATAGTGTCAATCTTATCAGTAAAGAATTGAGCAAACTCATCACATCTAACCTGGGAAATGGCTCCCTGAGACTGAAAGCAAGTTGGATTGCACAACCTGTTAACAGTCCAGAACAGCTGAGATGGTTGATTCCTTGCTGCAACAATCACCTTGGACAGGAACTCTGCCTTCTTTTGGGAGAGTGCTAATCGACAGTCTTTATAATGAGCTACTGTATCAATCTAAGTTTGCCATCTGCCAGGCCATATTTCCTCCAACGCCATTCCAGCCTTCGATGGAATGTGTACCACTGGACTTGATGATGGCACATGTAATGCCATTACACAAGAGTGAACCAAGGGATGTACCGGGTAATTGTCCCCTGGTAAGTCTCACCTCCATAGTGTGCAAACTCATGGAAACGATACTAAAGGAAAGACTGGTGTGATACCTGGAGGACAATGGCCTCCAGGATTTGAGGCAGCATGGGTTCTTTTCGGGGAAGTCTTGTCAAACCAACCTGGTACAATATTATGACTAGGTGACAGCTGAGCTGGATAAGGATCATGCAGTTGATGTTCTTTACTTGGACTTCAGCAAGGCCTTCGATTTGGTGCCTCATGGGTGACTTGGGGGGAAGCTAACTGGTATTGGGGTAAGGGCAAAAATGAAAAACTGGATTATAAGCTGGCTGAGTGGGAGGCTACAATGGGTGGTAGTGGGAGGGGAGCTCTCAACTCCAAAGCCGGTGATGAGCGGGGTACCACAGGGCTGTGTGCTAGGACCGGTATTATTTGGGCTCTTCATATCAGACATTGTGCATGGGGTGGTGAGCAAGGTAAATCTGTTTGCAGACAACACTGACATGGGAGCAGTGGTGGATGGAGTGGAGGGATGAAAGCAGCTACAGGGGGACCTAAGCAAGCAAGAGGAGTGGTCAGAGAGGTAGCAGCTTGGGTTCAATGCAAAGACGTGTAAGGATATGCACTTCGGGGTGAAGAACCCAAGAAGAGAATACTGACTGGGAGGGGTTAAGCTGGGGATCACTGAGGAGGAGGATGACCTGGGGTAATGGTAACAGGGATCATGAATAACACTGCTCAGTGCAGAAGAGCAGCTGCAAAAGTGAACAAATTGCTGGGGTGCATAGCGAGTGGGTTTTCATCCAGGCGAAGAGAGGTGATCTCGCCTCTCTGCAGCGCGCTAGTAAGGCCACACTTGGAGTATTGTGTGCAGTTTTGGAGACCATATCTGAAGCATGATATCAGGCTATTGGAGGGGGTACAGAGGAGGGCAAGAAAGATGATATGTGGAATGGAGGGGAGAGACTATGACAGCAGACAGGGAGACCTGAATATGTACACCTTGGAGGACAGAAGGGACAGGGGGGACATGATAGAGACATTCAAGTATCTATGTGGAATCAATAAGGGTGGGGCAGATGGGTCTTTAAACTAAGGAGGGGGAGGGACACTAAGGGGCATGGGCTAAGAATAGAGGGGTGAGGATTTTGGAGGTAAATGAGGATAAATTATTTCACGGAGAGGGTGGTAGCAAAATGGAAAGCACTACCAGAATGGGTGGTATCATGTAAATCTGAGAACAGTTTCAAAAGGGCATAGGGCAAGGGACAGGGAACAGGGGAGAGTGAGGATGGGGGAAGTGGGGGTGGCATTGGGATGACAAAGGGAAGGGGGTGGGGCAGCTGCAAACTAGGGGTGCTAGCTGCACACTCAAGCAGACTTAGATAGACTGGGTGGTCTATTTCTGCTGTCACATTCATATGTCCGTATGTTTGTATGATCCCCTCGGGGTCCTTCAGAGTCCCATCAAACCATGGGGACTTCTGGTGAAGGGTGAGGGGGTGAACACGGACAGAGCTATGGAGTTGAGGGCCCCACCACTGCTCTGTTATAGGCTAGTACCAGTTCCTCCTTCTCTTCATATTCAGTCATCAAGCCTGATGGATCCAGTACCTCCGTAAGACCATCTGGGGTCAAACCCCTTAAAGGGCAGTACTGGACCATTTCCATAGGGTCAGATCTATTAGGGGTGCCTCGAACTTGAACCCCTATAGTATGATGGTCCGACCAACTAACTGGTTCCACCCTCAGATCACAGATCTCCATCCCAAGTAGGAAGACCAGGTCCAATGAGTGACCGTGAATATGAGTTAATAATAATAATAATGATAAAACTCATTAGTTGGAAGGAGTCTTGTCTAAATTTCAAGAGTTCATCATTGATCCAGGCATTGAAATCCCCCAAAATAATCCATCTAGGGAATTCCAGTACCTGGTCGATGATGAAGTCTGCAAATTCCTGCAGGAATTCCTTCCCATCACCAGGTGGACAGTAGATGAGATGGATCCTGCAACCTACACTACACAGGGGTTGTATACAGACCCCCCTCTCAGGGGAAGGAAATGGACAAGGAAATGATAGAAGGCATCCTTGGGATGGCAGAGAAAGGGGAGATATTGCTGATGGGGGACCTGAATATGCCAGATGTTGACTGGAGCACCTTTGCTGCAGCCACATCCAAAAGCAGGGCCATTCTCGATGCCCTACAGGGGGCATGCCTCAGACAGCTAGTTTTGGAACACACTCAGGAGAGAGCAATCTTAGGCCTGGTACTCTCAAATGGGGATGGCGTGAGAATCTCTGATCTTGAAGTGGGTAGCCATCTGGGAACAAGCGACCACCAAACAGTGTGGTTCACGATAAACTTAGCTGTAGAGTCAAGCCACACAAAAGTGAAGGTACTGGACTTCAGCAGGGCTGATTTTGTCAAAATGGGAGAGTGCCTGAGAAAAGCACTAGCAAACAGGCAAGAAGGTGGGGTGGAACAACAATGGGAAAATATCAAAACCGCCATCACAGAGGCAACAAGCCTTTGTGTGAAGCAAGTAAACAAATCAAAATGTAAGAAAAAAACACTATGGTTCTCAAAAGAAGTGACGGGGAAGGTAAGGTAGAAAAAGATAGCATTCAGGAAGTATAAGGAAACACAGAAGGAGCAGGACACAGAACTGTACCAGTTAAAGCAGAAGGAAGCGGGTAAGGCAGTCAGAATAGCAAAGGCCCAAACCTAGGAAAAGATAGCTAACTCGGGTAAGAAGGGGGATAAAACCTTTAATAGGTACATTAGGGAGCAAAGAAAGACTAAGGCAGGGATACTTAGGCTGAACAAAGAGGAAGGTGGTTGGGCAGAGAGCGACTGAAAAAGCAGGGATACTGAACGAATACTTCTGCTCAGTATTCACAATGGAACAGCAGGGAGAAATACCTAATCCAGTCAATAGAAGCACTCTGGATAGGGGGGTTGATATTAGTCCTTTCACTGAAGAAAGGGTTCTGAAAGAACTCTTAAAACTGAAGGTGGATGAAGCAATGGGGCCTGATGGGATTCACCCCAGAATGCTAAAAGAACTAAGGGAAGAACTAGTAACACCACTGACTACCCTTTTTAATAAATCATGGGAGGATGGTGTGGTACCTGAGGACTGGAGAAGGGCAGATGTGATTCCACTTCACAAAAGTTGGAGCAAGACAGAGGCAGGAAACTACAGTCCTGTCAGTTTGACCTCAGTGGTAGGGAAAATGATGGAATCACTTCTGAAGGAAAGAATTGTTGAGTACCTAGAGGTCAGTGGGGCATGGGACCCAAGGCAGCATGGATTCACAGCGGGAAGGTCATGTCAGACAAATCTAATTGATTTCTTTGACTGGGTGACCAAAGCAGTAGACCAGGGAGGGGCTGTGGACATGGCCTACCTAGACTTTAGCAAGGCATTTGACACAGTCCTGCACAAAAGATTAATGAACAAATTAGCCAGCCTGGAAGTGGGTCCCAGGGTGGTAGCCTGGGTAAAACACTGGTTGGACAACAGGACATAGCGGGTAATAGTAAATGGAGTCCACAGTGAAGAAAGGAGGGTTACCTCAGGGTTCAGTACTGGGGCCGGTCCTTTTTAATGTCTTTATAAGTGACATTGCAGAGGGACTGGAAGGGAAAGTATGTCTCTTTACAGATGACACAAAGATCTGCAACAGGGTTGATACACAAGATGGGGTGGAAAGGATGAAAAGGGACATGGCAAGGTTGGAGGAATGGTCAAATGTATGGCAGCTTAGATTCAATGCAAAGAAGTGCAAAGTAATACACATGGGAAACAAAACCCAAGGGAAGAATACACAAGAGGGGTGAGATACTGACAACAACAAAATGGAAAGAGACCTGGGGTAGTCATATCAGATGACCTAAAGCTGGGCCAGCAATGTGAGAAGGCAGTAAGGAGGGCTGGGGGGATACTGGGATGCATAGGGAGAGGCATCACCAGTAGAAAACAGGAAGTTGTTGGCCCTCTGTACAGACAGTTGGTAAGACCATATCTGGAGTACTGTGTACAGTTCTGGAGACCCCATCTCCGCAAAGACATAGACAGGGTGGAGGCTGTCCAGAGGAGGGCAATCAAAATGAAGCAGTGTCTGCATCAGAAGACATATGAAGAAAGACTAAAGGAGCTTAAGATGTATAGCCTCGAGGAAAGAAGTGGTGGAGGGACATGATAGAAACTTTCAAGTACCTCAAGGGAATCAACAAAGTCCAAGAGGGTAGCATCTTTCAAAAAAAGAGGTGTGCAAGAACAAGGGGGCACAATTTGAAGATAGAGGGGGGCAGCTCAGAGGTAATTTAAGGAAGTATTTTTTCACAGAGAGGGTTGTGGATGCATGGAACAGCCTTCCGGAGGAGGTTGTGGAGTCAAAAACAGTGGTGGAATTCAAGCATGCATGGGACAGTCATAAGGCAATTCTAGGGGGTGGGGGTAGGAAGAAGTAGGCTGCTGGTTAACTAGGATCTGCAGCTTATCCATTAGGTAGGGAAATGGGCAGACTGGGTGGGCCAAGCGGTCCTAATCTGCCGTCAAATTCTATGTTCTATGTTCTATGACAAGTTACAATAATACAAAAAAGGACATAAATATGCAAAAGCACAAACTATAACTTATACAATACAAAATACAAATAACATAAAAAAAATATAGTTGCATGATGGTTTGTGATCAACAGGTGCATTCAAAAGTACTACAGAGCCATTGCCTGAGACGAGTTCTATTACAGTGAATGGTCTTACAGTCGACAGAACCAACTGGAACACTATTATGGAAAAGAGGTGCTCAATACAAAAGTGACCTTTGTCCCCCTTTTTTTTTTTTAAACGGTATTTTAAAAGAAAATCTACTCTGAGACCTAGTTCTACAAGAATGAATAAATCTTGGAAAAAGATCAGTAATTGAAACAGGAAGAAACCCATTTATGATTTTAAACAGAAAGACTCCCATTTTATGAGAAATTCTATCAGCCAAAGATAGACAATCAGAGGATTTATATAGCTGACAATGGTGTATACGGTAAGGAGCACTAAGCATAAACCGTAACATTGAATTATATGTGACCCTCAAGCTGTTCAATACTGTAGTCATTGGTGAAGAATAAACCAATAAACCATAATCAACAACAGTTAAGAGAAAACTATGTGAAAGTAATCTTTGAGAATCAGCTGTTAAAAATGTTTTTGCATGATATAGGAGACCTAGTCTTTGATGTATTATTTTTCTAAGCTGTCTAACATGTAATTCAAAAGATAATTTACTATCTTATAATATTCCTAAATATTTAACATTTTCCACCAGTTCAATAATGATCCCCCGTTTTCTTTAATGGGAATAAATTCATCGTTCCCACTAGGCCTGCCAGAAAACATCATAAGTTTAGTTTTTTTAGAGTTCAGAACCATATGACTCTGAATCAACCAATCTTGAAAACAATTAAAATCTGTCTGAACATCATTTAATATTGCACTCATAGTAGATCCATCACTATAAATAACTGCATCATCTGCGTATAAAATCATTGACGTTTTTGTACAAACACTAGAGGCAGAATAGAACCTTGGGGTACCCCACTCTGCATTGTTATCATTTTTGAAAAACTATCGCCAATTATTGTCCTAAAAGTCCTTTTTGTGAGGTAGTCAGAATAGCACTTAATCACCTCAGCTGAAAAATGCAAATTTGTAAGTATTGATGGCAATAGATTATGATCAACTAGGTCGAACACCTAGGTGAGGTCCACAAATAAAGCCCCAACAGAGTGCCCCTTATCAAGGGCACACTGAATGTGGCTGGTGAACCTCACCAAGGCCATCTCAGTGTTATGATTAGGTTTGAACCCATGCTGACAATCAGTTAACATTTGATATTTTGTAAGATATTCTGATGTTTGATCAAAAATAATTATTTCTAAGATCTTGGATATTGGATTTAAGAAAGAAATAGGTTGATAGTTTGAAACTACTCGTGGGTTACTATTTTTCAATACTGGCTTAATACTAGATAATTTCCAATTTGGGGGGAAAACACAGTTTTTTAAAGAACAATTAAAAATCAAAGATGGGGTAAGAAAAAAAGGTGATATCTAACCTAATTATTCTATAGTCAACACAGACTACACACTGTATAGACTACACAGGCGCTGATGGTCAGGCGGTGCCATTGTCCTTTACACACATGCCCAGTCACCTACTGCCTCCTCCTCCCATGCCAGAAGGCCCATCACAGGGCTTAATACTCAACTTTGTATGATAACACACACTAGGGCTGCGCCTCAGCCACCTTCTTGAGTGCCGCCAATTTTGCCAGCATGTTCCCTAATACTCGCCAACCAGGCCAACAATGATTTTGAATACAATCATGATTTAATAATGCAAATGAAGCAGAGGACCCTAAGGACTATGTTGAAAGTCCCTATGAGAGAGCTATTAGTTCTACTGTGTCCACCTGCAATGAGGACTCAGTGGTCTACACCCCAAGGTCTCCACTAGAGGACCAGACTTTCCTTACCATGATGCAGCAGTTATAGGTTGTCAAGGATTTTGATTTAGAGGAGCAGGATACCACCACGAAAAATGTAATAGAGTTCTTGGGGTTACCTGATGCTCCCTCTACTGTGGTACCACCTTTCTTCCATGTTCAAGAGAATGCCACCTCTGCTGCCTGGCATAGGTCGAATGTCATTCCAGCCATATCAAGAAAGGCAGACAAAATGTACATGGCTCCCTTGGTGAAATCCTCTTTTGCTACCCAGCCTGAGGCAGACTCTGGGGTCATCACCCATGATAGGTTGTGGACACCAAAACACATGACCTCCTTCCGTCCCGGTAAAGAATTGTGGCTGTTGGACGTGCTAGTTAAGAGGATTTTTGCCTCAGCCTCCCTGGGCCTTAGAACTATCAGGCCCACATGGTCAAGTACCAAAATACTCTCTAGAGAACGGTCAAGGCAGCTGTGCAACCTTTGCTGGAGGGTACCCCAAACAGCAGCTCCAAAAGGCTCTCAGAGCTGAGGCTGATGTAGGAAAGCATCTGCTTTGCATGGTCTTTGATGTTTCTGATGCCTTGGCCAGGGCTGTTGCCTTGGAATTATGCCTAAGGAGATATTCCTGGCTTAGGGTGGCTGGGTTTGAGAATGATGTGCAACAATCCATTCTCAATGTCCCTTTTACAGGATATAAATTATTTGGCTTAGATGTCCAGGATATTCTCTCTACTCTTCAAGTCTCAGACAGGACCCTGAAGTTGGTACAGTCCCTCTACCATACCCAACCAAGGGGTAGGCAGATGATACCTTTTCACCCAGCTGGTGCTAGACACTGTCCAGCCAAGAGACAACAAGGTAAGGGCAAGGGAGCAGGAGCCTTGCCCACCACAGGATCCAATCCAGGTACACACTCAAAAGTCCTGAGAGGTGGTGGCACAGCAGGAGCTGCCACAACTGTCTCTACCTGACTCCTTGTACACCCCTCAACCACAATTACCTCCAGGGGTGGTTGTAGGGGGATGTCACTCTCTTCACCTAACTAAGTGGAAGGAGGTGAAATCAGATGCCTGGATCCTCAAAATCATAGCACCAGGTCATGCTTTGGAACTTCTAGACACCTCCAGATCATCCATCAATGCCAACTCACTATCCTCCAGACCACATTCCTCTGCTCTTGGAGGAAGTTCAGACTTTGCTTCAGAAGAAGGCCATGGAGCCTGTTGTGCCCTTCAAACAGACATATGGTTCTACAATCGTAACTTCCTAGTCCCAAAATAGACAGGAGTCCTACAGCCTATTCTTGATCTCAGGGAACTGAACTTTTTCACAGAGTACAAAAAGTTCATAATGGTCACCCTGCAAGGCCTGCTCCCACTGCTGAAAGCAGGGGACTGGATCTGTTCCCTCAACATGAAGGATGACTACCATCATATCAAAATTTGCAAACCTCACAGAAAGTATCTGAGGTTCTATTTTCAGGGGGAATACTGCCAGTTCAGAGCATTGCCTTTTGGTTTGTCCACTGTGCCATGGGGCTTAACCAAATACTTGGCAATGGTGGCAGCAGCCCTTCATAGGGAAGGCCTCTCTGTCTTTCTTTACCTGGATGATGGGCTATTGAAAGCCCACTCCAAGAAGCAGCTCCTACACACCCTAGCTTGAATGAGGCAAATGTTCGATGCTGTGGAGTTACTGTCAAAGTATCCAAGTTCGTCTTGATACCTTGTCAATGCCTGCAGTACATAGGAGCAGTCTTGGACACAGCTCAAGGCTCAGCCTTCCTGCCTCTGGACACGGCTGAATGTCTGATTGCCTAGGCCCACCTAGGACATGACATCCAGTATGTCTCGGCTAGGACACTTCTTTGGCTCCTGGACCTTATGGCAAGGCAAGGCAAATTCTATTTCTGCGGCACCCAATCCTGGAGGCTCTGGGTGCCTTACATTGGAAGCAAACAAGTGAAAACAGTACAAAATTCTATAAAACCATGCATAAACACATAAATTAAAACAATAATTCAGTCATATAATATATAAAACATCAGGTGGTTAGTACATTCAAGCGTCTTCACCAGGGAAAGCCAAGGAAAACAGGTACGCCTTTAGTCCTCTTTTAAAGGACTCGACTGTTGGGGCCACCCCAACAGAAGATGGAAACGGGTTTCACAGGGTTGGCCCCGTGACACTAAATGCCCTGTTGCCAGATGTCCTAATCCTGACCCTGGGAACATCAAGGAGGAACCCTGGTCACAGAATGGAGGGAGTGGGCTGAGGTGGCAGGTGTAAGGAGCTCAACCAGATAGCTAGGGCCCAACCTGTATATAGCCTTGTAGGTGAGCAAGTCACCTTGAAGATGATCCTCCACCTGACTGGCAGCCATTGCAGAGACCACAAGACTGGAGTCCTGTGACTGGACCTGGTCACGCCAGTCAGTAATCATGCTGTTGTGTTCTGCACTAGCTGCAGCCAGCGAAGGGTCTCTCCAGTGACCTCAAAGTATAGGGCATTACAGTAGTCGAGCCTTGAAGTAACAAAGGCGTGCACCAATGATGGCAGGTCTTCAGTCGGAATGGGGGGCTTTATCCTGGTGATATTCCTCATGTGGTAGAAACCAGTTTTGACCATAAATGACACCTGATCTTCAAATGTCAATCTGCTGTCCAGGATAATGCCCAAATTCCACACCCTAGGGGAAGTCATCAAAGGAGCACATCCCAGGAACAATCCTGTACCCATTCTGGAGGCACTCCCATCATGCCGGCAACCTGCATCAGTCATCAGTACCTCCATCTTATTTGGGTTCAGTTGCAACCAGCTGGAGAACATCCGGTCATTTTTTTTTTTTTTTTTAATATTTTCTTCGTATACCCCCTTCTTTCACTGCTGAACTTCCACTCCTTCAGGAGTCTCCAATGGCCTGATTCATCCCCGCTCCTGCTATCTGGCGGCTAGTGCAGTCCATCCCCTACTGAGCCTTGGCTACCTTCTAGGCGGGTAATGTGGGTGGGTTCTTACACTCGACGCATTTAATTGTCGGGGATACTGTGCTGGCACCAGTAGGGGCATTGGGGATCGTGGCCAGGAGCTCTGTCTACTGGAAGTCTGGCGGGGTCTTTTTCCAGTTTTTCCTGGTGTCCTCCTGCCCCCTAGGATGCAGACACAAAGAGAGCCAATGGGTGAGACGCGCACTAATGCGCAGATTCATCCCGACTCTCAGTCTGCGTCCTTCCCTCCCCACTGGCTGTCCCAGCTGCATCGACACCTGTGGTCACCCAGGTGGGGATAGAGTAGCAGGGCAGGCAATCCTCCCTTCCCCGGAGAAGGAGAGCGGCCGATGGGCGCTCCATCCTTCTCCCCCCTGCCGGTCTTCCAGTTCCCCGAGTCCGTTCCCGAACTCGGGTCACTGGCGCCGCGAGCGGTAAGCCTACCACTGCACCAGTGGGCTGGTCCAACATCCAGTCATTGATCTCAGCCAGGCAATTGTTAGGTACTTCCACAGCATCAGATATTTAAGGGGCAAAAGACAGATACAGTTTGGTATCATCTGCATAGCAGCGAAAACCCACATTGTACTGTCTAATGAGCTTTCCCAGGGGCAGCATGTATACCGCAAATAACATTGGTGTCAAGACTGAACCCTGAGGAACTCCACAGGACAGGGGCCTCAAAGAGGAGAAATTCCCCATCACCACCTGTTACACCCTACCAGAGAGGTAGGACTCAAACCAGCCAATGACAGTGCTGGCGAGTCACAATACTCTCAAAGGTGATCAAGAAGCATGATGTGATATCTACGGTATCAAAAGGTGATGAGAGATTGAGGAGCACAAGGATTGACTTGTCCCCTCGATCTCTAGCCCTGAGGAGGTCATTTTGCACCCTAACTAATGCTGTTTCAGTGCTATGTCTAGCCCTGAAACCTGACTGGAATGGCTCATAGATGTCACAGAACACAAGGCATTCTTTGAGCTGTTGCGCCACTAACTTCTCAAGAACTTTGCCCAAAAATGGCAGGTTGGAGATAGGATGCAAATTCACCAGGATGTCAGAGTCAAGAGATGGCTTCTTCAGGAAATGTCTCACTAGAGCCTCTTTCAAGGCCTCTGGAAAGAATCCCATCTCATCAAGAAATGAGTCAGGGCCAAGTCCAGTTCACAGCAGGTTGCTTTATTTTCAATACCACCTCAATGACCTCGGCCACCTCCATTGGTTCAAACTTTTCTCAGACAGATGGATAGCCTCTGCTCATCCCAGGCTGACCACTGCAAGGCAAAAGTTGCCTCACTGATGGAATCCTTGATCAGATGGAGGATACCTTGTCAGAGAACAACAGAGCAGACTCCTCACACAAAGTGGTTGAAAAAGCTTTTTTTTTTGGCTGTAGATAGACAGGATATAAAAGTCTGTCCAGAGCCCAAAATAGCTGAGATGGTCTGTTTTTCTCTGTGGCAATCTCGCTGGCCAGAAATTCTGCCTTCTTATGGTTGATTGCCCCTTGGTACTCATGGTAATGAGCACACAAGGCCAGTTTGTCCTTCTCTGACCGGGACTTCTGTCAGCAATGCTCCAACTTTTGACCCTTGATCTTCATCACCTTGAGATCCCTATCAAACCAAGGGGATCTCAAGTGAGAGGAGCTGGGTCATATACAGACTGCTGCAATGGCATTGAGCGCCTTGGAGACCGCCCTAGTACAGGCAGCCACTGCCTCGCCTGTGCCAACCACACATGCAGCATCTAAACCTGATAAGTCAGCTATCACCAGCAGTCCCTCTGGGGACAATCACCTCAAAGGGCAATAGCTAACCATCTTAGCAGGTGAACGGCTTCCAGGAGGGCCTCAAACAAGAACTTCACCATACAATGATCAGACCAGATGACCTGCTCAGTCTTGAGGTTGGCTACCTCAAGCCCTAGAGAGAACACTAGGTTGAGCATTTGGCCATGGTGATGGGTCGCAGAAGTAATGACTTCTGTCAGACCCAGTGAGGACATCAACTGGAGGAGGTCATAATCAAATTGTGAGGATTCGTTGTCGACCCAGTCATTGAAGTCCTCAGAATTAAACATCTGGTGGATTCCAACACCTCGCTGATGTCAAAGTCCATGACCTTCTGCAGGAAAGCTTCTCGCAACTCTGGAAGGCGGTAGACAAGTTGAATCTTGCAACCTGCACCTGGACCCCCATGCACTGTCACACACTCAAAAGACCTGGCTGATCCCACCAGGTGCACAGTAAAGCCCAAGCTGGATCTAAAGCAGATGTCCATACCCCTGCCCTATGTTCCCTCCTTGGGCAGTGCACTATGGAAAACCCAGCTGGGATGGCCACCTCCAAACTGGTCTAGCATTGTCACCCAGCCAGGTCTCCATAATGCAAGCCAGGTCGACCAAGGAAATCAAGTCTGCCATAACTGTGGTCTTGTTCCTCATTGACCTCGCATTGTATAGCACTGCCCAAAAAAGATTAGTAGACGCTACCAGCCCCCCGGCTACCAGTCCACTTGGTCTGGTGGGAACCCTGGGGACAATAACCAAACATGTATGGTCTGTGTAGCCTCCACCTAATCCCAGGGCTTCACCTGCACCTAACCACCCCAATACCACTCACCTCTGCCCTGCCCTCAGCGTCCCACCACCACTGACCAATGCCAGCCCTTGTAATGCCGACCTCCCTACAGCACCTCTCTGCAGTGTCTGACACCTAGCGGTCGGAGAAGGGATGCAGGTCATGGAGTTGGGATGCCACATAGGCTAGGTGCAAGGGACCCAGGCTTTGGCACATCTTGACGAACAAAGGACACCACAGATTGCTGATTAATACCATCTGACTATCCTTAACGTAACGCAATCAAAATTATTCTATTTAAACTATTGCTAAAAACAAACATCCAACACTTTCACCTACTACAGAGCACAACTATCCACTCATACACTCACTCTTTTTTATTTTAGTTTTTATTGACCGGAAAAGAGAACTAGACAATTTTTTGCCTGTTTTCAGCCTTGTCATAGGGGAGGGGGATACAGAAGGATGCCAACTGAAACTGAACCAGATTTTAAGCTGTTGGTGGTACTTTTAGTGAATGGGGGAAATTTGGACAGGACACCGGGGCCTTTTCTTCCTGTCCCGATGATGGTGGAGCCCAGTGTGAGTATGGAGAAGGAGAGAGCAGGAGGCTCTCAAGCTGGAACAGAGGTGGCTGCAATGGAGCCAGCTGAATAGCACCCTTCGGGTGGCTAGCATAGTACCTCATAGTCCACAGAAAATGCAAAGCAAGAAGCTGCCAAACTGGCAGCATTTTCTACAAAAATTCAAGAAGACAGGCCTTTGCCAGATTCTCTGGAGGTAATTGCTGAGAAGTGCCGGAGATTGCAAGCAGAGCTGGAAGCTCTGGGTCGACAATGTTATGGTACACAGAATGTCAGCAAGGAGGAGAAAAAAGAAAACAAGAAGTGAGCAGTTCCCCCAAAGTTACTAATTCTTTACCAGCAAAGGTTTTTGTTTTCTGTGGGTCAGGCAGTTCCCTGGATGTAAACATTCTGAATCCCACAGCAACAGAACTGATGGTTAATATAGATATTAAGTAGCCATGGACACCTGAAAAGGCATTGCAAAATGCTGGGTGGATACAAACAGAAACAGGAGGCTGGGTCCCTGACCCTGACAAATTGCTTCCTGGATCAGAAATTGAAGAGGAAATGGCTGAGAATGAGGCTACTGGGCCTAACAACTTGGGAGCTACAAACCAACACGGAGAGGACCCAGAGCATACTACAGATGCACAAACAAGTACTATTAGTTATTCCCCTTTAGATTCCACGCATGATGAACTTTTTGATGCACAGAGTGGGTTGCAAGTTAGCTAGGCTTCAGAGGTGAATGAGAATCCGATCCGGGGGTAAAGATACTAGGGCATCTACCTCTCCACCCCCAGAACAAAATCCTGCTCCTGCATATGCTAGTTTATTTAACAAACCCATTGAACTAGCGAAACACAGAAATGCAGTAAGACTAAGATATCTGAGTAGGTCTGAAGAAATCCCAGATAGATTCTATGTGGGCAAAATATTATTCAAGCAGTCCTTAGGTTTCTTCCCTGCAGAAGTGTATGCACTGATACATACACCAGGGAAGAACACATTTGATATTAGTTTCCGTACACAAAGATATCTTGGACAGATTCTGGGCTAAATATGCCTAGTCTAAAACTAACCTAATATGGCAACATTACCAGGCTATTCCCCTCAAGAAACAGACATTTAAAGTCATCACCAAGGCCACTGTTCTTCCGTGATTCCGTGAATATGGACGGAATCACGGAATCTTGATTGGCCGGCGGAATTTTAAATCTCCCGCGGGCAAGTCACAGAACTCACGCTGCTTGTGCGAGCATTCGGGAACTGGGCTAAATAAAAGGCCTTGTGTAGCAAGCCGCCCTTCCCTATTCACTCAGGACTCCCCAGAAGAAAAAGCTCTGACACCGCAGGAAAGCCCACAAGGACACCGCCGTAGTTTGTTAAAGAGACCCACTGTTTTCGACCCTCTCAGCGTGATACTTTTTGTTCCGCCTTGAGTCATCATGCGGTGCAATTGGAGCACTCAGCTCTGTAATTAAAAAAACAAAAACAAATGAGCAATGGGAATGGCCACTTAAGAACAACTATACAAGGAACTGGAATCCACCGCAACCCCATCTTGTCTGCCGCGGACTTCATGGACACTTCTGGTACATGGGCACTTCAGGTGCATGAAATAAGGGAAAAAAGTAAAAACAGGGCAGAAAAATTAGCTTGATATCTGCTGTGAGGTTGGTGGCAGTGCTCAAAGCAGACAGAGCCTAAATATCAGAGAGGTACTCACTGAGCACAGACCTTCCCCTGTGCTGCGTCTTACTGTTTGTTATTTTAAGTTTTAACTAGGGAAGAATCCGCATTTCTCTGTGTTCTGTGAGTACCTCTTTTTTTCCAATGCCGTTTCTCCACATGCCCTGCTGTAATGCCCTCTGACACTGCGGTTATTTAGGTACTGTGCTCAGCTTTATTTCAAAAGTGTACAAGTTTGTTGGGCAATGCAGTTGTATTCAGATATCTGCTGTGGGTGAAACTCATTTTATGAAGCAACATTTCTCTGTGTTCTGTGTTTTCCCCACATGCCCTCCAACATATTTTTTGTGCAGGTACTGTAACATTGAGAGGGGTTCTTAAATAGTGTGTGCTCATTGAGAGGGGTTCTTTTAGTATGTGGTCATTGAGAGGGGTTCTTAAATAGTGTGTGGTCAAAGCGCTGCTGTGTATACACTCCTGCTGCTGGTCTATAAATTAAATGTTTTAACTTGTGTTTAAACTGCTCACCCTATATTTTGTCCCCCCCACATTTAACAGCACCCTATGTTTGGTATCCTCATTCATTTTCCTTCCCATATTTATGTCTCCCTGTGCTTTTGCTCCTTCTCACTGCTGTTTAATGGTTCTCCCCATATTTAAGCACATCTCTGTGCTCAGTCTCACTGCCATATGTAATACAGTATCTCCCTTTGCTTTTCTTTCACACTCACATATGTAATGTCTCCTGTGCTTATGTGTGTGGTGTCATATGTATGGCTGGTTATGAATTTTTATTACAAAAGGGTGTACAGCTCTGGTGCAAGGCAGCACCTCTGAGAGTGAAGCTGTGTGTGTGTGTGTGTGTGTGTGTGTGTGTGTGTGTGTGTGTGTGTGTGTGTGTGTGTGTGTGTGTGTGTTGGGTGCTTTAATACCCGCTTTGCTACAAGCCAAATCAGAAATCAAGTCTTTCTGACTTGGGGTTGGGGAAAGTCCGATGATCCCTAAGCAGCTTTTTGACTTCTGTGTGTATACCAGAGCACATATGTGGAGGGAGTCCTCCAGCTTGCTGGTGCCACAATAAGGGGTATTATACACTAACATGGGAACGTTTTGGGGGTCAGAGTTGGCAGTGCTGCATCTGAGCAAATCCGAAGGGGCTGTGTTGGTTTCTGTGTGCTCCAGATCAAGTTTAGTGAGGGGGTGTTACTGTTACAGACTCTGTTACTGTACATATGTATGAAGCCCTTGGCTGCAAAATTGCTCTGAGGCACACAGAAATCTGCACAGCCCTTCAGACTTTGTAGGTGTTGCGGCAAGTCCGAGGAGCTCCAAGCAGCTTTGTTGCCTTTTGTGTACTCCAGAACACGTGTGTGGGGGTGGGGTTGGGGGCAAGGATCCCCGAGCTTGCTGTGTGCCACAGTAATGGCAGGGCATTCATTACACACTAACATGGGCATGGTTGGGAGTTGACAGACTTGGCAGCGTTCTGCATTTTGCATGATTTTCCACATTTTACTGTATGCTTCTTTGACTTGGACGTTGTTTTAAGGTAAACACTAGATCTTTGAGGATACAGTATCTCTTGCAGGTTATCTCTCAAAAGGGACATGGTAGGCAGGTATGGCAAGGAAGGTTTACAGTGGGGATCCGGGGGGGGGGGTGCTATTCTTGGCTTCACCAGCAGAAAGAAACGTGCGCCTGCATACACTAAAATGTAAAAACATTACTGCACCTAGGGTGGTATCAGAAGTGTAGTAGGCAAGTGTGGAAGGCATGGTTACAGTGGGGATTTGGCGGGGCTTCCCAGCTTTCCCCAAGAGAAACAAAAAGAACAGTTGAGTAAGAACTTACCATAACTATAAATCTTCATGAGAATTTCTTGAAGCAGGTCACACCACAGGAACAACAATTTTCAGGCTCCGGAACCACGTGGAAACCTTGCTCTAGCACCCCACCTCAACCATGCAGTCTATCTGGGACCATCCATGTGGATGTCATCTCGTCTCATCTTCCCTATATAGCAAAAATGTTTCTGTGAGGTCCTGGTGTCTGATGGTTGTCTTTCCTGTGACCTGCTGCAAGAGATTCTCTTGAAAATCTACTGTTACAGTATGTATGTTCTTTCATAACTGTTTTGGTTTTTCTTGGGGAAAATCTGAAAGGCCCCCCAGATCTCCACTGTAACCCTGCCTTCCATAGCTGCCTACTATGCTTCTGAGACCACCCTAAGTGCGTATTTGTCTGGGTAGCGTATTTGTCGAACCATGTTCAGTAGCCAATACTTGATTTGATTTGTGTTTTTTTGCACATGTTTATCTTTGTAAATCTAATTAAAATAAAACACATTAATTGCATTTTGGCTTGGAGATATTTTTATTATACATGTCACAGAATACATTGTCTGTATTAAAACAAAGACTAGATTTTGGTGTCTATTTAGTTTCAAACAGACATCAGAATTGGTTCCTCCTTGCTAGAAAAATGTTACTGTTACATGAGGCCATTTAATTTCACCTGCTGCCTTGATCCGAGAAAGAAATATTTTAACAAGTATGTCAGTTTGGCCAATGGAGTTCCATGATCATTAGGCCAAACTTGGGTAGCTATATAACATGCAATATGATTAAATGTTCTTGTATTCTGTTGATGTGGCTTAAATATGCATCAAAACATGATGACTCACTGACAGACACATTTATTAATTAAAATGTGTAAATAATATTAAGTTTTGGATTACCGGAAAAATCCCGGAAATTGGATTCCCAAACACCGGTAAAATCCCAGAATCCAGGATAGTCAAAACGGAATTTGCTTTTTCCAAGCACCGAAAAACAGTGGCCTTGGTCATCACTGTTCTCTTTCGGAAAGAGAGTGTAAATGTGACTAACATAATTTACTGATTGGGAAAGAGATGCAAAATCCAAGGCAACCCTGAACCTATCCTGGATGACGAGGGGTTTGGGAATGGAGGGTGGAGGTTCAAAATAAATCTACAACAAACAGAAAATGATAGTCAACACCTGCCCAACTGTTTTTATCTAGGGAGAGACAAAGGCTTTTTTTTTTTATACCCGGGCCAGCCTTGACATTGCTACAAATGTGGTTCTCCCAGACATTTGAGCCGTACCTGTGAGGTGATAAAGTGTGCTCAGTGTGGAGAAACTGGACATTCAGCTCTCCATTGTTACAGTCCCCCCAAATGTTCACTATGTGAAAAGGGTCACTCCTTTACTAATTGCCCATGGGCGACCCACAATACCTCAGATGCAGTATGGCATACAAGACTTTTATATAAACACAGCTGGGACAGTAGCAAGATCCACTACCCCACATAGACCATCAACACAAGGTACTGTGACTGAATTGGCAGCAACAGTTGTAGCTAATCCACCTCCAGACATCCCACCCCCCAACCACCTTCTGCAGCACCCATATCTAGACCAGAAGGTACAATTTCAGTACCTCGAGATTGAAGGCAGGAGGAGTCAGCACCAGGAACTTCCTCTATGCTCCTCCCCCCACCTCAGCCTCCAGAAGAACCCTTTCAGCTCCCTAAGAAAAGGACAGGCCTGGGAAAAAGAGATCTGGGCAAAACTGGTATTCCAAGTTCTGTAATCCCAGTCCAGAACAAATACAGTGTCTTGCAAGAGGAGGAAATGGAAACTGAGTCAGAATCTGATTCTGCCTCTATCCATTCCTCTCAGTCAGGGTGTGGGGGTCGGATGGAGAACCATTGCAGAAATATCTAGAAAGCAAAGTAAAGAAAAGGGCAACCTCCACTGGACTGAGTAACGTATAAACAAGCCCTATATAACTAGAGATGCAGCGAAATTAAATTCACGCCTGCAGTGAGCATGATGGCCCTTGCGTTATCATGCTACGCCAAAGTGGCCATTGGAAAGAGCTCACTTTGCTTTATATATTATGACTTCATGTTATTGTTCCACCTTAACACGTAAGTAAGGCAGAATGACAACAATATAGGCACTTTTGGCAGCCCCCCACACACATCACATGGCTTACAGTACTGTAAATCACATGCTTTAGCCAGGCAGGAAGGAAGTGAGTCATACAAGCAGATTCTTTCACTTTCTCCATTGCAGAGGTAGAGAGAGGAAACATTTTGTGTAGGAGAGGAGAGTTCATGTTAACAAGTTTCTTTCTTGAGCAAATTCCAAAAACCCAAAAGCTTTTTTAAGAGCTAATTCTTTAGTATTTTTTTTGTACTATTTTGTCAGTTATTTTTGGTGACCAATTTCTTTGTTTAGTAAGTTTTGTTTTGTGTGTGTGTGTGTGCCTGTGTTGTGTGAGTGTGTGTGAAGTCACTCGTCGCATTGGAGAGGGAAGGAATGTTTTTTGTGTGGTGGACCAGGGGCAGTATGTGACCCATGGCAGGAGGGGAGTATGCATGTGTGGGGGTCATAGCCGGGTGGTGTTGGACCACTCCAGACTCTTTGGTCCTACCTCCCCCCTTCTGGAAGCAGCAGCACTACCAGTGCCACCGCCATGTCCACCAAGTCTGCCACCACCACCAGTAGCAGATTCAGGAGCTCCAGCAGCACCACCTCCACAGCAGCAGGTAGCACCCTAGGTGCGTGACCATGCTGCTGGAACAGCATCTGCTCCTCCTGTGCCTGGTGCCCCCCGCAGCTCCCCAGTTTGGCAGTTTTTCAACTGTGTCAGGGGGGACAGCAGCCTTGTGGTGTGTCTGCTTTGTGGTGTACAGGTGCACCGTGGCCCCCGGGAGACACAACTGGGGACTGGGGGCCAGCGCACACATATGTTGAACCACCCCAAGGTGGAGTGGGAGGCTGCCACTGAATGGGCCAGGCCTCCACCTGCTGGTCCTTCTGTGGCAGTGGCAGAGGGTACTGCTGTTGTGCATCGCTGCAGCAGGAGGAGGGCCACAGCAGCGGCTGCTCCACCACTACCCCCACCACTGCCACCAGCACCACCTTCACCACCACCATTACCTGGTTTCCCCTTCGCACCACTGGACCCCACAATGTCTGCAACTCAGGAAGACATAGCACTTTCGTGAGACACGGTGGAGGAAAATAATGAGAGGGTGAGTGCTGTCCAGCAGCAGGAGACTAGATCGAGCAACACTACTAGTGTCATTTCTAAACCAAATATAAATATTATATTAACTAATGCCAGAAGTCTGTGCAACAAAAAAGAAGAACTTACTTACATCCTTCAGGCACAAAAAATATCTATTTGTGGAGTTACTGAAACTTGGTATAAGGATGAAGACTGGAACACTGACATAAAGGGATATAATAAGTTTTAAAAAAACCGAAATGAAAATAAAAAGGGAGGAGGTGTTGTATTATACATTGATGAACATTTGAAAGCAAACACAATTAAAACTAAAATAAGTAATAATGAGAGCTTATGGGTCAAAATTTTTCTCCCCCATAGTCCACTAGTAATTGGGCTAATATATAGATCTCCTAGTTTAACTAATGATGAAAATCAAAGTTTAATAGAAGAAATATCTGAGGTACATATTGATACTCCCTATATACTGATGGGTGATTTCAATCTTCCAACTGCCAACAGCTTCAAATACTGAAAAGATGTTTATGGATACTTTTCTTGAATCTAACCTAGAACAAATAGTTAATAAACCTACCCGTGGTAGCAATATCCTTGACGTACTCACCAATGTTAATGAGAAAATTGATAATATCAAAATACTTCCTCCTCTGGGTGATAGTGATCATTGCATGGTCAATTATGAATACATAACAGACTTTCCAAGCACAAATGGCATTACTAAAATCAAAAAACTTTAATAAAGCAAACTATAAAAAAATAAATGATTTTTTATCTAAATGGAATTGGGAGATGGAACTAAATAACTTAAATTTATTACAACTTTGGGATTTAATTAATAACAAAATCAATATTTGTCTCTCAAATTGAGTTCCTTATAGAATGAAGTACTGCAACAATAAACGTGTCCCTCTTTGGTGGTCCTCAAAAATTAAGAAACAATTACAAAAAAAAAGAAAACTGTATAGAAAATATAAAAAAGTTAATTCCAACAGTCTCCTGGAAAAATACAAAATTGCAGCCAAAAAATTAAAACACATGATTAAATCATCTAAATCTAAAAATTGAATTCAACTTAGTTACTAAAGTTAAAGACAACAAAAAACAATTTTATAATTATATTGGTTCCATGAAAGAAAGAAATCATACAATTGGACCCTTTAACATCAATGATATACCTATTTTAGATGAAACAACTACTGCTACAATTCTAAATGAGACATTTCTAAAAGTTTTCGAAACTAAGGAAGCTGCAAATATGCCTCTTCTAGTAAATAATTCTAGTTTTCCTGTTTTTACGAAAATGGAGGTTGCAAAACAAATTAAATCTTTAAAAACAAACAGCTCTCCTGGTCCTGATGGTATTCCACCCAGATTTCTACAAAAAATTAGTCATTCAATTTCTGGTCCTCTAGCCATGTTATTTAATTCATCAATCAGAGAAGGTAAAGTTGTTCAGGCTTGGAGGAGGCTATAGTTACACCCATATATAGGGTGGATCCAGACATGACCCTAACAATTATTGGCCCATAAGCCTGACTTCCATCATAGGCAAAATTATGGAAAGATTGCTTAAAGCCCATATTATAGATCATTTAGAAAGAAATAAAATAGTAGATATCTTTCAACATGGTTTTGTGACTGAAAGATCAGTTTGACCAACCTACATTTTTTGAACCAGTAAGTGCTGCCTTGGACTTGGGTATTCCGGTAGATGTAATATTTTTGGATTTTTCCAAAGCTTTTGATAAAGTATCACATAAAGTCTTACTACAAGAATTGGTCAAAATTAAGTTGCAACCTAATATTATAAACCGGATACAGTCATGGTTGGAAAACAGAACTCAACAGGTATCAAACAAGGGTCACCTTTCTGCGACGGGTGTGGTGACTAGTGGTGTTCCCCAGGGCTCTGTCCTGGGTCCGATACTGTTTAATATTATGATCTCTACACTGCCTACTACTGATAAGATATGGGTCACAAAATATGCTGATGACTGTAAAATGGGTAGTTTGGTAAGCACCTTTCATGATAAATGCTCCATACAAAATCATTTAAACAACCTATCAAACTGGGCAAAAGCTTATGGTATGTTTTTAATGTTGACAAATGTAAAGTCTTACATTTGGGCAAAAATAACATCCTTCAATTATTCCTTAAACAATGTTTATCTAAAAAGTATTTTGGAAGAAAAGGATTTGGGTGTCATAATCTCAGATAATTTAACTTTTGAAAAATAATATAATTAAAGTTAAAAATGTAATAAAATAATTGGCTCTATTTTAAGAAATATCAAAAGTAGAGACTCCAAGGTTATTATGCCACTCTACACCAGTCTAGTACGTCCCACTTGGAATACTGCTCTCAATTTTGTGCACTAACTTATAGGGGTTTAAAACTCGTTGAGGGGTTCAGCGTAAATTCACTAAAAAGTATCATCTTTACATAGTAATAGTTACGAAGATAGATTAAAAAACTTAACCTATTTTCTGTAAAATACAGACAAATAAGGGTGACTTAATATTGGTATATCAAACCTTAAAAAATGATTATTTAAGAACCACAATTGGACTTACAACTGCCTCCAATGTCAAATCAACTAGGAGTCATGGTTATAAACTCATTGGAGAAAAATGTATATCCACTAGAAGGAGTCTATTTTTCACACAGAGAGTTGTGGGTTTGTGGAATAACTTACCTGTAAGTGTCATTAATAGTGATAATTTAAATACCTTTAAGCAAAGATTGGATAAACATATGGGAAACAAAAAATTTGATTTCCACCCATAGGACATATGGGTGGCGAGCATACAATGGACATCCTTACATATGCCTTCATTGCTCGTACACGTCTATGAACCTATGAACACCAGTTACAGATTGTGTCGATGCTCCACCTGCTGCTGGAACATCAGGGGATCCCCATTAGCTTTTTTCTTTCAGCACACCTCCTACCCCCCACTGTTGTAGTGTTTTGTCTTTTATGTTTAATAACAGACAGAGGAAAGGCCACAGTATTAGTTTAAAGGGAAGCAGTCAGCAAAAGTATTGAAGAGCATGGTGCATCACCGTTGCACCTTTACACATAATGGAGCCTCGATAGTGTCCACTGTACTTCTGGGTCATTGACTTTTGTTTATTAAAATAAAGTATGTTGTGACACGAGAAAAACACTGCAGCATACTTAAAAGGCTTAACCGGAGGGTAAGCCCTGCAGGGGCAGGAGCTCCTGTTGTTGATTGCCTCCCTTTAAATATATACATACACATACAGACATACATGCTCCTTATTGCCCTGTTATCATAATCCAGTGGCTTAGTAATGTTTACTTTCTGTTGTGAAGTGGTTGTGGAAAAGCTGGTGTAAGCAGTACAAGTATAATGCGCTAAACTGCATGTGTGCAGTCAGTGTTGTTTCCTGTGTGTGTGTGTGATGTCAGACATTGTCCAGCTTCTTGCAAACATATATATGCTGATTTGTTGCAGTGTTTATGGTATAAAGAATAGAGTTAAGAATAACATATATTTTAATGTCACCATCATCATCAGCGGACTAAGTGATATGTTATTTTTTTTGGAGGTGTTTGGCCAGAGTGCACCTTAGTCACATACTGCACACATGACTTTTAGGAGAGCATGTGTTATGATCTCCACAAAGTCATGTGTGCACTGTGTGTGACCGAGGTGCACAGTGAACCGATACCTCTGAAAAAATATCATATCACTTACTCCTCTGGTGCCGATGGTACAAATAAAATAAACATCATATATTCTTTCTTATCTTTATTCTTTATATACTGCAACAAGTCACACCATATATATGTTTACACGAAGCTGGACAATGTCTGCACACACACAGGAAAGAACACTGATGGCACACATGCAGTTTAGCACAACATACTTGCACTGCTCAGTCCTGCTTTTTGCGAAACACTTCACGAGTCCCGACACAAAGTAAACATTACTGAGGCTCCAGAAATATTTCTTTTTTTGAAATAGACATTAAAGCAGGAGTGCAACAATCTGGTGAAAATTTGGGCCTATACTTTTTTATGCTATTTTACATTGCCACTTAACTTACCTTCTTGTATGATATCATTATTTCCAGTAGTTGAGTCTTCTTCAGTACTTTTTTCATGTTTGAAATAATAAAAGGAGTACTCCTTTTAATACAGTGTGGACCAGGTCTTCATCAGTATTTTACACTGTTTTTCTCCATCAGTTGTTTAAATATTACTGCTGTTGTAAAATTAACAATTATACAGCAGGCAGTGTTTTATGACTTCACAGAACAATATTTGTTCAAAAATAAATGCAAATAGTGATGAAAACCTGGCCAGAGCCATATTAAAAGGTGCGCTCCTTTTATTTTTTCAGACATGAGAAAAAATAGTAAAGCAGACAGAAGTTGTGAAAAGAGGGGTATCATACAAGTCAGGTGGTAACTAGTGGCTGGCAATCTAAAATAGCATAAAAAAGTATAGGTCAAAATTTTCACCACATTGTTGCACTGCTGCTTTAATTTATAATTTAAGTATGACATTATGTGCTCATAATCACAACACACAAAATGCAACTCTCTTGTGTCCAGAAAATTCCCAAGTGCTGACAAAGTGAAATGGGAGCGTTATACCACATGCAAAGTCCCCCATAATGTATTGCGCAGTCACTCATGTGCGCAGTGGTCACACAGAGTCCCCAGAATTTTTCTGCATTCCTAGTATGTATCTGTCTTGTGTCCAGAAAATGTATAAGTGCTGACAAAGTGAAATGGGAGCATTACACCACATGCAAAGTCCCCCAAAATTTATTGTGCAGTCACTCATGCACGCAGTGGTCACACAGAGTTCCTAGAATTTTTCTGCATCCCAAAATACATCTGTCATGTGTCCAGAACATTCCCAAGTGCTGATGAAGTGAAATGGGAGCATTAAACCACATACAAAGTCCCCCAGAATTTATTGCGCAGACACTCATGCGTGCAGTGGTCACACAGAGTCCCCAGAATTTTTCTGCATCCCCAAAATGCATCTGTCTTGTGTCCAGAAAATTTACATACTCTGTGATGATGATGATGTCATGATGCATAGTATCTTGCCAAACCATGTGAAGGAGGGATAACGTGACATGAATCCATTCAGTGTTCCATCAGAAATGGTGACCATGAGAGAACTGTTGCTGGTCCATAGTGTGCTGCGATTCCCACAAATGCGATGCGCTCACCTCAACCGGATGGAAGGGTGCCCTTTGTGTGTACACTAATAGTAGCCTTGGTGAGTTGATATATATAATATATATATATATATATATATATATGTATGTATTTTCTAAGTGGGGGGTTGACATATATATATACATGTACTCACTGTATTGTTTTGTATCACAGGCCACAAAATGTTAGTGTGCACATTTCAGTGCTTGATTAGAAATGCTGGTGTTGAAATTGGAAATGGAATACTCTCAAGCCAATGAAGGTAAGTATTTTTTTTTGGAGGGGGGATATATTTGCAAGTAGATCTCATTAATGGTTTATTATTTGGTTATGTCTTCACAGATTTCATCGGCATCCTTCTCCAGTCCGGTAATGATGGTCATGGTCATCGATTGAAACGACTTCTGCGTGTTGCATGTCTGCCCCAGCCCGAGGGGGGGACCTGATGTTGAAGAAGTTCTTTGGATAAGGCAGCTATGACACAAAAAAGTATCTGGTAGCTTCTTAAAAAAAGAAATGAAGGACTTATTACAACTTGATTGCAGCAGTAAGACATTATGTTTAAGCCGTGGCTGTTCCGTGGGTATCTGGATTAACACATATAGCAAGCTGTCCCACTGCAATCATCAGATCACAATTTAATTTAGTACCAGGCTGTGTAACAAATACACTGTGTCAGTGTCCCAGTGTCTCAACTCAAGTTACAGTTTAACAACACATGTTGTCATGTAACACAACTTGGGTCCAACTTTTTCAACACTGTCTTGGCTGCACAGCTGCAAATTTGGAATACAGTGCATGATATGTTGTAGAAATATTTTTTGTGATGTACATGTCATCTAGTTTATGAATCATCAGTTGGATTTGTTGCACTCATAAAAAGAAAGGAACAGATGAAATAAAATTGAAATACTTACCAGTATTGATTGAAAATGGATATCTCATTGGTTTCTGTAGACAGTACTGCTGCTGTATCATTGATACAGACCTTCAGCGAAGGAGAGTCGCTTGTTGTTAACCTGTAAAAAAACAAAGTAAGTTGGCCATATGTGTTTGACCATTGCTGCTCAGAAAAGCAACACAAAACAAAATACACAGCTAAAGGAAGTTGAATAGCATGAAAAACATTAGTACACATGCTCACTATACAGTTTTAATAGTAAGCAGCCTTGTGCCTCTGGCTGATGGATGTGGACTCTTGTTTGAGTCCCTCTGCCTTGGCATGGTCAATGTAATGGAAAAACATTATCAAAATGGCACTGGTGGTGGGTGATGGTGGTCATAGCTGCAGCACATGATGACATTCTCTGTCACATCTTCCTGCATATGGTGGTGGTGGCAGTGCTAAACAGTGGTCTTACGGTGGTGGTACTCCAGGGGGACACACAGTCACATTCCCTATGGTGGCAGTGGAGAACAGTGTTCTTATGGTGGTGGTACTCCAGGGGTACACACGGCCACATTCCCTATGGTGGCAGTGGAGAACAGTGGTCTTATGGTGGTGGTAGTCTGGGGGGACACACGGGCCAGGATATACTGTGCTCTGTGTTATAAATGTGACCTGACATATGGAATTTGAGTCATTATGAGTGGGACAGTGATTTAACTTTATGAAAAAGAGAACATGTATCATACAAGACATGTGACAGCCTTTTAACCACTTAAGTTAAAACCTGCCAACATTAACCTCATCGTCATTCATCATCATCCTCAGAAAGAAAGCTGCCCTTGCAGTCTTCTATGTCTGAATTCGGACCATGGGGAAATTATTTCTCCATTGTGTTATCATCTACGTCAGTGGTAGGCTGCTTCATGCTGTCACTGCCACCAGGATAGTCCCTTTCTTCAACATCAGCAAAACCATGAGTGTGTCGGGGTACAAATACTGAGGTTGCAGTCTGAGCTGGTATGTGCCCCTCCTTCATTTTTATGAATGTCAGCAAACTGACATTTGCAGGAGAGAGGTTTGTACGACGATACCTGACTATTGCACCTGCTGAGCTGAATACCCTCTTGACACTCACACTGGAAGGTGGGCATGTCAGGTACTTCAGTGCCACAGCAGTCAGCTCTGGCCATTCACTGACCTTTCCATTCTGATATAAAAGGGGATCATCATTGATTGACAGATGCCTGTTTTCAGACACATATGACTCAACCATTCACTGTGCTGCTGTAAGTCTAGTGGTTGATGCATCATCTGCTTCTCTGGAATCATTTATGTCACAAATCCCCACTTGGGACAAAGCCTCCCAAAGTGGGTTAATGCCATCCACTTTTGATGACAGACCACCTGGAACTGCAGTCCCCTTCCCTTTACAGGATCTGCTTGTTACTGCTCCTCCAGGTTCACCTTCAGCCTGATTATGCTGCTCACGTTTCCTGACCTTGGCACATAACTTCTGGGCCCCATGAATCAAGCGTACCAGTTGCCCACTGACATTTTTTACCTGTTCAGGCCTGCCCTCCAGTATTGAGGCAATTCCACATTTGTCCTGTGATTCCAGCATTGTTGCTATTGCAAAGTTGTCACTACAGTGAATGCTCAAGATGTGATGATTCTGGTCGAATACTGTCGGCATGTGTTTCAGCAACACACTGATAGCACTGTCTCCAGCAACATCAAGGCTTTGCCTTACATTCACCAATGTCTGCCTCAGCACCCACAGTAGTGGAATTGATTGGCTAATGGAGGCAGACTCACCACTCACTGCCTGTGTGGCATGTTCAAAAGGCCTCAAGATTCTTATTACAGAGTCCATGAGGTGCCACTGTTCAGTCGTCATAGACATGGAGGCCCCGGAACTGTCACGGCTAGTGTGCATGACAAGATATTCTGAGATGGCTTTGTACTGTTCATACAACCTCTCTGCCATGTATAAAGTGGAGTTCCACTGGGAGACAACTTCTAGCTTCAAGCGGTGCTGTGGGAGGCTGTTTCGGATCTGCAACTGATGAAGTTGGTCATGGGCCTTTGCAGAGCATGAAAAGTGAGAACAGATATGGTGTGTAACTGTCAGCATTTCCTTAATATCAGGGTGCTGCAGAAACTCCTGCACCACAAGATTTAAACAGTGGGCCATGCATAGAACCCAAAAACCCCCCACCATTCTTGATGCATTTCACCACATTTGACCCATTGTCACTTGCTATGAACC
The DNA here is from genome assembly GCA_016271365.2 of Neoceratodus forsteri. Classification (NCBI taxonomy): domain Eukaryota; kingdom Metazoa; phylum Chordata; order Ceratodontiformes; family Ceratodontidae; genus Neoceratodus; species Neoceratodus forsteri. Next base: position 143,918,591 of record CM057457.1, on the reverse strand, counting down.
CAGCTCTCAGGAACAGGGGGTTCAGCCACTTGTCAGTTTCTGTCAGTACCATATCCAACATGTTTTCACCAGAGTGTGAACAGGTCACATTGCTCAAAGCAATCATCATTGCATGCTGTAGAATTCCTGGAAGATTGCTACCACGACACTCCACCTTACTACACTGTTTATTCGCCCATTGTGCAGTTATACACAAATATGAACACCCCCACTGTTTTCCCACTTGTCCACATATCCGTACTTAAATGGATGAATGGAGAAGAGGAATGTTGACGAGCATGTCTTACTGAATCAGACACAGTATGGTACAACTCGGGGACAGCACAGATCGAAAAGTATATCCTGGATGGAACTTTCCATTTTGGACAAGTACTTGCAGCAAACTGCAGGAACCCAGAATTCTCCACAAAGGAGAAGGGCAAAAGATCAATTGCCAACATTTTGGTTACAGCAGCACTAAGTTCATGTGACACTGTATGATTGGGTGGGTAGTGCAGCTTATGCGCAAAAACACTCTCTAACGTGGGCTGACTTAAACGTTTTACATGGGGTGTGATGAGAAATGGTTCTGCTCTGCGAATGGCAGGGGGGTGGAGTGTGGATATGTGGTGAAGACGGTTGCACAGGTGATGACAAACCCAGAAATGCAGTTATTTTCCCAGATTTACCAACTGGGGATGATGTACCACTTGCACTAGATATACTGCATTGATCACCACCACCACCAAAACTGCTACTCTCACCACCACTGGACAAGACTTCAAAATCATTCTGCTCTTCCACCTCATCATGCCTGTAGTAATCCTCTGCTGTTATTTCATCACTACTGTACACATTTAATTTTCTACTTGATGCTACAGTCATGAAAGGGGATAACATGTTCGTTATGGTTGATGACGAGGGTGAATGCCCCACTGTAGTACAGATATTAGCTGCCATCCTGCCCTGAGTCTGCAGTGCCATGTGCCTGTTCTTAAGATGTGTATGCTCTCCCCCTGTGCCCAGATGGCTCCCCTTTTTACCTCAACTCACACGCACCTGGCAAACCTGGCAGATTGCAACTGACTCATTATTTGCAACTTCCACATAACAATCCCAAACAAGGGATTTTGATGCTTTAGTTTTAATGTGTCCCCCGATGCCGCTTATTGGACTCCATTTTTTTAAGCCATGAAGTGTGTGTGTGTGTGGGGGGGTGCTACATGATTTTTCAGGCAGGACACATTTGGACTGCAATTGACCACCATGACTATCAATCATTATTACTACTGGGTCATCATCATCAACTGAAACTGGTAAATCAAAACTTTTTATGGAAGGAGGGGAAATGCAAACAGACCTAGACACAGCCACCCTGAGTTTCTTTTTCTCTGGTTCCCAACAGGGGTCACTAACATCAGCATCATCATATTCATCAATATCATCCACATCTTCTGCTTATATGCTGGCATATGGACTGCATGTTGCAACCACAGCAACATCATCATCATCAGTACCACCATCATCCACAATTTTTTCACCACACTGTGAATCACTGCATGGCAAATGCATGGCCTGAACTGCAGTGGAAGTACTGTTACTTTATGTGCTGTTGTTGACATGATGATCAGAATCCTCATGTTCAGTTACTGGGATGTTACTGGGGAGTATGACATCATCTACACTGTCACTGCTTCACACTCCACTATATTTTTGGACATGGTAAACTGGTCAGAAGTGGAACTTGAGGCAGAAATACTCATACCACCACCAGCAACTGTGCTAACACCACCAGCTGGGACAACATCATCTCCTCCTACTATGAGTGAAGCTACTGCCTGCACTGTAAAAAACACTGAAGGAGAAATACCTTTCCTCACATCAGCAATGCACTTCTGTGACTGCGTACTACTACTACTGTACCACGCCCACAATCTTACCACTGGCAGCAGTGCCATGGTGAGAAACAGCTTTGCTTGCACATCTCTTTGTGGGAATTTTGGTTGATCAACAGGAATATTCTAAACAAATTTAGATTTTGGAAGGTTCACTCTGGGTGGGGGCTGGGGGAGGGGGTGACGCTGGATGTGAAGCCAAAAAAACAACTGTGGCTTCAACAACAGATACAGACGCAAAGTCACAACATGTTCAACACCACCTTAACTAACCAGTGGTGTTCTCAAGTCCAAACAATCCAATCTGGAAAGAATACCTTTTACCGGGGGCATGACTGCAGATTACTGCAGTGCAAAACCAAGAAAAACATACCACAATGGCAGTACAAAATCACGCAGCTGCAGTGGATAGCAGGTTCACACTGCGCCTGCAATTACACTGTGGCACAATAAAAAGTGTATTATTTGATGTCACGTCACACACACACACACACACACACACACAGAATTTGTCTACAAGTAATTTATTTTATTTAGTTTTTGTTGACCGGGTAAGTGCAATAGACAAATTCTGCCTATTTTCAGGCATGACCCGGGGGAGGGGGAGAAAGATGAATGCCAACTGACCTTGAACCAGATTAAGCTGTTGGTGGTAATTTTAGTGAACGAGGGAAATTTGGCCAGGACACCAGGAAATTCCCCTACTCTTTCGATAAGTGCCATGGGATCTTTAACATCCACCTGAACTACCACCAATCCAGGCAGATGGGACCTCGGTTTAACATCTCATCCGAAAGACGGCACCTCAGAAGTGCAGCACCCCTCTCATGCTGCACTACAGTGTCAGTACTGGGATATTAACCCAAGTGCCAGATGTGGGAACTGAACCCACAGCCCTCTGATCTCCCGGCCTCAGAGGCGAGTGTGCTAACTACTGAGCCACTGACACTGCTATTGCATAGCAAGTTTAAAACTTCAGTAATATACAACATATTTTAAACAACCTCACTGCTGCACCAGGTCCCTCCAGACCATAAAACACACAATCAGCAAAAAAATGTCAACAATTATTGAAAATATTACTGTGTGTACATTAACACAGTCAGTTATATGAGAAAAATATAACCAAAAAACAAAGAACTCCCTATTTCTCCAACTTAAATCTACATACACCAGATACATCCCTCCCCAAAGCACACATCCACTGTCTCTCAGTATACAGACTGAATGTTGTACACTAACATTCAAAGTCCACACACAAACAATAAATGCTCAATGATATGAGCACAGGAGGGTTTCCTACAATCGATGAACTAAAGTTTCAGCAAAACAAGTGACTCAAAAATACTTTTTAACAGCTTTTAGAAGGTTTGAATCACAGAGACCTCTCAGAGCAGACTGTCTCCTACAGCTTCCTACACACACTACCCCGAACTGAGGCTGTGCAGAACAATCTAGAGCCCATGTGACCTGAAATCCCATGAATCACTGCAAAATTCACCTTTGGAGCTTAAAAACAAGGCAAAGAACATTGTTCTCAATGTACTTCACCTTAAAATTTGGCGGAGTGGTGGTTTGAGAAGGCGGAGTAACGCGAAGCCATTGTTTTCAATGTACATCGCATTACCCATTATAATGTCAAGTACTCCACTTCGCATTGCAGAGTACTCTTCGAATCCACCTCTATTCCTCGAGTCACTCCGTGGAGCGAATTGAGGCTACTTTGCCAATCTCTATATATGACTTCTCCCTGGCATCATTTATTGTCAACAGTATAAAGTCAGAATGGAAAAGAATGTTGGCTTATGCTCATTTTGCTGATAATATGTATGATGTTATCTTTTTACAGGATACAAGGATACATACAGTTAGGGAGATGCCGGAAGCTAGTACAGCATGGCATAAGTAGAAACAAGAATACTTGTTTCTACTTATGAAAAACAGTACAGGAATAATCCAATGTCAAGTAACTACACTGTGCATTCCCTGAAGAAGGAATGCTTACTCCAAAATGTATCCAGAAGCAAATGATTTGATACCTTTTAATGGACCAACATAGATGTAACAACAAGAACAAAGTGCTCTAGCTTTCGGACCAACCAGTCCTTCTTCAGAAGCTCATGGCAGTTGTTTAGAAAATACAATACTTATAACAGCTAGATAATGCAGAGAAAAACAGAAAAAAATCCCCATTGGTTTAAAATACTCATTTGAAAAGGAAAAAAAAAACAGAAGATGATGTCAGAGAAGTTAAACAGTACAATACTGCCCTCAGTCCGAATGAACCTTGGGTTAAGATGTGCTTGGTGCAACAAACATAAAGGATCCTTTATGTCCTATATGTATATATGTTTATATCCTAGGATTCTTTATGTTTGTTGCACAAGCACATCTGTAGGTACATTGGGACTGAGGAACGTATATCTGTTAACTCTCTGACTATCATCTTCTGTTTCAAATAGTATTTTAAACAATGAGACTCTGTTTCGATTATCTAACTATTACTCAAATATTGTATTTCTAAACAACAAACTTGAAAGACGGTGTCAGCAAACACTATTCTTATTATTACATCTATATTGATCCATAAGAGGTATCAATCATTGCTTCTGAATCTATTCTTGCAAGGACCAATACGGCAACTATTAAATCAAGATTCCAAAATGTAGGAATTTATGCACAACAGTTTTACTCTGACATAAGGATAAAAACATATTATCATTTATCTATTTGGGTGAGTTGGCCCATTAGTTCCAATCTGTTGATCTGCTGGGATAAATCTTAGCCTTATTAATGTATATGCTCTGCAAATGAAAGCTTCTAGGATAGAGGATAGAGAAAATGATGGAATCACTTCTGAAAGAAAGAATTGTTGAGTACCTAGAGGCCAGTGGGGTACAGGACCCAAGGCAGCATGGATTCACGATGGGAAGGTCGTGTCAGATGAATCTAATAGATTTATTTGACTGGGTGACCAAAGTAGTAGACCAGGGAGGGGCTATGGACATGGCCTACCTAGATTTTAGCAAGGCATTTGATACAGTCCCACACAAAGATTAATACACAAGTTAGCCAGCCTTGGGTGGGTCCCAAGGTGGTAGCCTGGATAAAAATTGGCTAAACAATGGGACGCAAAGGGTAGTAGTAAATGGAGTACACAGTGAAGAAAGGAGTGTTACTAGCAGGGTTCAGTACTGGGACTGGTCCTTTTTAATGTCTTTATAAGTGACATTGCAGAGGAACTGGAAGGAAAAGTATGTCTTTTTGCAGATGACACAAAGATCTGCAACAGGGTTGATACACAAGATGGAGTGGAAAGGATGAGAAGGGATTTGGCAAGGTTGGAGGAATGGTCAAACGTATGGCAGCTCAGATTCAATGCAAAGAAGGGCAAGGTAATGCACATGGGAAACAAAAACCCAGGGGAAGCGTACACAATGGGGGGTGAGATATTGACAACAGTAAAAATGGAAAGGGACCTGGGGGTAATTATGTCAGATGACCTAAAGGTGGGCAAGCAATGTGAGAAGGCAGTAAGGAAGGCTGGGGGATACTGGGATGCATAGGAAGAGGCATCAGTAGTAGAAAACAGGAAGTTGTTATCCCTCTGTACAGACAGTTGGTGAGACCCCATCTGGAGTACTGCGTGCAGTTCTGGAGACCCCATCTCTGCAAAGACATAGACACGGAGTGGAGGCTGTCCAGAGGAGGGCAACCAAAATGGTGCACGGTCTGCATCAGAAGACATATGAAGAAAGACTAAAGGAGCTTAATATGTCTACCCTTGAGGAAAGAAGGGAGAGAGGGGACATGATAGAAACTTTCAAGTACCTCAAGGGAATCAACAAAGTCCAAAAAGGTAGCATCTTTCAGAAAAAGAGATGTGCAAGAACAAGGAGGCACAATTTGAAGATGGAGGGGGGACGGCTCAGAGGTAATGTGAGAAAGTATTTTTTCACAGAGAGGGTTGTGGATGCATGGAACAGCCTCCCTGAAGAGGTTGTGGAGTCAAGAACAGTGGAGGAATTCAAGAATGCATGGGACAGACATAAGGCAGTCCTAGTGGGGGGTAGGAGGAAGTAAGCTGTTGGTTAACCAGGATCTGCAGCTTATCTGTTAGGTAGGAAAATGGGCAGACTAGGTGGGCCAAGCGGTCCTTATCTGCAGTCAAATTCTATGTTTCTATGTTTCTATGTTCTATGTAGAGCTATTTAATCAGATACGTCCCTTTTATTTTCATCCAGGAAAATCTTGCTAGCAGGAGATTTTAATTGCAGCTGGTTCTCTTCCGATAGGGGTTTAAAAACAAACAACATTTTCTGTGACACCTCCAGCTTAAACAAACTGATAGAACAAGCATCCTTAATTGATGCATTTGCTATAGGAGGAAGACCTCATCCAAAAACTTATTTTGGGGGGTAAAATTGCCACTAAATAGACTATGGGCCAGATTCTAGAAGGGCTACAACTGGCATAACTGCACTTGCGCCAAAAAGAATGGCGCAAGTAGCAAATTACGCCTGCAGTGTGTCATTTGCTATTCTGCAAAGCAGCCTACAACATGTCTCAGGCTGCTTGTGCCAAAGTGCACATACACCACCAGATACGCCCTAAACCCCCTGCGACATGGTGCTAGGGGGTTTACGGCATCTGTTGTGCCCTATTCTGGAAGGGCAGCAACAAAGTCCCTGATCTGCTATTCTAGAACAACCCCCGGAGCACATCCATCAAAGTAAAGTTACACCAGCATTTAACTGGTGTAAGTGTACTTACACCCTCCAGGGATTATGCAGATCTGCCACAGGGCTGGCACCCAATACATGTGCCCTCCCCCCATGCCCAGCACACCACAGTATAGCCCCACAGGGCTGCAGTGTCCCCCCCAGCCCCCGGTCCCCCACACTGTCATACCCCACAGGGCAGCTTATTCCACCCCCAAGGACCCATTCCCCGAACCCAAAATCCAGGTCCCTCCACTGCCGCATTAGTGTCCAACTGCAATTAAGAAATATAAATACAAATCCCAATGTCCCTGGCAGTCTAGTGGCCCCCCACCCCTCCATCGAGCAGTGCCAGTCCATCCGCACTCCCAACCCATCCCCAGCCGGTGACTGGCACAGCCCACCTCTCGCCTCCATGGCCAGCCACTGACTGAGCACTTACTGTACATATCGCTCAATGAAATCATTCATTCAACACATATGTACAGTGAGACATCTATGACTCAATTGTCAGTTGGCCATGGAGGTGAGGCGAGCCTCCCGTCGCCCGACAAGTTGGGAAGGACCCCAGTGGACTGGCACTGCTAAGCCGAGGGGCACTGGGCACTGCCAAGGGCTGACAGGCCTTCTTCTTAATCATCAGACGGACAATGCATGATGGAGGACCTGAGACTCGAGACTAGGGAGATGAGTCATGAAGATGACTACCAAAATGCCTTGATAGTGTGGTGTTGGGGCTGGGACATGACTGTTTGGGGGATCAGGGCTGGGGACATTACAGCCCTGTGGGGCATAACTGTTTGGGGGATCAGGGGCTGGGGGGTGAGGGGTGCCCTGCAGAGCTCTTCGGGTGTGGGGGTGCCAACTGCAGCATTCTGCAGAGGACTGCAACTTGCGACATGCCCATTGGGTATGACTTTGATGTGGGGTACCATCCACATGTTGCAAGTCACAGGACTTAGCCGTGGGGACCCTGCCCCTTCTAGAACTGAGCACAGGGTCCTTGTTGCAACTGCAGTTGACACAAGTCACCTTTGGCGGTGGCTTGAGCCAGTCTTCTAGAATCCCACCCAATGTCTTTATGTCAGCAAACTTAGGTGTGCAACAAGGTCTGGTGACACCAGTTATATCTTCAGACCACGCTCAACTAAACTTAGCCATTTCTAACTATGTCAAGAGGAGTAGAGGGCCAGGGTGCTGGAGAATAAATCTTAGCTTGCTGAATAATAACTTAATCTAGCAAGGGTTTCAACATGTTCTGGATGCCTGGAAATCTGTGTATTTTTTATATGATTCCCCACAGCAATGATGAGTGGATACAAAAAAGATATCCAGGATTAGCCTACAATGCAGCCTACAAGCTTAGCAGTGCACGGTATTTTCAAAGTATGAGCGGGTAAATAGCTGACAGTGCATGCCAGGGTCACGAATGAGTGGCCCTCACTCGTTACAAGCTGAATGTATGATATTTTAGTATTGTTGGGCTAACTCGTACCTCTTTGATCCCGGGTGAACTTCTGGGTCACACCACGGCTTAAAATCAAGCCTTGCTGCGAGCAGTGTGAGCCGGGCAGGGTACGTGCGGTGCCGTACATGGAGACACGTGCAGAGACACGTGCATTTGGCATGTGTTGGCTGTGTCCTCTGGGGGCTGGAACAAAACAAAACTCTGGGACAACACCAGGAACAAAAATCCTACAAAGTAAAAGCGCCACTGTATGTGCTGATGTACCACAAAGGGTACAATCCACTTGATAATGGAGAATAGAAAAGTGTGTCGATTGCTATACATTTACAGAAGGGGAACCATTACAGGGGTTTATATGTGACAAACGTGATTTAATAAAGGTTTTATACAAAGAAAAAGAATCACTTTAAACAAGAGTACAAATACAGAGGGATATCACTATACTGGAAAAATACATTGATACAGCTGCAGAAAGGTCTCATGCAGATCCTGATCTAGTTTCAAAGAGACTTGAGGGATTCAGGAGATATGACCGGGGCAAAGGGGGAATTACCTCTGCAGCCAAAACCAGGGGAGCAGGTAGTTGATATGGAAGAATGGTACACGGTCCAAAACGGAGCTGAAAAAGGAAGGCAGCCCATAGGATGGGCAGGTCACCTTGCCTTGGAAAACTGCTTCCACATACTGGAAGACAAAGGTCAGCAGGCAGCAGGCACCTTCATTTCAAAAAATGTCCATTTGGGGTCAACTAACAATCTAGAAACCCCCGAAAAGCATAACATATCACAGGCACATGTGAGACATACATTTTGCAACCCTCAATCTAATACCCTAACAGCAACCAAAGATGTGTTAATAATAGGGGATTCCCTGCTAAGATACATCGACCGCATAGAGTGCCAGAATAGAAATGAGCATATAACAGTTAGTACACTACCAGGGGCAGGTATAGGGGACATTAAGTGTTTGCTACCAGGCTTAATGCAAAACTGAGACAAACCCATCACTGTCCTGCATGTGGGGGTCAACAATGTGGGCAAGAGAAAACTCACTGACATACAAAGAGATTTTGAGGAGGTGGGAAAAACACTCTTGACAGAGGGCTGTGATGTCCTAATATCAGAGATACTCCATGTCCTAAGAGCGAAACTGCAAGACAAAGGGAAATAAGGCAACTCAATGGGTGGCTGAAAAGATGGTGTCTGAGGGATGTGATGACACTAATAAACCACTGGGAAAGTTTTTCCAACTTCAGATTGTTTGGAAGTCATGGTCTGCACAATAACAATCATGGGTCCCGAGTTTTAGCCCAGGACATGAAACAGGCCCTGCAGAATCATTTATACTAAATTATGGGGGGCTACAAGGAGTCAATGGAACTTTCCTACTAGGAAATATCATAGGCAGTGCAAGGATAGAAACAAGCCCACATGAAAATGCCTAAGTCTAAACACTAGGAGCACCGTACAGAAAGTTGATTAATTAATATATACATTGCAAACTGAGGCCATCCAGATATGCGCCATTCCGGAAACTTGGTGGGACAAGGAGGATGTATGGGAAAGACAAATACCTGGATACCAGATGTATTGCAGAGCTAGGCCAGGTGGAAGGGGGGAGGTGTAGCTATATATGTGGCTGATAGCATTACTTCAGAAGAATTGGAAAAAGACAGTTTGGAGGAAATTGAACAAATATGGATCCGAGTTACCCTGGAAGATTTTATTTATTTATTTTATTTATTCAACCTCGGATTACAATACCTTTGCGCACAAGGCGTTAATTTACAAAAGTTCCACGTCAGTGGGGAGGGGTGAACAAACATACAGATGTGGTACTGCAAAGACCAGGTTTAAAAAACTGTAAAGTACATACTTTAATTACTGTATAGTAGGTTATATTAGCACTCCAATAATTTTAGCGCTATTAGCGGACCCACCAACATGCGCTAAATTTAACTGACCGCTAATATTGTAGTTGTACTATACCATACTAAGTAGAAGAATGACAGAACTGACCGCTACTTCAATCAGTAATACAACCAGGTACTGCACCAGACAAAGTAAAAGAATGACAAAGCACTCTAATTTGGTTGTGTGTGTAGTAATTTTGTGTAATTTAACATGAAAGTAAAGAGAACATAAACATCAAAGTAATTAAAAAAAGAGCCTGAAGTCCTTTTAGATGCAGTGCACTTGTGTTACTAGTGCTGTATGTCATATTTTTGGCTTCTGCGTCACCTTGAGGTACTGAATCTGAAAATGAATGAAGCAGAAAGCCAAATTAGTATTCGCTCTATTTGGTACCAACCACCCTCCTCAAAAAATACAAACTTAAATATGTTCTCACTCAGGCAGTTGTGGTGGCTGTCAAGTATCCCAGCCTCATGAAAGCCTCTGATGATGTCTGCTTGTCTTCCTTGCAAGGGTAATCATGATCTCCCTCCACCGTCGTGGCATTCTTTCAGGTCAGATCTAAAATGAGCAAGGACTTCTGCTCTGTGGGCAAAAACAGCACCGAAGTGATGCACTTGATATACGGTACCAAAATATTATCAATTAAATCAATGGTCATGACTGCTTTTAGAGGAGACAGGCATTTAAGTAAGACGTGTGACTGAAATCAGCTGCAGTTTAGTATCGCCATGAGACTCATTACATATACAGTACTGTACTAGACCGTAATTACAGGTACAGCAAGCGCTAAATATATTGTGCGCCAATATATGTACCAAGTCTGCATCCACTAAATATATCGGATGCCAATATAACCTGCTACACAATATCTAGAATTAATAACTTTAGTAGTGGAGAAGAAAGGAGCGGGGGAGGGCAAGAAGAGTGAAGAGGAGGGGTAAGCAGCCAGAAGGCCTTGTCAGTAGGGATAGAAAGAGTGGTGGGTGAGAGTAGTAAGTAGGAGGGGAGGTGGTGGGGGTGGGAGAGTGGGAGGAAGGTAGGAGGATATAGCAAGGGTTGAAAAGGCAAAGCTTTGAAGAGGAGAAGAGGGAACTGGAGTGCGCACAGGTGGTAGATCGCGTCAACATCACAACTGGGGTAATTTACAGGCCACCCTCGAATCCCCCTAATACTGACATAGCAATAACTGAGAGGATTGAGAACGTGGCTACTCCTGTAAATACCATTTTGTTAGGAGATTTGAATCTACCGAGCATTGATTGGGTAAAGCATACTGCCAAGTATCCAACAGAGGTAAGTTATATGGATGCTTTCAGCATTGCAGGTTTTGAACAATATGTGGATAGCATGACAAGAGGGACAATCTATTGGACCTCGTATTAAGTAATACGGGGACAAAATACAGCTGTGCAGGCTTACTACCCCTCTCGGATCTAGTGATCATGCCAGGGTAGAAGTTAGTACAGCAGGACAAAAAGCTGGAGTATCAGGCAATCCATTGATCAGAAATTTTGGGAAGGTTAACTATAATAAACTGAGGGGGGAGGGACTTCAGCAGATGGGACTGGAAGGCTGACTTTCAGCATCAGTCTGTTCAGGGAATGTGGAGGGCCTTAGAGTGCAATATTAATACCGTAGAAAATAGATACATACCAGCTAAAAAGAAGTATAGTAGATCTGGAAAGGATTCCAGCATGGATGTCTGGTAAGGTCAGGAACCTGATTAAATAAAAAGAACAAAGCATAAGTAAAGGCCAAAAAAAGTGGGCATATAAGAAACTGGGACAAGTACAGAACAATATTACATAAAACTAAAAAAGGCGATTAAAGAGGCAATAAGGAGATATGAGCTGAGACTGGCAAGCAAGATTAGAGACAACTATAAAACATGTTTTAATTATATTAGTGGCAAAACTGATGGTGCACAGACCATAGGCCCACTCAAGGGTCCGGATGGCAGTCTAGTACAGGACGACAACCAGATGGCTGAGAGGTATAAGGAACTATTTCTCATCAGTATATAATATTAAAATGAGAAGGCCTAAACTACATCTTGATAATGATCAGAATACACCCAGCACAGATGTAGAGAACATTAAGGAAAGAGAATATTAAGGAAAGACTGCTTAAGTTAGAGCCATGCAAGTTGATGGGAAAAGATGGGATTCACCCAAAAGTAATCGTTGAATATGCTGAGCTACTGGCAGAACCACTGAGTAGCTTATTTCAGGCATCTCTGGATCAGGAGGAGGCAGTAGATGCATGGAAGGAAGCAGATGTGGTCCCTATTTTTAAAAAGAAGGGATCAAGGCAGGAGGTTAGCAATTATCAACCAGTTATTCTGACTTCAATATTAAGTAAGATCCTAGAAGGAATCATAAAAGAACATATAGAGAAGTTTATGCAGCATTGGAGGGATATTGATGATTCACAGTATGGATTTAAAGGTGGCTGTTCATGCCAGACAAATCACCTAGACTTCTGTAAAAATGTAAGCAAGGCCTTAGATAAGGGTAATTTAGTGGATGTGATGTTCCTGGACTTCGTTAAGGCATTTAACAAAGTGCCACATGGGGAACTGGTGGACGCCCTGATAGACCATAGATGGAGGAAAATATAACACACTGGATTAATTCCTGGCTACAGGACAGGAAACAGAGGGTGTCTATCGGGGGTCCAGCTCGGGATGGCTAGGGGTGACAAGCGGAGTTCCACAAGGGTCAGTGCTGGGACCCTGTCTCTTTAAGTTGTACATATATATTACGATCGGTGGTGGGGGGGTATGGGAATCCAAGTTCACCGATGATACTGTACTAGGATAGGCACAATCATTAACAATGACATGGACATTGTCAACATGCAGGAAGCTTTGACCAACCTGCAAAGGTGGACTCAGAGGTCCAGACTGACCTTCAGCACTTGAAAGTGCACCGTTGTGCACTTTGGGAGCAAACATAGGGCAGCAGTGTATAAACTAAATGGACAAATACTTAAAGTAGTAAATGAGGAAACAGACTTGGTTGTCAACATTTCAAATGACTTAAAGTTTAGTCAGCAGTGCAGTCAAATAGTAAAAAAGCAGGAAACATACTTAACTGTATAAATAGGAACATTAAGAGCAAAAGGAGGGAGGTACTGGTCCACTGTATGGGTCCCTTGTGAGACCACATATGGAATATTGTGCCCAGTTTTGGCCACCAGGCTACAAGAAGGAAATAAAAGCATTGGAGGGGGTTCAGAGGGGAGCCACCAGAATAATAAAGGAAGTACATGATAAAGAGTATCAGGCTAGGTTATCAGTACTGGGGATGTACACTTTGGAATTTCACAGATTGAGAGGTGACATGTGCTTGGTCTTCAAAGCACTTTCAGATGAAGGACTATGGGAGAAATTGAGACTTAGGCTCAGAGATCAGTAGTACCAGACTACAGCACACCCCTTACAGTTGGTAATAGAAAGATGTAAAACAAAGAGGAGAAAACACTGGTTTAGTGTTAGGGTGGCACCAATGGGGAATGGTCTTCTGCTACAGGTGGTGGCTAGAGGAAGTATGTAAACACTTAAATCAAATCTAGATACATATCTGATTACTAACAACATACAGCGGTATAAAAAGATTAAAACTGGTGAGCAGTGTGGACAATATGTCTCCTTGCTCTGAAATACCTATGATGCCTATGATTTTAAATAGACAGGATGCCTTAATGGAAAATTTAAAACAGACCATTACAAATTTTATAGAAACCAAGTACAATGTTTAGTATCCCACCAAGCAGAGAACTTAGGAAATTATACCACAGAAATAAATTCCTTAAAAATAAAACTGGCTCAGATACAGTACAATAAATTATAAACCTTAGAAACAGAACAGCATTCTAGCACACAGGGAAGACAGGCCTTTGTGAACTCTTTCAAATTTTGCCAAACCCAGCATAACATTAAAGACATTTCTTTTATTACTTTACCAGATGGCTCCACTATAACAAATAAAACACACATCCTGACTGAAACTGATAAATATGTGGAAGGAATGCTTCTGCCCCCAACTCCAGAGGAAGAGATTCAGGGTTGGTTAGATCAGAGTAATAAACCACAATTTTCAGCTGCGATCCAACATTCTTTAATCCAACCCATTACAAATCTAGAATTAGTAGCAGTGCTGTCCCAATTGAAATCTGGGTCTGCCCTAGGGATAGATGGGCTTCTATGTGAAATGTACAAACAGATAGCAAATATACTTTTAGATGAATTGTTAGAGGTTTACAATAATATTTTGGTCACTCAACACATACCCATAAATATAGCCATGGGCCTGTTAGTTCTAATGTATAAGACGGGATATGGGGCTTCTAACAAATTAGAAACCTGTAACTCTTAAATTCCGACTTCAAAATATTCACCAAAATATTAAGCAACAGGCTAGCATTAGCTGCTTTAAATATAATATATCCATCACAGACTTGTGCAGTACCTGGAAGATCAATATTAGATAACTTAATTTTAATAAGGCAAATCCTGGAAAGAGAACAAGATGGGGAACTAGCAGGATTTCTTTTAACTATAGATCAGACCAAAGCATTTGACAGAGTGCCACATGAGTATTTGTGGTTATGCTTAAGGGCCTATGGATTTCCAATAAGTTTTATTATTTATTTTATTTATTTTTTGTTGACCGGGTAAGTGCACTAGACAAATCCTGCCTATTTTCAGGCACTACCCGGGGGAGGGGGATACAGATGAATGCCAATTGACCTTGAACCAGATAAAGCTGTTGGTGGTAATTTTAGTGAATGAGGGAAATTTGGCCAGGACACCGGGGAAATGTCCCTACTCTTTCAGAGGGGACTCCTTGTCCAAGATGGAGGACGCTTTACTGCCAGCAGCAGCTGGAGCTGTGGAGACAGGAGACCCGGTCTCGACTCCTGTCTCTGTACTTGAGGAGACCTCGATTGAAAACAGAAAAGATGTACCTGTATCTTCAATAGAGGAAGACGATTTGCAGGAAACACCAGTTATTCCACAGAAGATTTCTTCTAACGAGGTCCGTAGCATTGCGGTGAATCAGCACTACAATGAATGTATATGGGGATCGCAAGAGATACACACTTCCTTTGATGCGGAACCTTTAAGTCAGGAAGCGCCTGAACCGCACGACTGCCTAATGGAGATGGATCACTGTTGAACGTCAGCTGAGAAGGATTCCCTGCAGAGTCTACGGAGACCACATCAAGCCGGCTCACCTTTGGAGAAAAAAGATACCCTGGTTCCAGTCCTGGAAGACCAGCTTCATGTTTCTGAGCAGGTACAGTGTCAAACGTTAACGGAGGTAGTTTCTGCCTCTCTTATACAGACGGAGAAATTGGAAAATATTTTTTTGGAGGGGAATTTTCCCTCTGCATCTCTGACCCAGCCCTCTAATGTTAAAGAAAACCCCACAGTCGCCCCTTAATGGTCCGTAGATACTGCGTTAAGGGTGGCAGGATGGGTGAAAGACCCTAAAGGGGGTTCATGGGTATCAGGATTATCATCAACAAAATCCCTAGAACTGTGCAAGACTTATCCTCGAGGAGGGTGAACTGATTCCAACGCAACTGACCCTATGGAACTGCTTGATGAGCTTTGTCTGACCCAGAATCCTATCCTGGGTCTTCACAGGGTCCAAGATAAACAGACTTTTTCTGGTTCTGATCCCATGGATGAAGAGTCCCCAGCCACTATTAGACCTCCTTTTTCACAAAAAGGACCTGCGAGGTCTTTTTCCTGTCTGTTTAAATTCCCAGTTCTGGCTGCTAAGCGGCATAATGCTGTTAGGCTTTCATATAAAGGTGGACTTGAGGATCCCCCTGATCGTGTATATGTGGCTAGAACATTGTTGAAAGACTCCATGAAGTTTTTTGCCCATGAAATATATGCCCTGATACACGTCTCAGGAGAACTAAATTTTGATATTAGTTTTCAGACATCTCGAGGCCTTGACCGCTTTTGGGCAAAATATCATACCTTGTGTAACACTGCTCTTTGGACCCCATTTCAGGCCATTCCCCTCACTAAACCGGCCTTTAAAATAATCACTGTCATGTTTCGTAATGAAGGTGTAGATGTTTCAAATATTGTTTACTGGTTAAAGCAATGATGTACGTTACAGGGTCAGCCAGAGGCAATCTTGGATTCAGAAAACATATGGACAGGGGGTTGGAAATTTAAAGTCATGCTGAATGTCTCCGAATCTGGACCTGTGCATTTACCAAATTCCTTTTTTTTAGGTCAAGATAGGGGAGTTTTGTTTTACCCAGGTCAGCCTAAATCATGTTATAGATGTGGAGACCCCTCACACCTGAGTAGTGTGTGTGATAAAATCAAATGTCTCGACTGTGGAGAAATGGGTCATGTAGGTATGCACTGTTTGAATGACTATAGGTGTAATCTCTGTGACGAAATGGGTCACACATTTCAGTCATGTCCCCGGGCTGCACATACTAAAGTAACACATGATGGAGGTGTGGACCAGCATTTTGTAATCTCTCAAGCACAGAAAGCTCATTTCCGCAACACAACAGAAGCCCCTATTACAGAAGGGTCTCTCCCCCCCCCAAAACAAAGGCTGTGAAAATCTCTTGTAGCACTGCACCTTTGTCAGTCAGCAAAGATTTACCCTCAGGGAAGGTACTAACATCTGCTAGTCCTGCGGAGACAGAGGCTGTGGAGCAGGCCCCAAGCTCTAGTACCATGCCTCCCCCCCTGTGAACCTACAATGGTAATAAATCGCAGATCATTGCGATCTGGTTCCTGCACTGTAACGTCCACTCCACAGGCCTACTTTGCATCCCCTATTGCACTATCAGATACCTTCGAGGTGCTTCAGCCGATATCGGATGATGCAGGTGGGAATCTGACTCATCCTCTATCGCTTCTTCCATCCCAGAAGGCCTCGATGACTCTATACCACCATCAGGCACTGGCTTTTCACATAAATGGAAGGCCAAGGTGGGATTGAAAGGGACTAAGGTAGCAGGAAAGAGAAAATCTTGATTGTATTGGTTACTTTCCTTATGAACTGATATGTCACTATTTACATGCCATACTGTTAATGCAAATAGTTTGAAACGTGTAGATAAGAGACGATTGGTGTTTTCCTTTTTGAGGCTTTTAACATTAGGGATATTTCTTTTACAAGACACAAGATTCCATACGGTGCAGGAGATCCGATTGGCTCAACGAGATTGGCTTATGGGCCCCTCCTTTTGGTCGATAGGCCAAGACTCTGCTCTGGTCTTGGCATTTTGATTAACATCCCAGATTTTAGGCTCTTGAAGCTGTTTGATCTGGTCCCTGGTAGAGTTTTAATTTTAGATTTCCTGCTCGGGCAATGCCCATATCAGGTGGTAAATGTCTATGCCCCTCAAATTAAAACTGAGCGAATAGCTATTTTTGATTTAATTCATCCTTTTTTACACTCTTCTTTTCGAATCATAATGTCTGGTGACTTTAATTGTGGACTTAGTCTTCAGGATAAGAGTTCCTTTGCTACCAACAAGAAAATGTACTGTGATTCACTTGTATTAGGACGCATGATTCGTACTGCCCGTTTACGGATTGTATTTATCTTTCACAAAACAGCATACTCCCACTTTTCAAAAGGGTAAGCTGACTACTCGTGATTTTGTTTTTACCTCCAGTACTTTGGTAGTCGCTTGGCTTGTAGTACAGGCGATAGCCTCTGACCTAAGCTACCTCTGTCAGTCTTGGATCTCCTGCTAATTGTGATAGAGGGCCTGGTTTCTGGAAATTCAGTGTTTCTTTATTACAAGTACCATCACTTCAGCAAACCCTTTTGTCATTTATTCATGTCAGTAAGTCTGTATACCCTATGTATGATGATCCAATGAGGTGGTGGATGGATACTAAACATACTTTAACTGGGATGTTGAAATCATATAGTCGTTTAAAAAGTAGGTCTGATTATCTGGTATATCTACAAAAGAGGGCTCATTTCCAGTCTTTACTGTCACTAGCATACTTGACAGGACAGGATTTGTTACAACAAATTCATTTATTGAGGAAGGACATGTTGGATTTTCAGTCTAAAAAGTCGCAACAACTGTACCATCAACATAGTTATGCGATGAAAGGTACTAAGGAAATAGTTTGCCCATTTGAATCTAATTATCATCAGAATGCCCAGAAAACAATGTCATGTCTTATCAATGCAAATGGAGATCGTTGTACCTCCCACTTGGATATATGTCAAATTGTTACTGACCATACGGCCGCATTGTTTTCCCTGTTACCTAAAGCGTCAGAGGACTTACAACGATTATACGGTACCCTTGAAATTCCAAATCCTTCCATGCAGAATGTAGACTCTGCATGTCAACCTTCACAGAACAAGAAATTGGCTAGCTATATTTTCACTGCCCCAAGAGGACCCTGGCCGGATGGTCTCCCACAGCCTTATATAAATTGTTGGGGAACACCTCCTTTCGGAACTGATCTCAGTGTTTGCTTTCCTCCTTGCAACTGAACACATTCCCTTAGAGTTTACTAAGGGCATATTAATCTATGTTTATAAGCGGAAAGGTGACATTAAGTCCCTAGACAACTGGCATCCCATATGCATGTTAAATATGGATTTTAAGATATTGACAAAACTTATTGCACAACGTTTGCTTAGGCTGGCAGAAATAGTTATTCATCCAGCCCAATCCTGCTCTCTACCTAAAAGGAGAATTTCTGATCATTTAATTCTCCTCCGTGAACTATTTTTCTCATGGTTTTTCGGACTCCGTTTCTGGGCTTATTGTTTCAGTTGATCAAAAAGCTGCCTTCGACTCCATTAGCCATGATTTTCTATGGACTGTATTACATTTTTTACATATTCCTGATAAGATTATTCGCTGGATACAGACACTATATAAGACGGTGACAATTGTTCCTTTAATTAATGGTTGGGCAGGCCCGATGATCCCGGTGAAACGAGGAGTTCGCCAGGGATGTCCATTAAGCCCTCTATTATATGTTTTTTTCTAGATATATTGCTTCAACGTCTTAATGATCACCCCCAAATTCGTGCCATCTCATGTTCGGCACTACGATCTCCGTTTACTGCGATTGCATATGCGGATGACGGTGTTTTTAGTAATGGACGGGTCAGCGCTTATGTCTCCAAGAATGCTCCTCTTTCGATGCAATATCTGGAGCAGATATAAATTATAGTAAGAGTATGGGAATTTGGTTGGGTTCCTCCTCCCATTCTTCGGACACTATTGGCCCTTTACATGTAATTGAAGGTCAAATCCGTATACTGGGTATTTACTTCGGGTTAAGAGATTCTGATTCATTTAACTGGGAAGAAAAGTTAAAACATGGTAAAAGCATGGTGACCTCTTGGAATAAAGGTCAAATTGGGAAGAGAAAATGTGTTTTTCTGATTAAAACTTATCTTCTCCCTCTGTTTTTGTATATGAGTTATGTTTTCCCTATCCCAAAACAATTGGAAACTAAGGTGTTTAGTATATTTTTTCAGGCCCTTTGGGGCAGTCGGTTGAATCTGATTAAGAGGAATACTACTTACTTGCCTACCTTTGAAGGAGGTATTCTGATGATTAACCCGTTGCTTTTCTTCACTAGTATTTTCCTTTTGGCCAACCTACGGCCTTTACTGGTGAACACCCAAAGAGGGTGGGAAGCATGGTTCTACGACTCTTGTAGATATTGGTTTCATATGTGGGAACATAATTTTTTAGGCGTATTACGACAACAAGGGGATGTTCCGACATATATGAAGCATATGTTTCTTCGTTTAAAACAATGGAAAGTGTCGCCTCAGACTCTTATTTCGAATACGAACAAGACTTTATATAAAACGCTTTTGTCTTCAGTTTGTAAAGTGCAAGCCCCTTTTCCAAAATGTCCAGATAGTTGTCTACCCTCACTTCTAACTTTTTTACGCTGTTCTAGAATCCCTGATCACATGTGGGACTTCCACTGGTTATCATGTCACGAACGTATAAATGTAAAAGCAAATCATAAACACAAACAGTCTCAGGACAGGTTTTGCTCAAGACCTCTTTGTATAGCTACCCCGGAGACGATATCTCATTTGTTTTTTGATTGCTCTTATATCACAAATTGGTGGTCATATTTAGCAGATTCTTGGGATGTTCATGTATTCTCCACAGTTACATATCAGAATATCATGTATGGTGTTTTTTCTTTCCACTGGTCTGCTTGGAATAGAGATACTCTGAATCTTGTATTTCTTGTTATTAAATGGAATATTTGGATGTCAAGATGTATGTTTACACTTCAACAAAAACTGTGCTCTTATTCGGAACTGGAAGAGAAGATACTAGCGGATTTACGGAAAATATATGAACATGAAAGGACTTTGTATTCGGCACAGTCTCTGTTGGCCTTGTGGACGGCCCTCCCATGGATCACGAACACTGATTCAGCCATAACTTGAAGGACTTATACTGCATTTTTGTTATTTCTCCATCCCCTTTTCTTGTTTGGTTTCTCTGTATATTCCTAATTGATGTATTTTGTGTTGGCTTCTTTGTACAATTTTTGTTTCAATAAAAATGTCCCCTACTCTTTTCGATAAGTGCCATGGGATCTTTAACATCCACCTGAACTACCACCAATCCAAACAGATGGGACCTCGGTTTAACATCTCATCCGAAAGACGGCACCTCAGAAGTGCAGCACCCCTCTCATGCTGCACTAAAGTGTCAGTACTGGGATATTAACCCAAGTGCCAGATGTGGGAACTGAACCCACAGCCCTCTGATCTCCCAGCCTCAGAGGTGAGTGTGCTACCTACTGAGCCACTGACACTGCTATTGCATAGCAAGTTTAAAACTTCAGTAATATACAACATATTTTAAACAACCTCACTGCTGCACCAGGTCCCTCCAGACCATAAAACACACAATCAGCAAAAAAATGTCAACAATTATTGAAAATATTACTGTGTGTACATTAACACAGTCAGTTATATGAGAAAAATATAACCAAAAAACAAAGAACTCCCTATTTCTCCAACTTAAATCTACCTACACCAGATACACCCCTCCCCAAAGCACACATCCACTGTCTCTCAGTATACAGACTGAATGTTGTACACTAACATTCAAAGTCCACACACAAACAATAAATGCTCAATGATTTGAGCACAGGAGGGTTTCCTACAATCGATGAACTAAAGTTTCAGCAAAACAAGTGACTCAAAAATACTTTAACAGCTTTTAGAAGGTTTGAATCACAGAGACCTCTCAGAGCAGACTGTCTCCTACAGCTTCCTACACACACTACCCCGAACTGAGGCTGTGCAGAACAATCTAGAGCCCATGTGACCTGAAATCCCATGAATCACTGCAAAATTCACCTTTGGAGCTTAAAAACAAGGCAAAGAACATTGTTTTCAATGTACTTCACCTTAAAATTTGGCGGAGTAGTGGTTTGAGAAGGCGGAGTAACGCGAAGCCATTGTTTTCAATGTACTTCGCATTACCCATTATAATGTCAAGTACTCCACTTTGTATTGCAGAGCACTCCGTGAATCCACCTCTATTCCACAAATCACCCCGTGGAGCGAATTGAGGCTACTTTGCCAATCTCTATATATGACTTCTCCCTGGCGTCATTTATTGTCAACAGTATAAAGTCAGAATGGAAAAGAATGTTGGCTTATGCTCATTTTGCTGATAATATGTATGATGATATCTTTTTACAGGATACAAGGATATATACAGTTAGGGAGATGCAGGAAGCTAGTACAGCATGTCATAAGTAGAAACAAGAATACTTGTTTCTACTTATGAAAAACAGTACAGGAATAATCCAATGTCAAGTAACTACACTGTGCATTCCCTGAAGAAGGAGTGCTTACTCCAAAACGTAGGAATTTTATGCACAACAGTTTTACTCTGACATAAGGATAAAAACATATTATCATTTATCTATTTGGGTGAGTTGGCCCATTTGTTCCAATCTGTTGATCTGCTGGGATAAATCTTAGCCTTATTAATGTATATGCTCTGCAAATGAAAGCTTCTAGGATAGAGCTATTTAATCAGATACGTCCCTTTTTATTTTCATCCAGGAAAATTTTGCTAGCAGGAGATTTTAATTGCAGCTGGTTCTCTTCCGATAGGGGTTTAAAAACAAACAACATTTTCTGTGACACCTCCAGCTTAAACAAACTGATAGAACAAGCATCCTTAATTGATGCATTTGCTATAGGAGGAAGATCTCATCCAAAAACTTATTTTGGGGGTAAAATTGCCACTAAATAGACTATGAGCCAGATTCTAGAAGGGCTACGACTGGCGTAACTGCACTTGCGCCAAAAAGAATGGTGCAAGTAGCAAGTTACACCAGCAGTGTGTCATTTGCTAATCTGCAAAGCAGCCTGCAACATGTCTCAGGCTGCTTGTGCCAAAGTGCACATACACCACCAGATACGCCCTAAACCCCCTGCGACGTGGCGCTAGGGGGATTATGGCATATGTTGTGCCCTATTCTGGAAGGGCAGCAACAAAGTCCCTGATCTGCTATTGTAGAACAACCCCCGGAGTACATCCATCAAAGTAAAGTTACACCGGCATTTAACTGGTATAAGTGTACTTACACCCTCCAGGGATTATGCAGATCTGCCACAGAGCTGGTACCCAGTACATGTCCCTTCCCCCCATGCCCAGCACACCACAGTATAGCCCCACAGGGCTGCAGTGTCCCCCCAGCCCCCAATCCTCCACACTGTTATGCCCCTCAGGGCAGCTTATCCAACCCCCAAGGATCCATTCCCGAACCCAAAATCCAGGTTCCTCCACTGCCGCATTAGTGCCCAACTGCATTTAAGAAATATAAACACAAATCCTGATGTCCCTGGCAATCTAGTGGGCCCCCACCCCTCCAGCAGTGCCAGTCCACCCACACCCCCAACCCATCCCCAGCCAGTGACTGCCACAGCCCACCTCTCACCTCCACAGCCAGCCACCGACTGAGCACTTACTGTACATATGCACTCAATGAAATCATTCATTCAGCACATATGTACAGTGAGGGCTCTTGTGGAGCTCAGTCGGCGGCTGGCCGTGGAGGTGAGAGGTGGCTGTGCCAGCCGGCTGGGGATGGGTTGGGAGGGGTGCAGGTGGACTGGCACTGCTGGGCTGGGGTGGGGCCACTAGACTGCTGGGGACATTGGGGATTTGTATTTATATTTCTTAATCGTGGTTGGACACTAATGCAGCAGGAGGGACTTGCTTCAGGTTTGGGAACGTGCTCCTGGGGGATGAGCTGCTCTGAGGGCATGACAGTGTGGGGTTTGGGGCTGGGGCCATGACTGTTTAGGGATTGGGCTGGAGGACATTACAGCCCTGTGGGTCATAACTGTTTGGGGATTCAGGGCTGGGGGATGAGGGGTGCCCTGCAGAGCTCTTTCGGTGTGGGGGTGCCAACTGCAGCATTCCTGCAGAGGACTGCAACTCATGACATGCCCATTGGGTATGACTTGATGGGTACCATCCACATGTTGCAAGTCACAGGACTTAGCCGTAGGGACCCTGCCCCTTCTAGAACTGAGCACAGGGTCCTTGTCACAACTGCAATTGACACAAGTCACCTTTGACGGCGGCTTGAGCCAGTCTTCTAGAATCCCACCCAATGTCTTTATGTCAGCAAACTTAGGTGTGCAACAAGCTGTGGTGACACCAGTTATATCTTCATACCATGCTCAACTAAACTTATCCATTTCTAACTATGCCAGGATGAGTAGAGGGCCAGGGTACTGGAGAATAAACCTTTGCTTGTTGAATAATAACTTGATCTAGCAAGGGTTTCAACATGTTCTGGATGCCCGGAAATCAGTGTAGTTTTTATATGATTCCCCACAGCAATGATGAGTGGATACAAAAAAGATATCCAGGATTAGTCTACAATGTGGCCTACAAGCTTAGCAGTGCACAGTATTTTCAAAGTATGAGCAGGTATATAGCTGACAGTACATGCCAGGGTCACGAATGAGTGGCTCTCACTTGTTACAAGCTGAATGTGTGATATTTTAGTATTGTTGGGCTAACTTGTACCGCTCTGATCCGGGGTGAATGTCCGGGTCACATCACGGCTTAAAATCAAGCCCTGTTGCGAGCAGTGCGAGCTGGGCAGGGTATGCTCTTTGCCGTACATGGAGACACGTGCAGAGACACATGCATTTGGCATGTGTTGGCTGTGTCCTCTGGGGGCTGGAACAAAACAAAACTCTGGGATAACACCAGGAACAAAAATCCTACAAGGTAAAAGCGCCACTCTATGTGCTGATGTACCACAAAGGGTACAATCCACTCAATAATGGAGAATAGAAAAGTGTGTCGATTGTTATACATTTACAGAAGGGGAACCATTACAGGGGTTTATATGTGACAAACATGAATTAATAAAGGTTTTATACAAAGAAAAAGAATCACTTTAAACAAGAGTACAAATACAGAGGAATATCACTATACTGGAAAAATACATTGATACAGCTGCAGAAAGGTCTCATGCAGATCCTGATCTAGTTTCAAGAGACTTGAGGGATTCAGGAGATATGACCGGGGCAAAGGGGGAATTACCTCTGCAGCCGAAACCAGGGGAGCAAGTAGTTGATATGGAAGAATGGTACAAGGTCCAAAACGGAGCTGAAAAAGGAAGGCAGCCCATAGGATGGGCAGGTCACCTTGCCTTGGAAAACTGCTTCCACATACTGGGACAAAGGTCAGCAGGCAGCGGGCACCTTCATTTCAAAAAACGTCCATTTGGGGTCAACTAACAATCTAGGCCCCCAGAAGCTCTGAGGGGTTTGCATGCTCTGTGGTGAGTTTTGGGGCCTTTTTCAAAGAAAAAACATACTTTTGTTACAGTTCCCTATCCCTGATTTCAGGGAGGGAATATTTTGCTCCCATGGAATATGAGTTGTGGGAGACTCTGAGTGGGTGGTATAGAGTGGGCCTCACAATTGTTGTGGATGAGTTGGTGACCAACAATGCCATCAACCACCCACCCTATATGCATTTCTGAAATGTACTGTGAAAGATTGCTACACAAAGCATGGGGCTAGGGGTCCTCTAGGCCCACTGAAGCTCTTGGAGGGAGACAGTTACATGCTGTAGCCTGATTTGGTAGTTGTGGGTAATCTACTACTGAAATACTCCCCACTGAACCAAAACACACTTGTTTACATGTTCTTCCAATTGAGTATCCGAGCAACCCCTGATTTCAGATTTTTTCTTCATCATGGAATTAGAATAAACTGTGTTGTAAAGTGGCCAAATGAGAACCAGTGGTATTTAAATCAAAATCACAGTTTGCTAACAGAGGATTCTGCATTAGAAAGTAATGCAGATGTCGATGCCAGTTCAGTACTCCAACTTAATTGATAAATATATGAAATGTGAGAACTGAACAATCTATACAACACACAGGAACAGTTACACAGCAATACAAGATATGGAGCTGGAGCTGAGTGAAACAAAGCCCCACACACAACAGCACAGGCCACTGAGTACTAAACCAAAAACCTGAAGGCAATTAGGACAGGAAACCCGGTAACTGACGAGAGCTGATGGATGCTATATATTTTCATGCAAATATGTTATTTGAATCCAAATCGCATATCCACAGTAGTCAGATACAGCTTAAACATTTCACAGTTGTCTGTCTGGTCTATGTGTGAACCTTTCTTGCCTTCAAAGAGGCAAATTCGTCAATGACTTTGTCGAAGTTAATGGCACTGGCTACAGCATTTTCAATAGATAGTATAGCGAGATTTGACAGTCTTTCTTGTCCCGTAGATGATCTTAAATAGGTCTTGATCAGCTTCAGTTTGCTGAAACTACGTTTGCAAGAAGCAACAGTTACAGGAAGCTTCAAGGAGAGTCGGAGAGCAATTTCAATGTTTGGATAGGGAGTACTCAAAGACCATTTGTGAATGAGCTTCAGCAAGCTGAGGGGTGTGGCATTAGAAAAACTGGGCAGTACTGAAGCTGCCTGAAATTTGAAGCTCTCTACCTCATATACTATTTCACAAGCATCTAGGTCATTAGAATATTTCATTGCTAGATCTGCTGCACATTTCTTTAACTCGCTAACTTCCATTGTTGAGAAAGATAGCCCTGTAAGGAAGTTAAAGTCAGCAGCCACTTCCGACAATGCCTCATACTGCCACTGAATCTGGGAAGTGAGGGTGTCTAGAACACTATTGAACTGCATTTTGAAATCCTGCTCAGCAGAAATCAAGTGCCCTTCATCTTCAACGTTCTCATCGGCCATCCTTTTCACCTTTCTTTTTCTTTTTTCTGTGAATTCTGCATTCAGTGACATCTGTTCAGCAACTTCTGCTGCATGTTGTACAACATCATGTATTCCATCATCCATTATGTGCTGCAGTGCATCCTTAATCCACTGATATGTTTTGAGGCACTATCGACAGGCAATCCCTTACATTGCAACAGTTGGTTTACTCGTTCAATCAGGTTCAGTATTTTGTCCCACATTGCTAGGGTACAAAGAAATTTGAAATCTGTCTGCTTGATTAGGCTCTGGGCTGGTTGATACCACGTCAGCATTGGTTGCATCTTCACTTATTTGGTACAATGCCTTTAAGACTTCAGGTATTTGAAGATGAAGGGAGTGAACTGCACGAAACTTTGAAGACCATCTTGTTTCAGTGTGACCCTTCAGAGTGACCTTTACTGCTTGGGACAGCACCTCCCAACGGCTTGTTGAAGCTACAAAGAATGTAAACAATCTCTGCACTGTGCCAAAATGATACCATGTCCACTGATACACTCTCGGCATGGACCCCAACTAAATTAAGAGAATGAGCTGCACATGGGACAAATCTAGTGTTCATTCACTTGTGCTATCTGGGCTTGCACACCACGATACTTTCCTGCCATATTAGCGCTTGTCATACCCTTGGCCACGACAGTTAGCTATATCTAAGCCATCATCACTTAATTTCTTTTCAATTTCTGCAGCTAGCTCCACTTCCTGTCTTTTCATGTGAGATGATGAAATCAATAAAACTTTCCTCAACAGTACAATCATTATCCTGTATCCTCACATACCGAATGATTTGAGACATCTGCTCCTTGTGAGCCACATCTGCGACAGTCAAACATAATAGAAATATTTTGCCTCCTTAATTTTGCGATTATTTCACGTCTCACAGTGGAACCCAGCAAGTTAATAAACTCGTTCTGAATTGTAGGAGAAAAATAAGTGGCAGACCCCTTCTTATGGTTGGCAATGTGCCTGCAAGCTCGGATTATAGTGACTTATCAGTTCTAGCAAATTAAGAACAATTCCAGAGTGTGTGTGTCCAATTATCTCTGTGGACCCCTGAGAGCCAAGTTGTTCTTTGCTGAAAGGAATAGCATCAAGAATAATTTTCAGAATGGACGCCACTTTTCTTTTTCTGAAGCAATTGACCTTTGCAGTTGATCATCTATTGTGGCCCCTGTCTTCAAGCACATTTCAAAATTCTTCCAACGTAAATAACTGTCACGGTGTTCAGGGGAGTTTTCATGATCTGGAATTCTGGGATTTAAATGTTTCAGTCACAAAATCCTTTTTGGATTTGCTAGACTCGATGTAGTGGATGATTTTTTGCAAATAGCATGCATGGGAAGCAATAGATAGCTTTCTTGGTCTCACCATACATTAGCCATGTCTGCTCCACAGTCTCTCTATTGGGAAGAATTTTGTGAACCAATCCGATAAAGCGCCTGCCATCATCAGACGCTGAGAAACTAAAATTAGCATTTTCTTTTGTTCAGGCCATGTTCCACCAAGCAACATCTAACTTTGTCAGTCATGTCAGGCCATGATGTTGGGTCATTAAAATTAAGTTGGAGTACCGAACTGGCTACAGCATCTACATTACTTCCTAATGCAGATCCTCTGTATAATTTCTAAGCTGGTGCTGCACGAGACGGTGTCGGCTGGCAATCATCATTATCATCTTCTTTTCTTCAACTACTTCTTCTTCTGTAATATTGCCCTCAACATCTGTCTTAGTAGGGTAGACTCATCGATGTCAATTGGTGTTGCTACTGACGGAGTCATAGAACTTCCTCCTGCTCCTTAGACTTAGTAAGCCAATGTTGCCACTGCTGGAGATTTTCGATTTTCTTCTCTCTTGCTTTCCTCAGTTTTCTAAACTCTGCCCCTGATGGTTTCTTGATTGCCATCTTCAAGAATCAGGCCTTCCTTTACAAAATACTGAAGAGAGAAGTGTACAGTATAATATGTACTTGTACTTAACTTCAAGCATCCCAGTCAATGTCCTATCCAACTTCCTGTTTGTGTAATCAATAAGGCACAACAGGGTGGGTTACTGGGAGTTTACCCATGCCTTGTGTGGTGTGTCACGAGGCAGCGTAGTGACTTAACCATAACCACAGAAGAAGTGGGACAGGTTATTGACTGGGGTGTTCTGAAGTTAAGTACATCTATTTACCCGGTCATGTGAGAGAATGCTGAAGATCTTAGAAGGCAGTTTCATTGTGCAAGAAATATATAACACATATTTTTATTATTAGAGTTTGCTAACTGGGTTAGTCCCACTCGGCAAAAGTGCCTCATTTCGTGGTGACCTGGGAACACTGGGCAGTTAAATGACTTGCTGCTGAGAATAATAGTCACACAGTATGCAAGTGGAGGTTGTGGTAATCAAACCCAGGCTGCTGGAGGACAACAAGGTCAAAATTCACAGCTCATTACTGTAAACTCTACGCTATACATCCAGCCCCCAGCCTAAAGTCATTTGACAGGTTTGGCTGTTAGGATCAGCCTTACATTAATCATCATGTACAGCCTGATTACCATGGTATTTTGATTCTTCCTGAGTTTTAGGCTTCCATCCTGTCATTGTTGACTGACTGAATGCTACACTCTGATTTTGAGCCAACATTCCTAAACTGTTGGTGGAAGAACTTTTCTCAAATATCTCTGTTTAAATTATATAAACAGTTGATATTATTGTAAGATCAACTTTTTAGAAAAAAGTTCTTCTATAAACAGTTTTTGAATGCTGGCTTAAAATCACAATGCAGCATTACCAGTCACTTTCTAACTCTAGGCTACAGAGAACATTCATAACCATAAACTATACTTGTTACAGTTTTCTTTTTGAATACATTTTTATAACAGCAATAAGGCTCTCACAGGAGTTAAACTAACATCCAATTAATTACAACCTGTGGGAAAATTGCCCCTGGACCACCCGTCTTGTTGTGTCACATAGTACATTGACATCCCAGACCCTAGATAGTGGTTATTGACTATTAATCTAACCTCTGGGAGTGCCTTATTTCTTATTAACTTATTGCCATGCTCTCCAACCATCATTACTACATTACTGCCCCTGCCTCACCTACTCCCGCCCGTACCCTAACCCGGACAGTCAGACAAACTACCAGTCAATGCTACAGAAATGCAATCACGATACACCCGTCACCCAATTTAAAAACACATTGACTTACCTTTAATAAGACTGACTGTTGAGGTGACTCCTCGCACGGCCTCTGGTGACTGCTGCTACTTATGTAGGACAGGAACTCTCTGATCTGATGGTGATGGATGGTCTGGAGTCCACACTCAAGTTCGGACCTACAAATGAAAGTTCACATTTAAATTAAGTACATCATTTATTGCTATTTTCACTCAAGAGCAAAGCACCTCCTTACACACATACAGAAAAGGAAGTACTAGTCCCAATTTCTGAAAGTTTATTGCTATGGTATCGATGTGATGTCAAGAGGTTGTTCACCCCTCTTGAGTATGTCACATCGATACCATGACAATAGGGTGTAAAAGATAAGACAAAACATCAAATTCCAAATTTAAAACCCATTACCTTACCTTATAAGACTGAGACTCAGCCGAGTCGCTGTTCTTGTCCACCAAGAGTCGTCTGCAGAAGACTGTACTCAATTTCGACACTGGCTATAAAATGAAAGTCCACACATTACAGTAAGTAGTAGTCAGTACAGTAGATTATCAGCTACAGTCATACATATTTATTATTTTTCTGAAAAGGATAGCCCTGCCCCTCCTTAGACACATTACAGAGTATATTTCAGGTTACCTAAAGGTGGGCATGCATGTTACAAGTAATTGGAAATAGGGAGGTGAGTGGAGGAGGGATGCTGGGATATGGGTGCTAGTCAGTAGAACAAAGATGGGCTGTGGATATGGCCTACCTAGACTAGCAGTCCCACACTGTCACAAATGATTAATAAACAAGAAAGCCAGCCAGGAGTGCATACCAGGATGGTAACCTGGAAACAATTGCCAGGAATGAGCAACAGGACATAGGGACGGCCCAGTAATAGTAATCAAACGAATGGAGTCCATGCAGAAGAAAGTGGGGGTTGCTGGTCATGTACCATAGGGTTGGAATCAGTCCTCTTACTGTCTTTATAATGCAGGAATACACTACTTTTAAGCAAAAGATGTTCCAGGACCAGAGGGCATGGGATGAAGTTGGAGGGAGGATGATTCAGAGGAAACATGAGGAAGAATTTCTTCACAGAACGGGTGGTGGACAAGTGGAACACCCTGCCAGAGGAAGTGGGGGGGCTGAGACAATCACAGGATTTAAGAATGCATGACATAGACATAAAGGAATTCTGGAGGTCAGGGGTAAGGGGCAACTGACTTCTAGGAAAACATAAACTGAACTTACAAGCTCAAATGGGCAGACTGGGTGGGCCATAGGCCCTTATCTGCCGACACTGTCTATGTATCTATGTAAGTGGCAGTGCACTGCAGAGGAAGGAAACGATGCCTCTTTGCAGACAACACAAACAAAAGATGACATAAATGTAGGCAAGCAATTTGAGAAGGCAGTTATGAGCCAGGGCTTGGTAGATTCTCTGCATAGGGAAAGGCATCGCTAGTATAAAACAGGGTTGTCATCCCGCCTCTGCCCTCTGTATAGACAATTTGTGTGAGACCCCATCTGGAGTACTGCTAAATGGTGCAAGAGTCTAACATGATGATGTTTCAATATAAAAAAAATAGCCGGACAACAAGACACACCATGAGATTAGAGGAGACTGATTAAGGTATTGTTTGTGAGGAACTTCTTTTTCACAGAAAGGGTGGTCACGGTGGATGCATAGAATAGTATGGTCAGGCCTGCCTCAGCCTGGGAAGTGGTGGATATGAATAAGTGCAGAGCTTCAAACAGGCATCAGATAGGGTAGGCATAAGTGAGCAATACAGATGAGTATGAATAGATAGGCCACCATTGACAGAGTAAAGGTCTATGGCATATTGATAAGGTAGAAAAGAATGGGCATATTCATAAGGTAGAAAAGAATGGGCAGAGTAGATGGGCATTTGCGGTCCTTATCTGCCACCAACTCTGTTTCTATGTCAGTTATATGGCTGTTAATCACTAGCCTAGAGGATAGCAGTGTTGGTCGATCCCAGTTCTGTTTGGGTGGGAGTGAGTCAGTCAGTTACTCCCTCACAGACAAAACCGAGGGGCCCACCCAACCCAAGTACAGTAACACTAGTACTACCACTGGTGCTGCTACCCTTTAGGCTGATGCCTAATGATAGTAATCAGATAACTGACATAGAAACATAATAGTTGATGGCAGATAAGGACCGCAAGGGCCCATCTACAGTATGTAGTCTGCCCATTTTAATTACTGGAGTCAGGTGACACCACACTACACTGAACTGACTACTGGACTGGCTGGTTCTCTGCGACTGGAGCAGATAGCCTGCTGCCTCCAGTGACAGCTGAGCTATACAACTGCATACAGTATTATTCAGCTGTACTGTCCGCTCAACTCCCAGAGTCTAAAGTAGTTGAATTTAAAATCATTTAGACCCACTCTCAAAGGGAAGGGCATTTGTATTACATCAGCAAGGAAATTACAGAGTGCACAGTGGGGGGTGTTGTGTGTCAGTTCTGTGCTTGTGCAGTGCTTACATAATACAGTATTTAGTCTTGCCTCTTCTGTGTGATATGATCTCTCCTACCACAGCCTGGATAAGCCACATTATTCTGATTTTACTCTTGCTGTCATAAAGTGATTTCCAAATTCCCCCCACCCAGAGCCAAATATGGTGAGCAATGAGCATGGCTTAGATTGTACTGATCGGAGACGCAGAATCTTTCAGGCCAGTTGAACAGGGGACAGCCTTTCTTCAAGAAATGATTGGGTGAAGAATTCAGAGGTTGTGAACCTGAATCTAAAACAAAAATAAACGGCTCTCAACATCCATAGTAAATTGGAAATCACTCACATACAACATGTTTAAAGTTGCAAAAAAAGGTAAAAAGTGCAAGTTTATTTAAATATATATGCAGAAGAAACAGCAGCATAACTGTGAGCAAAAGTAGTACTCACTTTCATAGGTGCGGAATTGGACACAAAGCTGGCCAGGGCCTTCCTCCCCTTGGAAAGGGTAGAGAAGTTGATTGCCCTGGCCTCCTTTCACCCTGCAGGTCTCGACCAGCAAGACACTTTTGCAGCTCTTGGGCACATGGCTGCCTCCACAGCTGTAGTGCAGGGAGCAAGATTCCAGATAAGAGACATTCAGTTTCATTTGAGGACCAAGAGCTGCAAAAAGTGTCTTGCTGGTCGAGAGACCTGCAGGGTGAAAGAGGAGGCCAGGGCAATCAACTTCTCTACCCTTTCCAAGGGGAGGAAGGCCCTGGCCAGCTTTGTGTCCAATTCCGCACCTATGAAAGTGAGTACCTGAACTGGTTCTAGAACTGATTTTGGAAGATTTAGCAGGAATCCCAGGGAGGTGAGAAGCTGCTGGATGACTTGCAAGTGGGATTTCACCTGTTCTGGAGACTGTCCTCATCAGGCCTTCTCACCGAAAGTACCTCAGGTTCAAACTGCCCTCAGGCCACTACCAGTTCAGGGCAATGCTCTTCGGTTTTACCTCTGCTCCAAGGGTATTCACAAAATGTCTAGATTGTTAATTGGTATTTTTTGTCTGGCCCCCCTCCTGGACTTGAGTCTTTGAGGGGGGGGGTCTAGCAGTGCTTGTCAGGGTTGATATTGGTTGTTGTTATTGTTGTTGTTGTTGTTATTAGTAGGTAGCCATTGGGCTAGTATAGGTTACAGTTTCCACACAGACTCTTAGTGAGTGTTTTGCTCCGTAAAGATCTGACAGTTTCTGTTTGAAACTAGCCAGATAGAGCTTCTAAGAGGAGCGCTCACGCTCAGAACTCCATCCTGTATGGAGTTATCTCTTTCCTCTCTGGGGCAGTTCTACAGGAGGAGCTAACTGCTTTTCTTTTGCCCGAGGAAGTCTCGCCCTGGTCAGAGGGCACTCCCTCTGGTCCAGTTGGCACTGGACCGGGCTGGCCATCCGGGTCAGCAACTTTTTGGCCTCTCGTTCCCTGAGCCTGCCCAATCTTTTTTCCAGGGTGGCTGCAGGGAAATTCTTGCAAATCTGGCAGTCTGACTGGAGGTAGTCAAACCCCAGACAATAAACACATGTGGTGTGTCTGTGGGTCAGCCTTGGCAAAGGCTTCCCAAAGCATCACAGTGTTGAAACCCAAGTGGGCCTGGTTTTTCTTTGGTTTCTCAGACATAATCTCCAGCCTAACCAAAAACTTGCCCTTTTAATGGCAGTGCCAGGCAAGACACCCTTATCGGTTCCTAACCGTGTCACGGGTATTTGAAAAAAACGTAATACAAAGTCCGTTTTTTTAGAACTGATAAGAACCAGGAACCGCACTCTAAATATATAGTACAATGTTTTAAAAGTCTTTTTAAAGCAAACAGAGCGCTCCTCTTAGAAGCTCTATCTGGCTAATTTCAAACAGAAACTGTCAGATCTTTATGGAGCAAAACACTCACTAAGAGTCTGTGTGGAAACTGTAACCTATACTAGCCCAATGGCTACCTACTAATAACAACAACAACAACCAATATCAACCCTGACAAGCACTGCTAGACCCCCCCAAAGACTCAAGTCCAGGAGGGGGGCCAGACAAAAAATACCAATTAACAATAGAAACATAATTCCCCCAAATCCTAAAAAGGGGAAAAAACACCTATAATGGCATGACACAGTGCTTGCACTAATTTGCCCACACCCTACCCAAGTAGAAGTTCTGAGAGGGGCAGGTTGGGGAAGGTCCAGTATATCCCAATATTGCTGACCCTGGAGGGTATTGTGCTTAGAAAATAGGCTAAAGGCCAGCCCAGTGGTGCTGAGGGTTGAAGCATTGGATACCATACCTCGCGCCATGCCAACAACCCAGTTTCAGAAATAAGCCTGGGTCATCAGGGGTCAGCTGGGAGAGGGCAAGGAGCTGGACTGAGTTGCCATGAGGCAGCACTCCTCTCCCCAGGTGGGTCGTGGGGATTCCCTGGCTCTTAGCTGCCACTTGGTGGAGGATGAGTGGTAGCGCCAAGCTCTAGGGAGCTCAGGCAATAGCCAGGGTGGGCTGGAAGGGGCTGTAGCCTGCACCATGGGATGCAAGTGCGCCTCCATCCCATGTGCATGCATTGCCGTGTGCTGGTGTCCCAGGACAGTGGGAGAAAAACAAGAAAAAATGGGAAAAAATCTGAATAAAAAAAAAGAAAATAGGCTATATGTGACATTTTATAGTACAACTGGCAAACTAAAAAAAATTAAAAAAGACTACAGATGACATGAAAGTGGGTTTTGTTGGTACAGTAGTCCCTCTACTGGTATACTTCCAAGTCAAGGGCAGTGCAGTGTTAGTTGTTTTACTGTTAATGACAGCCTTGATTCATTTTGTTTCCCTGTTCTGTGGTACTTAGTCCCATCTCTTCCCATCTCCTCCACACTCCCAGTGCTCCAGGTTTTTTTTTTGGGGGGTGGTGGTTTGCAGTCATGTATTCTATTTTGGAGTCCGTGGTGTAGAACTAAATTAGAGAATGGGGACAGAGTGCAGCAAGGATTGAGGGTCAGAAATACAGCACCATGGGGTGACAGATGGTGCCTGACAGATTTCCCTCCTGATCAGGTTAGGAATATAAAATGTGGGTGGTTTCTGTTTAAAAAAAAAAGAAAAGAAATAAACTGTTTCAAGCCTGACTGGAGGTAAGGGGAACCAGGCTGTCTGGGAGTTGTACTGAACAAGTGATGTGCTCGTGGTACTATGCTGATGTAGGAAAGGTTTATATATATATATATATATATATAGCTGTTTGGTCCCCATTGCCTCCTACTGCCAACTGGCGACAGGGACACATATGCATTTTTTAGATGTTCTCCCCTGACCGGGACCCCTTCCCCCCTGAGCCCTAGCACGAATTCGGTTAAGCCAGTATTGCGCGGTGTGCAGTACTGCTCACCAAGGGTCTAGCCCCTTGAGTCCTGCTTGATTGAATTTATTCTCCAATGGAGATGTAGCATCATTGGAAGGTACTGAAACACTGACTTAACAAGTGACTTGCCCTGCCCAAGATCATACAGTGGGCCACAACCTATGGCAGGATTCAAACCCAGGTTCTCCTGGTTCATTGCTTCATGCTCTAAACATTGGATCACATTGCCTCTTGACAATGCTTAGTACACTACAAAATTTAAGACCTCACTCAAAAAGCCCATAATGACACTGTTAAAGATGTGACCAAATTCAGTGAAATATTACCAATAGCTGTTTCCATTTAAAGTCTAGGAACTTTCCGCCAACATTTTTTTTCTTAAAAGTTTTATGAAGCTTGAATACTGTTCGTATAGCTTATTAGTAATATGTTTTGGAATAAAAGCCATCCCACAGAATGACTCTGCAGGTGCTGAATTAAGTTTAGAGACACACATAAAAGCACTTCCCCTTTTAAATAAGAATTACTTCACATGTATAAAAAAAAGATTTACAGCATGAATCACCAAGAAAGAGGCCCTGAATGGCAAAACTGTTAATGTTAATGTCATCAGCTGCATAGTATTCATAGTTCTAAGGCAGTAAACAAAATGTGTGAACACTTTACAAGTGAGAATGCACTGTTTCAGATTGGTCACAGGACCTAGGATGTCTTCAGGACTAATTCAAGCCTTCCAGCATCCACCCTGCTAAATAAGTATAAGAAAGTCACACTCTGACTCTGAAAACATCTGAAGAATTCCCATAAAGCGTTTGATGCGCTGCTCTGGCGCCTGCCATGTTAACGTCTGTGATGGCAGTTTGATAATTCCCATTGTTACTCACACCTCCTTCTAGCCTGTTTGCTAGTGCTTTTCTGAGGCACTCTCCCATATTGCCAAAGTCAGCCCTCCTAAAGTCCAGTACCCTCACTTTTGTATGGCTTGACTCTGTAGCTGAGTTTAACGTGAACCACACTGTTTGATGTTCACTTGTCCCCAGATGGCAACCTACTTCTAGATCTGAGATCCACTCACTGCCCCCGTTTGAGAGTACGAGGTCTAAGATTGCTTCCTCATGAGTGGGTTCTGAAACTAGCTGTCTAATGCCTGCCACCTGTAGGGCATCAAGAATGGCCCTGCTCTTGGATGTGGCTGCAGCAAATGTGCTCCAGTTAACATCTGGCATATTCAGGTCTCCCATCAACAGTATCTCCCCTTTCTCTGCCATTCTAAGAATGCCTTCCATCATATCCTTGTCCATTCCTTCCCCCTGACATGGGGGTCTGTACACAACCCCTGTGTGGATTGTGGTGCCCTTTCCAGTCTCCGCCACCCCTCTTTCAGATAAAACACATGTTTTTCTCATAAAAGGCAACATTTAAGGACTGTTTGGAAGACACCCAGCTTTGTTCACCCTTAGATGATGTGGGAGGGAATTGCACAGTACTGCAGCTGCATACCTAAAGGAACATTGGCCCATGGCAGTTCTCATGTGGAGGGTATGGAAGCAGAGGTTAATTCCACACCTTAGCTCACATTCTTTGCACTGGGGAGCTAAGACTGGACAGGCTAACTGGTATACTAGTACTGGAGACCTTACAGGCTACACATGGAGGGAAGATTGGAGCCTAGCTTGTAGCAGTGGATAAAAATCATTCTTTTTACCTAAGGCAGCAGAATCTCAGATTCACAAAACAAACCTATTTACTTTTGAATTTATATTACTATATATATATATATATATATATATATATATATATATATATATATATATATATAATTATTAAACTGATGTTTGAATGCAGACAGTGAGATGCCCCAACACTTGGCTGTCAGTAAGGCTGTGAGAAATTTTAATTCTGCTAGAAATAACTTTGGCAGAGTTGCTGCTGCTGTGATAATTTGGGAAATGTTCATGAAACATCTGTCTAATATCACCAGTACAAGTGTGTCCCCCGAAAGATGGCCTGATCCTTGTTGTAAGCGTTATAAATAATCCACTCAGGAAGCTGACAGAGTAAGGGACTTAGTGTAGAATGCATTTTCTAAGGAAGAACAAGTCTGTAACTTTAATGGTTGACATTATTTTGTGCCTACAACTCCCACTGTTTGGTCATGGAAACACAAGTTTTAGGAGGGACAGAGCAAAATTTTGAGGCAAAATCAGGGACGTCCCTGAAAATCACTCGAGAGGTATGGCTCTAGTGGCCCAGTCAAAGAACACTAGTAAGCTGATCTGAGTGGGACCACCTCCACAGTTCTCCAATCCCCCAGCATCACTTCAGATTGTAGTGAGCCATTAAAGAGTACAGCCAACGGATCATCCAGCTCTGAAACCAGTTCCCTGAGCATCCTTGATCGTAGGCCGTCTAAGCCTGGAGTCTTACCTACTTTTAGAATATCAAGCCCTTTTCTTACCCTATCAGCTGTAATTCCTAACATGGGTGTCATTCATAAGAAATTCATTGTCTGTGTTTAAGTGCTAAACCAATCACAGTATTTAATTTCAAAGTCAAACACAGTATTTGCAAGTGCAACAAGTGAAAACAAAGCAGAGAGGGTGGGCAAACAAAGGGTAGACTTTGATCCATGTCCCTATTTGGAGGACAGAAAATAGACTTTACATTAAATATAGATTGTCTGTCCTCTGTCTCGATTGAAGTGCTTAATGATAATGAATTAAGTGAACTGTTCTAACTATAGCAAGATTACATCATTACAGATTTATATATTTTCAGTGTGCTTTATTGCAATCCTGCTTTAATAGAAATGTTTAAAATAAGATATTTTTAATTATTGTTCTTGATTATCATGTTTTCAATTCCTCCCTTGGCTTTTCATTCCACATAACCCCCCTTCCCTTTGTTTGCCCACCCTCCCTGCTTTGTTTTTACTTGTTGCGAATACTGTGTTTAATTTTGTAATTAAATACTGTGATTGGTTTAGTAATTAAACACTGACAATGAATTTCTTCTGAATGACAGCTGTATAATAACGCTTACAACAAGGATCAGGCCATCTTTCAGGGGACAGTGACTTGGTCAACAACAGACTCGAGAAAGCGCTGACGCGCCGTTATATATAATTTTTTTTATACATAACATCAACAGTCATCAGCGCTCAGCTCTGTAAGGCATTCTATTCGAATCGACTGTTCTTTCGGTGCCTGCTGAGAAAGAAGACATATCTGGCCTTGGCCTTTCATCATTAACTATAGCGTCTCACTGGAATCGGATTCTCTGACTCTCTCACTCAACTGTCTGTCTGCCTCTGCTGACCGGCTCTAATGTACAGAGTAGTACACTTGGTAGCATAGAAGTACTATGATATACACTCTCTAACTAATAACTATTCTAAAGTCTAAACTTAAACTTAAGACAAGTATACTTTTTTTCTCGTCGTCTCTCTCTCTCTCTCTCTCTATATATATATATATACGTCGTCTCTCTCGCTCTCCTCTCTACTCTCACCACAACTCCGCGAGACTCCCGCACCCCTTCCTTTATATTGTCTGTTACCATCACCATGTGACCTTTTTCAGACAGCGAGCGCGGACCATGTAACACCCCCCCACCGCGGGGATGTGCCCCACCTGGCAGAAGTTGGAATTTTTTATTTTTTATTTTATTTTTTTTTTACTGAGGTTGCGGTTGCGGGAACTTTGTTGCAACTTGAACTGCCCCTCAGATGTATGCACCCGGGCTGGTGCCCCACCCACCCCACCCTTCCCTACGGTACTGGCTGATAGCATTACTTCAGAAGAACTGGAAACAGATAGTTTGGAAGAAATTGAACAAATATGGATCAAAGTTACCCTGGAAGATTTTATTTATTAATTTTATTTATTCAACCTCGGATTACAATACCTTTGCGCACAAGGCACTCATTTACAAAGGTTCCACGTCAGTGGGGAGGGGTGAACAAACATACAGATGTGGTAATGCAAAGACTAGGTTTAAAAAAAACATGTAAAGTACATACTTTAATTATCTAGAATTAATAACTCTAGTAGTGGAGAAGAAAGGAGCGGGGGAGGGCAAGAAGAGTGAATAAGAGGGGTAAGCAGCCAGAAGGCCTTGTCAGTAGGGGTAGAAAGAGTGGTGGGTGAGGGTAGTAAGTAGGAGGGGAGGTGGTGGGGGTGGGAGAGTGAGAGGAAGGTAGGAGGATATAGCAAGGGTTGAAAAGACAAAGCTTTGAGGAGGAGGAGAAGAGAGAACTGGAGTGCACACAGGTGGTAGATCACAACTGGGGTAATTTACAAGCCACCCTTGAATCCCCCTAATACTGACATAGCATTAGCTGAGAGGATTGAGAATGTGGCAACTTCTGTAAAGATTGGGTAAAGCATACTGCCAACTATCTAGCAAAGGTAAGATACGTGGATGCTTTCAGCATTGCAGGTTTTGAACAATATCTGGATAGCATGACAAGAGGGACAATCTATTGGACCTCATATTAAGTAATATGAGGGACAAAATATAGCTGTTCAGGCTTACTACCCCTCTTGGATCTAGTGATCATGTCAGGGTAGAAGTTAGTACAGCAGGACAAAAAGCTGGAGTATCAGACAATGCACTGATCAGAAATTTTGGGAAGGTTGACTAGAATTCGCTGCCTGTGGATATCCGAGCTGCCCCCTCCTATCTGAGTTTTTGAAATTCCTTGTAGGGTTTCCTAAAACTAGCATCAGAGTGTGACTGCCCCACACCTCCCTAGAGTAAAGTGTCAAATTGTTTTGTCTGAACCTCCCCAGGGTGTCTCCATTGAATTCCTGGAGATATTTTCCCCACTGTATCAATGACTTATGGCTACTCCTGCCTAAAAAGCCTTGGGCATTTTTACACCCATTATTGCTCCACAGTCATAGGCTAACCATGACATATTGCACCTGGGTCACTTGGTAGAAACTTGTACTACCAAGTGTTTCTGTTTCTGTCTAACATGTGCATATTTAGAAAAATATGATGAGCTGTATATACCTGTCCGCGATCCAACTAGCCTAGGGGGTGTATATGACAGTGTTATAAGTTATATTATGACCAATCCAGTCCTTGAGCTATGCTACACTCCTATGTATGATGACCTGTATATATCTGTCAGCTGAACTAGCTAGTCTAGAGCGTATAATCTGAAATGTGCTTACTACTGTATGTTTCCCCTAGTGTCATATGATGTATTTCCCATGTTTGTTTACTGTGACAAAAAACTGTACTCTCTTTGCCAAGTCTCCTTGACTGTTGTTCCTCATGTTGTACTCTCCCGGGTGGTTCCTGAAAATAGGCATAATACTTGTCTAGTGTACTTACCCGGTAAACAAAAGCTAAATAAATAAATAATAAACTGAGGGGGGAGGGACTTCAGCAGATGGGAATGGAAGGCTGACTTTCAGC
This sequence comes from Neoceratodus forsteri, assembly GCA_016271365.2. NCBI lineage: Eukaryota > Metazoa > Chordata > Ceratodontiformes > Ceratodontidae > Neoceratodus > Neoceratodus forsteri. Next base: position 143,877,850 of record CM057457.1, on the reverse strand, counting down.
ATCAGTCTGTTCAGGGAATGTGGAGGGCCTGAGAGTGCAATATTAATACCGTAAAAAATAGATACATACCAGCTAAAAAGAAGTATAGTAGATCTGGAAAGGATTCCAGCATGGATGTCTGGTAAGGTCAGGAACCTGATTAAATAAAAAGAACAAAGCACAAGTAAAGGTCAAAAAAAGTGGGCATATAAGAAACTGGGACAAGTACAGAACAATATTACATAAAACTAAAAAAGGCAATTAAAGAGGCAAGAAGGAGATATGAGCTGAGACTGGCAAGCAAGGTTAAAGACAACTATAAAACATTTTTTACAGTAATTACATTAGTGGCAAAACAGATGGTGCACAGACCATAGGCCCACTCAAGGATCCAGATGGCAGTCTAGTACAGGACGACACCCAGATGACTGAGAGGTATCAGAACTATTTCTCATCAGTATACAATATTAAAATGAGAAGGTCTAAACTACATCTTGATAATGATCAGAATACACCCAGCATAGATGTAGAGAACATTAAGGAAAGAGAATATTAAGGAAACACTGCTTAAGTTAGATCCATACAAGTTGATGGGAAGAGATGGGATTCACCCAAAAGTGATCATTGAATATGCTGAGCTACTGGTAGAACCACTGAGTAGCTTATTTCAAGCATCTCTGAATCAGGAGGAGGCAGTAGATGCATGGAAGGAAGCAGATGTGGTCCCTATTTTTAAAAAGAAGGGATCAAGGCAGGAGGTTGGTAATTATCGACCAGTTAGTCCGACTTCAATATTAGGTAAGATCCTAGAAGGAATCATAAAAGAACATATAGAGAAGTTTATGCAGCAGAGGAGGGATATTGATGATTCACCGTATGGATTTAAAGGTGGCTGTTCATGCCAGACAGATCTCCTAGACTTCTGTGAAAATGTAAGCAAGGCCTTAGATGAGGGTAATTCAGTGGATGTGATGTTCCTGGACTTCGCTAAGGCATTTAACAAAGTGCCACATGGGGAACTGGTGGACGCCCTGATAGACCATAAGATAGAGGAAAATATAACACACTGGATTCATTCCTGGCTGCAGGACAGGAAACAGAGGTTGTCTGTCAGGGGGTCCAGCTCGGGATGGCTAGTGGTGACAAGCAGGGTTCCACAAGGGTCAGTGCTGGGACCTTGTCTCTTTAGGTTGTACATACTGTACATATTATGATCGGTGGTGGGGGGGTATGGGAATCCAAGTTCACCGGTGATACTAGGATAGGCACAATCATTAACGATGACATGGACATTGTCAAAATGCAGTAAGTCCAGCCTGACCTTCAACACTTAAAAGTGCACTGTTGAGCACTTTGGGAGCAAACATAGGGCAGCAGTGTATAAACTAAATGGACAAATACTTAAAGTAGTAAATGAGGAAAGAGACTTGGGTGTCAACATTTCAAATGACTTAAAGTTTAGTCAGCAGTGCAGTCAAATAGTAAAAAAAAGCAGGAAACATACATAACTGTATAAATAGGCACATTAAGAGCAAAAGGAGGGAGGTACTGGTTCCACTGTATGGGTCCCTAGTGAGACCACATATGGAATATTGTGCCCAGTTTTGGCCACCAGGCTACAAGAAGGAAATAAAAGCATTGGAGGGGGTTCAGAGGGGAGCCACCAGAATAATAAAGGAAGTATATGATAAGCGAGTATGGGAGGCAGTATAGCTCAGAGGTTTAAGGCCATGAGCTGCAAATCTGGAGACCTGGGTTTGAATGCCACAGCTCCCACTTGCATACTGTGTGACCCTGAGAAAGTCACTTAAGTTCCCTGTGCTCCCAGGTTGCACCTGTAAACAAGCTTTCAGCTCAGTGTGTCTCACCTGGTTAAACAATTGGAAAAGAAAAAAAAAGTATCAGGATAGGTTATCAGTACTGGGGATGTGCACATTGGAATTTCACAGATTGAGAGGTGACATGCTTGGTCTTCAGAGCACTTTCAGATGAAGGACTATGGGAGAAATTGGGACTTAGGCTCAGAGATCAGCAGTACCAGACTACAGCACACCCCTTACAGTTGGTAATAGAAAGATGTAAAACAAAGAGGAGAAAACACTGGTTTAGTGTTAGGTTGGCACCAGGGGGGAATGGTCTTCCACTACAGGTGGTGGCTAGTGGAAGTATGCAAACACTTAAATCAAATCTACATACATATCCGATTACTAACAACATACAGGGGTATACAAAGATTAAAACTGGTGAGCGGACTTCCGGTTGGGGCACGGACCTAATGGCTGCCTAAACCAAGCGCTGAATGACTGACCAGAAACAATCCACGTTAATCCATAAAGAAAACGTCAATCCTGTTGACCAAAAGATCAATAAAAGACTATCTAATGGGACCCAAACACCGTTTGAAGGAGATTCAGTTGAATGGAGCTGTAAAACAAAAAATAGCTGAGCAGGTACAAAACGGTCGAGCCGGGGCCTATGCAGAGCGTGAATCCACGGTACAAAGTACAGAGAAGGCCACGAGTATGGCTCAAGAGACAGAATGCACGATTACTTCACAGCAGCTCTGCCAAACCCTACAACAAATAAACGACACTCTGCAGAGATTGGAGGCTAAAGCACTCGACCAATGTCAAGACATTGCAAAATTACACCAGAAAACACAAGAAGTTGAGACGGTAATGACAGAATATACCCAGATCACAATGTGCACAATTCGGCCTTGCTGGAGTTGCATCATTGCACCACGCTGCTCAAACAGAAGCTTGAGGAATTAGAGAACCGGAATCGGCGAAACAACATTCGGATCCATGGAGTACCAGAAGGAATGGAATCAGGGAACATGACAGACTTTATCGACTCATTTATGAGAGATCCTCAATTTACCTACTGACAAGCGGCTTGACATTATTAGGGCTCACAGATCACTGTTACCGTGGCATCGAGATCAGAAGGCCAGACCTAGATCGATAGTGCTTGCGTTCCTGGATTACAGGACCAAACAGGAGGTGGTAGCCCTAGCTTGGTCGAGAAAAAACATATATTTCAGAGATGTCAGACTATTTTTTGACCATGACTTTACCCCACAACTGCTTGCTAGGAGGAGGAAGGTGCTACAAGTTGCAAAATTACTACAGCAAAAAGGGGTAAAGGCCTTTGTTGAATACCCTGCTAGGCTAAAAATTCAAACAGAAAAAGGTATTTTGAGATTTCAAGAGCTGGCAGAAGCCAAGGAGTTCATGGAGAGAGTGGAGTTGCACATACCTGAGGAGCAGGGACGGCAAATTCAACAGCAGCTGGGGGAGCAGAACTGGTTCAAAAGAAGCCCAAAAAGAGTGAATGGTGGCTTAAGCAGGGACATGTTTGGGGTGTGGGACAAGGTCCTAGCCAAAAGAAAACCCCCAGACATAGATCTAGAGTGAGGAGAACAGGAACAAGGCAACCCTCTGAGAGAACAAGACGTTGTGCTGAATAACAACTCAACGGCTGAAGGATGAAGAGGCAAAATGGGAATACATCGCAAGTACTGACTTTAAAGAGACTATGAGGGGCCTTAAGAGAGTACAATGTGCTCAGAGCACTTGAAGAGAAATGAACAAGACTTTAATAACTGGGGACTATGCCTGCTTGTTCTGATTACATGGCTCATGACTAATAACTATATGATCTTATGAGAATGCGGGGGGGGCGACTCCTGACTCCCTGCAGCAGTCATAAAGCTATGCACATATTGGATACCTCAGGGAAGCGCGATTTAACATGGAAGGGTTTATGAGTAAATACAAACGTGGATGTAGTGGAAGGAGGGCAAAGGGAAATGAAACAGAAGTAGTGCAAGAATCACATCACCATCAGGAACTGGGTTATTTTCTACGTGACTGGGGGGGAGAGGGTGGAAGTGGGTGGGGGGGAATATATAGGGACTAATCTTGGGTTAGACACTGGAAAGGGGCCACTGTAGGGGATTTGCTGTAAAAGTAAAACAAGAGCTCCAGTTATGGAGCTGAAACAGAGGAAGAGGCATGGATCAAGAAGAAATATACAAAGTGTGGACCATTATATTTGAAACTGTACAGTGTTGTGGGCTTAGGATATTGGTAGTACAAGAATGGGCATTAATAACTCAAAACATGGGGATGGAAAGATAAGAAGCCTTTGAAGTTTGGTAAAAGGGGAATACTATGGAGGCATCAATGAACAAAATAAACAAAATTAGTGAGATTAGTGAATATTGGAGAAGGGGAGGAGGATTGGGGAAGGGGGTAATGATTCTTGTTTGGTGGTTCTGGGGTTTGCATCCCTCCCATGTGAGGTGGGACTAATGTCTCCCCCCCCGGGGGGGTGGTACCCCAGTTGGGGAAGTGGCAGAGGGAGATTTCTCTGGCCCTACAGAAGACATGAAATTGGGATTAGGTCAGAAGGCAAATGTTTATATGGAAGACGGTTAGATCAGCGCAGGACATCATTTTTTTTTGGAAGGTGCTTAGGCACGCAGTGCCCCAATAAAAAGCTTTTTGGATCAATAATTGGTCATATAGGAAAGCGAAGAGCTTTAAGTCAAGAACAAGAGCTCTCTAGAGGGGGGTCTCCCGTTGTAGAGACACTGGTAACCCCTCTGTACTTGCCTCCATCGGTATAAGGTGGAGGTAGGACTAGAGCCCCAAAAAGTGGGACTTCTACCTTGAAGGTCAGAGATCATGCATTGGTTACAAGCCCAGTTGGCTGTAAAGTTGAGCTACTGTTATTAAGTAATGGTTAATATTTTGTTTCATATCTGGGATGTGTTTCATCGTAAGAGTGAGTTAATTGAAGTAAAGAAGGGAGATGTGTGGGGTGGCACTCAGGGAAGATTCCGGGGGGACCCTGAGAATATATTTTTAGATACAGACCTTTGTGATGGCAGGTAAGGGTATGATTGTTTGTTCCTATAATGTTAATGGCCTTATAAGCCCTGTTAAAAGATCTAAAATATTGAGCCAGGTAAGAAAAGCTGCGGCAGATTTTTTATTGCTGTAGGAGACCCATTTGCCGATGGAGGAGCATAATAAGTTCCTAAAATTGGGATTTGGGGAAATGGCAGCGTCCTCCTATAAGAATGGTAGAAGGAGGGGAGTGATGGTGTTGGTGCCTTCTAATTCCCCATTTGAAAAAATGGAGGCTAAGACAGATAAGGAGGGACGATACACGATGCTGAAAGGAAAATTTAGGGGCAATGTTGTCACACTGGCATCCGTGTACTTTCCCCCGGCTCAACCTTACCTGAGTATCATTTCTTTCTAGCCACTCTGTTAGAGTAGGGGGAGGGAGTTATAATTTGTGGGGGGGACCTTAATCTGCCCTTGAACCCAGATATGGACTCCTCCTCGAGGGTAAGAGGGAAACCACACAGAACGGCTAGGAAAATCCAGAAATTGATAGGAGAAATGGGATTATTAGATACCTGGAGACACCAACACATTAGACAGAGGGACTATACCTTTTTTTTCTGTGGCCCATAACACATATTCAAGGCTAGATTATATCCTAGTCATGAAGACTGAGGTACAGAGAATTGAGGACACTTGGATAGGAGACTTACTCTTGTCTGATCATGTGCCCATATATATATAAAAATAGACCTAGGGGAGACTCGCCAGAATACCTTATGGTGGCTGAACACCTGTCTTTACCTCTCTTTTGAAAGATAAAGAAATCGGGGACCAAATAGTAGAAACCTATTCAGCTTACCTTCCAGATAATACAGAGCAGGATACCACATAAACCATCCGCTGGGATGCCGCAAAAGCTGTTCTGCGGGGTAAATTTATCCAACTGGCCTCGAGGAAAAAGAGGGAGAGGGAGGCCAGAAGACTTAAACTAATGGGGTTGATAGCAGATCTGGAGGGACAGCAAAAACAAAAGTATAACAAGGAGCGTAGGAGACAGTTGTTGGACTATAAGAGAGAGTTGACAGGAATTTTGGATTGTCAAGTGGAACAGAGGCTGCTCTTTTTGAGACAACAACATTATGAGGGGGGACCCCGATCAATACGTTATCTCGCTTGTAGGTTGAGGGCAAAATGAGGAAGAGCAACAATAACGAAGGTGTGGCACCCAGGGATAGGCAAAATGGTTCAAGGGGTACAAGAGATAGCAGGTGCCTTTAGAACATATTATACAAAGTTATATGCAGAAGACACAAAAGAGAGAAGGGAAGACATAAAAAGATTCCTGAGTTTGCTTAAACTACCGGGCCTAACTAGGGAGCAAGGGGAAAGGTTAGTGGGACCTGTGAAACCAGAGGAAATAAAGGAGGGGATTAAAAGGCTTAAGGTGGGTAAATGCCCGGGGTCGGACGGACTTCCTGCAGAGTTCTATAAATGTTTTGGAAACCAGATACAGACACTTTTGGGGAAGGTTTTTGATGAGGTCATGAGAGATGAGGCTGCGGCCCCTCCTTCTTGGGCCCAGGCGGTGATTTCGGTGATACCCAAGCTGGGAAAGAATCCAACAAAATGCCCTTCATATAGACCGATCTCCCTATTGAACACTGATTATAAAATACTTGCATCTCTTTTGGCCAGACGTATTCAGGAGTACCTCCTCTCTTTAGTACAGATAGACCAATCTGGTTTCATACCAGGCAGACAAGCACAGGATAATTTACGTAGAACAACACATATAATAGATCAAATTTCCATGCAAAAATTACCGGCCTTGATAGTAAGTCTTGATGCTAAAAAAGTGTTTGATAGGGTATTGTGGTTATTTCTGAAAGAGGTCCTTTCCCGGTTCCTGAGGCAGCTGATAATGACTATATTTAAGTTTTATGAATCTCCGAGACCACAGGTCAGAGCGAATGGACATATCTCTGGGATTTTTAATTTAGAAAGAGGAACGCGACAGGGGTGTCCTCTCTCTCCATTACTGTTTGCCCATTCACTGAACCTCTGCTTAGAGCATCCGAAAGTGCCCAGAGATAAAGGGAATTAATATGGGGGGACAAACCCACAAACTGGCTCTGTATGCTGATGATGTTCTTTTGTACGTGGCAGACCCCTTGAAGTCTTTGCCAGCGGTATTTAAATGGCTGGATAAGTCCTCGGGGTTATCCGGCTATAAATTGAATAATAATAAAATGGAAATTCTCTGTTTCAATTTTACCCCAACTGAGGAGCTTAAAAGTAAGTACCCCATGTTATGGGATCAGACAGAGATAAAATATTTAGGGGTAAAGCTGGGTAGAAACAATACACAATTGAAAGAACTGAACTATCCTTCTATAATAGCACAGCTCAAAAGTGACTTTCAAAGATGGTCCCTTCTACTCATCTCACTTAGTGCTAGGGCTCAAGCCCTTAAGATGAATGCATTACCACGCCTTCTCTACTTATTTCAATGTGTCCCATGTCTGTTAACTCCGGCGGATCTGGAGACCTGGTGGGGTATGTTTTTCTCCTATTTATGGAAGGGTAAAAAACCTAGATTAAGAAGATCCTTGATTTATCTTCCTAAGGAAGAGGGAGGCCTTGTGTTCCAATGCTTGCAGGGCTACTGGGTGGCAACCCAGATGAGGTCGACTACTGGGCAATCCGGGATACAACACCCATTGGAAGCAAATAGATCTTTGGAAACAACGGGATCCCCCTTTGCAGGCGGTGATGTTTGGGCCTCTGGACACAGGGGAAACATTCGGTCTCTCAGGTACAAGGGCGGTGTTGGAAGGATGGAGAGGGGAATAAGCAGGGGGGGCCACATTAGGGAATCTGTGGAGGTATAAATGGTGGGCATATGACAGTCAATTTACACCAGCAACACTTGACAAGTGGTACCAGAAACAAGCTAGACGGAGTCTGTGCGCGCCTTATCAAATAATGCCTGGGAATACCCTACTCTCCTTTGAAGCAATCCAAAAAAAATATGGCGTAAAGCAGACAGATAAAATCAGGTATTACCAACTGAGAGACTACTTGAATATACAAATTAACAAGAAAATGCTGGAGGAGCCGGTGTTGGAAGAGAGAGGGCTATTTCAAAAATGTGTGGGGGGCAAGGGGGGGCAGACCACACCATTTCGTTGCTGTATAACAATTATGTGGTAGATATGGCCAACATGTCCCAGCACATAAAGAAAAAATGGGAACAAGACATAGTAATTCACATAACAGATAAGCACTGGTCTCTGATGTGGAGAAGTACATGGTCAACTTCTAGTTCTTTGGTGTGGATGGACTTCTGTTGGAAGTTGAGAACCAGATATTTCTTAGTACCAACACAAATGGTTCATGTGAAGGGAGGGGCCATGGCTGGGTGTTGGAGGGCTTGTGGAGAACAACATGCCTCACAGGCACATGTCTTTTGGTCATGTCCAGTTATCACTGTTTATTGGAGGGAGGTTACAAAACATCTAGAACAGATATTTGCAATTGAGACACAGTTAGGACCTGAACACTTGGTTTTGGGACTAATCCCAGGGGAAGTTAAAGATAAGGATGCCAGATACCTATGGAAAATCCTGGTAGTGGCAGCCCTAAATATTATTACAAAGAATTGGTTGCAGCCGAGGGCCCCGGGGGTAGGGGAATGGAAGGATATGGTTGAATCCATACATTTGATGGAAAGGTTAACGATCAATCTTAGGCAAAAGCCACAGATATATCAACAGAAATGGACCAGATGGTTACTTCATGACAGTGGTTAAGAGTAAGATGCCTGAACTGTACTAAAGAGATACTTATCTTTTACACCAGAGGTAGAGAATGTCCCCCGATAGACTCCTGTTATGGGTATTCTCTGGGTGCCAGACAATTAGTTATAGATAGTGAAAGGATGGAACACATCCCAGACAGCAGCACCTACTGTTACTGTTGTAGTTAGATTGTAGTAAAGTTGACTACTATGAACCAGAAGTGCTGTAATATATCTGCAATGTTGTCAGTGCTAGGCGTTTTTACCCCCAAAGAACAACATGTGATTCATGAAAATGATGTAACAAATGCTGACAAATGAAAGACAATAAACTAAGTATAAAAAAAAAAACTGGTGAGCAGTGTGGACAATATGTCTCCTTGCTCTGAAATACCTATGATGCCTATGATTTTAAAAAGACAGGATGCCTTAATGGAAAATTTAAAACTGACCAGTATAAGTTTTATAGAAACCAAGTACAAGATTTAGTATCCCCACCAAGCAGAGAATTTAGGAAATTACACCACAGAAACAAATTCCTTAAAAATAAAACTGGCTCAGATACAGTACAATAGATTAAAAACCTTAGAAACAGAACAGCATTCTAGCACGAAGGGAAGACAGGCCTTTGTGAACCCTTTCAAATTTTGCCAAACCCAACATAACATTAAAGACATTTCTTTTATTACTTTACCAGATGGCTCCACTATAACAAATAAAACACACATCCTGACTGAAACTGATAAATATGTGGAAGGAATGCTTCTGCCCCCCCCCCCCACTCCAGTGGAAGAGATTCAGGGTTGGTTAGATCAGAGTAATCTGCCACAACTTTCAGCTGCGATTCATCATTCTCTAATCCAACCCATTACAAAACTAGAATTAGTAGCAATGCTGTCCCAAATGAAATCTGGGTCTGCCCTAGGGATAGATGGGCTTCCATGTGAAATGTACAAACAGATAGCAAATATATTTTTAGATGAATTGTTAGAGGTTTACAATAATATTTTGGTCACTCAGCACATACCAATAAATATGGCCACGGGTCTGTTAGTTCTAATGTATAAGACGGGATAAGGGGCTTCTAACAAATTAGAGGCCTATAACTCTTTTAAATTCCAACTTCAAAATATTCACCAAAATATTAAGCAACAGGCTAGCATCAGCTGCTTTAAATATAATACATCTGTCACAGACTTGTGCAGTTCCTGGTAGATCAGTATTAGATAACTTAATTTTAATAAGGGAAATCCTGGAAAGAGGACAAGATGGGGAGCTAGCAGGATTTCTTTTAACTATAGATCAGACCAAAGCATTTGACAGAGTGCCACGTGAGTATTTATGGTTATGCTTAAGGGCCTATGGATTTCCAATAAGTTTTATTAGGACAATTCAAGCTTGTTATGCTAAAGTTTCAACTACCCCATTTAGTAGTGGATGGTTAGGCAAAAATATACAGGGGTGCCCTCTAATCCCAATGCTTACACTAGATCTATAGATCGGTTATTGCACAGATTAAATACTTCCACAGTTATTACAGGTCTCTTTTTCCAGCACAGTTCCAGGAATCAGGACACTAGCATATATTGACAATTTATGTCTTATAACGGCTGATTTGGAATCATGTACACAAGCTAATCTAGAATTACAGGCCTATTCAAAAGCGACATGTGCAAGTATAAATTACAGCAAAAGTAAATGCATATACATTGGAAACACATCACCAGCCTAAGCAGATATTACTGCTATCCCTGTCACAAAGGAACCATGCAAAATACTTGGCCTGTTATTTAGTCCAAGGAATTTTGGCATGTTAAACTGGCAAAATATTCTGAAAAATGCCCAGATGAAAGTTGATTCTTGGAATAAATGGAAAATGGCAAAAAGGAAAAGGATCTTTATGGTCAAAACCTTTCTACTTTCTTTCTTCTTGCACTTAAGTGCTGTTTTTATACTACCTCAACAGTTAGAAGTCAGCATGTATAGTTGCTTCTTCTCTTGTGTCTGGGGGAGCAGGCTTAAACCCCATAAAGAGAAGGATTTTATATGACTGGTATCAGAAGGTGGTCAATCTGATACCTTTATTTGTCTCCACGTTTGTAGCCCATAATTTACACCCTCTCTTACAACAGGGGGAAAAATATGATGCTGTTGGGTTTTGGATAGACTGGATAATGTTTTAATCAGAATGGCACATAAATGGCACTATATCCAAACAAAGACCTTTGTCAGGACTACCCCTTTCTTATAAATCATGCTTTAGCAAAATTAAGTTATGGTTACTGACTAAACATCAGGTGGGTACTTTTTCTAGGAAAAACTTGTACTCCCATATTATGGAAAAATGTTTTGTGGAAAATACACATTATGATTCTCAAGCTTCACATGAATTAACACAGACTGCTAAAATGATTACTTCCCTGTACCCCAGCTTACATGTGGGATGTGAACTGGCTGTCTCTGCACCATATACTTAACGTAAAGGAGAATCTAAAACACAAAGCCTTCAAAGACAGATGCTGTCTAAGACCACTTGCATTATGCAGATAGAAAAAATAACTCGCTTGTTTTTTGAAGGCCAATTTATTCAGAAATGTTGGAGCATTGTAAGGCAAAAATGGCCTATGTCTCCATTTTCTATTCTTACACCTGACATGCTTCTATTAGGGATATTACCTTTCCAATGGATAAAACATGTCAAAACCACATTGTGGTTATTTCTGGTATGCTTTAAATACTATATCTGGAATGTTAGATGAAGGATGTCCTTACAGCAACAATATACATCAGAAGAACAATTATTTATTATGATGGAGACCAATATTCATAAACTGAAAAGTCAAGAACCATATATTATGCCCCCACAGGTTTTTCATGCATGGTGAGACTCCATTTCCTGGATATAGTGGAACCTCCAGTTGCCTTGCTGGAACCACTGGTAATACCCTTGTTTTGCCATGACAGTAAGTGAGGGCATTGCCCATTCTGCGAGTCCTTCTTGTAAAGCAGATGATGACTTATGATAGAAGATATGTGGCAAAGAATCTTTAGTGAGGATCTTAGAAGCAAAGATAGTTTTTTTGAAATAATGTTGGTTATAAGAAGATCTTGTATGAGGTTAAATGTTTTTTAGTATTTATATAGATTAATAAATTTATATACTGGCACGTGACTTATAATAGACAATAGCTTGTTTTCCATGAGCTCCTGTAGCTAATGGTGGCCTAGTCTTTAGCCAAAAAAACAGTGTTTGAGTAATTCTTGATTTTTGTTTTCGGGATTTGATTTTCTATACAGCGAAAAAGGGGGATCTCAGTTGTTGATATACTAGTATAAATAGAATATGGCATGCTTTAGGATTATTATTGGAAGTATGACTTCAGTACTCTCTCTCTTTTATTAGTTATGTTTGATTATGGTTTTTCTCTTTTTCTTATGAATGTATTATATACTTACTTATGGTTTAAATAAAAACGAAAGTCCCTACTCATTTAAAGATGGGGTGGGGAGGGGAGGAGTGTACAGATTGTAATATTTAACACGTACATTTAGGTTTTATTTTTCAAAATTCTTTTTTTTCAGTTTTAAGGTGGCAGGCCATAAAGAAATTATGAAGGGGGGGATGAGTATGAATGAATATGCTATTTTGCATTTAGTTCCTTTTCTTTTCCTTTTTCAATCATTTTGTGTATTTTGTTTATGTTTGAACAGTATGACTGAAATACTTTTTTGATTTTTCTTCCATTCATGTATTATTTGATGTGCATCAACATTGCTTGTTACTATTTTGAAGCTGTAATAAAAAAATTTCCCTACTCTTTTCGAGAAGTGCCATGGAATCTTTAACATCCACCTGAACTACCAACAGAACAGACAGATGGGACCCTGGTTTAACGTCTCATCCAAAAGACGGCACCTCAGGAGTGCAGCCCCCCCCATGCTGCATTACAGTGTCAGTATTGGGATTTAACCCAAGTGCCTGGTGTGGGAATAGAACTCACAGCCTCAGTCATCCACCCTCACTCAGACACAAATCCTCCACCCACAGAACTCCCACCCTCCTAATATACAACTCCCCCCACCACAAACTCTTCTTTAAAATAATAAAATAAAATATTAAAACAGGCCGGATTTCAGTTTTTAGGAGAGATCATTAAACAGTGTCCTGGAAACATTGTGTACAACCACAGCTCATGTGTGGAGCAAAGTCCAATGTTAATTTATAAATTTAATCTGTAAATGATTTCAGCAGGATCTAAACCAAGACAGATATTACCAACACGGCAAAGACCACAGTCAGCTCTCATCCGACTGAAGAGAAAATGCCACCAAAACACTGCGCTCTCACCATAGAGTCCGGAGATATTTCATGTAAATACTGCACTGCAAAAGATTATAGTTCCACAGAGGAGACTCTTTGGAGGAGACAATTTTACCCTGCAACACGGATCCTAGCCACTCCTCTCACTTGCAACTAGGAGCAGATTTGCTGGTAAAATAGGTCAGGAAGCATTACTGCGGAATGGGCTTACACTGAATCGAATCCTCAAGAACACCACCCAGCACCCCTCTCACCGGAGCCTGGGCATAGTCTAAGACTACAGCCATGGTCACAGTACCTTTGGCAAGACTGCATATGAGGATCCCTTAGTGAACTTTAAGAGTCCGGTGGTACCATCTCACCGAATATTTAGAACAAAGGGTTCTAGTAATCTCTCCTGTACACAAAATGTTAAAGTGGAGGATGGAACCCGGCAACCTGTTAAAGGGGTTCCCTTCCTGATCCCCTCCCCTCACCAGATTTTAACAACAGATGCCTCGAGGATGGATTGGGGTGTAAACTTAGGGTCTCATCAGATGCAGGGTATATGGGACCCAGTGGAGAGCATCTTGCACATAAATGTTCTAGAAATTTGAGCTGTCCTGTATGGGCTACAAGCTTTCCAGGCTCATCGTTTCCAAGGCTCCTCTGTTAGTACAGACAGGCAACGTCAGTGTGCTGCATTATGTCAGCAAGCAAGGGGAAACTCACTCTTACCCCCTGTGTAGGGAAGTCATAAGAGTCTGGTATTGGGCTGTAGAATACGGTCTAGATCTGTCAGCAGTACATGTTTCAGGCACCCAAGATGTGTTGGCAGACAACTAAGCAGGTCACAGTCCAGGATGTGCGAGTGGGAACTGCTGACCTCTATAGTAGAAGATCTGTTCATCAGATGGGGTCATCCAGAGTTGGTCCTTTTTGCATCTCCACACAATGTAAAACTACCACTTTTCTGCTTGTTCACTCCAGTGAGGAGTTTTCTGGCGAGAAGTGTTGTCTCTCTCTCTTGGAAGGGGAGGTTCTTGTACACTTTTCCTCCCTTCCCTCTAATTCAGAGAGTACTGCTCAAGCCTCAAATGGAGGGGGCAACTCTGATCCTCATTGCCCCCCTATGGCCTTGTTAGAGCTGGTTCCCCCTACTGCAACAGATGGCAGTGGAACCACCAGTACCCCTGCCCTTATGCAAGCGCCTACTGTCACAGGAACAGGAAACCCTGGTCCATCTGGACCTCATATCTCTTCATCTTCATGCATGGTTCCTGAAAAATATAGCTATTGCCAGATCTGGGGTTTCCCAAAAGGTAGCTGATGTCCTGGTGGCTGCCAGACAGCCTTCCACTAGATCCACTTATTCCATGAAGTGGAAGCGGTTTGCTCTGTGGGCCCCGTCTCACCATTTGGCTACATTTACCTGTCCAGCTAACCAGGTTCTAAAATATCTGCAGTTCTTATCAGATGCAGATCTGCAGTATTCCTCAATCAAAGTACACTTGGCTGCCATTTCAGCTTCCCATGTGCCCATTGAGGGTTGTACGGTTGCCCAGCTGGAGGTGGCCTGTACATTCTTGAGGGGTATTCTACACTTGAAGCCTTCTATCTGCAGTCCAATCCAGGTTTGGGATCTGAATTTTGTGTTGGAAAAGCTTACTATGGCTTCTTTTGAGCCAGCCATGATTTGTGGCCTACGTTTTTCTTTCTTGGAAAGCATTCGTTATAGTTGCAATTACTTCTGCTCGAAGGATTTCAGAGCTATAGGCTGTAATGTATGAGCCTCCTTATTTGATTTTCCACAAAGATAGGGGGCAGTATTTTCAAAGCGTGGCACAGGGCTTGTGCCAAGCCCTGCACTATGACAATTAGGCTCTGGCAGTGCACCAACCCCATCACCGCAACTGCCCCCGATTCCACAATCTTGGGTGCAGTTGCGACAGTTTTCACAATTTACAGCTGCTTATGCCAAATACTTGGTGCAAGCTCCATAAAAAGGCCCCTTGGATTGCTGCAAGTTAGACCAGGAAAAGTTGATCTAACGTCTGGCAATTGCCACATGGGATAGGTACTCCTGTTAGTTCACCGCAAACCCCATGCGCTGTACCGTTGCTGCACCCAGGGCTTGTGGCAAACTAAGTCTTTTGAAAATCCTGCCCAGGGTGTCTTTGCGTACTAATCCTAAGTTTTTACCAAAGGTGGTGTCAGAGTTTACTTTAAATCAAACTATCCACCTGCCAGTTCATATTCCTGAGCATGCCAATCCAGGGGGAAGCATTGCTCCATACTCTAGATATGCATAGACTACTCAGGTACTATATAGACCACACAAAGAATTGCAGAACATCATCATAGCTTTTTGTTTTGTTAGCCCTGGGAAAGAAGGCACCCCCATTTCTAAACAGTGCCTGTCCAAATGGTTAGCAAACTGTATTACTTTCTGTTATAGGAAGTATGGTAAGGTACTTTCTCGGGTTGTCTGCGGTCATTCCACTAGAGGCATGGCCACGTCTGTTGCCTTTTACAAAAATGTGTCTGCTGCAGAAATCCGTGTAGCTGCCACCTGGAGTACTGTCCACACTTTCACTAAATATTACAGTCTGGAGATTACCTCTTGAAAAAGGGCTTGTTTTGGCCTAGTTGTGCTTCAGGGCCTTCTTTTGTAGGCCTGAAGGCTTCAGCTACCCAGTCTGTTCATGGCCAATACTGCCTAGTACTCATTCCATAGGTGTGGCCTGATGAAAGAGATATCCTCAAAGAAGATAGAACAGTTACAGGTATGTACTTACCATAATAGTAGATCTTAGAGAGAATCTCTTTCATCAGGCCATGCCATCCCAACCTCCCTCCTTCCTGAGACTCTAGTTAGTGTTGTCTCCTTCTCCATGAAGGTCTACCTGCTGCTCTCTGCCTCACCTGGTTGGCAGAGCCTTAGGTTCTCTCCTGGTTCCCTTCAGGGAGGTTCTCTGGGCATGATCTCTGGTGGGGCACTGAGGAGGGAAGGGGACACCCACGTTTATATAGCAGCCAACATCTGACATCTTTGTTGGCGACCCCGGTGGACTGCTTGCAAAAGTTTCCTTGTGGTCCTAGTGCCTGGCGGCTATAAGTTCCATAGGTGTGCCCTGGTGAAAGAGATTCTTTCAAAAGTCTACTGTTACAGTGAGTATGTAACTGTTCTTTACTTCATAACTGACAAGCTACTACATGACATATCTACAGAGCTCACTACCACCCCAACATGTTTGCTTTGAATTTGGCAAGCAAACATATGTAAATCATCTATAAAAATAAGGGTTACTGAGTGGTTTAATTTCTAACTGAATTTTACACTAAGGGTTAAATGTTCTAGCTCCTGTTCAGAAATGGAAATACTTGTTTCCTGTTTACCAGCTTTCTCTGCCCAAGCAACAAGGTGCTATCAACTTTCTGAGTACATGCTGTACTGATTGGTGCTTCACTTTCCTGGAGTTTTGCTGCCCGCCTTCCCAAGGCATATAAATTGACCTGGTCCCACCTAAAGTTGTTGTAGTTCTGGTTCACATTCCAGAAGGATCTGTGGTTTGAGCAGTAGATCCCAGGTGCCTGTGGGGTGCCATTCTTCAACCCAAGGGGAGCAGCAAGCTTGGTATGGTGGCAGTGTCTGGGGTCCAGTGTGGCGCTGACTCACTCTGGCTGGGTTTCAAGAGGCTTGGATCTTGACTAGGATTCCAAGGGTTGGAATGGCAAGGGCCTGTTGGGGGTCCACCCTCAGGGAGGGTTGCCTAATGGGGATTGGGGCAAGTGTCCTATGGTTCAGAAGGTAATCTGCAGCTTTCCTGGCTCCCATGAAGGGAACAGATCCTAAGCTAAATGAGGAGGCCAAAAGAGGTGGCACCATGACATTGAGACTCAAGGAAGGGGTACGATGTTGTGAGCCCAAGTAAACCTCATAACTGTTGGAAAAAAGTCACTGTGAAATTGAGACCCAAGGAAGGAGTAAGATACGATGAGCCCAAGTAAACCTCATTACTGTTGATAAAAAGTCACTGTGACACTGGGACCAGTGGAAGGGCTAAAATGCAGTGAATCAGATGTCTACCTCATTCTGCTTGGTGCTCATGCCCTCATGCTGTTGTAAAGTTAGCTAGGAGGGTACATTGCTCACCCTGTTATCAGAGAGAATGTATCACTGTGTATATCTTTAGTGTTGGGGCGTGGCAAATCCAGTGGTAATCCTGGATCCCTGGCTGCAGTGGGGCCAGTATAGTACTGTAAATATGTGATATCACTGCTAACTGTGCTTGCTACTGCCAGTAGGCTTGGGACTTGTAAATACTGATTCCTCTGAGTCCTTAGCGATGGTTGCAGTTGGGGCTGTTGCTGTATAATTCTTCCGCTAGCTCTGGTATTGTGCACAGTGTTATGTAAATAAATTGTTGGGTTTTTGCAGGCAAGTTTATGCCTTAAATGAGATGCCCTGTGTCCTATATCATTACTGTAAATAACAAGCATTTGTCAATGCCAAATGTTTGTTTGCTGGTATTAGCATTAGAAATGCAGGAGTTAGAGAGATGCAGAATAGGAATGGCAGTGAAGTATTGAATTTCATGCCAACCCCACCTACACCCTGCAGAGATGGACAGGCATTGGGGTATGCATTTGGGTCATCGCCCATAACGTTCATGCCATTTCACTTCACCCTATCCTGCAGACTCCAACACATGTTGAGGTGTGCCTTGGGGTGTTCAGCTTTACAGTCACCCCATTCCATAAGGACATATGCTGAAATGGGTGCAGTATAGGAGAATGGGGTGAACTCTGGGGCCGAAGAGTCCAAGGCACACCTCAATGCCTGTCACTGGTTTCAGGGCGGTGGGGTGGGGGTGGAATGGCATGAGCATTACAGTCAGCAATCCAAAGGCACACCCCTGATGCCTGTCGGTCTGTTCACAGTGGGACGTTATGGTTAGAAATCCTAGCGCCCCGGGTGTTTGTTGGTATTTGCACTACACATTTTCAACATGGCCGTTTTGTGACCCCCACCTCATGAAAGCATTTGGGACCTCTTCTCATGAACAGTGGCACTGTGATTTTGTTAATGTGTTCCGAACATTGAGTTTCCACAGCGACCGTGCCATTCTGTGCCAGATGTACATAAACACAGACCAGGCAGGATGTGAAGAGTGACAGCTGTACCATTCATAGAGAGGCGTGAAGAGATGGCAATGTTGAAAATCTGTAGTGAAAATATTAAAAATACTCAAACTTCTGCCTTACGTAGAAACTGCACAATGCATGCACATTACACAGTCATTTAGTGGAATTTTTTCACCAAATTTTCAATATAGGCATTTTGTGACCTCTGCTCATGAATAGTGTCACTATGATTTTCCTAATCTGTCCCGAACATTGATTTCCCACAGTGACCGCGCTATTCTGTGCCGGATGTGTAAATGCATATTTCAGGCAGGATATGAAAAATGACAGCTGTAATGTTCATTAAGAGGTGAAAAAATGGCAATGTTGAAAATCTGGAGTGAAAATATTACAAATGCGTGAAATTACAAGGGTGCATGGAAACTGCTCAACGTACACTCATAATACAGTCATTTCATAGACTTTTGTCACTAAATTTTCAACATAGGCATTTTAGTACCTCTGCTCATGAACAGTGTCACTGTGATTTTTTTTAATCTGTCCCAAACACTGACTTCCCACAGCGACCGCACTATTCAGTGCCAGAAGTGCGAAAACACAGTTCGAGCAGGATGTGAAACATGACAGCTGTATTGTTCATAAGGAGGTGAGGAAAAATGCCAATGTTGAAAATCTAGAGTGAAAATATTACAAATTCGCGAAGTGACTGCAAAATCACCTTTTGGAACCTTTCGGAACTGAATAACACCATGACAGTGGCTGAATTCATAAGAAGGGGTCCCAATGACTCCATGTTGAAAATTTGGTGCCAAACTTCCCCAAAATACCTGAGATATGCACCAAAGTTGAAAAACCCCCTATTTATGCCATTATACAGCTTACCGGCATCTCTTCAGTTCGCGGTCGGCTTTGAAGAGTGCAGACATGTTCCCGGTCCACCGAAGATCGCTGTGTCAGGCTCCAGAGGTAAGTATGGGATAAGGGGGTGTGTGGGGAGGTAGGGTGTGCAGTGGGTGGGTGCAGGTTGGGGGAGGGGATGGTGACCAGTGTGGCACCATTTCCTTTCTTTCAGGGAAAAAAAGAACCCCAAAAAGACATTGCGGGAAGGTTTTTTTTTTTCAGGCTTGCTTTCAGCACACTGGGGTGGCCTCCCAGTGTGCCACCTGCCTCTTGTGGGGTGGGGGGACTTAAGCCGACAGGGATTGGGCCCCCCATCAGCAAAGAATGACTGTTTGGGGGGCAAGATGCCGAGGGAATTGGGCACCTCCTCGGCACACAACGAAGGGAGAAGGAGGTTACATTATGCTGATTGGAGTGTGCTCCCCCATCGGCAAATGAACTGCATCGGGGGCAAGCCAATAGGGGGATTAGCCACCCCCGTTGGCTTTCATGGGGCTATGAGGCTGCAGCAAGCCACCACCATGTTTACAAAAAATGTTACACTAGGCAAGGTACCGCCCTGCAATGATGGGTGACTCCCTCATTGCAGCGGAATGGCTGATGCTGCAATGACAAGGCAGCCCCTCATTGCAGCAGTAAAATTGTTTCAACTTGGTGGCACTTTTGGAAACCAATGCCATCAGCACAGTATGCCTGCATTGGTCCACCAGTGCCAAGCTCCCAAATGCAGTGCCACCATTGGCTGCCACAGTGCCACACCTCCACAATCTGCTTCTCTCCTAAGCTGCTGCATAATGTCTCTTACGCATGCGCGCAAGCAAACATAAAAACAGGGAGACAGAGTTTGAACTGAACTGAAGCAATTCACACAAAAAAATGTGCTGCACTCAAAAGCGCTATTTAAATATTTATTATAAAGTCAAAATTACAATCACAAAGTGCATCAGTGTATAACCTTGCATACAAAAACCCCATGCATATTCGGAGCTCGCTGGCTTCCGACAAAGGAAGAAAGTTCCAGATGCACATGGGCTTTTTGTATGTAAGGTTATGCACTGATGTACTTTGTAATTGTGATTTTGATGTTATAATAAATATCTAAACACGCTTTTGAGTGCAGCATGGTTTTTGTAAATTGTTGCTGTCTATTCGTGCTGCACCTTCAGACTGGCAGTGCAGGTGGTTATTCTGTTTGTGAATTGAACTAAAGCCTTCCTAACAACCAAGATTGCTGTTTAGTTAAATATTGCTGTTTGCCTGAGTTGCCTTTTTGTAATCTGTTTATAGTGTTGTGCAAATCGAATCTGTTTTTGTCTAATCAAGGGGGAGCTCCAATCAGCCTTGGTCACAGTTGGGCCCTAGAGCTGAGGGAAGAGAAATGCAATAGAGAAGCTCCCCTCTTTGCAGGTAAGGGAGGTAAAAACAGGATAAGAGGTCATTGTGGAAAAAGCCTGTGGGTCCTCCCCATGAGGGATTTTGTTCTAAAATGGAGAGCAGCGCCATCAGGGTGATGTACAGACTTATATACGAGATGCCCCAGTAGCCACATGAATAGAAAAGGAGGCAACCAGAACCAAAACTCTTTGGGAGGGCTCCTGGCATGATCTTATCATACTAATACCTAAAGGCATGGGAGTCACTTCTGGGCCATGGCTTGCCCCCTCCCGCTCCGACTCCGAGATGCGATTGAGGCAGGCAAGGGGGGCCAGAATGGGGTTTATCACACTTGAAATGCACTCTGTATTCAGTCTTGCATAGCGAGTCTTCATGGCATTTAGGAATTAATAGTCAGGGCATGCAGGACCATAGTTCTTATGCTCCACACAAGCTAAAAGTAGACAAAAGTGAACAATTTGCTATAAAAGCAACACCAGAGTTCAGAGAGCAATCAACACGTGGTGCACACTAGGCTTGTTAAGGACATGAACTGTAATGGTAAGTGCCACAGTAAGGGGGGTTAAAAGTCTTATAGTGTCTGACTTAGACAGTGCTGTAAATGCAGGGTGCAACCGATGGATTCAGTTGTATGCTGCTGACAGTGGGACTCACAAGATACAACATATGGTAGGTAGTCTTGCAACAATTCTGTTGTTTTCTTTCTTATACTACATAAAACTGATTACCATATATACTCACTTAAACAGTGCTGCTCAACAGGCTGAAGTATTTTAGGGCTCTGATATTGTGCAGGTCGACAATAATCCCACAAAAAAGCAGTTCATAATTGCAGGATCACAGAATTAATTGTAATGTTCATGTTTCTGTATATTCTACGAGTCTCCAGCAGGTGGCGCATATGTTCTTTCCAATTTGATTCCTCTGTTCTGTGCTCACTGATGAGCCCATTCACGCCACTCCCCAAAGTACAGTGTAGTTAGTTGAAAGAGTAGCTTGTTGTGTATGGTAGTGCAGGTGGAAGCTTGGTGTGCATTGCCCAGGAATGCTGCTGTACTGTAATCGATAATAAAACGCCAAAACATGTTATGATTTATCATTGCTAAGTAAAATTGTAACTTAATGGTGACTGACACCTATGGGCAGGGCCTGTAGCATTGCTGCTCCAAAATGTCACATTAAACTTAGAACTAGAGTACCTAGAGGCCAGAGGGGCACAGGACCCAAGGCAGCACGGATTCACGATGGGAAGGTCGTGTTAGACGAATCTAATAGATTTCTTTGACTGGGTGACCAAAGTAGTAGACCAGGAAGGGGCTGTGGACATGGCCTACCTAGATTTTAGCAAGGCATTTGATACAGTCCCACACAAAAGATTAATACACAAGTTATCCAGCCTTGGAGTGGGTCCCAAGCAAGGTGGTAGCCAGGATAAAAAATTTGCTAGACAACAGGACGCAAAGGGTAGTAGTAAATGGAGTCCACAGTGAAGAAAGGAGGGTTACTAGCGGGGTACCGCAGGGTTCAGTACTGGGACCGGTCCTTTTTAATGTCTTTATAAGTGACATTGCAGAGGAACTGGAAGGAAAAGTATGTCTCTTTGCAGACGATACAAAGAACTGCAACAGGGTTGATATAAAAGATGGAGTGGAAAGGATGAGAAGGGACTTGGCAAGGCTGGAGGAATGGTCAAATGTATGGCAGCTCAGATTCAATGCAAAGAAGTGCAAGGTAATGCACATGGGAAACAAAAACCCAGGGGAAGTGTACACAATGGGGGGTGAAATACTGACAACAGTAAAAATGGAAAGGGACCTGGGGGTAATTATATCAGATGACCTAAAGGTGGGCAAGCAATGTGAGAAGGCAGTAAGGAAGGCTGGGGGGATACTGGGATGCATAGGAAGAGGCATCAATAGTAGAAAACAGGAAGTTGTTATCCCTCTGTACAGACAGTTGGTGAGACCCCATCTGGAGTACTGTGTGTAGTTCTGGAGACCCCATCTCCGCAAAGACATAGACAGAGTGAAGGGCTGTCCAGAGGAGGGCAACAAAATGGTGCAGGGTCTGCACCAGAAGACATACGAAGAAAGACTAAAGGAGCTTAATATGTATACCCTTGAGGAAAGAAGGGAGAGAGGGGACATGATAGAAACTTTCAAGTACCTCAAGGGAATCAACAAAGTTCAAGAGGGTGGCATCTTTCAGAAAAAGAGATGTGCAAGAACAAGGGGGCACAATTTGAAGATAGAGGGGGGACGGCTCAGAGGTAATGTGAGGAAGTATTTTTTCACAGAGAGGGTTGTGGATGCATGGAACAGCCTCCCTGAGGACGACGTGGAGTCAAGAACAGTGGGGGAATTCAAGAATGCATGGGACAGACATAAGGCAGTCCTAGTGGAGGGTAGGAGGAAGTAAGCTGTTGGTTAACTAGGATCTGCAGCTTATCTGTTAGGTAGGAAAATGGGCAGACTAGGTGGGCCAAGTGGTCCTTATCTGCCGTCAAATTCTATGTTTCTATGTTTCTAACTACAACCCCTTTACATCGCCTCCCTACTCAACAAGCACAAAAAAAAAAATCTTCATAATGTTTAAAATTGCCCCTCTAAAGTTGCCGACACCTTCTGTACCTCCTTCGCCAATCCTAACGGATACCTTCCACCCCTGCCTGGGACTCCCTTCCACCCCAACATGGATAGGGTGCTACCATGGCCATTATTCCACCTGCAACATGTTGAACTGGCAGCTGTACTTCCCCTTCTACTCAAAATAAATCCAAACTGTTCCCAGGGAAATGACCTCTTAGAATCTCGGCTGCTGAGGGCAGCACCCCCAGCTATCGCCTATCCTGTCACCCTGCTCATTAACAGGTCTCTCCATGAAGGAACTGTCCCCAGTAAATGGAAGGTAATGACCATTATTCCTGTCCACAAAAAAGGACCCCGGGACAGAGTGGGAAACTATAGGCCCATCTCTCTTCTCAGCCCCCGGGGAAAACTCAGGAAAGGGTTGTATATAATCAACTCCAGGACTACCTTGAGCAACACCTACTCCTCTCCAATGTACAGCACAGCTTTAGGAAAGGCCATGGCACCGACACCGCCCTTATCCATCTAACATCTGACATTCTCAAGGCCATGTACCAGGCATCCATACGGGTGCCCTATTCATTGACTTGTCAAAGGCCTTTGACCTGGTCAGCCATGAACTTCTCCTTGCCAAACTTCATCGACTCGACCTGGATCAGCTCTCTCTCTCTCTCTCTCCTGGTTTGTGAGCTACCTGACAAACAGATCTCAGAAAGTCAGTTGGAGAGGAGTACAATCTGTCACGAGACCCATGAACTCTGGGGTACCTCAGGGCTCGATCCTGGGCCCCATATTATCCTCACTCTTCCTCAATGACATCGAAGGGGACTGTGGGCCCAGCAACCTTATCCTTTATGCAGATGACACCGTTATCTACTGCAGTGACCCTCAACCCTCTGTTATCTCCACCAAACTTCAGGCCAGTCTCTCAGCTCTTGAGGTCTGGATCACCTCTAATTCCCTACAACTGAATGAAGACAAAACTAAGGCAGTCCTGTTCAGGACTAGACACCTGGGCAATGACCGTAGCAAGATACTCCAGCTCATTACAGCCCGAGGGAGAAAAGTAGCGGTCACTGACCAGTTCAAGTATCTTGGGGTTCTTCTCGACCAGGAGGTGACCTATATACATATCGATGCTGTAACTAGATCCATCCACCAGAGGCTCGGCCTTCTCTACTGCTTGGGAAACTCCCTCTCCGGGGAGGCATGACATGCCATAGCAAACTGTAACCTTCTCCCCTCCATGCTTTACAGTTTTCCTGTACTACAGTCTCTCCAGGAGTCAGAGCTAAACAAACTTTCCACACTCTACCACTGAGTAGCTCGCTTTGCAACCAACTCCTCCCCAAGGAGGCATCACTGCGAGGCCCTCTCTGACCTACACTGGCCCTCCCTACTGCTTAAGCTGGCCTATCCTATGGCCTGTCTGGCCTTTAAATTCACTTCCTTAAGCCACCCACCTCACCTGAGCGGGCTGCTCACCCCTAAAGTCCATTGCCGAACCCTCCGGTCCACAGCAAGTCGTCCCCTTGCTATCCCTCGCATTTGCACTAACCAAGGAAAGCGCTCCTTTCAATATGCGGCTTCCCACTTATGGAACACCCTCCCAGCAAGCCTACTTGACAAACCTACCCTCCTAGGGTTTAAATCTGGCCTCAGAGAGTACCTCCTGGAACTCAGCCTCTGTGGTTGTAATCACTAGACCACGTCCTTGACCTACCCCCTTCCTACGTCAGCTGACCAACACCCTCCACCCCTTGCATCGCCTATGGATAATGTTAAAAACACTGTTTACCTGACTTAAGCAACTGTTAAACCTTGTGATTCCTGCTGTTCCCTGTTCCCCTTGTATGTTACCCACTCCTTGACCTGTACCTATTATTAGTCTACTGTACCCCAATGTTTATGTATGCACTTACTGTAACTTAATATGTATTTCACTCAAATCCTACTGTATTTTACATCTATGTATGTACTCATTGTAACTAATTCCGGGTCACCCCTGAAAAAGGGATCTCTGGTCTCAGTGGGCCTACCTGGTTACCAAAATCTAAATAAATAAATAAAATGAAGGGCTAACAAAGAAAGTCCCTAATATGGTCCCTAGTTCATTCTCACCTCCAGTGAGTATATACTTAGGTTGACCAATCTTTCTTTATATGATTTTCCCTGTTGCCCCTGAATCATTTTAGTGAGCTTCTGTGGATTGTCTCCTGTCTGTTCTTATACTTTTTATGTTTACTTGCACATGCGCAAAACAAACAGCTTGGCAGTGTGCCAGCAGCATGTAGCTTTTGCAAGCATGACCTTGTTGGTGCCAATGCAGTTGAGCACTGGAGATGTGGGGCTGTGAGCAGTGTATTACAAGCAGGCTGGTGATGATGCTAGTCCGTTTGCTGATGGCTTCAATGACAAGAAATGCAAAGTTCTACACACTGGAGCCCGAATCCAAGGACCAAGTACTGCCTGGGGCGGGGGATCTGGGTAGCAGCAACAGAGGATGAGAAGGAGCTGAACAGTGATGATCACTAGTAACCTGAAGCCCTCCACACAGTGCAAAAAAGCAGCAGGTAAGGCAAACAATCATGGCCAGCTAATATAACAATAGTGGTCAGCTAATATAACAATAGTGGTCAGCTAATATAACAGTAATGGTCAGCTAATATAACAACAGTGGTCAGCTAATATAACAGTAATGGTCAGATAATATAAGATTAGTGGTCAGCTAATATAACAGTAACGGTCAGCTAATATAACAATAGTGGTCAGCTAATATAACAATAGTGGTCAGCAAATATAACAGTAATGGTCAGCTAATATAACAATAGTGGTCAGCTAATATAGCAATAGTGGTCAGCTAATATAACAGTAATGGTCAGCTAATATAACAATAATGGTCAGCTAATATAAAGCTCTCAGACAGAAATAACCAGAAGCAAGAGCTCAAACACAAAGGGCAACCCTGGGAGGCATACACCAAGTGCGGTCCAGCCCCTAGCATTACTGTCTGATGAGCTTCACTGCTCCTCACCGACTGGGAGAGAGACCAATCACAGAGGGAAGGCAGACTCTGACAGGCGCAGAAGCAGGGATTCCTTGACAGCAGTTCTACCTGGCTGAATCCCCCTTGGAGTGCACAGTCTGGGCTCCTATCTCCATTTAGGTGGCTTCTCTCCTCGATCACTCTGCTCAGACCCAGCCAGCAGCTGCTGTCTCAGCGTAAGAAGCAGTTGGAACACTTATCCTGAATTCCTAGCTGCTGTATGTAAATCAGCATTTGTACTGCTGTATCACTACTGAAATAGTGGTCAACTAATAGAAAGCTCTTAGCTGGAAGCAACAGCTCAGACACAAAGGGCACCCCTAGGAGGCATACCCCAAGAGCGGTCCAGCCCCTTGCCTTACTGTCTGCTGTACCCACCACTGAAATAGTGGTCAGCTAATATAAAGTTCTCAGAAACAACCAGAAGCAAGGGCTCAGACACAAAGGGCAACCTTAGGAGGCATATGCCAAGTGTGGTCCAGCCCCTAGCATTACTGTCTGATGAGCTTCACTGATCTTCACTGACTGGGAAAGAGACCTTTTCTCCTCCAGTCTCTAGTTGTGCTACTAAGTGGCAGACCTTAACACAGATTGTTTTTTTTAGCAGGTAGGAGTAAAAAAGGTTCTGCCCTCCCACCATACCCCCTAATCCACCCACCCCCAGATACTCTTCCTATATAGGTTCTACGTGTCACTGCCCACATCCTGCCTGACCTGACTAGAAGACAAAAAAAAGCCTGTTTCTCTTTCGTCTGCCTGGAACATATCATCTTCCTCTAAATTTGAAAAATGATGTACTCTTTCTTTCTGCCCACTGGCACACACATGGATATAGCTGGCTGCCAACACTGCGGGACACTCTTCAATGGTCACATCACCCGAAGGTAGGGCCGCTGTCCCATATGCTTGTAGATATGTCACCTCAGGGCTCAGCTACAGGAGGCATGGGGTGAGATCAGCATCCTGCGTAACCACCTACAGGGAAACATTTCTTTTAGGAGTGCACCTCCACATCGCTGACACCAAACCAGCGCACCTCTCCCCCAGAGAATAACCAGGCCTGGAGGATGGCAACTGGTTGCAGGAACCGGGGGCAGAGCTCAGGCAACTCTCCCAAACCAAGAAAGCCTCTCAACACATCAAACAGGTACACACCTCTTGCGTCCATACCATCCATAAAGACGGAGGATGTCTAGGGCCAAACGAATGGCAAATGCAACAGGATAGCAAAACAACATCATACACAAAACCTCAGCAGGAAAAAAATCATTATCATAGGGGACTCCATGATTTGCGGTGTGGACCCCCACCTGAGGCAAAACAAATGTGCAGATGTCCAGGTCAGAAGTCTTCCAGGAGCATCCACTTGGAGGGACACTGACTGAATAATCAACACAGTTAAAAAGGAAGAAGAGGGCTCAAACATCCTGGTCCACCTTGGGACCAATGATCTTGCTAGCCGGTCGGTCGAGGAGGTTAAGAAGCACATTGGGCAGCATGGTGAGAAATTGTTTTCATTTTCATCCACCATTGCATTCTCTGAGATTCTGCTTGTTTGGGAAAAGGGGAAGAACAGGCAGAAAATCAGAGAGAAAGAGAAAAGTGATGACTGGTGCCACACAAAGAAGCACCACTTCGTCGGAAACTGGGGCAACTTCTGGGAAAAGGAGTTCTTCAAATTCGATGGCCTCCACCTGACTAAAGAGGAAGTCAGAGCACTGGGCCAGAAATTTGACGTCCATGTAGGACATTTAAACTAGTGGGAGGGGAGACGATGGTAGCTCTAGGAGAAACACACATACAGCCTGCTGTCTCTCCCCCTCCAGCTAGCACCAAATCTACACACTCCAGGATAGCAAAAGCAGATGGCTGGGAACATAAAACCCTTTCCGGCTCTGGTGTTGACCATCACAATGGAAAGGGAGGAACCATAAACAGGGAAAACTACAAAGGGATGAACAATAAGATCAAGGAAGGCATGACAAACAAAGCGACCACAGCAAGAGTGGTCAGCACTATGCCTCAATGCACGCAGTCTGGCTAACAAGATGACTGACCTCACTGACACAATAGCTGAGGCAGGACTAGACTGGGTGGCCGTGACCGAAACATGGTTCACAAATAATCATGGTTGGGAGGTGACTATCCCGGGGTGCAACTTGTTTAGGAGAGATATGGCTGGGAAAAAGGGAGGGGGTAGCTATTTATGTTAAGGATACCATCAGTGCTACAGAAATGCAGCAGGCACTAGGGGAAAGAGAGGATCTATGGATCACAATAGGGGTCGGAAGCCGGAAACCCATTTGGGTAGGAATAATCTACAGACCCCAAATCATGAAGAAGCCAGGGATAAGGAAATCCTGGAAACCATCCTCCAGATGTCAGGCAAAGGGGACATGGTGCTGGTGGGAGGTTTCAATCTGCCGAACATAGATTGGAATACCCTCACAGCAGCATCTCAGAAGAGCAGGAAATTCCTAGTCACACTACAGGAAGCAGGCCTAAGTCAACTAGTGACACCACCCACAAGAGGTAATGTGGTTCTAGAGCTGATATTCACTAATAGCGATAGGGCTATGAGTGTCGAAGTAGGGAGCCACCTGGGCAACAATGATCATAACATTGTATGGTTCAAGGTAAAAACGACTGTAGGCTCCACTCATTCCAAACTGAAGGTCCTTGACTTCAGGAGGGCAGACTTCACAAACATGAAGGCCTGCCTAAGAGACAGTTATAGTAACTCGACAGAAGGGAGCACTGAGGAATATTGGACAAGGTTGAAGGATGCAATAAGCATGGTCCCATTACAGTGTGCCCATCAGGTTAGTAAGAACAAAAAGAGGGAAAACTCCACTATGGTTTTCCAAGGAGGTGGCAACCATGGGGAGAGAAAAGTGCATAGCCTTCAGAAAGTACAAGGAGTCAGGGAATGAGGCAGACAAAACAGAATATAAACATAAGCTAAAAGAGACAGGAAAAGTGATAAGAAATGCAAAGGCTCAAACAGAGGTTAGGATAGCTGAGGAAGTAAAAAAGGGTAACAAAACCTTCTACAGGTACATATGTTAAAAAAGGAAGACCAAGGGGGCATTGTTAGAATCACAAAAAAAGATGGACAAACCACAGAGCAAAACTAGGAGAAGGCAGAGGTACTCAATGAGCACTTCTGCTTAGTCTTCACACAGGAAGCAGATGGTAACGGACCAACAATAGGCATAAAGAAGTGTCTGATTGAAGGAATAGACACAGATTCCTTCACAGAGGAAAGGGTCCTGGAAGAAATAGACAAGTTAAAGGTAGATAAAGCTATAGGGCCAGATGGCATACACCCAAGAATGCTGAAAGAACTAGGAAGGGAACTGGCAGCCCCTTAGCAGTGCTCTAAAACAAATCATTAAATAGTGGGGAGGTGCCAGAGGATTGGAAGAGTGCAACAGTAGTACCACTCCACAAGAGTGGAAGCAAGGAACAGCCAGGTAACTACCATCTGGTTAGTCTAATGTCAGTTGTGGGAAAACTGATGGAGTCCCTGCTGAAGGAAAGAATCACAACTTTTTTGGAGCAAACTGGTCAGCTCGACAAAAATCAACATGATTTCATGGCAGGGAGGTCCTGCCAGACAAACCTGGTTGATTTTTTCAGTTGGGCCATCAAAACAGTGGATCAGGGTGGGGCAGTGGATGTGGTTTACCTGGACTTCAGCAAAGTTTTTGACTCCGTTCCACACAGGAGACTAGTCAAAAAGTGGAGAACGTGGGAATTGGGCTGAAGTTGCAAACTGGGTCAGAAACTGGTTACATGGGAGAAGTCAGAGAGTATTTGTAAATGGCACTCTGTCTGTGGAGGGGAGGGTGACTAGCGGGGTCCTGCAGGGCTCAGTTCTGGGGCCGATCCTCTTTAACATATTCATCAGCAACATTGCGGATGAACTGGAGGGAAAGGTGTGCCTGTTTGCAGATGACACCAAAATCGGCAACAGGGTAGACACGACACAGGGACAGCAAAGCATGGAAGCTGATCTCTGAAAACTGGAGAAGTGGTCCAAGACCTGGCAATTGAAATTCAATGCCAAAAAATGCAAAGTCATGCACCTGGGAAAGCATAACCCAGGAAAACTGTTCTCAATGGAAGGGGAGCAGCTGGTGGCTACCAGGCAGGAGCGAGACCTAGGGGTGACCATATCAGATGACCTCAAGGTCAGTAGACAATGGGAAAAGGCAGCACTAAAGGCTAGTGGTATCCTGGGATGCATAGGGAGGGGCATCACGAGCAGAAGGCATGAAGTAATCATCCCCCTGTATCGGTCCCTGGTCAGGCCTCATCTGGAGTACTGTGTCCAATTCTGAGGCCACACCTCAGGAAAGACATAGATAGGCTGGAGACGGTAGAGAGAAGAGCAACAAAGATGGTGCAGAGCTTGCATCAGAAACCGTACAAGACAAGACTGGATGACCTCAAATTATACTCCCTAGAGCAACGCAGGAATTGTGGAGACATGATAGAAACATTCAAATACTTAAAGGCAACAACAGGGTGCACGTGCAGAACCTCTTTCAGGTAAAGGACTACAGCAGGACTAGAGGGCATAACGTTCAACTTAAGGGAGGAAAGTTCAGAAGCAATACGAGGAAATTCTTCTTGACAGAGCATGTTGTGGAACCATGGAATAGCCTGCTGGAGGGGGTGGTGGGAGCCAAGACAGTGGGGGAATTTCAGTGGGCTTGGGACAGACACTGTGCGATACACAAGCAGGCAGCTAAGTGGGGAAGGGGGGCAAGGGCAGACTTGATGGATCGCACGGTCCCCATCTGCCAACAACTTCTTTGTTTCTACGTTTCTATGTAAAGTGCTGGGGTGTATAGCCAGAGGAATCAGCAGTAGGCTGAAGGAGGTTATACTGCCCTTGTACAGGTCACTGGTGAGACCACATCTAGAGTACGGAGTAAGATTCTGCTGTCCACACCTTAAGAAATACATCAACCTGTGAGACAGTCCCAAGAAGGGCAACTTTGATGAATGGAGATTCGCTGGCTGGGACATATAAAAAGAGACTGGCGTCCCTGAGGATGTACTCCCTGGAGGAGAGGAGGGAGAATGGGCGGACATGATAGAGACCTTTAAGTAATTGGAAGGGATAAATAGGGTGGATAGGGAGGGTCTCTTCAAGCTAAGTGGCAGTCGAATCATGAAGGGACACAGTCTAAAGTTGAAAGGAGGGACATTTAGGAAGGAGGTTAGGAAGCACTTCCTCACTGAAGAGGGTAGTGGCCAGTTGGAGTGCACTGCAGGAGAAAGTGGTCTTAATGAAGTTGATGAGTAGCTTTAAGAGAGGCTGGGACAAGCATAAGAGTAAAACCTGGGGCTTGCTGGGGGCCAGATGGTAAGGAAGGGGAGAAAGGGGGACAGGGCCAGTACTGTAATCAATCAATTAATCAATCAATCAAAATCTTTATTTTGCCAGGTGGAACATCATTGAGACAAGCTCATTTACAAGATGGACCTGGGAAGCTGAGGACCCTGCAATATGAGCAGACTAGATCGACAAAATGGTCCACTTCTGCTGGCTTCTTTGTATGTCTGTACGAAAGGAAGAAGCTGCTCCTATCATAAGAAGTTTTATCCGTTAATATACCAGCTGGCCATGATTATCATAACCTGCTTCTCACTGCTGATTCTGTTGCTGGTCTCCCCCAATCTGATCCAACCTTGAAAAATATTTGAACACATCATGAGCATGACAGGTATTATTTTTCAAATCCTTCCAAAATATGCTTTCACAGTTGCTATAGGAGATCACCTTTCGGATGGGATTTAAAAAATCTCACCTATCTTGGTCATAGGGTGGGGTCATAAAAACACTATGGTGAAAGTGTGAGGTGAAAATGTTACAAAAAAAATAAAACAATGGCATGATGACGAAACATTGAATTTTTAAAACGTTTACTCATACTCTTATTATGTTTTACACATTTTGCTCTGAAATTTCCAACACAGCCCTTGTGTTACCACACCTCATGAACATGACAGTTATTAATATTTAAAATCCTTCAAACACATGTTTTTGCAGTTGCTTCGCCAAAACACCTTTCAGACGGATTTTAAAAAATCCCAAAGACACATAAGCAAGACCTAAACCCAGCATGGCACCTACCTAAAACAAATTATCAGTCCACTTCCAGATTAAAGATATGACAAAATAAGTTTTGTTGAAATAATTTAAAATGCCAGCCATACTTTTTATGTCTTTTATCTGCAGTGCCGATATTTGGTCTTGTTATCTTATTTATGTGTCTTCAACGTTAACTGCTGCACCAATCTAGTTACTGGAGCGGTCCTGTTTTTCAGTATTAAATTTAATTTATATATACATATACATATATATATATATATATATATATATATATATATATACACATATACATATGCATATATATCTATATACACACATATATATATATATATATATATATATATATATATATACACACACACATATATATCTATATATCTATATATATAAAAGTCTGTATTATTTTCAAACAGATAAAAACATACAGAATAACAAAAAACATAGCTCATATTGTTTTAAAAATACATTTCCATGGTGTTAAATGCCTAATAATTGATACTATCCCTCAGCAGTTCATATTTCAGTATACTCTACCTTAACATCTTCAATAAGGAATAGTTACATACTATGGCCCATGTTGAGATCACTCCACGTCGGGCACTTATCAAACCCCTAGTATAGTGCAAATGTTGGCCATCTCGACAAAACTCAAGAGAAAGTCACATTTTTCATATTCCCTTGACACATATATAGACCGGTGTTCATTTTCATCAAGTTTAGGTGTACATTACTTTACTTTATGATGCACTGGAAAGGGAATGAGTAGTAAGAGAGGGAGACAGAAAGTACCAAAGGGCTGAGGGGTTTTAACAGAAAAGGGATACTACATGTGAGAGAAGGAAAATATCATCTAAGCAGTCTACATAGTATATTTTCTCCTAAGGCCCATGGTGGGAGGGTTGGAGACACTTGGCTCTTATGGAACAAAATCAGGATAGTTGTCAAGTTGTTGCAGTACCCATCTGTGCCATTTTATCTTGAAGGAAGAAATATAGTTCTGCAGCCTAGCTGATATTCTTTCCAAAGTATTCTTTTTCCTTAAAAAAAAAATCTGAGGATCAGTTACAGGATTTTTAGTACTGTAAATTAATAAAAAGAGAACTAAGAGAGTTTCAGTAGCAGACAAGTTGTGGAATTGCAGTATAATGTGGGGAGTGGTGCAATGCAGTGGCTGTGGTGCAGCCATATTCAGGCAGACCTTCTGGACACTGAGGTGCTGCCCTATCTGCATGCATCTCTCTGGACTGCGGGATGAGGTAACCAGACTCAGAGCAAAAGTAAACTGGGTGAGGAGTACCATCACTCCTATCCAGGGACCACCCAGTCCAATGCAGCTGCCTCAAAGGATGGCGAGAACGAGGAGCACTTGGATGACAGTGGGCTCAGGGAGGGTTAGAGCAGTCAGGCAGAGGCACATCCCAGATCCTATTCCTCTCAAGAACTCATATGCCACACTGGCAAATGAGGACAACCAAATAGAGGTACCCAGAGAAGTGGAAGGAAAGGATGTGGAGGTTAGCCAAGGAGGTGACCTCAGTGGGAAGAGCAGTGGACCCCAGAGGAGGAGGAAGCGAATCCTGGTGGGGGACTCCATCATAAGAGGGATCCAGCTAGGAACACAGGAGGGAGAGGACAGGGAGGTGAGGTGCCTACCAGGTGCCACGGCATGGAGGGATGGAAGGAAGATACTGGGGATCACTGGGAAGGCAAGACGGGAGGGTGAGCTGGATGTCATTATCCACCTAGGTACAAATGACTTGGCAAATGGGGAGCCAAAGGAAGTTCAGGAAGAGTTTAGGAAACTGGGGAGGGGTCTCAGCAAGTAGCTACTTCTGTCACTTTCTAGAAGTACTACCTGTGAGAGGTAAGGAGAGATAGAGTGCACGACCAGGAACTTTAACTCATGGTTGAAGAACTGGTGCTGTGAGGAAGGGTTTGGATTCATTGATGACTGGGGACCCGCCTGGAGGGATGGAGGTTTGTCTGCTTCCTGACGGCCTGCATCCATCCTGAGGGGAATCCAAGTATTAATGATAAGTTTAAATGCTACATTGATAGCATTTAAACTAGCAAAGGGGGTGGCAGGCCAGCAAGGAGGGTACCACTTGCTCACCCCCACAGCTAGCAGTGGAACCAGTGAACCAGAGGAGTGGCTATCTCTGTAAAGCGTGTGCAAAGATGGAGATTAGTGTCCAAAAGGTGGATAAGCAGAAAAGGGCAAAATTCAGCAGAAGGGCAGACAGCAAGGAGAACCAGGAATAAATGACAACCAAGGAAGGGCTGGAGTAGAACAGTGAAGCAGACTAGGAGGTCAAATCATGGAAAGCCATGGTGCCAATGCCAGGAGCCTTAGCAACAAGATGGAAGATCTGGAGGCTGTCATGGTACAGTCAGACCTGGACATTGTGGCCATCACTGAAACCTGGTGTGATGATAACCATGACTGGGAGATGGCCATACCTGGCTACAACATATTCAGAAGAGACAGAGCAGGCAGGAAGGGAGGAGGAGTGGCACTGTATGTGAAAAATGACATAAGGGCCACAGAGATCCAGGAGGAACAAAATGGGGGAGAGATAGTGTGGGTTAAGCTAGAAAGGAAAATGGGGCCAGCCATTCGCACAGGTGTGGTCTATAGACCACCAGCCCAGGAGGAAGAAACAGATAGGGAGCTGATGCTAGCCATCCAAAGGATGGCAGACAGGGGTGAGGTAGTACTGGTTGGAGACTTCAATATTCCAGATGTGGACTGGAGCATCCCAGCAGCAGCATCAACTAGGAGCAGATTTATTCTGGACTCCCTTCAGGGTGCCTTCCTCAAGCTACTGGTCATGGAACCAACTCGGCAGAAGGCAATACTGGACCTTCTGCTCACAAACAGGGACAGTGTGATGGGGGTAACAGTGGGGGAGCACCTGGCTAACAGTGATCACCAGTCATTGTGGTTTGAAATCACAGAAAGAGCGGAACCAAACCACACAAAAACACGTATCCTGGATTTTAGGGGGGCAGACATGGGAAAATGGGGAAATACTTGAAAGAGGCATTAAGGGGAATGGGACAGGAATCAGGGGTTGAGGAACAGTGGGCAGTATTTAAAATGGGGATTATAAGAACAACAGAATTATGCATTAAGCAGGTTAGCAAGAGGAAAAGGAAGAGGAGACCATTATGGTTTTCCAAAGAGGTAGCAAAGAAAGTGAAGCCAAAAGATAGCATTCAGGCAATACAAAAAAGACACAGGCAGAAGGGGATAGGGAGAAGTACCAGGAGAAGCAAAGGGAGGCAGGGAAGTCAGTAAGGGAAGCCAAAGCTCAGACAGAAGAACACATTACAAAATCAGTGGTTAAAGGGGACAAAACCTTTACAGGTACATAAGTGAAAAAAGAAAGACAAAGGGAGGGATAGTGAGACTGAAGGGGGAGGATGGGAGTTACGTGGAGGATGACAACAGTAAAGCTGACATATTGAACAGGTATTTCTGCTCAGTCTTTACTGAGGAAGAGGGGGTAATGGGTCTGAAGGGAGTACAAGGGGTGAGAATGGTGCAGAAATGGACACAAGTCCCTTTACATGAGGAAGGGTCCTGAAGGAACTGGAAGTAATAAGAGTTGACAAAGCAATGGGGCCAGATGGGGTGCACCCCAGGGTCCTTAAAGAACTAAGAGAGGTGGTGGCTGAACCTCTGGCTATCCTGTTTAGCCAATCACTGGAAACAGGGGAGGTACCCAAAGACTGGAGGACAGCAGATGTAGTCCCCTTATACAAAAGCGGGAACAAAGAGGAAGCAGGGAACTACAGACCAGTCAGCCTCACCTCGGTGGTGGGAAAGATCATGGAAGCACTTCTGAAGGAGAGATTGGTGGAACCTCTGGTTGTCAATGGACTACAGGACCCAAGGCAGCATGGTTTCACCAGGGGGAGGTCATGTCAGACCAATCATTGAATTTTTTGACTGGGTGACTAGGGAGGTGGATCAGGGGAGGGCAGTGGACATGGCCTATCTGGACTTTAGCAAGGCCTTTGACACTGTGCCACATAGAAGACTATTACACAAACTGGGGAATATGGGTGTGGGCAGGACAGTAGTGTGGTGGGTAGGTAACTGGCTGGGTGGCAGGACACAGAGGGTGGTGGTAAATGGCTGTCACTCCACAGAGGGAAGAGTCACCAGTGGGGTACCACAGGGATCAGTGCTGGGACCAGTCCTATTCAACATCTTCATCAGTGACATTGCGCGCAGGATCTAGAAGGCAGAATTTTACTGTTCGCTGATGACACAAAGCTCTGTAACAGAGTAGACACACCAGAGGGTGTAGACAGAATGAGAAGGGACCTGCAGAAACTTGAAGAATGGTCAAGGGTTTGGCAGTTGAAATTCAATGCAAAGAAGTGCAAGATAATGCATATGGGGCACAAAAACCCTGGCACAATATATCAGTTGGGGGGTGAGGATATAGCATGCACCAAGCAGGAAAGGGATCTTGGGGTTGTCATCTCTGATGACCTCAAGGTAGGGAAACAGTGTGACAAGGCATCAGGTAAAGCAAATAGGATGCTAGGATGTATAGGCAGGGGCATCACCAGCAGGAAAAGGAGGTCATAATCCAGCTATACAAGACACTAGTGAGGCCCCACCTGGAGTACAGTGTACAGTTCTGGAGACCATACCTCACGTAAGGACATAGACAGGGTAGAGAAGGTTCAGAGGAGGGCAACAAAGATGGTGCATGGATTGCATCACAAGTCCTATGAAGACAGGTTGAAGGAACTGAACATGTACTCCCTGGAGGAGAGGAGGGAGAGGGGATATGATAGAGACATACAAGTATCTTACAGGGAGAAACAGAGTGCAGGAAAACACTATTTTAAGCGAAAAAGATGTTCCAGGACTAGAGGGCATGGGATGAAGTTGGAGGAGGGACGATTCAGAGGAAACATGAGAAAGAATTTCTTCACAGAACGGGTGGTGGACAAGTGGAACACCCTGCCAGAGGAAGTGGTGGGGGCTGAAACAATCATGGGATTTAAGAATGCATGGGATAGACATAAAGGAATTCTAAAGGTCAGGGGTAAGGGGAAACAGACTTCTAGGAAAACAAACTGAACTTACAAGCTCAAATGGGCAGACTGGGTGGGCCATAGGCCCTTATCTGCCGACACTGTCTATGTATCTATGTATAAATTTCTGGGGAGAGTTCTCACCAATTACCTTGGGTGGGAATTTTTTTGGTGTGCCATAGTCCAGTGATGGCTTTCTTAGCTGCCAGTAAGAGTAGCAAAATTACTTTGTAGACACTTTTGCTTAATGTGGCATTATATTTTCAGGTGCGACCTTGTTGGTACTAGTGCAGTTGAGCATTGGAGAGGCTTGACTGTGAGCAGCGTATTACGAGCAGGCTAGTGATGATGCTAGTCAGCTTGTTGATGGCTTCAATGCCAAGAAATGCAAAGTTATGCGCACTGAAGCCAGGATTCCAAGGACCGAGAACTACCGGAGCGGGGGGGGGTGGGGTGGCTAGGCTTGGTAGCAACAACGGAGGAGGAGAAGGATCTGGGGAGTGATGATCACTAGCAACCTTAAGCCCTCTACACAGTGCAAAAAAAGCAGCAGCAAAGGCAAACAAGATGCTGGGGTGTATAGCCAGAGGAATCAGCAGTAAGCAGAAGGAGGTTATACTGCCCTTGTGTAGGCCGCTGGTGAGACCACATTTGGAGTAAGATACTGGTGTCCATATCGAAGAAATACATCAGCCTTCTGGAGATGGTCCAGAGGACAGCAACTAAGATGATCACAGATCAGCAGGGTAGGACATATGAAGAGAGAATGGGAGGCCCTGAGGATGTACTCCCTGGAGGAGAGGAGGGAGAGAGGGGGGACATGATAGAGACCTATAAGTACTTGGAAGGGATAAATAGGGTGGATAGGGAGGGTCTCTTCAAGCTGAACCATGAAGGGACACAGTCTAAAGCTGAAGGAGGGAGGCTGTCAAGTTGTTGCAGTACCCATCTGCGCCATTTGATCTCGAAGGAAGAGACACAGTTCTGCAGCCTTGTTGCTATTCTTTCCAAGGTATACATTTCTAGGGAGAGTTCTCTCTAGTTACATCAGGTGGTGATTTTTTGGGTATGCCATACTGCCATAGTCCAATGATGGCTTTCTGAGCTGCCAATAAGAGTAGCAAAATTGGTTTGTAAACACTGTTGCTTAATGTGGCATTTTCTGGTAGAATAGAAGAAAGTATGAAGGCAGGAGGTGATTGCTTCTAGACAATCAAAGATATTTTCTAGGTCTTTGACTACATCCTGCCAATAGGGTTGAAATAGTGGGCAAGACAACATGATATCTGTGGCTCAGTGAGTCAGAAGGTAGCACACTCACCTCTGAGGCTGGGAGATCAGAGGGCTGTGGGTTCAGTTCCCACATCTGGCACTTGTGTTAATATCCCAGTACTGACACTGTAGTGCAGCATGAGAGGGGTGCTGCACTTCTGAGGTGCTGTCTTTCAGATGAGACGTTAAATCGAGGTCCCATCTGCCTGGATTGGTGGTAATTCAGGTGGATGTTAAAGATCCCACGGCACTTATCGAAAAGAGTAGGGGAATCTTTATTAACACTTGCAAAAAGAATGCATATATACAAAACAGTGTTGCTCTACACAAAGACATTAAAGAAGAATAATAAATAATGTTGAACAGGATTACATCCTATGATAATACATAATTGCATCATAAAGTATTACATCAGTCTTGTAAACAATACAAATGCATTTCCTTGTGGCACTGCTAATTGCAGCTAAGTGCAAAGAAATAATTAAAGAATATATCATCCCTCTTTTTTATTTTTTCCAAATAAATGTAAAACAGGGACCATCTACATAATATTGAAAAAAAAAATAATTCATTGTTAATCCCTCCCAGAAAAAGGAAAATAAAATAAATAACAACACACATCTATCAGAGTGTCAAAGTCCCCACATAGTTTTTCATAAATAATCAAATGCATTCCAAAAGGTTCCCCAACGTTGTGATGGAAGCTTATTTCTGTCCATAAGCTTCAATTTCCCTACTTCAGTCTCCACTATATGTACCAAATTAAGGGGAAGAATTATCTGCTGTTGTAATAATAATTTGCATCTACTAATCCAGATCCAATACAAAGAAAAGGTATGCATTACTTGCAATGTACTATAAATGCCCTCAGGCATTCCCTTGTGAAAGAATCTGTAATATAAACTCTCTTTCATAGGTGGAATCAGCAGACCCTTCTTCCAACGGTTCTTAACTATATCCCAAAATTCCACTGCGTAATAACAGTCAAAATACATATGATCCATAGTTTCTAAAAGAGATACGCACTTTTCTCTCGGGCAGTAGTGCTCCCGCATCGACTTATGTTTCTGGTTGCTACGTACATTTACTCTACCATGAATGCCTAACCAAGAAATATCCCACTGTGTTGTGGAATGCGGGATTAGTTATATATCCAGATATCTCTAAACTTACCTCCTAGTAAAATTTAAAAAAGGAGTGTCATGGAAAAACTGTCCCAAAACTTTTTTACACAGTTCTTTCCTGGATATAGTCATAACTACTTCCCACTGTATTTTCCAATGCTTTATTTTATCAAAAACTTCTTTCCAGCTGTCCATCAATGGAGGGCGACGTTTATTTTGATGCAAAAATGTACCATTCCTCCATTCACATAATACACCCTGTAAATGTGCTTTAAGTGACACGTCCCAAACCTTGAGATTACCTCTAAGAACGGGGATCAGATTTAAGTATACAAAATTTGTAAAGAAAAAAAGGACAGGATGTATCATTCCCAAACCCCCGTCTTTAACATCCAAGTATAAAATATTTCTTTTAATTGGGTTAAGGCGGCTACCCCATACCACACAAAAAAAAATCTCATTAAAGAAGTCTCCATAGTCCTAGGTAGTAAAAAAACATTACTTAAAATTAAAAAGACAGGTATCAAATAAGTTTTAATTAGATAAATCCTTTTCTTTTTGGATAATTTATTCCTGTTCCAAATAGTCACTTTAGCGTTACCCTCT
The DNA here is from genome assembly GCA_016271365.2 of Neoceratodus forsteri. Lineage (NCBI taxonomy): Eukaryota > Metazoa > Chordata > Ceratodontiformes > Ceratodontidae > Neoceratodus > Neoceratodus forsteri. The sequence continues at coordinate 143,837,637 of CM057457.1, read as the reverse complement.
TGCAAGGCCAGTTTCCAATTATCTATTGCACTATCCCTACCCCCAAAGTATATCCCTAAAATTTTACACGGTTGGTGTTCAATCCAAAAATTTCCCACTTTAGACGGAAAATCGGGAAACCCTGTAATGCTAATACATTTAGTTTTCGCACTATTAATTCGTGCACCCATAATCCTTCCTAATTTGATAATGGTGTCACAAGCTAACATTATTGCAGGTTCATCAGGCAATATAAGACAAATATCATCTGCATAAGCGATAAATTTAGGCAGGTATATTGCGTCCAATGTAATGGCTCTTATCAAAGGAGACCTGTTAAGTACCCTCAATAAAGGGTCCAAGGCAAGAACATATAATAGGGGACTAAGTGGGCACCCTTGCCTAACTCCCCTCATGACTCGATGTGTCCCTCCTCCATCCATTTTCTAAGAATGCATTAGCCAATACATAGCACAGCACCCATTGAACAAACTTAGGTGGCATACCAAACGCCTTCAAACACTCCCATACATAGTCCTGCGATACCTCGTCAAAGACCTTAGCTTGATCTAGGCTCACTAAGAAGCCACCTAGTCCTCCAATGCTGCCCTTCCCTAAAGTCATAATTTCCCTGAGATAAATCAAAGCATCAGTTATTTTCCTCCCAGGAACTGCACAATATTGTTGACCATTAATTAAATCTGGCATTTCTATGGATAATCTATTCCCTAAAAGTTTAGAAAATATTTTAAAATCAACATTTAATAAAGTCAAAGGTCTCCAATTACCTATATCGGAATGATCTCCCTTTTTAAAGAGAAAGACTAATAATCCCTCGTACATTTGAGTTGGCAAAATCATTTCCGAAATTAAGGAGTTATATAGTGCCAATAATTCTTTAGGCATTAGTTCCCATAAAAGTTTATACAGTTCTCCCGGCAATCCATCGGAGCCCAGAGAAACCCCATTTTTAAGAGATGCAATGACACACCCCAATTCCGCCTCCGTAAATTCAGCTATCATTGCATTTTGTAAATCTTGCTCTACACATGGAAGGTCTGCTGCTGCTAATAACTGCAGTGTAAAATCAGTGTCTGGATGTACAACCCCAAAAGTATCGCTGACATGTTGATCTAAAAAATCCATAATACCTCCATTATCAGATAGTAATGTATTGTCCTTCTTTTTTTAAACTAGAAAAAAGTCTTCTATCTATCCTTGTTTTACAGGCTAAAAAAGGATTAACTTGAGCATTTTTCCCTTGCGTCCCAAAGGATTGTTCCCTAATTAGAGAATACATTCGATCGTATTGATACAGTAACATTGATTGTTTAATCAGTGAGATATTTTTTGATAAATCTATTCCATATTCACTTTGTCTGGAAATTAAAGTTTGCAGAGAATGCCAAAGAGACAAATATTCCTTTCTTTTTGATTCAGCTGCTAATCGTCCCCGTGCCTGAAAATATCCTATTAAACAAAGTTTAAAGGCTTCCCACCAACTCACCCTATCATCATGCAGATCAATTGTCGTAATATGATCCTGAATGATTATTTCCAAGTCTTTTATAATCGATTGAATACTTAAAAAGGAAGCATTCAACTTCCAAAACCCTGGTCCTTTCCTCCTATACTGAGGAAAATCTAATGTTATTCCAATCAAAATATGGTCAGAAGTTTCTATTGGTACATAAAGTAACTTATTTATGAGCAGTGATTTAGGTACAAAAATAAAGTCTATACGGGATGCTAAACCTCCTTTGAAAAAGGTAGGCTTCGCTGAATTCCTCCCGATTTGATGGGAATCTCTCAAACCAGCTAGAGAAAGAATGTTTTTTAAACAGGACTTATCGCAATACTGTTTCCCCAGTGCATTTTTTTGCAGAAAATTTATATTAAAATCTCCACAGAAAAATAAATGCCTTCCCATGTACAAAAAGGGTTGTATCTTATGTAATAACTCTATCCTAAGTGACTTCATCTCGGGACCGTAAATTGATATCAACCGACATGTAAGATTATTTATAATAACATCTACTAGCAACGCCGGGCCAGGTTCAGTGTCGACCAATCTAAGAAGTTTCCATCGTAGTAAAACATATACCCACTCCACTACATCTTTCTTCCCCAAAGGACCAGAAAGAAGTACCCCAATGCCATTCTTTGCTAGCTCGAATCATCTCAGAAGTCGTATTGAAATGAGTATCTTGCAGAAGAAATACATCATATCTTAAAGAAGAAAGAATTCCCAACGTCGTTTGACGTTTGATATGTGATTTTGTGCTGTTCACATTTAGGGAAGCTACCGATAATGTGAAAGGTTTTAAGGTGGAGGTTTAAATATTTTATTACTGGACCTAGTCACCCTTTTCCTGGCCTCTGGCTGTTTGTTTCCTGGAGAGCTTCCAGGGACAGTAGACAAGGGCGCTGTATTAACTACTTTCACAACAGAAGCAGGAATAGGGAAAGCAAGTTCTACCTGATCGCCCCATGATGAGAGAACTGAAAATCTGTTTTCTAAAGGTAATGGGGAAGCAGACATACCACTATTGCCACTCCCTTCAGTAGGTAACAAACTAAGATTAGGTTCCTGTAAATCCTCGCCTTCCTTTCTATTACCAGAGACTACTATTTTAGTCAAAAACCGGGATTCTTTACCCAGTTGTGCAGTTGCCCATTGAAAGGACCCCTGTGGCATCACAAAAGGTGTTTCCTTTTCTTCCCTGCAGGGTTCGGGAGTTAATTCTAAGGGAATAGCTGCCATCTGTTCTACTGTTGAATCCACAATAATAGGATTCACAGGAATCAATAAGTTAGGGGTAAGTTGTAATCCAGTTTGCCTGCCATCCAAAAGTAATCCTCCCCTTCCTCTGCCTCTGTGTCTACCACGAAACATGGGCCCAGTCTCTATCCCTTCTTTGTCTAGATGAGAATCTCTAGCTTGTGCTAAAAAGTATTCCTAATCTGAGGACTCTTCGGTATCTGTATTTTTCCAAGGGTAATCTGAAAAGGAATGGTTAACTTCGTTGCATTAATTACAAACCGAAGGTGCAATACAGTCAACTGCTGAGTGACCTAACATGCCACAATGGAAACACTTAATTTGGTCACACGAAGTATTCAAATGGGTTAAAGACCCACATTTAAAACAACTTTTTGGCTGCCCAGCATAAAAAATTATGCCCCTATCCCTCCCCAAAAAGAAGGAACTAGGCAGGTGTTGTTTACCCTCATCGTCCTGCTTTAATTGAACTCGAATAGTCCAATCACCTGTCCAAAAGCCATTTCCATCCAAAATAGGCCTAGGTTTGTCCTGTACAAAACATCTTTTTTCCAACAAAAAAAGAATATTCGTAATGTTCACTCCTTCATTTCTGAAAAGGATCGTAACTGTTTTAACCATGGGTTTTGTGATAGGGATGGCTTGGAAATCCTTCCAATCTTCCTGATCCTTCAAATCATAATAAAGCCTCCAAAACTTGTCTAAGGAGACAACTGAACAAAAACTAATGTCGTAATGATGATCTCTTGGAGGATGAATAAAAGCATATACTTCAGTTGGAGAAAAACCCATAGAATCAATCAGCAAAACCTTCCCCACCCAAAGTCTGTCCGGTGCCTTAGGAGCTGACCCTTGATATCTCAAGCGAACCAAAAACCTGCGTTTTGCTGATTCCGCAGGTTTCTTAAACAATCCTGCAAATGATTTAGTGCCCAAACCTACTGGTCTCGCCGTACTCACAGTTTTGCCTAAGACAGTCTCTTCATCCAAATGCGGTGCGCAGGTGTCAGACTCAGTCCCTGTTACATCAAGACCAGTTATAGAAGTATCCAAAGAAGAGCAGTTGGCCACAATGGGAGTCAGAATTTCTAGGTTGCCAGTGGCGTCTTGCGCACCTAAAAAATCAGTAGCCTCACCTTTAAGTTGCGCATTCGCACTATCGGAAACTGCAGACTTAGAAATTTGGCTATCCTCAGTTGTCGATTTAGGTACATCAGGACTTTGTAAATGTTTATAAGAGTCACCGGGAATGGGAATTGAGGGGTCCGGAACCCACTTATCTCCAGCCCACAGCCAGCCAGCTTGTTGCAAAGCATCTCCTGGAGACCATGCTGATAAAGAACATGAGTGCACAGACATACTATCAGGTATACCGTCTCCAGGCAAGACAGTCTTGGGTTGGGAGTTCTCACCATTACCACCGTCTTGTTGTCCAAAGTGTTTTCCTCCATTGTTAAACGGGCTAGCTGGGGAACGCTTTCTCTTACTTCGTTCTGCGTCCAGCTTCTTCTGGCAAATCTGGAAATCCCTTTCCGCTGTATTAATTAGATCCAGTAACTGAAGTTTCTTTCTATCGAGTTCTTCTTGTAGAAGCACTTCTGCAGTAGTATCCACGTCTGTATCAAATGCAAATCCCATAGGCTCCAAAGCCTCAGCTCTATTGATGTCTCCATTCTAGTTTCTACTATCCAACATACCGTCTACCGTGGATAGCTCCTGAGCTATTAAACCACAACCTTCCTCGTCCATCACCTCCTTCCAATTGAGGTCCTCCATCCCTGCAGACAGACGGACAGCGCCACCCGTCTACAGAGTAGGGGAATTTCCCTGGTGCCCTGGCCAAATTTCCCTCATTCACTAAAAAATACCACAGACAGCTTAATTTGGTTCGAGGTCAGTTGGCATTCATCTGTATTCCCTTCCCCCTGGGTCATGCCTGAAAATAGGCAGGATTTGTCTAGTGCACTTACCCGGTCAACAAAAACGAAAATAAAAAAAAAAATATGTGACTGGTCCGCATGGGGATATCCACACCTGTGCCAGCAATGTCCAGCTTGTGGGCCCAAAAATCAATATTTAAAAAATTCTGCCTGTGTTGATCATAACATGGGGTCATAAAAAGACTATGATGAAAATTTGGGGTCAAAATGTGAAAAAAAACAAAACAACGTAGCCCCTGTAAGGAGCTCAGTTCCTTCTGTAGGTCTGTGTGACCTGTTAGAAACCCCTGAAGGGTTAATTCCCTGGTGTCTCAGTGGTCTGGGCCAGCTGGCCTGCTCCAGCTGTCTGAGGGGAGAAGCCAGCTGACTGTAGCTGAGAGAGCTGCAGAAAGTTGCCTCAGTCTCAGGAGGTGATTCCCAAGCATGTGTGCCTCCTCTCCTTGCTGAACCTCTGTTCCTGTGTAGAAGACCCAGTACCATCTTGCTGGTATCGTGGTGTCTGCTATCAGCAAGGACCCTCAGAGGGGTGAATCTTTCATGTAATTCATCATTCAGAAGCTGAGAGAAGAGAAAGAGATATTTGATGAATTAACAGCAATGTGCAAGTAAAGAAAAAGAGATGATATAGAACTGTATATGCAGGACTGCACAAGGTGCGCAGTGGCACCCTCTCCCCTTTTACTAGGCAGGAAGGTTTTAAAGTATACCCCTGTAGCCACAATTTGGTCTGGGACCCTGTGCCCATGGGGTCATGTCTTAGGAGAGGGTGGGAGAAGGCACCTGTGGCAGTCTTACAGCCCTAGGGGGTGTTTACCTCTCCTTGCCTCTAAATTGTGATCCCCTCATGTGAGGACAAACCCAGAAGGGATAATAATTTGAAGTTGGACTCTCTACCCATGGGGGGTCAATCTTAGGGGAGAGTGAGAGGCATCACTGGTGGCACCCTTGGACCCCCAGGGAGTATATGCCTCTCTTAGCCATGAAACTTGTGTGGGGAATAAGTCCCCATGGGTACCGGTGTTTAGTCTGCCAAGAAAGCTTGTGGAGCAAAAGAGAATCTAAGGGCGTGGGGCCTTTACTGTTGGTGCCGTGTGGCCAGAGGGCAGGTGGTGGGAAACTGGTACTGAGTTTGGGAGATGCTTGGTTTGTGCTTATCCCCAGTAGCTCTAATGACTGAAATACCCCCATTGCAATTTTTCTGTCTGTATTTTCATGTTGTTTCCTTCACTAAGTCAGGCATGCTGTCTGGTGGAAGAAGGCAGCATGAGCAGGAGATGTGATGATGCCCTGGTCATCCCTCCCCCTCTTTTGAGATGTTATTTTTATTTACTGTATAATTATTTTGCTTACCTACTTGGTGTTATAGCAAGCATCGTGGGTCCCAATCCATCCCATGCACTTCTGCCTGAAACCCTGATTTTGCATATTTTAATTTGCCATGTGGTGTACTGTTATGGCAATCAACATAGGGTCCTCCTGTCCATGGGAGGGGCAAACTAGACAGGAAGCCAGCTGATGAAGAGTGGACTGTAGCAGAGCCTAGCAAAAGAGGAGCAGCAGTAGGGAGGAGAAAACACATAGTAATGTAAAGAGGGTAGGGAACATGTTTACTGTACTAGTGACACATGGGGAAGAGAGGGCAGAGAGGAGATGCTGAGGATAGTACTCACTGAGACAGGATGGGTGGCGGTGATACTAGTGGAGAGATTGAGCATAACATGGCAGGGGGAGGGATAATACTCAGAGAGGTGAGTAGGGAGAGGAAGGCTGGCAGTCAAACATGAGGAGAGGGAGGGGTCTCAATTGGGAGGGGCAGGGAGGAAGACACGGGCAAATGGTAAAAGCAGGGCCGCAGTAATGGGAGGGAAGTGTGGATGTTGTCCGGGGCCCTGAGCACAGGAGGGGCCCACCTGAGGAGCTGGCATTACCCCTGGTATTAGATGGTTTGGGAAACAGGGGCTCATTTCAAATGACTTTTCCCAGGACCCAAAATTCATAGCTGCAGCCCTGGGTAAAAGCACCATCTTGAGTGGCCTTGGGAATGAGAACCTGGGTGGGGGGTGGCGACAGGCACAAGGAAAGGGGAGGGGGTGTACTGGTGTTGGGGGACTCCATACTCAAGGAGACCAGATGGGGCAGCAAGGGGCAGAGGCACAGTTGGATATGGGTGGAGTCCATACCAGGATTAAAGGCAGACAAGGCAGGACAGTCAATCCTAAGGTGTGCAAGGAGGGGTAGGAGAAAACCGCACATTGCTGTACTTGTGGAGACAAATTACATAGCGGGGGAAACTGTGAAGGTAACAAGGGAGAGGTTTGAGAAAGTGGGAAGGTTGTGTGGGGAGACTGGGAGTCAGTGGCCTTCTCTGAGGTGCTGCCAGTACCCTGTTTAGGCACAGTGAGAAAGGAGAGGATTGGGGAGTTGAATGCATTGGTGGTGGAATGGTGCTGAACTAAGGGTTATGGGGTTGTGGGCAGCTGGGACAGTACCTGGGATAATAACAATCCGTTTGCAAAGGATAGGCTGCACCTGAGTGGGAAGGGGAAGAAGGTATTAAAGCAAAGACTAGGGAGGTATATTGTGACAAAGGTGGATTTAAGCTAGATGGGGGGTGGCAAGTGGAAAGCAGGTAGGCTGGGATCCGATAGAGTGGAGTCAGAGCCTACCCTCCCAGGCTAGCAGGGAAGGACTCAGGGCAGCCAAAAAAGGAGGGAGTAGAAGGGAGGAGATGGAGGGCGATGAAAGGAAGGGGCAGGATGGAGGGTGGTCTTGCTGAATGCGAGAAGCTTTGGCAACAAATCAGCTGAGTTACAGGCTCTCTTGGCAGTGTGGAGGGTGGATACTGCAGCTGTCATGGAAACATGGGCAACCAAGCACCGGGACTGGGATCTGGCAATCCCAGGGTACAAATTATACAGGAAGGACCATAAGGGGGGGGCATGGGGCGGCAGTCTATGTGAGGGATGCGATCAAATGCACAAGGGACGAGGGGGAGAAAAGGAGAACAAAGGCAATCTGGCTGCAGCTCCTAGACTTAAGGGTTAGAAAACTGAGGTATGGGGTGGTATACAGGCCACCGTCCCAGTCTGAGGAACTTGACAGGGAGTTAGCAGGACAAATCAGAAAGGTACGTAGAAAAGTGAAGGTGATCATCATGGGGGATTTCAACTTGCCGGGGGTTGACTGTAGCATTCCAGTCACCTCCAGTCCTAGGGAACAAGTGCTCCTGGATCGCATCCAGGAGGGTCTCCTGACACAGTCGGTCTGTGTACCTACTGGGCTAAAGAACACTTTAGATCTGGTATTGTCGAATAGGGAGGCAGTAAGGGAAACAAGGGTGGAGGACTCACTATCCAACAGCGATCACCAAATGGTGTGGTTTAATATCACAATGTGCGGGGAGCCAGATAAATCAGTAACCTGGGTGGTAAACTTCAGGGGGGCAGACTTTGGGAGGATGCTGGATGTACTGAAAGGGAAACTGGAGGGCATAAGGCAGGAGATGGACGTGGAGCAGAAATGGGATATTATTAAACTGGGGATTACAGAGGCAATGGAAGCCTGCACCAAGACACAGAGTGAGAGGAGCAGAACAAGGAAACCATGCTGGTTGAACAGTGAGGTAGTGGAGGTGGTGAGGGCAAAACAAGAGGTGCACCAGAGGTATAGAAGAATGGGGAAGTAAGGGGACAGGGAGGAGTATGCAAGATGGTCCATGGAGGTGACCCAAAAGTGAGAGAAGCCAAAGCCCAGAGGGAGCTGAAATTAACACAGGAATTAATGGGGGAGGCGGGGAGAAAGACTTTTCAGATACAACAGGAGAAAAAGAAGTGCAAGGATACAATAGTGAGGATAAAAAGGGTGGTGAGTGGACTGGGGGAGGAACAAGCAGAAGCACTGAATGAATACTTTTCTCAGTTTTCATGAAAGAAAGGGGGGGCCACTACCACCATGTGCTGGGAGGGTTGGGATGGGGGAAAGGAGGTGACAGATGGAAGAATTGAAGGAGGTAGGATCCTAGAGGGACTGAGGGCACTGAGGGTAGACAAAGTACCAGGGCTGGATGGTATCCACCCCAGGGTGCTGAGGAAGATGGCAGAGGTGCTGGTGAAGGCACTGGCAAATCTGTACAGCACCTCACTGGAGTCGAGATGTGTGCCACTGGACTCGAGGATGGCAAATGGAATGCCATTACACAAAAGCGGACCAAGGGATGAAATGGGTAATTATCATCCGGTAAGTCTCACCTCCATAGTGTACAAGCTCATGGAAATCATACTAGAGGAAAGACTGGTGTCGTTCCTGGAGGACAACCTCCTCCAGGATGTGAGGCAGCATGGGTTCATTTTTCAGGGTAGTGTTGTCAAACCAAACCAACCTGATACAATATTATGGCTGGGTGACAGGTGAGCTGGATAAGGTTCATGCAGTGGATGTTCTTTACTTGGACTTCAGCAAGGCCTTCAATTCAGTGCCTCATGGGCAGCTTGGGGAAGCCAACTGTTGTAGGGGTAGGGGCAAAAATGATGAACTGGATTACAAGCTGGCTGAGTGGGAGGCTGCAACGGGTGGTGGTGGGAGGGGAGCACTCAACTCCAAGGCCGGTGACGAGCGGGGTGCCACAGAGCTCTGTGCTGGGACCAGTATTATTTGGGCTCTTCATATCAGACATTGCGCATGGGGTGGTAAGCAAGGTAAGTCTGTTCGCAGACTACACCAAATGGGGGCAGTGGTGGATAGAGGAGGGATGGAAGCAGCTGCAGGGGGGCCTAAACAAGCTAGAGGAGTGGTCAGAGAGGTGGCAGCTTTGGTTCAATGCAAAGAAATGTAAGGTTATGCACTTCGGGGCAAAGAACCCAAGGAGAGAATTCTGGCTGGGGGGGGGGAGTTAAGCTGGGGATCACTGAGGAGAAGGACCTAGGGGTAATGGTAACAGAGACCATGAACAACACTGCCCAGTGCAGGAGAGTGGCTGCAAAAGTGAACAAAATGTTGGGGTGCATAGCGAGGTGGGTTTCATTCAGGCAAAGAGAGGTGATCTTGCCCCTCTACAGGTCGTTGGTAATGCTGCCCCTGGAGTACTGTGTGCAGTTTTGGAGGTCATACCTGAAGTGTGATATCAGGCTACTGGAGGGAGTGCAGAGGAGGGCAACAAAGATGATATGTGGAATGGAGGGAAAAGACTATGAGAGCAGGCTGGGAGACCTGAATATGTACACCCTGGAGGATAGAAGGGACAGGGGAGGACAAGATAGAGACATTCGAGTATCTGAGGGGAATTAATAAGGATGGGGCAGTCGGGGTCTTTAAGCTAAGGAGGTGGAGGGTCACCCGGGGGGACACGGCCTAAGAATAGAGGGGGGGAGATTTAGGAGGGAAATGAGGAGACATTATTTCACGGAGAAGGTGGTAGCCAAATGGAACGCACTAGCAGAATGGGTGGTATCACTGAAATCTGTGAACAGCTTTAAAAGGGCATGGGACAGGGAACAAGGGAGAGTGAGGGTGGGGGAGTGGGAGGCAGCAGTGGGATGACAAAGGGGAGGGGGTGGGGCAGCATCAAACTAGGGGTGCTAACTGCACACTTGAGCAGATTTAGATAGACCGAGTGGTCTGCATAGTACTGTGGCTGCAGACTAAAAACCTATAATTTCATCAGCTATGAGAATGTAACTGATCACTGTTGTCGGCTACAATGCTGTGTTAGCACCATGGAGAAACAGTAAATTATATATGCAGTACCCAAAAAAATTATGTTGACATTCAAGTAAGAGCGGGGAGACTGCAGAAATGATATGCAGAACTAGCAGAAGCACAGAATGAGGAAGCACTTTATTGAAGTAGCCACTTTGATGTGTGTGGTAGTGCTGTGTTTTTACTGTGTTTAAATGTTCTCCTTCTCTGGTCCATGAATGTGCAGTAGGGAAGGTACAGTGTCTTATCACCTCAGAATGAGTGCTGTTTTCTTACAATACATGTTTACTTGCAAGGCACAGTTCTTTGAAATAAATGATACCTCACTGTGCTACAGCCATGTTTTGTTCTGTACTGATATTACATCAGGACAGCAGAGTTCTGTAAGGAGAGCTTCAGTACAAGTTCATGTCTTATGGAGCAATTCTGCCAGGTACGATTTATTGCAAAGAACTGTGCCTTGCAAGTAAACCTGTGTTGTGAGAAAAACAGCACTCGAGCCCCTGCAGAGATTGACACAAAACTTCCCTGCTTGAAACTGCAAGTCATCAGATTTTTTATGTTTGCTTGCATGCATGTGCAAGAAACATAGTGCCATTATCCAAGTTTTTGGAGGTGTGGCACCCGTCTTCCAATTCAGTCAGTGTGTTTGCAGGCGTGGCCACAGTTCTCCAATGAACGCTGCAGCTGTCTATGACAGCAGTTGAAAGTGTAGTGCCGTACAGTTGAAAGGGAGAGCTCTGCTTCAGTGAGCAGCGCTCTCCACACCCTCCACATGCTCGCATATTGCGTGCTCATGCGCTCCTCCACCACGCACACACTATGGCCGGCGGGTGCCCAATCCCCATCGGGCTCCATCGCCCCAAAAAAGCTTTCGGTGCGACGCTGGGAGTCCACCCAGCGTGGCAAAATTGTTATGGCCGACGGGGTGCCCAATCCCCTGTCGGCTTCCAGGTCCCTCCCAAACAGCTTTCCAGCTGCCACGCTGGGAGCCCTCCTAGCATGGCAAACGCCCCACGTCGTCTTCCTAAAAAAAACAAAACCTGTAAACAAAAAAAGTTCCCTCGGCGGTCTCCCTGCCCACCTGCGCCCACCCTCTGCACATCCTACCTCCCCACACCCCTCTCACCCCATACTTACCTCCAGAGGCCGGCGAGATGATCTTTGGACCGGGAACACGTCTACACTCTTCAAAGCCTACCGTGAACTGAAGAAATGCCGGTAAGCTGTATAATGCAATAAATAGGGTTTTTTCAACTTTAATGCATATCTCAGGAATTTTTTGGAATTTTGGCACCAAATTTTCAACATGGGATTTTTGGGACCCCCCCCCCATGAATTCTGGAACTGTCATGGCATTACTCGGGCCCGAAGGGTGATTTCGCAGCCACTGCGCGAAATCACTTTTCGGGACCAATTAACGAAACGACAATGCCAGTGTTCATAAGGTGGGCTCTCAAAAAGCCTATGTTGCAAATTTGGTGAAAAAAATTCCTAAAAATGACTGTTTTATGAGCATGTGCTGCGCAGTTCCTATGCACGCTCGTAAGTTTGCAAATTTTTAATATTTGCACTCGGATTTTCAACATTGCCATTTCACCACACCTCCTTATGAGCAGTACAGCTGTCATTTTTCACATCTTGCCCAAAATTTGCTTCCCTGTATGTAGCGCACAATGGCGCAGTCAGTGTGTGCAGTCAATGTTTGGGACAGATTAAGAAAATCACAGTGACACTGTTCATGAGCAGAGGTCTTAAAATGGCAATTTTGAAAATCTGGTGAAAAAATTCCCAAAAATGACTGTTTTAGGTGCACATGTTGCGCAGTTCCTACACATTCTCGCAAGTTTGCGAATTTTTAATATCTGCATGCCAGATTGTCAATATTGCCATTTTATCACACTTTCTTATGAGCAGTACAGCTGCCATTTTTCACATCTCACCCAAAATGTGTTTCCGCACATGTAGCGCACAATGGTGTAGTCGGTGTGCGAAAGCAATGTTTGGGACAGATTAAGAAAATCACAGTGACACAATTCATGAGCAGAGGTCTTAAAATGGCTATGTTGAAAATTTGGTGACTAAAGTCCATAAAATGACTGTGTTACGAGTGAGCATTGCGCAGTTTCCACGCACCATCGTAAGTTCATGAATTTGTACTATTTTCAGTCCAGATTTTCACCAGTGGCATTTTTCCACACTTCCTTATGAACAGTACAGCTGTCATTTTTCACAACAAGGCTGAAATGTGTTTTCACACTTTCAGCACAGAAATACGTGGTCGCTGTGGGAAGTCATTGTTCGGGACAGATAAAGAAAATCACAGTGACACTGTTCATGATCGGAGGTCCAAAAATGCCTGTGTTGACAATCTGCTGTAAAAATTCCCCAAACTAATTACATTACAGGTGTGCGTTGCACAGTTTATATGCACGCTTGTGACTTCACCAGTTTTTTTAATATTTTCACTGCAGATTTTCAACATTGCCATTTTTTACATCTCCCCATGAACAGTACAGATGTCATTTTTCACATCCTGTTCGGAATGTGGTTTTGCACCTATGGTGCTAAATGCCATAGTCGCTGTGCAAAAGCAGCTTTCAGCTAACAAACTGATATTGCCACTGTTCATGAGGTGGGGGTCACAAAAAAAACATGTTGAAAATTTGGAGTGAAAATACCAATGAATGCCTGAGGCGTTAGGGTTTCCGACCATAACGCCCCACCCTGTAGAGAATGACAGGCATCAGGGGTGTGACTTGGGATTCTCGCCTGTAATGCTCATACCATTCCACACCCTGCAGCTAGTGAGAGGCATTGAGGTGTGCCTTGGACTCTTCTGCCCCAAAGTTAACCCCATTCTCCTATACCACACCCATCTCACTGTATTTCCTGATGGAATGGGGTGTGCATAAAGATCCCAAGGCACACCGTGACACTTGTCGGTGTCTGCAGGGTAGGGTGTGGTGAAATGGCATGGCCGTTATGCCTGACGACCCAAAGGCACCCCCCCCAATGCCTGTCAGTCTCTGCAGGGTGGTGGTGGGGTTGGCTTCAGTTCAATACTTCACTGCCATTCCTATTATGCAGCTCTGTAACTCCTACACTACCAATGCCAATGCCAGCAAGCAAACATTCGGCATTGACAAATGCTTTGTTTTTCTTCACTCTGAGGTGATAAGACACTGCCCCTTCCCTACTGCACATTCATGGACTGGAAAAGAAAGCTCAGTAAAAACACAGAACTGCCACACATATCGAAGTGGCTACTTCAATAAAGTGCTTCCTCAATTTGTGCTTCTGTTAGATGTGCATGTCATTTTTGCAGAGCCCCCCCCCACCCCAATCTAAGAGCACCTTTCACGATCGGAAAATTCCCCCTTGAAAACTTATCAGAATGTGTCTGGTAGGCTCTGAAGTGCTCGTGTTACACAAAACTGCTGCACAGATCTTTTAAGTAACTATCTGCTCTTTCAGAAACTCACTGCTAAATGATTATGCAGCAGTACAGTTGCAATACTGTTGTAACCCCTAGGTGGCGCTATCCCAAGGGCTACTACCCCTGCCTGCTTGGCTAGTAGCAGGTTAAGGGGCCTGAGTTCTGAAACGGGTGCCTCCACCTGGAGGTCAGGATTGGTAGTGGTCAAGCTAACTTGGGCACAGCCCTCCGGGACCCTGTAACCCCCCCTCTTTCCTTACTAGTGGCTGGAACAATACATAATAATCACTTTCACAATACCCCTGATACACCACACAAGTACCCACACTGTTGGCACTTACCACCAGGGCTTTCTTCTGGCTCGGCCCTGGGGTACCCCCTGTAAAATAAGGTTATACACAGAAAATAACAGCAGTACAGTACTCTTGCACAAACTGGAACCACAGTCAGGGTAAATGCAAAAAAAAAAAATAGATCTGATTTATTTAAGGGACTTGAACAAAGGAGGGGTGTAATCAGGTTAATTTTCTTAAAGACTATCATTCAAACAGTTATGCATTCACTTCAGGGTCTATAAACAGTCACACACTCTGGGTACCTAGATGGAGAACGTTGGGCTAGCCAGGAACGTTGCAACTGGTTGGGACCCTGTGATGGAAGAAAAAACATGCATCACACACACTAATTATAATCCGGAGCCGGAGGGCTCAGTTCTTGAAAAGAAAACAGCAAGACAATCAGATGACATACTTTTAGATTAGGCTGCTGTTGCAGTGAGCTACCCTGATGATTACTCATGATACCCAAGACTGGACACAGGCTGGGTGAAAATTGAGACTGCAGGTGGTTGATCTGGAGTGCTAGGAAAAGCAGGGCCCACACAATTCACTGAGGCGTTGTTCCTGTTCAAGCATGGAGCAGGGGGCTGATCCCCAGCCAGGTGCCTCATCGATGGCTTTCTCTGTGCAACAGGTAGTCTGACTGGGCCAGTGTGGCAAGGCCCCGGCCAAATGGAGACAGATTTGAATACAGTCCATATTGGGTTGGATACAGCTTCCACCAGGCAGAACACAGTTCACACAGTGGGGACCTGAATCACGACCCACTAACAACTCACAGCACATTTACATGTAAGGAAATTCTACTGTACCATGCAAACCGCTCTCCGGTCACGATTGCAGAGTCTCTGCACAAACCGGGGATTCAAAAGCAGCTGGAAATCCTGACAGGCTGAAGGCATTCAGTAAAATCTGTGGTCTTCTTCAGGTATGAGCCTGGTAGAAAATCAGTGGTTTATTTCATTCTCACAAACTCGGATTTAGTCCGAAATAATTCTCTTTTCTCCCTCTCAGGGGCAGCAGGCAGACATGCAGGCCAAAACTCAGCCCTTTCACAGTTCTCCCATGTGAATCCACTCAGGATTGCTGCTCAAAATCACTTGAGCTCTTTCTTCTTCAGCTCCCAACTTAGATCTGCCTTAAACAGCAGGCAGCTTCCGGATTTCCCTCAGATCGAAAAGTTTCGGTTGGCTGATCTGTCTGTCAGTCGCAACAAGAGCTCCCCCTTCAGTTGTAAAAAGGCACCAAAAGCCCAAAACTACAATTCCTACAGATTTTGACTACAGACAGCTCCATTTTTAGGTCCCACCAGACTGATTGGGCCAATTCAGCAGTCCAGGACCAAGATAGTGGAAACAAACAAAACAGTCCTTGCTGCAAAAAAGGCAGGTTAGACAAACTACATTATCATTATCACTTTAAATGATTTTCAGCAAATAGTTACATCTTTCAACAGAGCTCCCTCTCAGATTACTTATGACTGCAGTCCAGGCAGCTCTTAAAGAGACCGTACACAGAGGCTATACAGGCAGTCTCTGGCAATCACATTTAAGCTGCTAAAACGCAGGACACTAACCTGGCAATGAGCATTTAGGCATGCTCAAGGAAGACTTTTCAGGAACCTTCATTTGTAGGGGGTTACACTGTGAATCACAGAAACGTAGAAACATTGAAATTGATGGCAGATAAGGACCACCAAGCCCATCCAGTCTGCCCATATACCCTACCTTTAATTTAATTAGCTGCCGCTGACCCTACTGGTCGTCCCCTGCTGCTGTCTCTCCTTCCCCCATCTGGGGTTCCCTTATGTCTGTCTCATGCCTGCCCCCTCTGCCTCCTCTCTTCCAGGGTAAACATATTGAGTTCTTCCAATCTCTCCTTGTATGACCTGTGGTGCAGGCCCTGCACCATTTTTGTTGCCCTTCTCTAAACTGTCCCACCTTATGTCCTTCTTGAGATGTGGCCTCCAGAACTGGATGCAGTACTCCAGATAAGGTCTCACCAATGACCTGTATAGTGCCATTATGACTTCCTTTTTTCTGCTGGTGATACTTTTCTGTGGTGGACCTGTGTTCCACATTTGATGAATATTAGGACCCCATGAAATAATTCTTTGTCTTGCTATATTTTTCATTCTTAAAATCTACTGCGCAGTACTATCTCTCTTTGTATCTATGCTTTTCTTGGGTTACAATGGGTTGGCCACCTATCGTAGCCCTGTCTATCCTCTTACATATTTATTCCTTTCTATTTCTGTATCCCTCTCTTTTCTTTTTTTTTCTTGGGGACCCTAGAGAGAATGTGCATAGAAACCAATAGAAAAGCACTAAGAAAATGTCTAAATACAGAAAATATTGGCATATGAAAGGAGTGCACTCATGTAATAAAGAAATGGTGCCTATTATCAAAAAGGATGAAACCATTAAGAAAGAAGTTGCAGGTATGCCCTGCTATGTGTGAAGGATTGATTAGATCCTCTAGGGATAGAACCTATAAAGAGAATAATTATCTGCAGAATGTAATGAATGATATGTGAACAGTAAAACATTAGCTGTGCAACTTGGGTTAAAGGTTATTAAATGCAATACATAGTGCTTACAGCTCCGAGAACTGTGATACCTTACAGTTGTATTGAAAGTTCTTGGATAACACCTGTGAGCGGATGCTCTTTTGTAGGTACCACATCAGTTGAACAGAAAATAGCAGATAGCAACAATTTATACATTTACAGAGATGGTGCAGTAAGTTACAAAAAGGTTCACACAAGTAGACACTGCTGAGGCATTGTATAACATATGCCTGCATCTGTGAGTTCGAACAACCTGGAGAAGATAGACAGAGAAGATAACAAACAAAGGTGACATAGTGGAGGAATGGAGGGAGACAGGGGGGAGGGAGGGGTGTGCCATGAGATGTGGAGGGGACAGGCAGGAGCGGGGTGGGGTTCAGTGAAGTGCTGAGGTTGGGAGGTGCCCCTTGGGTCAAAAGGTGCATCTAAGTGCAGCAGGTGATTACTATGGGAGGGGGGTAAATGAATGCAGTCACAGGTGTCCTTGATAATGAAGTGCTGACAAAGACTTCACTTATATGCACCAAATGTTAGATGAAGCAGTCCTCGGCAATGAGGTGCTGATGAAGCTTATGCTTGAAGGCACCAGTGGTTGTCACTCCGGAGATAACAGGTGGTAGAGCATTGATTCAGTGGGGTGCATGGTAGGAGAACACACATTATGCCAATGCAGTCCGGCATCTAGGTTCGCTAAAGATTTGACTGTTGGAGCTTCTGGTCAGCCTAGCATTTGCATGTCGTGTGAGCAGGTTCTGAACTCCTGGTGGCAGCAGTTTCAGTGAGGCTTTTTTGGCAAGTAGGCAGGTTTGGTATTTAATTCTGTTCTTCAGTTTGAGCCAACCTGCCTGAGCATAGAGTTCACTGGTGTGTGTGAGTCTTGCAGCACCTGTGAAGAGGCGGAAGGCCTTATTTAGTGCCAAAGAGATGCAGCGGAGGACAGCGTCTGTTGCCAACCCATATATGGGCATGCAATAATCAATGAGGGAGACAACTGAACTATTGATGGCCATATGCAATTGAACTGTTGATGGCCATATATATATATATATATATATATATATATATATATAACATAACTGTGGTACATGGCCAAAAGTGCTTTATTTTATGCAACTTCTTAGCGTTGTAGAAATGTTGATGAAAACGTTAATAGGAAGAGAGCCCTTAATGAAATAACAAATGTGCTTCCCAGTATATCACACTAGGTGATAATCAAGTCAGGAGCATTTAATTGTTTTTATTATTTCTAGCCATGTCCGCTCCCAATTGAGTAAAGAAAGGCAGTGAGAGAGAAAGAGAGAGAGAGAGAGCTGGCAGCACCAGCAAACTTAGGCAAAGCCGCCGCTCTCATTATCGGTATTACTGACTGAACTATGCTTCACAAAAAGAAGCCATAATGAACCGGAGTGCGGTGTACAAATGGAGCAGCAAGTTGTTTTTTTTCTTTCACTTGCTACTGCTCCATTCGGTAAAGTCAACCGCTTGCTCCCAGAGGTATTTTAAATCTCCTTGCCCCTTGTTGTAAAGAAATATAATAAAAGGAAGCAAAACGCAAAGGTGCACAAGGGAGCTGAAATGCTCCTCACAGTTTAATATATGGAATGCTGTCCAGAGCAGAAATGAGCAGCTGGCAGAGTGCCAAATCTGCTAATTAAGCCGCTGCTCCCTGACAAAAGTAGAATACTTACTCCCCTTCCATTACTCATTCTAACAGTCCACTGAAGAAGGTTTTAGAAGCCGAGAAGAAGTCAATTAATAAAAAAACTGCTCCTTGCTTGAGCTCTAGGGTCTTTTGAGAATAAATAAGAGTGGGTGCCTGGCAGGCTGCCAGACTGATATTTCAGCCACTGCTCTTTGCTAAAATGTTATCAGTGGCTGAAATTAAAATATTAAAAGCTCCCCTGTTCACACTGGGCAGGATTCACAAAGAAGATGCACCTGGCGCATCTCAGATGCTCCGGCAGTCAGATGCCAGCCCAGGCGTGTGGCATTCAAGAGAGATGCTGTGCCAAGCAACAAGTGCAATACCACTGTGAATCACCACAGGACACAACGGCGCATCCGCAGAAGCACCAGTGCATCCAGAGATGCCCCAGGGCAGGCAGGCAGCCCTGCAGCCACACAGGGGAGCCAGCAGAACAACTGGAACAAAACAGCAGGGCAGGAGGAGCAAACACAGAGCCATCACAAACAGACCCATGGACAGGAGGTGTAGAGTAAAACATGTTTATGAAACGTAATGGCCATAGAAACTGTACAGATCAAATGCCAGAAAAGGAACATCATCAACAACAACATCCACAGAAGGGGATGAGGGGAGCAGGGATGGGTAGGAAGACGGGAAGAGGGACAGAAACAGGGAACAGGGTAGGGCAACTATTTACACAGGAAGACCCCCAGTCAGTGGCAAGGGGGCACTAGCGGTGCCATGCTCTTCCATGCAGCACCCTGGCATGTCACGGATGGCGCAGCACGACGCCACGCAGGACAGCTGACAGGCACTGAACAGTCCATGTAAGAGGGCACAGGGCTGCCTGGGTGGCCACACGGATACTCTGGTCCACATTCACCGGCGCGCGCCACCACCATCAGCACCTGGAGCAGCACAGCGATCATGGACACCTACAGAAAATGACAGAAGGAACACTCACTGAGGGCCAGAATGCAGAACACAACCCCGCCCACCACAGCCCGCACAACACCAGAAAGACTGCACCATGTAAAGCGATACTCACCCACCCCTGGAGGGGCACCAGGCCTGGCACCCATGTATCAGTGACAACGCTCCTCAGCAGTGTCTGCGGCACATTGCCTTGCCCCTGAACCTGCAAAACACAACACACAGCACCATGAGAGAACACTGCCACAGTGCAGGATGCAAGTCCCCAGACATCCCACCCTGCCAGCACATGGCCATGCAGCAAACAGCGATGCCAGTGTCCGAGGCACCTGGTGTAAGTGGGCGCACACAGCCATGCCTGTCCCCCCCCAGCACCGGGGCAAAGCAGCACAGGAGCACCATGGGGGCATTGATAGTCACACACAGCATGTGCCATAGAAGGATACAGCCGGAGAACACCTACCTGGCCATGGCAGTGCCTTCCTGTGTACATGGTGCAGCAGTCATGCCAGCCTGTCCGGGTCCCACCTCTGGAGGTCGCCATAGCGATGCCTGCACTGCTCACCTGTGCATGGCATGCTATTGGCCGCTGCGGACAGAACCACGCATGCGCATGCCACCACGCTATGGTACTTGGCATACACCAGTAACATGTACCGTGCATAGTACACAATCCGTGGGGAGGGATGGACATTGCAGCCTGGGCGGCACATTGTGGGACAAGCTGCATGATACAGTACATGGCACCACGATCGTCAAGCACTCTATGGCGCACCAGACAATGGCGGAATGGCACATAATGCAGATGTGCCGTACGACACGTACAATGCATGCATAGGGGATGTGCCGTGTGGACTGCCTACAGCCATGCAAATGCACCACCCAGACCATGCATGCTCTGGCGATGCGCCGTACTGTCGGTGGCGCATCACACAGATGCACCGTGCAAAGTGAGATGAGCTGGGAGCAATTATGCAATTCAGAGAGAATGCGTCCCAAACAGCCTCATCATCCATGCATGGGCATCTCAGACGATTAGCATCTCATTAACAGGTGCTCAGGCCTCATTTGCATGCCCTGTTCCATACATGCTCCTATTTCAGCAGGCTGAGACCAGGGTACTGAGAGGAGTCAGTGCCTACAGGGTGAGTACACTTCCACAGTCACAGGGCTACAGCACACACTGGTGTGCCTGCATCGGAGTGTGCACAGCTGATGATGCCCCAGTACACCGCATGTGGGACCAGACCACCATCAGGTGGCCACCACAGCAACACGTGTTGTACAACCACAGGGATGCATCCATGGGGTGACACTGGACAGGTCCCTGCTGAGGCCACAGTGGAAGACCGTGTCACTGGGACACACACAGCACAGCACATTCTGGGCACCGTTGCACGATGGATGGCAGCACACCATGGCGGTGCACTGCAGGGGGGGGGGGTTCAACGTGTACGGAAGACAACACATAGTACACAGGGACACAGGGATGGTACGGATGGCTGGGGTTGGACTGCACTGTAAAGTGCATGCAGCGCCATGACACATGTATGTACGCCGCACAGTGCAACACCTGTGCAGGCACAGTGTCACCACTGCCAGCACGCACACTGCCGCTGTGCAAACACTGCATGCCACCACATGGCAGTCCCCCTCCGCGCTGTAGCCAACACAGTGGTGGCATCCAGGTATGATGGTGCACCATGGTGGTGGAACACACACAGCAGGGGTATTGGGACACACACACATAGCGGACGGGTCAGTGTCACACACCCTGTGGTGGCTATATGGTACCCCTGCTGCATCCTGTGTGCCATGTGTGGCATGTGCGCCATCCCTGATGGACTGCACACCATGGTGCATGTCCACCTGTGCCAGGCAGCCCACGCATGGACCACAACACAGGCCAGTGGCACCACAGACCATGGTGAGCCTGCAGACAGTGGGAGCTTGGTGTGGGACTGTGTGTACACCTGGGTGGGTTTGACACAAAGTTGCTTCTTCCCACAGTGTGTTGAATGTCTGAAGAGTCAGATGCTGCCGGCAGGCAGTGACCAAACTTCACATGGGATGAGGAGAGAGCACTCATCGAGACATGCCATCTATGCCTGGATGTACTCACTGGCAGGGGTGACAGGAAGACGGCGCGTGCAGCGGGCTGGGAGAAGGTGGCCCAGCATGTGAACACGGTCGCACCATATAACCGCACAGTGCAGGAGTGCAGAAAGCATTGGAATGATGGGCGACGGAGGGCCAAGGAGAGGGTGGTCAGCATCCAGGCCTCCCTGCGGTGGACAGGGGGTGGATCCAGCTCAGTGGCACCGCTCAGCCCCAATGAGGCCCTCCTGGCCACCAGAGTGTCAGGAACTTCCGTGCATGACGTCCCTGGGGATGGCTTCCAGATGGGGGGCAGCCCGTCGCAGCATGGTGAGTAGCTGTGCACCCTGTCCACACCCGCCATAGACAGGCGTGCATACCCGGCGGTGTGTGGCTGACTGTGCATTGTGCCATATGCATCATGTGCATTAACCACGTCTCCCTTTCTGTCTTCCACAGCTCCATCTTGACTCCATGGCGCTGCCATGGCCGACAGCGCAGGCCCCATAGGCAATGATGCAGGCCCAACCCATGGGGCCATTGACAGTGATGTGGTCGTGTCCACGCTTCATACACCACCGGTCATGGTACCTGTGATGGAGAGCCCTGCAGAGCCCTCCACCAGTGATGGCGGTACTGCAGGTGGGTACATCACATGGTTGGGGGGCCTTGCTGGGTTGTCTGATGGTGACCCAGAGGATGTGGTGAACATAGCGGATGCACTCATCATGCTTGCCAGTGGCATGCAGGGTGAGGGCACTAGCACTGACGCATGTTCCACCGTCAGTAGCGCCACTGCCATGGGTGACTGCAGTGCACACAATGTGGGGCCGCCTGTGCACGAGACCCTGGGTGACAATGGCATTCACACTGTGCTGGACACATGTACAACAGTGGCACGTATGCTTGGGGCTGTGTGTGCCGTGCCCCCTACACCACTGCCCAGCACAGTGCTGGCAGCATCAGTGGCATCCAGGCAGGGCACCAGTGGGCATGCACCCACTACAGTGGGACCACTGGATGACATGCATGGACAGCAGGTAACCCTGCCCAGCCATGATACACACACACAGCACAGCCTGACAGGTTGCATCCACTGCCTGTGGATGACCCTGGTGAGGCTGCCTAATCCCCGGTTCAGCAGCGCCGCCCACATGCTGCATCGCCTGCTGATGACATGGGTGTCTATCTTGACCTGTTGCGGGCAACTGTGGATGGTCAGGAGGCACTCTGGGCAGAGTTCCGTAGCCATCGGGCTGTCATGGTCTAGGAGCATGAGTCCACGGCAGCGTGGCATGCTCAGATGCTGGCTGAGACACACCTCAAGCGGGTGGGCATGACCGCAGCCATGGATCAGATCACAGCCACTGCAGAGGCAGTGGCTGCATCCACAGCATGCTGTGGACAGCATGCATCCAGTCGGATGCCCAGGATCACGTCCCAGACACCCCATCGACGGGACCAGGTGAGCCCCCTGCCCCCCTGCTGCGGACCCCATCGCCACTGGCATCCACCCCCACTGGCCATGGCTCAGCTGGGGGGGCATGGATTGGCCACCCCACTGAGCACCCATTCATGGTCTCAGTGCAGCACCCCTGTGGGGTCCCTGGGGACACCCCCTGTGGCTGGTGGTGGCACCCCGATCACCAGCGGCCATGGCAGAGGCCACCCACGTGTCCGTGGTGGTCATAGGGTGGCCCTGTGATGTTCATGCCCAGGGGCCTGTGGTGGTGGGTGGCATGGTCGTGCACACTGGCCACCCTGTGGGTGGTGCCAGTGCCACTGTGCGTGGTGGCTCCAGCCACACGGTTGCCCTTGCACGCCACCGTGTCACCTGTACTTGTGCACCTGTGTGTGTGTGTGTGTGTGCAGTTGTGCCATGTGTCATTGGTATGATGAATGCATTACAGTGTATGCAGTGCCCATGTGCTGGCCGCAGTGCACACTGACCCGTGACAGTGTGGGCGTGTCCTGTGTGGTTCTGGTGTGGTGCATGGAGTGTGTGTGTGTGTGTGTGTGTGTCCCTCATCCTGTGCATACCCCCACATGTGCGTCCATGTGTGACATACGGTGCATGCCTTGCCCCCGCCATGATGTCCCTACACTGTAGGGCCCACACTTGCACATGTACCATCCTGCATACTCATCTGTGTGTCCCGAAATGTTCCTTCACCACTCTGCTGCGGTATGCCCGTGCCCTGGCCGCCAGCCTTGGATCCCTGCACCTGTGTCCATCGTCAGCTCCATGTTCCTCTGGGTGTGCCCCTGCTGCACCCTCCCCCGCCCCCTCCTCCTCCCCGGAACTGTTGCCCTCGCCAGCCTTGGCAAGTACCCCATGGTCTTGGACCATGTTGTGTAGCATACAACAGGCCAGGAATATGCCACAGTCCTTCTCAGGGTTGTACTGTAGGGCACCGCCTGACTAGCACAGGCACCGGAAACGCATCTTCAGCATGCCGAAGACACGCTTGACGATGGTGCGTGTCGCTGCATGTGCCTCATTGTAGAGTTCCTCTGCCACTGTTCCGGGTTGTCGGAAGGGGGTGAGGAGCCAGGGATGCAATGGGTATGCAGCATCACCTGTGAGGGTGGATGTGTCTCCATTAGTTAACGGTGTTACACTGTGGTGTGTGACCCAACCCCATCTCGCCCCATGTTGTGCACCCCTGTCCTGCCCCCCCCGTCCCATGCTGCCGGATGCCTAGCAGTCCTGCTTCCCCTGCCCCTGCTGCCTTTGCCTGCCCCGTCCATCCTGTGGCACACATTGGGACCATGCCACCCTGCTGCTGCCCCAGCACTGTTCCACATCCCTGCTGGTCCAGTGCCCCCATGTCTGCGGTCTCTCGCCCATTGCCCGATCCAGGTGTCCCGGGCATGGTGCCCCCCCCAGGCTGCTGGCACACAGTCACATGTACCTAACAGGTGTCCAGTTTGGATGTCCCCAGCCTTGAACCTTGCACAGAGCGCCGACTGGTGCCATATGTATGCATCATGTGTGCTCCCAAAGTGTGTGGCGCAGACATTGGTGATGCGCCCCATGGCATCACACGCCACCTGGCAGTTCACTGAGTGGCACCCCTTCTGATTCACGTATGTGACGCCCTCCTCACCAAGTGGTGCGTGGATTGCCACATGGGTGCAGTCAATGGCCCCTATGACACCTGGCATGCGTGCCACCCTGTGGAACCCCTGCATGGCTTCTGTCCACTCTACCTGTGTGCTGGGGAATCTGATGTATTCCAGAGCATGCGGTAGCAGTGCGGTGAGGAACTGTGTGAGGAGGCGGGACGTTGAGGCCTGTGATATGCCAGTGGTGTCCCCTGTAGGCCTCTGGAAGGTTCCCGTGGTGAGCAGGCACATGACTGTTGTCACCTTGCTCTCTACCGTGATGGCGTGTCCTCGTGCAGTGGGTGCCTGCATCACATCATGGCACAGCTCACATAGCTGCCTCAGCATGGCCCTGTTGAGGCAGTATCGCCTTACTGTCTCCACCTCTATCAGCTGCTCGAAGGACAGCCGGGCACGGTACCACCATGGGGCAGGCCGCCTACGGTTACTTCTGGCGCCCTGCCTCCTCCTCCTCCTCATTGGGGCACCAGCAATGGTGACTGCTGCTGGGTTCATCCCCTCTGTTGTTGTAGCTCTGTGGTGTGGCTTGCTGTCTGTGCCTCTCCCTCTGTTTTGACTTCCCCTCTGTGTATGTCCTGCTGTTGTCATTCCATTGACGGCCTGCTGGTGTGCTGGACTTAAGTCTCCTTCTTTCGTACTTATCTTTTTAGGGTGCATCCTGGCTTTGCTCTGGAGTTGCTCCATTGCTGCTCCTTGGTTTTGCTCTGTGGATAGGGATGCGCGGTATATGCATGAATACGCCTCCTGTACATGCGCTGCATGTTATTACGTTGCACCTATGGCGCATGTCTTTTGGCGCAGGCCATCTTGTTTGCACCGGTGCTTCCTCCCTGTGCCTGAATCACCTTCCGGCACATTTCCATCTTGTGCCGGTGCATCTGTTTTGTGAATACTGCCCACTGTGTTTAAGGGAGCTATATTCAAATAAAATTGCACATAAACACATGCTGTTGTTCCTAAAGTTTTGGTTTGCAGTGGTTCTTTCCACATAAAGAAAGAATATAAGGTTTACCCTTTCTCTTATCTGTTTCTCCATGCCCTTCCTGACTACCTGTGCCAGACCTACCTGCATCTGGGAGTTAGGAATAATCACACAGGTATAGGGGAAACAGCGCCCTTTCTTGCCTGTTTTTATAGCCCATAGAGCTGTCACTCTTAGGTTGCAGGAGGGACTTTGAGCTCATTCTAGGCCTAATTAAGCTATGTGGAGCTATTTTCGGCTATAATATGTATATAAACCATTAAGAAACTGATATTTTCTATGCAGATTAATAGAATAATTATGAATAGGGATCATACTGCCTGATTTAATTTATGTAGAGCTAGCCAAATGTATGTTTAGATTAAGGGCCAGGTCAGGTGACCCAGGGTATTGCCATATAAACCCCTCCTAGAAGAGCGATAAGGCAGATGAGCGTTGACTAGCGTAGGAGTTGGAGCAACCTAAGTGAAGTAGCAAAGAGTCAGAGATGGTAAAGGATCTGAAACTGTAAGGTCAGAATGTGAAGAGCTACCAATTGTAGCAGGACTTTTGATTTGTTCTGATTTTTTTTTGTTTTGCTTTCTTATTTTTGTAAATAAATATCACACTACGGTGTGTTTTAAAACTGAAATTCCTGAGTCTGTGTTGTCTATCCCACACCCATTTACACTCTCCCTATGCGCTCCAGCATCCCACTGACTCTCCCCACTGCCTTGGCACACTGTTTGGCCACCTTTAGGTCACCAGATATGAGGACCCCTAGATCTCTCTCCTGTTTTGTGAACAGCAATATCTCCCCCTTCATCATGTAACACCCCCCCAGGTTCCTGCACCCCAAGTGCATGACTTTGCACTTCTTCACATTGATGGCTACCCACTTCTAAATCTGTGATCCTCTCCCCATTTGAGAGTACCAGGTCTAATATTGCTCCCTTCTGAGTGGGTTCCAATACTAGCTGTCTAAGGCATGCCCCCTGCAGGGCATCGAGAATGACCCTGCTCTTGGATGTGGCTGCAGTGCATGTCATCCAGTTAACATCTGGCATATTCAGGTCCCCCATCAACAATATCTCCCCTTTTTCAGCCATTCTGAGAATGTCTTCTGTCATTTTCTTGTCCATTTCCTCCCCCTGAGATGGAGGTCTGTATACAACCCCTGTGTGGACAATAGTGCCACTCTCTGCCTCCTAGGTGACCCACAGTGCCTCTTGTCCTCCCCCTTTACCATTCAGTTCTGTAGCTTTGATCCCTTCCCTTATGTAGAGAGCTAGTCCACCTCCTATTTTACTCTCCCTGTCCCATCTATAGATTGTGTACCCTGGTATGTTGACATCTCAGTCATGGTTCTCCATGTACCATGTTTCCATGACTACCACAATGTCCATGTGTTCCTCTTCCATCAGGGCTACTAGCTCAGAAAGCATGTTTCCCGGACTATGGGCACTGGTACTCATTGCCCTCCATTTAATGTTGACATTATCCTTTTTCCCCCCATCCCTGCCCTTATTGCATTTGTCTATTCTTCCATTTACCCCTGTCCTGCCCTTTGTCAAACTCTGTATCTCGGTGTGTACCTTACTATCTGCCATGTTTTGTGGAGGGAGGCTTGAAATTTCCTGCTTCCGATCAGCACCTCCCCCCTTGGCTAGTTTAAAAGCTTGCCAAGGAAGCATTTAAACCTATCACCTAGGAGCTTGGTTCCCTTCCTGAACAGATACAGACCATTGTGCCAGTATAGACCTACATCTCTCCAGGTGGATCTCCAGTCCCCAATGAAGCCAAAGCCCTGTGCTCTGCACCAGTTTTGCAACCTTTCATTGAACTGCATGGTGTGCAGTACCCTAGCCTCACTCATGCTGTAGACTGGCAGCACCTCTGAGAAGGTTACCGTGCTTGCTACCTGTCTGAGGCCCCTCCACAATGCCACAAACTCATCTTGCACTGCACTGATCTCATGCCCAGCTAGGTCATTTGTCCCAAGGTGGACAATGATATCTAGTTCCCTCTTCTGTGATGCTGCTCCAGCAATCCTGAGGATTTGCTTCTTGTCCCTCCAAGCCATGGCACCAGGCAAGCACCTTACCACACCTCTCCCCTCCCTTCCCCAGTTCTACCCCCCGACAACTGAGTCCCCTACCAGAAGCTGTTTCCTTTCCCTGTGGTATCCCTTGCTACCCTTTTGTGGGTCTCCCTTGTGGATGCCCCAGCATTCTTCTTGGTCTCCACTGAGGGTGTCATCATAGAGGAACCTTGCTCTTCCAGAATAGAATATGAATTGCAGAGAGGTACAACTAGAGGGATGCGCCTCTGTTCCACCACCCTCACCCTTCCAGAGCCCACTGTGGTCCAACTGGTCTTCATTCTTGGCAACCTCAGAGGCAGTGGTTGTGGCACTGGTGCCCTTTGGGTGGGGGAGGCTTCCCTAGTCCTTGCTAATTCCACCTGGAGATGGGCAACCTCCTCCCTCAGAGCTGACAGTTGCCTGCAAATAGAGCAGCAATGCAGTTTCCAGAATGTCTCCCAGAAAACAGCTGCCCCACAGCTAGTGCATTGCATGACTCCCAACATGTCCCACTCCCTTATAATATATAATATGTAATATATATAATAGATTTTTTTTTGTTTGGTGGTATGTGTGCTTACCCTTTATGCACTGTGTTGGGTTATTAAGGATATGACAGAGTCTTGCCTCCTGATCTGTTGAGGAAGTGATGTTAGAACCTTGGGTATAAAGGAAATGACACACCGTGGGTGCGTGGTCCCCAGTGACCGTCACTGTCATAAACAATCAACTACACCACTGTCCCACCACCCTGGTGAGTACTGTCCTTCTTTATAGTAATTCAACCCACACCACAATTTACTAGACCACTGCACCTACAGAAACCACTCTACTGAACCCAGGGATACAAATAAAGTCAATTTTAAAACCAGAGGGAGTGAAGTACTACTGAATTTGCTTTTTTACTGTGCTTGATTGCTGTTGTTGAGACCTAGGATTTGTAAGGATATATTTGCAACTTTTTAGAACTGTCCTGCTGGCTGGCTGGCCAGCAGGACAGTTCTAAAAGTTACTACATCCTTACAATCTGAAGTCAACTAACAGCAATCAAGCACAGTAAAGAGCAAATTCAGTAGTACTTCACTCCCTCTGGTTTTAAAATTACTACACTGTAAAGGAGTCCTGCAAGTCTCTTGATTCCAATAAGCCAAACTGAAAGTGTCTGTATAAAGTGTCGCTCACCTTTCTCACAAATCCCAAGCAATATTATGTCTTACCAGGTCCCCAGGTCTTAAAATGAGCCTTATTTTGTTCTCCGCAGTCTTACAAAGTTGTGCAGCCTCAACGTGAAACAACCCAAGTCTGTAGCGCTATAGTTCTGAAATGTGATATGGGCACAGTACCACCTGTGTCATCCATACCGAGGTTGGCCCCATTCGTCGACCATGTTGGTGTTCCTCCTGCCTCCTCACACCCCTCATTACTGCCTCCATGAGGAACGGTGCACCATCCAACTGTCTCTCTGGCTGTGTCACACTGTCTCTCTGACTCCCTCTCTCTCTCTCTGGGCACAGAGCTGCACATCCCTTTATGTGTGTTTCAGCTAGGTTTTTATAGGCTCAAGTCCAGGTGGCGCATCTTGGGTTTTGCTCCAGACTTGCACCATGGTTTATGGTTGAATATACTGTTGCACTGCTTATTCATGGGAATGCCCCCTGCATTTGTGCTGCATACTTTACATTTGTGCCATGGCATAGTATGACTTGTGCTGCACAGCCACAGCCTTTGAATCTCGCTTAGTGGCGCATGTCTGTAGATGCACCAGCACATCTCATTTGCGCCATATGCAACTGCTCTGAATATCCGGCCCCTGGAGTTCTTTATCAACCCCTCCTTTCCTACAGAATCCTTGTATGTATGTAGCATAAGCAATTCAACTTGTGTTAATTCTTATTTAATTCTTATTTATTTTATAACTAACATCCAGTATAAAATGTTACATGGCAAGCACTACTGCCTTTTACTTTCTTTCAGACAAAAAGCACTTTAAATAATGAAGGCACAAACGCTCTTCAGCATCCAGTTAACATTTGTAAAAGCCTCTCATGCACTGTATTTAAACTTTCAAAGCACTTTATTTAAACCATAAGCACCTTAGTTTTCTTATAGGCTCTTATAGGCATTTTATATACTTTAGTTAAGCAAACAGCACCTTAATTACCTCAGCCAGCTGGCATGCTCGTCCTACATACCTGGTGCTTCATTTTTGGTGGGGGGAGTTTAAAGGACCCTCATCTTTCCACCAGGGCACCCATCCTTGACAGGAGTCACCCTGTCACAATCACCATTTGTTTCTTCGGCCTTGGTGGAAACAAGACCGCAAGGTGTAGCAGCTTGAAGCTAGTCGGGCGGGGAGGTCTAGAAGGAAGATGAGAAGGCACTTATTCACTGAGAGGGTGGTAGCAACACAGAATGAGTGGACCAGGTGGTATCCCTAAAAATGGTAGACATCTACAAGATAGATTGAGATAGGGTGGTGGAGGGATTTAAGGTGAAAAAAAGGGTCGCTACTTGGAGAATGGTGCTTTAAAGTCCCAAAAAAGATTCAATCAAAGCAGAAAGGACTCAGCACTCATTGTCAAACACAAAATGTATATATAGCACCAGATTTCTTCTGTAAAAGATTTATTGTGGTGAAAACAAGCAATATATCCTGGTGTGGTGGCGAAGTTGAGTGAGTTGCCAGACCCAGGCGGTATCCCTAAAAATGGTAGACATCTGCAAGACAGATTGAGATACGGTGATGGAGGGATTGCAGGTAAGGGGGGATTTGACGGGGTCATCAAGGATATGGTGAGGGGGGCAGTTCCCTCTGTAAATGCAGTGGGAACTGCACATTCGAGCAGACTAGATGGACCGTAAGGCCTTTATCTGCTGGCACATTTGTCTGTCCGTATGCTTATGAAATGTAGTACTTTGGGTTTTTGCAAATGCAACTCCACATAATGATTTGTTTTTTTTCTCCAACAACAGCTGTGATGAGCACCTTATGGTAAACTCTCCAGACATCGCCACCCAACGCTTATACTGATTTTCTCCAGGACTGGTGCTATTGTGATCAGCGGGATCAAGCTACAGTCCTGCTGTGTTCTGGCATCGCCATTGCCCACTGAAGCAGCAAAGACAGATGACATGTTGGTACACCTTAGTCACAACTGTTATCCCCTGGTCTCATATACTGCAGTACAACACACTACACTCAGAACCACAGAGCCAGTGTAAGGCTTGACCCCAGGTTTAGCGCCATCCAGTCTGGACAAAAGGTCAGATGGAAGGATCAGTGACCAGCCTCTGCAGCTCAGGCGCACCATGGGCAGATGTAATAACAGCCGAAAAAACCTTGCCTTCTAGTACAAAGACCTCAGCTTGCTGGACTGAGGAAATACACTTTTGGGACAGAATAACAAAATCACAGTACCACTGTTCATGAGAGAAGGTCTGAAATTGCCAATGTTGAAAATTTGGTGAAACAAATTCCAAAAAATGATTGCGTTACAGGCGTGCATTGCACAGTTTCTACGCACACTCATAATTTCACCAGTTTTTCATATTTTCACTCCAGATTTTCAAGATTGCCATTTTTCACACCTCCTCATGAACAGTATAGCTGCCATTTTTCACACCCTGCCCCAAATGTGTTTTTGTGCCTGTGGTGCCAAATGGCACAGTCGCTGCGCGAAATCACCTTTCGGTATTGAGTAACAAAATGATAGTCTTATTGTTCATGAGGTAAGGTCCCAAAAAGCCCATGTAGAAAATTCTGAGCAAAAATACCAGCAATAACCTGGGGCATTAGGGTTTCCAACTGTAACGCCTCACCCTGTAGAGACTCACAGGCATCTGAGGGGTGACTTTGGGTCATCTGACATAATGCTCACATCACTCCACCCCTTCCCCACCCTGCAGCCAGTGACACACATAAAGGTGTGTCTTGGGGTCTTCAGCCCTAACGTTTACTCCATTCATCTATACTGCTCCCATCTCAGCTTATTCCCTTATGGAATGGGGTGAGCATAAGGGCCAAAGACCCCAAGACACAATGCAACAATTGTTAGTGTAGGGTGGGGTGAGGTGGAATGGCATGAGCGTTATGGCCGATGACCCAAAAGCACACCCCAATGCCTGTCAGTCTCTGCAGGGTGGGGGTGGGGGTTGGCATTAATTCAGAACTTCACTGTCATTCCTATTATGCATCTCTTTAACTCCTGTACTACCAATGCCAATACAAGCAAGCAAACATTTGGCATTGACAAATACTTGTTAAGCCTTGGTCCTGATTTGTGAGGCAAGATACTAACAGGCATGTTGGAATCAAAAATTAAAGAATTAAAGGAACAAAAAAAGCCCCTTTTAAGTGCCAGCTATGTTATCAAAGAAAATATATATAGATGATGAAATGTAGCACAGATCACCCTTAGAGATAACAAAGTGCATCTGTGAAATGTATTTATTTACAAGGTATTTACATAATGTTAAATAATGCAGTATAGCCTAGAGATTAGAGGAATGAGCATGGGACATTCTGCAGACCTGGGTTTAATTCCCCACAGCCTCCATTTGCATACTGTGTGACACTGAGCAAGTCACTTAACCACTCCAGTGCTCCCAGTTGCCCCCTGAAAGCAGGCACTTGTGCCTAGTGGGCTATACCCGTTCACCGAAGAATAAAGGTTATAAAATGGGCACCTATATTTCTGCATCCTGATTGGTCAGTACCCCTAAATGGTGGTAGTACTATCACCAGGCAAAAAAAGTACTAGCTATCTGGCTGCCGCATTACCAAAACAAGCATTTGTCAATGCCAAATGTTCGCTTGCAGGTATTTGCAGTGGTATTTGGCACTTGGATATGGCTTAAAAAAATCAGTGACAAAGAAGTACAAGCATTTGTCAATGCTGAATGTTGCTTGCTTCTATGTGCTGTTTAGGTATTTGGAAGTCATTGGAGTGCAAATATTGAAAATTCGCGAACTTACGGTGCGTAGGAACTGCATAGCAGAGCTTAATAAAACAGTCATTTTAGGAATTTTTCACCAAATTTTCAACATAGCCATTTTAAGACCTCTGCTCATGAACAGTGTCACTGTGATTTTCTTAATGTGTACCTACATTGATTTCAGCACCGACTGCGCCATTGTGTGCTACATGAGGCAACACGTTTTGGGCAGGAGATGAAAATGACAGCTGTACTGCTCATAAGGAGGTGTGGTAAATGGCAATGCTGAAAATGTGGAGTGAAAATATTGAAAATTCGCAAACTTCTGACGTGCGTAAGACATAGCATGCGCTCGCCAAAACAGTCATTTTTAAGATTTTTTCACCAAATTTTCAACATAGCCATTTTAAGACCTCTGCTAATGAATGATGTCACTGTGATTTTCTTAATGTGTCCCATACATTGATTTGTACCAACAGCCATTGTGTGCTACATAGGAGGAAACACATTTTGGGCAGGATGTGAAAATGACAGCTGTACTGCTCATGAGGAGGTGTGGTAAAATGGCAATGTTGAAAATCTGGAGTGAAAATATTGAAAATTCATAAGCGTCTGACCGGAACGCTAGCATAACAAACTTAGTCATTTTAGGAATTTTTTCACCACATTTTCAACACAGCCATTTTAAGACCTCTGCTCATGAACAGTGTCACTGTGATTTTCTTAATGTGTCCCATACATTGAGTTCGCACACTGACTACGCCATTGAGCACTACATGGGTGGAAACACGTTTTGGGCAGGATGTGAAAAATGACAGCTGTACTGCTCATGAGGAGGTGTGGTAAAATGGCAATGTTGAAAATCTGGAGTGAAAATATTGAAAATTCATGCAAGCGTCGGCGTGCATAGGAACTCATAGCATGCGCTCGTAAAACAGTCATTTTGGAATTTTTGCCAAATTTTTCAACATGGGGTTTTGGGACCCCTTCTCATGAATGATGTCACTGTCATGGCGTGATTCAGGCCCAAAGGGTGATTTCACGCAGTGACTGCGAAATCACCCTTCGGGCCCAAATAATGCCATGACAGTGACATCATTCATGAGAAGGGGTCCCAAAAACCCCATGTTGAAAATTTGGTGCAAAAACTCCCAAAAATGCCTGAGTCATGCAATAAAGTTGAAAACCCCCTATCTAGCCCATTATACAGCTTACCGGCATTTCCTCAGTTCACGGTCGACTTTGAAGAGTGCAGACGTGTTCCCGGTCCACCGAAGATCGATCCGCGAGCTCCGGAGAGTAGTATGGGGTGAGGGGTAGTAGAGAGGCAAGTGCGCAGTGGGTGGGTGCGGGTTGTGGGAGGGCTGGCAGAAGCGCCGTGTGACCGTTTTTAATTTACAGGTTTTAAAAAAGAGACAACGTGGGACGTTTGCCACACTGGGGTGGGCTCCCAGTGTGGCAGAAGGATGGCTGGGGTGAGCCATGGAGCTGATGGGGGATTGGGCACCCCCGTCGGCAGACGACGCGGGACGTTTGCCACGCTGGGGTGGGCTTCCAGCGTGGCAGCAAAGATTTGGGGGGGCGGCGTGACGCGGTGCAAGCACACAGCGGTGTTTTTCTTTGAAGAGAAGACCACCGCTGCCATACACAGCACCGCATCCGATTGGTGCAGGACCGCCACGCCTGCTCAATGGAGCAGGGGATTGCAGAGGAGGGGCACACCTCCAAAGTGTCCCATTCTCCCAAGACGTTCCTTGCGCATGTGCGCAAGCGAACGTAAAAATGCTTGAGCCAGTTTAATGTTCATTTTGTTCTGTTAGCCATGTTGTTTTCTCCTGTTTCTCTGGAGTTTTTTTTTTTTTTTTTTGCATCTGTAAACCAAAACATTCCCTGACTGCTCCCTTTAATAAGTAGCATTTCCCATCAATCAGTACCTCCTCTTTTAGCAGAGGCACATAGTTAATGCAGAGTAAGCAAAGAATGTGTATTTATACTAACTGCCACATCACTAACAATATCAGCGTTGTCAGCCTGTCACCAGTGTGGCCAATCTTACCGAAGACACGGCAAGTGCAGATATTGTTTTTTCTATGGATTAGCAATTAAATTAGCTCTACACCTGAGTTAAGAATCATCCATTTATAACCTGAAGTGTTCTGGGGCATCTTTTTGCAGTACAATTCTCTGTACCATCTGCATGTTCCACCGTGACTTCACTCCTCACGCAGACATTATCTTCTTGGCCCTTGTTTATAATCCATCACGCTTTATGGATAGTGCCCAATCCTAGTGCAGCTCAGGAAAGCATTGCTGCTTCGGTCTACCTTCTCTGTGAGGACACCGGCTGTCCTTACCATTGCCTGACCAGAGCAGAACAGTATGCCTGCCGGTGTTCCCGACAGCATGAATAATACTAAAAACAGGATGAAACACAATGGTAGCAAGTACAGCAAAACACATAAAATACTTGCCACGTATAAAAACTGTGCTTTTATATGTGTGTGAGGTGGCGGGGGGGGTGGAGTGAAAAGCCAGCCGGACTGTCACAGCAGCTGCATAGAAATTTGAACATAGGAGCAGTAAAACAGTGAAATGCATTTCAATGTTACGTCAGCTTATGAAAATAAATGTTCCTATTACAAATGTTATTGTTGTCTTGTCTTAACTTGAAAGTTATGAGTTGCATCTGTCTATAGTAGGTGTGGGTG
The DNA here is from genome assembly GCA_016271365.2 of Neoceratodus forsteri. Classification (NCBI taxonomy): domain Eukaryota; kingdom Metazoa; phylum Chordata; order Ceratodontiformes; family Ceratodontidae; genus Neoceratodus; species Neoceratodus forsteri. The sequence goes on along the minus strand of CM057457.1, from coordinate 143,802,363 downwards.
GGTGGGGGTAGACTGTTAACAGTGTTCCAATGTTGTCATAGAATTCTAAACCTCTTTTCAAACCAACACTGGCAGTTACACTTGACTCAGCATCTGTGATTGAGAAAGAGGAACTATGTCAGATATTCAGCATGTTAATTTTTGCCTTCTGGGCAGCAATGAAATATTCAAGCTATGTTTCCCAGCTGTTAACTTACCTATCATCTTGTAGTCTACACCTCATCCTGCAACAGAGAACACGCAAGCATTACTGAACACGAATCACAATAGTGAGTCATTCACAAATGGTACACACAGTGTAATCATGAATAATGATTCCTCAGTACCTACCGGAGATATCACAGTAATGGGCGAGTATCAACTGGAACCTGCAAGACAAACAAACAATTTAGAAAATACAAATGAGGGCCAGCAGGCAATGGCAATGACTGCGACTAGCAGAAGTGAAGTTGCAGAGTCATCATTGGTACATACCACCAATGATCCAGTTCACAGCAAGCCTCCACCTGTCAAAAGAATGAAGACAGCATCTGTGTAGCTACTGAAGTTGGGAAACAGCACCTTTCTTTAACAGTAAATAATGGACAAAGACGTGGCGAATATGCGTAAAAGTACAGCATGGGCACTTTCCATTTTTTTTTTTAGCAGCGACTGGAAGGCATTCAAAGGTTTAGAAATTGACTTAAAAACAGCTAATGTTATTGAGTTAAATGAACATTTAAACAATTTTATTCTGAGGTTCATACATTCAGCAGAGAGCAGTATGCCCTTTCCAGCTTCAATAATCTGTGTGTTGGGCTAAACTGCTATCTCAATGGTCCAGAGGTAGGGCGTAATATCAACATCATAACAGACTGACTTTAAAATCTGTAATAATGTATGGTGTGAACATAGCAAAGACGTTCCACAAACAGCAAAAAGACAAGTCTGAACACCATCCACTGATAAGCCAGTCAGATTTGAATAAGCTGAAACTCTCCACAGTGGTGTCTACTCAAACAGCAGATGGTTTAGTGCACAAGGTATAGATTGATATCCAGCTAAACATGGCCAGGCATGGAAGAGAGGGCCTACGTGGCCTGAAAAAGGACTCATTCCTGATAAAAAAAGACATCAATGGGTTAGAATATGTAATGTTTCAATATAATGAACTAACCAGAAATCTTAAGAATCCTAATGAGATAAATAAGCAGGAAACCAGAGGTTTCATGTACGCTATACCAGGAGACCCAAAGTGCCCAGTTCTTAGTTTTAAAAATTACATTTTGAAAATGCCCTTCTGACGCACCTGCTTTCTACCTCCATCTGAAGAGGCAGCCTCAGGGTATACTGGACAAACCTAACGTGTGGTACAGCAAAGAGCCAGTGAGTGTGAACTTCCTGTCCTCAATGATGCCATATCTGTCAAAAGAAGCACGACTCAGCCAAAGGTAAGATAAATCTTCTATTTGAAGCATCATTTAACTGTTTTTTTGTCTTACTGTATGTGCCCATGCTTCTAATAATGTATTTTTCTCTGTTCTTCTGTCTCACAACAGGTATACCACCCTGGGTGTGTGGGTAGCTCAGTATTATCAACGCTTAAGTCCCCAGAGTAAGGACTAATGATGGCAGCAGATCTTTCTCCTGCCTAGCCCCCAATCTGTGGAACAAGCTCCCTCCTCTGGTGCAGGAGGCCTCCTCACTTAGGAACTTCCGCACCAGACTTAAGGCTCATGTGATTGACATAAGCACATGCCTCTGCCACGGCTCATAACTTGCCTCCCTCTCCCACATCAACCCCCCAAAAGTGAGCCGACCCAGGTACCCCTCTCAAGATCCAGGGCACCTTGGTCCCATTATCCTATATATAATCTCTTGCAGTGGATGTCACTCTCCTTCTGAAAACTGCATATCAATTGTCATGTATAATACTATGCCATGTAGCACCTAGGTAAAACTGTGTCATGATGATAACCATGTATGTCACCGCCAAGTAAGCCTATATAATCTTGTAACCAGATGTTTTTCCACTGTATCAAAACATGTATTGTTATCCCGGGTTGCCCCTGAAAAAGGGACCTTCGGGGCTCAGTGGGTCTACCCAGTCACCAAAATTTAATAAATAAATAAATGTCTTATTGCTTACTTCTCACAGCGTGGTACTGGCTGAAAGGGCTCTATTGTTTGGCCATGGAATTAAGCCCTTCTATTGACATTTTTGAGATTTTTCTGAACAGTAGTGGTGCTACCAAAAAAGCGAAGTAAATTACTCTAGCTTGAACTGAGATTGAGAGTTTTCAGAAGGCAGCTTTGGTCAGATGCTAAATGTTTAAAAAAGTGACACCAATTACAGACTAGGAAAAAAATGTAGACACTAACATTAGACAAACATTCTCTTCCTGTTCTCTGCTGGGCTGTAGAACAGTTTGTGTGGCAAGGTTGAGACAGACGATCTATTGATTGGGGCACTGCATTGGGGACCGCAATATCGCTGGTTCCAACCCCCAACATGTGTATGTAAAGAGAGACCTTGGTGGCTTTGTTTGTGATTTCTGTCTGCCACTCCATGCGAGTCAAAACCTTAGATCTGAAAATATGGCATTAGCTACTCTTTAACAACATCAATCAGGAACAAGTATTCCTGCAAAATAGAAAGAAAGGAAAGGGGGGGCCAAATCAAACAGCTGAGCACATGTAAACGGAGCATTAGATTTCTTGGAATTCTCTTTGTGTGCAAATTGTGCAATACTTTTTTTTTTAACCTGAATTTCTACCTTCTGTGGGGGAGTTCTGAACACATGATGGAAAAAACTTTCCCGAAGATGTTACTCTATTTGAAATGGTGCATGGCAGGCTGAGAGTTGCTTGACTCAGGACAGAGCCAACAATGTGGACAGAAACTTGACGCCTGACACTGTCTGGCCAACTCACAACCTGACCGACTGTTTCACGATCACCAGTACATGCTAATCACCTGATGCCTGCTTTTCCTGATACTGCACTGTGCTACCGGTGCCAAAAATGGTATTTGGCGCCAGCTTCACTACACACACAAGCATTCTGCAGGCAGAGCACCCCCATGTCAGATGTCACCATCTGATCCTTGGGGTTGACTGGTTAGAGCCCGGTGCGAGGAGTAAAGTAGTCAGTCTGTGACATGACCCCATCCTCAGCTTGCCCTGCTCAGGACAAGATCCCCACCCCAAAAAAAAAAACAGTGAATGACTTGTAGCAAAGGACTGGGAGACAGATGAAAAAAAAAAAAGAAAGAAAACAGTGACACATCGGACCTGCAGCACAGGCCATACTGCTGACAGGCTAGGATGCCATTAGGATCCTAGGCACTCTGGCCCAGTCTGCCCCTGTTAGGGATTGTTTCTATCAAGTTTGTTCAGGGATTTAATAGTTTGTGTGTCCAGAAGTAGCTCTAACGTTATTAAAAACTTAGCGGAGCAAGGGTAAATCGGACAGTAAAAATCACAGTACTATGCAAAATTCATAGCAGTTGAGAGGTATGTCAAGGAGGAGAAGAGAGAGAGGACAGGGAGGGTTAGTACCCTGGAGGAACAGTAGGTTCCAGGGATTATATGAAATTGAGCAGATTGGATGAACCTCTGGTCTTTTTCTGCTGTCATAGTCTATGTTTCTATGTTTCTATTCAGAGTTTCCATTGCTGGTGTTTCTTTGATGACCATGAAAAATCCCCCTCCTATCCCTACCAGTTTCCCAGAGAACTTCCTGCTCCTTACCTGGCAACAGATAAAATTGAGGTTCTGCTCCACTTGAGGCCTGTGTGTGTATATCAGGGCCGTTGCCAGGATTTTTGCAGGGGGGTTCTTTTGTGATGCGTGGTGGTATTCTCATGTGCCCTGCATGTGAATTTTTTTTTCAAAGTTGGGGTTCTGGGACCTGCCAGATCCCCAGATGCCCTGGGGTACTACCAGGTGCTCTGTGGTGCATTTTCTTGATTTTTCTGAAGTTAAGTAAGTCACATCTGCACTGCCCTCCACCCCTTGCTCTAAGGAAAGATAATGTTATGTGGCTGGCTGCAGGGTGATTACATATATGTATTCCGTACCTGAGGCTAATGTAATACTGCACCTCAGGGCACAGCCTGCAGCTGGATTTGTCTGGGTATGGTACAGAACTAACTTGCTGTTGTGCCAGCTTGCTTCTAGAGCAAGGGTCTGGGGGCAGCTAGGCCTTCAGAAGCAGTGGTGTACTAGATGCTCTGTTTTGCACAGACTGGAAAAGATAGCCACCTCAGTTAAGAAGGGGGGTAAAACCTTTTATAGGTACATTATGGAGCGAAGACCAAGAGAGATATAGTGAGGCTTAATAAAGGGGGGGGTGGGCAGAGGGTGACAGTGAAAAAGGCAGGGATACTAAATCAATACTTCAGCTCAGTATTCACAAAAGAGGAAGGTGAGGTACCCAAACCAAACAATAGAAGCACTCTGGATGGGGGAAGCAATACCAGTCCATTCACAGAAGAAAGGGTCCTGAAAGAACTCCTAAAACTGAAGGTGGACAAAGCAATGGGGCCTGATGGGATTCACCCCCCAGAATTGTTAAACAACTAAGGGTAGAATTAGTGGCACCACTGAATACCCTTTAAGAAATCATGGGAGGATGTTGTGGTACCCGTGTACTGGAGAAGGGTGGATGTGATTCCCTTTCACAAAAGTGGGAGCAAGGAAGAGGCAGGAAACTACAGACCTGTCAGTTTGACCTCAGTGGTAGGGAAAATGATGGAATCACTTCTGAAAGATATGTTGAGTACCTAGAGGCCAGCAGCGCATAGGACCCAAGGCAGCATGGATTTACAGTGGGAGTCATGTCATCAGACTAATCTAACAGATTTCTTTGACTGGGTGACCAAAGTAGTAGACCAGGGAGGGGGCTGTGGACCTGGCCTACCTAGACTTTAGCAAGGCATTTGACACAGTCCCACACAAAAGATTAATAAGTTGGCCAGCCTGGGAGTGGGTCCCAAGGTGGTAGCCTGGGTAAACAATTGGCAGGGTAACAGGACACACTTTGCACACCAGTGGGTCCAATTCAACCCATGTTTTAGACTCCCCAGTGGTGTCGCTGATGGAATCCACTCTGAAGAAAAGGGGGTTACTAGCAGGGATAAGTGCTGGGACCAGTCCTCTAATGTCTTTATAGGTGATATTGCAGAGGGTCTGGAAGGAAAAGTATGCCTCTTTGCAGATGACACAAAGATCTGCAACATAGCTGCTACACAAGGCTGGATGGAAAGGATGAGAAGGGACTTGGGCAAGGTTAGAGGAATGGTCAAACATATGGCAGCTTAGATTCAATGCAAACCTTATTCAATGTTAGCTGCTCACCCTTGCTCATTCGGAAGCTATAAATGGCATTCTAAAAGAGGGGTGCTACTGCATATGGCATACATCTACACAAAAAAAAGTCAATGTACCCCCCCCCCAGATTGGCAATTTACTAATTTAATTTCAAAACGAGTGAGGGTCTCTTGGTATTCACCTCAGGGCCCTGCAGTGAAGTCGCCCAGCTACCACCATTGAGGTGGACTACCTATCAGCTGTGTCCCTACTTTAAACAGCATCCACCTCAAATAGCTTCCTTTATATAGCATGCATCAGCCTAAGATTGTCTTAATTAAGGCGTGGTTCCCAGCCAATGTGCAGGTAACTGGAGGGGAGCTACCTAAATAAAAGAGACATACTTCACCCTTTACAAACCTTATCAAATGTTAGCTCATTCACAAACTATAAACTAGATTCATTGCAAAGAACTGCAAAGTAATGCACCTGAGAAACAAAAACCCAGGTGAAGAGTACACGGGAAGGGGGGGGGGTGTACTAACAACAAAACTGGAATGGGAGCTGGGGTAGTCAAATCAGATGTCCTAAAGGTAGGCAAGCAATGTGAGAAGGCAGTAAGGAGGCCGGGGGGTACTGGAATGCATAGGGAAAGGCATCACCGGGAGACCCCATCTCTGCAAGAACATAGGCAGGATGGAGGTATAGAGGAGGACAACTAAAATGGTTCCCCCAGAATAATTACCTCCCACTCCCAAAAGACACTTACTCTCACTACCTCATCACATACCGAAAGTACCCCTGAGCAGGACCACAAAATGTGGAGCAAATGCCCTCTTGCTTCTCCACACTGCAACCATTTAGCCTACTGGAAAACTTCACTAATGTTCTATACCCAAACCACAAGATTTTACATTATATGAATTTGCCATTGGCATCCATAGAACCCCTATAAGCATTAGGCTAACAGTCCTGCATGGCTGTTCCTCTTTAAGCTGCTCAGACAATGGTACCCCCATCTATCCTCATTCTCCAGAGACAAAGTATATTCCCAAAAATACTTAAAAATCTTCACAATTTTGGCCCATCAGATCTTCCCCAATGTTAGCAGTTGCAAATTGTCAGAGGCTAGGCTAATGGACAGCCAGGGAATACTTCTACTAGTAAAACGCTGTCTGGCTTCAGCACTGCTAACCACTTCTAATTAAATACCACAATGCTTGCAATCAGTTTGTGCACTCTGTCCCTCCCCACCACACCCTCTCCCCTGGACCCAGTCTCTCCACTATCTCCTGAACTGGGCAAGAACTTTGTATTCAAATTCATTCCCCTCTCACAGCACTGCCAGCCATTTTCTAATTAAATATCACGATGCTTGCAGCCAGTTTGTGTACTCATCCCTCCACCCCCCCCAAAGTCTCCACCATCTTGCACTGTCAGTAGCTCAGCAGGTAGCACACTCACCTCTGAGGCTGAGAGATCAGTAGATCGTGGGTTCTATCCCCACATGAGGCACTTGGGTTACTATACTGATACTGTAGTGCAGGGGGTGCTGCACTCCTGAGGTGCTGTCTTTTGGATGAGACGTTAAACCAAGGTCCCATCTGCCTGTTCTGGTGGTAGTTCAGGTGGATGTTAAAGATCCCATGGCACTTCTCGAAAACAGCAGGGGAATTTCCCCAGTGCAATGGCCAAATTTCCTCCGTTCACGAAAAATACCACCAACAGCTTAATCTGGTTCAAGGTCAGTTGGCATTCATCTGTATCCCCTTCCCCTGGGTCGTGCCTGAAAATAGGCAGGATTTGCCTAGTGCACTTACCCGGTCAACAAAAACTAAATAAAATAAATCTTGCAGTACTGGGCAAGAACTTTGCATTCAAATATCAAATTCAATCCTCTCACATACTGTAGCTCTCCAGGCAGTTTAGCACTTTAACCATTACAATACCCCAGTTTTTGTTCCACTTGTCCAGACCCCCAGCCAGTAGCGGCTCTAACCACAAAAGGTTACCAGGGCACAGCTGGTGCACAACAGATGGCAGCCAGTGCACTGGTATGGTTACTATGGGGAAGCAAGCCTCTGATGAATTGAACAAGCCATAAAATCAAATGTTAGGAGTTGGTCAGCCAGAGCACTTTAAACCATTACAATTACCCATTTTTTTTTAAGTCGTCCTCCAGACCCCCACCCCCAGCAGCTGAAAGTGAGCACCTAGTGAACTGAACAAGCCATAAAATCAAACATTTGATCAGCCAGAGACATTTATTACCACCCTCTACATTAAACTTTTTTTCAGTGCAGGCAGTAACTTAGCACTTGTTCTCTCCCCTCTCCATGAAGAAACTTCTCTAATTCAGAATCCTCATCTCTCCAGGCAGTTTTAGTAGTCTAAGTGTATTAGTGTTTTAATTTCGTCCAGATTCTTCCCCCCTCCACGCCTGCTGCTGAAAGCGAGCTGCTGGATGAATTACAAGCTAGATGGGAGATGAGTTCTCACAAACGTTTGAGCCAGTGAAGCCACCCCAGAGACAAACTCTCTAATGAAACTTTTCACTATTTAGCACTCAGTCGTTGGGCAACGAACATTGCTACCTGAGAAGAGAACACTCGGTCATCCCCCCCCCCGACCCCAACCAATGACCGGAGCAGAGCTGCTATTATGCCTGGAAAATAATTTGACAAAATACAAGCCTGGAGATGAGTCTTAAATGTTGGAGCTAGAGACATTAAACATTAGGGCTCTCTTTTAAAAAAAAATCAACTTACTACTTTGTCTATCCAGCTCGTTCTACCCCCTCCCTCGCTGCCCCCACAACCAATGTCTGCATATTGTAACCAATGTCCTGTGCTCTCCCGGGTCGTGCCTGAAAATAGGCAGGTCTGTTGCCTAGCGCACTTACCCGGTTACCAAAAGCTAATAAATAAATAAATAAATGTAGAGCAGAGTTCCATGGCTCTTGAATAAATTAACTCGATATCTGGCAGCCACCAGCTAGGGCACTTTGCCAGGCTGGCTAAAAAGTCCTAATGTGCCCGATCTGCATCTTGTTTGCTGTTTTCCTCTTGAGTCATTGACCGCCATGCTGTTTCATCCTTGAATCTGCCGAAAATCTACATCGCAGTAAAAAATAGTCAAGCCGAGGTGGACACTTGTCAGGGAGATGCAGACGATCCCTTCCTCAGCGTGGCAACTGATTGGCCAACGGGGGGCATGGCGCGAGATTTGATAGCAAGCTCCTAGAACCCTGATTGGGCTACAGATCGGGAACTGTGGGAGGGTCAATCTGAGGGGCGAGGGGGGGTTCGCACGTCAGAGAGCAGTGAGCGAGAGAGCCACTAGCGGGCGCTTCTTACTATGGCACGAGGACAGGTCGGACATTTAAAGGACAGTCACAACAGTTAATGTAACTGACAAAAAATCAAACTGTTCCTGAACGGGGTTCGCTCGAACCTGATGAACCCCACCTGGCAACGGCCCTGTGTATATGCCAGTGAAATTCTGAAGAATTTTTAATTTGTGTATTCCATGTTACCATTCCGTGTGTCTGTGTGTGTGAGTGTGTGTGTGTGTGTGTGTGTGTGTGTGTGTGTGTCGTGGCATTCTACAACTGGAATAATGCAGAGCTTTGAATTCTTCTATTCCATGGTAAACACTCATACAATGTATTGGATATGAAGAAAGACAGATGACCGACAGGTGAAATACATCTGTGGAGGGACTATGGAAGCAATAAGGCACGAAGGGGTGTGTAACCATATTTTACAGCACGGCCAGGGGCATAGTAAGGCATGAGGCTGAAGGCGGTGGCTTCAACTGCTACCGTAGTATAAAATATGTTTTACACACACCCCTGAGTGCCTTATTGCGCTTATACAATTGGCTCCTTTTTTTGACTTTTGACTATTGGGAAAAGCATGTTTATATGTACAAACTATAGATTTACTTGTGTGCAACTGTGATAAAACAGTCCTTCCGCCCACTGCAAGTGATGTCATTGATGATGTCATTGTACTATTGCCTACTTTTTTCTTCCTGTTTTTTTTCTCTGTTTTTCTCCACATTCAAGATATGGAATGTTGACCTTGGAATGTCTACCACGGAATACATAGATACAAAATTCTGCTCAGTTCTACTGGCAAAATATTTCTCTCCCAACACACTGTACACACAGACTACAAAGGCCTTTGTTACAGCCAGAGACTCAGTTATCACTGTCAGGGCAAGAAGAAGAGAGTTCCCTGATAAGCAGGTAAAGATAAACAGGGGATTTTTCACTGTCAGCAAAGGAACAGTTGTAGTGAAAACTATAAACAATATTTATTGTTTCTAATTTGTTTATGTATGTAAGGAGAGTGTGATAATCAGGGAAACAACATTTAATTAATTTGTTTTATTTTTTCTTTAAGGTAGTTTTATTTTTAGGGCCTAGCTGAAGTTTTTTTACTATGTAAAGGTAGCAGCCATGTTTGTGGTGGAAGATCAGTTCTGGCAGTAGAGTGCTAATTGAAATGCCTGTGTTCCAAATGCCCATTGATCTGTGTTGCAGACTCTTCACTGCTAAGCAGTCCTTTTTTTAACCGTGTATAAACCATATTTTACACATAAATAAGAGCTAATCAGATTACATGATTTTACCCTGCCATTTTATAATTTACATTATTTAGCAACATTTTATTATATCTTTTGTGGCTTTGAAAACTTTTAGAGTGTTTGTTTTTAACAGTTGCCTATGGGCCCATTTTATATAAGCAATAAGGCACTCCAGGGACGTTGGTGGTACTAGGTTCCCCCCCACGATCAAGGGGCTGAAGGCACTCAGCTTCACCTTGTGCTTCACTATGCTTCTGACCATGGGGGAACCTAGTACCACCAACGCCTTATTGTGTCTTATTGCTTAAAGACTGGAGTCTCCTGGCAGCAGCTTTGGCTAGAAGCAGGGACATCCTTAACTCTCTGCAGGGGGCATTCCTCAGGCAACTAGTCAGTGAACCAGCTCGTGATGGGGCAATACTGGACCTGAAACCCACTAACAGAGACAGAGAACAAGGGTGTTGCAAACAACAGTGAACCCACTCGTGATGGGGCACTACTGGACCTGGAACTCACTAACAGGGACAGTATTGTAGACATCAAGGTGAAAGGCCACTTGGGGACCAGTGGTTATCATATGGTGTGATTTAATATAAGGATAGCTGCAGAATCAAACCACACAAGGCCAAGGGAGCAGGACTTCAGGAGGACAGATTTGAAAACAGATGGGTGAATGCCTCAGGGATGATCTAACAGGGAATGGTGACCTGGGTGGAGTGGAGGAACAATTGGTGACGATAAAAGGGAACACAGTAAAGGCAACAAACCTCTACATCTAACAAGTGAGCAAAAGCAAGAGGAAAAAGAGACCACTATGATTCTTGAAAGAGGTGGCTGAAAAGGTAAAGGCTGAAAGGGTAGCATTAAGAAGGTGTAGGGAGACACAGAGGGTGGAGGATAGGAAGGGGCAGCAGTGGAAATAGAGGGAAGCAGGCAAAGCAGTAAAGAGAATAAAGGCACAAAACTGAGAGAGAATAGCTCAGAAGGCAACAAAAGGGTATAAGACATGTTTTAGGTATGTAAGTGAAAAGAAGAAGATCTGGGGTGGGATTTTAAGGTTAAAAAGGGAAGGGGGACTTTCCGGAGGGGGACCAGGAAAAGGCAAACTTCCTGAACAAATACTTTTGTTCAGTGTTCACAGAGGAAGGCGAAGGGAAGGGGCCACAAAAAGGTAACAAAAGCTTGGGAGGAGGACACTAGTCCTGTTTTGGAGGTGAGAGTCCTGAAGGGAGTTGCTAATTTGAAGCTGGACAAAGCAACAGGGCCAGATGGGGTGCATCCAAGGGTATTAAGGGAGCTCAGGAGAATACTGACTACACCTCTGACAGTTCTGTTTAACAGATCACTGGAAACAGGAGTGGTTCCAGAGGACTGGAAGAGGGCGGATGTATTCTCACTTCATAAAAGTGGCAGCATAGAGGAGATTGAAAACTGTAGGCCAGTCAGCTTGACATCGGTGGTGGAAAGGTTAATGGAATCAATGCTGAAGGAAAGGATTGTGGAATATCTTGAATCCAGTGGGTTACAAGAGATGAGGCAGCATGGTTTCATGGGGGGAGGGCATGTCATACAAATCTGATAGATTTATTTGACTGGGAGACGAAGGAACTCGATATGGGTGGAGCACTGGACATGGCCAACCTAGATTTTAGTAAGGCATTCAACACTATTCCACATAGGAGACCAGCATGCAAACTGGGTTGGTTAAGAGTGGGTCCAAAGGTGGAAAACTGGATAAGAAATTGGTTAGGGGATAGGCAACAAAGGGTGGTGGTAAATGGTGTTCATTCCAAGGAAGAGTGGGTGACCAGTGAGGTGCCACAGGGATCAGTTCTGGAACCGGTCCCCTTTAATATTTTTATAAGTGACGTTACAGAGTAGCTGGAAGGGAAGGTCTGCCTCTTTGCGGATGACACCAAAATCTGCACTAGGGTTGACACTACTGGTGGGGTTGGGGGGTGGAAAAGATGAGCAGAGACCTGAGAAATCTGGAAGAGTGGTCAAGAATATGGCAGTTGGCTTTCAGTGTGAAAAACTGCAAAATAATGCACTTAGGACACAGAAACCCAGAGGCAGAGAACAAAATGAGTGGAGTGGTATTGACGACCACCAAACAGGAAAGAGACCTGGGGGTAATCATATAGGATGCGCTAAAGTTGGCCAGGCAGTGCGACAAGGCAGTAGGGGGGTGACTGGGTTGCTGGCGTGCATAGAGAGGAGTGTCACCAGCAGAAAGAGGGAGGAGGTGGTGATGCCACTGTAAAGAATGCTGGTAAGACCCCACCTAGAGTACTATGTCCAGTTCTGGAGGGGCCTGATTCTCAAAGCCCTTAGACTGACACAAAGTGTCAGCATCAAACATAAATGACAAGTGGCACTTGCATCAAAAATGCACCCTGAGCTATTCTCAAAAGCAGCCTGCATCAAATGTAGGCTGCATGCTCCAAAAGGGACTTGCATCAGCCTTGTGCCACAGAATGGACTGTGGCATGACATTAGGGGGCTTGTGGCAGATGCGGCTGCCATATCCCCACATTTGGTATTTTCAAAACCCTCCCAGAGGGCACTGGTCTAAGTACCGTTAGACCAGTCAAGGACTGGTCTAATGGTACATAGAAATCCTATAGGAGGGTGCACAAATGTACTGCTCTCCCATTATAATAATTAATAATATCCCTGGTAGTCTAGGAGTTCCCTCTCCAAGCCTCGATATCCCATTATAATAATTAATAATATCGCTGGTAGTCTAGTGCCCCCCCCAAGCCCTGATCGCCTGTTATTACATTTAGAATATCCATTGTGGTTTAGCAGACCACCCCAGCCCCGATCCACCATGAAAAGAAATTCAGAAATTCCTGGTGGTCTAGTAGACCCCCCATCCCGCAGTGCCCTACCACCCCACCCCTCAACCCATAAACGAGCCGGCGACTGGCACAGCCCTCCTCTCACCACCACAGCTAGCCAATGACTGGGCTCTGAATGAGCATGTACTGCATGTAGCACAGGCTCAGTGATTGACAGCAGCTGTCAGTCACTGAGTGTGTACTGTTTACAGTATGTGCTCATTCAGAGATCAGTCGGGGGCTGACTGAGGTGGTGAGAGGTGGGCTGTGCCAGTCACTGGCTCTTTTTTGGGTTGGGGGTAGGGTGGTAGGGCATTGCAGGGTGGGGTGTCAATTAGACCACCAGAAATTTTGAAATTTCTTTTAACAGTGGGTCGGTCCTCTAGACCACCAGGGATATTCTAAATATAATGAGAGATTGGTGCTGGGGGGGGCTGCTAGACTGCTAGGGATATTATTCATTATTACAATGGGAGATCACGGCTTGGGGGGTACTGTTAGACAACCAGGGATATTATTAATCAATATAATGGGGGATCTGGGCTTGCAGGGGACTGCTAGACTACCAGGGATATTATTAATTATTATAAAACGAGATAGGGGCTTGGGGGGAACTGCTAGACTACCAGGGATATTATTAATTATTATAATGGGAGATCAGGGCTTGGGGGGCCCTAGACTACCAAGGACTGCTCGGGGACATTGCCACATGGCTGCCCATAGCTTGCAGCAACCTGTCTAGGTGCATCCTCTGTTTGGCACACCGCTACAGTTGCTGCAAGCTGTGGGACTGTGCCCGGTAGAGAATCTGACACAGGGTCCATGGCACACTGGCGATCGGCGCAAGCCACCTTTGGCCAAGTTTTGAGCATTGGGTCCCTTGTGTAAAAAGATGCGGCATTCCAGATTCTGAAATGTGGTCTGCTTTAGAAAAGGAAGTCGCTGTGCCAAAGGGGCACCACCCTTGCAACCTACATTGGAGTGCGCAAGGTCCCAAGGGGGCTTGTGCCACAGTGGGGCTGCAACATCCTCTTTTTTTGGGATTTAGGAAGCCCCACCATGGGCACAGCAAGGGGCTCAAGTTAGACCAGCATGGAGCTGGTCTAACCCCCTTGCACCAGTGCCACACAAGGCGGTGAATTGGGAGTGCTCTGAATGTAGGATCCAGAGATGGAAGGGATGGAGAAGTGACATGGGGCATTGGGGAGCCAGTGGGCATGCCAAGGGGTGATTTGGCACCCATTAGGAGTGCCATTTATATAACTATTATGGCAATGGATGGTATGTGGTGTTCCAGGGACAAACAGTGCCATGGCTGCAGGTGGCACAGCCCTGGCAGCAGCCCCAGCCTTGGGCAATGTTTGTCACTTGAACACCCCTTACCATCCATTATCATAATAGTTATAATAATGGCTCCCCTTCTGGTGCCCGATCACCCTCTGCCATGCCTGCCGGCTTCCCCACCCTTTCCAGTTACATCCACTGTGCCCCTTCTTCCCCGGAACCCCTCCTGGCAATCTTGTTTTGGGTTGTGCCAGGCAGGGGGCTGGATCCCTATAGCAATTCCTGCAGGTGCGCCTAGTGTTTGGTGCTAGCCTGTGAGTGTGGCAAGTCCCAGGTTTTTGGTGCAGGGACTTCTATTTTTTCAGAATTTAGTGCAGGGTCCCTGACTAACCCGGCATTTGCTGCAGCCCTAGAGCACCACAACCTGAGGTGATCTCAGGGCTCTTTGAGAATCATGACCCAGATCTCCAGAAGGACATAGAGTAAAGGCGGTCCAGAGGACGGCAACTAAAATGGTGCTTGGTCTGTATCAAAAGCCCTACAAGCAGAGTCTAGAGGACCTTAATATTTTCCCCCCTGAAAGGGGGGGATATGATAAAGACCTATAAATACCTCATGGATGTAAGTAAGGCTCTGGACTGGGGAGTATTTTTCAAAAGAAAAGGTGCTCAAGAATAAGGGGACATGCTATGAAGCTGGGGGGAATATTCAAGAGAGATGTGAGGAAGTACTCATTCAAGGAAAGAGTGGTGGATTACTGGAGCAGCATTCCAGTCGAGGTGGTGGGGGCAAAAACAGTGGTGGGGTTCAAGAATAGATGGGATAAGCACAAGGGAATCATAATGGAAAAGAAGAGGGGAGGGAGAAAGAGCTATAGATTGGTCACAGTCTGCAGTGGCAGTGTAGGTAGGCAGAAATGGGCAGACTGGATGGGCAAGTGGTCCTTTTCTGCCATCAAATTCTATGTTTCTATGTAGAATACTAAGTGTTTTGTTAGTCTTAAAAAGAACATTTTGCTTGTTACTTGCTTTAGCATCTAAATTAACTAAGGTTAAGGCAGTAAATAAGGGAGGTGTAAGAAGTATGTGTGTGAGTAAGTGGAGTGTGTTATAGTTAGGTCTTACAGCTACAGCTTATCTGGATGAGTACCATGAGTTAATTTAATACTTGTGCATAGTTCAGTCTTAAAACTACACCCTAACTAGGTGTAGCTGTACGAGTTAATTCAGTACTTGTGTTATAAAACAAAATGATAATATTAAATGCACGTGTAACCCCCCACTGGCCACTTGTTTAACTAGTAAGCACACCTCCCATATTTCTGTCTAGGGGAAAGAGAGGGCTGGGGGTACAGTGGCAATGTTTACAGACAAAATGACCATTACTAAACCCAAGTCCTGAGGAGAGAACTTTTGCCAGGGGCTACGCTAGGTCTGCACTTCTGGAGGGGTACCCAGTAATTCCACACAGGAAGCAGTAACAAGAATGTCCAAACCAGGATGAGATTCTAGAGTGTGGCTTTATTCCAAAGTTGGTACACAGAAGCAAAGGTGGACCCCCAAGGGTTTACACTTCGTGGCACAAGGCAAAGCAGAACACAACATCTGTAGCAGACAGAAACTCTAACTTCCCATATTGCATAGGACTTCGAACCCTTTCAGCGGAAAAGCATCAGCTGACACACACCTTTTTTCTGGTGGCACTAGCCACAACGGAGCATACAATTTCTTCTAGTGGCAAGGGCCACAACTTAGAACATTTCCCATATGGCATAGGATTTAGAGGCTTGGCAATATGGCAGCAAGCCACGACGGAGCACACTGGTGCTCAAATTTAACATAACCCACACCAGGGGGTAAACTTTTTCTTCCGGCATTGGCCATATGACCTGAAAAATAGGCACCCTAACAGAACACAAAGTGCTGAACTGCTTACTGCAGATGGGGGATTGCCACCTTTTGCTTCCTCAGTCCATACCCAGCCATTCTTTCAGAGTTACACCTCAACATTTAGTAAAACAGTAGAACTATGTATTCTGGAATGTGTGGCACATTCAGCATATGTAACACACTACTTCTGAGTGTAAATTAAAGTCCTGAACAATGTGTCAAGTCTACCATGGACTCCACGATTGTCAGCCAACTTTAGGAAAGGCTTGAGAACTGTCTCAAACAGAAATGGGTGCATAGGTCCCTTTGTCAGAGCACACCTCAAAAAAAAAGAAGGCAGATACATTTCTCCTGGGATACCCAAAGTCAGAATTACTCACAGTTGTCAAACAAAAGGCAGCTTCAACTGTCCCGGATCAAAACAGGGGATTGCCTCTCAGATCCATTCTGCAGTCCTCCTCATCTCACCGGTGATGAGGAAATCAGGAACTCCTGCTAGACTGTTTCCACCACTTCTACAAGGCAAGTAGATGTTTCTCAGCACTAGCAGGGGCGTAGCTAGAATGGTGCAGGGGGTGCAGTCACACCCGGGCCCAAGAGGGTTTAGGGGCCCACTACATAATAGACTAAATTAATGTTTTTTTCACTTCCACCCTGAACCTTTAAGCGCCCGCCTCGCTGTGCAGCTTTTTTTTTATTGTTCCAGATTCATCTCAGGAGTTGGGGGTCCAGGGCCGCTGCCCACTGTGCTGCTGGTTGCTAGCTCTAGTAACAGTACACTAATACAAACACTGTACTTCTGTTCATTATGTTGCTTGCACGCATGTGCAAGAAACATAGTGCCATCGTCCGAGTTTTTGGAGGTGTGGCACCCGTCTTCCAATTCAGTCAGTGAGTTTGCAGGTGCGGCCGCAGTTCTCCAATGACTGCTGCAGCTGTCTATGACAGCAATCAAAAAAATGCAGTGGCATACAGTTGAAAGGAAGAGCTCCGCTTCAGTGAGCAGAGCTCTCTCCCCCCACACACACACCCAAGCACGCATATTGCATGCTGATGCGGTCCCTCCCCCCATGCACTCACTGTATGGCCGACGGGGGTGCCCAATCCCCTGTCAGCTCCACTCCTCCCCCCCCAACAAAAGCTGTCCAGG
The DNA here is from genome assembly GCA_016271365.2 of Neoceratodus forsteri. Classification (NCBI taxonomy): domain Eukaryota; kingdom Metazoa; phylum Chordata; order Ceratodontiformes; family Ceratodontidae; genus Neoceratodus; species Neoceratodus forsteri. The sequence continues at coordinate 143,785,313 of CM057457.1, read as the reverse complement.
TGGAACGCTGGGAGCCCATCCCAGCGTGGCAAAAAATGTTATAGCCGACGGGGGTGCCCAATCCCCCATTGGCTCCATGCTGCACGCCCCCCCCAAAGCTTTCCAGGTGCCACGCTGGGAGCCCACCCCAGCGTGGCAAATCTTGTTATAGCCAATGGGGGTGCCCAATCCTCTGTCAGCTCCAGCCCCCCAGACAGCCTTTTCAGCTGCTATGCTGGAGCCCACCCTGGCGTGGCAAGCGTCCCGCGTCGTCTTAATTAAAAAAACCCTGTAAATAAAAAAGTAATTCCCTACTTGATCTCCCTACCCTCACCCGCACCCACCCCACTGCCACCTGCCTCCCCCACCCCCTCACCCCATACTTACCTCCGGAGCTCGGTGTGACGATCATCGGTGGACTGGGAACACGTCTGCACTCTTCAAAGCCGACCGCGAACTGAGGAAATGCCGGTAAGCTGTATAATGGAATAAATGGGTTTTTTTCAACTTTGTTGCATATCTCAGGCATTTTTGGAAATTTTGGGCTCAAATTTTCAACATGGGGTTTTTGGGACCCCTCCTCATGAATTCTTGCACTGTCATGGTGTTAATCGAGTCCGAAGGGTGATTTCACGGTCACTGTACGAAATCACCTTTCAGGACCAATTTATGAAATGACACTGCCATTGTTCATAAGGTGGGCTCTCAAAAAGCCTATGTTGAAAATTTGGTGAAAAAATTCCTAAAAATGACTGTTTTATGAGCGTGCGTTGCGCAGTTCCTACGCACGCTCGTAAGTTCACGACTTTTCAATATTTTCACTCCACATTTTCAACATTGCCATTTTACCACACCTCCTTATGAGCAGTATAGCTGTCATTTTCACTCCTGCCCAAAAGCGTGTTTCCGCCCATATGGCGCACAGTGGTGCAGTTGGTGTCTTGAAATCAATGTATGGGACACATAAGAAAATCACAGTGACACTGTTCATGAGCAGATGTCTTAAAATGGCTATGTGAAAATTTGGTGAAAAAATTCCCCTAAAATGACTATTTTACAAGCGTCGTTGCGCAGTTCTTCACATGCCTTTCATTAAGTTTGCAATTTTCAATATTTTCACTCCAGATTTCCAACATTGCCATTTTACCACACCTCCTTATGAGCAGTATGGCTGTCATTTTTCACATCCTGCCCAAACGTGTTTCCTACATGTAGCTACAATGGTGCAGTTCTGTGTGCAAATCCATGTATGGGACACATTAAGAAAATCACAGTGACACTGTTCATGAGCAGAGGTCTTAAAATGGCTATGCTGAAAATTTGGTGAAAAATTCCTAAAAATGACTGTTTTAGGAGGCGTATGCTATGCAGTTCTTATGCACGCTCGTAAGTTCGCGAGTTTTCAATATTTGCACTCCAATGACTTCCAAATACCTAAACAGAACATACAAGCAAGCAACATTTGGCATTGACAAATGCTTGTTTTTCTAACAGTACACTACTGTACCCGTACCACATGACTCTCAGTGAGCAGACATACAGTCATGTGGTGCCAAGACGCTGGACGAAGTGTGCCTGCCTTAAGAAAATTGCGCCTTCTGTGTTGGTAGTCATGTGTGGTTGTTGTGGTAAAGCATGTTTTAGGAGAGAACGGAAGAGAATTTTCCTTAGACTAGCAGTCTTCTAGGTAGTCGGAGAAGTGAAGTGCTGTGGTGGGAGAGTCTTTATGACTCTCAATTAATTGGATTGTCGGTCTCTGTGTGAATGTGCACTTGGCGGTGGCGTGGCGGAGAGGAGACTGAGCTGAGAAATGGAGGATGACAGTAGAAGATCCGTGTCTGAGTCAGACCTGACGACCACCATGTCCGAGTCCGACTAGAGAGAGAGAGAGAGAGAGAGAGAATCAGTGAAGAGAGAGGGAGGGTCCGAGCGGCTACCAGCTAGGTATTGACGAGAATGAGAGTTTTTTATGGGCGTTGCTAGGAGGATTCCTGAGTTGACCTCTTGTCCGTGACAGTCCGTTGTCTCTGTCTGATGACATTGATGATGGGAACGGGTCGGATCCTCCTAGCTGAGCCGACAAGATGTGTCCGTGAGAGTGCCTTGGCTTATTGTTGCTTGCCTCCCGAGTCCAGACTGGTGGACAGGACTCTGACTTATGTTCCAAATCCAGCCAGCAACACATGACATTCTGATTCATTGTTCATTCACATTTTATTTTGGTGCCTGCCGGGGGGGGGTCTTCTGTGACTGTCACTGTGTCTGCGTAAATTATAATGTTTCACCTCTTATCTACCAGGAAGGCTGAAGCCAAGGCACAACACACATAGTCTAAAGTTAAAAAACCAAAAAAATACTTGTTTTTTTCTTTCCAATTTCCAATGATGGTGTGTGTGTGTGACTGACTCTAAAAAGTTGGTGAAGAATTCCTGGGGGGGGGAGGATCACGGTGGTGGGTGGAAGAGATCAGTAATACATGTTGCTACAGAGCTTGAGAGGAGAGCAAGGCAAATCCAGTATCACAGCAGATAATGGAAAACATAATGAGTCAAGAGAAAGAGAACAAAAAATGAACAGACAAAACAAAATACAAAGAGCATTATCCAATTGCAGAACTTAATGTCATTATTGTGCCACATGGAAGAGTGCAAGAAGAATGATAATACAGAGTCTGGAACAGAGATATGAGTCGAGATTCTAGAACCGGTGTGGTAGGGTTCACAATAACCACCTGAGGAGAGAGAGAGAGTGAGTACTCCAGTTATAGTAGGTTCAGGATCAGGTTGATTAAAAAAAAAAAAAAGATATGGAGGAAACTGCTCAGCAAATATGGAACACGTGCAGTGGGGTCTTTGACAAGGAATGGGTTGGACAGCTGGGGATAATTGTTCCCGGGGTCCAGCACCAAAGAGAGGGCCCAGGCCATCCAGCATGCTACTGTATACAGTTACATAGGGGCCAGGTCCCCAGAGTCTGAACTTTTCCCAGGGGCCCAGAATTTCTCTCAAGGGGCCTGAGTGCAGTTGTTGTGGGTATATAGAGGTCAGTTTCTTTAGGGTAATTGGCTATGGCTGGCTTGGCAGACTGCTGCACACCACCAGCAGCTTGGCTTATCACAGTGCGGGATTGGGGATTTTCAGTTTTTTGTCTGTAGGCAAGGGTGTACTTAGGCTGCTGAACCTTGATGAAAATGTATTTTTAATTTAAGTCACACTGCAATAAAGAGGTTTGGTTAATGGCTTGATCAAGAACACACCTGGGGAAAAAAATCTCCCACCAAGCTACTGCTACTGCAGTAGTCTGCCAAGCCAATTTTAATGCCCTATAGAAACTGATCTCTATACCCATAACTGCACTTGCTATCCATATTTGCAGGACAGTTTCCTCCTTACTTTTTATTTATTTATTGAAATGTTTCACCAGGAGGACACACTGAACAACAAGTTGCTCATCTCATGGTGTGACCTGGGGGGAGGGGTTACATAGGTTTGTGAAGGATGATCAGTTACAATAGTATATGGGTAGTACAAACCACACAACATTGTAAGATTGTGCAACAGTTGGAACACAAGGTATTGTATAATAAACAGTAGTGGAACATTGGGTAAATTACATGTCCAAAATCATACAAAAGAACATATAAATGTACAAAACAGTAATAATGTGATAGAACCATTTATAGTGCATGAGTGTACCAGGAGCAGGCTTGATAGGGTTGATACCTTTGGATGAGGCAAAAACAGACCCTAAGCTCCGCCCCTAGCCCCACCCCTTTTCATGACTTATGTATTGTTCCTCCTAGAAAGCCATATTGTTATATCAATAAAAGATGACACTTAAGCAGCAGTTCAACAAAAATGTTAAGATACTGTACTTGTTAAAGTAACTTTTCTATGTTCTTCCTAGTTATTTACTTATGTATTTATTTATCCCACCCACCCCTCCTTCTACCTCCCTCCCAGTTACTCCTCAATGCCCACTCTGTCTTCTCACTTTCCTACTCTACCTGGCACAACTGGCAACAACTCAGTTTTTCCACTCCACCTTTCCCCTTTGACAATGCCCTTCTGGCAGCTTACTTCATGTAAATTTTGTTTGCTTTGACTCATTATTCTTAAATGTATTCTGAGATTTAAAGCCTCTAACTCCACAGTTCACTAAAATACCTACTTGCTGCCTACATAGCAAAGGTTCCCCATGTTAGAATCGAACCTTGTACTTTTCAGCACAAAAACCCATGACCCTTCCACTGTGCTACTGGGTCAATACAGAATTACTCTGTGCTTTCTCTCTATTATTCTGAGTTGTTAAAGCTCTTAAAGCCTCTAACTCCATACTTCACTAAAATACTTACTTGCTGCCTACATAGCAAAGGTTCCCCATCTCAGACTTGAACCTTTGGCACTAAAGTCTGTGACCCTTCTACTGTGCTAATACAGGATTACTCTGTGCTTTATCTACTTTATCCTCATTATTCTGAGTTTTTAAAGCTCTTAAAGCCTCTAACTCCATAGTTCACTAAAATACCTACTTGCTACCTACATAGCAAAGGTTCCCCATGTCAGACTTGAACCTTGTAGGTTTAGCCCCAAAGGCCACAACCCTTCCACTGTGCCACTGGGTCCATACAGAATTATCCTGTGCCTTATCTCCTCTATCCTCATCGCCCCGGATCCTGCACTACTAAGCCACACCATGATCACTCTCACCTTCGCCAACATTATCTATCGCCCCCTACCTTTTCTCTTACTATACACCTTTATCATGGTAGATATCCCTCCTAGCTGCTGCTTACCAGGACTCTGCCTTTGCACCCCAGAGTCTGTTTCAGGGGACCTGACACTCCTGCCCTTGACACAAACCACCTTCTCTACCTTGACCCACAGAACTCCCAGGATCCTCCCACCCATCTCCAGCCACTGTGTTTTATGCCTTACCTCCCAGTGGTCACTGCCTTGTTTTGCCTCTCCCTTCCTAAGGGAAATGCCTGCCCCTGTCTGCGTGCTGCTCCCCGCTTGTACTACCCGGACACGCTCCAGGGCGTTAACAGATCTGAGGCTTGCCTCCCTACGGGTATTAATGCTACTCCTCCTGATCTCTGGAAACATCCACCCTAACCCTGGTCCTACCCCCTTGACACCAACTAATCAGACTGCACCTGGGGAGCTCTGTATAGCCTCCATCAACATCTGCAGTCTGCTAAAGAAATTTGATAACCTACAAGGGCCTTCGACCTGGTTGATCATGCCATGCTATCAACTCAGCTAAGATCAATTGGCCTATCCTCTGCTGCTCTCATTTGGTTCTCCAACTATCTACATGGTAGAATGCAGCGGGTTAAATATGGCAAAGAGCTCTCGGGCTCCATCCCTGTAACAATGGAGGTCCCTCAATGCTCCGTCCTTGGACCCCTGCTCTTCTCCATTTTTGTTAATAATCTCCCCGCAGCCGCTGCTCACTGTAAACCAATCCTCTATGCAGATGATCTGGTCATTCTGTCTCACTCCCCAGAGATGGGGGTCATTAACCACCACCTGAGTGACAACCTAAGAAATATTCAGACATGGATCTCGACCCATAAGCTGGTCCTTAATCGAAAAAAAAAACAGGCCATGCTCTTTGGGTCCCTGGTCAAGATTAAGGCCTCCCCTGTGCCATTCTGTGTCTCTGGTAAAGGTGGCGTCCCGACCCCAATCACGGACAACTTCAAGTACCAAGGGGTGATGCTGGACCCGCAGCTTGACCTTGGCCGCCATATCCAGAATACATGCAAGACTGTCAACTGCAAACTGGGTCTGGCCTATAGAGCAAAAAATAACCTTGCTCCAGCTGCACGTATTGCTCTTGCCAGAGGTGTGCTTCTCCCCTCGCTATGTTATGGGCTCCTTCTGTTTGCCTGCACCACCAAAGCCCATCTCTCTAGGTGGTCGACTGCCTACAACAATGTCTGCCGCTTCGCTCTGGCGGCCCCCCAGCTCACTCACCATTGTGATCTCTATAGCAAGCTAAACTGGCTCTCTCCCTCAAAGCACATTGACTTTGTCCTTGGGTGCGTCACAGGAAAGGTCCTTGGCACTGGCACCCCACCAGGGGTGGTGAGTTTACTTGACCCGGCTGCCTCCTCTTCCTACCACCTTAGGTCTCACGGGCCTGCCACACTCAAGGTACCTGTGACTCGGACTCAAATGGGTGGAAGGAATTTTGCAGCATGTGCCCCTAAACTATGGAACACCTTCCCCGCCCAGGTCCGTGTTGCTCCATCACAGGGCACCCTGCGTTCCTCCCTACGGAACCACCTCAAACTCTCATCGGCCTGTGGTTGCCCAAAACCCCTGTGACATAATTATTGTACTCAGCCCTTATGGATAACAGTGGCTCTTATGTTGTTGATAGTTAAGTACCTGCTGGTATTCAATCCATGCCTTTGTACTGTTCCTAATTGGCACATACCTTACTCTGTTGTGTTTATGCTAACAAAAATATGCCTCACAAGACCTGTAATTTGTGTATTCTGTATCATGTTGTCCTCACGTGACTTGTAAGCTTTTCCTAATTATATACCATGTTGTTCTAAGTATGTAAGTATGTAATTTCCTGTACTCTCCTGCATGGCTGGATTAACATGTATGCAAATTACGCCAGTGAGTAGGGCCTCGTGGCTCAGGAGGGACCCACTCACTGTAATTTACTAATCAGAGAATTTCACTTTCCCTACTAGGCACCACCATGGCCGCTGGCCATCTGAATTGCCCAAAAAAGCACCCCCTCCCCATCAGATTCGGCCCCTGCTGCCCCTGGTCCAGTGGTCCTAGGTCCCCCCCTGCTTGTCCTCAGACTGAGTCAGCCATCATCAGGCTAGTCCCAAGCACTGCAGAAACGAGCCTCTCTCGCCTCTGCCTTCACCTCTGATCCAATCATCCACCCTGTCCTCAACCACACAACCAATAATGTCCGACCACGAGAGGTCAGGTCCTCCGGAGGTGTGGCTACTGGCCGGGAGTGGGAATCAGTGGAGTGCGTGAGCGCATTGCGTCAGGGTGTGTGACTGCAGCAGTGAGGAGTCATTAATGAGGAGGAGGATGAGAGCTCTGTGGATGTTGATGAGTCGTCGATGCGCATCCGGTCAGTAATCATCATTGGTGGTCGCCCCTGGGCCTGGTCTCTCAATCGAAGAAGAAGACACAGCATAGCAGAGCAGACTAAGCAGAGAGATTGGGCTGCAGGACTCAGTCAGTGCTGTGCTGCTTCTTGGAGTAACTTGGGCGGGCCGGGCAGGCCTCTGGTCCTGCTGTGAGGAGTCCTTCCTTTCTATGGTGCCTGGCCGAGTCATCGTGTGTGTCGCCGCCTGCAACATGAGGATGTTGGAGTTGACGATCTCAGACTATCATCACCAGGACTGGAGTCAGACAGTCAGTCAGTCAACATCCTCATCACAATCAGTCAGGCCAAAGGAGGTATGTTGTTTTTTTTACTAGTCTGCATGGCCGTGCTCAGGTTAACAATATATCCAAGATAGCGTAACTGGGATGCATCGTTGACATTTTCCTTTACCTGAGAATCTTGCTCATACCAAGTTTTTTGTTTACTTTTTTGTTTGTTGTTTGTTTTGCACCTAGGTGCAGTTGAAGCACTGGTCACACAATAAGTGCGTCTGGCAGGATTTGAACCCAGGTCATGGGCTCTGAAGCCTATTCTTGAGTCTGTAACCCATACTGCCTTGGTTGTTTAGTAGGAGCCTTGATGGGGGGGGGGTGCTACCTTTAAGGCAGAAGTGTTAAATGATTTAGTCCCTTCACCTTTGATTGAAGGGGTTTGGGGAGTTACGACTCGTTCTAACCCAGGGGATAAGAGGATTTGCACATGCTGAGAGTGACAGGTTAGGGTAATCTGCAATCCTAGTGCCTTAGGCAGAAAATGCAAACACCAGGCTGCTGAATCTTACACACACACCACTGTAGAAGAGTGGGATGATGGCATTTAGGGGCCCCCCAGGCCACAAAATATCACTTGGAGTAGGGCCCCCAAATCCATTAATCTGGGCCTGCTCTCCCGGGTCGTACCTGAAAATAGGCAATTGTCTTGTCTAGTGTACTTACCTGGTTAACAAAAGCTAAATAAATGAATAAATAAAGGGTGGGTTGCTCAGCAGCAACCAGATATTATCTCAGTGGTTGAAACCTGGCTAAGTAGCTGCACTCCTGACTCCACAGTAGCTCTGCCAGGGTACACAATATTTCATGTTGACAGACTAGCCAAAAAAGGGGGAGGATGTGCAATTTACCTCTGTGACAACCTCCAAGGTCTCACTCTGCCATCCCCAGCCCTTAACCATGGTGCCCAGGTCCTCTCCATCCAAGTTAATGTTGCTCCTTCCAGGGCACCTCTTTTCATCTCCTGTATCTACATCCCATCCAGGAATCAAAAAGGTGCATTCCAGTCAGTTCTTACCCACCTCCAGCAACATCCAGATAAGGCAAAAATGATTGCCCTGGGTGATTTTAACATTAACTGGTTAGCGGACACTGCCACACCATATAGGGATGCCGCAGCTGCCCTCAATCTATCTCAAGTTGTGCCCACTACCACCCAGCACAACCTGAGAACAGGTACCTTGACCCTCATCGACCTGATTCTTACTAATTGCTCAACCAAATTCACCCAGGTCTCCGTGCTACCTGATGCACTGAGTGACCACTCGCCAGTACTTGGGCGTTGGTCCTGCTTAGCTACAAAGACCCCTCCTGAAGTTAGTTTTCAGTGAACACTCAGACCAGGCAAGCTACAGTCCTTGAAATACCACCTCAGCAGCTGGGGCTGGTCTCCCATTACTTCCTCACCCGATATTGATTCAGCCCTGGAGTACTTTGTCAATTCCTTCAATTCCACCTGTGACCTTTATGCACCCTTCTGCAAATGAGTCATGAAAGGATTTGACACCCCTTGGATGTCCCAGTCCCTTCTGGACCTCATGGGCCACTGAGACAATCTCTGGAACATAGCCTTGGAGACTGGAAGGCCTGCTGATAGGCAATACTACTGTGAGGCCAGAAACTGCTGCACCTGGCAGGTCCAACAGGCAAAGGAAGATTACTACAGGGCTGCCCTCACCGCCTCCTGGGGGAAGGGACACAATTTCTGGGACTCCCCCAAAGATCTTGGTGGCAAAATCTCTAATGCCCCCCCCCAGATACTGGTAAATGGTGGTATCTCCATGGACCCTAACACAATAGCAAATGCACTGAACTCCTCATTCTCAGACCTCAGCAGCATGCTCCCTGTGACAACCCACCTCTCCCTCTGGGCTGAAACAGCTTTTAGAGAGGTGTCTGTCCTCGGGTATTCGCTGCCACCAGCCGGACTTTCCTTCCGGCACCTCTTTCAAGTGTACAAACTTGAATAATTAAACGTACAATTGCACAAGTTAAAGTCTGGCAGTGTGTCTCTCTCGGGTGGCGGATGCTACAGAGAGTTTACCTCAGCCAGTGGAAACCAAATATTAGCTTAGAAAAATGACATCACAGTCACAACTGTTGAGCAAATAAATAGCTTTTACTTAACAGAAAGTGCATTGAGCATTTACAGGATATATATTTACAACACAAGAGAATAACACTCATACAGGAAAAGTAAACAAATGTTTTTAAATAACAGATGGCAAAAGAAGAAGGCTAGTACTGAAATATGCTATCACTAAACTTACCCTTCCCTGTCCTTACAAGTGACACTGGACCCTGTTCTAACTGGCAGCTCCCACGGACATAGCTACAAGGTGGGCTCGAAGCTTATGTTTCCCCTGCCAGCTTCCAAAGCACAAGAGAGCCTTCTCTGTCTTTTAGAAGGTTATATACTCTGTGGAGAATAGTCATTCCTATTCTCCCTTTAAATGCACCAACCAACTAACATGTATGTATTTAATTGTCCCAGTCAGAGTGAACACCTATCAGTGACCAATTATATTCCCTTTTCACCTTAAGTTTATATTTGAATGATCCAATCCAATCAAACTGCCCTGTGTCCGTGTCTGCAGGTCTGTGTGTGTCAGGAGATGTCCACTTGAGATTTATGACCCAGCTCTTATCTAGCAGCTAGGAATTCCACAAGCTGGATGCTGATGGACAGAGGATTTCAGCCTGACTGTATTTTTTCCAAACTGCTAAAAAAATAAGGCACCTACAGAATCCAAACCATTAACTCTTTCCTGACCATTTCTGTCACACTCCCTGCCAACTTTTTTGCACTCACCCCTGCCATAACATCGACACCCACCCAAGTACCCCCTTTCCGCTTCAAGGTCATCTCCTAGCATGATGCTGCTCACCTGCTGTTAAAGGCACTCAGTAAATCCCGGTTCAGCAGTGACACTCTCGATCTTAAAATACCAAGGCTCACTCTCCCTGAAGTACTCTACTCCCTCACTGTCCTGCTAAACCGCTCCCTTGCCTAGGTAAATTCCCCTCCATGTGGAAAAGTGCCCTCATCACTCCTCTTCTGAAGAGTAGGGACTGAATCCAGCCTAGTAATTATCGGCCCATCTCAATTCTACCCCCTCTCTCCAAGGTCCTTGAAAAGACACTCGCCACCCAAGTCACAGACTACCTTGCTCAACACAATCTCCTCTGCCCCGAACAGCATGTTTTCCAAAAAAAACATAGCACCACAACCGCACTTTTCGAATATACCAGCACTATCCATGCAAACTTGGACGTAGGCCAGATTTCTGGTGCCGTCTATATAGATCTTTCCAAAGTTTTTGACACCGTCCACCACTCACTTCTCCTAATCTCGCTAACGCAAATAGGTTTCTCATAGGATACCACCACTTGGTTCTCAAACTACCTATCTGATAGAACTCAGAGAGTCAGACTAGGGCATACCTTATCATCCCCCCTCAGAATTACATCTGGGGTTCCCCAAGGGTCAATCCTTGGCCCCCTACTTTTCACTCTATTCCTGAACTCCCTGCCCAAGGCCTGTTATGGGAGTCTTCTACTATACGCAGATGATGCCGTCTTATACAGCACCCACACCAACCCCACCGCCCTCCAAGTAGCCCTCCAAGGGTCATTTAATGAGGCTGAATCCTGGTTTGCTGACCATAGGCTTGTTCTAAACTATAAAAAACAACCAAAATCCATGATGTTTGCCCATGCCCAAAACAAGTTCAGTAACCACCCCCTACTCATCCATAACTCCCAAAACGAGACCCTGGAACAAGTTTCTACCTTTAAATATTTAGAAGTTACCCTAGACTCAGGGCTAACCTACCATGAACATATCTGCCAACTTAATACTGCTGTAAATGTGTGCATTGGTCTGCTCTACCGCTACAAGCACTGTCTCCCCCCTGAAGCCCTACAGCTAGCCATCTCCTCCTCCATCCTGTCACTCATTGATTATGGGATTATCTCCTATGATGCTGCCGACAACACTTCCGTCAACAAAATTAGGGTTTCCCTGAATAAAACCTGTAGACTGGCCACAGGATGTGAACGGCTAATGCACAGCTGTACACTTTATAATGATTGCCTAAAGTACCAGACCTGTCTCCTCGCCAAGAAAATCGTGACTGGCCTCACCCCCCTGCTCTTGTGGCACTGCTCTTCCCCTCTAACAGCACCAGATGCACATGTCACACTGAGAAATTGCCCTACCAGGTTCCCCACTGTAAAACCTCCATGGGGCAAAGAACTTTCAGATACCGCACCCACAATTGGCTGAATTCACTGCCCACATCAGTTCTCCTGGCTCCTACCTTGGGACTGTTCAAATCCCTTCTCTGGAGCAATTTCTTGCATGACTCCACCTGCGACTGTACCTGACCCACTCACAACCTAAAACTGCCATGACAATGGACCCAGTTGGTGCTGCTTCTAGAGTGCCTGTCCCTGGTTTCAGTCCTACCCAATCCTCAGACTAGTTGACTCTCACTGGACTGGGCAGCTTGCACAATCCAGTCATAAATACTTCACTGCAACATCATCTGTACTATATGATTGCCCTGTAGACATTGTATTTAATGTGTTTTTGCCACTGTACTACATTTTCTTTGACTATTTTAATTATCCTGTACCACATCCTCCTGTAATACTTTGCCTTGTATCATCGTAAGGTGTGCTATTTCTCACACTGCTAGTTATACTGTGATGTCTATTCAATGTATGCTCTGTATTGTTTTCCATGACATGGATCCTTTGTAAAGGAGTCTCTGACTCAAAGGCATTCATTCCGATTGAATTCAATAAATAAATAAAAATAAATAAAATGTATGCTTGATTGTGTTGTTCTAACTGTTATTTATATCACCTGTAGCTTTTAGACCATGTATACCCCGTACTGAATTTTGTATTCAAACTACTTCCCTGCTAATCTCACACAAATTGTATTTCTATTCTTTGCATACTGACGTGGAACCTTTGTAAAAGACCCATTGGCTGAAAGGTATTTATCTGAAATTCTAATCAATCAATAAATAAATAAAATATTTTATTTATTGACATTGGTTTACCAGATAAACATACAGATATAAAAGAAATCTCATTTACAGATATGATCTTGGGGGAGACAAGGGAGACTGTAACTAGCATAGAACGGTATACATGGTACATAATAATACATAATAAAGAAATTGTTTCCTATGATGTGTACTTTAAATTTTTTTTTTGCTCTATTTCCTATTCATTTCCACAGTACTAGTTGAAAGCCAAAGAAGTGACCATACTTTTTCTTGAGGAAAAAAAAATAATTTAAAACATGTAAAAATACATAAATTATGTTAGAGATGAAAATGTTTACAAGCAAATGAAAGTGGAAGACAACTGGCTCTGTTACTGTTACAAAAGGTGGGGGTAGCTTTGCTGCTGTACCACTTTAAGGTGCAGTGGAAAAGATTAGGGTAAGTGCGTGCTAATGGTGTTAATGGCTATACTTTACACCTCCCAGGATGACTGCTTTCACAAACAAAGGGCTGTATTGACAACATAACTTGTTTTTAACCTGGACATGTAGCTGAAACAACAAGCATTTGTCAATGCCAAAAGTTCACTTGCAGGTATTTGCAGTGGTGTTTGGCACGTATGGTGCTTTACCCTAATGCCCTGTGCGATTGCTGGTATTTGCACAATAAATTTTCAGCATGACTTTTTGTTACCCCCATTGTGCGCTACATAGGCGGAAACACGTTTTGGGTAGGATGTGAAAAATGACAGCTGTACTGCTCATAAGGAAGTGTAGTAAAATGGCAATGTTGAAAATCTGGAGTGGAAATATTGAAAAATTCGCGAAACCTATGAGCTGCAGCATGGGATCTGTGCAATGCACGCCAGAAAAGAGTCATTGTCAGGAATTTTTCACCAAATTGTCAACATTGGCATTTTAAAACCTCTGCTAATGAACAGTGTCACTGTGATTGTCTTACTGTCGCCATACATTGATTTTGCACACGACTGCGCCATTATTGCACTACATGGGTGGAAACATGTTTTGGGCAGGATGTGAAAAATGACAGCTGTACTGCTCATAAGGAGGTGTGGTAAAATGGCAATGTTGAAAATCTGGAGTGAAAATATTGAAAATTCGCAAACTTACGAGCGTGTGTAGGAACTGCACAATGCACGCTCGTAAAGCAGTCATTTTTAGGAATTTTGTCACCAAATTTTCAACACAGCCATTTTAAGACCTCTGCTCATGAACAGTGTCACTGTGATTTTCTTAATGTGTCCCATACATTGATTTCGCACACAGACTGCGCCATAGAAACATAGAAACATAGAATCTGACGGCAGATAAGGACCGCTTGGCCCACCTAGTCTGCCCATTTTCCTACCTAACAGATAAGCTGCAGATCCTAGTTAACCAACAGCTTACTTCCTCTTACCCGCCCCTAGGACTGCCTTATGCCTGTCCCATGCATTCTTGAAGTCCACCACTGTTCTTGACTCCACGACCTCCTCAGGAGGCTGTTCCATGCATCCCACAATCCTCTTAGTGAAAAATACTTCCTCACATTACCCCTGAGCCGTCCCCCTCTATCTTCAAATTGTGCCCTTGTTCTTGCATCTCTTTTTCTGGAAGATGCTACCCTCTTGGACTTTGTTAATTCCTTGAGGTACTTGAAAGTTTCTATCATGTCCCCTCTCTCCTTCTTTCCTCAGAGTATACATATTAAGCTCCTTTAGTCTTTCTTTGTATGTCTTCTGGTGCAGACCCTGCACCATTTTGGTTGCCCTCCTCTGGACAGCCTCCACTCTGTCTATGTCTTTGCGGAGATGGGGTCTCCAGACTGTACACAGTACTCCAGATGGGGTCTCACCAACTGTCTGTACAGAGGATAACAACTTCCTGTTTTCTACTATTGATGCCTCTTCCTATGCATCCCAGTATCCCTCAGCCTTCTTTACTGCCTTCTCACATTGCTTGCCCACCTTTAGGTCATCTGATATAATTACCCCGGTCCCTTTCCATTTTACTGTTGTCAGTATCTCACCCCCATTGTGTGCTTCCCTGGGTTTTTGTTTCCCAGGTGCATTACCTTGCACTTCTTTGCATTGAATCTGAGCTGCCATACATTTGACCATTCCTCCAACCTTGCCAAGTCCCTTCTCATCCTTTCCACTCCATCTTGTGTATCAACCCTGTTGCAGATCTTTGTGTCATCTGCAAAGAGACATACTTTTCCCTCCAGTTCCTCTGCAATGTCACTTATAAAGACATTAAAAGGACTGGTCCCAGTACTGAACCCTGTGGTACCCACTAGTAACCCTCCTTTCTTCACTGTGTACTCCATTTACTACTATCCTTTGCGTCCTGTTGTCTAGCCAATTTTTTATCCAGGCTACCACCTTGGGACCCATTCCAAGGCTGTCTATCTTGTGTATTAATCTTTTGTGGGGGACTGCATCAAATGCCTTGCTAAAATCTCAGTAGACCATGTCCACAGCCCCTCCCTGATCTACTACTTTGGTCACCCAGTCAAAGAAATCTATTAGATTCGTCTGACACGACCTTCCCATCGTGAATCCATGCTGCCTTGGGTCCTGTGCCCCACTGGCCTCAAGGTACTCAACAATTCTTTCCTTCAGAAGTGATTCCATCATTTTCCCTACCACTGAGGTCAAACTAACTGGTCTGTAGTTTCCTGCCTCTGTCCTGCTCCCACTTTTGTGAAGAGGAATTACATCTGCCCTCCTCCAGTCCTTGGGTACCACCCCATCCTCCCATGATTTGTTAAAGAGAGTAGTCAGCGATGTCACTAGTTCTACCTTTAGTTCTTTTAGAATTCTTGGGTGAATCCCATCAGGCCCCATTGCTTTGTCCACCTTCAATTTTATTAGTTCATTCAGAACCCTTTCTTCTGTAAATGGACTGGTATTGACCCCCGTCTTCAGAGTGTTTCTCTTGTTTGGTTTAGGTAACTCCCCCTCCTCTTCCTTTGTGAATACTGAGCAGAAATATTCATTCAGTAACCCTGCTTTTTCACTGTCACCCTCTACCCACATTCCTCTCCTTTATTAAGCTTCAGTATCCCTCCTTTGGTCTTTCTTCACTCTAATGTACCTATAAAGGTCTTATCCCCTTCTTAACAGAATTGGCTATCCTTTCTTGGTTTGGGCCTTTGCTATTCTGACTACCTTCCCAGCCTCTTTCTGCTTTAACTGATAAAGTTCTCTGTCCTGCTCCTTCTGTGTCTCCTTATATTTCCTGAATGCTGCCCTTTTCTCCTTAACTTTCCTGCCACCTCTTTGTGAACCATACTGTGGTTTTCCTTCGTTGTGTTTTATTGATTTTTTACGCAAAGGCTTGTTGCCTCTGTGATGGCTGTTTTGATCACTTCCCATTGTTCCTCCACCCTCCTTCTTGCCTTTGCTAGTGTTTTTCTGAAGCACTCTCTCATTTTCCCAAAGTCAGTCCTCCTAAAGTCTAGTACTCTTGCTTTTCATGGCTTGATTGTATGGCTGTGTTTATCGGAACCACACTGTTTGGTGGTCACTTGTTCCCAGATGGCTACCCACTTCTAAATCTGAGATTCTTTCTCCATCCCCATTTGAAAGTACCAGGTCTAAGATTGCTCCTCCTGAGTCGGTTCCAATACTAGCTGTCTGAGACATGCCCCTGTAGGGCATCAAGAATGACCCTGTCTTGGATGTGCCTGCAGCAAAGGTGCTCCAGTTAACATCTGGTATATTCAGGTCCCCATCAACAATATCTCCTTTTTCTGCCATTCTAAGAAAGCCTTCTATCATTTCCTTGTCCATTCCTCCCCTGAGATGGGGTCTGTATACAACCCCATGCGGATTGTGGTGCCATTTCCTGTCTTCAGGGTGACCCAAAGTGCCTCATCTGCCATTATGCGCTACATGGGTGGAAACATGTTTTGGGCAGGATGTGAAAAATGACAGCTGTACTGCTCATGAGGAGGTGTGGTAAAATGGCAATGTTGAAAATCTGGAGTGAAAATATTGAAAATTCACAAACTTACGAGCGTGCGTAGGAACTGCGCAATGCAGACTCGTAAAACAGTAATTTTTAGGAATTTTTTCACCAAATTTTCAACATAGCCATTTTAAGACCTCTGCTCATGATCAGTGTCACTGTGATTTTCTTAATGTGTCCCATACATTGAGTTTGCACACACATCGCGCCATTGTGCGCTACATGGGCGGAAACACGTTTTGGGCAGGATGTGAAACATGACAGCTGTACTGCTCATGAGGAGGTGTGGTAAAGTGGCAATGTTGAAAATCTGGAGAGCAAATATTGAAAATTCGCAAACGTATGAACGTGCGTACGAACTGCGCAATGCACGCTCGTCAAACAGTCATTTTTAGCAATTTTTTCACCAAATTTTCAACATAGCCATTTTAAGACCTCTGCTTATGAACAGTGTCACTGTGATTTTCTTAATGTGTCCCATACATTGATTTCACACACAGTGACTGCGAAATCATCCTTCGGGCTCGAATAACGCCATGACAGTGACATCATTCATGAGAAGGGGTCCCAAAAACCCCATGTTGAAAATCTGGTACAAAAATTCCAAAAAATGCCTGAGATATGCAATAAAGTTGAAACCCCCCTATCTAGCCCTTTATACAGCTTACTGGCATTTCCTCAGTTCACGGTCGCTTTGAAGAGTGCAGGCGTGTTCCCGTCCACCGAGATCGTCGCGCGAGCTCGAGATAAGTATGGGGTGAGGGGTGTGGGAGGCTGGGTGCACAGTGGTGGCAAGGGTTGTGGGAGGGGGACTGGGAGATCTACGGGAGCATTTTTCTTACAGGTTTAAAAAAAAAGACTACGTGGATATTTGCCACGCTGGGGTGGGCTCCCAGCGCAGCAGAAGATGGCTGGGGGCCAAGGAGCCGATGGGATTGCCCCTCGCCGCAACCACGCTGGGGGCGAGGAGCCAATGGGGATTGGGCACCCCTGTCGGCAAAGTGGACGCTTGCCACACTGGGGTGGGCTCCAGCGTGGCAGAAGGATGGCTTGGGGGCGGTGGAGCCGACGGAGGATTGGCACCCCCGTCGGCAAACAACGCTTGCCATGCTGGGGTGAGCTTCCAGCCTGGTACCAAAGTTTTGGGGCGGTGTGACGGGGAGTACGTGATTGGGGCGGCGGATGCGTGCCCGGTATGACAGTGGTGGTTTTCTTTGAAGCAGAAGCCCACCGCTGTCATGCAGAGCTCCTGCACCCATTGGTGCAGGACCACCACGCCTGCTCAATGGAGCACTGGATTGCAAGGGAGAGGCACACCTCCAAAGTGTGCTACTCTCCCAAAACGTTCCTTGCGCATGCGCGCAAGCGAATGTAATGAATGTTATGACAGAATCTGTTTCAAAAGTATGTTAGCACTCAAAATGGCTCAAAAACCTGACCAGCACAGAGCAAAACCAGATTACCTGATAGGGACCCTGAAAACCTGATCACCAGGTAAAAAACCTGACAGGTGACAACACTAAGGCTTGAGGTAGTACGCAAGTGCTGTTGGAGTAAAAAGGATGGGGTTAAGCTGTGCACACTGGTGACCCAGAAGGGCAGGAAGAGAAGAGAGGGGGGAGAGGCAAGAACTGAATATGAGGAGAAGGGGTAGTCATTTCCTGATTTCCCCCTTCAGGATGTTGAGAACCCTGCTGGGGGGGGGTCATGGTAGGAAGGCAGAAACTGGGGATAGGTATTAAGGTGGGTTAAAGCAGGCACAGCTGAGGGAAAGGTAATCATATAGGGCAGAGGTAAGGGAGTAGTTGGAGGAGGAGTGACATATTTCAGGGGGGAGGGAATTCTAGATTTTAGGGAAACGATGGGCAAAACCAGTCTGACCGATGAGGATGGAGCGGGGAGGGACCATCAAGGTGCAGGCGTCATTTGATCTGAGAGAGTGGGTGGGGGGAGGTGGAGTGTAGAGAGAGGATGAGAGATAGGAGGGGAGCCCCTGAACCAGAATTTGGAGGCACAGTGAGAGATGTGTCTGTGAGATAGTGAAAGGAAGGTTAGAAAGCAATAGAGTTCACAGTGGTGGGAGCGGAAAGGGGAGTCGATAGCAAAGCGGTAGAAGGAGTTAAAGAGAGTGTCCATCTTTGGTCAGGGAAGATTTGGGAGCAGCACCATAGACTATGTCATAGTAGTCAAAGATGGGGAGTATCATCTTCTAGACAATTCCACACCTCACAGTCAGTGAGATGCAACTACGATTCCTGTACAGAGCACCAAGCTTGGGGCGCAGTTTCTTCAGGATAGCGTTGATATGCACAGAGAAGTTGAGGTGCTGGTTGTGCCAAACTCCCAGATATCGAAATGAGGAGGTGTCCTCCAAGATGGTCCCATCAAGGGTGTGGAAGGTGGGTAGGGCCGGGAGCCTAGAGAGTCTCTGCCTGGTGCCAAAGGTAATTGAGATGGTCTTCTTGGTGTTTAGAAAAAGCTGGTGAGAAGCAAACTAGAGCTGAACTTGGTTGAAGTCATGCTGTAAAGCTGGTTTGCACAGCAGCAGGGTTTTTGCCGGAACTGTACAAAACAGTATAGTCAGCGAACATGTGGATAGAAGAGGATGAGCAGGCTGTGGGAAGATCATTAAGGAAAATGGAGAAGAGTAGAGGACCAAGCACTGAGCCCTGAGGGACACCAGTGTTGATGGGGAGTGGAGGGGAGATGGAATCAAGGATTCTCGCTGACTGGGTCCTTCCAATAGGGTAGGATTTAAACCAGTTGGCGGCTGACAGAGCAAGGCCAGCTGAGAAGAGTGAATCAAGAAGCAGAGGATGTGAAACAGTGTCGAAAGCTTTGGCTAGGTCGACAAAGATGGTCGAGGTGATCAGACCGTTGTCCATCCTTGAAAGGATGGAGTCAGTAAGCCTGAGGAGGGAGGTGGTTGTTGAGTGGTTCTTCCGAAAACCAGATTGGAAGGAGGTAAAGAAGGAGGAATCAGAGAGGAAGGGTGATAGCTGAGAGAGAACTAAATGTTCCTGAAGTTTGGCAAGGCTAGGAAGGAGGGAAATGGGCCGATAGTTGCCAGGAATGGATGTGTCACCACCCTTGGGGAGAGGAAGGACTGCAGCATGTTTCCAGGATGAGGGTACTTGGGCAGAAATAAAGGACAGGTTAAGGATTAGGGAGCTAGGATAAGCAATTGCAGGAGCAGAAAGGTAGAGAAGTTTAGGATCGAGCTCATTTGGTGAGACACCTTTAGAGGGGTTGAGGGATAGGAAAGCATTAAGAGCTTTGTCAGGGGAGATAGTAGAAAAGGAAAATGGGGGGTAGGCACTGACTGAGGCGAAGGGCTGAAGGTGGCAATGAGGAGAGGGAATTTAGAAGAGACGTAGCGCACGGAGTGTACAGTAGTACATCTTTTTTTGGTTTGTTTAGAAAACTACTATAGCTTTACTGATGGTTATTATGAAAGACAGTCTGGCAAGGCGTGTTGCAACACAGCTCAATGGTCGGTGCTTACTCAGAAATGGGCAGCCAGCCTCTTTGTGGTTATTATGAACCACTGATTCTAGAATCTCTGTTCCATCCAACGTGTATACTCCCCAGGTATAATCTTATCCAATATCTCGCAACCTTCCATGTGGTAGTGGCACATGAAACATAGAAACATAGAATCTGTCGGTAGATAAGGACCATATGGCGGGCCCACCTAGGCTGTCCATTTTCCTACTCTGTGCTGCAGCCCCAGATCCTATTTGATTTGCTGCTCTCCTGCTCTGCACATCTCCAGGGTACCCTATATGTCTATCCCATGCACTCTTGAACCACCATATTGTTTTCACACCCACCACTTCTGCTGGAATGCTGTTTTACTGCTCCCCCACCCTTTCAGTGAAAAAGTACTTCTTAACATTACCCCTGAGGGTTCCATGTCTTTTTATCGCAAACATTTTGTCGCGGTCATTTACCGCTTCATCACTTTACATCGCAGTACAGTTCTGCGCAGTTACTCTTCCGCGCATGACAGTTTACTCGCGTAAATTAGCCTGTGTTTATTGCGTATCCACCTACTGTGCTTTTGTGCTACAGACATGCCACTGAATTATGTCAGGAGTATCCGAGGCAAACCAATGCTGTTGCAAAATGGATATTTGTATAGGCTTGAGCAAACATATGGAGAAAAGCAGTATTGGAAATGCCGGCAGTATGATACCTATAAGTGCCCAGCAAGAGTTCACACGAGTGCAGATGACATAATTAAATACATACAGGAACATAATCATGTTCCTGATGCAGGCACAACTCTTGCCCTGCAGTCAGTGAATGATATGAAAGACAAAGCCAGCTGCTCGCAGGACAGTACCCAGCAGCTTGTAGCAAGCACTACTGGTGGACTCAGCAAAGCATTCTGTGCAAAAATGCCATCTGCTAGTAGCCTTAAGCGCACTGCTCAGAGAGCATGACAAGCAGTAGCGGTAGTACCATCACAGCCTGCATCCCTGTCTGAGTTATACATTCCAGCTGAGTACTGGAAAACTGAGAGAGGGGAGCTATTTCTACAGTACGATTCAGACAATGATGACAACTATAGATTTTTAATTTTTGCAACCACACGCAGCATGCAGTACATACGTTCAACCCCTCACTGGTATGCAGACGGCACCTTCAAATGTACACCAGCAATATTCACTCAACTGTACACAATCCATGGTGTTAGGCATTCAGCAATAA
The DNA here is from genome assembly GCA_016271365.2 of Neoceratodus forsteri. Classification (NCBI taxonomy): domain Eukaryota; kingdom Metazoa; phylum Chordata; order Ceratodontiformes; family Ceratodontidae; genus Neoceratodus; species Neoceratodus forsteri. Next base: position 143,764,190 of record CM057457.1, on the reverse strand, counting down.
TCCCATCTGTTTACATTCTAATGTCTAACCGAACAACTGAATGCTATGCAAGGGTACTGCAAGAAATAAAAAGGCTATGCCCTGAACTAGCACCCCAGTCAATCATGACAGATTATGAACTGGCAGCTGTAAAGGCATTTCAAATGGAGTTTCCAACAGCTTGTACTAGAGGTTGTTTTTTTCACCTGTGCCAAGCCATATGGAGGAAAGTACAGGAAAGCACAGTAATACACAAAAATTACACTGTTGATGCTGAATATGCACTGCAAATCCGAATGCTTCCAGCACTTGCATACGTTCCACCCACTGATGTTATTGAAGCATTTGAACAACTCAGACTAACCACATTTTATATGACTAATGACGACCAACTAGCCCCCTTGGTAGATTATTTCGAAGACACCTGGATAGGGAGGCCAGTTGGTCGTTGTGGTTGTAGACGACCAAATTTTTCAATCGAATTTTGGAACTGCAACTCAGCGGTGACTGCAGGACTACCGTGCACTATAAACTCAGTTGAAGGGTGGCACAGAAGCTTTAATAGCCTTCTCGGTGCCTGCCACCCAACAATCTGGAAATTTGTTAATGCACTGAAGGTTGAACAGAACCTAAATGAACTGCGTATGGAGCAATACCTTGCTGGCATCGAACCTTCTGCTCCCAGAAAAAAATACAGGGACACCGCTCAAAGGATTGTGAAGGTAGTCGATTCATACTGCGAAACAGAACGGATGGACTATTTACAGGCAATTGCTCATTTTTTTTAATTTTATTTTATTTAGTTGTTTAACCAGGTATAGCACACTAAGCTGAAAGCTTTTTTACAGGAGCGACGATTATAACTTCCAATTGCAAGTATAAGATACAAGAATTTCCCTGAACTGCTTTTAAATGAGAACCCAATAAAGATTTACCTTTTAAATTTGGATCTTTGGAATATGGTGGATAAATGAGATGATTTCATTGGTGTACAGCAACATGAACTGATTGGTGGGCACTGTACTGACAAATCAATCAGCACGCAACACGCAGATACACAGACGCACAGACACGGAGACATTATGAGAAAAACGGTATGACAAACTGTCTTAATTTTGGCTGAGAATATGTCAATCTGGCTAGCAAGGTTATATTTGTGCTGTAGCTGAGCTGTATATCCTATCTCTCTCTCGCTCTCGCTGTTGAATTGAGTTGTAGTCCCGTAGTCTAATTGAGCTGTTGCAGTCCCGTAGTCTAATTGAGTCCCTTTCTCTGTCTGAGGCTGAGTCTCTCGTGCGATGAATTGTCGCATGCGATTATATGTATCATACGATTACATTAATTGTAATCTAATGTTTACAACGAATTGTTAGCGATGTAAAGTTTACGATGAAATGACGTGATACCCTCCTGAGTCTTCCAGCATTCAGCCTCATATCATACCCCAGCTTGTTTTTGTGCAGAGTTTTCTCTGAAATGTGCTTGCCACCTGTACCCTATTTAGTCACCTAAGGTACTTGAAAGGCTCTCTATCATTTCTCTCTCTCTTCTCCCTTCTTTTCTCCAGTGAACAGATATAAGGTCCTTAAGTCTTTCCTCGTAGGGCTTCTTCTGCTCCATGTATTATCTTTGTTGCCCTTTTCAGGACTGCCTCTGTTTTGTCAATGTCTTTCCAGAGATGTCTGTGGTCTCCAGAACTGGACACACTACTCCAGCTGAGGCTAAGGCCTTCTGGTAATGTGCTTCGTATTTTTTTTATCTGTTTGTTTTTTGTTTCTCTTTTCCATTATGATCTGCATCATGATTTGCTCTGTAACATGTTATTACTGAAGAAATTCTCTCCCCCTCCCAAACATCTTCACCTGTTTTGTTTTGAGCCACAGGAAACGCATGTAAACAAGTGTTTTTCTTTAACTGTACGATGTGCCTTCCTGGTTACAAAAGAATAAATAAAAGAATACACAGAAGGTCCCCCCCCCACCAAAATAAAAATAAAATATGAATGAATGTGCTGGATTTCCGTGTATCCTAAAAACAGAAATTCTCACAGAGAGAGAGTCAAAAGCAATGTAACCTAACCTGCTGCCTACTTTGAGACTAAGATTAAGGGTACTGAGGGCAGGAGGCTGTGTGTATGTGTGCATAGGCAAACAGCCAAGGGCAGCTTATAGTTACAATGGTTAAATGTTCTCTTCTTTAGCCTCGGGCTAGCTTCTTGTGATAATACAACACACAGAGGGAATAAAGTCCAGTTTGAACAGGATCACAACTTTGCCCCTTTCTGGCATAATTTTATCACAACATATCGTTATTTTTTGCAAAATGTAAAAAAGCCTTTGATTGCAGGTTATTTCTTGTTTCATAAAACATGACAAGCTTTACTGTTTGTGCATAATCTTGGCCTACTCATTTGCTGAATGGATTTCAGTGGGATATTGGCCTAATGAATCATAGCCAGCATTCTTGGCAGTTACATGTTTTTTTATTTGCTGTGTGAACCTTTGCACTATATTTTAAAACATGACTGAATACAAGTTTTAACCCGTTTATGTTTGCCAGCCTGCATATGGTATAATAAAGTGCTTTGGTTGAATGCAGGAACTACAATTAAAAAAACAAGTATGAAAGACATAATTGTGTGTGGTAGTAGTCAGTCGCACTGCAGTGAGCACAACAGAAGGATCTTTCCTGGTGTCATCTTACTCCCCCCCCCACTGGCTTGAGAGTGTACAATTCTGTGGTCTGGTGGTCCTATTGTGTGAATGAGTGCAAAGAGGACACTAGGACAGGAATTCTTTAATTTTTTGCATAATATTTTTATTAAATTTTCAAGTATGACACAACACAATACAATACTACAAACCTATCCACACTATATACAAAAGGGTCCAATACATTTGCATAATAAAAATGGAATATCATAGTCCTAAAATGATAACGGTCTAAGCTATCAAAAACTCATTATTTCATTTTAGCATCTTTTCTAGTCTGCTAAATACTGTGCTCTACCTATTCCAAGTGTGAGACGGAAATAATTTATAACTGGCAGCTGGTTATATATAGGATCAAGTACGGAGTGCGGTGTGTAATGGGGGGGCACGGGGGTAGGGGGCCCTATAACATACCCTTGCACCCAAGCCCTATGGGAATTTGCTACGCCACTGAGCACTAGGGTGAGAAAAAGTAGGCTCTCCTCAGAGCCCACACTGCAGCTCCTCACTCCTCCACTGCTCACGCTCACAGGCTACTGCAGACTCACTGAAAATTCTAAAACTCCCCACTCACAGCTAGCTATCGTGGCTTATGCTGCTGTGAGAGTTCTAAATTACATCACCTCTCTCCTCTCAGCTGAGACCAAGTAAACAGAGAGGGAGCAGGTGAAAATCCTTTTAACTAGCTATTCACCAGCTACCTTCCCTACCTAGCACTGACACTGATGGGATTCTAGTAACCCCAGGGGACCGGGAGGTTGCACACGCTGAAAATAGAAAATAGAGTTAGAATCGACATTTTGACCACAGATCTTCTTCAGGAATTATCTAAAAGAGAAAAAAAAGCAAAGTTAATGGAGAGGTAATGGAAAATAAGGGGTGCAGATATATATGTGAGGGACGAATATGTTGGGGGGTCTTGGAGAAAAAGTTATACTAGGAAAGACAAGAACAGAAGCAGGAAAAGAAAAAGACTATGATGGATATGAAAAGGCGTACTAGGAGGACTCCTCAAGTGGGGACCAATTAACAGGGCCTTGTAAGAAGACTGAAAAAGGTGACAAATATGAGAGAAGGAGACAGCAACAGAGACGTGTAGAAAATATTCTACATTTTAACAGATGTCTCCGTCTCTGTCTCCTTCCCACACATTTGTCACTTTTCAGGCACAGAAACATAGAATTTGTTGCAGATTTATTTATTTATTTATTTAAAAGCGATTTAACAGGAAAGACAAACTGAACCATGAAGCTCATTTCCAGATGCGTCCTGCAAGAGGGGGTAAGGGATAAGTACAAACAAGAAGAAGCACAGTAATAACAATACAACAATACACAATATATACAATAATATACATTACCAGCAATAACAATGCAACAATACACAGTATACACAATAATATACATTATCAGAGCAAATAATGATGCAAGTTAAACATTGGAAGTGCGAAGTAGCCAGCACACACAAGAAAGCAATGTCACAATTATAGAAAAGGGTAGAAGAGAGAGTAAGCAGAGGAGGGTGAGAAAGAGAGGCTGGGGGTATGTGAAAAGGCACTAGGAGTCACTACTGAGCACCCTAATTTCAGGCCCAACCACTGCCTGTTCTGGCACCTGGAATTTGGATTCCGACTCCTACCCAGGTCCATTCTCCTAATACCCCAGGAGAATCTTGAACACGGTACCTGGTACACCAGAGGCAGTGTCGCTACCGCTGAACCAAAGTGGCACTAATGCTTATGGGTGAGCAACATTCTACTTCTTTCTACCATTGCCTTCTGAGCTCCTTAGCATAATGCATGCTCTCGCCTATTGACATGCCTCGCTTTCATCCTCTGTCCGATGCCACTGTCCCACCTATCTATCACAGTGCTACTACGGACTTGTCTAATGATGCTCCCCCTTGTGCTCTGGTACTACCCTCCCCCTATGTATCTGAGTCAGCACTTGCACACCCTGCCCCCACTGTGTGCTCTTGCTCACCCTGCCCACCCCCCAGCTTCCTCTGAGCTCCCACCTCCAACTCCCATGGGAGGCTTATCATTCTAGCCTTCCCTGTGCTACACTGCCTACCCCATGTGCCCTGAAGCTCCCCTCCTCTTCCACTAGTGTCCATCACAAAAATACTTTTCACCGCCACCTGGCCAGAGCAGTAGTTATGCTACTACTCCTGTCAGGTAACATACATCCCAACCCTGACCTGGCCCACAACAGCTCAGCTGCAGGTTCTCCCTGGCTTCGCATTGCCTCAATGAATATCTGTAGCCTCCTGAAATAATTTGACTCATTCCAATGCTGGGTCACATTCCATAAACCTGATATTATCACCCTGATGGAGACCTGGCTGTCAAAATCTACCCCAGACTCCTTTGTCTCCCTCCCAGGTTACTCCCTCTACCGGGAGGATTGGGCTGGCAGATGGGGTGGGGGTTGTGCTATCTACACCAAAGATTCCCTCACCGGACTAGCCCTCCCAGCTCCTGCCCTCGACTTCAGGGCGCAGGCATTAACCCTGAAATTGACTCCGGACCCCTCAAGGGGCCCACTCTAACTACAGCCTATATACCCCCTAAAAATCAAACACTGACACTGGTCTCACTAATGGAATACCTTACTTCGCTACACCACTCCTCTGACCAAATACTAGTGGGCGATCTAAACATTAATTGGCTTAGCCCCTCTTCCTCTTCTACCCGTGACTCCTTTGCAGCATTCGATATGACTCAACTTGTTGCCCATCCCACTAGATTTAATCCGAAGAGGGGCACCAGTACTCTACTCGATGTTGTCCTCTCCAATCGTCCGAAACAGATCTGCGATATCCAAGTCCTTCCTGACTCACTTAGCGATCACTCCCCCATACTTTTTCACTGGACTACCTCAGTATCCAAACCCATAGCACAGTCCACCCTACGGCGGCGCCTAAGACCTGGTGGTCTGAAAAACTTCAAGGAACTTCTGTCCCAAATTGATTGGTCTCCTATACAGTATGCCCCTGACATCGATACGGCGCTAACTTTCTTCACCCAAACTTTCAATAAAGCCTGCGACATCATCGCACCTCTGACAGCCCTCCGCTCCAAAGTGCAGAATGCTCCCTGGGTGACCCCTGCCCTGCTCCAACAACTTAAGCACAGGGATAATTTATGGCACCTGGCTACTGAAACTGGCCGGCCCAGCGACAGACAGGCGTATGCTGCTGCAAGAAACAAGTGTACCTGGGCCATCAGAAAGGCTAAGGCTGATCACTATCTACCTGTTTGAACCAATTTGTTGTATACCACATTGTTGTAACATACTGTTGTACTGTGTTTGTTATTTTTTGTGACGAGGTACCTTTGTAAATGAGCCCAATGCTCAAAGGTTTGCAAACTGATGTACAAATAAATAAATAAATAAAACAGAGAGGAGAAGAGAACAGATTATGGTGGGTAGGTTGGGGGAATAGAGTGTCGAGTATTAGGAAAAGGTAGAAAGGGTGATTACTGGGGATGGGAGTGAGTGAGAAAGAGGTAAGTGAGTGAGAGGAAGCAGTGGAAGGCAAAAAGGTGAGAGGTGGGGTTGCTAGAAGTATAGCAGTCGGAGTAGATAAGGAGAAGTGTAGGAAATGGGGCTAAGGATATTTCCAGGAGGGGGCAGCATGGCCTTAGAGAAGAGAGGAGAGGAAAGAGAGTGTTTGAAGGTGGCAGAGTGAATTGTTAGTGGAAGGGAGTTCCAAACATTATGATGGTGTAAGGAGAAACCAGACTAGCCAGCTAGGGATTTACAAGAGGGGAGCAAAAGAGAACAATAACCTGAGTTACAGAGAGAGTACGTGGAGGGGGACATAGGGGAGAGGAGAGAGCTGAGGCAAGGAGGGAGTGAAGCCAACCAGAATTTAGAAATAAAGGAGACACAGTGGATGAGACAGCAGTCATGCAAGGAAGCGAGGGAGAGGTCAATGTACAGAGAACAGTGGTGAGTCCGGGGGAATAGGCCAAGGCAAAACAGCAAACAAAGTGGAAGAGGGGATCCAGTCTGGCCAGGGTGGATTTAGATGCAGCACCATAGACTAAGTCACAATAATCAAAAATGGGGAGGATCATTTTTGTGATGGAGTCCTGGTGGGCAGATATAGGGATACAGCTTTTGTTCCTGTAACCCCCCTGCAAATGGGGGTTCCCAAAAGACTTCCAGGAGCTTGCTTGAATGCTCCAAGCCTGAATGGTGTTTGGCATTTAAGCCATTTATCAGTGAGTGTTTTTAGAGCCTCTGGTACTGTCTCTTTAAGAGCTGTCTGCTTCCAGACATAATTAGTTTGTATGGGGGGACTGTGTGCTTCTCTGTTTGAGTACCACTCGAGCTGCTGCCAATTCACTCTATTTTGCAGTCACTAGGAGTGCAAAGGAACCTATCTGAAAGATGTAACTGTTTGCCAGAAATCATGTAGAGTAATAATGAAAATACAGTTTGTCTAACCTGCTTTCTTTGCAATCAGAACTGTGTCTGCCTAGTTCCCCATTCTGGTTTTGAACTGCTGAACTGGACCAATCAGTGTGGGGTAAGCTAGCTCTAAAATGGTGCCTTGGACGAATCAGAACTTGGACTCATAATCTGAGCCAGCCACAAGAGGATTGCATGGGCAGTGACTCTGGGAGATGTAGTTTAGACTTAGGCGCCTTTTTGGACCAACAGCAGCAGTCTATTGTGAGTGACAGCCAATCCAGTCAAGAACTGGGAGGAACTCAAAGGAAGTGCCCAGTTTTGTCTGTTGGGAGTTTCAGTTTTAGCTTTGGCAGTGAAGGGAAGAAACCTGTGCTCCTTCAGTGCACAGTTTCAGTCAAAATGTGTAAGGCCCAGAGTTCGGTCTGCAGCTTGTGTAACTGCTTGTTAGGACTGAATCCATCCTGTGAAAAGAATCAAAGGATCTCTGAAGAGTAGAAACCAGGCTCACCCTGTAGAAGACTGGAGAAATTGTTGAATTGCACTCGGTCTGTCAGGAACTGAATCTGCTGTGTGTTCTCCCGGTATTGTGCAGTAATTGCGATCGATAGAGAAGCAGCCTGCCTGGTATAGTACTTTTTTTACCATATAAATGTGTGAAGAGTCTCGTGGAGATCAAGAGTAGCCCTGCTGACGTTGAAGGACCCTATCTTGTTTGGAGGTCGTGAGTACTAATTCAGGGTCGCTCCCAGTTGAATTGCCACATTAAATCCAAATAGAATCACTGTACTGCTGACTGTTTAAACAAATTTTTCTTTTCACTATGTGAAAGGGCCCCTACCAGCTGCCACGGTTTGGACTAGCCACTAGGGCTTGGGTACCCAGGGACAGTAACTGGTAGGGATAGGCCTGTGCACAGAGCCATAGATAGATAGTAAAGTGATAAGCTAATTAACCTGATTTCCCTGTCCTTGTTATATCCCCTAAATAAATCAGAGCTGCTTGTTTCAGCAAAGTTATACTGCCTGAGGTATTTGTCTATGTTAAAGTACTGTACTGTGATTGTTGCACTGTATCTTATTTCTACAGGAGGTCCCAGTGCCGGAACCAGACCTGGGGGTAAGTGTATACTGTGAAGGTAATTCTGATATATTGTGTGGGCCACTAGTGGGAAGAAAGGGGGGTTGCAGTGTCCCAGAGGGCTGTGACCAAGTTAGTTTAACTATTGCAAACCCTGACCTCTGGGTGGAGGCACCCGCCATTGGATCCAGGCCCCTCAACCTGTTAGTGGCAAATCAGGCAGGGGTAGTAGCCCCTGGGATAACGCCATCTAGGGGTTACATTCCTATAAAGTGCACTGAGCTTAGGGTGGAGTTTTTTGTACACGGCATTTGTGTGCTGAGAAAATCCAAGATGGCGGTCAAGCCAGACACCGAAATACTTAAATGAGGATACATCGTCAATTTTTCTCTCATCGAGGGTGAGGAAGGTGGGGAGTGAAGGGAGTCTAGAAAGCCTCTGTCATGCCGAAATACTTGGAGACCATTTTCTTATTATTAAGGGATAGTTGATTAGCACTGAACCATTTCTGGACAGTGTCAAAATCAAGTTGAAACCTGAATGTTAACTCTGATGGAGAAGAGCCAGGGGAAAACAGGACCGTGTCATCTGAATACAGATGAATGGATGCAGAGGAGCAAAGGCCAAGGATGGAACCTTGGGGAACACCAGTGTGTATAGGTACTCTACTGGGACTAAAGAACTAGAACTCTACTACTGGGACCTTCAATTTAGGGTAAAAACAAACAAAAACAAGCATTTGTCAATGCCGAATGTTGATTGCGTTGGTCTGTTGAGCTCGAGCAGTGGGCATCTGTCACTGGCTCAGTCTGTTTGTCCCGGTGCTGCAGGCTGCTCTTTTGTACTGGGCTGCTGCATGCGTTGGCACCTTGTTTTGCTGAGGAAGAAATACGCAGTTGTCCCGACAGAGCTCCATTGAGGTAGCTCACTCCCCCTCTCTCACTCGCTCATTCTGTTTCTCCTGGCGCTGCAGGCTGCCCTTTTGTACTGGGCTCCTGCCTGTGTTGGTGGTGTTTTCTACCCACAAAGAAATCCACAGCTGTCCCGACAGAGCTCCGTTGAGGTCGCTCACTCCGCCTGCCTCACTCACTCATTCTGGTTCTCCTGGCGCTGCAGGCTGCCCTTTTGTACTGGGCTCCTGCCTCTGTTGGCACCTTTTTCTGCCCACAAAGAAATCTGCAGCAGTCCCGACAAAGCTCCGTTGAGCTCGCTCACTCCCCTCCTCTCACTCGCTCATTCTGTTCTGTCAGTGCTGCAGGCTGCCCTTTTCTACTGGGCTCCTGCCTGCGTTGCTGCCTTCTTATGCCCATAAAGAAATTTGCAGCAGCTACAATACAACTCTGTTGAGCTCACTCACTCGCTCATTCTGGTTTTCCTGCCACTGCAGGCTGCCCTTTTGTATTGGGCCCCTGCATGCATTGCTGCCTTTTTCTGCCCACAAACAAATCTGCAGCAGTCCCAACAAAGCCCCGTTGAGCTCACTGACTCCCCCTCCCTCACTCGCTCGTTCTGTGTCTCCTGGCACTTCAGGCTGCCCTTTTGTGCTGGGCTCCTGCCTGCATTGGTGGCTTTTTCTGGCCAGAAAGAAATCTGAAGCAGTCCCAAGACAGCTCCACTGAGCTCGCTCACTGCCCGTCTGTCACTCTCGCATTCCATTTCTGCCAGCGTTGCAAGCTGGCCTTTTGTACTGGGCTCCTGCCTGCGTTGCCGCATTTTCTGCCCACAAAGAAATCTGCAGCAGTCACACTAGAGCTCCGTTGAGCTCGCTCACAGCTGCTCTGTCACTCGCTCATTCTGTTTGTCTTGGCGCTGCAGGCTGCGCTTTTGTACGGGGCTCCTGGCTGCATTGGCACCTTTGTCTGTCCACAAAGAAATCTGCAGCTGTCCTGACAGAGCTCCGCTTAGGTCGCTCAGTCTCTCTCTCTCATCGCTCATTCTGTTTGTCCTGGTGCTGCAAGCTGCCCTTTTGTACGGGGTTCCCGCCTGCATTGGCGCCTTTTTCTGCCCACAAAGTAATCCCAGCAGTCCTTACAGAGCTCCATTGAGCTCACTAAGTCCCCTTGTCTCACTCGCTCGTATTGTTTGTCCCACCACTGCAGGCTGCACTTTCGTACTGGGCCCCTGCCTGTATTGACGCCTTTTTCTACCCACAAAGAAATCTGCAGCAGTCCTGACAGTACTTTGGTGAGTTTGCTCACTCACCCTCCCTCACTCGCTCTCTCGTTCTGTTTCTCCCAGTGCTGCAGGCTGCCGTTTTGTACTGGGCTCTTGTGTTGGGGCCTTTGTCCGCCCACAAACAAATCTACAGCAGTCCCGACAGAGCTCAGTTGAGCTCGGTCACTCCCCCCTCTCACTCGGTCGATCTTAATCTGTCCCAAACACTGATTTCCCAGAGTGACCGTGCTATTGTCTGGCAGGAGTGCAAAAACATATTTTAGCCAGGATGTGAAAAATGACAGCTGTAGTGTTCACAAGGAGTTGTGAAAAAATGCCACTGTTGAAAATGTAGCATGACAGTATTACAAATTTGCGAAATTACAAGGGTGTGTGGAAACAGTTCAACTCATGCTTGTAACACAGTCATGTTATGGCAGTCCCAAGAAAGCTCCGTTGAGCTCGCTCACTCCCATTCTCTCACTCGCTCATTCTGTTGTGCTGGCTCTGCAGGCTGCCCTTTTCTACTGGGCTCCTGCCTGTGCTGCTGCCTTCTTATGCCCATAAAGAAATTTGCAGCAGTTACAATACAGCTCTGTTGAGCACACTCACTCGCTCATTCTGGTTTTCCTGCCACTGCACGCTGCCCTTTTGTACTGGGCCCCTGCATGCATTGCTGCCTTTTTCTGCCCACAAACAAATCTGCAGCAGTCCCAACAAAGCCCCGTTGAGCTCACTGACTCCCCCTCCCTCACTCGCTCGTTCTGTGTCTCCTGGCACTGCAGGCTGCCCTTTTGTACTGGGCTCCTGCCTGCATTGGCGGCTTTTTATGGCCAGAAGGAAATCTGAAGCAGTCCCGACATAGCTCCACTGAGCTTGTTCACTCCCCCTCTGTTACTCTCACATTCTGTTTCTGCTGGTGCTGTAAGCTGGCCTTTTGTACTGGGCTTCTGCCTGCGTTGCCACATTTTCTGCCCACAAAGAAATCTGCAGCAGTCACACTAGAGCTCCGTTGAGCTCACTCACTACCGCTCTGTCACTCGTTCGTTCTGCTTTGCTTGGTGCCGCAGACTGTGCTTTTGCATGGAGCTCCTGGCTGTGTTGGCACCTTTGTCTGTCCACAAAGAAATCCACAGCTGTCCCGACAGAGCTCCATTGAGGTAGCTCAGTCTCCCTCCCTCATCGCTCATTCTGTTTGTCCTGGCGCTGCAAACTGCCCTTTTTTACGGGGCTCCCGCCTGCATTGGCGCCTTTTTCTGCCCACAAAGAAATCCCAGCAGTCCTGATAGAGCTCTGTTGAGCTCACTAAGTCCCCTTGTCTCACTCACTCGTACTGTTTCTCCCACCGCTGCAGGCTAGCCTTGTACTGGGCCCCTGCCTGTACTGACGCCCACAAACAAATCTGCAGCAGTCCCGACAGAGCTCAGTTGAGCTCGGTCACTCCCCCCCGCCCCGACTCGGTCGATCTTAATCTGTCCCAAACATTGATTTCCCACAGTGACCATGCTATTGTCCGCAGGAGTGCAAAAACATATTGTAGCCAGGATGTGAAAAATGACAGCTGTAGTGTTCATAAGGAGTTGTGAAAAAATGCCACTGTTGAAAATGTGGCATGATAGTATTACAAATTTGCGAAGTTACAAGGCTGCGTGGAAATGGTTCAACGCACTCTTGTTACACAGTCATGTTATGGAGTTTCATCACAAAATTTTTAACACAGGAATTTTTGGACCTCTGCTCATGAACAGTGCCACTGTCATTTTCTTAATCTGTCCCGAACACTGATTTCCCACAGTGACCACGTTACTCTGCGCCGGAACTGTGAAAACACATTTCGATCAGGATGTGAAAAATGGCAGCTATACTGCTTATAAGGAGGTGTGAAAAAATGGCACTGTTGAAAATCTGGTATGACAATATAACAAATCTGCGAAGTTACAAGGGTGCGTGGAAAGTGCGCAACGCACACTTGTAACACAGTCAATTGATGGGCTACCATCACCAAATTTTCAGCATAGGCATTTTAGGACCTCTGCTCATGAACAGTATCATTGTCATTTTCTTAATCTGTCCCAAACAGTGATTTCCCTCAGCAACCGCTCTATTCTGCGCCGGAAGTGCGAAAACACATTTCGGCCAGGATGTGAACAATGACAACTGTACTGCTCACAAGGAGGTGTGACAAAATGCCAATGTTGAAAATCTGGTGTGAAAATATTGTAAATTTGCGATGTTACGAGCGTACGTGGCAACTGCGCAATGCACGCTCGTAAAACAGTCATTTTTTGAATTTTTTCCACCAAATTTGCAACATAGGCTTTTTGAGAGCCCACCTCATGAACACTGGCACTGTTGTTTTGTTAATCAACCTCGAAGGGTGATTCCACGCAGTGACTGCAAAACCACCTTTAGGGGCCGATTAACGCCATGACAGTTCAAGAATTCATGAGGAGGGGTCCCAAAAACCCCATGCTGAAAATTTGGTGAAAAAATTCCCCAAAATGCCCGAGATACACACTAAAGTTGAAAAAACCCTATTTATTACATTATACAGCTTTTCCTCAGTTCGCATTCGGCTTTGAAGAGTGCAGACGTGTTCCCGGTCCAGCAAAGATCATCGCGCTGAGCTCTGGAGGTAAGTATGGGGTATGGGGGTGTGGGGAGGCAGGGTGCGCAGTGGTGGGTGCAGGTTGGGGGCAGAGAGACTACGAGGGACCATTTCCTTTTTCAGGTACAAAATCCAAAAAGACTTCGGGACCGTTTTTCATTTACAGGGCATGTGCAGCTGGGTGGGCTCCAGCACAACGAGTCTTGTTTTGGGGCAGCTGTAGCCTATGGGATTAGGCACCCCTATGGCAAACAATAAAAGGGCATGTGGCACGCTGGGGTGGGCACCAGCGCGCCACCAGAGTTGTTTTGAGAGGGGCAGCTGTAGCCATGGGGATTGAGCACCCCAGTGGCAAACAAAAGGGGGTGGGATTCATTTCTGCCGACAGGATTGGGCAAATTCAACGGCAGGTAATAAACTGGGGGAGGTTACATTATGCCGACGGGTAGTGGCCCCCATCGGCAAATAAACATGGGTATATATTGTTTGTAGAATATGGCTGCAAGCCGCTGCCATGTTCACAAACAATATCATGATCCTACATCCCGCCCCTGCAATGACGGGTCGCTTCTCATTGCAGCGGATGGCTGACGCTGCAATGATGAGGCGGCCCCTGATTGCAGCAGCTGATTTTTTAGAAGGTTGTGGCACGCTGGCTGAACTAGTGTCAGCAGCAGCATGCCATGGCATTGGGGGACAGGGGACAAGCCTTTGCAGGCTGTAGGGGCATTGGGCACAACAGTGCCACGCCTCCGCAACCTGCTTGTGGAGAAAGCTGACGCAACATGTTTCTTGCGTATGTGCGCAATCAGCATAAAAAAAGAGTGTGTTTGTCTGAGTTGGGTAAAGTGAATTGTTATCTATGCAGTTAGCTAGGTGTAGAAGGAAACTGTGAATTGTTATATGTGCAGTTGGCTAGGTGTAGAAGGAAAATGTGAATTAGGGGGAGTGGGTTAGGCAGAACGAAGACAGGTGTTTTGGATTTAAAAACTGCCCTAGATAGCTTGTAGCAGAGAACAGCAAGAGGAAGGAGGTGCTGTTAGAACTATACTACTCTAGTGGGACTAAAGAACTAGAACTCTACTGCTGGGACCTTCAATTTAGTGTAAAACAAACAAAACAAGCATTTGCTTGCTGGTATTAGCATTGAAAATGCAGGAGTTAGACAGATTCAGAGTAGAAATGGCAGTGAAGTATTGAACTTCACACCCACCCCACCTCCAACCTGCAGAGATGGAGAGGCATGGGATATGCATTTAGGCTGTTGGCCATAACGTTCATGCCATTTTACCTCACCCTGTCCTGCAGACACCAAGTGTTGAGGTGTGCCCTGGGATGTTCGGCTTTATAATCACCCCACTCCATAAGGACATACACTGAAATTGGTGCAATATAGGAGAATGGGGTGAACTCTGGGGCTGAAGAGTCCAAGGCACACCTTGATGCCTGTCACTGGCTGCAGGGTGGGGGTAGAACGGCATGAGCATTACAGTTGGCAATCCAAAGGCACACCCCTGATGCCTGTCAGTCTGTTCAGGGTGGGACGTTATGGTTAGAAACCCTAACACCCCAGGCGTTTGTTGGTATTTGCACTACAAATTTTCAACATGGCCTTTTTGTGACCCCCACCTCATGAAAGCATTTGGGACCTCTTCCCATGAACAGTGGCACTGTGATTTTGTCAATGTGTCCCGAACCTTGAGTTCCACAGTGACTGTGCCTTTGTGCTCCAGATGTACGAAAACACAGATTGGGCAGGATGTGAAGAATGGCAGCTGCACCATTCATAGGGAGGTGTGAAGAGATGGCAATGTTTAAAATCTGTAGTGAAAATATTAAAAATGCTCAAACTTCTGAGCATACATGTAAACTGCACAACGCATGCACGTAACAGTCATTTAGTGGAATTATTTCACCAAATTTTCAACTTAGGCATTTTGTGACCTCTGCTCATAAACACTGTCACTATGATTTTCTCAATCTGTCATGAACATTGATTTCCCACACCAACCGCGCTGTCCTTTGTCAGATGTGTAAATGCATATTTTGGGCAGGATGTGAAAAATAACAGCTGTACTGTTCATAAGGAGGTCTGCAAAAATGGCAATGTTGAAAATCTGGAGTGAAAGTTTTACAAATTTGTGAAGTTACAATCGTGCGTGGAAACTGCACAATGCACGCTTGTAACACAGTCATTTTATGGATGTTTGTCACCAAATTTTCAACATAGGCATTTCAGGACCTCTGCTCATGAACAGAGTCACTGTGATTTTACATATGAGCATACATACAAATAAACGAATCTGCCAGCATAACAGACCAGTCTATCTACGTCTGCCCGAGTATGCAGCCAGTACCCTAGACTGCAGCTGCTGCAGCCTTCTCCCCCCCTCAGTTCCTCCCCCGCTTGTTACAGCCCTTGCCCCCTGACTTTTCCTCTTGCTTTATCCCACTCCTTCTCAAAGCTATTGGCTGTCCTACATGTTACCACTCCCTCTGGCAGTGCATTCCAACTAAACACCACCCTCTCAGTGAAGTAGTGCCTCCTCATTTCCCTCTTGAAACGTCCCCCTTCCAACCTTAGTCCATGCCCCCCTCGCCTCTCTTCCACTCCTCAGTTTAAACACCCTCTTGGTGCTAGGTTTATTTACCCCTCTCAGGTATTTAAATGCTTCAATCTCATCCCCCATCCCTCCTCTCCTCCAGTTTGTACTTGTTCAGCTCCTTCAGCCTAACTTCATATTCCTTTCCTTCCATCCCCTTTAACATTTTTGTTGCCCTCCTTTGCACCCCCTCCAGTAACTTTATACCTCTTCTCAGGTATGGCCTCCAGTACTGCACACAGCACTTTAGGTGCAGTCTGACCAATGATCTGTAGAGAGATAGGATAACATCCCTGTGTCTGGATGAGAACCCCCTTGAGATGCACTCCAGAATCCTGTTTGCTTTCATTGCTGCTCTCCTGCACTG
This sequence comes from Neoceratodus forsteri, assembly GCA_016271365.2. Classification (NCBI taxonomy): domain Eukaryota; kingdom Metazoa; phylum Chordata; order Ceratodontiformes; family Ceratodontidae; genus Neoceratodus; species Neoceratodus forsteri. Next base: position 143,748,267 of record CM057457.1, on the reverse strand, counting down.
GGCTGAGTTGTTCATGCTCCCAGTTACCAACACCCCTAGGTCCTTCTCCTCCTCTGTGATCCCCAACCTCACCCCCCCAACCAGTAGTCCCTCTTCTGGTTCTTGGCCCCGAAGTGCATCACCTTGCACTTCTTTGTATTGAATCCTAGCTGCCACTTCACCGACCATGTCTCTAGTTTGGTTAGGTCCCCCTGCAGTTTTTCCCATCCATCCTCTTTGTCCACCACCACCCCCAATTTGGTATAATCTGCGAAGAGATTAACCCTGCTCTCCATTCCATGTGCTATATTGGAGATAAAGAGCCCAAATAGCACCGGACCCAACACTGACCCCTGCGGCACCCCACTTGTCACTGCTCTAGGTTCCAAGAGCTCCCCCCACCACCACCCTCTGCACCCACCCGTGTAACCAGTTCTCTATCCATTTAGTCAGCTTTTTTCCCAACCCCACTGCCATCAGCTTTCCCCCAGTCTCCCATGAGGAACTGTATCAAAGGCCTTACTGAAGTCCAAGTACAGGACATATACTGCATGGCCCCTGTCCAACTCCCTTGTCACCCAGTCATAATACTATGTTATGTTGGTTTGACAAGACCTCCCTGAGACAAACCTGTGTTGCCAGCCATCTTGGAGGCCATTACTCTCTAGGAATGCCACCAGCCTCTGCTTCAGTATCACCTCCATAAGTTTACCCATGATGGAAGTGAGACCGACAGTCCGATAATTTCCTGGGTCCTCCCTAGGTCCACTCTTGTGTATGGGCACCACATGGGCCACTCTCCTGTCCTGGGACACACACCCCATTTCAAGGGAGGTGTTGAACAGATTTGCCAGTGGCTCAGCCAACAGCTCCACCATTATCCTTAGCACCCTGGAGTGGATGCCATCGGGACCTGGTGCCTTGTCCACCCTTATTGCCCTCAGCCCCTCTAGCACCCTACTCCCTGTGATCACTTTGTCCGTCTCCTGCTCCCCCCCTTTCCCCACCCCCAGCTCATGCTGGTAATGGACCCATCCCCTCTCCTTAGTGAAAACGGAGCATAAGAACTCATTTAGAATTTCCACTTGCTCCTCCCCCTTTTCCACCCAATCCGCTCCCCCCCATCCTCACAATATGTCCCTTGCACTTCCTCATTTCCCTGACATACCTAACAAAGTCCTTTTCCCCTCCCTTTATGCCCTGTGCTAACCTTAATTCCCTGGAGGCCTTAGCTTTTTTCACCCTCCTGGCCACCTCCCTTGACCAACTCCCATAAGCCTCCTTATCCTCTCCCTTCCCTGTTCTCCTGTACTTCCAGTATGCAGCCTTCTTTGCCCTCACCCCTTGCAGCACTTCCTTGTTCAGCTAGCATGGTTTCTTGTGTAACCCCCAGGTGGCGCTATCCCAAGGGCTACCACCCCTACCTGCATAACTGCTAACAGGTTAAGGGGCCTAGGTCTAATGGCGGGTGCCTCCACCCACAGGTCGGGGTTAAGACAGTCTGGTATGACTTGGTCACAACCCTCTGGGTAACTGCAACCCCCCCTTCTTCCCACTAGTGGCCCACACATTATATCAGAAGTATCTTCACAGTATACACTTATCCCCAGGACTGGTTCAATCAGCTTGACTCTAGGGACCCCCTGTAAAACAAGATGATACAATGCAAAAGCTACAGTGAAACACTTTAACATAAGTGAATACCTCAGACAGTGTAACTTTGCTGAAACAAACAGATCTGATTTATTTAGGGGAATATAACAAGGACAGGGGAAAATCAGGTTAATTAGTTTAGACACCTTAATAATCACAGTACTGTGTGCATGTTCAGAGTCCCAAATTGTCACTTTCACTGGGTACCCAGGATGGGTGGGGGGCTAGCCAGGATCGGTGCAGCTGGATGGGGCCCTGATGGAAAAACACTGTACAATACCCAATTGTAATCTGGAGCCGATGGCTCAGTTCTGAAGAAATGAAACAGCAACAAATAGATGACACACTTGCAATCTGATAAACAGATGGCAGGGAGCTACCCTGCTTTGTACTCACAGACTCAATGCCGGGAACTGGATGGAAAGCAGATTGTCCTGGATTGTCAGGAGGAGCAGAACATGTGGAAAAGGTCCTTGTGACTGGACCCCACTGCAGTTTAGAGCAAATAGACGTAGTCTGGATTAAGCCGGGGTTTACTTCCAGCTTCATGCACTCAATTCACTGTACAGGGGATTTGAAACGTGATTCCTAACAAGCACTACACACATTTATATGTAAAAGGAAAGTACTATACCAGGCAGGCTGCTTCTCGATCCCGACCTCAATTACTGCACGATACCGGGAGAACACACAGCAGTTCCTGACAGACCCGGTAGCGATTCAGCAATTTCTCCAGTCTTCTACAGGGTAAGCCTGGTTTCTACTCTTCAGATCTCCTTGATTCTCTTCACAGGTCGGATTCAGTCCGAACAGGCGCTTGCACAAGCTGCAGACCGAAACTTAGGGCCTTACACGTGATTCCCATGCTAAAACTACACAACGAAGAAGCACACAGTTCCCTGTCTCTTCACTGCCCAAACTGATCTGATCTTTCCAGTAGACAGAGCCAGGCATTTTCTTTGAGTTCCTTCCAGTTCAGTTGGCTGGTTTGGCTGTCACTCACAGTAAACTCCCCCTGTTGGTGGAAAAAAGGTGCCAAAGTCCAAACTACAATTCCCAGAAGCATTGGCCATACAGTACATAGGTGGCTGGCTCCACAATGAGAGTCCAAGTTCTGATTTGCCAGCAGCAGGCTCCATTTCAAGGGTCCCCCCACACTGATTGGTCCAGTTCAGCAGTTCAAAACCAGAATGGGGGACTAGGCAAACACAGTTCTGACTGCAAAGAAAAGCAGGTTAGACAAACTGCATTTTTGTTATTACTCTAAATGATTTCTGGCAAACAGTTACATCTTTGAAAAGTGCTCACTCTGCCCACTTAGTGATGGCAGAAACGGAGCGATTTGGCAGCAGCTCAAGTGGGACTCAAGTAGGGAAACACACAGACCCCCATCCAAATTAATTATGTCTGCAGGCAGACAGCTCTTAAAGAGACAGTACCAGAGGCTCTAAAAGCACTCATAGATAAACGGCTTAGATGCCAAACACCATCCAGGCTTGGAGCATACAAGCAAGCTCCTGGAAGACTTTTGGGAACCCCCATTTGCAGGGGGGTTACACTTGGTCCTGCTCTTCTTACTCCTGGCCCTGGTGCAGGCTACTGTGGCCTCAATTAGCTCAGTCTTTATGACTCCCCACTTTTGTTCTGCATCCATCCCCGGCTTTATATCCTGTAGTCTCCCTCGCAGTATTGCTCCCATCCTCCCAAAGTCCACTCTACTAAAGTCCTCCACCTTAGTGCCCGTGCCTCCTGTCTCCCTGCCCAGCGTGAGAACGAGCCACATTGTTTGGTGGTCATTACCTGCTAGTGGGTCCTCCACCCTTACCTCCCTCACCACCTCCCCATTTGCCGGTACTAGGTCCAGAGTGCTACCAAGCCTTGATGGCCCACTTACCAATTGTGTCAGAAGGCCGTCCTGGAATGCATCAAGGAGCACCTGTGCCTTGGTACTGCTAGTGGCCAGGGTGCTCCAGTCAACCTCTGGTAGGTTAAAATCCCCCACTATCACCACAGTCCCCCTTCTACACACCTTTCTTATCTGCTCTGCCAACTCCCCATCCAGTTCCCTGGATTGGGCTGGTGGTCTGTACACCACTCTCAGCCTCAGCTGTCTGCCCTTAGAGTACAGGAGCTGCACCTAAAGTGCCTCTGTCCTCTCCGCTTCTCCCTCGTCCTTTATGCATTTGATCCCTTCCCTCACATAGAGTGCAACCCCCCTTCCAACCCCCCAGTCCCTCCTGTGTATCCTGTATCCCAGGATTGCCAAGTCCCAATCATGGTACGCTGCGGCCCAAGTCTCTATCACTGCAGCAATGTCCACCTTCCCCTTTGAAAGGGGCACCTAAAGCTCTGCAATTTTGTTCCCCAGGCTTCTTGCATTGAGAGAGACCACCTTCAACCCGTACCCCTCCTTCTCATCACTCTTCTCCTTGGCCTGTGTCCCTTCTCCCAGTAGCCTGCACCCTTTCTCCCCATTATTGTTACTGAGTGGTGGTGCCTTCTGTATTACACTCAGACCACTCTGCCTGCCCCCTCCCAGGGTTACTATGCATCTGCCTTTACCTACATTTAGTGGGGTGAGCTCATTAGGCTCCCCTGTAAGGAACTTTCTGCAAACCGTAGTCTTTTGGCCAACCCCCCCAACTAGTTTTAATCCACCTTAGTAGAGATATACCCCTCTAATCCCACCTTTAATACTCCCCTCCCTGCTGCAAGTGTAGCCTGTCCCCCACGTACAAGTCACTATTGTCTCAGACCCTACCCCAGTTATTCACTAACCCATAATGTTTGGTGTGGTTCCATTCCCTCAGCCACTCGTTGAACTCCTGGATCCTACCTTTCCTCCCGATGCTTGCTCATGGTACTGGGAGTACCTCTGAGAATGCCACCGACTTCCCAACCCCCTCACACTGCCTGCCGAACTCCTAGAACCTCCCCCTCACTACTTCCACAGTCTCCCCCGCCAAGTCGTTTGTACCCACATGCAACACTAAATGAGGTTTCTTCCTCCCCCTCACTGCACATTTGAGCAGTGCCTGACCTGCCCCTCCTGCAGTCAACCTGGAGATAGCTTCAACCCATGAAATATGGCTGTGCTTTCCCCCCTTCCACTTCATCTCACCCCTTTCAGTATAGAATCCCCCAGGACGAGTACCCCCCCCGTCCCTTACCCTCTTTCCCTTCTAATGCCCCTTCCACCACCCCAGTATTCTTTCTTTCCTGCCTCTTACCCCTGCCAGCTGCATCCTCTGTGACTTCTGTATCTGCACCCCCATTTCTGCCTCACCCCTTTTCTCTGCCTTATTCCTCCAAACCCACTTGAACCTCTTCCCAGCATGACTGCTTCCTACTGGGCTTCCCATGTTGACCTCCCCCCCTCCCCTGCTGATTTTCAACCCCTCTCCTAGCCCCATTGTTGTTGATTTAGAGCCTCCATTCCCTTCTACCCTAATAGTGATGCCCCTCCCATCCTTCCCCCTTCCCGTAGCCTTCTCCCCTCCAGTCACCTCCTCCTTCCTTACTAGCCCCCTTCTACCCTTTCGTCCTCGCTATTTCTTCCCCTACCTGTTGCCATCCCTTTCATGCCTCGCTTGTCCTCCCTCCCCTTCGGTATGTTCCTGCTCTCCCTCTCTCTCCCATAGCAGAGGCTCAAATCTATTCCTAGTCGATAACCCTCCTACATCTCTTCCCCTTATCGGTTCCCCCCTCCTACTTGTTCCCCTATGTGCCCCCCCCGGTACCACCCCATGTCCCTCCCTACCCGCAGCCATCTGCTCTCTCCCCCACGGTACTCCTCGTGGTCTCTTCCTCCTCCATCAGGAGGCCTTCCCTTGCCTCGGGCACCCACTCCCTTCTCCTCTCTTTTCTGCTAGTGCCTCTGATACTGGGGTTGGTTTCAGTCCCTAGTTGTTCTTCCTCCATCCCCCCTTGCCATCCCCTATTCCCCCCCAGTCAGGATGCCTACCATTCTTATCTGCCCTGCCACTTGGGCTCCCCCCTAACCTCCACAGTTCCTCCCTCAAACTAGCAAGTTGTCTATAGACCATACACCCCCCTCCTCCAAGTCCAGTCCAGGATTATGGCGGACTCACACCCTGTACACCCCACCACCTTTCCAAAGATGCCCGCCCTATTGACTTGCGGCACCTGCCCCATTTTGGCCCCCATCTTATGTTACGGGCTCTTACTCCCGGTTTCTGTACCCTACTACAACTGTCAGGCCCTATTTATTCAAATTCCTGTTTCCCCCACACTAGTCCCCTCTACTGCCCCCTTGACGACTGGGTTAATTCAGTCTCAAATCTCATCCGTAAGATACTGTATTACTGTAGCAATCCTAAAGCCTCCTTGTCCAGTTTTTCACCCCTCAGCTGTCATACTTTTTGTTCTCAGCCCTCATAGTTTCACTTAGCCCAGTTAGAAACTGTATTGCACTCCAAGTATTGCTCAGTTCAGTTTGAGAAATAGACAGAACAAATAAATATGTATTATTACAGCAATCCTAACAGTGTAGCTCAGTACTTAACTCAGAGAAATAAACATAACAACTAAATCTGTATTATTACAGCAGTCCTAAAGTATCCAATCATTGCTTTGTTTCCACCCCAGAGACCCTGCTATAATATAGGACCACACAGGACCCTGGGTGGTTGGGTGGGTAACTCTAAAGTCCCGACAGAGCTCAGTTGAGCTCACTCACTCCCCCTCTCTCACTCGCTCATTCTGTTTCTCCCAGTGCAGCAGGCTGCCCTTTTGTACTGGGCTCCTGCCTGTGTTGGCGCCTTTTTCTGTCCACAAGGAAATGCGCAGCAGTCCTGACAGAGCTCCGTTGAGCTCGCTCACTTCCCCTCTCTCTCTCACTCGCTTGTTCTATTTCTCCTGGTGCTGCAGGCTGCCGTTTTGTACTGGGCTCCTGCCTGCATTGGCACCTTTTTCTGCCCACTAAAAAATCCACAGCAGTCCCGACAGAGCTCCGTTGACCACGCTCCCTCCCCCTCTATCACTCGCTCATTCTATTTCTCCCAGTGCTGCAGGCTGCCCTTTTGTGGTGCCTTTTTCTGCCCACAAAGAAATGCACAGCAGCCCCGATAGAGCTGCACTGAGCTCGCTCACCCCCCGTCACTTGCTTGTTCTGTTTCTCCCAATGCTGCAGACTGCCCTTTTGTACTGGACTCCTGCCTGCATTGGCACCTTTTTCTGCCCACAAAGAAATCTACAGCAGTCCCGACAGAGCTCTGCTGAGCTCGCTCACTAACCCTCTCTTACTCACTTGTTCTGCTTCTCCTGGCGCTGCAGACTGCCCTCTTGTACTGGGCTTCTGCCTGCATTGGCACCTTTTTCTGTCCACAAAGAAATCTGCAGCAGTCCTGACAGAGCTCCGTTGACCTTGCTCACTCCCCCCTCTCTCATTCGCTCGTTTTGTTTCTCCCAGCGCTGCAGGCTGCCCTTTGTACTGGGCTCCTTCCTGCGTTGGCGCCGTTTCCTGACCACAAAGAAATATGCATTAGTCCCAATAGAGCTCCGCTGAGCTTGATCAGTCCCCCTCTCTCACTCGCTTGTTCTTAATCTGTCCCAAACACTGATTTCCCACAACGAATGTGCTATTCTGCGCTGGAAGTGCAAAAACACATTTTGGCCAGGATGTGAAAAATGACAGCTGTACTATTCATAAAGGGGTGTGAAAAAATGCCAGTGTTAAAAATCTGGCGTGAAAATATTACAAATTTGCGAAGTTACGAGCATAAGTGGAAACTTCGCAATGTACGTGCTTAACATAGTCATTTAGTGGAATTATTTCACCAAATTTTCAACATAGGTATTTTGTGACCTCTGCTCATGAACACTGTCACTTTGATTTTCTTAATCTGTCCCGCACATTAATTTCCCACAGCGACCACGCTATTTTGCGCCAGATGTGTAAATGCATATTTCGGGCAGGATATGAAAAATGACAGCTATACTGTTCATAAGGAAGTGTGAAAAAATGCCAATGTTGAAATCTGGAGTGAAAATATTACAAATGCGCAAAATTACGAGGGTGCATGGAAACTGCACAATGTACGTTCATAACACAGTCATTTCATGGACTTTTGTCACTAAATTTTCAACACAGGCATTTTAGCACCTCTGCTCATGAACAGTGTCACTGTGATTTTCTTAATCTGTCCCAAACACTTACTTCCCACAGCGACTGTGCAATTCTGCACTGGAAGTACATAAACACATGTTGGCCAGGATGTGAAAAATGACAACTGTACTGTTCATAAGGAGGTGTGGAAAAATGCCACAATTGGAAATCTGGAGTGAAAATATTACAAATTTGCAGAGCTATGAGGGTGTGTGGAAACTGCAGAATGCACGCTCATAACACAGTCATTTTATGGACTTTTATCACCAAATTTTCAACATATGCATTTTAGGACCTCTACTCATGAAGTGTCACTGTGATTTTCGTAACATGTCCCGAACACTGACTTCCCACAGAGACCGTGCTATTCTGCGCCGGAAGTGCGAAAACACATTTTGGCCAGGATGTGTAAAATGACAGCTATACTGGTCATAAGGAGGTCTGAAAAAATGCCAATGTTGAAAATCTGGAGTGAAAATATTACAAATTCACGAAGTTACTAGCGTGTTTGGAAACTGCTCAATGCATGCTTGTAAAACAGTCATTTTTTAATTTTTTTCACCAAATTTGCAACCTAGGCTTTTGAGAGCCCACCTCATGAACAGTCACACTGTCATTTTGTTAATCGGTTCCGAAAGGTGATTTTGTGCAGTGATAAAGAAATCACTTTTCAGGACCGAATAGTTCCATGACAGTGACTGTATTCATGAGGAGGGGTTCCAATAACCCCATGTTGAAAATTTGGTGGCAAAAGTCCCAAAAATGGCTGAGATATCTATATAAGTTGAAAAAATCTTATTTATGCCATTATACAGCTTACTGGCTTTTCTTCAGTTTGCAGTCGGCTTTGAAGAGTGCAGACATGTTCCCGGTCCACCGAAGATTGTTGTGCCTGGCTCCGGAGGTAAGTATGGGGTGAGGAGGGTGTGGGGAGATGGGTGCTCAGTGGGTGGGTGCAGGTTGTGGAAGGGGGCACAAAAGACCGCGAGGGATCATTTTATTTCAGGTGCAAAAAATAATAAATAGGACATTGCAGGAAGGTTTTTGATTTTTCAGGATTCATTTGTGCACACGGGGATGGGCTCCCAGTTTGCCAAATGCATTTTGCATAAGGGGGGACTTAAGCCAATGGGGATTGGGCCCCTTGTCAGCAAATAAAGACTGTTTGGGGGGGCATGATGCTGAGGGGGATTGGGCACCCCCTCTGCACACAACAAATGGGGGAGAGGGGTATATTATGCCGATGGTGAGTGGGCTCCCCAACTGGCAAATGAACTGGGTCGAGGTCATGCTGACAGGGGGATTGGGCACCCCGTCAGTCGACTTTCATGGAGCTCTGAGGAAGCCGCTACCATATTTAGTCAAATGCCAGAGGGGAGGTAATGTTACACCAGGCAAGGTACCACTCTGCAACAACGGGTCACTCCCTCATTGCAGCAGAATTCCTGATGCTGCAATGATGAGGTGGCCCCTCATTGCAGCAGCCAAATCATTTCAAGTTGGTGACACTTCTGTAGAACCAGTGTCATCAGGACACTGGGCCTGCATTGGGTGCACACTGCCAAGCCCACAAATGCAGTGCTAGCATTGGAGGCCACACTGCCGCACCTCCACAACCCACTTCTCTCCTAAGCTGCTGCATAATGTTTCTTGTACATGCGTGCAAGTAAACATAAAAAAGAGTTAGTGTGTTTGTCTGAGTTGAGTGAAGTGAATTGTTATCTATACAGTTAGCTAGGTGTAGAAGGAAACTGTGAATTGCTATCTGTGCAGTTATCTAGGTGTAGAAGGAAACTGTGAATTAGGGGGAGTGACTTAGGCAGAAGAAAGCTAGGTGGTTTGGATTTAAAAACTGCCCTAGACAGCTTATGTTAGAGAACAGCAAGAGGAAGGAGGTGCTGGTAGAACTATACTACTCTACTGGGACTATATTGCCCTCCATCCCCCACCCCCCCTTAAGCCAGTTCTACTTTTATAGGCACAGGATTTGACTACCAACAGGAACTTCCTGTTTGGGAGCAGGAAGGCAGTGATCACAGAGGCAAAAAAGACTCACCATCCTAGAAGCAAAAGTAGCTCTCCCCGCCCCAGCTGCTGGAGGTCTGACTCTGAGCAAGTAAGAATGAGACTACTGAGTAATATAGGAACTTCCTGTCTCAGAACAGGAAGATCAGGAGCTTTAAGGGCATGGAGACAGTAGGAAAGTAGGGACAAAAATAATGATATATAAAAAAGAAATAATAAACAGAGAGAGCAAAGAGTAAGTATACCAAACAACATTTAAGGGGCCACAAGTAAAACATGATGGGAGTGAAGCAATGCAGTGGCTGTGGAGCAACAGTCTTCCAGGAGACGTTCTGGAGAATGCAGTGTTGTCCCATCTGCAGGCACCTTTCTGGGCTGAGGGAGGAGGTTGCTCATTTCCAGGCTGAGTTGGCCAGGATTCGGGGAACCTCGTCTCCCACCCAGGGACCACCAGGGCCACCGCCTCTGCCTTAGAGGTTGCCAAGAAAGAGGAGCGGTTGGACCACAGTGGGCTCAGGGAGGGTGAGAGTGGTGGAACAGAGGTGCATCCCTCCAGTTTTACCTCTCCACAATTCATATGCTGTTCTGGCAGAGTATGGTTCCTCTATAGAGGCACCTGCAGTGGAGACCAAGGAGGATGCTGGGAACCTCCACCAAGGAGACCCACAGGAGGGTGGCATGGGACCCCACAGGGGAAGGAAACAACTCAGGTGGGGAACTCCATTGTTAGGAGGGTAGAACTGGGGAGGAGGGAGGGAGAGGGAGGTGGCAGCCTGGCTCATAGAGCTTCAGGGACAGGAGCAAATCCTTAGGATTGCGGAGCAGCTGCACGGGAAGGGGCTAGTTGTCACTGTTCACTTAGGAACAAATTACCTGGCTGGGAAAGAGATCAGAACAGTGGAGGAGGAGGGGTTTGTGGAGTCGGGGAGGGGCCCTAGACAAGTAGCACGCAGCGTAACCTTCTCGGAGGTGCTGCCTGTCAATGGCATGGGTGAGGCTAGAGTGCTCCTCACCATGGGATTCAATAAATGGTTGAAAAACTGGTGCATAGCTCAGGTTTTGCCTTCATTGTGGACCTGGGGTCCACCTGGAGGGATGCACGCCTATACTGGTGTGATGGTCTGCATCTGTCCAGGAGGGGAACCAGGATCCTAGGTGATAGATTTAAATGCTTCATTGGCAAGCATTTAAACTAGCCAAGGGGGGGTGCACTGAAAAGGATCAGGAAAATCCTAGCCCCCCCAAAAAAATAAAAATCAGGGTAGTTAGTGAGGTAAACACCAAGGTAGAGACATTGATAAGGAGAAGGGCAGGTGTAAATGGAGAAAAAGGCAAAGGCAGTAAGGACAGGGATGGGACAAAAATTGGTAAGGCCATCAAAAAATGGAGGGTAATGAGTGCCAATGCCAGCAGTTTAGATAACAAGCTCCCTGACCTGGTGGCCTTGTTGGAAGAGGGACACCTAGATATTGTGGCAGTCACAGAAACACGGTACATGGAGAACTATGACTGGGATGTCAACATACCAGGGTACACAATCTACAGGAGAGTCAGAGAAAGTAGAAGAGGAGGAGGAGTAGCTCTCTATGTGAGGGAGGGGATCAAAGCTCTGGAAAAAGAGGGTAAACAGGGAGGAGAGGAGGCACAGTGGATCACCCTGGAGACTGGAAATGGTGCCACAATCCGCTCAGGGGTTGTATACAGATCCTCATTTCAGGGGGAAGAAATGGACAAGGAAATGATAGAAGGCATCCTTAGGATGGCAAAGAAAGGGGAGATATTGCTGATGGGGCACCTGAATATGCCAGATGTTAACTGGAGCACCTTTGCTGCAGCCACATCCAAGAGCAGGGCCATTACTGATGCCCTACAGGGGGCATGCCTCAGACAGCTAGTGCTGGAACCCACTCGGGAGGGAGCAGTCTTAGACCTGATACTCTCAAATGGGGGTGGAGAGAGGATCTCAGATCTAGAAGTGCATAGCCATCTGAGAACAAGTGACCAGTAAACAGTGTGGTTCATGATAAACTTAGCTGCAGTCAAGCCATACAAAAGTGAGAGTACTGGATTTCAGGAGAGCTAACTTTGTCAAAATTGGAGAGTGCCTCAGAAAAGCTCTAGCAAACAGGCAAGAATGAGGAGTGGAGCAACAATGAGGAAACATCATGTAATCCCCCTACAAATGGGGGTTCCAAAAAGTCTTCCTTGAGCTTGCCTAAATGCTCACTGCCAGGCTGGTGTCCTGCATTTTAGCAGTTTAAATGTGATTACCAGAGTCTGTATAGCCACTGCGTACTGTCTCTTTAAGAGCTGCCTAATTGCAGCTTAAGTAATCTGAGAGGGAGCTCTGTTGAAAGATGTAACTATTTACTGAAAATCATTTAGAGTGATAATGATAATGTAGTTTGTCTAACCTGCTTTCTTTGTAGCAAGGACTGTTTTGTTTGTCTCCACTATCTTGGTCCTGGACTGCAAATTGGACCAAACAGTACTGGTCAGACCTAAAATGTAGCCAGACTACAGGAGCTGTCTGAATTCAAAATCTGTAGAAACTGTAGTTTGAACTTTTTGTGCGTTTTTTGCAACTGAAGGGGGAGCTCTTGCTTTGACTGACAGCCAAATCAGCCAACCAAATCTTTTAGATCTTGGGGAAGTCCCGGGCTGCTTGTAGTTTTCAGTTAGTTCTGAGCTGGGAAGTGAAATGAGTGGAGCTGAAGTGATTTGGGGCAGCAATCCTGAGTGGATTTGCATGGGAAAACTGTGAAAAGGCTAAGTTTTTGGCCTGCATGTTGGTGTGCTGCTCCTGAGAGGGAGAGAAGAGAATTATTTTGGACTAAATCCAAGTTTGTGTGACTAAAGTAAGTTACTGAAGTGGGCCAGGCTCAACCTGAAGAAGACCGAACATTTTGCTGAATGCGATCGGCCTGTCAGGAGTTCCAGCTACCCCATAGCTCCCAGTGTGTACAGACTCTTTGCGATTGTGACTGGGGAGAGCTTTGCCTGGTATAGTAGAATCCCTTACATGTAAATGTGCTATGAGCTGCTAGTGGGTCGTGAGTTAGTCCTCCACTGTGTGAACTGTGCTCTGCTTGCTGGAAGCTGTATCCAGCCCAAAACGGACTACATCTGAATTTGTCTCCATGCGATCTGGGCCTTGCCAGACTGGCCCAGCCAGACTACCCACTGCACAGCGAAGCCATTGACGAGAGACCTGCCTGAGGATCAGCCCCCTGCTCCACGCTTGAACAGGAATGATGCCTCTGTGACTCATGTGGGCCCTGCTTCTCCTGGCATTCCAGATCAACCATCTGCAGTCTCTATTTTCATCCAGCCTGTGTCCAGTCTTGGGTATTGTGAGTAAATACCAGGGTAGCTCCCTGCGACAACAGCTTAATCTGAGTGTGTCATCTGATTGTCTTGTTGTTTCATTTCCTTTATGAACTGAGCCCCTCTGGCTCCGGATTACAAATATTATGTACTGTGCATATTGTGTTTTCCATAAACAGGGCCCCACCCCGCTGCAACCCCAGGCATCGGTCCTGGCTAGCCCATCTTTTCTCCACCTGGGTACCCAGAGGTGGACTGTGTGGGAGGACACAGAGCGCATGCATAACTGCTTGGTTGATATAACCTTTAAGCTGATTAACCTGATTTTGCCCCTCCCTTGTTCAAGTCCCCTGAATAAATCAGATCTAACTTTTTTCTGCATGTAATCTGACTGTTTCCAGTTTGTGCTCAAAGTACTGTAGTGTTGTTATTTGCTGTGCATAACCTTGTTTTACAGGGGTCCCCAGGGTCGAGCCAGAAGAACCAGCCCTCGTGGTAAGTGCAAACAGTGTGGGTACTTGTGTGGTGTACCAGGGGTATTGTGTAAGTGATTATTGTACAGTGTTCAGGCCACTAGAGGGGAAAGAGGGTGTTACAGTGTCCTGGAGGGCTGTGCCCAGGTTAGCTTGAGCACTACCAACCCTGACCTCTGGGTGGAGGCACCCGTTTCAGAACTCAGGCCCTTTAACCTGCCACTAGCCAAGCAGGCAGGGGTAGTAGCCCTTGGGATAGCGCCACATAGGGGTTACAATCACAACTGCCATCTCAGAGGCAACAAGCCTTTATGTGCAGCAAATAAACAAATCAAAATGAAAGAGAAAACCACTATGGTTCTCAAAAGAGGTGGCGGGGAAGGTTAGGGAGAAAAATATAGCATTTAGGAAGTATAAGGAAACACAGAAGGAGCAGGACAGAGAACTGTATTAGTTAAAGCAGGGAAGGCAGTCAGAATAGCAAAGGCCCAAACTGAGGAAAAGATAGCCAACTCGGTTAAGAAGGGGGATAAAACATTTTATAGGTACATTAAGGAGCGTAGAAAGACAAAGGGAGGGATAGTGAGGCTGAATAAAGGAAACGGTGGGTGGGCAGACAGGGACAGTGAAAAAGCAGGGATACTGAACGAATACTTCTGCTCAGTATTCACAAAAGAAGAGGAGGGGGAGGTACCTAATCCAATCAATAGAAACATTTTGGATAGGAGGGTTGATCTCAGTCCTTTCTCAGAAAAAAGGGTTCTGAAAGAACTCCTAAAACTGAAGGTGGACAAAGCAACTGGGCCTGACAGGATTCACCCCAGAATTCTAAAAGAATTAACGGGAGAACTAGTGACACCACTGACTAGCTTTTTTAACAAATCATGGGAGGATGGTGTGGTACCTGAAGACTGGAGGAGGGCAGATGTTATTCCCCTTCACAAAAGTGAGAGCAAGACAGAGACAGGAAACTACAGATCTGTCAATTTGACCTCAGTGGTAGGGAAAATGATGGAATCACTTCTGAAGGAAAGAATTGTTGAATACCCAGAAGCCAGTGGGGCACAGGACCCAAGGCAGTATGGATTCACAGCAGGAAGATCATGTCAGATGAATCTAATCGATTTCTTTGACTGGGTGACCAAAGTAGTAAACCAGGGAGGGGCTGTGGACATGGCCTACCTAGACTTTAGTAAGGCATTTGACACGGTCCCACACAAAAAATTAATAAACAAATTAGCCAGCCTGGGAGTGGGTCCCAGGGTTGAAGTCTGGGTAAAATATTGGCTGGACAACAGGACACAGAAGGTAGTAGTAAACAGAGTCTACTCTGAAGAAAGGGGGGTTACTAGTGGGGTACTCTCAAGCACATGAATGTAAGTATTTTTCTTTGGGCTGGGGGAAGCATATTTGCAGGTTTGTCTATAATGGTTTCTTATTTTGTTACTTCTTCACAGATTTCATCTGCATCCTTCTTGAGTCTGGTTGTTAGTGATGGTCATGGTCATCTGATGAAATGACTCCAGCGTGTTGCATGTGCACCTTATCCGGGGCTAATGTTGAAGAACTTGTTTGATAAGGCCACTTTGTCAGAACAACAAAGCATTTGAAGTTTCCTAAAAAAGAAATTAATGATTTCTTACAACTTAATTGTTATGTGTCCCTCCCTGGTTCTCAGAACTCAATCCCTAAAGTCAAGTCACATTTCAAACCCACATCTTGTCAACTAACACAACCTGTGTGCAATATTTGCTGCAGTCTTTACAAAACAATGAAACAGATGAAATAAATCTTCATACTTACCAGAATGGATTTCACATGGATATTACATCGCTTCCTCTCTGTACGGTACAGCTACAGTACCATTCCCAATGAGTTTTAACAATGGGGCCTTTTTTTGTTACCCTGTAAAAGAAACAAAAGAAGTGTACTGTATGTGTTTTACCATTGTGGCTCTGAAAAGCTACAGAAAACAAAACATACAACTAAAGGAAGTGAAGCAGCATAACAGACATGAGTACACATACTCACTTCATGGTTTAAATATTAAGAAGCTTTGTGTCTGTGGCTGATGGATGTGGTGGTCCGGACAGACTCATGGTGGCAATGGTGGCAGTGGCTAACATCAGTCCCATTGGTGGTGGTCCGGGGGCAGACAGTCTCATGGTGGCAGTAGTGGCAGTGGCTAACATCAGTCCCGGTGGTCATGGTCCGGCGGGGCAGGCAGACTCATGGTGGCAGTGGTGGCAGTGGCTAACATCAGTCCCAGTGGTGGTGGTCCGGGGGGGGGGCAGACAGACTCATGGTGGCAGTGGCTAACATCAGTCCCAGTGGTGGTGGTGGTCCAGGGGCAGACAGAATCATGGTGGCAGTAGTGGCAGTGGCTAACATCAGTCCCGGTGGTGGTGGTGGTCTGGGGGGGGCGCACTGCCTTTTAAAAACTTTAGTTAAAACATTAACATTAACCACATGTAACCCCTAGATGGCGCTATCCAAGGGGCTACTACCCCTGCCTGATTTGCCACTAACAGGTTGAGGGGCCTGGATCCAATGGCGGGTGCCTCCACCCAGAGGTCAGGGTTTGCAATAGTTAAACTAACTTGGTCACAGCCCTCTGGGACACTGCAACCCCCTTTCTTCCCACTAGTGGCCCACACAATATATCAGAATTACCTTCACAGTATACACTTACCCCAGGTCTGGTTCCGGCACTGGGACCTCCTGTGAAATGAGATACAGTGCAACAATCACAGTACAGTACTTTAACATAGACAAATACCTCAGGCAGTATAACTTTGCTGGAAACAAGCAGCTCTGATTTATTTAGGGGATATAACAAGGACAGGGGAAATCAGGTTAATTAGCTTATCACTCTAATAATCTATCTATGGCTCTGTGCACAGGCCTATCCCTATCAGTTACTGTCCCTGGGTACCCAAGCCCTAGTGGCTAGTCCAAACCGTGGCAGCTGGTAGGGGCCCTTTCACACAGAGAAAAGGAGAATTAAACAGTCAGCAGTACAGTAATTCCATTTGGATTTAATGTGGCAATTCAACAGGAGCGACCCTGAATTAGTACTCACGACCTCCAAATAAGATAGGGTCCTTCAATATCAGCAGGGCTCACTTGAGGTACACAAGCCTCTTCACACATCCATATAAAAGAAAGCACTATACCAGGCAGGCTGCATCTGTATCCCGATCGCAATTACTGCACAATACCCGAGAACACAGCAGATTCAGTTCCTGACAGACCGATTGCAATTTTTCAGCAATTCCTCCAGTCTTCTACAGGGTGAGCCTGGTTTCTACTCTTCAGAGATCCTTTGATTCTTTTCACAGGACGGTTCAGTCCTAACAAGCTGTTACACAAGCTGCAGACCGGAACTCTGGGCCTTACACATTTTTGACTAAAACTGCACACTGAAAAGCACAGGGCTCCTTCCTTCTTCACTGCCAAAGCTCAACTGAAACTCCAACCGACAAAACTGGCACTTCCTTTGAGTTCCTCCCAGTTCTTGACTGGATTGGCTGTCACTCACAAAAGACTGCTGCTGTTGGTCCAAAAGGCACTGAAGTCTAAACTACATCTCCCAGAGTCACTGCCCATACAATCCTCTTGTGGCTGGCTCAGATTATGAGTCCAAGTTCTGATTCGTCCAAGGCACCATTTTAGAGCTAGCTACCCCACACTGATTGGTCCAGTTCAGCAGTTCAGAGCTAGAATGGGAACTAGCAGACACAGTTCTGGCTGCAAAGAAAGCAGTTAGACAAACTGTAATTTCATTATTACTCTAAATAATTTCTGGCAAACAGTTACATCTTTCAGATAGGTTCCTTTGCACTCCTAGTGACTGCAAAAATGAAGTGAATTGGCAGCAGCTCGAGTGGTACTCAGAGAAGCACACAGTCCCCCCATACAAACTAATTATATCTGCAAGCAGACAGCTCTTAAAGAGACAGTACCAGAGGCTCTAAAAACACTCACTGATAAATGGCTTAAATGCCAAACACCATTCAGGCTTGGAGCATTCAAGCAAGCTCCTGGAAGTCTTTTGGGAACCCCCATTTGCAGGGGGGTTACACCCTTCCTGGCCTGGGAAAGCTTGACGTCCGCGTCAAGCAAGTACCCCCATAAGTTTCAACTGCAACCATATACATTTGCATTAGGCTCACACATGTAATCATCAGTCAATATATCATTTTACCAAGAACACATTTCTGAAACATTGCAGTCGTCCTCTTTACAAGTATTACACACACATTGTACCATAACTCAAGTTATTACCTCTTGTACATGAAACCTGAAGAGAGGGGCCTTCCTATCAGTTACCTTGGGCTGGATGGGGCAAGGGCACCATATTAGAGGGCAACACAAGTAACTTGAGTTAGCACTGATGCTCAGTTTGGGCAATGAGCTTGGGACACATACACTCTTTATGGACAACATTGAGAGGCAAGTCCACAGGCCTCCCAAGTGAATCATAACTGAGGTGCACCACAGGCTTTACAGCTCGACCAGTCTTTCTAGGGGAACTGTTATAGTCTCTGCACTCTGAGCCTCATTTTCAGCATTGTCCTCACTTGTCAGGGAGTCTCCATGGGGGTAGAGAGGCTAGAACTTGGGGCACTTTCAGCTCCAGGAGTTACAGTTTCTGAGTCCACAACATTTGGCTCCAGATGGAGAGCTTTGACACTGGCAGTGGACTGTCAGGGCACTCAAAATACTCTTCTTGTTCGGTGTATCACCAGTCTGCCCCAATCTATCATTTTCTCCCTGAAAGCTCAAACAGTTCAACCATGCACAATGATTCCATTTCATCTGATCTGATGCTTTGCACTTTACTTTCTGGGAGCATTGGCTCCAGGGATGAAGCTGGGGCTTAGACAGTCCAGAAGGCCCAGCTTTGTCTCCAGTATTGACTAGGGATTGCCCCGAAACAATTGACTCAGTTCAAGAAGGATAGTATTCAAAGTCACTCTCACTTTCTTCCGATATGGACTGACAGTCATGCTCAACTGGGACTTGTGGAGGGAACACTTTAACTTTGCTTCTGTAGGTGCAGACTTTCTTGATCTTTTCTTAGCAGCAGCTCTAGTCACTGGTCCAGAGGGGCATCTTCTAGGGCTCAGACTCAATTAAGATTTGTCCAATGGGCAGTAAATGATTTCTATGCGTTGTTTTACATCTTTTGAATTATTCTCAGGCCTTACTTTGTACACTGGCAGATCATCTAGTTTGCTCACTACAATGTGAGGGAGATGGCGCCATCTGTCAGCAATCTTGTGCTTGCCATGCAGTCCCAGATTTCTTAGCAATACCGATCTCCCTCCTGGAGTTCCTGTGCTTTCACCTTTTATCATACCTTTCTTTGTTGGCCAGATTTCTTTTGGCAGCCATGGTTTGAGCCAGTTAGTACGCATGAGTTAGCTGGGCCTTTAACTTTTGCACATACTGTAAATAGTTGTCAGCTTGAACCCCATCAGGAGAGACCCCAAAACACACATCTACTGGTAGTCGAGCTTCTCTTCCAAACATCAGGCGGTAGGGAGAATCCAGTGGCATCACTTTTGGTGCAGTTATAAGCATGTACCAGGGTGCTAATTTGTTGGCTCCATCTAGGCTTGTCCTTTGGGTGCAGGGTGCCTAGCATATCTAGCAAAGTGTGTTGAAACGTTCAGGCTGTGGGTCCCCTTGGGGGTGGTAAGGAGTTGTGCCGGACTTTCGTGACTCCCCACAGAGAAAGCATCTCTTTGATCAGACGACTCTCAAAGTCTCTCCCTTGATCAGAATGGATTCTTTGTGGAGCCCCATAGTGAACAAAACGTTTTCTACAAGTACTTTGGCCACAGTGGATGCTTTCTGGTCTTTGGTGGGAAAGCTTGGGCATATCTCGTGAATGGTCAGTGACCACCAGCACATTACTGATATTTCTTTGATCTGACTCCAAACTCAGAAAATCAATACAGACCAGCTCCATGGGTGCACTGGTGGTGATGTTAACAAGGGGCAGCCCTCTGGGCAAAAGCTTTCCTCTGTAAGCAGCGACTACAAGTTGAATGTGTTGCTCCACATCAGCCCCCATCTTAGGCCAATAGAATCTGGATCTCACCAAGTCAAGTGTTCTGTCTATACCAAGGTGCCCCATGTGGTTGTGCAAGGACCTCAGTACTGAGTCTCGAAAGGCAGTGGCAGCACTAGTTGTTGTTTGTTTACTTGTCCCCTCTGTCTACTGTTTCTCTGTATAACAGTTTATTGATCAGTTTCAACTTAGGACCTTCTTTGTATAACAGTGCAGATCTCAAATCAGTGGAGCGTAATTTGGACACATCTTTTCCTGCATAGAGGGCTTCTAAAGCTGCTTTGATCATGGGATCGCGATTGAGCCGCCGAATACTGTCATTGTCCAGCTGAGGCAGTGCACCAATGTCTATTGCAGAAAAGTGGCAATAAGCAGCAGGTATGCAATTCTCAGAGGCTCCCAAGCAATCCACCATGCAGTCCACTGCGTCCGTGGACATTGTTCCTCCCTGTCAAACTTCCGGCAGAGTGCCCGAATGTCAGGTTCTGCAATCGGACCCAATCATTCTGGGGAACAGGCCTCGGAGAGAGCATCAGCATCTATGTGGTTCAGACCTGCTCTGTATTCGAGCATAGTCATATGTAGATAATGCAGAAAGCCACCTATGGCCAGTGGCATCCAATCAGCTGAGGTCTGCACATAGGTCAAAGGATTATTGTCAGTTTTACTAGTATTTTAGCCCCATACAAGTACTCATGGAATTGGTCAACAATAGCCCACTTCAAAGCTAGGAACTCTAACTTATGTACAGGATAGTTCTTTCGGATGGGGTCAGGCTTCTACTGGCAAAGGCCACTGGTCTCAGGCCATTCTCGTGCTCTTGGTACAACACAGCCCCAACCCTTGCAAGCTAGCATCAGTGTGCAGGACGTAAGGTTTTCTTGGATCGGCATAGGCCAGCACTGGAGCATGGGTAAGTTGATATATGATCTCATGAAAAGCAGTCTCACAATCAGGAGTCCAGCGGCCCCAAATACTTCACTCGGATGAAAATACACTCTTTCAGTCTTGAGGGGCGCTGACTTTTGGTATTTTTGTGGGTTGGGGATACCTTGAGTAAGGTTAAGTAAAGGGCGGATCACTCTTGAATAGTCCTTGATGAAGCGCCGATAATAACCACAGAATCCCAGGAATCTTTGCAGTTCTTTTAGATTTTTGGGCTGTGGCCAGGTGGTCAAGGCCTCAACTTTACTTGGTCGGTCTCTATTCCTCGGTGGATACTATGTGTCCCACATACTTTACTGATGTTTGAAAGAATTGACACTTATCAATGGACAGTTTAAGGCCAAAGTCCTCCAGTCGGTCCAATACCTTAAATAATCTGCTCTCATGTTCCTCCAGTGAGCTGCCAAACACAATAACATCATCTAGGTATACCAGGCACTCTAGTAAGTTCATGTCCCCCTGCACGCTTCCATCAATCGTTGAAAAGTGGCTGGGGCACCTGAAATCCCTTGAGGCATCCTCATGAATTCATAGAAGCCAAGCGGACAGATAAAGGCCGTCTTCTCACGGTCCTCTGGGGCCATCAGGATCTGGTAGTACCCACTGCGGAGATCCAGCACAGAGAACCACTTGCTCCCGTTTAGGCAGTCCAAAGCATCCTGAATGCGGGGCATTGTGTACTGATCAGGGATAGTCCGCCGGTTTAAGGTGCGATAATCCACACACATCCTTACTGTTCCATTCTTTTTCCTCACTACCACAATGGGGGAAGCATAAGGGCTTCTGGATTCTTGTATTACACCAGCAGCTAACATCTCTTGCAGATGCCGTCTCACATCATCTATGTCAGCAGGTGCCAGGCGTCGAGACCTCTCACGAAATGGTCTTTCGTCATGCAGCCGGATATTGTGCTCAGCTCCTTGCACGCATCCTACATCCCATTCCTTTAAAGAAAACACCTGGTCTCTCTGGGCAAGCTTCTCACTGATCCTCACTTTCCATTCAGCTGGCAGCGGGGAGTCGCCGAAATCAAACAAGTCAGGCGTTACTCTGTCATTCTTCCTTGAACTCTTGCTGCTGGGTAGCACTGCAGTGTCTGCACAATGCACATTAGCCAGGATGCAACCTCTGTTTACTCGAATGTCTCTTTCAGACTCATTATGAACTTGGACCATTACCCTTCTGGCATAAGCATGGGCTCTAGCGGGCAAAATACTAGGCTTGACCAGCAGTCCCTCTGGCAATTTTCCATTGCCTGGTGCATCCAACATTAATATTTTATTCTTAACATCCTTTCTGATACGGACCTCTCCTGTAAGGTACACTGGGCATTGGCACCAGGATCAGAGACTCAGGATCCTTCTTCCATACAATTCCGACCGGTTCCTCTGGTTCTGTTTTTCAGCATCTCTGTGCCTCATAGGCCTTCTTAATTAAAGCCGGAACTCTTAAAGTTCTACTAGTCTTTGACCCCTGTTTTCATAACACAGCTGTGCCAGCCTTCCGAACATATGAGCATTTGTTCCAATCAACAAAGGGACACCATCATACAGTCCAGTGGGGGACACACTAAGGCTAGGGTCTCTACTTGTTCGCCACTCCAGCCACGGAGGTGGGAAAGACAGCCAAATTCGGATATACCCGGAATAGGGTAGGCCTTCTCACTTAACCCCCATACATGCAGTCCTTCTAATGGTTGTAAGGGTACATCTGACAAATGCTTCTGATACCAATCCTGGAACATAATTGTCACTTGGGAGCCACTGTCTAATACAGCTCTTGTAGACACTCCATTCACCTTACAGTGGTCTCCATGGAGGGACCCACTATTCTGGACCAGTCTGAGAGGCGGTAGTGGGGGCCTGGGCAACTGACCTTGCCACAAAAGGACGTGAATTAGCATTTTGGTGCCCTCACTGGGATCATGTTGCACCTCTTAACCACTGATTTCTTCTCTGAAGCTCTCCTTGTAGCCTATATGCAACTTTGTCAGTGTCTTTTGGGGACTGGCATTCCCTTTCATGTGCCCATCTTTCCCACAATTATAGCAAAACATACTTTCTGGAGTTTGAGCTGGCCAAGGCGCCACACTGGGAGCCAGGCGGGGGTATTACTAACTGGAAACCTGGGTGCCATCTCTGTCTCGCGGCGTGATAAGCATTTGAGACATCTCGTCAGTTTCTCCACTTCCATGGTCAAGGAATTGAGTTTGGAGCTGTTATCAGCAGGAGATACATGGGTGGGTACCCCACCCCATAGCAGATGCAGTCGATATAGGTCAGGACCTGCATTGCAGGCATGGCCTTCATAAAGGGACTGTTTTTGAATTCCCGGATCTCTCTCAACAGTTCGCCCCATTGTGGCATATCTTTTCCTTGTCAGAGCACTCATTGACTGTCAACCTCTGCCCTGAACTTCACTTGATGGGTCACCCTCAGTCACTGGTCATAGCCACAGCTGTTGGTGCAGGTACCTCCGAGGTCGCCTTTCTCAACTCCTCGAATTTCTCTCATTAACTCATCATAGGAGGGTGGGGATTCCAGTCGATTTGCCAGGCGTAACTGAAGCAACAGCAGTTCTGAGAAGGGGGCAGACTTAAGGATTCTGTCCAGTCTGGTTCGGTCCAGTTCAATCGCTGGCAAACTACCCTTTCTGAGGCATTCTTGCAACAATTTTTCCAGCCGAGAGACATACACGGACAACAACTCCCCTTGGTACTGTTGTGCATTTCTTACTCTCCACCATAGGTCCTCATCAGAATCTGGGCTCCCATACACATTCTCCAAGGCCTCAAGATAGGCCTGTGCAGTCGCTTCAGGGTTACTGGCCCGTTTAGCACGGATGGTAGCCAGGGCAGGACCTCGGAGGCTCTCACTAACCCTCTTTCGCTTTTCGCCTTCCGAGCATTGCCATTCTAGCACTTGGGGGCAACATAGTCTCATCCAGGTCTCCCAGTCATCCTCCCTTGGGGGTGGGAGGTGCCAGAGAAGATCCTCAACCTTCGGTAAGAGTCGTGACTAATGGCAGGTGCAGAAATAGGAGTCTGCGTTGGTTCAGCCACCATTACGGGCACTGGAGCAGGAGAGGGTGTTGGGGAGAACACCCCAGGTGGCAAGAATAGTTTCTTCAAGTCCTCCACAGTTTTCCCTCTCCCAGCAACCATTCAGCAAATTTCTCCTCAAAAGTTTCAGATAGTGGTGGGGCTGATTCCCCAGGTCTTTTACTGTCCTTAGTTATCACTCAAGCAGTGAGGGCCCTCTGGGGTAATGGTCTGTGGCACTTTGAGCTATCTATGGGATCCTTAAACTCTACTAGGGCCAGGAAAGTGTGGGTGAGCAGATTAGCATGCCGACCCACCACCACAGGGTTTTGTAAACCTTCCACCTTGGAAAGTACTCCTGCACAGTGTCCGTATTGATACCCAGGGGATGTCCAGGATAAGCATAGCATTTTGAGGTCGATCTCCTCCCAGTACACCACTCCACCAGCCGTGCACAGCCACTTCTGTCGGGTACCCATTTTTTCTTAACAGTGGTTCGTAAATATCCACTAGAGGACACACAATCCCAGTGGTGAGCCTCCAAGATGTAACCCCTAGATGGCGCTATCCCAGGGGCTACTACCCCTGCCTGATTTGCCACTAACAGGTTGAGGGGCCTGAATCCAATGGCGGGTGCCTCCACCCAGAGGTCAGGGTTTGCAATAGTTAAACTAACTTGGTCACAGCCCTCTGGGACACTGCAACCCCCTTTCTTCCCACTAGTGGCCCCACAATATATCAGAATTACCTTCACAGTATACACTTACCCCCAGGTCTGGTTCCGGCACTGGGACCTCCTGTGAAATGAGATACAGTGCAACAATCACAGTACAGTACTTTAACATAGACAAATACCTCAGGCAGTATAACTTTGCTGAAACAAGCAGCTCTGATTTATTTAGGGGATATAACAAGGACAGGGGAAATCAGGTTAATTAGCTTATCACTCTAATAATCTACCTATGGCTCTGTGCACAGGCCTATCTCCTATCAGTTACTGTCCTTGGGTACCCAAGCCCTAGTGGCTAGTCCAAACCGTGAGCAGCTGGTAGGGCCCTTTCACACAGAGAAAGGAGAATTAAACAGTCAGCAGTACAGTAATTCCATTTGGATTTAATGTGGCAATTCAACAGGGAGCGACCTGAATTAGTACTCACGACCTCCAAATAAGATAGGGTCCTTCAATATCAGCAGGGCTCACTTGAGGTACAAGCCTCTTCACACATCCATATAAAAGAAGCACTATACCAGGCAGGCTGCATCTGTATCCCGATCGCCAATTACTGCACATACCGGGAGAACACACAGCAGATTCAGTTCCTGACAGACCGATTGCAATTTTCAGCAATTCCTCCAGTCTTCTACAGGGTGAGCCTGGTTTCTACTCTTCAGAGATCCTTTGATTCTTTTCACAGGACGGATTCAGTCCTAACAAGCTGTTACACAAGCTGCAGACCGAACTCTGGGCCTTACACATTTTGACTAAAACTGCACACTGAAAAAGCACAGGGCTCCTTCCTTCTTCACTGCCAAAGCTCAACTGAAACTCCAACCGACAAAACCGGGCACTTCCTTGAGTTCCTCCCAGTTCTTGACTGGATTGGCTGTCACTCACAAAAGACTGCTGCTGTTGGTCCAAAAGGCACTGAAGTCTAAACTACATCTCCCAGAGTCACTGCCCATACAATCCTCTGTGGCTGGCTCAGATTATGAGTCCAAGTTCTGATTCGTCCAAGGCACCATTTTAGAGCTAGCTTACTCCCACACTGATTGGTCCAGTTCAGCAGTTCAAAACTAGAATGGGAACTAGCAGACACAGTTCTGGCTGCAAAGAAAGCAGGTTAGACAAACTGTAATTTCATTATTACTCTAAATAATTTCTGGCAAACAGTTACATCTTTCAGATAGGTTCCCTTTGCACTCCTAGTGACTGCAAAAATGAAGTGAATTGCAGCAGCTTGAGTGGTACTCAGAGACACACAGTCCCCATACAAACTAATTATATCTGCAAGCAGACAGCTCTTAAAGAGACAGTACCAGAGGCTCTAAAACACTCACTGATAAATGGCTTAAATGCCAAACACCATTCAGGCTTGGAGCATTCAAGCAAGCTCCTGGAAGTCTTTTGGGAACCCCCATTTGCAGGGGGGTTACACACATCTTCATCCTCATAAAGAAAGCTGCCCTCACAGTCATCGATGTCTGAAGTCTGACCACTGGCAAATTCTTTATGTAACCCCTAGAGGGCGCAACCCTTAGGGCTACTACCCCTGTCTGCCCCCACTGAGGCAGGGTGAGGGGCCCAGATCCGTGGACAGGTGCCTCCACCCAGAGATCGGGGTTAGTACAAGTAAGATTACCTCGGTTACAGCCCTCTGGGCTACTGCAACCCCCCTTTTGTCCCACTAGTGACTCACACTGTGTGCTAACAATTCTTTTCACCAGTACACTTACCCCACGGCTGATATATTTTGGCTCGCTCCAGAGACCCCCTGTAAAGTAAGGTACAGTTATATCACAGTCACCATGCAGCAGCTCATCTGAAGTGTACAAACCAGCCAGGCTGTAGTTATAACACAGCAATCTGGTTTATTAGAAGGGTAGATAACAAGGGGGAGGGGGAAAAATCAGGTTAATTGGCTTACACTATGGCTATGTACCTAGGGCTCTGTGCACAGGCCTAACCCTACAAGTTACTGTCCTTGGGTACCCAAGCCCTAGTGGCTAGTCCAAACCATGGCAGCTGGTAGGGGCCCTTTCACACAGAGAAGAGAAAAGGTTAATTAAACAGTCAGCAGTACAGTAATTCCATTTGGATCCAATGTTGCAATTCAACAGGAGCTACCCTGAATTAGTACTCACAACCTCCAGACAAGATAGGGTCCTTCAACGTCAGCAGGGCTGCTCTTGAGCTCCACAAGCCTCCTCACATTTATATGGCAAACTCTAAACAAGGCAAAGTCCTTTAATGGCAGCAGGATTGAACTTGAGCTCCACGAGCCTCCTCACACATTTATATGGCAAACAGCAACAGAGGGGTACCACACCAGGCAGCCGCTTCCAAGGCTCCCACAAACTCACAGTCACTGAGATACTGCAACGGCAGCTTCCACTTTTCCTTCGGACCGAGCGCAATTCAGCAATTCTTTCCAGTCCTCCTGCAGGTCGAGCCTGGTGGGTAGCTGTACAGTACACAGCCTCCTCTGAAATCCTGCCACCGGATTTAATCCGCTGGGCAACGCGAACCAAAACACAACGGCCGGTTCAGGCCTTCACGCGCTTCCCTCACGAACACTCTCCAGCACAGAAGCACACAGCTCCTTCCTTCTCCTCAGCCACTTTCGCTCTGGCTCTCCACAGCTTGGGGCAATCCTCTGCATTCGGGCGCGACCCAATCCAATTGGCTGGTTGAGCCTGCCAGTCACTTCTCCCAGCTCTCAGTGGTGCAGAAAAAGCGCCATAGCCCATAATACCTTTCTCAAAACAAACAGCTCCTCCATTGGTCAGTCAACTCTGCAGGGTCCCGAGGTACTGATTGGCCCACTTCAGCAATTCTGGGGCAAAATGGAGGAGGCAATCAAACAGTCCTTGCTGCAACCAAAAACAGGTTAGAACAACTACAATATCATTACTACTCTAATAGATAGTCAGCAGACAAGTACATCTTCTTGAAGCTCCTCTGCGCAATTAGCGATGGCAGAAGCAGGAGGCGATTATTTCAGCAGCCCGGCGGAGTCGAGCATAGCAACACCAAACCCCTCCCATTTCAACTAACTCTGACTGCAACAGGCAGCCCTTGAAGGGACAGAATACGGAGGCCCTAAAAGAGCACTCACCAGGTCCCCATTTAGGCGGCTTCATGTCGATCATCAAGCAGGCATAAGGCACATTAGGAACCCCTATTTGCAAGGGGGTTACATTTATCCATTGTGTCATCATCTACATCAGTGGTGGGCCGTTTCAGGCAGCCATTGCCAGTGCCACCAGGATGCTCCATTTCCACATCAGCAAGACCACCACGACTAGGCCAGGGTACGAATACTGAGGTTGCAGTCTGTGCTGGTATGTGCCTCTCATTCATTTTAATGAATGTCAGCAAACTAACATTTGCAGGAGACAGGTTTGTCTGACAATCCCTGACTATTGCACCTGCTGAGCTGAATACCCTCTCAACATTTACACTGGAGGGTGGGTGTGTGAGGTACCTTCAGCCGGATTATGCTGCTGAGGTTTGCTGACCTTGGCACGTGACTTCTGTGCCTCATGAACCAAGTGCACCTGTTGACCACTGATATTTTTTACCTGTTGAGGCCTTCCCTCCAGTACTGATGCAATTCCACATTTGTATCGTGGGTCCAGCATTGTTACTATGGCAAAATTGTCACTACACTGAATGCTCACAACATGACGATTCTGGTTGAATACTGTCAGCATGTGTTGCAGCAACATACTGCTACCACCGTCTCCGGCAACATCAAGACTATGCTGTACGTTCACCAATGTCTGCCTCAGCACCCGCAGCAGTGGAATTGATTGGCTAATGGAGGCAGACTCGTCACTCACTGCCTGTGTGGCATGTTCAAAAGGCCACAAAATTGCTATTACAGAGTCCATGAGGCGCCACTGTTCAGTCGTCATAGACGTGGAGGCACCGGAACTGTCACGACTAGTGTGCATAACAAGATATTCTGAGATGGCTTTGTATTGTTCATACAACCTCTCTGCCATGTATAAAGTGGAGTTCCATTGGGTGACATCTTCTAGCTTCAAGCGTCAAGCGGTGCTGAGGCAGGCTGTTTTGTATTTGCAACTGTCGCAGTTGGTCACGAGTCTTTCCAGATCTTGAAAAGTGACAGCAGATAAATCGTGCAACGGTCAGCATTTCCTTTATATCAGAGTGCTTCAGAAACTCCTGAACCCCAAGATTTAAACAGTGGGCCATGCATGGAACATGAAAAAAAACACCATTCATGATGCATTTCACCACATTTGACCCATTGTCACTTGCTATGAACCCAGCTGTCAGGGACAGAGGGTTTAGCCATCTGTCTATTTCAGTCAGTACCATGTTCAACATGTTCTCACCAGTGTGTGAACAGGTCACACTTCGCATAGCAATCATTGCATGCTGTTGAATTCCTGGAAGATTGCTACCTTGACAATCCACCTTACTGAAATGATTATTCACACTACCAACATCACAAGCAACCCCCAGCACCTGCACCCAGTGTGCAGTTATACACAAATATGAACTCCCTGCTATTTTGCCACTTGTCCACATATCCATACTTAAATGGATGAATGGAGAGGAGGAATGCTGAAGGGCATGTCTTACTGAGTTGGACACAGTGCGGAACAACTCAGGGACAGCATGGGTAGAAAAGTATGTCCTGGATGGGACTTTCCATTTTGGACAGGCATGTGCAGCAAACTGCCGGAACCCAGAATTCTCCACAAAGGAGAAGGGCAAAAGATCAATTGCCAGCATTTCCGCTACAGCAGCATTGAGTTCACGTGACACTGTATGATTTGGGGGGTACTTCAGCTTATGCTCAAAAACACTCTGTAGCGTGGGCTGACTTAAAACGTTTTACACGGAGTGTGTTGATCACAAATGGTTGTGCTCTGTGATGAACGGTATTGGCAGGGCGTGGAGTGTGGACATTTGATGAAAACGGTTGCACAGGTGATGATGACAAACCCAGAAATCATGTTATTTTGTCAGATTTGCCAACCAGGGGTTGATGTACCACTTGCACTAGACATACTGCATTCACCATCACAACCACCACCACAAAAACTGCTACTCTCACCAGCACTGGACAACATTTCAAAGTCATTATGGTCATCCACCTCATCATGCCTGTAGTAATCCTCTGCTCTTATTACCGCACTACTGCACATGTTTAATTTCCTACTGGGCTTAACAGTCACGGAAGGGGATAACATAAAATCGCAGGAGCTGTCTCAGACCCAAAACTGGTTCTCTCAGGTGTTCCCCAGGGATCCATTTTGGGCCCCTCTTCTTTTCAGCCTTTTCCTAAACTCACTCCCCAAATCATGCCCAGAACAAATAATCCTATATGCTGATGATGCCGTAATTCTATCCTCTCATTAAGATCCGAAACCCCTACTCCACAGCCTCAAACTTGCTTTTTCCAAGGTTGAGACGTGGTTCCTTGATCACAAGCTGGTCCTAAACCACAAAAAAAACAAAATCCATGCTCTTCTCCAGCCCGCAAAACAAGAAAAGGCAACTACCACTCACTATCAATACGTACCTGGGAAGTACTCTCGAACAGGTGACTACTTTTAAATATCTTGGAATCACCTCTGATCAAGGCCTAACCTTTGCAACCCACATTGATAAGACAGCGAAAAGTGGCAAATCAGCGCATTGGTATCCTGTACCGGAACCGACAGTTCCTCACCCAATCTGCACTAAGGATTGCTATTCAAAGCTCTGTCATCTCCATCATTGACTATGGCTTAATTATTTATGGGTCTGCCTCAACCACCTCTCTTAGGCGCATTACAACCTCCCTTAACAGGGCCTGTCGACTGCTCACTGGTGCTCATAGACACACTCACACATGTGAGCTGTACACTGAAACTGGGTGGTTGCAACTAACAAACCGCTTAAACTACCTTACCTGCCTGACGGCGAAAAAATCCGCCATGGGCCTTACCCCGCTGTGTATCCAAGACCTGTTATGTCTGAATCCGAGTATCCATCTCACCAGAGGATCGGAACATCAGCTTCTCCAGGTTCCCCGATGCCGGACTGCTCAGGGTCAACGATCATTTGCTTATCGTGCCCCCAGCTGGCTAAATGCCATCAGTACTCTCATCACCCCCTCCACCCCACTAGGAGTCTTCAAATCTCAGCTCCACTCTCACCTCGCTGCCTCCAGCTCCTGTGACTGCCTCAATTAAATCTTTTATTTTTTCTTCTTTACTACATTTCTTGACAAAGGCATATGAGAAGCTCTATTCTCGCTATTGTCTGCTCCTCTCACCTCCTCTTACCCTTTCCACTAGTACATTTCTCTACCGTCTTTTTCCCACAACTATCTTGTTTTTGTTGTATGAAAAGTATTTTTTTTCCCTTGTCTTATACTAAGTTTGTCAATTTAAGGTTATGTGTTATTTCTGGCAATTTGTCACAACTTAACTTATTTGTCTTTCTCTGTAACTACACTTGTTTGTACTCAATTGACGTGGAACCTTTGTAAAAGAGCCTTGGCTCAAAGGTAATAATTCCTAGAACAATAAACAAACATAAACAAACAAACAAACATGCTGGCTATGGCTGCCAGTGACATGGGTGAATGCCCCACTGTGGTACTAGCTGCCAGCTTGTGCTGGGTCCACAGTGCCAAGTGCCTATTCTTAAGATGCGTATGCTGTCCTCCTGTGTCCAGATGGTTCCCCTTTTTACCTCGACTCACACACACATGGCAAACCTGGCAGATTGCAACTGAATCATCATTTGCATCTTGAACAAAAAAATCCCAAACATGGGATTGCGATGCTCTGCTTTTAACATGTCCATTATGTGGCTTATTTAAGTCCGTTATTTTAAGCACTGAAGTGGGGGGGGGGCACGTGATGTTTCGGCACTGCACACCTGGACTGCAACTGACCACCACGACTACCTGTCATATTGATTACTGGGTCATCATCATCATCAACTAAAACCGGTATATCACAAGTTTTTCTGGGGATTCCTGCAAACAGACTCAGACACAGCCACTTTTAATTTCTTTTTCTCTGGTTCCCAACTGGGGTCAATGACATCATCATCATCATATTTATCAACATCACACACATCCACATCTTCTGCATGGATGCTAGCATGTGGACTGCATGTTGCAAACAACAGCAACATCATCATCATCATCATCATCACATTCATCATTATCTACACCACCATCACCTGATATTTTTTCACCACACTGTGAATCACTGCATGGAAAATGCGTGACTTTAAGTGCCACGGTGGTTGGAATATCACATTGTATGCTATTGTTGACATGATCATCAGAATCCTCAGGTTCAGTTACTGGGATGTTACTGGGAAGTATGACATCATCTATGCTGCCACTCACTTGCACTGCTTCACACTCAATATTTTTGGATACGGTACACTGGTTGGAATTAGAACTTGACGCAACAATACTAATACTACCTCCACCACCACTAACACCAGTAACACTAACACCACCGGCTGGGAAAACATCATCTCCTCCAACTATGAGTGAAGCTACTGGTTGGGCTGTAAAAAACATTGCAGGAGAAATACCTTTCTTCATATCAGCAATGCTCTTCTGCGTCTGCGTACTACTACTACTACGCCCAGAGACCATCTTACTGCCAACATTGCCATGGCCAGAAACAGCTTTGCTTGCATGTCTCTTTGCAGGCATTTTGGGGATCAACCACAAATATTATAACGAAATTCAGATTTTGATATGTTCACTCTCTGATTGGAGGGACACTGTATGTGAAGCCAAATAAACACCTGTGGCTTCAGCAACAGATAAGAGACTATTGTGACACTGTCATGGAATTAAAACAACTTCAGTAACCAGTGGTGCTGATGAGGTCACAAAAACAATCCAATCTGGTAAAAAATACCTTTTGAACGTGGGGATGGGGGGGAACACTGAATACAGAAAGTGCTGCTTTTTACGGCACTACAAGCAGCAAAACTAAGAACAGATACCACGATCGCAGTACAAAATCAGGCAGCTGCAGGGGATAGCAGGTTCACACTGCAGCGCTTGCAATTACACTAGTCTGTGGCACAATAAAAGGTGTATTATTTGATGCACGCAACACTGCACACACTCACACACAGAACAGTTTGTGTACAATGCTGAATGAGGAATGAGTAGCAAATGCAAAAGTTCAGTAGTATGCCACGTTACATATTGTAAATTTGTAATGTAAACAACCTGAACTTATGAACTGCTGCACCACATCCACACAACAAACAGCAAGAAAATTCTACTATTACTGACAATATTACTATGTACATTAACACAGCCAGTTATATAGCAAAAATATAACCAAAAACCAAAGAAATCACTATTTCTCCAACTTAAATCTACCTACGCCACAGATACGCCCCTCCCCAAAGCACACTTTCACTGTCTTTCACCACACACACTCAGTGTTGTAAATTAATATTCAAAATCCACACAAAAACAAAAATGCTCAATGATATGAGCACAGGAGGGTTTCCTACAATTGATGAACTAAAGTTGGATCCCCCAAAAAAGCAAAAATGCTTTTTGAACAGCTTTTACAAGATTCCTATCACAGACAGCTATCAGAGCACACTGTCTCCTACTCCTTCCTACTCATACTACCCCGAACTGAGGCTGTTCAGATCAATATAGAGCCCATGTGACCTGAAATCCCATGAATCACTGCAAACCGATCTAGGATGTACTGACTGGACCAGGGTTCTTGAAGCCTCTGACCCCTCAGTGGCAGCCTCCTGCTTCATACACTCCTTTGGTGTTCTGTAAGATAGACACGCCCCCAGGGTCACCCGGAGGGTGAGGGGAACAGCCACCTTCTGGCTGAATGGTGACTTACTTGCCCAGATGCGGGAGAGAGACAAATGCTGGGCAAGTACTAAGGGTTCCAGAGATCCTGCTAATCTCCTGAGATATCGGCAACTCAGGAATCGGTGTAAAAAAGCCATTAGGGCTGCCAAAAGTAAGTTCTGTAAATCGGCACTACTTAGCTCTGTCAGTGATCCTAGGAGGTTCTGGAGGAACATTAAATCCCTCGTCAGTGGGCCCTCTCACTCAGGTGTCATGGACATGATTATTGATGGAGTCTCGTGCAATAATCCCCACATTATAGCCGACCACCTCAATCTCCACTTCTCCGACCTTTCGGCCCTCACCTCTCGTTTCACGACCGATGGGGGTCGCTCGCTTAATATCCCTCTGATGCAGAGTGAACATCCTCCTCGGAGAGTGTTTAATTTTAAGGCTGTGTCTGTTCTTGATGTTCGGAACCACTTGGCTGCCCTTTCCCAGCACTCCAGTGCAGGGCCTGACAACCTTGAGCCCAGGCTTCTCAAGCTGGGAGCAGCTTACATTGCCCCTCTGATTGCCCATATCTTTAACCTATCCCTTAGCTCGGGGATAATCCCTGACATCTGGAAGGAGGCAAGGATAGTCCCTGTTCTGAAGCAGGGAAATCCCAAACTCCCTGACAATTATCGCCCTATTGCTATTCTCCCATCCCTTGGTAAACTCCTGGAAAAGGTTGTGGCGGAGCAACTCTCGGAGTAAGTGGATACCCATGAACTGTTTCCTGGGGCCCAACATGGTTTCCGGAAGGGTCATAGTACAACTACTGCCCTGATTACTGTAACCTCTAGTATTAGATCCGCCATGGATCAGGGCAAACTGTCAGGTGCTATTTTTATTGACTTGTCAAAAGCTTTTGACCTTGTCAACCATGACCTACTGGGGGAGCAGCTCAGGGCTCTCGGGTTCTCTCCACATGCCATGAGTTGGATGATGGGCTACCTAACGGGTAGAAAGCAGCGCACCTGCTTTAACAAGGTCCTCTCAGAGCCTAGGGCTGTGACCATGGGAGTTCCCCAGGGATCAGTACTTGGACCTCTCCTATTCTCACTTTTTATTAATCAACTCCCACAGGTGACCTCTCGTTGCCAAGTCACGCTTTATGCAGATGACCTTGTGCTAGTGGCCCATGCTCATAATGCTGCTGACCTTAACCAGTGCCTATCTGAAGACTTCAGCAGAGTCTCGGCCTGGATTACCAACCATAGACTGGTATTGAATCCTAACAAAACTCAGGCCATGCTCTTTGGTTCCACGGCCAAGTTAAAAGCCCCATCAGCTATACTTAAAATAGCTTGTGATGGAGGCCCCTGTTGCAACAGCGAGCTCATTAAATATCTTGGGGTCACCCTCACTCCACGACTTGACATGGGAAGCCATATCCAAAACATCTGCAGAGCCACCAGGTGTAAGCTTGGCCTTGCCTACAGGGCCAAATACAACCTGACTCCAGAGGCGAGGCTGGCACTTGCAGGAGTGCTTCTCCTCTCCTTAGTTATGGATACCACCTATTTGCCAGGTCACCTCAACCATCTTAATCGGTGGAACACGCATATATATGATATCTGTCGGTTTGCACTTGCAGCTCCCAAACTCACCCACCGATGTCAGCTCTATGACAAACTCAACTGGCTCCCCCCTGTGGAATTCCTGATCCTTGGTGTAGGAAACTTCACCAGGAAAGTGCTTGCCATGGGCATACCGTCGGGACTGGCACATCTCCTCCCAAAACTGGATGCCATCCCCTACCAGCTCAGGTCACAGACCGCTGAGTTGCTTAAAGTTCCCCCTACTCGGACCCTTATGGGGGATTGTGACTTTGCCGCTTTTGTGCCTAGGCTCTGGAACTCCATTCTGGACTCTGTTCGCTCTGCCCCTTCCCATGGGACCTTTCGCTCCTCCCTGTGGTCTCACCTAAAACAAACGACAAGATGTGACTGCTCCTAGTCTCTGTAATGTAATACTCTGCAGTCCACTATTGTCCACTCTGAGTCCATGATGGTCTATGAAATATGTATTCAGTGATTCTAATGTTTATCTATGTCCTGTAACAATTTGTACTATGTGTGGCAGTATCTCTGCCCTTATACAAGCGTTGTTATAGCTGTTTTTTACTGTATCATGCTGTTTCTCCAATGTTGCCATGTATGTATACTGTATGTTTTGTGCTCTCCTGGGTCGTTCCTGAAAATAGGCATACTACTTGTCTAGTGTACTTACCCGGTAAACAAAAGCTAAATAAATAAATAAATAAATAAATAATTCGCCTTTGGAGCTCAAAAACAAGGCGAAGTGAGTCGAAGTGCACTGTCCGCAATGCCCTTCACCTAAAAATGGGCAGAGTAGTGGCCTGAGGAGGCGGAGTAACATGAAGTCATTGCTTCCAATGAACTTCATGTTCCTCATCATAATGCAAAGTACTCCGCTTTGCATTGTGGAGCACTCCACGAATCCGCCTTTGCTTCGTGAATCACTTCGCGGAGTGGATTGAGCCCACTTTGCCCACCACTACTCAAGGATTGTCGACTGAGTTGTACTTCA
The DNA here is from genome assembly GCA_016271365.2 of Neoceratodus forsteri. Lineage (NCBI taxonomy): Eukaryota > Metazoa > Chordata > Ceratodontiformes > Ceratodontidae > Neoceratodus > Neoceratodus forsteri. Next base: position 143,712,458 of record CM057457.1, on the reverse strand, counting down.
GAGACTGAAATCTCTGCCTGTAGGTCTCTCCTGAGATGTCATACCTTTTCAAGATTTTGCTTTTCACCAAGTCATAGTTTTCTGACTGTGTAGTGTCCATATTGCTGTCAGCAAGTTGGGCTTTCCCTGTCAGGTAAGGTATCAGTCTGATTGCCTGTTGCTGCTTTGGCTACTTGCAGACTGTGGCAACCTTTTCAAAAGTTGTCAGGTATGCTTTAGTATCATCAGAGAGACACAACTTTGTAAGTTTAATGTATTTCATGCTGCCTGTATCCTGTTGCTCATCTGGATCCGTGCCAGATCCACTGCCTTTGATAGCCTGCAAGACATCCAGTCACCGCTGCTCCTGTCTCTGCATCTCTTCTTTCCTCTGCTGCTTGGGTTGTTGTATTTCTTCTTTTCTTTGCTGCTCAAGTTGTTGCATTTCTTCTTTTCTCTGTTTCTTCATCTCTTTTTGTTGTATAGCCCACCATTTGAAAAAGGCAGTCCGGCTTTCAGGTTCTGTCACTGACTGTTCTTTTTCTGTAACTGGTGCTAGCTGTACAGTCTCAGCTTGGACTTCTGTCTCTGCTAGTTTGGCTGCCATTCTCCTGGTAACAACTCCTGGGCTTGCTGCTGCAGAATCCATACCTTTCTTCTATGCTTCTCTGGTTCCAGATCTAGTGCTCAGGCACAAAACTCCTGGATTAGAGTATGCACAGCGTAAATCCCACTTATGCTGACACCATCTGTCATTGAGGCACAGATCAGGAGGCATAGGAAAACCAAGAGCAGCTGTAAAATCCACAAGTGATTTATTATTAACTCATTGTCTCCTAGCAGACGCCTGTAGTCGTCAGTAAAAAAACACTGGTGTGTCCTGAGGACGTCTGCAGAAGTCGGCTACTGACTCCGAGTGTGCCCTTGCAACGTCTGGAGAAGTCACTTATACATTTCAATATATAGTGTAACAGAGTATAATATATATTTGACTGCATAGCACCGTTGGAAAGATAATTTTATGCTGAACAACTTTGTCACTGATATTTTGTGTATATCATGTATACTTTAGGAGTTATTTGCATTTGTTTATGGTATGGTGTGTATGGCTGAAATGTTTTCCATCAAGATTCACCTAAGCAGTTTGAATAAAATTCACTTTTTTGGCACTTCAGCAGGTATAAAATAAAAACCATATTGATTACAACTGGTTGCATAGCACCATTGGAAAGGCATTTTTGTGCTCATCAACTTTCATGCTGATACTTTGTGTGTAATGTATACTACTTTGGAGTTATACGATTTGTTTATGATATGTGTGTGGTTGAGATTTAACCTCAAATTTCATCAAAGCACCTTGATTAAAATGGGAAAAATTACATTTTATAGTAAAATGATAATTTTTTTAACAACATAATATTAAAACACCATCTAATGTCTGTATGCTTAATTTGGTGTTGATATTTTACATATTTTCCAACAAAAAAATGGCTTATGTTGCCCTTTTTTATCGAAAAAAATATTTAGTTTGCTCTTTCGACCAGCATAGAAAAAAAACAAAATTTATTATTACATGCATGCCACCATTGGAAAGGCAATTTTGTGCTGAATAACTCTGCCACTCATACTTTGTGTCTAGCATGTACAGTTATTGAGCTATTAGCATTTGTTTGCGACATGCTGACTGTGGCTTGAATTTGCTTAGAAAGGCCCAGGATTCACTGTTAAAAGTATACATGAGATTCAGGAGGCAAGTGGTGTAATCTCAGAGTGAGCCTGTGGAGGCAATGAGTTAAGAGTAAAATAAAAAAATAAAATTGTTCAGTATAACTATTTACAAAGACAGTATAAACAGAGAAAGTCCATCTGGGTTTCTTCTCGATTTCTAATCTCAGTCTCTGTGTTTCTCTTGCAAGAAATTGCAGTTCTGTTTTTATAAGTCTTTGCCACCCCCGCTTGTTAAGAAAACAGCATGCTTCTCACACAGTGTTCTTGTAAGTTTCAATAAGTGCAGCAAAAAGAACATTGTAACCCAGAACTATCCTCTTGCTTACAGCTTCTCAGAGAGTTTGTAAACAGGTTAACCCCTTGAGTTCCAAACAGCTTTGCAATCATTTCAACAGTATAACTATATGCAGTTTTAGCTTTGCAATCATTTCAACAGTTTAACTATACACATTTCTAAACAAAGGGATCCCAATATCAATTACATTTCCACAAAATGATTTACATATATTTTTATACCAGCAGATATGGAAGGGAGGAGAAAAGACAGAACAGCAAGTGAGGGTAGAGATATAGTGAGAGGCAGAGAATTGCAAGACCATCAGGGTGATCAAGTCCTAGGTCTCATGAGGAAATCTGGTTGTGCAACCAGACAGAGAAGAGACAGAAAAGAAGAGAACAGAACAGATCCTTGCATTTAAACTCTTTCTCCATAACAAATGGGACAGGACCATATTCAACCCTGTCACAGATTGGAATAGGGACTGTACTACTGTAGAGCAATTATGGCTAAAAATTAAAACTAAAACATTAGAACTAACTGATGAATACATTCCTAACAAAACTCTTTATAATAAAAAAAGTAAAGTACCGATGTGGTATACTGCTAAAGTTAAGAGATCAATTTTAGCTAAGAGAAGGGCTTATAGGGCCCTAAAAAGAGACAAAAATTACTATAACAAGCACAAATATAGAGAGGCCCTAAAAAATTGTAAAGCAAATATATTTAAAGAAAAGCATAAAATTGAATTTAAATTGGCCCATATTAAAGATGGGGCAAAAGCTTTTACGTTTATGTCAATAATAAGAAATGTACAACAAGTAAAATAGGGGCCCCTCAAGTCTAATAATACTGTACTAACTGAACCTTTGGATATGGCCCAGGAATTTAATAAATACTTCTGTTTATGGATCAAAGAGATCTAGTACTGCTACCCTCAACACACGGTATCAAAATAGTCAGCTTTCTGAAATAACTAGAGAGGAGATTACATCTAGGTTGAAAATATTAAAATTAATACATCTCCTGGACCCGATCATCTACATCCACAGCTCTTGAAAGAAATTGAAACAAGGTTAATTGACACCGTACATAAATTATTAGTATGTCTCTAAATACTGGTGAAATACCAAGTGATTGTCGGCTAGCTGTAATGGTACCAATATATAAACAAGCATTTGTCAATGCTGAAATTTGGCTTGCTGGTATTGGCATTGGTAGTGGAAGAGTCAGAGAGATGCATAATAGGAATGACAGTAAAGTATTGAACTGACACCAACCCCACCCCCACCCTGCAGAGACTGACAGGCATTGGGGTGTGCCTTTGGGTTGTTGGCTATAATGCTCATGCCATTTCACCTCGCCCTACCGTGCGGACACTGACAAGTGTCACTGTGTGCCTTGGGGTCTTCAGGCCTTATATTCACCCCATTCCATAAGGAAATACACTGAGATGGGTGCAGTATTGGAGAATGGGGTGAACGTTGGGACCGAAGACCCCAAGGCACACCTCAAAGCCTGTCACTAGCTGCAGGGTGGGGTGGAATGGTGTGTGCATTACGGCCATTGATCCCAAGTCACCCTTCCAATGCCTGTCAGTCTCTACAGAGTAGGGTGTTATGGCTGAAAACACTAATGACCCAGCCGTTTGTTGGTATTTTCACTCCAAATTTTCAAAATGTGATTTTCGTGACCCCACCTAATGAACAGTAGCACTATAATTTCATTACTCAATCCTGAAAGGTGGTTTTGCACAGTGACTGCACCATTTGGTGCCACAGGTGTGATAACACATATCTGTCAGGATGTGAAAAATGACAGCTGTACTGTTCATGAGGTGGTGGGAAAAAATGGCAATGTTGAAAATCTGGAGTGAAAATATGAAAAATTGGCGAAGCTACAAACGTGTAGAAACTGCTCAATGCACGCCTGTAATGCAATAAGTTTTTGGAAATTTTTCACCAAATTTTCAACATGGGCATTTTTGAACCTCTCCTCATGAACAGTGGCACTGTGATGTTGTTAATCTGTCCCGAAAGTTGTTTTCCCACAGCGACAGCACCATTCTGTGCCACAGGCGTGAAAACACATTTCAGGAAGGATGTGAAAAATGACAGCTATACCATTCATATGGAGGTGTGAAGTAATGGCAATGTTGAAAATCGGGAGGGAAAATATTAAAAATTGGCGAAGTTACGAGAGTGCGTAGAAGCTGTGCAACGCACACTCATAATGCAGTAATTTTTTGGTTTTGTTTCACCAAATTTGCAACATGGGCTTTTTGGGACCTCCCCTCATGAACAGTGGCACTGTTGTTTTGTTACTCAGTTCCAAAAGGTGATTCAATGCAGTGACCGCAAAATCACCTTTCAGGACCGAGAAATGAAATGACTGTGAAATGTTCACGAGGTGGGGTCCCAAGAACCCTATGTTGAAAATTTGGGGCCAAAAGTCAAAAAATGGCTGAGGTATCAACCTAAGATGACCCCCCAGTGCCTCCCATTATAAAGCTTAGGTCATTTCTTCAGTTTGCAGTTCGGCTTTGAAGAGTGTAAACGTGTCCTGGTTCAGAGAAGATCATGCCTCCTGACCTCTGGAAGGTAAGTATGGGTGAAGGGGGGAGGTGGGTGTGCAGAGGAGGGGGGATGGGGAGGGGATGAGGGAGACAACAGTGGACCATTTTATTGTTTGCAGGGGGAAAAAGACTGCAAGGGAAGGTTTTCGTTCTTTTACAGGTTACACGCACACATTCACAAAACAGGTGCACTGTGGTGGGCTCCCAGTGTACCACAATTCTGGGGGGGATGCCAACATGGGGATTAGGCACCCTGATGTTGGCAAGGCATATGTGGGGGCGCACATCTGACAGCGGGAGTGGGCATCCCAATGTCGGAAAGGAAAGGGGAAACTGTTTAACCAGGAAAGACACACTAAGAGGGGGATGCTGACATGAGAATTGGGCACCCTGATATTGGCTTTCTGGGGATTGTGTGGCAGACGGCAGGAGCCACCACATTTATTGAAATGTTTCACTAGGAAAGGCACGTAATGGAGGCATGTCATCTGTCACTGCAATGACAAGCCTGTCTCTGATTGCAGCTGCAGATTCGTTTAAACTCTGTGTCTCTCTCTGGAACTGCTGGCATTGGCACTGGTTGGCAGCTGAGGGATGTACCCACTAAAGCATCCCCTGCATTCACCACAACACTTACACATCTTTGAAATGTGCTACTACCACAAGATGTTGCTTGTGCATGCACACAAGCCAACATAAAAAGGGGATCATGGAAGCACAGCTAATTACGGACCCATCAGTCTGACTAGCATCCTAGGTAAGGTCATGGAATCCATCATTAAGGACAGACTAGAAAATGAAATTTTAACCAAGAATATTCCAGACTATTCCCAACAGGGATTCAAACATCAGAGGTCTTGTCTGACTGCAAATTTAGTATTCTATGAGAAAGTAAGAGCTCTTCTGGATGATAAAAGGTCTGTAGATATCATCTATCTGGACCTCTGCAAAACTTTTGATAAAGTCCCCCATACTAAACTGCTTGATAAGATGCAGAAACTAGGCATAAATAATATACTTATCAATTGGGTGGATGCCTGGCTAAGTGGAAGAGATCAATTCGTAAGAATTAGAGGTTTTATTTCTGATAAGGGCCCTGTGATGAGCAGGGTACCACAGGGGTCTTTATTTTCAATATTTCTGACCTTAATAATAACTTAAATAGTTTTGCCATCAGATTCGCAGACGACACCAAACTTGTTGCAGATGTTAGCACTGACCAGGGGATTACTATGCTTAAGAAGGTCTTGTAGAATTAGAACACTGGGCAGATAAAAATGGCATGGCATTCAACACCGATAAATGTGTTGTCATGCACTTGGGTGAAACATATATATGTAGTGTATATTCGCTAACTGGCAAAGATTTAGTCAGTTGACAGCGAAAATGACTTGGGTATATTAATCACAAAAGAACTAAAGTTTAATAAATACTGCACAGATGTGTCTATTAAAACTAACAAGATTATTGGTTGCATAAAAAGGTCAATTATCACCAGAAACAGGGCCTGTATTGTGCCTCTGTATAGAGCATATGTCCGGCCACATCTGGACTGTTGCTCTTCTCTATGGAATCCACACTTACGTAAAGATATTAATAAACTGGAAGGGGTACAGAAGAGAATTACAAGATTGATTGATGGCCTCCATTAAACATCTACCCATTGGAACTTAGAAGAACTAGAGGTGATCTGTTGCTGATGTTTAGAATTTTGAGGGATACTTTACTAATGTCGGGTTTGGTTCTCACTTTCAACAGAAGGGTGATTTCTCTCAGAAGCCACAATTTTCAACTCATGTTAACTTACCCAAAAAGGAATTCCAGAAGAAGTTACTTTACCCAGAGAATCATACCATTATGGAATTCCCTTCCAAGAGAAGTAGTGGAAGTGGACTGTTTAACCACGTTCAAAATAAATCTAGATAGGTACCTGCTACACCAGATAGGATGGGATTCATCCCGCTTGCAGGAGATGTACATTAATGGGCTAATGCCGTCCGTACATCTACTCTTTCCTGGTATGAATCCTAGCCCTCTGCACCACCAGGCTGGCACAGATAAGAAATTTTTAAATTAGATTAAAATAACTTAAAATAAATTTTGATTAAATGCTTGGCCACCCATAACTCTGCCCCCTTTCAACCTATGACCCTGAAATTTGGTACACTTATGTAAGCCATTACTTGTCTACATACCAAATTTGGTTTCAATTGGATACATACTTTTAAAAGTAGAGCAAAATACCTGAAATTTAAAATTTCGTGAAATTCCATGGAATGATTATGCAAATTCTGCCAAATTCCATAGAACCGGAATGGTAATTCCGCAGGCATTCAGCAGACAGAATTTTATATTCTGTAAAGCTCTACTCACAGTTTTTTTCAATTGTTTAATCAGGGTAGACACACTAAGCTGAAAGCTTGTTTACAGGTGTGACCTGGGAGCACAGGGAAGTTAAGTGACTTGCTCAGGGTCACACAATATGCAAGTAGGGGCTGTGGGATTTAAACCTAGGTCTCCAGATTTGCAGCTCAGAGCCTTAAACCACTGTGCTATATTGCCTCCCTGTCATCACACACTACACTACATAAAAAAATAAAGTGAAATGGGAGACTGTGTGTCCTGCTGTTTAAAAAAAAATGTCTTGGTCATCCGGCAAAGCAGAAGACCCTTGGCTAGCATGTTATAAGCCTGTTGTGCTAGCTGGTCACCTTTAGGAAAAAAATAAACCCCAGTTAGCACTGCTTTAATGAGCATTTTAGTGGGTTCCAAATGTGACTAGCAATCTATTTAATTTGCTTATGTTGCTCCGTTTATTTTTGACTGGCCCTAAGTTTAAGCTGGCTAATAAAGAATAGGTAGGAGGATGGTCCCCTAAGTCATGTTTCATTCCACACACTACTGTTTGACTTTCTGCAATGCAGGTCTGTCTAAACAAATAATTCTTAAATAGCTGGATGTGGTATTAAAGCACAGAATTTGATAGTAGATAAGGAACACTTGGCCCACCCAGTCTGCTCATTTTTCTGTGCCTATACTGTCATTGCAGACCCTACTTTCTTTCCGTCTCCCTCCCCTGCTAACCATCAAGAATTCCTTCTGTCTATCCTATGCATTCTTGAATACAACCACCGCTTCTGCCCTCACCACCTGTACTGGAAAACTGTTCTAGGCATCCACCACTCTTGCGGTGAAGAAGTACACTCACACAATATATTCTGTACTGTCATGCCACTATTCTCCTATTGAAAACTTATTGTAAATATAGACCCAGATCTGGCAAATTCAAATCCTTAACAAAACCAAATCCAAACTCTTCCTGGATTTGGCAAATCCGAAACCAAATCCAAATTCACCCCGGCTTTGCTCGTCCCTAGTCTTACTAGTGATTCATACAGAGGCAACATCACCTTCCTCTTTCTGCTGCTGGTATTGCTCCCTGTGCACCCCAGTATCCCACTAGTCCCCCCCCCAGTCCAGGGGGGAGGGCATGACAGATGGGGAAATCATGGAGGGCAGAGTTCAGGAGGGTTTGAAGGCACTGAGGGTGGATAAGGCGCCAGGCCCAGATGGCGTCCACCCCAGGATACCGAAGGAGCCGTCAGAGGTCCTTGCAGGACCTTTGGCAGACCTATTTAATGCCTCACTACATTCGGGGTGTGTACCTCAGGACTGGAGGATGGCTCATGTGGTATCCCTCCACAAGAGTGGCCCCAAGGATGAACTGGGAAACTACAGACCAGTGAGCCTCACATCCATCATGGGTAAGCTAATGGAGACTATCCTGAAGGAGAGGCTGATGGCCCTCCTAGAGGCCAAAGGACTACAGGACAGCACACAGCATGGCTTCATACAAGGCAGATCCTGCCAAACCAACCTGGTGGAGTTCTATGACTGGGTAACTAGGCAACTGGACAGGGGCCATGCAGTGGATGTCCTGTATCTGGACTTCAGTAAGGCATTCACTTAGTGCCACATGGAAGGCTGGGAAGTTAGTAGGCACAGGGCAGGTGCAAAGCTGGTGAGATGGGTAGGGAACTGGCTTCAGGGAAGACAACAGAGGGTGGTGGTGGTGGGTGGGGGGCTCTCACACCCAAGGGTAGTGATGAGCAGTGTTCCACAGGGCTCGGTGTTGGGGCCAGTGTTGTTTGGGATATTCATTGCAGACATATCATTGGACATCAAGAGCAAGATCAGTCTGTTTGCTGATGATACCAAGGTAGAAGCAGTGGTGGGATGACCTAGGAGGATGGCAGGGGTTGCAGGATGATCTGACAAAGCTTGAAACCTGGTCAGACACCTGGAAACTGGGGTTTAATTCCAAAAAGTGCAAGGTGCTGCATTTTGGGATGAAGAACCCAAGGAGGAGCTACCAGCTGGGGGGAGTGCAGCTAGCCCAGACAGAGAAGGAGAAGGAGAAGGATCTGGGGGTGCTCATTACAGGGTCAATGAACAACTCAGCACAATGTAGGAAGGCAGCTGCAAAGGCCAACAAAATGCTGGGTTGTATTGCAAGAGGTATATCCTCGAGGAGGGAGGAGGTGATTCTGCCACTGTACAGGTCATTAGTTAGACCGCACCCGGAGTACTGCATGCAGTACTGGCACCTGTATCTGAAGAGGGACATTAACTTACTGGAGGGGGTGCTGTGCGGGGCGACAAAGATGATCAAGGAGCTGGGGGACTTATCATATGAGAGGAGGCTGAGGGAGTTGAACATGTACTCACTGGAGGAGAGGAGGGCCGGGGGGACATTATTGAAACCTTTAAGTACATGAAAGGAATAAACAAGACAGGTACAGAGGGGCTGTTCAAAGTAAGGGAGGGGAGGGTCACCAGGGGCCATGATATGAGACTGGAGGGAGGAAGGTTCAGGAGGGAGATGAAGAGACACTTTTGTACAGAGAGAGTGGTGGCTGGGTGGAATGCGTTACGTGCAGAAGTGGTATCCAGTAGAACAGTGGACTACTTCAAAAGGGGATGGGACAGTACAAGGGGAGAGTCAATGAAGGGGAAGGGTGGAAGGGAGGGGCAGCTGCAGCATAAGGGGTGCTAGCTGCACATTCGAGCAGACTTGATAGACCTCTAGGCCTTTATCTGATGGGAAATTTTGTATGTTCAAATGTTCGTAACTGCCTTATTGCACTGCCTGGCCACCTTTAGGTCATCTGATATGATCACCCCCAAATATCTTTCCTGCTTGATGGTTGTCAGGACCACTCCTCCCATTTTGTACTCTGCCCTGGTTTCTGTGTCCCAAGTGCATTATTTTCCACCTTTTCACACTGAAAATCAGCTGCCATACCCTTGACCACTCCTCAAATTTTCTCAGGTCTTTGCTCATCCTTTCTACCCCCTTCCCCATCCCCAGTGTCAACCATATTGCAGAATGTTGTGTCATCTGCAAAGAGGCAGACTTTCCATTTCAGCTCCTCTACAATGTCATTTATAAAGGCATTAAAGAGGAACAGTCCTAGCACTGTTTTGTGAGGCACCCAACTGGTCAACCTCCATACCTCTGACTGAACTCTACTTACCTCCACCCTCTGTTGCCTATCCCAGTTTACCACCTTTGGACCCACACCTAAGCTGCCCAGCTTTTTTACTAGCCTTCTATGTGGAACAGTGTTGAAAGCTTTACTGTGCGCTAGCTAGGGCACATCCACTGCTCTACCCTGATCTAATTACTTGGTCACCCAGTCAAAGAAATCGATCAGATTTGTTTGACATGCCCCCCCCCACCATAAATCCATGCTAGCTCACGTGATTGAAGATACTCCAGAATCATTTTCCTCAACAGCGACTCCATTAAATTTCCCACCACCGAAGTCAGGCTGACTGGCCTGTAATTGCCAGCCTCCTCCCTGTTACCCTTTTTTTTCATCATTTAAAGTTTATTGAAGTTAAAGAACAGTTAGAACAACACACTACTACAATGCTCAAACATCTATGAAGCAAGACAACAAAATGTTACATGAAGCTGAACAGCAAGCATTTACACCCCCCACAACCCCAATCCCAGAATAAACACTAAGAAAGTCAAACACAATGCACAAGGTACAGAATTAAAGTCTCCCTGCCCCGACCCTCCCCCAACCCAGAGCACCTGCAACCAATACAATCAGTCCAGTGTGCCAATAAAGCAAGGAAGCCTGTACAAAGATAGAGAACAAACAAAAGAGACGAGGAAAAAAATGAAAAAAGGGCAGAAAGGGGCCATAAACAGAAATACAGGAAGGGAAAAGTGGGGGCACCCCACAAAACTCCTCTAGTCCACTGTCCACTACAGGGACAAAAGGGTTTGAAGGGTAACCCATCTGTGAAGAAATAGGTCATCTCGTTGTTGAAGTCTGGCAATCTGCTTCTCAACCTGGAGAGCCTGCATAAGCTCATTGAACCACTCCTGGTACGAAGGTATGGAATCCTCCCTCCAGTGCCAAAGGATACTCACTTTAGCCACCGCTGAGATCAAGGCAACATGGGTCCTATGATACCTAATCAAAGAAGGAGGAAAGTCCCCTAATAGGAAAATTTTGGGAACAAAGACATCCTCTAGGCCCAGCAAAGGGTCCAGAGAATCCCAAATTTTCCTCCAAAAGGGAGCGACTCTGGGGTATTCCCATAGCGTATGGTAAAGATAACGTGCAGTCAACCCACAAAAGGGGAATGATCTGACTTAGCTGATAGAGCCTAAAGAGCGCATAACATATGTTATGCAAAATACGAAATTGGGTCCACCCATAACAATCTTTTTAACATAGTTGCTTGCCAATGTTTAGTATCATCATGCCATGAAAGGATTTACTGCCAATAGAAGCGAACACCGACCACAGCAGAAGGAGCAACCAATTCTAAGCAAGAATACAAACTGCCAGTGGGGGCTGGACACTCAACATCAAAAATCTCCAGAAGACATCACTACCACCCGGATCCCATGGGGCATGGCCAAAATAGCAGGAGAGAGCATGGGATGGTTGCATTTATTTGAAGGGATGGAGAACAGAGATCTTGAGGGTTTCTATCACTTTTGTGAAGTGGGATTACATCTGCCCTTCTCCAGTTCTCCAGTACCACTCCTGTTTCCAATGAGCTATTAAATGGGACTGTCAGAGGTGCAGCCAGTACCTCCTGGAGCTTCCTCAGTACCCTTGGATGCTCCCCATCTGGCCCCATTGCTTTGTCCATATTTAGATTAGCAAGTCCATTCTGGATGCTGTCCTCTGAAAATGGACTAGTGTCCGCCTCTCTCCCTCCAATGCATCTGTTATTTTTTTGTGGCCCCTTCCCTTCTCCTTCCTCTGTGAACACTGAAAAAATGATTTGTTCAGGATGTCTGCCTTTTGCTGGTCCCCCTCTGCTCAATCCCCCCTTCCCTTTTTAGACTTCCAATCCCACAACCCCTGATAGGGCTGTGATGAGCTGCCAAGTGAGCAAAGTTACACGTGTGCATAGAAATTATTGAACAACCGGGTGTAGCTTGGTCATTTCTGTGGATGTGTCGCAACAAATTTTCAACATGATCTTTTTGGGATCCCTCCTGATGAAGAGTGACAGTGTCATTTTGTTCACTTGTCCTGAAAGATGATTTTGCAGAGTGAATGTGCCATTCTGTGCCACAGGTTCGAAAACATGTTTGGACAGGATGTGAAAAATGACAGCTGTACTGTTAAAAAGGAGGTGTGCAAAAATGGCAATGTTGAAAATGTGGAATAAAAATTGGCAAAGTTAGGAGTGTGCGTGACAAAACTGTGTGCAATGCACACTTAATGCAGTCATTTTTTGAATTTTTCACCAGATTTGGTAACTGCTTGTTGGGACCCCACCTCATGAACAGTGGCACTGTCATTTCATGAATCGGTCCTGAAAGGTGATTGCATGCAGCGACCGCAAAATCACCTTTCGGGACCAAGTATCTAAATGACAGTGACAGTTTTCATGAAGCTGGGTCCCAAGAACCCCATGCTGAAACTTTGGGGCCAAAATTCCAGAACAATGGCTGATTTATCAACATAAGTTGAAAACTCCATTGAATGCTATTATAGCACACTTACCTTTGATTCTTCAGTTTGCGATTCGGCTTTGAAGAGTGCAGACCTGTCCAGAGAAGATGACCTCCAGAGGTAAGTATGGGGTAAGGGGGGGGAGGGGAGGTGGATGCTCAGTGGGAGAGTGGGGAAGGGGACGGGGTGACAAGAGACCGTTTTCTTTCTTACAGATAAAAAAAAACAGTTTTCTTTATTTCCAGGAAACAAAAAAAATCATACATTTGGGGACACTAGGGTGGGCTCCCAGTGTGCCACATGAGGGGGATTGCACATAATGCCAACATGGGGATTGGGCAACCTGATGGTGGTGAGGAAATGAATAACATTTGGGCACATTGGGGTGGGCTCCAAGTGTGCCACATGAGTTGGGGGAGTTACATAATGCTGACATGGGGATTGGGGCCCCTGATATCGGCACAGAGACGGGAACAGAGACGGGAACAGAGGGAGCAGAGAGAACAGCAGCAGTGGGAGGGTGTGAGATGGTTTTCTTTGTTGCTTTGGTGCTAGCGGCGGTGGTGCAACTGCACATATGTGGCACTCATGCATATGTAGTTGTGGCGAATGGCAATTTGCCATTCACAACATGACAGCACCAGCAGAACTGCACATGTGCAAGAATCGCGCATGCACAGTTCATGCCCCGGAATGCAGAAGTAACAGCCGAAATAGTGCAGTTGTTATTCCATAGTGGTACATCCTGGTGGAGAGTTCCAGGCTCGGTTGGACTTTTGGAAGGATACTTCCAAAATTCCAATTGAAGGTTCCCGATCAGACATTTTTAAAAGCTACAGTCGATCCCAAAAGAGCTGTAAGCTCCTCCCACAGCCCTAAAAATGTCTTGTTCCCCTTCATCACTGCCTGGGCTATTCTCTCTCCTCAGTTTATGCCTTTGTGCTCCTTACTGCTCTCCCTGTTTCCCTCTGTTTCCCCTGATATACCTCCCTATCCTCCTCCCTCTGTGTCTCCTTATAACTTATGAATGCTACCTGTTTAACTTTTACCTTTTCCACCACCTCTTCTGAGAACAATTAGTAATCTCTTTATGTTTGCTTGCATGCATGTGCGGGAAACATTATGTGGCAGCTTAGGAGAGAAGCAGATTTTGGAGGTGCGGCACTGTGGTGGCCAATGCCACCACTGCATTCTCGGGCTTAGCCCTCATTACCCAATGTGGTGGCATGCTGCTGCTAACACTAGTTCAGCAAGCGTGCCACCAACTTGAACCAAATTAGCTGCTGCAATGAGGGAGTGACCCATCATTGCAGGGCGGTGCCTTATCTGGTGTAACATTTCAATAAGCATGGTGGTGGTTGTCGCCATCAACCACTCACAGTCCCCAGGAAAGCTGATGGGGGTACCTAATCCCCCTATTGGCATGGCCCTCCCCAGTTCATTTGCCAACAGGGGAGCCCAATCCCTGTTGGCATAATGTCCCCCATGTAATAGTTCTGTATGTCGAGGGGTGCCCAATCCCTGCGGCATCATGTACCCCCCCAAACACAGACCCATTTTCTGTGCCGATGGGGGGCCCAATCCCTGACTGCTTCAGTTGCCCTTCCCAAACAATGCAGATGGCACACTGGGAGCCCACTCCAGTGTGCCAAAAGCAAACCTGTGAAGGAAAACCTTCCCATAATGTTTTATTTTTTTTAACCTATGAAAGAAAAAAATGGTCCCTCGTTGTCTCTGGTACCCCTTCCCCTAACCCGCACCTACCCTCTGTGCATCTGATCTCCCCAAACCCCTTCTCACCCCATACTTACCTCCAGAGCCTGGCATGACAATCTTCAGTGGAGCAGGAACACGTCTGCACTCTTCAAAGCCGACCGCAAACTGAAGAAAGCTGTATAAAGGCATAAATGGGGGGGGGGGGTTCAACTTAGGTGGATATCTTGGCCATGTTTGCAACTTTTGGCTCCAAATTTTCAAAACAGGGTTCTTGGAACCCCACCTCATGAACTCAGTCACTGTCATTTCATTATTCAGTCCCAAAAAGGTGATTTCGAGGTCACTGCATGGAATCACCTTTCAGGACCGATTAACGAAATGACAGTGTCACTGTTCATGAGATGGGCTCCCAAAAAGTCTATGCTGCAAATCTGGTGAAAAAATTCCAAAACATGACTGTGTTACGAGTGAGCATTGTGCATTATCTAAGCACACTCATAATGTGCCACACAATAGTGAGGTTGCTGTGGAAAATCAATGTTTGGGACAGATTAAGAAAATCACAGTGACACTGTTCATGAGCGGAGGTCCCAAAATGCTTATGTTGAAAATTTGGTGAGAAAATGTCAACAAATGACTGTGTTACGAGCATGCAATGCGCAGTTTCTGCACATGCCTGTAACTTCAAGAATTTTTAATATTTCACTCCAGATTTTCAACATTGGCATTTTTCCACATCTCTTTATGAACAGTACGGCTGCCAATTGTCACATCCTGGATGAAATGTGTTTTCGCACATTGATGATGCACAATGGCACAGTCACTGTGAGAGATCAATGTTCGGGACAAATTAACAAAATCACAGTGACACCGTTCATGAGCAGAGGTTACAAAATGCCTATGTTAAAAATTTGGTGACAAAAGTCCACAAAATGACTATGTTACATGCATGCGTTTCGCAGTTTCCATGCACACTCGTAAGTTCAAGAATTTGTAATATTTTTACTCCAGATTTTCAACATTGCCATTTTTGCATGCCTCCTTATGAACAGTACAGCTGTAATTTTTTACATCTTACGTGAAATGTGTTTTCGCACATCTGGTGCACAATGGCATGGTCACTGTAGGAAATGAACGTCCGGGGCAGATTAAGAAAATCATAGTGACACTGTTCATGAGCAGAGGTCACAAAATGCCTATTTTGAAAATCTGGTGAAATAATTTCATGAAATGACTGTTTTATGAGTGTGCAATGTGCAGTTTCCATGTACGCTCGTAAGTTCGAGAATTTTTAATATTTTCACTCCAGATTTTCAACATTGCCATCTCTTCACACCTCGCTTATGAATGCTACAGCTGTAATTTTTCACATCTTGCCCGAACTGTGTTTTCACACATCTGGCTCAGAATGGCACAGTCACTGTGGAAAATCAACACTCGGGACAGATTAACAAAATCACAGTGCCACTGTTCATGAGCAGGGGTCCCAAATGTTTTCATGAGGTGGGGGTCACAAAAAGGCCATCTTGAAAATTTGTAGTGCAAAAGCCAACAAACACCTGGGGTGTTAGGGTTTCTAACCACAATGTCCTACGCTGTACAGACTGACAGGCATCAGGGATGTGACTTTGGATTGCTGGCTGTAATGCTCATGCTACTCCACCCCCACCTTGCAGCCAGTGACAGGCATTGAGGTGTACCTTGGACTCTTCAGCCCCAGAGTTCACCCCATTCTCCTATACTACACCCATTTCAGCAAATGTCCTTATGGAATGGGGTGACTGTAAAGCCGAACACCCCAAGGAACTCCTTAACACTTATCAGCGTCTGCAGGATAGGGTGAGGTGAAATGGCGTGAGCGTTATGGGCGATGACCCAAAGGCATACCCCAATGCCTGTCCCTCTCTGCAGGGTGGAGATGGGGTTGGCGTGAAGTTCAACACTTCACTGCCATTCTTATTCTGTTTCTGTCTAACTCCTGCACTTCCAATGCTAATACCAGCAAGCAAACATTCGGCATTGACAAATGCTGGTTTTCCTCTTGCTTTTACTCACTTGCTTGAAAGGTTTCCTTCCTTCCCTACAACTCTTTTTGTGTCACCCACTGTTTCTGCACCCCACCTGGGTCATTCCCCCCCACTAAATCATCCCTGGGGCATTTGCCCATCTTTTTAAAATCTGCCTTCCTGAAGTCCAGGACCCTTGCCCTTGTGTGGTTCATTTCTGCAATTCTGCATCCATCCTTATATTGAACCACACTTTATGGTGTAGTCTTCTTACTAGGCCGTATTAACTGGTCCCCACTTGTGGACCCCTCAGTTCATTTATTCCTACTATGCTTTTCCATACCCATCATCACTTTTTTCCAGCTTCTGTTCTTGACTTTGCTGTTATCACTTGTTCTCCTAAATCCTCCCCCAATTTTCTTCTTTCACATATATATCCCTTATTTCTCTTTACCTCTTCATTAGCTTTGCTTTTTTCTCTTTTAGGTAATTCCTGAAGAAGAACTACGGTTGAAACATTGATTTTAACACTATTTCCAGCGTGCATTTAATATTACCATTTTGTTTTGTTTTCAGACCACATACTGACACAGCATCTTGTTTTTTTGTATGTTCATTTGTGTTATAGTTGGGTTTTGCAGCTACACCCTATCTAGATGAGCATTACAAGGCAGTTTTTATTCCTGTTTCCTTCTGATATAGCTGTACTTAACAGCTGCACCCTATCTGTGTGAGCACAACGAGTTGACTTAGTATTTTGTTAACTGTGAACCAGTTGCTGGAAATTACATCAACTAGGTTTAACCTCATTCAATGGCAGTAGTGGTGGCTATGGGGCACTCTTCTTTAGGGATGTTCTCTGGAGGAGATGACACTACCCATCTTCAGGACCATGGCAGAGCTCCAGGATAAGCTGGTGGCAGCAATGATAGAAATATCTCAACTGCATCGCCACCTCAGCCAGCGCCCATTCCCTACATCCCCACTCCCCAGAGACCCACTCATCCAGGAGGATGGAGATTAGTTGGAAGTGGGAGAGCGAGGAGTGCCAGGGGTAGCCATAAGGAGGTAGGCTAGCCCAGCACTATCCATATGGTGAACCACTTAACACTGTTGGAGGAGGCTCAGGCACCTTACTCTGCTGGGGGGGGACTCTAAGTCAGTTGATGAGAAAGGGCAGGATAAGATTATGGCACCCAGAGGTAGCAAGTCTACAGTACCAGGAGAGTCTTGGTAGTTGGGGATTTAAAGATTAGAGGAGTAGAGAGGGTGGTGGAGGGGAGAGTGGATGGGAGGGAAATGGTCCAGTGCCTTCCTGGTAACTCGGTCATCAGGGATTTGAAGTAGATAAGGAGGATGGTGGAGAGGGAGCAAGAGGAGCTGGGGTTACTGGTACATCTGGCTACCAATGATCTGGTGAACCAGTCTAGAGATGGTGAAGCAGAACTACCATAGACTGGGGGACCGGCTGGAGGCACGCTCATCTTCCCTGTTGTTTTACGGAGTCCTCCCTCTGTGGGAAAGGGGAAATAAGATAAGGAGTGATATAATTGAGGCAATTAATGGCTGGCTTAAGGGATGGTGTCAGGTGAAGGGGTACCATTTTTGGGAGAATTGGGGGAACGTCTGGGATAGGAGAATCTTCAAGGGTGACAGACTTCACCTGACAAGAGAGGGGCCTGCATGCCTGGGCAGAAGTTTGGCTTCTTTATCAAATGTTTAACCTGACTATGGGGGAGACAGGAATTAGAAGAACCATGGTGGCAGATGAGATGAAGGGGATCCTAGCTAGTACTCCCCCACATCTGGGGGCTTCTAACAACACAGTGAGTGCGAAGGGAGTTGTGGCCCCAACTGGACTAGGTGAAGAGTCATTAAAGAGGGAAAGGACTAGGTGAAGGGTCATTAAAGAGGGGTAATACAAAGTGTGCCAACACAAAAAAAAAAGCAAGGGATGAGAGGATAAGGAAAGCACAGGGATAAAAGCAATGGACGATCAAAAGTTAGATGGAAGGAGGTATGTCTTATTGCCAAGAGCCTGGGTAATAAAATCTGCAAGCTCCAGGTGCTGATGTTGGACACTGAGGTGGGCCAAGTGCTATCACAGAAGCATGAACTTCAGAAAATAATGACTGGGATCTGATGGTCCCTGTGTACGTATTGTTTAAGAGGGATAGAGGAACAGGTAGACAGGGAGTAACCCTTTTTGTTAAGGAGGGCATGAAGGTGGCAGAAGATGGGTGCATCAAGTGTAGTAATGGAGAAGCTGGGTCACTGTGGGTGTACCTTATGACAACCTCAGGCAAGAAACTGCACTTGGGGTGATCTATAGACCTCCAATGCAAGGGAAAGAGTGAAACAGAAAGCTAATGGAAGAACTTAAAAGAAGAGTGGCAAAGGGGGGAAGTAGTGGTATTAGGTGATCTGAACCTGCCAGACATTGACTGGGATGTTCCAGTGGTCAGGAGCGCCATACGTCATGCATTGCTAACTGCCTTACAGGACTGTCTGCTGATGCAGTTAGTTAAGAAGCTCGCCAGTCAGACTGCAATTCTCAGTGTGGTGCTCACCAACTTGGAGATGATTGGAACTGTGAGAACAGGCTTGCCACTGGGGGACAGTAACCATAACTCCATTTGGGCTGAGCTTGTCCTTGGGTCTGGAAAAACCCAACTGAGAACAGAAACATAGAAACATAGAATTTGACGGCAGATAAGGACCGCTTGGCCCACATAGACTGCCCATTTCCCCTACCTAATGGATAAGCTGCAGATCCTAGTTAACCAACAGCCTACTTCCTTCTACCCCCTACTAGAACAACCTTATGTCTGTCCCATGCATTCTTGAATTCCCCCACTGTTTTTCACTCTACGACCTCCTCAGGAAGGCTGTTCCAAGCATCTGAACCCCTCTCTGTGAAGAAATACTTCCTCACATTACCTCTAAGCCATCCCCCCTCTATCTTCAAATTATGCCCCCTTGTTCTTTCACATCTCTTTTTTTGAAAGATGCTACCATCTTGGACTTTGTTGATTCCCTTGAGGTATTTGAAAGTTTCTATCATGTCCCCCCTCCTCTCCCTCCTTTCCTCGAGGCTATACATCTTAAGCTCCTTTAGTCTTTCTTCATATGTCTTCTGGTGCAGACCCTGCACTATTTTGGTTGCCCTCCTCTGGACAGCCTCCACCCTGTCTATGTCTTTGCAGAGATGGGGTCTCCAGAACTGTACACAGTACTCCAGATGTAGTCTTACCAACTGTCTGTACAGAGGGCCAACAACTTCCTGTTTTCTACTGGTGATGCCTCTCCCTATGCATCCCAGTATCCCCCCAGCCCTCCTTATTGCCTTCTCACATTGCTGGTCGAAATTTAGGTTGTCTGATATGACTACCCCCAGGTCCCTTTCCATTTTTGTTGTTGTCAGTATCTCACCCCCCCCCCCATTGTGTACTCTTGCCCTGGGTTTTTGTTTCCCAGGTGCATTACTTTGCACTTCTTTGCATTGAATCTAAGCTGCCATACATTCGACCATTACTCCAACCTTGTCAAGTCCCTTTTCATCCTTTCCACCCCACCTTGCATAATCAACCCTGTTGCAGATCTTTGTGTCATCTGCAAAGAGACATACCTTCCCCTTCAGTCCCTCCGCAATGTCACTTAAAGACATTAAAAAGGACTGGCTCCAGTACTGAACCCTGCAGTACCCCACTAGTAACCCTCCTTTCTTCCCTGTGGACTCCATTTACTATTACCTGCTGTGTCCTCTTGTCCAGCCAGTGCTTTACTCAGGCTACCACCCTGGGACCCACTCCCAGCCTGGCTAATTTGTTTATTAATCTTTTGTGTGGCACTGTGTCAAATGCCTTGCTAAAGTCTAGGTATGCTATGTCCACAGCCCCTTTCTGGTCTACTACTTTGGTCACTAAGTCAAAGAAATCAATGAGATTTGTTTGACATGACCTTCCTGCTGTGAATCCATGCTGCCTTGGGTTCTGTGCACCACTGGCCTCTAGGTACTCAACAATTATTTACATCAGAAGTGATTTCATCATTTTCCCT
Organism: Neoceratodus forsteri; assembly: GCA_016271365.2. Lineage (NCBI taxonomy): Eukaryota > Metazoa > Chordata > Ceratodontiformes > Ceratodontidae > Neoceratodus > Neoceratodus forsteri. The sequence continues at coordinate 143,692,118 of CM057457.1, read as the reverse complement.
ACCACTGAGATCAAACTGACAGGTCTGTAGTTTGCTGCCTCTATCTTGCTCCCACTTTTATGAAGGGAAATCACATCCACCCTTCTCCAGTCCTCAGGTACCACACCATACTCCCACGATTTATTAAAAAGAGTAGTCAGTGGTGTTACTAGTTCTTCCCTTAGTTCTTTTAGAATTCTGGGGTGAATCCCATCAGGCCCCATTGCTTTATCCACCTTCAGTTTTAAGAGTTCTTTCAGAACCCTTTCTTCTGTGAAAGGACTAATATCAACCCCCTATCCAGAGTGCTTCTATTGACTGGATTAGGTCTCTCCCCCTGCCTTTCCATTGTGAATACTGAGCAGAAATATTCTTTCAGTATCCCTGCTTTTTCACTGTCGCACTCTGCCCAACCACCTTCCTCTTTATTCAGCCTCAGTATCCCTGCCTTCGTCTTTCTTTGCTCCCTAATGTACCTATTAAAGGTTTTATCCCCTTCTTAACTGAGTTGGCTATCTTTTCCTCAGTTTGGGCCATTGCTATTCTGACTGCCTTCCCGCTTCCTTCTGCTTTAACTGGTACAGTTCATTGTCCTCTCCTTCCGTGTTTCCTTATACTTCCTGAATGCTATATTTTCTCCCTTACCTTCCCGCCACTTATTTTGAGAACCATAGTGTTTTCTTTCATTTTGATTTATTTGCTTCACACAAAGGCTTGTTGCCTCTGTGATGGCAGTTTTGATGTTTCCCCATTGTTGCTCCACCCCACCTTCTTACCTGTTTGCTAGTGCTTTTCTGAGGCACTCTCCCATTTTGACAAAATCAGCCCTCCTGAAGTCCAGTACCTTCACTTTTGTGTGGCTTGACTCTACAGCTAAATTTATCGTGAACCACACTGTTTGTTGGTCACTTGTTCCCAGATGGCTACCCAATTCAAGACCAGAGATCCTCTCTCCTTCCCCATTAGAGAGTACCAGGTCTAAGATTGCTTCCTCCTGAGTGGGTCCAAAACTATCTGTCTGAGGCATGCCCCCTGTAGGGCATCGAGAATGGCCCTGATCTTGGATGTGGCTGCAGCAAAGGTGCTCCAGTTAACATCTGGCATATTCAGGTCTCCCATCAGCAATATCTCCCCTTTCTCTGCCATCCCAAGGATGCCTTCTATTATTTCCTTGTCCATTTACTCCCCCTGAGATGGGGGTCTGAATACAACCCTGTGTGGATTGTGGAGCCATTTCCAGTCTCCAGGGTGATCCACAGTGCCTCCTCTCCTCCCTGTTTACCCTTTTGTTCTTTTGCTTTGATCCCTTCCCTTACATAGAGAGCTACTCCTCCTCTTCTTCTTCCCTCCCTGTCCCTCCTGTAGATTGAGTACCCTGGTATGTTGACATCCCAGTCATAGTTCTCTGTGTACCATGTTTCTGTGACTGCCACAATATCCAGGCATCCCTCTTCCATCAAGGTCACCATTTCAGGGAGCTTTTTACCTAGACTACGGGCATTGGTACTCATTACCTTCCATTTTTTCTGGCTTTATTTCTTTTTGCCCCATCCCTGTCCTTACTGTCTTTGTCTTTTTCTCCATTTACCCCTGCCCTTATCCCCATCGACTGCTCTACCTTGGTGTTTACCTCATTAACTACCCTGACTTTTGGGGGGGGCTAGGATTTCCCTTCTCCTTTTCAGTGCCTCCCCCCTTGGCTAGTTTAAATGCTTGCCAATGAAGAATTTAAACCTATCACCTAGGATCCTAGTTCCTCTCCAGGATAGATGCAGACAATTGCACTTGTATAGGCTTGCATCCCTCCAGGTGGAGCCCCAATCCCCAATGAAGCCAAATCCCTGAGCTCTGCATCAGTTTTTCAACCAGTCATTGAATCCCATGGTGCGGAGTACTCTGGCCTCATCCATTCCATAGACAGATAGCAGTTCTGAGAAAGTTACTGTGTGTGCTACTTGTCTAAGGCACGCCCCAACTCCACAAACTCCTGTTGCACTGCTCTGATCCCATTCTCAGCCAGGTCATTCATCCCTAGGTGGATAATGACATCCAGCTCACTCCCCCTTGTAGTTGCTCCCATGATCCTGAGGATTTGTTTCCTGTCCCTCCAAGCCATGGCACCGGGCAGGCACCTTACCTCCCTTTCCCTTCTCTCCCCCAGTTCTACCCCCTAACAATCGAGTCCCCCAGCAGGAGTTGTTTCCTTCCCCTGTGGGGTCCTGTGCCACCCTCCTGTGGGTCTCCATTGTGGAGGTTCCCAGCATCCTCCTCGGTCTCCACTGTGGGTGCCTCCATAGAGGAACCATGCTCTGCCAGAGTGGCGAATGAACTGTCGAGAGGCACAACTGGAGTGATGCACCACTGTTCCACCACCCTCACCCTCCCTGAGCCCAATGTGGTCCAATCACTCCTCTTTCTTGGCAATCTTGGAGGTAGTGGCGGTAGTCTGGGTGGTCCCTGTGTGGGGGAGCAGGTTTTCTGAATCATTGCCAGGTCAGCATGGAAAAGATCAACCTCCTCCCTCAGACCAGAGAGGTGCCTACGAATAGGGCAGCAACGCAGTTTCCAGAATGTCTCCCGGAAGACTGCTGCTCCACAGCCAGTACATTGCACCACTCCCCACATGTCTTTGTCCCTTCCTGTTACAGATGCTTTTCTTTTGTTGTTTTTGTTCTTGTTTTAGTGTGTGCAAGCTTGTGAGTGTCTCAACCCCCTATTCAGTGTGTTGTGTCTTTAAGGATATGAACAGGTGTATGTTGTTAGCAGTTTTGGGGAAGTGATATCAGAATCCCTGCTATAAAGGAAGTTATGCACTTGGGGAGTGTGGTGTGGGGAAGGGTGGGAGGGAGTAAACCTATGCCATCCAGAAACAAACTACAACTCTGAACCCCCACCCCAGGCAGTTCCTTCCTTCCTTTCAGACACCTATTTCACAGAGGTCAAGTACCAGGTCTAGTCACAAATGACTGCAAAGAAGTCTTGCATTTCAGAAGGGTGGACTTCAAGAAGCTGAAAGAGCTTGGAAGGGAAAAGTTAGTCTGGGTAGACAATATGAGGAGTGGAAGAGAGATGGAGGACATTGAAGGGAGTCAATCTTGAGGCATCTAAGTTATGTATGAGAACGGTAACCAATAAGAACAGGTTCGCGAGACCGTTATGGTTCTCAACAAGAGTGTGGAAGCAGTGAGGACAAAGAACATGGCTGGTTACAATTTATGTCTGTTTCAATGTAACTAATCATTAAAGGAGAACTGTCATCTACAGGGCTTCTTAATGTCTGAAAGCCGTTAAAAAGCTAATTTCATTGAGCCATTGTGTTTATCTATGAGTCTTTGCAGTCTAGAATTATTCATATGTAAATCAGCCTGTCAATTAAGGACTGGGGGCAGCCATATATTTTAGGCTCCTGACAGGAAATTATGTCACCGAGGGTCTTGGCCCTCCATTCACTGTAGGTTAAATAGGAAATTGTCTGTTTTATTGTTTTAAGGTGTTATTACAACATTTTCTACATTTATAATAATTGTTTTGTATGTGCATTGAAACTAGTGAGTTATCACCTTTACATTTCAAACTGTTAGTAAAAATAATCTACCTTTAGGATTGCTTTAACCTCTAGGCTGTATTGCCAGCTGATTATCAAAAACTACACATCTCACAGCTGGCTCTGTGATGACAACAGGTATTGGGGCCCCACATCAGGATTTTTAAACCCTGTCTGTGTTCATGTCAGTACAGATTTCTGGGGCTGCCATAGCACCAACTTCTGTCTTTTTCTGCTTGCTCTCTTGCAGCCTTTTCTCTTACAATTCCAGGTGTGAATTCAGGTCTACAAGATGCAAATGTAGCTACGTACCTACTGGCCTTACTAACATACTAACATACTAAAATGCCAGCAGAATAGGCCTAACGGTCTTTCGAGTCTGCTCGATTGGTCAGCCCCCACCCTGGGTGCTGACCTTGCTGCCCCCCTCTCCTTCTCTGGCTTCTCCCTTCCCAGTTCTGGATATTCTTGCTGCATTGGATTTTGCTTCCAGAACCCTTCCCCTGTACCTGTCCCAGCCCCTCTTGAACCCCTCCACCGTCTCTGCCTCCACCAGCCCCCTAGGCAGTGCATTCCATGGCTCCACCACCCTCTCAGTGAAGTAGCACCTCCTCCTTTCTCCCTGAATCTTCCCTCCAGCTTCCACCCATGCTGTCTAGTGGCCCCTCTCCTTCCTTCAAGCACCCTGACTGTTCCTCCCTATTTATCCTCTTCATGTACTTGAAGACCTCTATCATGTCCCCCGTCCCTTCTCTCTCTCTTCCAATGTGTACATATTTAGCTCTTCGAGCCTCTCCTCATAGGTCCTGTCCCCCAAGCCCCAAATCATTTTGGTTGCCCTCCTCTGGACCCTCTCCAGGAGTTTAATGTCCCTCTTTAAGTGTGGCCTCCAAAACTGCACGCAGTACTCAAGGTGTGGCCTCACCAAGCAGTTATAGTAAGTAGTAAGTAAAATTTATTTTTAAGCGCTTTTCAAAAACCAAAGTGCTGTACAGATGAACAGACATTTAATTACAGAATATAATAATAACAATAATAATAACAATAAAATCACAATAAAAAATCACAGTAGGAATCACTCTCCATACGCCTTCAAAAATAGATATGTTTTTAACTCAGACTTAAAACTCTCGACGGTCAGGCAGCTTCGTATCCGACGGGTAGAGAATTCCACAGGGTGGGGGCGGCGTAAAATGCCACGTGCCCCAGATGTTTTAAGCTAACCTGGGAATCTCTAGCAATCCTCATTAGGGATCAGAGTGAAAGAGAGGGACAGTAGGGAGTAAGGAGATCTTGTAGGTACTGCGGTCCCTGTTCATGTAGGGCTTTATAGGCCAGTAACCCGACCTTGAAGGTGATCCGCCACTGAATTGGCAGCCAGTGCAGTCCGCGCAGCACAGGCATAATATGACTGTTTCTGGATGTCCCAGTCAAGAGCCTGGCTGCTGCATTCTGCACCAGCTGCAAGCGGCGGATATCAACCCCCGGTAGCCCTAGGTACAGGGCATTGCAGTAATCAAGGCGAGAGGTCACAAAGGCATGGACCAATGTAGGAAGGTCGTCCGGAGGAACTAGGTGTTTCACCCGGGCGATATTCCTAAGATGGCAAAAAGAGGATTTGACAACGGATGACACCTGCAATTTTAGGGTCAAACCATCGCCAATAATAACGCCCAGGTTACGCACCCAGTCTGAGGTTGAGAGCTGGGCACCATCGAGCCATATGCCCGAAGGAAGCCCAGCCCTACAACCCGCCTCAAGGCGACCTGGGTCCACCACCAACACCTCAGTCTTATCTGGGTTTAACCTCAGCCAGCTGGCACTCATCCAATCCTTAATCTCGGACAGACAGCTGTTAAGCATAGAGACAGCATCTTCCTGCCCGGGATTAAAGGACAAATACAGCTGGGTATCATCTGCATAGCAGTGAAAACCAAGCTGTATCGCTTAATAATGTCTCCTAATGGCAGCATATAGATAGCGAACAACATGGGTGCCAAAATGGAACCCTGCGGTACCCCACAGGACAGGAGGATGGCATCAGAGGAATAAATTCCGGTGACAGCCCTCTGTCTCTGTCCCGTGAGGAAAGATCGAAACCAATGCAGAACTGTACCAGACAGTCCGCAATAAAGCCGCAGGCGTTCTAAAAGCACACCATGGTCCACAGTATCAAATGCTGCAGAGAGATCAAGAAGGACTAAGATAGTACGAGCCTTCTCGATCTCGCAATTAGGAGCTCATTTAAACCCGGACAAGGGCAGTCTCAGTGCTATGTCTTTTCCTAAATCCTGATTGAAGAGTATCATAGATATTGTGGTTTGTAAGATGGTCATCCACTTGTAGCGAACCACCTTTTCAATAACCTTACCCACAAAGGGCAGGTTAGAGACAGGTCTGTAGTTAGCTAGACAGTCCGGATTCAGTGAAGTTTTTCAGGAGTGGTTGAGCGACTGCCTCCTTCGGGATCAGGAAAGACCCCTGCTCCAAAGATTTCCAGACAATTTCAGCAAGGATCGGGCAAATAGTATCTCGCAGCCTAATAACAGTGGCGTGGGGCCGGATCCAAACTACAGCTGGTTGGGTGTAAGTCTGGACAATCCTCACAATATCCATGAATTCCGGCTTACCAAAGTCAGACCAGGTGACACAGGTGTTTGTTCTCTTCACCATCACCGCAAACCCTTAAAGAGTGAGCCTGGCTGATATCAGACCTAATGCTAGCAATCTTATCAGTGAAGAATCGAGCAAGCTCATCACACTTTATTTATGAAAAATCTCTTCCAGACTGTAGACAGAGTGGATTGCACATTCTGTCGACAGTCCGAAAGAGTTGAGCTGGTTGGTTCCGCGCCGCAGCAATCTCACTGGACAGGAATTCTGCCTTCTTACGGGTGATTGCTGATTGATAGATACCATAATGATCCATCAACCTAAGTCTGTCAGCATCCAGGCCGGACTTCCGCCAGGCCCTGTCTAGCCTTCGCCCCACTCTCCTCAGTTCCTTCAAGGACTCATCAAACCATGGAATCCTTGGGTGCTGAGTGAGTGGGCGAACATGGACAGGAGCAACTAGGTCCATGGCCTCACTCACCACCTTATTATAGGCAAGAACGAGGTCCCCTGGACCCATGCTCTTGCCTGAAATACCCGATAGGTCCAGTACCGCTAATAGACTCTCTGGAGTAACTCCCCTTAAAGGGCGATACTGGACCATCTCCATAGAGGCAGGCCTATTAGGGGGTGCCCCAAAGCTGAATCTTATAGTGTGATGGTCCGTCCACACATTCGGTTCCACCCCCAGATGCGTAACCTCCAAATCCAGTAGGAACACCAGATCCAATGAGTGACCCCCTATATGGGTAGCAGAGGTAACTACCTGTGACAGGCCCAACATAGTCATAAGTTGGAGGAAGTTCCTACCAAAGTGCGAGAGTTCGTCGTCAACCCAGGCATTGAAGTCACCCAGTATTAACCATCTGGGCGACCCCCATGCCATGTCGACGGTGAAGTCCGTGAACTCCTTCAGGAATTCTCCACCATCACCGGGTGGACGGTAGATGAGGAGGATCCTGAACCTTGCACCTGCTGCCAGGATACACTCAAAGGATCTAGTGTTACCCACTGGCACATCCACAAGATTCAGATCTGTTCTAAAAAAGATGGCTACTCCCCCGCCCCTACGATCCAATCTTGGGTGGTGTATCACCGAGAACCCAGCCGGAGCAGCAGAGTCTAATATAGGACCTGCATTCTCATCCAGCCAGGTCTCGGTGATACATGCCAGGTCAGATGTTGCAACAAGATCTGCAATAATTGCAGTCTTGTTCCTTATAGACCTGGCATTACATAACACCGCCCGGGTTGGATGGGTTTTCGGAGAGGAGCACAGTATCTGCCCACAATCTGTGGAGCCCTTGGGTATGGGAATCAGGCATGGAGGACCCCTCTCCTGATCCCATTTCGCCCCAGGGCATCTCCTCATCCCAACTACCCCTATCTGCCCACTCCTTTCCAATCTCCCACTCTGTCCAGTCCAACCATCCCTCATGCCTTCTCACTATCCCCGCTGCACGACACCTATTAAAGACATCAGCAGACAAGTGGGGACAGTGAAAAGGATGAAGGCTCCGGAGCAGAGCGGGAGAGTAGCGCCTGACCGTCGTAGGACCCATCCAACACATCTTAAACAATTAGTGTCAAATAAAATATCACAACTTGAAAACCAACCTACGCTCAAACAAAAGATAATCATATACTAAAACAAACAAAACCTATAATAATAATAAATAAACAGATTAATAAAATATATATTAAAATTTGACTATTGAACCAGCATCAAAGTTTAACTCTAATAGCATCATAAGGGTTAACTATAAAGAGGTGGATAATGGGTCTTTGAACTAAAACTGAGAATATAAATTTAAACTCATCAAAACTCTCACTAAAATGTGAGAGTGAGTGCTACAGTTCAAGTCTTTTAAACCCCTCACTCAAGGTCTTTTATCTCCATAGACTCCTGCTGCTAGAGAGATAGGGCATTATTCAGGATCAAATATAAAAGCTAAAATGTCCTGTATTTGCAAGTCTAAGAACTCCATGTCTCTCACACCGGATAATCAGAGTCAGACTGCCTTGTGAGCAGAATAAAACTTAAACAGTTCAAATCGAGGAGCATGGGCACCGGAATAATTGTGTGAGGAGAGTATCTGCCCGAGAGTGGAATTACTGACCCAGGCTGGGACCAAAGCAATGACCCCAGAGCAGTGTCCACCCACCAGTAGACCCCACCAGTAGGTCAAGGAGATACCGGTAGTTCGCACCCGCTCTCCAGCAGATCCAAACCGGCATCACCTGCCCTGAGCCCAGCCGGCATCAACCACCCCAGACAACCATCTCACAACACACCCCAAAATCCAAGATCCCCCTTAAATCTCCTCACAGTCGAAGGCAACAGGACCAGGGGCCAGCACAATCACACTCTCCACATCAAATTCCACCAGCTTTAAATGCCCACAATTCCACCCATTGTCCATTCGTGGCTCAAACGGCAGAGGGAGTATCATTTCCCTCCTTCTGGAGGTGATCCCCCTAGCGATGCATCCCAGCATCCTGTTGGCCTTGGCTGCTGCCCTCCTACAAGTCTCCGAGTTGTTCATCTTGACATCCACCACCACCCCCAGGTCCCTCTCAGCCATCGAGACTTGTAGCATTTCCACCCCCCCAGGGTGTACACTTGACCAGGGTTTCTGGCCCCGGTGGAGTACCTTGCATTTCCCTGCATTGAACCTCAGCTTCCACTTTCTAGACCATCTTTCCAGAGCCTCCAGGTCCCCCTGTAGGGCCACCTCCCCTCCTCCCCATCCACCACCACCCCCAGTTTTGAGTCTTCCACAAAGAGACTCATCTCACTCCTGATTCCTTTCCTTATGTCAGAGACATAGGCGTTGAACAGGAGGGGCCCAAGGACTGATCCCTGTGGGACCCCACTAATGACCCTCTTTGGGGATGAGACTATCCCACCAACTACGACCCTCTGGGTCTGGTCCTGGAGCCAATTGCCTATCCATCTGATCATCTGGTTCCCCACCCCCATTTCTCCCTGCTTATCCAACAGGCCCACGTGAGGAACAGAGTCAAATGCCTTGCTGAAGTCTAGAAAGAGGATGTCCACTGGTCTACCCAGGTCCAAGGCACTCGTCACCCACTCATAGAACTCCACAAGGTTTGTCTGACACGATTTCCCCGGGACAAATCCATGCTGTCTATCGTCCAGGCACCCTGGCTTTTCCAGGTCCCCCCCAGCCTCTCCTTGACAATGCCCTCCATCACCTTGCCCACCACCGATGTCAGGCTGACAGGCCTGTAGTTCCCTGCCACCTCCCTTGATCCCCCCTTGTGGATAGGCACTATATGCGCCACCTTCCAGTCCTGGGGCACCCACCCTGTCCTCAGAGAGATGGTGAAAAGCTCCGCCAGGGGTTTTGCCAGGACATCCGCAAGTTCCTTCAGCACTCTGGGATGTAATTTATCCGTCCCTGGTGCTTTCTCCGTCTTAAGGGAGCTGAGGGCTTCCCTCACTCTCTCTGCTGTGATTTCCACTTCCAGTACCTCTTCTCCCTGCTTAGCCCTCCTCCCTCCTGCCAGTGATGCTTCCCCCTCTCCCCAGACCCGCTGATCGGTGAGGGTCCCCCCTCCTCAGTATCTCTGTCTCCTCCCATGTATGATGCAGCACCCCATTTTCCTTGGTGAAAACCTGGCTGAAGTACTCATTTAGTACCTTAGCCTGCTCCCCGGGTCTTGTGCCCATCTCTCCCTGATTTAATCCTGCTAATCTGCCCTTCACCCTTCGTTTTTCCCCAATGTATCTAAAGAACCCTTGTTTCCTCTCCTAATTTCCCTGGCCAGGTTCTGCTCCTTCCTTGCCTTAGCCGCCTCACCACCCTAGTGGCCCTTCTAGCCATCAGCTCATACTCCCTCGATCCCTTTCACTCCTTGAGCACTTGAATTGCCTATAGGCTGCCTTCTTTTCCGCACCACCTCCTGGACCTCCCTGGTCCACCAGCAGGGTTTTTGGGCCCTACCGCATTTACGTCTTACTCTTGCACAGGTGCTGGTAGCATCTTGCACCCCTCTCCTGATGTTTTCCCACCTACTATCAGCGTCCAGGTCTGACCCAATCACATCCAAATGCTCCTTAAGGATCCTTCCCATTTCCTTAAAATCCGTTCCCCTGAAGTCAGTTACCTCCGTCTTTGTGCAGCCTTCTAGCCCTCCTAGGTCCAGGCAGGACCAGACAGTGGCATGGTCACTCCCCGCCAATGGGTCCCTTACCTCCAGACCCCTCATCTAGTCACTGTCTGCCAGGACCACATCCAGTACCCGCACCTCCCTGGTCAGTTCCCCCACCTGCTGAGTTAGGAACGCATCTTGAAAGACATCCAACAACCTCTGCTCCCTGGTCACAGAAGATGTCATAGTCTCCCAGTCTGTTCCTGGCATGTTTAAGCCCCCAACACCACCACCGTTCCTCTGCCCAGTCTGCAGTGTCTCCCAACATCTGCCACCAGACTGTCCTCCAGCTCCTCCGCCAGGGCAGGGGGTCTATACACCACTCCTATTTTTACTCTCTTGCCCCCCCTTGTTATCAAGGTGACCCAAATCGCTTACATGGTTCCCTCCGCCTCCTCTACTCCCCATATGCCAATGCAGTTTTTGGCTATCATTGCTACCCCTCCTCCGCTTCCCTCCCCCCTGTCCTTCCTGAACATAGTGTAACCCTCCAGGTTTAGGTCCCAGTCATGTCCTGCAGTGGCCCAGGTCTCAGTGACTGCTGCCACATCCACTGCTCCCTCAGTTAACATCGCCTGGAGCTCAGGCATTTTATTTCCCAAGCTCCTGGCATTTAGCAGGACTACCTTCCACCCTTTCCCTATACTTCCATTTCCCCTGCTCGTGTTCCCATGGGGATTCTGTTTTCCCCTGGTCTGCACTTTACCAGTCGGCCTTTTCCCGCAATCCTCCAGCTCCCAAGGGGGTTGGAGACAGAGTCTTGCATCATGGAGCCAGCCTTGAAATGTGTCATTTTTGATTATCAGCTGACAGTACAGCCTAGATGTTAAAGCACAGAGTCATGAACAAGTTTCATTAATTCAGCAGAATGGGGTTTGATTCCAACGTGCTCTACTTGTATATTGTGTGACCAGTTCAAGTCACTTAACCTCCCTGTACTCCCAACACTCACCGTGGAACAAGTTGTAGCTGTGTGCCTTTCCTGGACAAAGACAGTAAAAACAATTAGAGCATGTGTTATGATTCTGAAAGTAGTATGTTCTTTCCATCTAGATTTGACTTGAAAAGAAAAAAAATAGGACACTATTACTTGTTTATTAATTGCAAAAACAAATAGTTGAACAATGCAGTTAAAACATGCATAACTTAAAAATCATTATTAAGAGTCTTTTACTTCTATTGAAGAAGTTAACAGGATATCAGTTTCTTACTGAATTACTTTGGATGGAATGGGATTCTCTACTGTAAAGGAAAAAATCAATCTGGTTGATCCTGCCGCTCATACCCATCAAGCATGTTTTACACTCCACAGCTATGCCGATGGACTGCAACTTTTCAAAATGCCATTCCTACTGTAATGTAAACAAGCATTTGTCAATGCTGAATGTTGTCTCGCTGGCATTGGCATTGGTAGTGCAGGAGTTAGAGACGCTTAATAGGAATGGTAGTGAAGTATTGAAGTGAAGCCAACCCCACTACCACCCTGCAGAGACCGACAGGCATTGGGGTGTGCCTTTGAGTCGTCAGCTATAACGCTCATGCCATTTTACCTCACCCTACCCTGTAGACACTGACAAGTGTCGTGGTGTGCATTGGGGTCATTAAGCGTTATATTTACCCCATTCCATAAGGAAATACACTGAGGTGGGTGCAGTAGAGGAGAATGGGTTGAACTTTGTGGCCGAACAGTGCAAGGCACACCACGATGCCTTTCACTGACTGCAGGGTGGGGATGGAGCTGGAATGGCGTGAGCATTACAACCAGTGATCCCAAGTCATACCCCTGATGCCTGCCAGTCTGTACAGGGTGGGGTGTTACAGTTGGAAACCGTAACGCTGTTGGCATGTGTTGGTATTTTCACTCCACATTTTCGGCATGGGCTTTTTGTGACCTCACCTTATGAAGAGCGGCACTATCAGTTTGTTAGCTGAAAGATGATTTTGCACAGTGGCTATGCTATTTGGCAACACAGAGACGAAAACACATTTTGGGCAGCATGTGAAAAATGACAACTGTATTATTCATGAGGAGGTGTAAAAAAATGGCAATGTTGAAAATCTGGAGTGAAAATATAAAAAATTGGTGAAGTCATGAGCACGCATAGAAAGTGTGCAACACACATCCGTAATCCCATTATTTTTGGGGGGATTTTTTTAACCACATTTTCAACATAGGCATTTTGGGACCTCCCCTCGTGAACAGTGGCATTGTGATTTTGTTAATTTGTCTATAATGTTGATTTTCCACAGCGACCACGCCATTGTGCGCCACAGGTGCGAAAATAAATTTTGGGCAGGATGTGAGCAATGACAGCTGTACTGTTCATAAGGAGGTGTGAAAAAATGCCAGTGTTGGAAATGTGGCATGAAAATATTGCAAATGTGTGAAGTTACAGGGGTGCGTGGAAAATGTGCAACGCACGCTTGTAACACAGTAATTTTATGGACTTTCATCACCAAATTTTCAACATAGGCATTTTAGGACCTCTGCTCATGAACATTGTCACTGTCTTTTCCTCAAACTGTCCCAAAAACTGATTTCAGACAGCGACCGCGCTGTTCTGCTCCGGATGTACGAAAACACATTTTGGCCAGGATATGTAAAATGACAGCTGTAGTGTTCATGAGGAGGTGTGGAAAAATGCCAATTTTGAAAATCTGGAGTGACAATATTACAAATTCATGAAGTTACGAGCGTGCGTGGAAACTGCGCAATGCACGCTCATAAAACAGCCAATTTTTGGATTTTTTCTACCAAATTTGCAACACAGACTTTTTGAGAGCGCCCCCCCCATGAACAGTGGTACTGTCATTTCGTTAATCGGTCTCAAAAGGTGATTCCGCACAATGACCGCAAAAATCACCTTTCAGGACCGAATAATGCCAATGACAGTGACTGAATTCATGAGGAGGTGTCCCAATAACCCCATGTTCAAAATGTGGTGTCAGAATGCCCAAAAAAATGCCCGAGATATGCACCAAAGTTTAAAAAACCTTATTTATGCCATTATACAGCTTACCAGCATTACTTCAATTCGTGGTCGGCTTTGAAGAGTGCAGACGTGTTCTCGGTCCACGGAAGATTGTCGAGCTGGACTCTAGAGGTAAGTATGGGGTGAGGGGTGTCTGGGGAGGCAGGGTGTGCAGTGGGTGGGCGTGGGTTGTGGGAGGGGGTAGGGAGACCACGAGGGACCATTTTCTTTTTTACAGGGTAAAGAGAAAAAAAGGGAACATTGCGGGACAGTTTTTGTTTTTTCAGGCACATTTGGCACGCTGGGGTGGGCTCCCAGCATGTGACCTGATTGTTTTTTGGGGGGCTGTAGCTGATGGGGGATTGGTCACCCCCATTGGCACACAACAGATGGGGGGCACATCATGCCAACAGGGAGTGGGCTCCCCCATTGGCTAAATAAACAGGGACAGAGGGATGGGACAGAGGGACAGTAGCAGGCAGTTAGGCCCCCATCGGCAAAGGAAGACTGTTGGGGGGGAGTGCATGAGGGAGATTGGACACCCCCTTGGCGCACACTTGGGGGGTCATTATGCTGACTGGGGGGTGGGCTCCCTCATCGGCAAATGAAGTGGGTCAGGGAATGCGACAGGGGAATGGGGGACCCCTGTTGCCATGTTTAGTGGGGAGGCTCTGCCGCTGCAATGAGAAGCTTGCTTCTCATTGCAGCGGATGTTTTCTTAGATGTGGTCACCCCATTACATCTTGCTGGTATGGCGCCTGCATGCTGTCTTATTGGGGAATGAGGGACACACCTACTGATGCGTGCCCTGCATTCGCTTACAGTGACCACACCTCCAAACCTTCTCCTAATGCAATATGTTGGCTGGCGCGCCTACAAGCCTGATGCCGGGACCTTCCGCTCCATCAGAGCCCCCAGTTCCAGGATACCCAATGCAGCAGTATCCAGCTTCTCAGTACTCGATGCCACACTACCTGATGCCACAGTACCTGGCACCTCAATACCCGACGCCGGGCCTCCCGCCATCAGGTTATGGGTGCTGTTACTACGGGTTTCCAGGCTACCGATGCCTGAGCCCCCCTCCACCTCCTGCTCCTCCTCCTTCCCCTTCTCCACCTACCCCGCAGCCTCTAGTGGACTTGAGGGAGGTCTTGGCCTCCTGGTGAGCTGAGGCTGAAACACAGATTACCCAAGAGGTTGAAAAATGTATACCGACGCTGGTCCCGATGCCGGAGCCCTTACGTCAACATAAAGAGACTCCCCTTCCTCTGCATCATCAGATTCTTCAGAGTCAGATTTGAACTCTGGACGCTCTGACCTAGAGGATGAGCTCCGCACTCCAAATAGACCCAGGCCGCAAGGTTCTCTGAAGTCCCCTCCAGAAGACCCTTCCTTTCTGGAGCCGCTAAAGAAAATCCAGGGTGCTGTGAGTGGCAATCAGTGGAGCCAGACCCCCAGCTTAAGAAGCTCACAGCCCATCTGAATCTCCCGGAGACTTCTTCCACCCTTATTCCACCCTGGATAGAGCCTCATGCAGATCTTATTTCCACTATTTGGAAGTAACCTTCCTCATTAGCCTACCTTCCTCAGAAGGCAGACAGGCTATACAAGGCTCCTGAGGGGAAGGACTTCCTCAGCCTTCACCCCAAGGCTGATTTGATAGTGATTAGCGACGCAGACGACCGATTAGCAAACCCTAAGCACCTTAGCTCATCCCCACCTGACAGAGAATCCCATCTTTTGGACCAGTACAGGAAGAAGGTCTGTGCTTCTTCCACTCTGGGCATGAGGGCTGTCAACTATGTCAGCCACATGGGGGATTACCAGAAGGCTATCCTTAGTCAGATGGAATCAAAACTGAACTCCCTCCCAGACTCCCAGACTAAGCAGGAATTGGAAGGTCTTGTCTGCTCTGTGCATTTGGCCTGTAGACACATGTTCCATGCTACATATGATGCGGTGGACACAGCAGGCTGGAGCTCAGGCATCACTGTATCCTTGCAGCATCATGCCTGGCTCTGAGTGTCATGTCTGGTCCCTGAAGTACAATCGGCTATCCCTGATGCTCCATTCAGAGGGTCTGTGCTGTTTGGTGGTGATGTCAAGGACATCATCACTGAATTACTGGAGAAGGGTTTGGCATTAAAGTCTGTTCAGACAATGTACAAACCCTCTAAAGGGTAGAAGCGGACCTTTCTGTGCCCCAACTGCCAAAGGGCTAAGCAGACTCAATCCAGACATCCCAATAAATGTAAGGCTAAGCCAGCTGCCAAGCCCCCCCCCAGCAAGAAAGCTCCAGGGGCCTTGGCCACTACTCTGCTCTTCACCTCCTGACTCTCTGCCTCTCCCACTGCCTCTGTCCAGTTCAGAGGAACCGGTGGGGGAAGATTCTCCTCCCATCTTCCGGGTTGGGAATGGATAACAGCAGATGCCTGGGTGCTTCGGCTGATTGCAGCAGGACACTCGCTAAAATTCATTCAAAAACCTCCTCGTAGACCACTCCCTCCCTCATTGTACTCCTCTACTCATCTGCAATTGGTACTGGAAGAGATACACTCTCTTCTTTTGAAAGAGGCAATAGAACCTGTCCCCCTCCATCTTCAGGGGACAGGTTACTATTCTCACTTCTTCCTAATACCAAAGAAAACAGGAGATCTGAGGCCCATTCTTGACCTCAGCTCACTCAATCAGTTTGTGGAGTACAAATGGTTCTGAATGCTCTCCCTCCCAAACCTTCTTCCCATGCTTCGGCCGGGCCTGTGGTTATGTGACCTGGATTTGCAGGATGCCTACCTCCATGTGCCACTCCCACCGCAAGTACCTCCATTTTTGTTTTCAGGGGTCTCACTACCAGTTCAGGGCCCTCCCATTTGGACTATGCTCGGCCCCTCCGAGTATTTGCCAAATGCCTGTCGGTGGTGGTGGCCTTCCTGCATATCAAGGGGGTCCAAGTCTTCCCCTACTTGGACGATTGGCTTCTGGCAGCCCTGTCCAGGGAGGAACTCTTGGGATCCCTTTCCCTCACCCTTCAAGTTTTCTCTGACCTGGGGATTACAATCAACCTTGTCAAGTCCCATCTGATCCCTTGCCAATGGCTGCAGTTCCTAGGGGCAGTATTGGACATGACCCTGGGTAAGGCCTTCTTGCCCCCAGACAGAGCAGAGACACTGTCAAACCAGTCTTGGTTTGTATCAGGTCTCAGAAAGGTCTGAGCCAGAAAGGTCCTCTGCCTTCTCGGCCTGATGGTGGCCGCCATTCTGACCGTCCCACTAGCTCGTCTCCACATGAGGATCTCTTAGTGGACCCTACAGACTCAATGGGATCAGTCCCAGGATGACCTGGATCACAAGATCCTGGTGTCAGATCCTATGGTCAAGGACTTGCAGTGGTGAACGGTTGCAGATCATCTCAGTCTGGGGACCCCGTTCTGTACCATCCCACCCACCTAGACCCTGATGAAAGATGCATCGGGGCAGGCTGGGGTGCATATCTCGGGTCTCATTGGATTCAGGGCAGCTGGTCTCAATTCGAACAGAGACTCCATATAAACGTCCTTGAGTTGATGGCAGTCCTTTATGCCCTACAGGCTCTCCTTCTGGTTGTTCATCCTGGTCATCTTCGCGTACAATCAGACAACATGTATGTTGTCTGGTACCTCAATAAACGGGGGGAACTCATTCCTATTCCCTCTGCCAGGAAGCCATGAGAATCTAGCACTGGGCGTCACAGCACAGCCTTCATTTGATGGCTGTCTACGTGCCGGGGATGGAGAACACTGTCGTGAACACTTTAAGTCACTTATCAGCCAAGTCTTATGAGTGGGAACTAGACCAGATTGTGCTAAACAATGTCTTACAGCACTGGGAGACCCCCTCAAATGGACCTGTTCGCCTCCCATGACAACTTCAAACTTCCCGTCTTCTGCTCGCTTGCTCCAGGGTGACACTTTTTTTGTCAGGACGCACTGTCTCTGTGCTGGAAGGACAAGTTTGTTTATGCCTTCCCTCCGGTTCCTCTGATCTCGAGAGTGCTCAACAAACTATGATCGGAGGGGAGGAGAATGATCCTCATCACTCCTTTTTGACCGAGGCAAGCCTGGTTCTCTCTTCTGCAGCAGTTTTCAGAGGAACCTCCTCTTCCTCTACCACTATCACAAACATTGCTGACCCAGGAGCAGGGGACCCTGGTCCATCCAGGCCTCAAGTATCTTCACTTTCACACGTGGCTCCTTCAGACGTAGCTAAAGCGCATTTTGGAGTTTCCCCCATGGTAGCAGACATCCTGGTGGAGGCCAAAAGGCCTTCCACCAGGTCCACTTATGCCATGAAGTGGAAGCACGTCGCCATCTGAGCGGGTTCTAATAACCTAGAACCTTTTTCTTGTCCCGCCAATAAGGTTCTGGAGTATCTTAGGCACCTGTAAGACTTGGACCTTAGTTGTCTGTCAGTGAAAGTACATATGGCAGCCATTTCGGCCTACCACATCCCTTTCAGGAGCAGGACATCTGCACAACTAGAAGTCTCCAAGACTTTTCTGCAAGGGGTCTTGCACCTAAGACCCCTGATCCGCAACCCTGCTCCTCCTTGGGACCTGAATTTCATTCTAGAGAAGATTACTCTGTCTCCCTTTGAACCCATTGTGGAGGCAAAGCTAAAGTTTGTTTCTTGGAAGACTTTATTTCTGTTGGCCATTACCTCAGCTCAGAGCATTTCTGAGTTGCAAGCCCTGATGTGTAAAATCCCCTATTTGATTTTCCACAGGGATAGAGTGGTCATGTGTACTAATCCTAAATTTCTTCCGAAAGTGGTGGCTGAATCTACTCTGAATCAGTTCATCGAGCTTCCAGTCTTCTTCACAGAGCACTCCAATCAAGGAGAGTACCTTCTCCATACCCTGGATGTACATAGAATTTTGAGATACTACACTCACAGAACTGAAGATCTCAGAAAAACGACCAACTCTGTGTCTTTCACTCATAAGTGAGAAGGCAACCCTGTTTCCAAGCAATGCCTTTCTAGATGGTTGGCCAATTGTATCACTTTCTGTTACAACAAGTATCACAAGACCCTTCTGGGTCAGCTCAAAGGTCACTCCACTAAAGGGGTCGTGGCCTCTGCCGCTTGCTTCAAGAATGTGTCAGCGGCTGAGATTTGTGCTGCTGCAACTTGGACTTCCATCCATACCTTCAAGAAACATTACAGTTTGGACATTGCCTTGCGCCGCAGAGCAGGCTTCGGGCTAGCTGTTCTGCAGGGAATCCTCTCATGATTCCCATCTAGAAGCTCAGCCTTTGTGGATGAAGTTTCTGCCTCCCACTTTCTTTTTGTTCCAGACTGCCTGGGAATCAGTCCTACTTGTAAATACCTACTGCAAGAGCCCTCTCGAAGTAGGATAGTACAGATACGTGAGAACTTACCGTAACAGTAGATCTTCGAGAGAGGCTCTTGCAGTAGGTATTACCTTCTCTCCCTCCAACCCCTCAATTTCTTCTTTTCAGATATGGGGGCCATATCCTCTTCTCTCCTGTCAGTCCTTTGGCTCTTGGTGAGAAAGAACTGGACAGCGGGCATCGGGACCTGACATGGGGCAGTCCCTGCCAGGGACTGCTAGCTAGAGATTTTTCTGTGGGGTCCTGACACCTGATGGCTTAGTCCTACTTGTGAATACCTACTGCAAGAGCCCTCTAAAAGCAAAATCGAATATTTGTATATCTGGCATCTCCCTTCATTGTGCATGCCGAGGTATGCAAATATTCATTATATCCACACAATGCAGTCTTCATTTCGAAAGAATGTCCGCCAGCACTGCTCGAGGTTACTGTTCACAAAGAGGATTCATGCTATGCTTCTTCATCTCCTTCTTGATCAAGGACTGTCTGGAGTAAGTGAGAAGCCTGCTAATTCATCACACACCACTAAACACTGATTATCGTGCAGTTACCTCACTCTTCACTCTGATGCCCAGGGGTTTGATCGGGCTGGCCACAGAGCTCGTTTAAGATTTCTGTAGTGCATCCACAGCACCAATAGTGATCTAATTATTTCTGTTGCACTCTCCCATTGTGGCTCCAAACACAGCTACATTCTGAAGCAGGCAATACAGGGGAATTAATCCCCACTTCAGATTATACCATGTGTTGTGTTTGGGCCAATGTAATTCCTTCATTACTGTATCAGATTTCTTGCCATGTTACAAGAGCATTTGGAACACAGGCATTTCAGTTAGCCCCCTACAACCAGAACTGATCTTCCACCACAACCATGGCTGCTACCTTTACACTGTAGAAAAACTTCAAATGGGCCCTAAAAATAAAACTACCTTAAATAAAAAATAAAACAAATTAATTAAATGCTGTTTCCCTGATTATCACACTCTCCTTACATACATAAACAAATTAAAAACAATAAGTATTGCTTATAGTTTTCACTACAGCTGTTTCTTTGCTGACAGTGAAAATCCCCCTTCTATCTTTATCTGCTCATCAGGGAACTCTCTTCTTCTTGCCCTGACAGTGAGATAATTGAGTCTCTGGCTGTAAGGAAGGCCTTTGTTGTCTGTGTGTACAGTGTGCTAGGACAGAACATGCAGTCATACAGACCTGTCAGTCTTACCTGTATTGCAGAGCATCTGATGGAGTCACCGGACAAAGAGGTCCATGTGGACTACTTGGAGAACAACGATCTCCAGGATAGTAAATGCCATAAATGCATGGCAGGGAGGTTTGGCCAGGCTAACCTGACAGTTTTCTTTGACTGGGTGATGAGGAAACTACATAGGGGCCACACTGTGGATTTGCTCTACTTCCACTTTAGTGAGGTTTTTGACTCAATGCCTCACATACACTTGCCAAAGAAGGTGGAGGATCTGGGTGTGGCTAAGATCATAGTAATCTGGGTAAGTAACTGGCTTAAGAGGATGCAGCATGGGATTGTAGTCAAAGGCATCAAGTCAGCAGAGAAGGCGATCATAAGTGGGGTACCACAGGAATTTCTTCTGGGACCGGTCCTCTTCAATATGTTCATTATGGACATTTGTGAGGATATCCGGGGCAGGCTCTGTCTCTTCACAGATAACTTCAATCTCTGGGAGTGTGGATAGTAACAAGGGAATCAGGGAAATTGCAGTGACATCAGAAAGCTAGATGGGTGGTTAAAGGTTTGGCAGGTGAAATTCAATGCCATAGTGTACAAGGTAATGCACCTAGGGAGCAAGAACTGCATTACGGAGTACTGGAGGAGTGGGGTGAGACGTAGCACTAAGGCTGAAGCATGGGACCTTGGAGTTATCATCAGTGACTCCCTCAAACAATCAAGTCAGTGCAACAAAACATATAGCAAAGTGAATAGAATGCTGGGATGTATCGGGAGGAGTGATAACAGAAGGGAAGAGGTAATACTTCCTTTATATAGACCCTTGGTGAGACTACACCTGGAGTACACCACCCAGTTCTGGAGTCCTCACCTCAAAAAGGATAGAGATAGGCAGAGACAGTACAGCAGAGTGTAATAAAAATGATACAGGGTGTGGAGCCATTAGTGAAGGAGGGGGGGTATTGAAACAGGCCACAGACACCGGGAGTGCATTCTTCTGTTGAGGATCCAATGGGTGGCTGCTGTGATGCTGAGGATGAGAAAGGACCAGAGAAGGCAGCTGGGGAGGACTGGATCCAAGGACACTGTGGACTAAAGGGAAGTGTTTAATGTTTTTTTTTTTTTCCACTGTCTGGGGTGAGGGTGTTTTCTTTCATCTGGCGATGAAAGGGAGATATGGGTGGTCTGACTGGGGAAAGCAGTGGGAGGGGACTTGAGCTTGGTGGGCTGCTTGGAGGGTTAGGTGGTGCACGGATTTGGGTGAGGAGTGCAGCTCCATCATGAATTTCATTATGGAGTGCAGGCGGCAGCTACAGTATGATAGAAGGGCAAAAGGGATCTGGTGGAAGGGGCTGGACTGAAAGGCTCTCGCGAGAATCGAGGAAGGCCAGAAACCCACCCTCCCCCGAATACTCTGGATATATTGGAGTGTTTCTGCTCTGCTATTGGTGGATGCTAAGTTATTATTCTTAGTTTACTATTGGTGGATACCATGGTCAGGTGCAGTCACTAAGGCACCCAGCTCATCAGGCAGGATGGTGAGTACCTGGGGGTGTATTCGTGCAGGGGAAACCTATTAGAAAAGGGGTGCACTGTAAATTAGGAAGAGGTACACTTAAATGTCTAAATAATAAAGGAGGCATTGGGGCAACCCTAACCACTGTTGGTATACAAGGACTATAGCAACATAGAAGTAAGAAATGGAATGTGTCAGGGAGGGACACACTAGGGGTGGAACAGCTATAATGGGGCAGTGGGTGGTACAGGGGGCAGTGGGATGCAAGGGGGCACCATGGGTATAATAGTGGTCTGCAATGGGTGTGGAGCAGCTGTTTGGATGAAGACATTATGGAAACTAGGAGGGTGTCCAATCTGCCACAGACTAAGGAGTCTGGAGGAAAGAGTATGGTGGCTTAGTAGACAGTTGGAGAGGATGTGGGTGGGGGTGGGACCTGGGGCAGGAAGGCCTCTCCCAAGGAGTAACAGAAGGGCACATCAGTGGAAGAACTTCAGGTTGGGGGAGGGAACAGAGAGGGGGTGCAGGATCACATCAGACAAGGGGTCAAGAGCTAGAGGTGAGTCACAGGACAGGGGTATGGAGCCAATGTATGGCAATACAGGGGTGGAAGGTAGCAGGTTTGCGGTGCAATGGTGCAGGAGGGGGAGGTAAGGGAGCTCCAGGAGGGAAAGGCGGGGGAAAGAGTAAGGAGTGTACAATGGACAGGCATTTGGAGGAGGGTAGCAGGGGAAGAGGGGCATGGCTGAATGGGAAGGCATTGGTGGCAGGGGTGAAGGGAAGGGGGCAGTGCTGATAGGGTGGACAAGTGAAGCATAGCAAAAGGGGGGCAGGGGTCACTGGAGGAAGGGAGGGAGGTGGATGATAGCGGGAGGACCATGGAGGATGGGGAAGACAGGTTGCGGGAAAGGTGGGGAGTTGAGGGGAGAAGCGTTGAGACATAAATGGGCAAGAAAGGGCAGACTCTAGTACTAGACACAGAGGTAAATGGAGGAGCGGAGGACGGGGCATGAAGAGGGAGGTATACTAGTGCTGGGGACTCCATACTGAAAGGGATCAGATGGGGCAGTAAAGGGGAAAGACAGTCTCATCTGGGTTGATTCTATTCCTGGGTTGACAGCGGGCAGAGCGGGGCAGTTCATTCTCAAGTGCACAGGGAGGGGAAGGAAGAAACTGCATGTTGTGGTGCACGTGGATATGAATGACCTGGCAGGGGAGATGGTGGATGTAGTAAGGGAGAGATTCAAGGAACTGGGAAGGCTGTGTGAGGAGGTGAGGAAATCAGTGACCTTCTCAGTGGTGCTCCCAGTAGCCTGTGCAAGTACAGGAAGGAAGGGAAGGATAGGGGAGTTCAACACCTGGCTGGGGGAATGGTGTTGTATCAAGGGGTATGGGTTAGTAGGTAGCTGGGGCGGAACCTGGGACAATAATGATCTGGATGCAGGGGACAGGCTACACTTGAGCAGGGAGGAGAAGGGAATATTAAAGCAGAGGCTAGAGGGGTACATAGCAACATGGGTAGATTTAAACTGGGAATGGGGTGTGGCAAGTGGACAGCTGGTAGGCAGGGTTTCCAGAGAGGGGAACCAGGCGAGCTTACCCCCCCAAGCTATAGGGGAAGGCATCAAGGCAGGGGCAAAAGGAAAGGGGATTAATGGGGAAGGGGAAGGGAAAGGAACAGGTTGGAGGGTGGTGACACTGAATGTGAGGAGCCTAGGAAGCAAATCAGCTGAATTACAGGCCCTCTTGGCAGTAGGTCAGGTGGACATTGTGGCCATAACAGAAACTTGGGCCACCCTGTACTAGGACTGGAATATGATGAGCCCAGGGTATAGGCTATTCTGAAAGGACAGGGCAAAAGGAAAGGTGGAGGGGTGGCGATCTATGTACGGGAGGGAATAAGGTGCTTAATGGAAGAGGAGGAGGAAGGTGAGACAGAGCAGAGGCCATATGGATGCAGTTTCAGGACTCAACGAGTAGGGCACTGAGGATGGGAGTAGTGCAGAGGGCAGCAACTCATGGGGAGGAGCTGGATAGGGAGTTAGCAGAACAAATTAACAGGGTTTGCAGGAAGGGGAACACAGTGGTGGTGGGGGACTTTGACCTGCCTGGGGTGGACTGGAGCATCCCAACCACCACAAGTGCAAGGGAGCAGGTCATATTGGAGGCATTTCAGGATAGCTTCCTGATGCAGTTGGTCCACGAGCCAACTAGGTTGGGAAGGACTCTGGACCTTGTACTATCAAATGGGGAGGACATAAGAGACTTGGAGGTGGAGGGCCCTCTAGTTGGGAGTGTTCCACTCAGTGTGATTCACGGTCAGAATGGGAAAGCAAACCGTAGGTTTGGGTACCAGAGTGATTGATTTTAGGAGGGCAAACTTTAACAAGATGGGGAAATTCTGGTAAGGTATCTGGAGGAAATCCAACCAACCATGGGTGCTAGTCAAAAATGCGATATTATTACGACAGGGCTGGCAGAAGCTACTGGGACATGTGCTAGGGCATTAAGTAAGAAGGGAAGGGCAAAGAAGCCCAGTTGGCTGACCCAGGAGGTAATGGAGGGGGGTGGGAGCCAAGAGAAAAGCTTTCAAGAGATACGGAGATCAGGAAGGGGGGGACAACAGGGAGAAGTAGTCGGAGAAGTCCAGGGAGGTTACCAGACTAGTCAGAGTTGCCAAGGCATCCAGACAGCTGAGGCTGGCACAGGGCACTAAGGGTGCAGAAAAGGACGTTTCATAGATACATTAGCCAAAGGAGGAACAGGGACAAGATTGTGAGAATTAAGAAGGACAGGGGTGGGTAGAGAAAGGGGAGAAGCAGGCAGAGGCACTAAATTAGTACTTCTGCTCTGTATTCACAAAAGGGGGGGGACAGATATCTCATGGGAGTGGTGGAGTGGGTGGGAGAGAGGGAGTGACAGATGGAGAAAAATTACAGAGGACAGGGTACTGGAAGGCCTGAGGGCACTGTGAGTGGACAAGGCACTGGGACCTGATAGCATTTACCCTAGAGTACTCAAAGAACTGGTAGGGGGCCTGGCAGGACCACTGGCTGACCTGTTCAATACCTCCCTGGACACAGGATGCATATCACAGGATTGGAGGTTGGCCTGTGTGGTGCCCATTCACAAAGGTGGCCCAAAGGATGATCCAGATAATTACAGACCAGTGAGCCTCACACCAATTGTGGGAAAGCTCATGGAGACAATCCTCAAAGAGAGGTTGATGACATTTTTGAAGGACAATGGTCTCCAGGACGAGCAACAACACAGGTTTGTCTTGGGTAGATCCTGCCAGACAAACCTGATTGAGTACTAAGATTAGGTGACCAGTGAACTGGATAAGGGTCATGCAGTGAATGACCTGTAGACTTCAGCAAGGCCTTCGAGTCCGTGCTGCATGGGAGGCTGGGAGGGGGGCTGGAATATGCAGGAGTAGGTACTAAGATGGTCAAATCGATCATTAACTGACTGAAGAGTAGGCAGCAAAGAGTGGTGGTGGAGGGGAAACTCTCATCACCAAGAGCGGTGACAAGCGGGGTGCCACAGGAATCAGTACTGGGACCAGTGCTGTTTGGGTTATTCATAGCAGATATCTCACATGGGACCAAGAGTAAGATCAGTCTGTTTGCAGATGATACCAAGATGAGAGCTATGGTAGATGACATCAAGGGGTGGAAGGAACTGCTGGAAGAACTGACTAAATTACAGGAGTGGTCGGAAACATGGCAGTTGGGGTTCAATGCCAAGAAGTGCAAAGTGCTCCACTTCAGAGCTAAGAACCAATGGAGGAGCTATCATCTGGGAGGGTTACAATTGGGGAGCCCAGAGGAGGAAAAGGATCTTTGGGTGATTATAACAGGGAATATGAACAACTTGGCTCAGTGCAGGAAGGAAGCAGTAAAAGCCAACAAGATGCTGGGCTGTATAGCGAGAGGAATCTCCTCTAGAAGTAGTGAAGTTATCCTTCCCCTGTACAGGTCACTGGTCAGGATGCACCTGGAATACTGCATGCAATATTGTTGTCCGTTCCTCAAGAAGGACATCAGATTGTTGGAGGGGGTACAGCGCAGAGCGACTAAGATGATCCAGGGTTTGGAGGGGAAATCCTACGAGGAGAGGTTGAACATGCTTAGCATGCATTCCCTGGAGGAAAGGAGGGATGGGGGATATGACTGAGACCTTTAAGTACCTGAAGTGGATAAACAAGACTAACATAGGAGAGATATTCCGTATCAGAAAAGGGAGGGATACAAGGGGCCATTAGCTGAGGCTGGAGGGGGAAAATTTCAGAGTGAAATCAGGAGACATTTTTTCACTAACTAGGTGGTAGACAAGTGGAACACTCTGCCTGAGGAGGTGGTTTCCTGTAGGATGGTGGGCTGTTTCAAGAGGGGATGGGACAGAGTTTGGGGAGTTGACTGTGAGGAGGGGAGGGAAGGGTAGGGCAGCTGCAAACTGAGGGGCTAACCGCATATTTAAGCAGACTCAATAGACCGTGAGGCCTGTTTCTGCTGGCATTTTCATATGTTTGTATGTTCATAACAGGGGAGGTCCTATGAGGAGCCTCTCAAGACACTGAACACGTACTCACTGGAGACTGGAAGGGATAGGGGAGATATGATAGAGACCATCAAGTTCCTAAAAAGAATTAATATGGTAAACTTCAGGGAAATACCAAGCTTGAAAATTAGTTCATGGTCACATGGAGGTGAGTGGAAACTAGCAGGAGGGAGGCTCAGAAGGAACATGAAGAAGTATTATTTTACAGAAAAGGTGGTGGAGCTGTAGAACAGTCTGTTTGTCAACATGGTGGGTACAAAAACTTTTGGTGGGTTCAGGCACAGCTGGGATATAATGAGGAATGTAGTGCTTGCTCGGGGTGGCAGAAACTGGGAGGGGAATGCAGGGAAAGATGGGAAGGGCTTAGACCCAGGAAGAGCAGTAGGTCTCAGGGCTAAATAGGGAACTCAGGCAGACTGGATGGACCATTGGTCTTTTTCTGCTATCATTGACTATGTTTCTATGTTGAAACAGTAAAGCAATCTAATAGACAAACAACTTCAGTAAAAAGAGCACCTAGGCAATGGTTATTTCATGGTGATTTGCATATGTACCTCCCCATGATGCTTTACATTATTGGGGTATAAGTAATTTCGTATTTTGTTTGATACCTGTCTTTGTCATCAATGCCCTCTCCAGGCAACACTTGCCTCTGTGGTTCTGTGCTGGAGTTCTGTGCACAAGGATCTGCATACCCATAATGCCTTGCATGGAGATTGAGGTTTTTGAAGTCTGTGTGCAGTTTGAAGATAGACCCCCAAAAAGCAAAACAAATTAAATAATAAGAACTGCAATAAATATTTTTAAAGTAATATACTTAAATGCAGAATCCTCCAGCTCAGGCATGTACTCATGGGTGCTCTGCTTTTCAGTAATAATAAAAATCAACAGGTACAGGGTAGAGGAGAAGTACACCAAATCTGTTTCACCACTGAAAATCTGGCATCAGTCGACACGTGTGAATAATTGTTCTTGGTAGTCTTTACTTGGTAAAAAAAAATCAGCGAGATTTTGAAGTGCACAGTGCAGGGCTTGAAGCATCAGCAACCTGTTATACATGTAAGTCTCTGAGAAGCAGTTTTGGAAGCTGTGCAAAACCTCAGGAACATTTCATTTATTTAAATTTTGGTGACTGGGTAGGCCCACTGAGACCAAAACAGTCCCTTTTTCAGTGACGACCTTGAATTAATTACATACATTTATAAACATAACAAAATACATACATGTCATTTCACAATTAACAGTCAATATAGACATACTGACCCAGTCAAGGATACAGTAGCAGGTTAATTACAATCAACATCAACAAGAGAGAAGAAGCATTATTATACACGAGGCAGTCACAGTCAGACTGATGTCCCAGTGAGGTTAAAATGGCAGTAGGGAGTCAGCTGACTCTCAGCGGTAGCAGGTGCAGAGGCTCCATTTCAACAGGTGGGCCTTAAGACCCTTCTTGAAGCCCCCAAGGGATGTACATTCCTGGAGACTGCTAGGGAGACTATTCCAGATGGGAAAGATGAAGGCAGCATAGGAACGGAGTCCTACGGAAGTCCTTACACTGGGGACTTGGAGAAGCTGGTGGCCAGAGGATCTTAATGTTCTCTCCTTCTTTCTGGGAGCTAATGGGTTAATTAGGCTGGAGCTTAAAAGCAAGGCACAGTAAGGGATATGATAATCTGCCCTCAGGAGAAGGCCACCTTAGAGATAATACCTTGCAGTGATGCTCCCATTGTGGTGCCCCTGTTGTGAAGTGCCCTGTCCTATGATACAGTGTTTTTAGCCTTTGCATTTCAGAGCTTCTTACAGAATGTAGTAAAGGGGCCCCATAGTGCAAGGTTGGAAGGAGTGCACCAGTGGAAACCTTGAGTTTGGATTCATGCGTGAGGAAAGGGCTCAGGTGATATAATAGACCTAGCTTTTGGTTGCGTTTCTTGGTCAGATGGTTGATGTGGCCCTTAAAGGAGCAGTCTTGGTCTAAATATACACCTAGACATTTGATACAATCAATCACTTCAGTTTTTGAGCCACTGGAAAGAACTGGGGACAATAAATGTGAACGGGTTGGGCCCAGGCTTTTAGGGCCAAATAGCATGGCTTTGGTCTTTTTACTATTTAGAACTAATTTATTAGTAATAAACCAATTCTCAAGTAGACCAATGTCATGACCAAGAAGGTTGTTTAGTTGGACAGTGCCTTGGGAGGACCCATAAATCATGTCATCGTCTGCATGTAAGGTCACCTCAGCCCCTCCACAATGCTGAGGCAACTCATTAACAAAAAGGGAAAACAGGAGTGGTCTTGTGATTGAACCCTGCGGGACACCATCTATGATAGTGCATTTGTTGGACTTAGCTCCATGCCATCTGACAATTTGTGATCTGCCATCAAGGTAGTCCGTGAATCATTGAGTAGACAGACGATCAAGACCAAAAGATGTTAGTTTTGTGATAAGCTGCTGACGATTCACCAAGTAAAAAATGCCTTGGTGAGGTCTATAAACACCGCGTCAGTTGGAAGGCCATAATCTAGAGCTATGAAGATATCCCCAGTAAAGCTAATCAGGGCCATGTTGGTACCATGATTTTTTCTAAAACCATGCTGTCGTTCAGTTAGTAAATTGTTCCATTCAACATATTCCTGGACCTGCTGGTATACAATCCTCCCTAACACTTTACTTAGAGTGCAGAGGATGGATATTAGTCTGTAATTCTCAACAAGCTCAGTGTCCCCACCTTTAGGGATAGGAGTGACCGAGGCAAACTTTGCACACAGTGGGGACTTTGCCTTCATGTAGCAATCTATTTAGAAGTCAAGTGATTGAAGAGACAATGATGTGGGCTGCGATTCTGAGGAGTCTGGTCTCCAGCTTGTCAAACCGATCAGGGCCAGAGGATCTGATTTTTCTTAGTAATTTCAGGACCTCAGATTTTGTTGCAAGTTTGAAGTGAAAATTAGGGTAAGGGGTTTGCTCTTGTAAATAACCTGGGGGGGGGGGCACCCAGAGGGATTATTTTTAAATCTGTCCAGGTCAGTGAGGAATGCATTTAGTGCATTAGCAGCATCTTGTGGGTTGATATAGAGGACTTCATTTGCTACTATGTCACTTCTGTCATGGGTAGTGTTCCACTTTAGGAGAGAACTAATTTGGGACCAAATTTTTTTAGCGTCCGAAAGGTTTTTAGTTTGTAGGTTCTGGAGGTATTGTCTTTTAGCTAATTTTAGTTCCGTTTTACACTTGTTTCTCAATTTTCTATTTTCTACCCACACTTTAATTAGATTTGTAGATTTGAAATTTTCCCAGGCTTTGTCTCTCACCCTCATTTGTTTTTTAAGGTCTGTGGACAGCCACCTTGAGTGCTGTCCTTTGACTCTGATTTCTTTTAGTGGGGCATGCTTATTGGTGGCTAAGAGGAAGTTATTGATGAAGAAATCAAGGGCTGAGTCCAGATTGGGGGCTAGCTTGATTTGAATCCAATTCACCATTGCTAGGGTTTCGAGAA
Source organism: Neoceratodus forsteri (assembly GCA_016271365.2). NCBI lineage: Eukaryota > Metazoa > Chordata > Ceratodontiformes > Ceratodontidae > Neoceratodus > Neoceratodus forsteri. The sequence continues at coordinate 143,662,662 of CM057457.1, read as the reverse complement.
AGGAGCAGGTGTCAAAATTGAAATAATCCAGAGCCCAAACATTCTGGCTGGAGGGTTGGGATGGTCATTTTTACATTTATGGAAGACAGGGTTGTAATAGCACATTCATGGTGAATATAAAGGCAGTATTATTCTCTGTAAGCAGCATCTTGCCAAATAAAGCTTTGTCAGAAGCTTTTGTCCAAAGAAAGCTTAAAAACGTGTTCAGTGGCTCAGTAGGCAGCACACTTGCCTCTGAGGCCAGAAAAGCAGAGGGCTGTGGGTTCAGTTCCCACATCTGGCACTTGGGTTAATATCCCAATATTGTCACTGTAGTGTAGCATGAGGGGGGTGCTGTCCTTCAGATGAGACATTAAAATGAGGTCCCACCTGCCTGGATTGGTGGTAGTTCAGGTGGATATTAAAGATCCCATGGCACTTATCGAAGAGGGTAGGGGAATTTGTTTATTCAAGAAAACATTACATCAGTTAAAGAAACCATATTTACATAGTATTTGTCATGATACAATATCTCGTTTACATATACAAATTTCATAGAAACAATACATTTCACTTAGTGCACTTCTTAGTTCGAAAAAATGTTTAAATTCATTCCCTTGTATCATTAAGCTTTTTGAAAAACATTTTTATGTTATCCATGATATATTCCTCCAATATGTATAAAACTGCCTAACTTCTAAACCTGCCTTTTTTTCTCTCCTTCTGCTTAAGTATTGCATTCTCAATCTGCTTGATTAATATTAGAGTTGGTGTATTTACATGTTGTAAGGAAAACTGGCATCGTACTTGCCTCATATGATGTTTAATTATTGCAAAAATTAGATTCAATGAACTGGGATGATATCTGGAAAAAAGCCTGTGTATTCACCTAGAATCAAACATTCATATGTGATATGTTGGACTGGATGCCACTGCCATTTAGTGGCTAAGTCTACCCAAAATGTTCTAGCATATATACAGTTTAAGTAAAAATGCTCTGTTGTTTCTTCTGTCCCCATGAACTCTGGTCTAATGCATTGTCTTTCACCTTTTGGTTTATGTTTCAGGTTTCCTTTGACCCTCAGTTTGCTGTGACAACTTAACCATTGTACATCCCACATTGCAGCAGGAATTCTTTTATTTATTTATTTATTTATTTACAAGATTTACCAGGAAGGCATACTGAGCAACATGCTCGATTCCAGTTTATCTGTTAATATTTTCAGAGCATTATTTAATTTAGAAGGTAGACACTTGGGGAAATCTACTTGTACTGCAAAAATGTTTTTCATTACTTCTGAATACAATGCTTTTCTTTGTAAATCTCGCGCCTGTGTTTTCCTTATCCCCCTTGTTTTCAGTTTTTTAACTGCAGGTAGAGCAAATTCAGGAACTTGTAAAGAAACAGTCTTGGGAGATCTTCCTTCCCACTTCTGGAGAAAAGGCTGGAATAAAGCTACTGTCCAAGTTTCCCAAGGATGCCTATTAGAACCCTTCTTCTGTTTTAAAAGCAGATTTTAGAAAGAAAGAATTATAAAAAACTATAAGATTTATCATCCCTAACCCGCCCGGTTTTAACTTTAAATAAGTAAAGCCCCTTTTGACAGGATTTAATCGACTCCCCCAAGCCATCTGAAAGAAACATAGAAACATAGAATCTGATGGCAGATAAGGACCGCTTGGCCCACCCAGTCTGTCCATTTCCCTACCTAATGGATAAGCTGCAGATCCTAGTTAACCAGCAGCCTACTTCTTCCTACCCCAACCCCCTAGAATGGCCTTATGACTGTCTCATGCATGCTTGAATTCCACCACTGTTTTTGACTCCGCAACCTCCTCAGAAGGCCATTCCATGCATCCACAACCCTCTCTGAAAAAATACTTCCTCACATTACCTCTGAGCCATTCCCCCTCTATCTTCAAATTGTGCCCCCTTGTTCTTGCACACCTCTTTTTCTGAAAGATGAAACATAGAAGTTGATGGCAGATAAGGACCGCAAGGCCCATCCAGTCTGCCCATTTCTTTTTCTACGTTATAAATGTACCATCGGTCTTTGCCTGTCAGTGGTCAATCTATTCATACTCATCTGTATTGCTCCCTTATGCCTGTCCCATGCCTGTTTGAAGCCCTGCACTGTATTCATAGCCACCACTTCCTGAGGTAGGCCATGCCATGTATCCACCACCCTTTCTGTGAAAAATAATTTCCTCACATTCCCCCTTAATCGGCCTCCCTCTAGTCTCATGCTGTGTCCTCTTGTCCTGCTATTTTTCTTATATTTAAACATGGTAGACTCTTTCACCTTGTTAATGCCCTTAAGGTGTTTGAATGTTTTGATCATATCACCTCTCTCCCTCCTTTGCTCAAGGGTATACATATTGAGCTCTGTTAATCTGTCCTCATATGTCTTCTGATGCAGTCCCTGCACCATTTTGGTTGCCCTTCTCTGGACTGCCTCAATTTGGTTAATGTCCTTATGAAGGTGTGACCTCCAGTACTGCATGCAGTACTCCAGATGCGGCTTAACCAGTGTCTTGTAAAGAGGGATTATTACCTCCCTCTTATGACTTGTGATACACCTACTAATACACCCTAACATCCCCCTAGCCTTACCTACTGCTTTAGAGGTCTGCTTGGATGATTTCAGGTCATCTGTGATGATGATGCCCAAGTCTCTTTCTTCCTTTGTGACTGCCAGCAACTCCCCTCCCAGCCTATAGGTGGCTTCAGGGTTTCTCTTCCCTATGTGCATAATCTTGCACTTCATTGCATTAAATCCCAGTTGCCACTCTTCTGACCATTTGGCTAGTTTATCCTGATGTCTTCTCATTCTGCCCACCCCATCTGGATCATCTACTCTATTGCAGATCTTGGTGTCATCTGCAAGATGACACCAAGATCTGCAATAGAGTAGATCTTGGTGTCATCTGCAAACAGACAAGCCTTACCCTCTAGTCCATCTGCAATGTCACTAATGAAGATATTGAAGAGGACTGGCCCCAGGACTGATCCCTGAGGTATCCCACTTGTGACTTGCATCTCTTCTGACTGTATACCATTTACTACCACTCTCTGTTTTCTGCCTGTCAACCAGTTTGCCACCCAGCTGACCAACTTCTGACCCACCCCAAGCCTACCCAGCTTATTTATCAATCTTCTATGTGGAATAGTGTAAAAGCTTTGCTGAAGTCAAGGTAGGTAACATCAACTGCTCCCTTGGTCCACCATTCTGGTTACCCAGTCAAAGAAATCTATGAGATTAGTTTGACAGGACCTTCCTTTGTAAACCCATGCTGTCTTGGATCCTGTGCCCCTATGGATTCCAGGTGTTGCACTATCCTTTCCTTAAGGAGTGCCTCCATAATCTTGCCCACTACTGAGGTAAAACTGACTGGTCTGTAGTTCCCTGCCTCCCTCCTGCTACCACTCTTGTGGAGCGGGATCACATGAGCCCTTCTCCAGTCTTCTGGGACCTCTCCTGTGCTCAGAGACTCACTAAACAGTTCTGCTAATGGCTCTGCTAGTTCCAACCTTAGCTCCTTAAGTACCCTGGGATGTATGCCATCAGGTCCCATTGCCTTGTCCACCCTGAGCTTAGCGAGTTCTTGTAGGACCCTTTCTTTTGTGAAGGGAGTAGTGCTCACCTCCCTTCCCCCTGTGTCCATGATGCTGAGCTGTGGGCCCTGCCCTACCTTCTCTTCAGTAAATGTTACCCTCTTGGACTTTGTTGATTCCCTTGAGGTACTTGCAAGTTTCTATCATGTCCCCCTTCTCCCTCTTTTCCTCAAGGGTATACATATTAAGCTCCTTAAGTCTCTCTTCATATTTCTTCTGGTGCAGACCCTGCACCATTTTAGTTGCCCTCCTCTGGACTGCCTCTATCTTGTCTATGTCCTTGCAGAGATTGGGTCTCCAGAACTGCATGCATTACTCCAGATAGGATCTTACCAGTTGTCTGTACAGAGGGATAAAAACTTCCTGTTTTCTACTGGTGATGCCGCTCCCTATGCATCCCATTATCCCCCAGCTCTCCTTACTGCCCTCTCACATTGCTTGCCCGCCTTTAGGTCATCTGATATGACTACCCCCAGGTCCCTTTCCATTTTTGTTGTTGTTAGTATTTCACCCCCCCCCCCATTATGTACTCTTCCCCTGGGTTTTTGTTTCCCAGGTGCAATACTTTGCAGTTCTTAGTACTGAATCTAAGCTGCCATACATTTGACCACTCCTCCAGTCTTGCCAAGTCCCTTCTCATCCTTTCCACCCCACCTTGTGTATCACCCCTATTGCAGATCTTTGTGTCATCTGCAAAGAGACATACTTTTCCTTCCAATCCCTTTGCAATGTCACTTAAAAAAATGACAGCTGTACTGTTCATAAGGAGGTGTGAAAAAATGCCAACACTGAAAATCTGGACTGAAAATATTACAAATTCTCAAAGTTATGAGTGTGTGTGGAAATTGCGCAATGCACACTCATAACACAGTCATAGTTTAGAATTTTTTCAGAAATTTGTAACATGGGCTTTTTGGGATCCCACCTCATGAACAGTGATACTGTTGTTCCGTTAATTAGTGACTGAATTTATGAGGTGGGGTCCCAAGAACCCCATGTTGAAAATTTGGTGCCAAAATTTGTCAAAATGACTGAGCTATCCACTTAAGTTGAAAAAACCCATTTATGCCATTATACAGCTTACTGGCATTTCTTAAGTTCGTGGTAAGGTTTGAAGAGTGCAGATGTGTTCCTGCTCCACCGAAAATTGTCATGCTGGGCTCTGGAGGTAAGTATGGAGTGAGGGGTGAGGGAGTGGGATCACTGAGGTAGGTGTGGGTTGGGAGGGCACCAGAGACAATAAGGGACGGTTTTCTGTTTTAGTAATAAAAAAAAGACCTTGCGGGCCTTTTTTTCATTTACAGGGACAATTGGCATGCTGGGGTGGGCTTCCAGCATGCCACCTGGGTGTTTGTTGGGGGGAGGCCTGGAGCTGATGGGGACTGGGCACCCCATTGGCACATACAATGTGTCTGTGTTTGGGGGGGCGCATGAGCCAAGGGAGATTGGGCACCCCCCTCGGCACACTACTAACGGGGGGGGGGACATTATGCCGACAGGGATTGGGCTCCCCTGTCTGCAAATTAACTGAGGAGGGGGCATGCCGACAGGGAGATTGGGCACCCGTGATGTCGATCGGAAATCTGCACCACATGTAAACGCACTGTGTGAGAGGCAGACAGCGACAGCTGCCACCATGTTTATTGAAATGTTACACCAGACAAGGCACTGCACTGCAATGATGGGTCACTCCCTCATTGCAGTGGCAAATTCATATCAAGTTGGTGGCATGCTTGCAGAACTAGTGTCAACAACAACATGCCAACGCATTGGGTACAGACAGCCAAGCCCAAAAATGCAGTGGTGGCATTGGTCGCCACAGTGCCACACCTCCAAAACCCACTTCTCTCCTAAGCTGCCACATAATGTTTCTTACGCATGCACGCAAGCAAACATAAAAAAGAATGTTGCAAGTGTATTTTAGCTTTGTTTGCTGTTTACAGACTAAATTCTGTGTAAAATAGAGTGTGTTCAGGGAACAGTGGTTGGGGGGGGCAGTACAGTTGTGATCAGTATGTTGGCTCAATGTACAATTGGTTTTGCAGCCTTTTCTGGGCGAGGGACATCTGTGTATATTGTGTATACTGCAATTAATGAGGGCCACATACTTTATCATGTCCCAGCAACTCATGGGAACCTTGCCAGATATCTCAAATTGGAAGATGTCCTCACTCTTACTTTTCCCAAGCTGCCCTGTGCTGCCTTCATAGCCATTTAGAAGAAAAACTGATGTATAAATGTGCAAGAAACAGTTCATATGACAGTAAGAACTGACAATAAGAAGTGCTCATTTTAAACTGTATGGACAGGCCATCTATTCAAGGTGGTCATATTTGCACCAGTACTGCAGTCTACATTGTATTTGTTAACAACGCTATAATTTACCTGTTATCTGCTGGAGTTTGTCATCTTTCTGTCCTTTTGGCTTGCAAGCTGGTTCTGTCTGTGCTATGGTGACTCTGTCAGCCTCCCAGTGTTTTATGTTTTGGGATTGGAAGCGAACTACATCTTCAAAAACCTACATGAACCTTGGTTGGGTATTTGGAGGAAACAACCGAGCTGATATATTAAATAGTGTGGGTTCCACAATTTGTAAATGCCCTGCCTTTATGAGCTGCTAACAACACTGATAATTCTATACTCATTTAATAATGCGGCCCTGTTGTTCACAGCACAATTACACACAGACCCCCTCCCCCCCAAATCACTCCTGTACCTTTTTGCCAAATATGGTCAATGTTTTCTAATCTGCTGTACTTTATCGTCCGCTGACAGACTGGCCTCCATGGGCCCTACCCTGCTCCCAGCCCTGTCATCCACCGACCCCAGAACTTACCCTACCTGGTTAACAGCGCTGGTATGCCTCCCCCAGGCAGGGCCTTCAAGAGGGGCCCTTCCTCTCCTCAGTCCATGGGATGCGGTTTCTGTGGGTGCCATGGGTCAGAGGTGTGGGACCTGTGGTGTAAAGTGGGCAGCATCCTGCTTGGCCTGAGTTTTTCATTTTCTGTCCCTGAGAGGAAGGAAGTGCTATGACATCAGGGGCATCTACGCCGACATCTGCCCCCGCCTCCCCATAGATACTAATGCTGGCTGTCAGACCCCTGCTTTCCACCAGGGGTCAGGCGAGCACCGGGAGCTTCTCTCACCCTCCCCTGAGGAGGAGAAGGAGAGCAGTCCATGGGACACTCAAACCAAACCTCCTCCAGCTGGCTCTCTGACACCCAGGCTCACTTCCAAACCCGGGTTATCAATGTCGCAAGCGATAGTGCTACCGCTGCACTGGTGGGGTGATGAAATGCGGTCAATGTTAGTTTGTCTGACTGTCCATGATCCACCTACTGATGTCTCGAACATGTACTGAAGAAGGAAAATGGTCAGAGTCCCATCTATTGCTAGGGCTGTGGCACTCATTAAAAGGCAGCATGCCAGCCTGTCAGATCCACAGCTGGAGTGAGTGATCTCAGCCTTCATCTCTAGAGCAAAGGGAGGTGAAGCAGTGTGACACAGTGTTTCCCCCTTTAAATCCAATCAAGGGCTCAACCCCCGTGTCTCAGACTGAAGGCAGGCAATCAGACTTGCAATCTGTATACTGTAACACTAACACTTGCTATCCAAAAACTCTGTTCCTGATTTCATTTCTGTTGGGGGGGGGGGGTTATAAACCAGTCTGCCTAGTGCCTACAAATTTGTCAGGTGACTGCAGGACACTCAAAGTGACCCAAATAAATAGTTTTGAAGATCTAGTTCTGCATCATTAAGCTATTAGTAATATCCCTCAGTACGATCCATTCTTTTCTCAGAATGACAATGTAAGGGAGAAGAAATCTACTTCATGTCTTGTGATTCATATGACACTAATCTGAAGTTGGATTCTTGCTGAATTCTGTCCAGTCACTCCAGATCTGCTTTTGCAGTTTAGGTAACCCTTGCTACTGTGTCAACAACAGTGGTGAAGCAGCCATGTTCTTGTGTCCCCCCCCCCCACAAACACACACACACACACACACACTGGTCCAGTGACTAGCAGGTTTTGTATAGAAAATGTATCCAGACATGTATGAGGATATAGATTTAGCAATACAATATTTTGCTTCCATGCAAAAAGAACCCATTCTGTACCAGTGGCTACAAATCTCTTCTGTCCCTGTTATGAGGTGTAAATATCTGCTAAGGAAAGAAACATAGAAACATAGAATTTGACGGCAGATAAGGACCGCTTGGCCCACCCAGTCTGCCCATTTCCCCTACCTAATGGATAAGCTGAAGATCCTAGTTAACCAACAGCCTACTTCCTCCTACCCCCACCCCCTAGAATTGCCTTATGACAGTGCCATGCATTCTTGAATTCCACTACTGTTTTTGACTCCACAACCTCCTCATGAAGGCCATTCCATGCATCCACAACTCTGTCCATGAAAAAATACTTCCTCACATTACCTCTGAGCTGTCCCCCTCTCTATCTTCAAATTGTACCCCCTTGTTCTTGCACACCTCTTTTTCTGAAAGATGCTACCCTCTTGGACTCTGTTGATTCCCTTGAGGTACTTGAAAGTTTCTATCATGTCCCCTCTCTCCCTCCTTTCCTCAAGGCTATACACATTAAGCTCCTTAAGTCTCTCTTCATATGCCTTCTGGTGCAGACCCTGCATCATTTTGGTTGCCCTCCTCTGGATTGCCTCCATCCTGTCTATGTGTTTGTGGAGATTGGGTCTCCAGAAGTGCACACTGTACTCCAGATGGGGTCTCACCAGCTGTCTGTACAGAGGGATAACAACTTCCTGTTTTCTACTGGTGATGCCTCTCCCTATGCATCTCAGTATCCCCTCAGCCCTCCTTACTGCCCTCTCACATTGCTTGCCCACCTTTAGGTCATCTGCTTTGACTACCCCCAGGTCCCTTTCCATTTTTGTTGTTGTTAGTATCTCACCCCCCATTGTGTACTCTTCCCCTGGGTTTTTGTTTCCCAGGTGCATTACTTTGCACGTCTTAACATTGAATCTATGCTGCGATACATTTGACCATTCCTCCAACCTTGCCAAGTCCCTTCTCATCATTTCTACCCCGCCTTGGGTATCAATCCTGTTGCAGATCTCTGTGTCATCTGCAAAGAGACATACTTTTCCTTCTAGTCCCTCTACAATGTCACTTATAAAGACATTCAAGAGGACCAGTCCTAGTACTGAACCCTGCGATACGTCACTAGTAACCCCCTTTCTTCAGACTGGACTCCATTTACTATTACCGTCTGTGTCCTGTTCTCCAGCCAATTCTTTACCCAGTCTACCATCTTGGGACCCACTCCAAGGCTGGCTAACTTGTATATTAAAGGAAAACTGCACCCTCATATCTTCTAAATGTTGTTTGTTTCCATGTCAACAGATAACTCTTTTCATGTAGCTGTTAAAGATGTGTGCAACCGTTTCAGTCAGTTTTCACATTTCATTCTAGGTCCTGTTACTGTCCTGGGAGGGTTTATTTCGTGGTTGTTGAAATCTCATTGTCCCTGAGAACTGCATTAGCACATGAGAACATGATATCAAATCAACCATTTATATCATGTATCTCTATGCTGAAATAACAAATACCATGCAAAAACTTTCTGGAAACTTATAAACCAAATAGAGTTTAAAGGGAAAAAACCTGCATTACAATTCAGATAGCTCATAAAACTCACTGAAAGTAAATGTGTTATTTCACACCTTCTTTCAGATTGTTTCTTTTAAAACTACCTAAGCAGACAAGCACACTGGGGAGTTTAAAGGTTGATTACTCATCACAGTCTCATATGCTAATGCAGCTCTCGGGGACAATGAGATTTCAACAGCCATGAAATAGACCCTCCCAGGACAGTAACAGGGCCTAGTATGAAGTGTGAAAACTAACTGAAGCAGTTGCATACATCTTTAACAGCTTCATGAAAAGAGTTGTCTATTGACATGGGAACAAATAACATTTAGAAGATACGAAGGTGCAGTTTTCCTTTAATCTTTTGTGTGGGACTGTGTCAGACGCCTTGCTAAAGTCTAGGTAGGCCATGTCCACAGCCCCTCCCTGATCTACTACTTTTGTCACCCAGTCAAAGAAATCTATTAGATTCGTCTGACATGACCTTCCTACTGTGAATCCATGCTGCCTTGGGTCCTGTGCCCTTCTGGCCTCTAGGTACTCAAGAATTATTTCCTTCAGAAGTGATTCCATCATTTTCCCTATCACTGAGGTTAAACTAGTAGGTCTGTAGTTTTCTGCTTCTGCCCTGCTCCCACTTTTGTGAAGTGGAATGACATCTGCCCTCCTCCAGTCCTCAAGTACCACCTACCCTCCCATGATTTGTTACAGAGAGTAGTCAGTGGTGTCACTAGTTCTACCCTTAGTTCTTTTAGAATGCTGGGATGAATCCCATCAGGCCCCATTGCTTTGTCCACCTTCAGTTTTAAGAGTTCTTTCAGAACTCTTTCTTCTGTGAATGGGCTAGTATCAACCCCCATATCCAGAGTGTTTCTATTGTTTGGTTTAAGTACCTCCCACTCTTCATCTGAGAATACTGAGCAAAAATATTTGTTTAGTATCTCTGCCTTTTCACAGTCACCCTCTGACCACCGACCCTCCCCTTTATTAAGCCTCACTATCCCTCCCTTGATCTTCCTTCACTCCCTGATGCACCTGTAAAAGGTTTTATTCCCCTTCTTAACTGAGTTGGCTATCTTTTGCTCGGTTTGGGCCTTTGCTGTTCTGACTGGCTTCCCTGCTTCCTTTTGCTTTAACTGATACAGTTCTGTCCTACTCCTTCTGTGATTCCTCGTACTTCCTGAATGCTTTCTTTTTCACCTAACCTTCCCTGCCATCTCCTTTGAGAACCACAGTGGTTTCTTACATCGTTTTGTTTTGTTTATTTGCTTTACACAAAGGCGTGTTGCCTCTGTGATGGCAGTTTTGATTATTCCCCATTGTTCTTCCACCCCTCCTTCCTGCCCATTTGCTGGTGCATTCTGTAGGCACTCACCCATTTTGGCAAAGTCAGCCCTCCTAAAGTCCAGTACCTTTGCCTTTGTATGGCTTGACTCTACTGCTATGTTTATTGTGAACCATACTGTTCGATGGTTGCTAGTTCCCAGATGGCTACCCACTTCTAAATCTATGATCCTCTCTCCATCTCCATTTGAGAGTACCAGGTCTAAGATTGCTCCCTCTTGAGTGGGTTCCAATATTAGTTGTCTAAGGCATGCCCCCTGTAGGGCATCTAGATTGACCCCATACTTGGAGTTGCTGCTGCAAATGCACTCCAGTTAACATCTGGCATATTCAGATCCCCCATCAACAATATCTCCCATTTTTATGCCATTCTAAGGATACCTTCTATCATTTCCTTGTCCATTTCCTCCTCCTGAGATGGGGGTCTGTATACAACCCCTGTGCGAATTGTGGTGCCATTGCCTGTTTCCAAATTGACCCACAGTGCTTCCTTTCCTTCCCATTTGCCCTTTTGTTCTGTTGCTTTGATTCCTTCCCTTATGTAGAGAGCTGCTCTTCCTCCTCTTTTACCCTCCCTGTCCCTCCTGTAGATAGTGTATCCTAGTATGTTTACATCCTAGTCATGGTTCTGCATCTGCCACAATATCCAGATGTTCCTCTTCCATCAAGGCCACTAGTTCAGGAAGCTTGTTATCCAGACTACAGGCATTGGTACTCATTACTGTCCATTTTTTGATGCCTTTACCTCTTGTAGCACCATCCCTGTCATAATTGACTTTGCTTTCTCCATTTACCCCCGTCCTGCTCCCTACTGACCTTTCTACCTTGGTCTTTACCTCACTTAGTACCCTGTTTTTTAGGGGAAGGCTGGGAATTCCCTGCTGCTTATCAGTGTCTCCCCCCTTGACTAGTTTAAAAGCTTGCCAATAAAGCATTTAAACCGATGGCCCAGAAGACTTGTTCCCTTCCTGGACAGATGCAGACCATTCTGCAAGTATAGGCTGGCATACCTCCAGGTGGAACCCCAGTCCCCAATGAAGCCAAACCCCTGTGCTCTGCACCATTTTTTCAACCATTCATTGAATCACATGGTGATGAGTACCCTCGCCTCACACATGCCATAGACAGGCAGCACCTCTGAGAAGGGTACTATGTGCTACTTGTCTTGGACCCCTCCCCAACTCCACAAACTCCTCCTGTACTGCTCTAATCTCATGTTGAGCCAAGTCATTCATCCCTAGGTGGACAATGATGTCCAGCTCTGACACCTGTGCAGCTGTTCTCGTGATCCTGAGGATGCGCTTCCTGTCCTTCCAAGCCATGGTGCCAGGCAGGCACCTTGCTTCACTTTTTCCTACTCCCCTCAGTTCCATCCCCCTAATAATTGAGTCCCCCACCACGAGCTGCTTTCTTTCCTTGTGGTGTCCTCTGCCTCCTTCCTGTGGGCCTTCCTTGCGGCAGTTGTCCGCAGCCTCCTTAGTCTCGTCTGCGGGTGCATCCATAGGAGAACTATGTTCCACAAGAATGGTGTATGGATTGTGGAGTGGTACAACTGACTGGATGTGCCTCTGTTCCACCATCCTCACCCTCCCTGAGCCCACTGTGGTCCAACCGCTGCGCTTTCTTGGCAATCTCTGAGGCAGTGGTGGTGGCCTTGGTGTTCCCTGGGTTGGGGAGGTTCCCCTACTACTGTCCAGTGTGGTCTGAAGATGGGCAACCTCCTCCCTCAGAGCAGAGAGTTGCCTGCAAATAGGGCAGCATCTCAGCCTCCAGAAAGACTCCCGGAAGACTACTGCTTCACAGTCAGTGCATTGCACTACTCCCCACATGTCTGTCTACCTCCTGTTTATCCTGTGTAAGTTTTCTTTTCTTCTTTTCTGTTATTGTTTTGTTATATATAACTATATCTATATAACGTGTACGCTTATATTGTCAGTGCAGTGTGCTGGTAAGGATATGGCAGTGGTATGCACCATGCCCTCTTGAGGAAATGATGTCAGAACCCCTGGTATAAAGGGAATGGTACCAGGGGTGGGTGGGGTGATGGAAAGAGGTGATTTGGCCCAAACTGTGCCCTCTTGAAACAATCAGCTAAAAGCTTTGACCCACCACTATGATGAATGTTGACCTTCCTGTCAGCAAGACAACCTGCACAACAATTTAATAGAGGAAAATACCCTGCTAAACAAACAGAGAAAAACCAAACAGCTGACTCAAACACAGGTAAACCTCCCCAGACCCAATACAGCCTGGTGATTTGTGCTGTGAAAGCAATCAGCCCCAAAACAAGTCAGCTGTGCACAAGGAAAGAAACAGTAAACAGTATTTCAATCCATCTGGGTTTAAATTCCCTTTCTCCAAAGCGGTATTGCAAGCTCCTTCATTCAAAAGAATAATAACGTGTAAAATGTAAGGCACACCTCCCACTCATGTGAGCAAGACTATCTTTCCTGCTTATTCTAAGTTCAGTATTTCACCTTTCCAGCTTTCAGTTACAGGTTGCTTCCACCTGAAGAATATTAGCTTTTCTGATAAATCTGCTACAAACCACTTGCTTATTGCTCAGAGATACTTCCAGTGCCCAAGACAAGCACAACAAGAAAGCTGAGAATAGATTAATGTAATGGATGGCTAAGAACCTGGTGTTGTGCTAAAGGGTATGGGCTTTTGGGTGGGGTGGGGAGGGACCTGGGAGGACAGTAGTCTCTGTGCCAAGGACAGACTACACTTGAGTAAGATGGGAAAGAAAGTGTTGAAAAAGAGGATGGAGGAGTACATAGAGGAAATTGGGAATATAAACTAGGAGTGGAGGGTGGCAATTGGGCAAGAGATATGCAGAGACCACAGGTTGGGAAACCATATGAGCTTACCCCCCATAACAGTGACAAAGGACAAATGGCAAGTATTATTGGTGATGATAGGAAAGGAGGGCAGGATGGGAAGGGGGGGAAGGGTGGAAGGTGGTTACCCTTAATGCTAGGAGCCTTGGGAGGAAAACTGCAGAGTTACAGGTGCTCATGGTAGAGGGAGAGGTAGACATTGCAGCCATCACAGAAACATGGGCCACCCAATACAATGACTGGGACCTGCCTGTACCAGGGTACAGGTTATTTTGTAGGGACAGGGTGATTGAGAAAGGTGGGGGGTGGCACTATATGTGAAGGAAGGACTGAAGTGTGTAAGGGAGGAAGGGGAGGAGGGTAGTACAGAGTCACTTTGGATGCAAATTCAGGATTCCAAGAATAGGAATCTTAGAATGGGAGTGGTGTACAGGCCACCATCTCAGATGGAGGAGTTAGACAGGGAACTAGCAGGACAGATCAGGAGGACCTGCGAGAAGGGTAGGGTGGTGATTGTGGGGGACTTCAACATGCCAGGAGTGGAATGGAGTACCCCAACAACCAGGAACAGAAGGGAGCAGGTACTGCTGGAAGTCTTCCAGGACAGCTTCCTGCTGCAAATGGTCATTGAACCAACTAGGTTAGGAAATACCCTTGATCTTGTGCTGGCAAATGGGGACTTTGTGAGAGAACTTACAGTGGAGGAACCGCTGTCAGGGAGTGACCACCACTCAGTATGGCTCATGTTGGATATGGGCAAGCAAGGCATAGAATCAGGCACAAGAGTGCTGGACTTCAGGCTGGCTGACTTCGGGAGGATGGGGGAAGTGGTAAAAGGGTACTTGGCCAGAATTCAATCTAGTATGAACACTAACGAGAGGTAGGAGCTCATAAAACTGGGGATAGTGGAGGCAACCAAAACCTGCTGCAAGGCCCACAGCAAGAAGGCTAGGGCTAAGAAACTGAGCTGGTTGAGCAAGGAGGTCATGGAAAAGGTAAGGAGAAAAAGAGCTACCTTTAGGAAGTACAAGAAAACAGGGAGGGAGGAGGACAGGGAGGAGCACTTGAGAGAATCGAAGGAGGTGACAAGGGCAGTAAGGGGAGCCAAAGCATCTACAGAACTCAGGCTGGCACAAGGCATTAAGAAGGGGGAGAAGGACTTCTTTAGGTACATCAGGGAGAAAAGGAGCTGTAAGGACCACATAGTAAGGATTAGGATGGGGGGTTGGGTGGAAGCAGGGTGCGATAAGACAGAAGCACTAAATGAGTACTTCTGCTCAGTATTTACTAAAGAAAAGAGGGGAGTGACACCCAAGGTGGGAGAAATGGCAGAAACAGGGGGGAAGGGGTGACAGATGGGGAAATCATGGAGGGCAGAGTTCGGGAGGCTTTGAAGGCACTGAGGGTAGACAAGGCACCAGGCCCAGATGGCATCCACCACGGGGTACTGAAGGAGCTGGTAGAGGTCCTTGAATGACCTTTAGCAGACCTATTTAATGCCTCACTACATTCGGGGTGTTACCTCAAGACTGGAGGATGGCTCATGTGGTGCCCCTTCACAAGAGTGACCCCAAGGATGAACCAGGAAACTACAGACCAGTGAGCTAATGGAGATTATCCTGAAGGAGAGGCTGGTGGCCCTCCTAGAGGCCAAAGGACTACAGGACAACAGACAGCATGGCTTCATATGGGGCAGATCCTGCCAAACCAACCTGGTGGAGTTCTATGACTGGGTAACTTGGCAACTGGACAGGGGCCATGCAGTGGATGTCCTGTATCTGGACTTCAGTAAGGCATTCAACTCAGTGCTGCATGGAAGGCTGGGAAGTAAGTTAGTGGGCACAGGGACGGGTGCAAAGCTGGTGAGATGGGTTGGAAACTGGCTTCAGGGAAGGCAACAGAGGGTAGTGGTGGGTGGGGAGCTCTCACACCCAAGGGTAGTGATGAGCAGTGTTCTACAGGGCTCGATGTTGGGACCAGTGTTGTTTGGGATATTCATTACAGACATATAATGCGACATCAAAAGCAAGATCAGTCTGTTTGCTGATGATACCAAGGTAGGAGCAGTGGTGGATGACCTAGAGGGATGGCAGGGGTTGCAGGATGATCTGGCAAAGCTTGAAACCTGGTCAGACACCTGGCAACTTGGGTTTAATGTCAAAAAAATTGCAAGGTGCTGCATTTTGGGATGAATAACCAAAGGAGGAGTTACCAGCTGCAGGGGAGTGCAGCTAGCCCAGACAGAGGAGAAGGATCTGGGGGCGCTCATTACAGGGTCAATGAACAATTTGGCACAATATAGGAAGGCAGCTGCAAAGGCCAACAAAATGCTGGGTTGTATTGCAAGGAGTATATCCTCGGGGAGGGAGGAGGTGATTCTGCCACTGTATAGGTCATTAGTTAGACCGCACCTGGAGTACTGAGTGCAGTACTGGCGCCCGTATCTGAAGAGGGACATTAAGTTACTGGAGGGGGTGCAGCGCAGGGTGACAAAGATGATCAAGGGGCTGGGGGACTTATCATACTAGAGGAGGTTGAGGGAGTTGAACATGTACTCACTGGAGGACAGAAAGGACAGGGGGAACATGATTGAAACCTTTAAATACATGAAAGGAATAAACAAGACAGGTACAGAGGGCTGTTCAAAGTAAGGGAGGATGGACACCAGGGGCCATGATATGAGACTGGAGGGAGGAAGGTTCAGGAGGGAGATGAGGAGACACTTTTTTACAGAGAGGGTGGTGGCTGGATGGAATGCGTTACCTGCAGAAGTGGTATCCAGTAGAACAGTGGACTGCTTCAAAAGGGGATGGGACAGGACAAGGGGGAGGGTTAATGAAGGTGAAGGGTGGAAGGGAGGGGCAGCTGCAGAATAAGGTGTGTTAGCTGCACATTCGAGCAGACTTGATAGACCTCTAGGCCTTTATCTGCTGGCAAATTTTGCATGTTCGTATGTTCGTATAGTAATCTGACCAGGCCTGTACGACTCTTCCAAAAGCTATTGGCTGATAAGTAGCTGTGATGTAAGCACTCCCTGACACAGCCTGGTCTGGCCTTTGAAAGCACACAGAGAAAGAAAAAACAGTTTCTACCCCCTGAGACAATGTCTGGGTCAAATACACCTGCACTCACTACAGAAACATGAGCACATTAATTGTACTGTTCATTTGAAGCTCCCCTGTTAGAATGTGTATTGATTTTATAGTGCCCAAACAGCAAAGGTTACATTTCCCTTTCTTTGTTGAAACCCTTGCCCTTTTGGAAATGTTTCTGTTTTCTGTCACAGTCACCTATGAAGCAGCGAGCTTGTCATAAAACAAAAGCAAGCCTTTGTCAATGCCGAATGTTTGCTTGCTGGCATTGGAATTGGTAGTGTAGGAGTTAGAGAGCTGCATTATAGGAATGGCAGTGAAGTATTGAAGTGAAGCCAACCCCACCACCACCCTGCAGAGATCGACAGGCATTGGGGTGTGCCTTTGGGTCATCAGGCATAACGGCCATGCCATTTCACCACGCCCTACCCTGCAGACACTGACAAGTGTCACGGTGTGCCTTGGGGTCTTTGGTCCTTATGCTCACCCCATTCCATCAGGAAATGTGGTGAGATGGGTGCTGCATAGGAGAATGGGGTGAACTTTTAGGCCGAAGAGTCCAAGGCACACCATGATGCCTCTCACTGGTTGCAGGGTGTGGAATAGTATGAGCATTACAGGTAAGAATCCCAAGTCACACCCCTGATGTCTGTCAATCTCTACAGGGTAGGGTGTTATGGTCGGAAACCCTAATGCTTCAGACGTTTGTTGGCATTTTCACTCCAAATTTTCAACATGGGTTTTTTGTGACCCCCACCTTATGAATAGTGGCAATATCAGTTAGTTAGCTGAAAGCTAATTTTGCTCAACGACTACGCCATTTGGAACCACAGGAATGAAAACACATTTTGAACAGGATGTGAAAAATGATAGCTGTACTGTTCGTGGGGAGGTGCAAAAAATGGCAGTGTTGAAAATCTAGAGTGAAAATATTAAAAAAACTGGTGAAGACACAAGCATGCATAGAAACTGCGTAATGCACACCTGTAATGTAATTAATCTGGGGATTTTTTTACAGCATATTGTCAAAACAGGCATTTTGGAACTTCCGCTTATGAACAGTGTCACTGTGATTTTCTTAATCTGTCCCAAACAGTGATTTCCCACAGCGATTACGCATTTCTGTGCTGGAAGTGGGAAAACACATTTCGGCCATGGTGTGAAAAATGACAGCTGTACTATTCATAAGGAAGTGTGGAAAAATGCTAGTGGTGAAAATCTGGACTGAAAATATTACAAATGCATGAACTTACGAGGGTGCGTGGAAACTGCGCAATGGTCGCTCGTAACAGTCATTTTATGGATTTTTTTCACTAAATTTTTAACATAGCCATTTTAACACCTTTGGTCATGAACAGTGTCACTGTGATTTTCTCAATCTGTCCCGAACATTGATTTCGCACACCGACTGTGCCATTGTGTACTACATGTGCGGAAACACATTTTGGACGAGATGTGAGCAATGACAACTATACTGCTCATAAGGAGGTGTGGTAAAATGGCAATGTTGGAAATCTGGAGTGAAAACATTAAAAATTCATGAACTTATGAGTGCGCATGGGAACAGTGCAATGCATGCTCATAAAACAGTAATTTCTGGGAATTTTTTCACCAAATTTTCAACATAGGGTTTTTGGGAACCTACCTCATGAACTGTGACACTGTTGTTTCATAAATCAGTGTAACGCAGAGGTTTAAGGCTCTGAGCTACAAATCTGGTGACATCCAGCAGCTTCCACTTGCATACTGTGTGACCCCAAGCAAGTCATTTAACTTCTCTGTGTTTCCAGGTCACTCCTGTAAAAAAGCTTTCAGCTTAGTGTGCTACTCCTGGTTAAACAACTAAAAAAAAAAAAAAAAATTATCAGTCATGAAAGTTGGTTCCGTGCAGTGACTGTGAAATCACCTTTTGGGGCAGAATAAGAAAATGACAGTGCTAGAATTCATGAAGTGGCGTCCCAAAAACCCCATGTTGAAAATTTGGTGAAAAAATTCCCAAAATGCCTGAGCTATGCATCAAAGTTGAAAAAAAACTATTTATGCCATTATACAGCTTACTGACATTTCCTCAGTTCGCAGTCAGTTTTGATGAGTGCAGACGTGTTCCCGGTCCACCGAAGATCTTCGTGCCAGACTCTGTAGGTAAGTATGGGGTGAGGGGTGCGGGAGGCATGGTGCTCAGAGGGTGGGCGTGGTGGGGGCCAGGACAGTCAGCGAGGGATCGCTTTTCTGCAGGTTTTTTTTTTCTCGTACACGATGGGATTTAGAAAGCACGCTGGGATGGGCTCCCAGCGTGGCAGATGGAAGGCTGTTTTGGGGGCAGTGAGCTGATGGGGATTGGACACCTCACAGCCATACAACTGTTGCCATGCTGGAGTTGGCTCCCAGCATGGCACCCAGTAGTCTGTTGGGAGGGGAAACAGTGGATCCGATGGGGATTGAGCACCCCTGTCAGCCTTATGGATCGTTGCCACGCTGGGGTGGGCTTCCAGCACAGTACGTGGAATTCTGTTGGGGGGGCGCAGCAGAGCCAACGGGGGATTGGGCACCCCCATCGGCCATACAGTGTGTGTTTGTGTGGGGGGAGGGAGCGCATGAGCACGCAATATGCTATCAACACTATCTTATCACTGCTCACTGAAGTGGGTCTGTCCCTTTCAACTGTACACCACTGCATTTTCAACTGCTGTCATAGGCAGCTGCAGCATTCATTGGTGAACTGTGGCCATGCCTGCAAACACACTGACTGAACTGGAAGACAGGGTGCTACACCTACAAAAACTTGGATGATGGCACTATGTTTCTTGCACATGCGTGCAAGCAAACATGATAATACAGTAAATAAAACTCTGAGGTTAGAGCACTAAGACGGTATTCTGGGGGCCTGGGTTCAGTTTCCTATAAGTCACAGTATTTCTTTTTCACTACAGTTTCTGAAACAAACCTCCAATAAGCAAACAGAAAGACAGTGCAAGGCACCAGGCTTGTCCCCAGGACATTCTGGCAGGCTCCTAGCACGTAAGGTACCCTTCCCCCCCTTTTGAATCTGCATTAGCATATTTGCTTCTGTTAACATGGCTATCTCCAGGTTTTCAACAGTATTCTCAGCTGCTTTGAACACCCATTGTTTAACGTTATACTTCTTGTGCCTTAGGTGAAGTAGCATGCAGAGGATGCTGCCCCCCCATCGCCCAGGAAAAGATGTGTTCAAGAATAGCTGAGAACACTGATAAAAACCTGACAATATCCTCCTTAAAAGGAGTGCACCTTTAAACTATTTTAAATCTAAAAGAATGATAATGCAGGTTCAAAAATGGGAAAGGAGCATCGTACAAGACAAGAGACATAGAAAGCAATCTTACATGGAGTATAAAGGTATAGATCAAAATTGACACTATGACATGCACTGTGGCTTTAAATGCATTGCTGTTTTTGCTTAAACTTGTAATATATGTCATCTGGGGTACTCATAAAAATGAGTTTCACTCTGTGGCTCTCCTTTGGAAGAGCAATAAACTTAAACTTTGACTTATTAGTAATTTGTGCATGAAGCAATTTAGTTATAACTACTTTAATCACAATCTGATGCTAAAATTTATAACTGCGGCTGCAGCTTGCATGGGTCAGTGAATAATTAACTAAAACACACAAAAAAGCAACATAAATAACATTTTGATATTTTTCTGCACATGTTTCAATAGCGCATTTTGTACTTAAACTGGATGTCATGTGTTGGCTGCATGGAACCAAAGCCCCATCGGTTGGGGTCTATTGGTGGAATTTCTTCTTCTGGATTAACCAGTTCAAATTCAAAGTAAGTCAACATCAAGAAGACAAACTGTTTAAGTTCATTAACAGCAAAGAATCGCCCAGGACACATTGTGGTTCCAGCACCCCAGGGCATGTTGTAAAACTTCAGCCTTTTCCCATTCTTGTAGAACTCAGTCTTTTTTGTTCCATCGGGGTTCAGGAATCGGTCATATTTGAATGTGTGGGGTTCAGGATGCACTTCTGGGTCCATCTGTACCGCAATATATGGGAAAAGAGCTACTCTGTCCCCCTTGCGGATGGCATACTCCCTTCCATCAGCCATCTTTAGAGTCATATCTTCCATCACAGCTCTGATCAGGACAGGTGCAGCCGTCATACGAAGGCTCTCATCAACTGCGCTATCAAGAATTGGGGTCTTTAGCAGCATGTCCCTTGTGAGGTTTACCAGTGGACCACCTAGTTTGACTTCTTGCCCAGTTTCTTTCAGAACTTTGTCTACTTCTTCCTTCACTGCTTTCATGGCTTCAGGATATTTCATTAGGTATAGCAGCAGCCAGAAGGCAGAAGGTCCTGTGTTGCCTTGGGAAGCCCACAAAAGTAAGAACATGTTACGGTCCTGCATATATTCTGGCAATCCAAGTTCTGCTTTTATCTGTTGCTGATCTGATATCCAGCCACTGATGTTGTCCTTCTGAGTCATTTTCTTTACGGAAAATAAGTTCCAGAACAGCCTTTTGAGTCTCTCAGCTTCCATTTTATCTTTGGGTGGAAGTACACCATAGGCAAGTCTTGGAAAAAGGCGATCATACTTACGAAACTCATAGAAGATTTCTTCAGAGTGAGTCCGATCATATTCCTTTGCCTTTTCTAGACTACCGATTGTTTTTACAGACTCATTGCCAAAGAGAGCCAGGTACCCACCCCTAAAAACAATACTGTAGCTGAAGTTAAAAAGCCCATCTTGTTTCCATTCTTTCCTCTCATTCCCTTTACCAACACTGTAAAGCATCAGATTTTGCAAGTTCTCCATCATGGCTTGGGTCATGACTGTTAGCCCTTCCCCCATCAAGTGCTTGTTGCTTGAAGCCTGTAGCAGCTTATGCTCATTTTCCATAGGATGATAGCCAAACACCCTTGCCACCAGCTCCCCGGGCAAATTTTTCAAAGTCCAGCTTTGCCCTGGCTTCTTTAACAACAGGTCCAAATGAAAGAGGATCCATCAAGAAGGTAAAATAATAGCCTGCAATCTGCACAGTGAAAATATCTCCATACTTCTTCTGCATACGCTGCAGGAATTTTGCAGTGTCCTTTCTAAACTCCAGCACATGGCCAAGCCAGGGTAATGGACCTTTGTCCAAAGGGGGCTCATTGGAACGCCTCCTACGGAATGTCCCCAACAGATAAAGCCCACTGAGGACGGAGACTAAAATTGCTAAAAGGACTGGGACAAGGAAAGTCATTCTGCTGCCTACTGTTCCCTGTCAGCGTTCTGACTTACAAAAGATACACAAGACAGAGCATAAAAAAAGGTGTTGCTGAAGCCATGCCTCCTGACACACTAACAATGCACTTCAGAAGTAAAGTACAAGGCCATCCTATGGACAGAGTCCAAGTCAGACAGCAACATGGCACAGAATATTTTTAACTGCTTACCAACCACATGTTTAATGCTTTGAATTCCTCACAAGAACTCTCATTTGAACAGCAAAATGCAACTTTTTAAAATGAACTAGCCAGAATAGGTCAATTTCAATGCAATATATCTTGTGTTCAGTGCAGGATCCCACTTTTTTTTCCAGTTGTTTAACCAGAAGTAGCACACTGAGCTGAAAGCTTGTTTATAGGTGTCACCTGGGAGCATAAGGAAGTTAAGTGACTTGCTCAGGTTTACACAGTATGCAAGTGGGGGCTGTGGGATTCGTACCAGGTCTCCAGATTTGCAGCTCAGAGCCTTAAACCACTGCGCTATACTGACTCCCTACTGAGTGTCATAACTGGGGGGATTGAAACACCCATGGGGGGGGAGGGATCACAATGTGAGTCAGTGTTTGAGCTGAGATTTAAACCTGGAACTTCTGTTTCATAGCTGAGTACTCTATCCATGGGACCACACTGCCTTGTTGAAAAATACATTGAAAATATTTTTGAATGAACTCACATATTTGCTAGATATAACACAAAATCTTTTGCTACTGCTCTTATTTTACTAGGCAGGGCAGCAGGGAGGCAATGCTGGTTGCCAATTCAGTTGTGAGGGGCGTAAGCAAGGTGGATGGGTGGAATGCTGAAACAGCAAAGCGGTGCAGAGGGCTGCTCAGTTACATGTCTACTATGTGCGTGGGTAACAGAAATCACAGTGTGGGTAGATGGGCTTATGTCAGGGAAAGAAGAGGAACTACTCTGCATGGTGCATGCTTGCAGCAATTATATAAGCAGGGACAGACAGGAGGTTCTGTAAAATAAATTTAGAGAGCTAGGAAGGAGCCCTAGGAACAAAACCTCCAAGGTGACTGTCTCCTAGATACTATCAGTGTTGCATGTTGGGCCAGTGAGACCACAGGAGATTAGACAGGTGAATGTGTGGCTAAGAGTTTGGTGCAGGGAGCAAGGGTTATGGTTTCTTGCAGACTGGGGGGCATTCTGGAACAGGGGAAGCCTATACGCTGGATGGATTTCCATTATGCCCAAAAAGTGTGAGTGAGCTATCACACAAGATAGAGAATACTGGTGAAGCTGTTGAACGAAAGCAAAGGTGAGTAGTGGTATGTGTAGCAGAACACCCCACCGGTGTACTGTATCTGGTTCTGGAGACCACATCTCAGGAAAGACATAGACAGGATGGAAGCTGTCCAGAGGAGGGCAACTAAAATGGTGGTGGGGCCGCACCAGAAGCCCTATGAGGGGAGACTGAAGGACCTAAATATGTACAACCCAGAAAGGGGGGGCATAATACAGACACATAAATACCTCATGGGGTTGAATACGGTAAAGGGAGGGGTATTTTTCAGAGATGATACACGAGAATAATGGGAACTGCAACAAAGCTGGAAGGGGGAAATTTAGAAGAGCTGGAGGGAGTACTACTTTACTAAAAGAGTGATGGATGCCTGCAACAGCCTTCCAGCAGAGGTATTGGGGGGGCAGTGCTGTGCTTCAAGCATACATGAGATAGGCACATGGAAATCTTAGTTAGGAAGTGGGGGGGGGGCAAGATCAAATAAGGGCTGCGGTGCCAGTATTAACAAGGACAAATGGACAGACTGGGTTGGCCAAGCAGTCCTCATCTGCTGTCAAATGCCATGTTTCTATGTAATGCCCGTTCCCAAGACTGGAACAAGGGTGTAAAGTAGAGAAGAGAGAGCACCACAGTCCTTTGCTGCATGATGGCAAATGAGAGGAATGACTTGAGCAACATGGACAAACTGGGGAGTGAGCTGCAAGAAGCAAGCAACCCTATGTGAGGTAGTCAGGCTCACAGGAATCTGGGAGAATGAGAGAATTTTCTGGAATGCTAAGGCGGAAGGGTAAAGATTCTTCCTGAAGGACAGGGATAATCAGATGGGTGGAGGGTTTCTTTTTATGGCAATTAGGGGACTGACACAAGTGAAAAAGCAGTGATGAGGCAGGATGAGACTCATGCAGAAACCTTGTGCTTCAAAACTGGATTCAAAGGAGTCAAAAGAAAATGTGGGCAGTATTTTATAGATGCCAGGTAGTACAGGAGAACTGTCTCATTCTCGGAGCTTGGTACGCATTTGTGATGTTAACGCCAGGCAAGCCAAGGATTTAATTTTCTTTTTTTCCTTTTTTTGGTCTGGCTCCCACTTTAGCTCAGACCCTCCCCACCCGCCACCCCCATGCCACTAGACACTGTGGGCAAAGCCCTGGCTTACCCCCCAGGTCAGGGCCACAGGAGCGGGCCCCCCCAGCAACCACAGGAGCCAGAGGATGGCGGAGACAAGTGGATCATCATGCTGGGGGCCAACTTTTTTCAACTGCTTGATCCTCTGGGGGTGAGGACATGCAATAACATCCAGTGTCCGCCCCACCCCCCAACATACTGGCGCCAGTCGCAGAAGTACCACCAGCCCTTGCTAGGGGTCCAGGATGTGCTGGACACTCTTCCCCTCCATCCCCTTGGAGAAGGACAGCAGTCCCTAGAACTCTCAATCCTTTTACCCCTGGCCAGCCCTCTGACTCCTGGGTCCGTTCCTGAACCTGGGTTGTTGGCGTTGCAAGTGGAAATGCCACTGCTGAGCCTGTGGGCCAGAAAAAGCAGAGGATTTCTTCTTGACTCCACTTCTGAATGGTTGGACAGCCCCATAGAACACCACCTGATTCCACTTTGGATCAATTTAGCTTTACCCTCTAAGCATATCACATCATCCCAATTTAGGATGCTTCATTAGGGGGTTTGAAAATACTTTATTTCTTTTCTATATCCCTATCCCTTTCTGGCACACTCCCGGGAACCCAAGGCCAGGGACCCACACCCACACATGGGACCTTATTTGCTTGGACATATCTGTGCTGCACCATCCAAAGTCCCTGGATGTTAGTGGCTGATTGCAGTTCTTTCACTCTGCTGCTCTTACTAGGCTTCCCAGTGCTAGTGACTTTCTCTTCTAGCCCCTCTGAGGATTGCTGGTCATGGCTACCACTTCTTCAGCACCCCTCTTTATGGTTTAGAGTCTCAGTCTGAACAAAAGAGACCCTGAGCCTCAACATCATGTGAGCAGACTGAAAGTCTCCTGTATTCAGAACTGTTAAAACTTTCTAATTCTCCACCTGCACCTTTAGCTCCACCCCCTTTCTCTTTAGCTAGGGCTTCCTAGCTCCTATTACAGTGACACCTGACAACCAGGTTCTTAACCCAGTATGCACTGGAACTCGTGTAGTAACCATTGATATATGGGTATGGGTCACACTTGCTGGACTTGAAGGACTGTTTTCTTCTTTAGCACAGGCAGTATAACCTAGAGGTTACAGTAGTGAGCTGTGAATGAGTTTGGCACAGCCCGCAGACCTGGGTTTGATTCCCTCAACCTCCACTTTCATACTATGTGACCCTGAGCAAGTCACTTAACCTCCACAGTGCTCCCAGGTTGCACCTGAAAATAGACACTTGTGCCTAGAGGACCTTATCTGGTCACCAAACAATCAAAAAAAGAAAATGACAGGAACAGCCAGGACAAGAAGGGATGAAGTTCTCAATCTGCTACTGCTTAGTACGGATACCATTGTCAGTGCAGTCAGTGTTCAAAGTAGAGGTGTGCATGCCCCAAATGTTAATTCCCAAATAACATGAATAATGGGGTCTTAAACACTCGGGAATGAATAATAACCATCACCATTTGTGGTATTTATATTCAGGGCCTAAACAAATTTAAAAAGAAATAAACAATAGTTGTCTTAGAGCCGGCACATATATACAGTGACTGTACAGCTCAAGGCCAGTTTCTAGAGGGCTCTCACAGGTTAAGTCTGGCTCTGAGATGTGTCCACTAGAGGGGCCCTTGCTAGCTTGGTGATGGGATGTCTAGATATTTATGGTATATTGTGCTTTGACTCGGCTAGAAGGGAGAAACTCTGTCAATAATATTCATGGTTCTGCCCTCCCCCGATTGTCTATAAGAAGGGGAGGAGGCAAGCAGCAAGGTTTTGTGTTCTTACAACAAAGAGAGCATCAATGGAGTCCAGCTTCTGGCTGTGACCCAGGCAGGGACCTGCATGCCCAGGGATGGTGGCAGGGTCCTGGGTCTGGATGGCACTGGTCCCAATCCAGGTCTTTGGATTACTACCATCAAGTGCCAGGAGTATGGGTCTCCTAGAAGGGCTTCAAGGACCCCAGAGCGAACAAGGACCAGCTAGCACACCATAGAGAGTGGAGGGATACCCCTCTAGGGTTGTTGCCAGGATTCTTGGGATCCACTCCCACTAGAAGCAACCAAGCAGAGCTCAAATATGGCGCAATCATATGTATGGGCATGTGTAAGTAAGCCTTGCAATGAAAAAGTCCAGCTAGATAGATATTTTATTTATGAAGCGCCCACTTCCTGGGACTCTGGGCGCTGTACAATAAAAACAGCAAAACAACAATCCAGTTATTTAAAATCATGCAAAAGGCACACACATATAATAAAATCCTTATAAATACAGACATAATTTTAGCTATACTTCATAACAGAAATCAATCAATAAAAGCCTGTTGGAACAGATATGTTTTTAATCCCTTTTTAAAGGTGTCTACCAAGGGAGCCCCCTCCAAGTAATCAGGTAAGGAGTTCCTCAGGATAGGTGTGGCCACCGGGAACGCCCTATCCCCAGAGTGTTGCAGCCTAACCTTGGGAAACCCAAGGAGGCCTCCCTCAGCAGAACGGAGTGCCTGGGTCGGTCGGTAAGGAATAAGGAGATCTTGCAAATAGACAGGACCCCTTTCATGCAGGGTCTTATAGGTAAGGAGCCCTATCTTGAAGACAGTCCTCTACCTGATCAGCAGCCAGTGCAATCCGCGGAGGACCAAGGTGATATGCTCGCACCACCTTGCCCCAGTCAGAAGTTTTGCTGCCGCATTCTACACCAGCTGCAACCTGCAGAGGTTGCCTCCAGACAACCCAAGGTACAGGGCATTACAGTAGTCCAGACTGGAAGTGACGAAAGCATGTGCCAGTGTGGTCAGGTCCCCTGGAGGGATTAGGGCTTGGATTCGAGTGATATTCCTAAAATGATAGAATCCACTTTTGACCACGGCTGACACCTGAGCATCAAGTGTCAGGTCATCATTTAGGATCACACCCAAATCCTTCACCTGTCTAGAAAGGATAAGGGGAACACTCCCCAACACTAGGCCGGGGGTAACCCCCTTCCCCCATGATAACCCAGGTCCACCACCAGTACCTCAAGTCTTGTCTGGGTTAAGCCTAAGCCAGTTGTGAGTCATCCGCAACTGGATTTACTCAAGGCAGCTGTTAAATATGGAGTCCGATACCTGAGTATTGGGTGCACAGGACAAGTACAGCTAGATATCATATGCATATTAATGAAAGCCCAGCCCATACAGCCTGATAATGCCCCCCAGTGGCAGCATACACACCGTGAACAATAAGGGCAACAAGACCAAACCCTGTGAAATCCCACAGCTCAGAGGCTTCGGGTTAGATGAGACAAGTCCCATTGTCACCCTTTGCACTCTGTCTGTCAGGTATGACCTAAACCAATTGATGACATTACCTGACAGGCCACACCAAAATTGCAGGTGGTCAAGCAATACCTCATGGTCCACAGTGTCAAATGCTGCAGAGTGGTCCAGGAGAACCAAGATGGTAAGGGCTCGCCTGTCTCTCACCATCAGGAGATCATTCAACAGCCTCACCAGGGCAGTCTCCATATTATGCCCCACCTGGAATCCAAACTGGAAAGGCTCATAGGTAGAGAAAGAGGTGAGATGTCCCTCAAGCTGCATGGCCACTACCTTTTCTATAACTTTCTCTAAAAATGGGAGGTTAGAGACTGGCCTATAAGTGTGAGGCAGTCCGGGTCCAAAGAGGGCATCTTCAAAAGGGGTCTAACCAAAGCCTCTTTCAAGGACAACGGGATAATCCTAGGCAGGGTAATTGAGATGTTCCCTCTGGCAGGTAGTCAAATGAAAAGTTACTATGAGGAGGGGGCTTGGCAAGAGTTGGGGTCAGTAAGTTCCTGTGTGAGGGATCAAACATGGGAGCCTGTATCTTTTGGCCACTAAGACTATCAGTACACTGTCAGAGGGAGGCAGGTACACTCGGACCAACTGTATCAATTTAGCAGTACTGTCATAATGCTGACATACTTTTCAATTTAGTATTGACTTTTAAGGGTAGGGTGAGACATGTGCAGGCATGGATTTGCCCCAGGGATAATGCTCATCCTACTTGGAAGCAAACCACAAACTAATGGTCTTGGGAGTGCTAAGGTTCCAGGGACCCCATAGGGAGGTTAGGGATATATATAAATCTACTGACTCCAGTTCCTGTGGATCAGTGCAACTATGTATGCTCCTTAAGTGCAGGGGTAAACCTGGAAAATATTAAAGTGAAAGTATTTCAAGGGAAACTTGCCTTGGAGTGGTGGGATTGAAATCAGAGCCCCAGAAGAGTTAGAGGGCACAGTGGAGGCAGCCATTACTGTATAGTAGGAAGGATGGTATGGAGTAGTAATTGAGAGGGAAATGCCCTTGGGTTGTGTAACATCTGCAACAACTAAATATTTGCAGCCAGCTCCATGTTTGGTCTCAGTTGGTATGTGGTCTCTTGCTTTATTGGTGCCTCAGTATGTTGGTTCTTGGTACCCCTACTCAGGTGTTCCAGGTTCAAGGTGGTAGCAGTGCTTGTGCAGGTACAGATTCTATAATGTAACGGGGTACTCCTATGACAAGGCTTCCCCATATACCCCTAGACGCAGGGGGGTGCTCAGCCCTTACAAGTGTAAGCAAAGATCCCACAGAGACAACAGGTCCTGAGGTGTAATAGGGTAAGATGGGAGGACTGGTTGGAACATCAGTTTTTTTCTACCATCATCACCTATGTTTCTGTGACTGAGCTCAGAATTCTTGTGATATCACTCCTCCTACAGGGATCAACTTGAACATTAACTTACAAGTCTGGAGCGTACTACAAATTTTCTTGGGTTTGAACAGTTACCCCATACCTGTCCATGCTGGCTAGCTAGTATGCATGCCAAATCACACTGAAGTTATTGCTCTTCATGTTGTACTTGACCAACCTGTTCCACAATTCCACCACCCTCTCAATGAAATACAACTTCCTCACACTCATCCTGAATTTACCCTCAACTAACTGTGAGTCATGTTCTCTTGTCATTTTTTTGTTTTTTTTTTACCAATTATTTTACCAGGTGAGACACACTAAGCTGAAAGCTTGTTTGCAGGTGCAACCTGGGAGCACAAGAAAGTGAAGTGACTTGCTCATGGTCACACAGTATGCACCTAGGAGGCTGTGGGATTCAAACCCAGGTCTCCAGATTTGCAGCTCAGAGCCTTAATCCACTGCGCCATACTGCCTTGTTTATACTCCTCAGGAACATGTACGTCTCTATGCCCCCTCCAATCTGGCATCCAGCAAATACATGTACAGGGCCACAAGCTGTTCCTCATAGGAACTGCCTTGCTGGTCCTGGATCATTTTACTGACCCTCCTCTGTACGGACTCTAGCCTGTCGATGTCCTTTCTGAGGTGAGGGCTCCAGAACTGGGCACAGTATTCCAGGTAAGGCCTCACCAGAAATCTGTATAAGGGCAATATCACTTCCCTCCTCCTGCTCTCAAACCCCTGCCAAAACACCCCAGCTTCCCCAATGCCTTACTGTATGCCTTATTACACTGGCTGGTTTGCTTGAGGGAGTCACTGATGTTGACTCCCAGATCCCTCTCCTCTGTTGTAGTGACCAGCCTGACTCCTCCCATCCAACTATCCATGCATGGGTTCCTTCTTCCTAAGTGCATCACCTTGCACTTCTTGGCATTGAATCTCAACTGCAACATCTCTGACCACATTTCCAGCTTTCCTAGGTCCTTCTGAAGTCCCAACACCTTTTTCTCACTGTCTCCCCTGCTACACAGGTTTGCTATGTCAGCAAGGAGACACATCTTGTGGCCTGCCCATTGGTCCAGCAGATAGTGCATTGCACTTCCATGCCAGTGACCCAAGTTTGGGAACAAGCTTGGGGAGGTGGTTTGATGGCATGGGTCTGGAAGATGGCACTGCCATATAGCAGCACTCACAACCTGGTGTGGGAGGGTGCAGTATTCCGCTGCACAGCATGCACCTTGTGATGGACCAGGGAGTCAACCCTTACAAGGTGCACCACATGTGTCAAGGCTAGGGATGGGGCTATGCAATCCATATGGCAGGCAGGTGGGCAGAAAAGGATAAAAACCTGACCAAGCAGCATGGTAGCTTGGTCCTCCGCAGGCCCTGCGCCTATCAACCAAGCGTCTGGTCCGCACTCTGAATTGTGGTTGGAGGGGGCACTCCTGACCCTGCCATGAGAGGTAATTTGGGGGGAACACTGGAGGAATCAATAAGTCCTGGGGATGACAGGGTAACAGAGCTAGGCAGACCGAAGCCTGATTCCGACCCTTCAAGTGGAGCAGAAAAAACGTCATCATGTTGGCCAGGGATGACACAGACCTGTGCTTCTTGTCATCCTGCAGATCATTGTCATCCAAGTAGTCCAACAAACTTTAACTATGGTCTCCATCAGCTTACCAACAATGGAGTCAAGACTGACTGGCCTGTGGAGTGGGACTACGTCTACAGACCTCCAATTCCTTGGCACTATCCCAGATTCTAGTGAGTCAGCACAAACATTGTATTGTTTGATTAAGTAATTACGATACAAAAGTATACTGGAACTTCACCCCACTCACCCTGAAGTAAATCAACAAACTATGTAGTCTTAGACTTTTCAGTTAATTGTTTAATAATGTTGCATCCAAATCAACTTTCTCAGCTTTCTACATTTCGGTTAAAATACCCTTCATCAGGAATTGGTTTGTAAAGTAAAAAATATAAATACAATCATTTCCATATTTCATTCTACAAAATTTTTGCTTTTGTTTTTTTTCTTTTCATTAAATATTTGTTAAATAACATTTATATTGCAGAAGAGACATTATATTATTATTCCATATATAAAATAGATGATCACCTTATTATAAGGATTGTTCTTGTAATTTTAAATATGTTGTCAGATTCGACTCCCACCACTACTGAGCTGAAAATTAATCATAAAAACCAAAAAAAAATAAGATAAGTATTACTTCACTTCTAGTGTGTTCCAAATATCAAGTTAACTCAAAGAAATAATAATGCTGACCTTTTCCACACTACTTCTCAAATACTGTCTTAACTTACAATGTTCCACATTGATGCTTCACTCAACATGCTGCCTGTAGCAAATTCAAATACGTACTAATTAGTATCCCAATTATTTCCATATACATCTCAAGTAGTGTGGCAAAGGTCAGCATTATTATTTTCTTGAGTTAACTTTGATGTTTGGAACACACTAGAAATGAAGTATTACTTATCTTATGTTTTTTTGCTTTTTATGATTAATTTTCAGCTCATTAGTGGTGGGAGTCGAATCTGACAACATATTTAAAATTACAAGAACGATCCTTATAAGAAGGTGATAATCTATTTTACATATGGAACAATAATATAATGTCTCTTTTGCAATATAAATGTTATTTTACAAATATTTAATGAAAAAAAATTTTTAGTAGAGTGAAATATGGAAATGATTGTATTTATATTTTTTACTTTAGAAACCAATTCCTGATGAAGGGTATTTTACCCGAAACATAGAAGGCTGAGAAAGTTGATTTGGATGTAACATTATTAAACAATTAACTGAAAAGTCTAAGACTTCATAGTTTGTTGATTTACTTCAGGGTGAGTGGGGTGAAGTTCCTGTATACTTTTGTATTGTTTGAGCATAAGCCTATACTGGTTATCATCCTCTCCCCATTACAGCTACTGAAACATTTGTCTCTAAATTTCCCTTTTTTTTGAGGTTTTGGCTGTACTGGAAAGTCTTTTTTTTAAGTAATTACAACCAAAAAGGTCCAAGATTAAATACATTGATTATTTAACATACTATAGAGATGAGACTTAAAATTCAATGCATTACATTAATAGCTACCAAGTATAAACTGAGTCTGAGCATACGATTACAGTAAGATGTCTGTCAGTTAAAAATTATTATTTTGTATTGAAAGTTGATCCTGTACAAAGTACATTATACAAAATAGGGTACTCGTTATCACTTTTTGTGTTGTGATAAATGCACAGCTAAAATAGATAGCTGAAATCACATCAGGGATACAGGAAATACAAACTTAAAATCCAGTGTAGTCAGATTTGATTTGCAAGCTCATATTGTTGTTGTGGACAGACGTATCTATAAATACCCAGAATAACATGTAATAATAGGATTAGCATCAGGCATAGTACTCTTCTGTATTCTTTCCAGAAGCTACCGAGTCACAGTCATTACTACATCTGAATTGGGACTACTCCAAATCTGGTATCCTGTGGTTAGGGCATCCACTATTGAGCGCTTACAAAAAGAGCAACTCAATAGTGGCACCTGTTCACAGGCTACTGGACGGGGGGTGAATACGGATATAGCGTCATCTTGTCACTATATGTACAAGCATGGGAGGGTCGAGTACTCCGTATGACAGGCAGAAGGGGAGGGAGGGTTTGTGAAGCATAGTGCAGTGGTGGGTTGCCGAGCTGGTCCAGTGGTGTGGTGGGTGGGTGGCAGGCCAGGGTTGTGAGGGTGCTGGGTTTGGTTCCGGGCACACGTTTGTTTTGTTGAGCGCCCGTCTTAAAAAATTTTCCCCAGTTTTTCACCCTCCCCCTGACATGCACTCCCCTGGAGTTGAGAATCCTTTAGTAAGGGTGCAGGGGTGCAGCCCCCCAAACAAAAAAAAATCAAGTCCCCAGTGCCCTTTTGTCATGTGCTGGGAGTGATTTTTGCCGATATACATTTGCCCTAATGGCGATCGTCTTTCCGCAATTGCCATTATCACACTGAACCTCCTACTCTTACCCCACTATACATTGAACAGATCCCTGACTTAAGGCAACAATTCATTCAGTTAAGCCTAAGTGCACTAACTTCAACCTAAGTATAAGCCAGCCATAAATAGGCTACACACAGCTTTAAATGAAGGCCATTACTAGTCCCCAAAATGCCAAAATACAATAGAAAAGGCCAGACATGAGGTTCATTTGTCAACCAAGTGCAGGCCTACACCTGGACCTGTCCCACGAACCCTGCAGCATAGTGAACCAGGTCACTAACTGAAAGCTTAACATACTGCAAAATTGCCTGTTAAAAAAGTTGGGTGATCTAGGCACTGCTAAGTACATTGTTAGGTAGGCGGGGAATTGGCTCAAGAACAGAAAGCAGACAGTGCTAGTCAGCACGGTGAGATCATCTGAAGGAGAGGTCACAAGTGGAGTTCCACAGGGCTGGGTCCTAGGCCTGGTCCTATTTAACATGTTCATTAGCAGCATCGTCGAAGGTATCTGGGGCAAGCTTGTCCTATTCATGGATAACTCAAAACTTGGTGGGAGGGCTGAAAGTGAAGAGGCAGTTAGGGACATTCAAAAAGACCTCCACAGACTGGAAAGATGGTCTAATGTCTGGCAGCTGGAGTTTAACGTGAAGATGTGAAAAGTGATGCACATGAGGAAAGGAAACTCAAAGACAGAATATTGGCTCAGTGGGGTGGGGGTCAGTACCTCACAAGAAGAGGGAGAGAGAGAGACCTGGGGGTCATCATATGTGACACTCTCAAGCAAACAAGCCAATGCAACAAAGCATATAGCAAGGCAAATAGCATGTTGGGGTGTATAGGAAGGGGATTCGACAGCAGGGGAAAAGAGGTGATCGTCCCCCTCTATAGGTCCCTGGTGAGGCCGCAGCTGGAGTACTGTGTCCATTTGTGGAGCCCTCACTTTATGAAAGACAGGGATAGGCTGGAGGCCAAACAGAGAAGGGTGACAAAGATGATTCAGGGACTCCACGGAATCTGGTATGAGGGACGCCTAAAGTCATTAAACATGTACTCACTTGAGACAAGGAGAGGGGGGGATATGATTAAGATGTTCAAATTCACGAGAGGTATAAATAGAGTGCCCTGCTCTGAACTATTCAGCAGGGTCGACAGCTCAACTACTAGAGGTCACAAATGGAAATTGCAGGGAGGGAGCTTCAGGAAGGATCTATTTATTTTTTAGTCTTTGGTAACTGGATAAGGACCATTAGGCACAGGTGCCTGTTTTCAGGGGTGACCCGAAAGCACTGGAGAGGTTAAGTGACTTGCTTAGAGTCACACAGTGTGCAAGTGGAAGTTGTGGGAATCAAACCCAGGTCTGTCTGTAGACTGTATCAAGCTCATCCACCACTTGTTACTCTAACCTCTAGGCTATACTGCCAGCCCAAGGATCTAAGGAAACACTATTTTACCAAAAGGGTGGTGGAACCATGGAATAGATTGCCTGCCGAGGTTGTGGGAGCTGAGTAAATAGCAATGTTCAGTCTTGGGTGAGACAGAGCAAGGGAAAGAACTGTAACAGGGATGGACAATACCACAAGGGGAGCTAGGTCCCTGAACCAGTAGAAGGTCTGGGAAAAACTCGTGAGTAGATTAGATGGACCCTTTGTTTCCTTCTGCCATAATTTTCTATGTTTCTGTGTTTCTATAACAAGTAACTTATTGACTGAATTTAAATGCAAATCATGGGACAAACTCCCAAGCTTACGAGTGTAAATCAGTCTGTCTTGTTTTTGGGATATTTCCTGAATCCAGATAAAATTCCTCAGCATTGCTAACAGGTCTAATACCTTATTTCATCTGTATCTGAGCTGCATTCTCTACACTACACTCTGAACAGTGACTATTAAATGTCAGCTTCTGAAGAATTCCTTGAGTGTGTGGCTACATTTGAATAAAAATGTTTCTAGTTCAGATTAAATCCATGTTTAGAATTTGTATTAACAGTCTGAATAATACAAAAAGAATGTTCACTCAGATTTTTTTAATCACTAAATAGTATAGTTAAAATAGTACTAATCAAGCATTTGTCAATGCCGAACGTTCGCTTGCAGGTATTTGCAGTGGTATTTGGCACTTGGACATGGCTTAAAAAAATCAGTGACAAAGAAGTACAAGCATTTGTCAATGCCGAATGTTGCTTGCTTCTATGTGCTGTTTAGGTATTTGGAACTCATTGGAGTGCAAATATTGAAAATTCGCGAACTTACGAGCATGCGTAGGAACTGCTCAACGCACGCTCGTAAAAGAGTCATTTTAAGGAATTTTTTCACCAAATTTTCAACATGGCCATTTTAAGATCTCTGCTCATGAACAGTGTCACTGTGATTTTCTTAATGTGTCCCATACATTGAGTTTGCACACCGACTGCGCCATTGTGTGCTACATGGGCAGAAACACGTTTTGTGCAGGATGTGAAAAATGACAGCTATACTACTCATAAGGAGGTGTGGTAAAATGGCAATGTTGAAAATCTAAGGTGAAAATAATGAAAATTCGCCAAACTTCACAGTGATGCGTAGGAACTGCATAGCATAACGCACGTCGTAAAACAGTCATCATTTTAGGAATTTTGTCACCAAATTTTCAACATAGCCATTTTAAGACCTCTGCTCATGAACAGTGTCACTGTGATTTTCTTACTGTGTCCCATACATTGATTTCGCACACCGACTGCGCCATTGTGCGCTACATGGGCGGAAACATATTTTAGGCAGGATGTGAAAAATGACAGCTATACTGCTCATAAGAAGGTGTGGTAAAATGGCAATGTTGAAAATCTGGAGTGAAAATATTGAAAATTCGTGAACTTACGAGCGTGCGTAGGAACTGCGCAACGCACGCTCGTAAAACAGTCATTTTTAGGAATTTTTTCACCAAATTTTCAACATAGCCATTTTAAGATCTCTGCTCATGAACAGTGACACTGTGATTTTCTTAATGTGTCCCATACATTGAGTTCGCACACTGACTGTGCCATTGTGTGTTACATGGTCGGAAACACATTTTGGGCAAGATATGAAAAATGACAGCTGCACTGCTCATAAGGAGGTGTGGTAAAATGGCAATGTTGAAAATCTGGAGTGAAAATATTGAAAATTCGCAAACTTACGAGCGTGCAAAGGAACTGCGCAACACACACTCGTAAAACAGTCATTTTTAGGAATTTTTTCACCAAATTTTCAACACAGCCATTTTAAGACCTCTGCTCATGAACAGTGTCACTGTGATTTTCTTAATGTGTCCCATACATTGAGTTCGCACACTGACTGCACCATTGTGTGCTACATGGGCGGAAACACGTTTTGGGCAGGATGTGAAAAATGACAGCTGTACTACTCATAAGAAGGTGTGGTAAAGTAGCAATGTTGAAAATATGGAGTGAAAATATTGAAAATTCGCAAACTTACGAGCGTGCGTAGGAACTGTGCAATGCATGCTCGTAAAAGAGTCATTTTTAGGAATTTCTTCACCAAATTTTCAACATAGCCATTTTAAGACCTCTGCTCATGAACAGTGTCACTGTGATTTTCTTAATGTGTCCCATACATTGAGTTCACACACTGACTGCGCTGTTAATGCGCTACATGGGCGGAAACGTATTGGGTGAGATGTGAAAATGACAGCTGTACTGCTCATAGAAGGTGTGGTAAAATGGCAATGTTGAAAATCCGGAGTGAAAATATTGAAAATTCGCAAACTTACGAGCCTGCGTAGGAACTGCGCAGCATGCAGCAACAAAACTGTCATTTTTTAGAATTTTCCACAAAATTTCAAAATAGAGCTTTTGAGCCCACCTTATGAACGCTGGCACTGTCATTTTGTTAATCGGGCCCAAAAGGTGATTTCACGCAGTGACTGCGAAATCACCCTTCGGGCCTGAATAACACCATGACAGTGACAGAATTCATGAGAAGGGGTCCCAAAAACCCCATGTTGAAAATTTGGTGCAAAAAGTCCAAAAAATGCCTGAGATATGCAACAAAGTTGAAAAAACCCATCTAGCCCATTATACAGCTTACCGGCATTTCCTCAGTTCGCAGTCGGCTTTGAAGAGTGCAGACGTATTCCCGGTCCAGCGATGATCGTCACGCTGAGCTCTGGAGATAAGTATGGGGTGAGGGTGGTGTGGGAAGGGAGGGTGTGCAGTGAGTGGGTGCAGGTTGTGGGAGGGCGGGAGACTGCGTGGAACCGTTTCAATTTACAGTTTTTTTTTTTTACTTTGATGGCGGGGCGTTAGCCACGCTGGGGTGAGCTCCCAGCGTGGCAGAAGAAGATAGCTGGGGGCAGTGGAGCCGACGGGGATTGGGCACCCCTGTCGGCAGGTGACGGGGCGTTTGCCACTCTGGGGTGAGCTCCCAGCATGGCAGAAGGATGGCTGGGGGCCATGGAACAGACAGGATTGGGCATCCCGTCGGCAGGCAGCAGCGGGACATTTGCCACGCTGGGGTAGGCTCCCAGCGTGGCAAGGAGGCCAAAGGGGGACTGTGCCTGGTGCAAGCACACAGCGGTGGCTTTCTTTGAAGAAAGACCACCGCTGTCATACACAGCACCG
This sequence comes from Neoceratodus forsteri, assembly GCA_016271365.2. Lineage (NCBI taxonomy): Eukaryota > Metazoa > Chordata > Ceratodontiformes > Ceratodontidae > Neoceratodus > Neoceratodus forsteri. The sequence goes on along the minus strand of CM057457.1, from coordinate 143,625,209 downwards.
GTGCGGATTGGTGCAGGACTGCCATGCCTGCTCAAGGGAGCAGGGGATTGGTCAGGAGAGGCACACCTCCAAAGTGTCCCATTCTCCCAAGACGTTCCTTGAGCATGCGCGCAAGTGAACGTAAAAATAAAAAAAATATTCTTGACACAAAACAAAAGTTCCTTGTGAGGATTTTAAATGATACCATTTCAATGCCTTTTAAAGTGTCTTGGAAATTAACATTGTCTCCCACTTTCACACTGTTCCATCGGGGGGGGAGCACTTAAGGTCTATGTAGTTTACAAACAGCAGTACTGTACAATGTGTGAAGGAGTTCAGATATTAGATTTTTAAAGTACATACTACAACTCAGTAGTCATTGTGCTGCTCCCTTAAAAGTTTCCAGAGTTTTTTCCAAACCTTACCAGCCCTATCAGCTTACAAGCATTAAATTCATAATGTGTCTCAAGCTTGGCTTGTGTTTGCACTACTTACGGCTGTCTCCAACAAACAGTTCAGTTTTTATGGTGGCTTCATTTTAATGACCTCTTTTAGTGCATCACATTCCACAGCTGTTTATCAGGAGAATTAGCTGTCTGTTGTAAAACCATAAAAGCATACCTGTAAAGAAAGACTTGCCTCAGGACCAAATAATCAGGCAGAGGCCATTAATGCAGGTCATGTTTGATGGGGGTCTAATAATAGGAAAAGCTCAAGAGGCATTCAGCCATGACCATAGTCATTCCCTCTCCAAGTGTCCATGAGAACTAATGTTTAGTGGGGGTTATTACCCTCACCGCCCTCCCTCCCCCTCCCTCCCTCCCTCCTCATGCCCCTCCTTACTGCCTGCGCCTTGTGTAAGGAACAGTTACATAAGAATTTACTATAATAGTAGATCTTCGATGGAATCTTTGTCATCGGGTCACACCTATGGAACTTAGCTGTCAGGTGCTAGGATCACACAGAAGCTTTTCTACAGCAGTCTACTTGGGACCACCCATGCTGACATCAGACTCTGAGGTCACTCACCCTATAAAAGTGCAGGTGGCCCCACTCCCTCCTCAGTTCTTTCCCCTAGCTGGAGGCCATGAGAGACAGGAGTCCCACTAGGGAACTGAGGAGAGAGAAAAAGTGCCCAGCAAGCAGAAAGGCTAGAGCAAAAGGACAACCAAGCTAGAGTGAGAGAGAGAGAGAGAGCGAGAGAGAGAGAGAGAGATGGCATGATCTGATGACAGAGATTCCCTCAAAGATCTATTGTTATGGTACGTTCTTACCTAACAGTTGCATCTTCTTTGGAGATATTTCTGTCATCAGGTCACACCTATGGGATGAGTCCTAAGCAGTGCTATGAGCAAGGACAGTCTGGTTGGCAGGAGGCCAGATGCCTAAGAAAGAAGTCCCTGAAGCACAGCAAGCCCAAAGCCTGCCCTTCCTTGGCATGCAATGTCCAGACTGTAGTGCTTGGTGAAAGTGTGGACAGTACTCCACACCAAGTGGCAGCAGCACAAATCTTGGCTACAGACACGCCTCTGAAATATGCAACTGAAGTGGCCATGCTCCTGGTGGAATGGCCCTTAACAACCACAGGAAGTTCCTTACCATACTTCCTGTAACAAAAAATAATATAGTTGGACAACCATTTGGACAAGCACTGTTTTGAAACTGGAGCACCTTCTCTACCGGTGCGAAAGTAGCAAACAACTGTTTGGACTTCCTGCATTCCTTAGTTCAGTGTGTATAGTACCACAAAATTCTATGCACATCCAAAGTATAGAGCAATGCTTCCCCTGGAATGGCATGCTCCGGATAATAAACAGGCAGGTGGATGGATTGGTTGCGGGTAAACTCAGACATCACCGTAGGAACAAACTTAGGATTAGTATGCAAAGAGATCCTGGCTTTGTGAAAAATCAAATAAGGCTGCTCGCACATCAGAGCCTGAAGCTCTGAAATTCTTCGAGCAGAAGTAATTGCAACTAAAAACAAGCATTTGTCAATGCCAAGTGTTGCTTGCTGTCATTAGTAGTGAACATGCAGGAGTTAGACAGATGCAGTATAGGAATGGCAGTGAAGTATTGAACTGACACCAACTCCACCCCCACCCTGCAGAGATGGACAGGCACTAGGGTGTGCCTTTGGGTCATCGCCCATAACGGTCATGACATTTCACCTCACCCGACCCTGCAGACACTTACAAGTGTCGAGCTGTGCTTTGAAGTGTTTGGGCTTTACACTCACCTCATTCCATAAGTAAATACATTGAAATGGGTGCAGTATAGGAGAATGGGGTTAACTCTGGGGCCAAAGGGTCCAAGGCGCACCTCGATGCTGGCCACTGGCTGCAGGGTGGGGGTGGAATGGCATGAGCATTACTGTCGACAATCCCAAGTCACACCCCTGATGCCTGTCAGTCCCCGCAGGGTATGGCGTTGGGATCGAAAACCCTAACACCCTGGGCGTTTCTTGGTATTTTTACTCCAAGTTTTCAACGTGGGCTTTTTGTGATCCCACCACATGAACAGTGACACTATCAGTTCATTAGCCAAAAGGTTATTTTGCACAGCAACTGCGCCATTTGGTGCCACAGGTGCGAAATCACATTTTGAACAGGATGTGAAAAATGACAGCTGTACTGTTCATGAGGAGGTGTAAAAAATGGCAATGTTAAAAATCTGGAGTGAAAATATAAAAAAAACTGGTGAAGTCATGAGTGTGCATAGAAACTGTGCAACGCACACCCATAATGTAATTAGTTTGGGAATTTTTTACAGCCGAGTTTCAATACAGGCATTTTGGGACCTCCGCTCATGAACAGTGTCACTGTGATTTTCTTAATCTATCCCGAACACTGATTTCCCATGGTGACCATGCTATTCTGCGCAAGAAGTGCGAAAACACATTTCGGCCAGGGTGTGAAAAATGACAGCTGTACTGATCATAAGGAGGTGTGGAAAAATGCCAATGTTGAAAATCTGGACTGAAAAGATCATAAATTCGTGAACTTACGAGGGTGCGTGGAAATTGCACAATGCATATAGAAACATAGACTTTGACAGCAGATAAGGACCACTTGGCCCACCTAGTCTGCCCATTTTCCTACCTAGAGGATAAGCTGAAGATCCTATTTAACCAACAGCGTATTTCTTCCTACCCCCCCAAAAAATTGCCTTATGTCTGTCCCATGCATTCTTGAATTCTGCCACAGTTTTAGACCCCACAACCTCCTCAGGACGGCTGTTCCTTGCGTCCACCACCCTCTCTGTGAAAAAATACTTCCTCACATTGCCCCTGAGCCATCCCCCCTCTATCTTCAAATTGTGTCACCTTGTTCTTTCACATCTCTTTTTCTGAAAGATGCTACCTTCTTGGACTTTGTTGATTCCACTGAGGTACTTAAACGTTTCTACCATGTCCCCCCTCTCCCTCCTTTCCTCAAGGGTATACATATTAAGCTCCTTTAGCCTCTCCTCGTATGGCTTCTCTTGCAGACCCTGCACCATTTTAGTTACCCTCCTCTGAACTGCCTCCATCCTGTCTATGTCCTTGCGGAGATGGGGTCTCCAGAACTGGATGCAGTACTCCAGATGGGGTCTCACCAACTGTCTGTACAGGGGATAACAACTTCCTGTTTTCTGCTGGTGATGCCTCTCCCTATACATCCCAGTATCCCCCAGCCCTCCCTACCGCCTTCTCACATTGCTTGCCAACCTTAAGATCATCTGATATGATCACCCCCAGGTCCCTTTCCATTTTCGTTGTTGTTACTACCTCCCCCCATTGTGTAATCTTCCCCTGGGTTTTGTTTCCCAGGTGAGTTACTTGCACTTCTTTGCATTGAATCCAAGCTGCCATAATTCTGACCATTCCTCCAACTTTGCCAAGTCCCTTCTCATCCTTTCCATGCCTCCTTGTGTATCAACCCTGTTGCAGATCTTTGTGTCATCTGCAAAGAGGCATACTTTTCCTTCCAGTCCCTTTGCAATGTCACTTATAAAGATATTAAAAAGGACTGGATCCAGTACTGAACCCTGTGGTACCCCACTAGTAACCCCTCTTTCTTCAGAGTGGACTCCATTTACAATTACCTTCTGTATCCTGTTATTCAGCCAATGTTTTACCCAGGGTACTACCCTGGGACCCACTCCAAGGCTGGTTAATTTGACTACTAATCTTTTGTGTGGGACTGTGTCAAAAGCCTTGCTAAAGTCTAGGTAGGCCATGTCCACAGCCCCTCCCTGGTCCACTACTTTGGTCACCCAGTCAAAGAAATCAATTAGATTCATCTGACATGACCTTCCAGCTGTGAACCCATGATGCCTTGGGTCCTGTGCTCCACTGGCCTCTAGGTACTCAACAATTCTTTCCTTCAGAAGTGATTCCATCACTTTCCCTACCACAGAGGTCAAATTGACAGGTCTGTAGTTTCCTGCCTCTGTCTTGCTCCCACTTTTGTGAAGGGGAATCACATCAGCCTTCTTCCAGTCCTCAGGTACCACACCATCCTCCCATGATTTGTTATAGAGGGTAGTCAGTGGTGTAACTAGTTCTCTGCTTAATTCTTTTAGAATTCTGGGGTGAATTCCATCTGGTCCCATTGCTTTGTCCACCTTCAGTTTTAGGAGTTCTTTCAGAACCCTTTCTTCTGTGAAAGGACTGGGAATGACCCCCTCTCCAGAGTGCTTCTGTTAATTGGATTAGACACCTCCCCCCACTTTCTCTTTTGTGAATACTGAAGTATTCATTCAGTATCCCTGCTTTTTCACTGTCACTCTCTGCCCATCCACCATCCATTCTATTCAGCCTCACTATCCCTACCTTTGTCTTTCTACGCTCCCTGATATACCTATAAAAGGTTTTATCCCCCTTTTTAACCAAGTTGGCTATCTTTTCCTCAGTTTGTGCCTTTGTATTCTGACTACCCTCTCTGCTTCCTTCTGCCTTAACTGGTACAGTTCTCTGTCCTGCTCCTTCTGTGTTTCCTTTTACTTCCTAAATGCTATCTTTTCTCCCTAACCTTCACAGCCACTTCTTTTGAGAACCATAGTGGCTTTTTCTTTCATTTTGATTTATTTATTTGCTTCACACAAAGGCTTGTTGCCTCTGTGATGGCAGTTTTGATATTTCCCCATTATTGCTCCACCCCTCCTTCTAACCTGTTTGCTAGTGCTTTTCTAAGGCACTCTCCTATCTTGCCAAAGTCAGCCCTCCTGAAGACCAGAACCTTCACTTTTGTATGGCTTGACTCTGTAGCAGAGTTTATCATGAACCACACTGTTTGGTGGTCACTTGTTCCCAAATGGCTACCCACTTCTAGATCTGAGATCCTCTCACTGTCCCCATTTGAGAGTACGGGATCTAAGATTGCTCCCTCATGAGTAGGTTCCAAAACTAGCTGTCTGAGGCATGCCCCCTGAAGGGAATCAAGAATAGCCCTGCTTTTGGATGTGGCTGCAGCAAAGGTGCTCCAGTTAACATCTGGCATATTAAGGTCCCCCATCAACAGTATCTCCCCTTTCTCTGCCATCCTAAGTATGCCTTCTATCATATCCTTGTCCATTCCCTCTCCCTGACATGGGGGTCTGTTTACAACCCCTGTGCGGATTGTGATGCCATTTCCAGTCTCTAAGGTGACCCACAGTGCCTCCTCTCCTCCATGTTCACTCTTTTGTTCAGTTGCTTTTATCCCTTCCCTTACATAGATAGCTACTCCCCCCCTTCTGCCCTCTCTGTCTCTCCTGTAGGTTGTGTACCCTGGTATGTTAACATCCCAGTCATGGTTCTCTGTGTACTATGTTTCTGTGACTGCTATAATATCCAGGCATCCCTCTTCCATCAAGGCCACCAGTTCAGGGAGCTTGTTGCCCAGACTACGGGCATTGGTACTCATTACCCTCCATTTCTTGATGGCCTTACCCCTTTTTGCCCCATCCCTGTCCTTATTGTGTTTGTCACTTTTTCCATTTACCCCTGCACTTCTCCTATTGACATCTCTATGTTGGTGTCTACCTCACTTAGTACCCTGATTTTTTGGAGGGGTCTAGGATTTCCCTGCTCCTTTCCAGTGCCTCCCCCCTTGGCTAGTTTAAATGCTTGCCAATGAAGTATTTAAACCTATTACCTAGGATCCTGGTTCCCCTCCTGGACAGATGCAGACCATCACACCAGTACAGGCCTGCATCCATCCAGGTGGACCCCCAGTCCCCAATGAAGCCAAATCCCTGAGCTCTGGACCAGTTTTTCAACCACTGATTGAATCCCATGGGCACACTCATAACACAGTCATTTTGTGGACTTTTGTCACCAAATTTTCAACATAGCCAGTTTAAGACCTCTGCTCATGAACGGTGTCATGTGATTTTCTTAATCTGTCCTGAACATTGATTTTGCACACTGACCAGGCCACTGTGCGCTACATGTGCGAAAACACATTTTGGGTGAGATGTGAAAAATGACAGTGGTACTGTTCATAAGGAGGTGTGGTAAAATGGCAATGTTGAAAATCTGGAGTGGAAATATTAAAAATGCTCGAAGTTATGAGTGTGTGTAGGAACTGAGCAACTCACGCTCGTAAAACAGTCATATAATGTATGGGGAGCGGTTGTTTTCAATGGAATTCGCAGTTACTAACCCTGTAAACCCATCGCTATGATGTAGGTGATAAATCTCTCTCTCTACTATGTCATAGGGATGAGTTTACATGATCAAACACAAGCCCCCATCTCTGCTTAGCATGCTATTCGGATCTCGCCTTCTCAAAAATTCCTTATGAGAACGCGAGTCGCTAGCAAACTGCAAGTGTTTTTAAATCAGCATTCTAGCATTATAGTTGGAGCTTGCAGTAGCTAGAGACCATGGTGGCATCAGCTCAATTTTCTCTATTTAATAGTTTACCTCTCATCCCCCAGCCATGAGACGCAGGCCCCGATGTCACACTGATGACTCCCAGGAGACCTTTGGCCTTCTCACACACGTGAAGCACTAAGACCAACCGGATTTCTTCGGTTCAACAAGGCAATGCAAGACACAGATTTCTTTTTATTTATGGATTTTTTTATTGATGTTATTAACTTGTTTGCTGTGCTTTCAAATGGCAGTAAGTAAAATGGCACAAGTAAAACGTGAATAAATTGATTATCTTTGCACGCATATTTTTTGCTACCAGTCCGGATGATGTGTGTTGGTGGGGGGTTAACAGCATTTAATTCCTACTGTTTGGTAAGAAAAAAAAACATACACTATAAAAGATAATGTATGGGGGTTTGTCAGCAACAAGGCTGAAATCGCTTCTCGCTGTTACAAGACAGCAGTCGCAATCTCTCGAGCTGCATTCTCAAGGTTGACGGTTGTCATGGTAACCTCTTAAAGTGATTACAGCCTTGTTACTGACAAACCTCCATACATTATCCTCTATTTTTGGTAATTTTTTCACCAAATTTTCAACATAGGGTTTTTGAGGGCCTACCTCATGAACTGTGACACTGTCATTTCATTACTCAGTCCTGAAAGGTGGTTCCATGCAGTGACTGCAAAATCACTTTTTGGGACTGAATAACAAAATGACAGTGACTGAGTTCATGAGATTGGGTCCCAAGGACCCCATGTTGAAAATTTGGTTATTAAATTACCAAAAATGGCTGAGATATGCACCAAAGATGAAAAAAAAAACATTTATGCAATTATACAGCTTATCGGTATTTCTTCAGTTCGCGGTCAGGTTTGAAGAGTGCAGATGTGTTTCTGGTCCACCAAAGATCATCGCGCTGGGCTCTGGAGGTAAGTATGGGGTGAGGTGGGGGTGTGGGGAGATGGGGTATGCAGAGGGTGGGTGTGGGTTGGGAGAGGGGCAAGAGAATCAATGAGGACCTTTTTTTAACTAGGTCTTTTTTTTTTTTAAGATGGCGGTGTACTTTTGCCATGCTGGGGTGGGCTCCCAGCATGACATGAGGCAGTTTGTTTGGGAGGGCAGTGGAGCCGACGGGGGATTGGGCACCCCTGCTGGCCAAGGAGACTTTTGCCATACTGGGGGGGGTGGGCTCCCAGCGTGGCAGATGGAAGTTTGTTTGAGGGGGGCAGTGGAGCTGACAGGGGACTAGGCACCCTCGGAGGCCATACAGTGTGCTGGGGGGGGCGTATGAGCCATGGGGGGGTGCATTTTATTTATTGAAATGTTTCACCAGGAAGGCAGTGAGTCACACTGAATGGCGGGTGGCGGCTTTCCGTCGGCTTCTTGGGGACTGTGAGAGGCTGATGGAGATGCTGTCGCCATGGTGACCCCATGCAATCAGCTGTTTTGGTAGCTTGTAATGCACCAAAACAGCTGATTGTATGGTGACGTGGCCTAATTTCTTGACGCATTGTGGCCTGCTCCCTAACTGCTGACTGACGCAATGTGTTTCTTGCAAATGCATTCAAGCAACACAATAACACTTTCCACAACAGAAATTGCAGCTTGCAAGATGTGGCTGGCTCAAAAGTAGACAGGGTCAGCTTCTCCAAAACAAAATTGAGGTCCCAAGCCAGAACCAGGTTATGGATGGGAGAATTCAAGTGGAGAATGCCTCTGAGAAAAGTACAGGCCACATCCAGCTGTTCCACTGTATGGCCATCGATAGGCATATGGAAGGAAGATATGGCAGAGAGATGCACTTTGAGGGAGGAGTATTTGAGACCAGCATCAGACAAGGTCAGGAGATACTCCAAAACCTGTTTCACCAGACAGGTTAAAGGGTCCAGTTGATGAGAAGTGGCCCAGATAGCAAACGACTTCCACTTCATAGAATAAGTGCCATGGTGGAGGGTTTTCTGGCAGGCACCAGGACATCAGCCACCTTCTGAGACCCCCCGAGCCTGGCAATGACTATGTTCTCAGGAGCCATGCATGCAGATGAAGGGACTTGAGGTCTTGATGGACCAGAGTCCCCTGTGCCTGTGTCAACAGGTCCTGGCAAAGGGGTAGGGGAACTGGAGGTTCCACAGTCAATTGTTGCAGTAATGGAATCCATATCTGTCATAGCCAAAATGGGGCCACCAGAACCAGGGTGGTGCCCTCCATCTGTAGTTTGAAGAGAACCCTCTGAATTAGAAAAAAGGGAGGGAACGTGTAAAGAAACCTCCCTTTCCAGGAGAGGGACAATGCATCTCACCAGAAAACTCCAGGCCCCGGATCTAGCAAGCAGAAACGCGGCAGTTTTGCATTGAGTTGGGACACAAAAAGGTTCATTTCTGGTTGTCTCCTCCCTTTGAACAGGTCTTCCGCAGCTGAGGTCAGCAGTTCTCACTTGTGCACTTTGGACTGTGACTGACGGTGGCTGTCTACCAAAACATTGTGGGCACCAGGCACATGGATGGCTGACAGTTATAGACCATGTTCTAGAGCCCAGTACTATACCCTCATTGCTTCCTGACATAGAGGATAGGAATGGGTCCCTCCTTGCTTGTTGATGTAGTAGACTAAACTGAGATTGTCCGACTGCACCAGCAGAGGACCCGGAGAGAGATGATTCTGGAAGACCTATATGGCATACAGAACTGCCCTCATTTCTAGAATGTTTATGTGGAGACATGAACTACAAGCTACACACACATCTACTAATTAAAAAAGTTCACCAAAGACCTGGCTTTCTGCACCGACTAAAACATTTCCTCATACCTGAAACTAGGGCCTTGCTTGCCAACAGTTACCTGCTCCCAATTATAGATTACGGCTCCCTTGCTCCCTTATATACTCAACCTCCATCTCGCAGAAAAATCTAGGCAGATTAAAGACCATGTTTCACAGCATCATGCGACTCATTGCAGGCTTCCCCCTTAGGATGCACCACAATGATCTGTACAAGGCTGTAAACTCCCCCGGAGGATAGATTTGACAGCAGAATTCTCACTTTTTTTCTTTAAAATGCAATTGGGCTCCAAGCCTAGCAGCATCTTTTCCCTCTTCAATAAGTCTGTACACACCAGAACCATCAGGCACTACAGTACCCACACCTTCACGATTCCCCACTGTCACACACCACCCAGGGGCAAGGCTCCCTCTCCTACATAGGTGCCAAACTCTTTAGCAACCTTCCTCTGCCCTTGATCCTGTGCAACACGCTTACATCATTCACAAACCAATTGAAATCCTACTTTCTAGACAAACCCCAGTGCAGCTGCCCCTGACTACACTCTTTCAGCTCCAACAGCTGCTTTCCAATTTCTTGCACTTCTCACTGGCAAACTTTTACTTCTTTCTTTAACATTATTATATAGTTATGTTATCTTTAACAGTCCCTCCCTATTATGTTCCGCCCCCCTCGTATGAGTGTTATTCCTGACCATGTCATGTTTTGTACCAGTTTTGTATGCACTCTTATTCCAGACTATGTAATGCTTACTAATATGTATCACTGCACCAAATATTGTCACTAGATGCTTGTGAAAACAAGCAGTTTTGCTCACGTGCCTTTCCAGTACAAAAATAAAAATGAAATGAAATGAAATTAGTCTTCCAGTGAGACCAGAGGCCCTGGGTCTGATTGGGGCCTAGATGGGCTCCCCAGCCCTGACCTGAAGCATCCGTAGTGAGGATCTGGTGGGAATCAGAAAGGGAACTCCCTTTAGGAGATTGGCCAGATTCATCCACCAGTGAAGCACTTTGCTGACTGGCGAGGAGACGAGGATTAGCTGATCTAGGTTGCCTAAACGTTGATCCCATTGGACACAGAGGGTGCACTGCAGAAACCTCATGAGCAGGCTGGCCAGAGGGACTGTATCGATGGCCACTACCATGAGGCCTTGGAGCCAGAGAAAAGATATGGCTATCACATGCTGGCTCTGAGCCATCTCCTGGGCCTGGGCAATAAGGTGATCCACCCTGTCCTGAGGGAGGAAGGCCTTGCCCTGAGTAGAGCCCAAAACTGCCCCTCTGTGTTGCAGTCTCTGAGAAGGGGACAGCACCGACTTGTGGTGGTTGACTGTGATGCCCAAGGAGTGGAATAACTGCAGGTTATGCTCCAGGGTGAGCAACAAGAGCTCCCTGGACTAGGCCTTAAGCAACCAGTCATCCAGGTAGGGGAACACATAGAGGCCTGAGAACAGCAAGAGGAAGGAGGGGCTGTTAGAACTTCACCACTCTACTGGGACTAAAGAACTAGAACTCTACTACTGGGACCTTCAAGTTAGGGTAAAAACAAACAGAAAAACAAAAAAAAGTGTTAATGTGTTTGTCTGAGTTGGGTGAAAGGAATTGTTATCTGTGCAGTTAGCTAGGTGAAAAAAGGAAACTGTGACTTGGGGGGGGGGGGGCTTAGGCAGAAGAAAGCCAGGTGTATCAAATTTAAAAACTGCCCTACATAATTTTTGGCAGAGAACAGCAAGAGGAAGGAGATGTTGTTAGAACTTCACTACTCTACTGGGACCTTCAAGTTAGGGTAAAAACAAACAAAAAAAGTGCGTATTTGTCTGAGTTCGGCGGAGAGCAGCAAGAGGAAGGAGGTGCTGTTAGAACTTCACAACCGTACTGGGCCTATATTGCCCTCCAGCCCTCTCCTCCACCCCCCCCCCAACTCTTAGCCAATTCTACTTTTATAGGCACAGGATTTGACAGACAACAGGAACTTCCTGTTTGGCAGCAGGAAGGGAGTGATCACAGAGGCACAAAAGACTCACCCTCTAAAATTAAAAAAATATAAACAGAGGAAAGAGTAAGTATACAAAACAACAGTTAAGGGGCCACAAATAAGACATGATGGGAGTGGTACAGTGCAGTGGCTGTGGAGCAGCAGTCTTCAGGGAGACGTTCTGGAGAATGTGGTGTTGTACCATCTGAAGCACCTCTCTGGGCTGAGGGAGGAGGTTGTCCATCTGCAGGCTGAGTTGGCCAGGATTCAGGGGACCTCTTCCCCCACCCAGGGACCACCAAGGCCACTGCCACTGCCTCAGAGATTGCCAAGAAAGAGGAGTGGTTGGATCACAGTGGGCTCAGGGAGGGTGAAGGGGGGTGGAACAGAGGCACATCCCTCCACAATTCATATGCTGTTCTGGCAGAGTGTGGTTTCTTTATGGAGACACCCGCAGTGGAAGCCAAGGAGGATGCTGGGAACCTTCACAAAGGAGACCCACAGGAGAGTGGCATGGGACTCTACAGGGGATGGAAACAACTCTTGGGTGGGGGAATCCATTGTTAGGAGGGTAGAACTGGGGAAGGGAGAAGAGAAGGAGGTAAGGTGCCTGCATGGCGCCATGGCTTGGAGGGACAGGTAGTAAATCCTCAGGATCGTGGGAGCAGCTGCATGGGAGAGGGACCTGGTTGTCATTGTCCACCTAGGAACAAATGACCTGGCTTGGAAAAGGTCAGAGCAGTGCAGGAGAAGTTTGTGGAGTTGGGGAGGGGCCTTGAGACAAGTAGCACACACGGTAACCTTCTCGGAGGTGCTGCCTGTCTAAGGTATGGGTGAGGCAAGGGTGCTCTGCACCATGGGATTCAATCAGTGGTTGAAAAACTGGTGCAGAGCTCAGGGTTTTGGCTTCACTGGGGACTGGGAGTCCACCTGGAGGGATGCAGACCTATACTGGCATGATGGTAGCATCTGTCCAGGAGGGGGAACCAGAATCCTCGGTGATAGGTTTAAATGCTTCATTGGCAAGCATTTAAACTAGCTAAGGGGGAGGCACTGAAAAGGAACAGGGAAATCCTAGCCCATCTCCCCAAATATTAGGGTAGTTAGTGAGGTAAAAACCAAGATAGAGAAGTCGTTAGGGAGAAGGGCAGGGGTAAATGGAGAAAAAGACAAAGGCAATAAGGACAGGGATGGGGCAAAAAGGGATAAGGCCATAGAAAATGGAGAGTAATGAGTACCAATGCCCATAGTCTAGGTAACAAGCTCCCTCAATTGGTGGCCTTGATGGAAGAGGGATGCCTGGCTATCGTGGCAGTCACAGAAGCATGGTACACAAAGAACCATGATTGGGATGTCAGCATACCAGGGTACACAATCTACAGGAGGGACAGGGAGGGTAGAAAAGGAAGAGGAGTAGCTCCCTATGTAAGGGAGGGGATCAAAGCAATGGAGCAAAAGGATAAACAGGGAGGAAAGGATATACTGTGGGTCACCCTGGAGACTGGAAATGGCACCATAATCCGCACATGGATTGTATACAAACCCCTGTCTCAGGGGAGGAAATGAACAAGGAAATGATAGAAGGCATCCTTAGGATTGCTGAGAAAAGGGAGATATTGCTGATGGGGGGACCTGAATATGCCAGATGTTAACTGGACCACCTTTGCTGCAGCCACATCCAAGAGCAGGGACATTCTCAATGCCCTACAGGAAGCATGCCTCAGATAGCTAGTGCTGGAACCCACTCGGGAGGGAGCAGTCTTAGACTTGGTACTCTCAAATGGAGAAGGAGAGACAGGATCTCAGATCTAGAAGTGGGTAGCCATATGGAAACAAGTGACCACCAAACAGTGTGGCTCATGATGAACTCAGCTGCAGAGTCAAGCCATACAAAAGTGAGGGTACGGGACTTCAGGAGGGCTGACTTTGTCAGAATGGTAGAGTGCCTCAGAAAAGCACTAACAAATATGCCAGAAGGAGGGGTGGAACAACAATGGAGAAACATCAAAACTGCCATCACAGAGGCAACAAGCCTTTGTATGACGCAAATAAACAAATCAAAACAAAAGAAAAAAACACTATGTTTCTCAAATGACGTGGTGGGAAAGGTTAGGGAGAAAAAGATAGCATTCACAAAGTGTAAGGAAACAGAAAGGAGCAGGACAGAGAACCTGTACCAGTTAAAGCAGAAGGAAGTGGGAAAAGCAGTCAGAATAGTAAAGGCCCAAACCAAGGAAAAGATAGCCAACTTAGTTAAGAAGTGAGATAAAAAGTTTTATAGGTACAGTAGGGAGCCAAGAAAGATAAAGGGAGGCATACTGAGGCTGAATAAAGGGAGGGTGGGTGGGCAGAGGAACAGTGAAAAACAGGGATACTGAATGAATACTTCTGCTCAGTATTCACAAAAGAAGAGGAGGAGAGTACCAAATCCAATCAATAGAAGCACTCTGGATGGGGGGTCAATACCAGTCCTTTCACAGAAGAAAGGGTTCTGAAAGAACTCCTAAAACTGAAGGTGGACAAAGCAATGAGGACGCACGGAATTCGTGCAAGATTTCTAAAAGAACTAAGGGGAGAACTAGTGACACCATTGATTACCCTTTTTAACATATCATGGGAGGATGGTGTTGTACCTGAGGACTGGAAGAGGGTGGATGTGATTCCCCTTCACAAAAGTGGAAGCAGGACAGAGGCAGGAAAGTACAGACCTGTCAGTTTGACCTCAGTGGTAGGGAAAATGATGGAATCACTTCTGAAGAAAAGAATAGTGGGGCACAGGACCCAAGACAGCATGGATTCACAGCGGGAAGGTCGTGTCAGACGAATCTAATCTATTTCTTTGACTGTGTTACCAAAGTACTAGACCAGGGAGGGGCTGTGGACATGGCTTGCCTAGACTTCAGCAAGGCATTTGACACAGTCCCACTCAAAAGATTAATAAACAAATTAGTCAGCCTTGGAGTGGGTCCCAGGGTGGTAGCCTGGGTAAAACATTGGCTGAACAACAGGACACAGAAAGTAATAGTAAATGGAGTCCACTCCAAAGAAGGGGGGGTTGCTAGTGAGGTACCCGGAGGGTTCAGTACTGGGTCCAGTCCTTTTTAATATTTTTATAAGTGAAATTGCAAAGGGACTGGAAAGAAAAGTATGCCTCTTTACAGATGACACAAAGATCTGCAACAGGGTTGATACACAGGGTGGGGTGGAAAGGATGAGACAAGGCTGGAGGAATGGTTAGAAGTATGGTAGCTTAGATTCAATACAAAGAAGTACAAAGTAATGCACCTGGGAAACAAAAACGCAGTGGAAGAGTACACAATGGACCGGGAGGTATTAACAACAAATAAAAATGGAAAGGGAGCTGGGGGTAGTCATATCAGATGGTGAGACCCCATCTGGAGTACTGCATCCAGTTCTGGAGACCCCATCTCCACATGGACATAGACAGGATGGAGACAGTCCTAGAGGAGGGCAACTAAAGTGATGCAGGGTCTGCAACAGAAGCCATATGAGGAGAGAGACTAAAGGAGCTTACTATGTATACCCTTGAGGAAAGGAAGGAGAGGGGGGACATGATAGAAACTTTTAAGTACCTCAAGGGAATCAACAAAGTCCAAGAGGGTAGCATATTTCAGAAAAAGAGATGTGTAAGAACAAGGGGACACAATTTGAAGTTAGAGGTGGGGATGGTTCAGGGGTAATGTGAGGAAGTATTTTTTCACAGAGAGGGTGTTGGACGCATGGAATTGCCTTCCTGAGCAGGTTGTGTGGTCAAAAACAATGGGGGAATTCAAGAATGCATGGAACAGACATAAGGTAATTCTTGTGGGGGGGGGGAGGAAGAAATAGGCTGTTGGTTAACTATGATCTGCAGCTTATCCAGTAGATAGGGAAATGGGCAGACTAGGTGGGCCAAGCGGTCCTTATCTGCTATCAAAGTCTATGTTTCTATGATCTAAAGGTTAGCAAGCAATGTGAGAAGGCAGTAGGGATGACTGGGGGGATACTGGGAAGTATAAGGAGAGGCATCACCAGTAGAAAACAGGAAGTTGTTATCCCTATGTACAGACAGTTGGTGAGACCCCATCTGGAGTACTGCGTGCAGTTCTGGAGACCCCATCTCTCAAGGACATAGACAGAATAGAGGCAGTTCAGAGGAGGGCAACTAACATGTTGCAGGGTCTGCAACAGAAGCCATACGAAGAGAGACTAAAGGAGCTTAATATGTATACCCTTGAGGAAAGGAGGGAGAAGGGGTACATGATAGAAACTTCTAAGTACCTCAAGGGAATCAACAAAGTCCAAGAGGGTAGCATCTTTCAGAAAAAGAGATGTGCAAGAACAAGGAGACACAATTTGAAGATAGAGGGGGCAGCTCAGGGGCAATGAGAGGAAGTTTTTTTCATAGAGAGGGTGGTGGACACATGGAATGGCCTTCCTGAGGAGGTTGTGTGGTCAAAAATAGTGGTGGAATTCAAGAATGTATGGGACAGACATAAGGCAATTCTTGTGAGAGGGGTAGAAAGAAATACGCTGTTGGTTAACTAGGATCTGCAGCTTATCCAGTAGGTAGGGAAATGGGCAGACTACATGGGCCAAGTCATCCTTATCTGCTGTCAAAGTCTATGTTTCTGTGTTTCTATATTTCTGTGTTTCTCACAATGTAGGGGCACTGCCACAGCTGCGAAGCACTTGTTAAAGACCAGTGGCGCAGAGGGTAATCCAAAGGACAATACCCTGAACTGGTAATACTCCCCCTGAAACAGGAGCCACAGGTAACACCTGTGAGGGGACAAACCATGATATGCAGAATAGGCATCCTGCATGTTGAGGGAACACAGCCAGTCGCCCTGCTTAAGCAGTGAAAGAAGGCCGTGCAAAGTGACTATCCAAACTTGTACTGAATAAAAAGGTTCAGTTCCCTGAGGTCTAGAATGAACCTCAAGCCCCCTGTTCTCTTGGGAACCAGCAAGAACCTGAAATAGAACTCCACGTTCCTTTGATGCCTGGGCACTGGCTCTGTGGCCTGCTTGTGCAGCAAGGTGAGGACCTCCTCCCAGAGTACCTCTATGTGGCCCGAGGGGGTAAAACAGGGGAACTAGGGGAACGTTTGGAGGCTGCTCTAGAAGCTCAAGAGCATGCCCCTGTTCAATTTTCTGTAGGATTCAAGCATCTATACTCCTGACTCAAAGGAGGAGGAGGAGGGTAATCCTGCAAGGAGTGAAGCAGAGGCTGAACAGGCAGCAGGGGCTGCACTACCACCTCTGGGCTGCTTGACCAAGGGGCCGGTGGAGGAAGAGAGAGTAGCCAAGGCTGAACTGGCTCTGCATTTACCCTGAAGTTTGTCTCCAGAATCTGACTTGTTAGAGGGCTTCTGAAAGGAGGACTGTGGCCTACTCCTTGGCTGGGTATGATATAAGGAGTGGATCAACCGAATGGCCCTACCAGATGCCTGCAGCTCATTAATAATGTCCTGTACATCTGGACCAAAAAGTTTGTGACCCACAAAAGGGGCATTTAACACCTTTTGTTGAACATCATTGCAAAAGCCAGAGACCTGCAGCCAGGAGTGCCGTCTAAGGCTGATGTCTGAGGCAGCTGCCTGGGCTTTAGTATCAATCATGTCACTGGTGGCTCTGAGGAGATGCTTGCTAACATCCTCTGAGGTCTGAAGTACCTTGAGAAGATCCTGTTCATGAGAACCTTCAAGAAGGGACTGAACAGTCACTTTGCCCTTCTTCCAGAGGGTATTTTGGTACTTATATAAGGTGAGCCATGTAACTGGCGATCCGAAGGCTGAGGGTGGCAGAGGCGAAAGTCCTTTTGCCCCACAAATCCAACCTTCTAGACTCCCTGTCGGGGGCAGGGAACTAAGGTGCTTAGGGGCCTTAGTCCTATCATGGGCAGCTTCAATGACCACAGAGACAGTCTCAGGCTGGGCTACATAAAAGGGTTGCCCTTGAAGTGTGATTAAGCACCAGGGGGGCGCGAAACATGTCAGGAGACATTTGGCATATGTATGTGGAGGGGACAGGAAGATTTTCCACTGTTGTGCACCACAATAAAATGCAGCACTACTTTTGACAACGTCCAGTCTATGGTGGATTCTTCAGTTCTAGCATTCGTTGAGGTGTGGTTCTATGGCAAAGTGAGTAACCGGTGCTGGCAATTTCTGTAATTTGAGCACATTCTAGTTTGTTTTGCATGGTACAGAATCTCAGGTGCAGCCCAGAACTCTCAACTTTCTCTTGAAGTGCCTGATAAAGTTTGTGGCTTTCCTGGGCATAGCTGGCACCATATTGGGCCTGCGCCAGGCTGCTGTGGCTGCATCATTCAAAGCAGGCAGCAGGGGAGGAATAATCTTAGTTGGAGACTCAGGAATCTCCAAGAAGTCCACCATATTCCTCCTGGTTTCATCCTCCTCCTCCTCAGTTTGGAACTCCAGAGTAGAGGAGAGGAGAGCTGCTTCATATCACTGAAGAAGGAGGGGTCCTTAGGGGGAACTGTAAGTGTGCTTAACAGACTCCTCACTCACAGAGGAGGTAGTGGACCCATCAGAGGTTTCCATGTCAACTTCTTCCTCATCCTTCTCTTCCTCAGGGAGGAGAAGATCAGGATGATACTCCTCTTCATCATCATCGGACTTCTCTGGAGCAGGGTCCAATGAATGCATAGCAGGAGGCGACACCAAAACACCCACCGACAACAGCGCACATGACGATGGCCCTGGCTGTGCAGTTAGCTGTTGAATAACAGAAGTAGTGATGGAGGTTAGAGTGGTATTAAGGTCGACAGCAGGGAAGGGAACTGTCAACAACACTGGCATTGACAAAAGGGGCGCAAGGTCCTGGTCCATCGATTAATTGCTAGCTAAGAAAGTAGCAGGTAGGCCCAGCACGGACGGACCTTGAATCTCAAGCGGTCTCGACAGAGATGCTGGGGCCGATGACCTGGAGGGACAACCCTTTCACTGCCGAATGACGAGTGGGAGGAGAATCCACCATGGGGGGCCTGGAAGATGCAGAGGCCTGCATGGGGCCAGGTGCCAACGCTGAATGTGTGAATGGGGTGATCCCTAGAGAAGAAGAGGAAAAATCCAGTGGGGACCAGGATCGCCAATGGGGGGAGCAGTCCTTGGTCCTCTCCTTGTCCTGTTGAGAGTGTTTCCCCATGGATTTGTCCTAGACTTTGGTTGCCTGTGAGCCCAGGGAGGACACCGGTGACTGGGC
Source organism: Neoceratodus forsteri (assembly GCA_016271365.2). Taxonomy (NCBI): domain Eukaryota; kingdom Metazoa; phylum Chordata; order Ceratodontiformes; family Ceratodontidae; genus Neoceratodus; species Neoceratodus forsteri. The sequence continues at coordinate 143,606,404 of CM057457.1, read as the reverse complement.
GGAGGGGGCCGCGGAAGACCCCTGCTCTCCGCTGGCTACCTGCTGCTCCATAAGGAACTTCCTCCGGACTTTCCTTCATCGGTGTCAGGTGGTAAGGTTGGATTTCTGGCAGGATTCACACACTGAGACATTGTGGCCAGGCCCAAGACAGCAGACACAGAGCTGGTGTTCATCGGTGGAAGAAATCTTTCCACAGAGCTGTGATGGAAAAGAGCCGATGAAGGAGTAGTTCTGAACATGCAAATGAAAAAGGAATCTCTTTTAAACAAAAGTGATTTGTCAGCAAAAGAAAATAAAAGATCAGAAAAATTTTGGAGGTCGAACTGAGCAACAAAGCTTCCAAAGAGTCCATGCATGAATGGTTGACAGCAAGAAAGAACTGAGGAGGACCCCGAAGAAAATGTATTAAGCCTTTTACTCAGTTCCATTTGTCTTTGAAACCATTAATGTTTCTTGCACTCACCACCTCTCCTGGTAGACTGTTCCATGGCATAACTACTCCATGTTCAGGGCCTAAAGTTAATCCTCATAGGATCTGCTCTCCTGGCTCAGAATCATTTTGGTTACCCCATGCTCTAAGGTCTCTAGCCTGTCTTTGTCATTCCTTAGGCGGAGGCTTCAGAACTGGGCACAGTATTCCAGATGCAGCCTCACCAGTGATCAAACCCCCTACCAATGCACCCCAACATCTTGATTGCCTTGATGTAGGCCTTGTTACATTGGCTAGATTGTTTTAGGTAGTTGTTTATGTTGACTCCTAGGGCTCTTTCCTCAGAGGTAGTATCAGACTTCACCCTTCTAGCCAATATTCCTTCTTGGGGTTCATGTTCCTTATGTGCATCACCTTGCAATTTTTGGAGTTATATTTCAACTGCCAGAATTTGGACCAGCTCTCTAATCTTGGCAGAGTCCCTCTGCAGCTCCCTAACCCCTTATTTGCTGTCTGTCCTGCCACAGAGCTTCATGTTATCTTTGAAGAGACACGTTTTGCCTTGTATTTCTTCTCTTATGTTACTGATTAACATCCTACTGGGTCAATATGTTGGTGCGCTTAACAGCGTACAACATTAGTGCTAAACTGAAATAGCGCTGTAGAGAAGAACGAGAGGTGCAATACCACACATACTGCTGTATGCGGTAGTGCACCCTCTCACTATCCCAGGTAGAGGATTAGACCTCTGCTGGGATAGGGTTCTTCCAAGCAGCTGCCGTGGCTCAATGGAGTGAGCCACTGGCAGCAGGGAACCCAAGCATTGCATTTGGGACCAGGTTGATTCCCGGTCCCAGATGCAAGAGAATGTTTTTGTTTTTCGCACTTCTGTGAAATTTCACTGTTAACCCCCCCTCCCCAGAGTTGAGAATCCTTATTGGGCGGTATTTGGGGGGGCAGAGCCCCCGGCAAAAAAAAGGACATGCCACATGCAAGAAATCGCACTGTATTGGCAGCGCGATTTTTGCATGCGCCATAATGTCTTGCGACATTATGACCCCGTGCCGATGAACATATTGAAAAGGATTTGCCCCAGTACTGAACCATGTGGCACTCCACTCATGACCTTCCTGTTTCCAGACTTGACCCCCGTTTGTCACCACCCTCTGCTGTCTCCCTTCCAACCAGCTTCCCACCTATCTAACATGATCCTTCGCTGTTCCCAGATACTCTAATTACTTCAGCAACCTTCTTGGCAGCACAGAGTCGAACACCATGCAGAAGTCAAAATAGAGCAAATCCACTGCTTGCTCCTTGTTTACTTCCCTAATTATTCATTCAAAGCATACTTTCAGGTTGGTCTAATAAGACCTCCCTGCCACAGACCCATGCTGTTTACTGTCCTGGAGTCCATTTCTCTCCTGGTTACTGCCGCCAGATCGCTAGGAGGAAAGGGCTTCATCAGCAATGGGGAGCCCTCCTTGACAACTCATAACAGAGCTGTAATTCCAACCTCCGGTAGGCGGCACAAAAGCTAGCACTGGAGAGAGAGGATAAGGAGGCAGCCAATCAGTGTCTGTGGCCAGGAGATCAAAAGGCTGTGGATTCTATCCTCATGTCAGACACCTGGGCTAAATCCCAATACTGATACTGTAGTGCAGCATGAGGACGGGGGGTACTGCACTCCTGAGATGCCGTCTTTCGGATGAGATGTTAAACCAAGGTCCCAATTGCCTGTTCTGGTGGTAGTTCAGATGAATGTTAAAGATCCCATGGCACTTCTCAAAAAGAGTAGGGGAATTTTTATTCAAGAACCACAACACCACAACACTTCATAGTACCTACATACAAAGGAGAAAATACAAAAGAACAAGAAACAGTATACATCATAACTCAACCAACATAATCAGATTCCCCACACCTTAAATTCTCTATTTTTACAATACAATCCCACCTCCCCTACCACCCCTAAACCTTAGACCACTTCCTATTTCCCTTCTGTTTTCACCAATTTTCATTTTACCTAACCATATAATGCTGGTATGCTTTATGTTTAAGACCTCTTTATCTCTTCATAATTCTCTTACCCATATGTCTATACAAAATGTTCTGTTCCTCGTTTTCCCAAACTCTTATATCTTTATGTATATTTTCCAAAGTATGAGAAACCTTTCAACCACATCATTACTTTTTCTCTTGTATGCACCTTCCACTCCTTTTTAAACACCTCTACCATAGCCTTTTCACACTGTGCACTGAACCCTTCATATGACGTCTCTTTTTGCTGCAGTAGCAACTGGCAACAACTTTGCCATAAGTAATATTTTAAGCATGCAAAGAAAGAACACCTGCAGTGTGCTACTATTGCTTTGTCTCAACAGTGTGGGAAATATTCCTAGCACTAAGTCTGAATAACGTAAACTCATTAGCCATGGCATCTTCCACTTATCAGCCAGGTACACCCATAATTGTTTAGCATATTCACATTTAAACAAAAAGTGATCTTGAGTCTCCACCTCTTCTTGACTTCCTGGATATACACAGTTTCTTTCCTCTACGGCTTTGTGTTTGTGGTTTCCATGAACACCTATTCTCCCATGTGCCGTCAACCACTAGGTGTCCCACATCTTTCTAGGGACCCTAGGATTATTTAACATTCTGACTGTGAATTTGTTATTATTTGGTGTTCCTCCTATAAATTCATCCTTTTATTCCATTCTCCCAGATTGTTTTATTATACATGTTTTTCCTTGTCATTTGATTCAACTGTTGTCTTTTAATTTCCCATTTTTGTAGTTTTATTATTGTGTCTTGATACAACCGTGGCACCTCCAGCTTCTTAAATCCTTTAGGCACATCTTCTTTCCAGCTCTCATAACATTTTCCCATTACATTCCAGCCCCACTTACTTTTTAGATTATCCTGTGCCCCTAGGGCTACCCTTATATTTTTATACTGTAATCCCTAGGTGGCATTGTCCCAAGGGATACTACCCCTGCCTGCATGACTAGGCACAGGTTGAGGGGCCTGAGTTCTGTGAACGGGTGCCTCTAACCGGAAGAATGGTTCTGGGGTAGCACTACTGCTGTGGGTGTAGTCCTCCAGGACAAGTCTATAACCCCCACCAACCCTTATAGTGGCCTAGACAGATGAGCAGATAAACAATCACAGATACCATATTATAGCATTACTGAACCCACCCTCAGTACACTTACCACCAAAGCTGGACCAGCTGCAGCTGCCCTGGAGACCCCTGTAAAATAAGACCTGCAGTATAACAGTTCAATAACAATGCAGTTTCCCCTTCACAAAAGTACACATTAGCCAGGTTAAATGCAGCAGGAACAAATCTGATTTATTTGGGGGAATTGAACAGGGGCGGGGCAGTAAATCTAGTAGGTGATTTAGGCTGATACGGCATGCACTTAGAGTCCCTCAGTCACAGTCACACACTCTGGGTACCCAGTTGTTACTCAGGCTAGCCTGAAGCATTGCCTGGGGTAGGCCAGTGTTGCAGCTGTTGTTGGGGCCCTTAGGAAAGAAAACAATCAACATGCACTTTAACCCACAATTTGTATTCCGGAGCCAGATGGCTCAGTTTTTGATGACCATCCCAAACAACAAAATCAGATGACACACAATGATTTGAGCTTTGCTGCAGGGAGCTACCCTGTTGGTTACTCATGCTACCCAGATCAGGAGGCAGGAATGATGAGACGAAGACCTCAAGATGGTATACTGGTTTGCCAGGGGAAGCAGGGCCCACATGACGCACCATTGTGGTCGATGCCTGTTTGATGATGTTGAGCAGGGAGCTGAATCCCCAAGTTTGTCTTTCGTTGGATGAGTCTCTGCGGCATGAGCAGCAATCTAGGCCAAGATGGTGAGGCCCAGACCAGGTGGAAAGTTTGGATTTCAGTCCATTTAAGTGCTGGAGCAGCTTCCAGCTATAGTGACACATTTAAAGATGTGGGGAACCCAATCCTGACCCACACTGCACGTTCAGCACACTTATAATCAAAACAGCTAGATACCACAGTTGGGATGATAGTCCAGTTGCAATTAGGCAGGGTCTCTGCGCAAACCGTATGCTCTGCGGTTCTCTCCAGATTCCTGACAGGCTGATCGCTACAGGAGCAAGTCTTTGGTCCACACCAGGCGAAATTCACTGTCTCTCAATTCAGGATTCAGGTCTCGATACACAGATTTGGATGCAGTCAGATTTAAATTGCAGGCTTCTTCACACTGGAAGATGGTGGCAGGCAGGCAGGCCAGACACAGCCTTCCTGCCGATTCCATGCGCTGCCATGCAGGAGCAGCTGCTTGAATTGCTCGAGCTGTTCGCTCTCCAAACTCCAACTCTTGCCTGCCACACTGCTGCAGGATGCTCTGGGATTTCCCAGTGATCCAAAAGGCTTGGTTGGTTGATGAATCTGTCCCTCACAGAAAGGGCTCCCCCTTCAGGTCCATTTAGGCGCCAAACAGTAAAAACTACAATTCGTACAGAAATTCAGTCCCACAAGACCTCTGGGGACAGTCTCCATTTTAAGGGTCCCCTGAGGTACCGATTGGTCCAAACTAGCAGTCCAGAACCAAAATTGGTGGCTCCAAGTACAAAGCCCATGCTGCAAAGGAAGGCAGGTTAGACAAACTCCTATATTATAGTTAGTAAAGCAGATAAAGAGCAAACAATCACAGATCCTATAAGGGCTACCCCTGCACACATTGCGATGGCAGAATGGAGCAGAAATACCACAGCCCAGGCGGGACTCGAGCCTGAAACCACTTGGCCCCCACCCAGATTAATTATATCCTATGAAATAGACAGCTCTTAAAGAGACAGGCTCGGAGGCTAACGGCAATTCTCATGCAGGCATATTCAAAACTGTTTTAGACACAGAACACCAGCCTGGCAGTGGGAATTAGGCAAGCCCAGGAAGGCATTTTGGGAACCCTCATTTGTAGTGGGGTTACAATACCAAAAGAGGGTGTGGAAGAAAACCACTGGGTTTAACATTCTCGGTCCTCCCTTTTTTTTCCCAGATATGTAATCTCCCTCCTTATCGGGTTCAGCCTGCTATCCCAGACTATTTGAAAAAAATATCCCCAATATTTTGGTCTCCAGATTTACTGGCAATGGGAACACAGTTGCCACATGCAGGAAACATGGAATCAAAAACTGTTTCTCCACAAACACTCTTTTACATTTTGTCATTTTCCATCCCTTCCACCATGACACTCTTCTCTCTCCTTCTGCCATTGATATTTCCCAGTTAGTTTTCCCCATGTCCCCTTTCCCAAACCAAATTCCTAACATCTTGATTGGTTCATCCAGTATTTGTATCCCTTCTTCCATTTTTTCTTCTTCTGGGGCCCTAGTCACATTTCCTTGCTTTTTTCCATATTAAGTTTTGCTCCTGATATTCTCGAGAACCTGTTTATTTCCCTTAGCAAGCATGGAATCTCTCTCGCAGTTGACAAAGCTATGCCTAAGTCATCTGTATATGCAATAATTTTAACAGCATCCCCTTCTTGACTTCCTTTTTTCCCTTTATCCCTTCTGACTTACTGATCAGTCTAATTAATTGGTCTATACTAAAAACATATGATAATGGACTTAGTGGGCATCCCTGCCTCACACCCGCCCTTATTCTAATAGGCTCCCTTCCCCCTTGTCCATCTTCCAATATACTGTCTGCACTTTCCTATAACTTCCTTATCCACCCTATTGCCCTTTTCAGAATCCCACAATGCTCCATTACCCTAAAGAGGTATTTGTGGTTTACTCAGTCAAAGGCTTTATTTTGATCCAATGAGATCACCACTCTTTTCTGAGTTCATTGTGGCGCACAGGCGCAGACAAACTCATTGACACGAGAGGTGCTACACAGGGATGTGAGGGGGTGTGTGCCCAGTGGAGAGCTCCATAGCAAGTGGAAAGCCAGTGGGTCGGCAGGCTGGAGATGATTCAGTTTCTGTTGTTGGGGAGGGCTGGCCAACTTTTCAAAGAACAGAGCCACACCAATAGTGGTGCGGCTCTGTTCTTTAATGTGTAAAGCCCTGAATCACTTAACTTCCTGACTGCATGTTCACACTGTTGTAGCGCTTACAGTGTGAATGCGCTGAGCCTGCCCACTGCTCCCATCTTGCTTGTTTAATAATGACAGTTTTAATTCAGGTACTTCTAATTTATCATGTATTTTGCAATAAAATACATTTGAAAAACTCTGTCTCTCTCATAGAACAGATGCAGAAACAGAGAACAATTGTGAGTCATGGATAGGTAGATTTCAAGACTGTTTAACTCAAATAAATACTGTTGTTGTAAGACAGCCACAAACTTCCACAGCAGGAACTAATGTTACTACAGCCCTGGGGAATTCTTACTATATGCAAGACATTTGTAATCTGCAAAATTGCTTAATTAAATGTTGTTGAAACAAAAAATTCAGCAGTCTCCGTTGAATACTCCTAGTCAGTAACAAGGAGCAAATATATTGGAAGGGGGAGTTTCATATTACTCTGACAACTTCTCACCCCCATCCTGGGTTAAGCTAATTCTGGAGTAAATTTCTAAAGTGGACACAAAACGTAGCAAGTCTTCATCATCTGCATCCCACCGCCAAAAAATATAATCAACTGGATTTATTGAGACAAACTGATTGCAAAATAAAAAAAAAGGAAACTGAGTTTTGGCATGAGTCTGATGCAAAAGTTTATTTATTGTTTCAACTGTCCTCTGTATGCACAAGCAAAACCAAAAGGCTCTGCATATCTGACAGACTTGCACTACTATTGCAGCAGGTAGTCAGTATGATTTATGTACTTTGTCCCATATTTGTGACACAATTGTACCATGCATTCACAGCCAGTAACTGTGCCACCATCTGTGTAACTAGGAGACAAAATAAAAATAAGGGCACACAGACTGAGGAGGAATGTTAAAGACGATGTGCGACGTAACAAAAAAAAAAGTACAAAACTAGCTTTGTGACACAGCAGTCCAGACTCTCACAACACTTTGTCAGTACACTGTAGTTTGCTCAGGGGACAGAGGACAATTCACAAGCCTAACTATTTGTATAGTATCATTAAAAGTGGCAGTACAAAACAAAGAGATTCATTCTAAAAGATTTTATAGTATGACCACATTATTACGCATTACTTGTTTCAGTGCTTCCATAACTGTGGAAAGAAAAAGCTTATTGTGTATTTGAGTCCAAAACTAAATGAATGAAGTGGACACAGATATTTACAGTTGTGAATGAGTGGGTTTACGGGGTGCTGATACTGGGTCCACACAGGATGGGAGAATAGCAAAAAATATAGAGTCGGACTCATGGTAAAACACAGTTCCATGTTTGTTTGTCTTTTATTGTTTTGCAATCAGTCTGTCTCGAAACTATAAGTATGAATCCAGTGGATTATTCTTTGGAGGGATGGAGGTGATAAAGACTTGAAATTGTGTTGTGTCCAATATTTAATCCTGTGTTTGCCCTTGCACAATGAAAAAACTACTGCCAGCATCCCTCTGATTAACCCCCCCCCCCATGTATAACTGAAGTAAAGAAACAGGATGCAGCTGAAGACTGCAGGCAGTTGGTAGTTATAGCAGTAGGCAGCCAACAATACATACAGAGCCACTGACTGAGTAGAAAGACTATTCACACACTGGTGCTGATATCACCACATGATGAGATGAGGGACAGCCGGGCCATGTACCAATAACTGAAAAAAAAAAAGATTACTTTCAAAAATACCCACTGCAGTGTGATCTGGCAGGCAGACAGAGATTTACAAAATATGCTGCAACTTTCTGGAGACAACAAAAAGAAGAATGGTCAAGTGGCGGCACTGCTCTAACTTTGCCGCTAAAACTACAAACTGCTGCAGACTGTTACTTGACTGTATTGCTTTTTGTCATGCCGTGTGTAGGGGCAAACACAAGGGAAGCCTCATCCTTGGGCTCACTGGCACTTCTGTAATGGTGGTCCTGGTCCCTACCCCTCATCCATTCCTAGATATGGGATCATATGACATTAATGGTGGCTTCAGCTTTAAAGATTTGACAGGGAGCTAAGTTTGACTCCCACCACAACTCCTGGACACATCTGCGCCACCCAGTGTAGTTCTATGGAGCACCAGTGTCATATACTTTCTTGCTAGTGGAAGGGAAAGAACAGCTGGCAAGCCAAAACGTAAGTCCCAAAATTAAGTGCTGGAGACTTATGGTAGATAGGGAGCAGTATAATTTGGGCAGAGAAAATGATTGGAATGCTGTTGCATGGCATTGACTGAAATGGGTGTTGGGAGGGTTGCAAGCTTGCCAGTGCTTCGTACTTTAACTTAACATCTCAGTGCATGGTGCGTTAATTGAATATCTAACACCTATATGTTTATATGTTTCCAAAGTACTACGTTGGCTTCACAGCATTAATAGAAAGTGATACATTATTTGACTCTCTCATTACAGTTTATGCCCCCCTGGTAATCTAAGATTAACTCTTTTATTCTTTTTTGAAAGTTGTTTCTGACCCCGCCCTTTTTTTTCTCAACAAAAGTCCCATAGGATTGGAAGGGTCATTAGTTGCCGGGCTGGAAAAGTGAAGCATACAGGAGGCTTGTTGGGGTAGCAGTCGCAGAGGCAGCAGCAACATGGATTTGCTCCTCTCAGCCTGATCTTGACTCTTATCAAGAAGCAGAGAGGAACTTTGACAGAATGTTTTAGTGAAGAATGATCCAGTGTTTTTTAAGTTTTTTTTTTGTTTGTTTGTTTTAGTTGGGTCCATAGGATATCACTTAAAGTGCCATTGTGACTTTAAGAGAATTGCATATAGTGATGCACGAGCTGTTGTTTAGGAATGAGCTTTTGATCCAGTTATGAATATTGCTAGCCTGCAGTGGGTAAGGGACTAAAGAGCTTTACATGCCATCCTGTCCCCTCCATTACTGAATATGAAACACAGTAGTTGGCAGCTGGTAAAGAGCGTGGATCAATTGCTTGCATAGTTGTACTGCAGACAGACCTGTCACCACAGATACTCTATGCTGGACTAGCAGGTTGAGCGGAGAGCAGCAGAACTTGAGAAAAAGGATGAGACTACATTAAGATTAATATACCATCCTTTAACATATTATACAGCCTCTGCCCAGTAACATACTATACAGATCCTGCCGTGACATTATACATATTCTACCCTATAAAACAGTATATAGATCCTGGTCCTTTATTACACAGATCACCTCCTGTTATTATACAGATGTTGTCCTATAACGTATTAGACAGCATTTGGCAGCTAGCTCCAATACATTCTTAACAAGCACCGTAAAGTTTTAAAAAATGAAAAAAAGTTGTCATTGTGTGTGTGTGTGTGTGGGGGTACTGAAAGCCTGTTTTCACATAGAATAATACTGGGTTTTGAGCTCTAGAACTGGAGCCTTGTGCCTTTTATTGAAACGTTTCAATAAAAAAATAAAAACTGAGGTGCATAACTACAACATGATAGACAGATGGAAGGACGGACCGAAACAATGACAAATGAGGAAGGGACATTCCAATATGCCAGTGATGCAACAGCGATGTTTTCACACAAGGAGTCAAACCTTCAGCCGTGTAACACCTATACTAGCAGCTTTCTTGCTATTTTAACATATTTGAATGCTTGTATGGAATGAGCTGCAATTAAAATAATTTTGAATGAAGTTAAGTAAAGTTTTTTCATGGATATAATTACAAGCAATTTGCAGCCATCAATATTTCCATTTAATAGCTAAAGAAACAAAATCAGGGGCTAAATGGGAGGCAAAGGGGAGAGAAAGGGAGCCAGCAGATGCAAGCCCTGCACTACAATTGACACATAAGGGGGCTCAACTTCGGGATCTCATATGTTACATTACTTGCAGGTGGATATGTCTCAATAAAAACACTGAAAACAGCAAGAAAGAGGAAAGGAGATCTGAGTTTTTATGTGAGAAAAAAATAGCTATAAGGCTTAACTGCTTGCAATCTATTATAGTGAGCATATGTATGATGACTTGGAAATATAAAAATACTTGATTTATAAAAGGAGCACGCCTGCATCTGCCCTTCATTAGTGACTGTGTAATGATTATTCCACTAACCTGCAGCGTGATTAGTATATGGGTGCTTCGTTTTCACCTGCTGTGCATTAATTAAAATACATATTATACAAGCTGATGCATATTGTCTTACAAAATTGATCCTGTTTCAGACTAGCAAACTTATTTTTTTTTTAACTGCATCTCTAATTATTTACTGTGTATGTGCGTGTGGGCGTGCAACTACAAAGTGCTCCATTTATTAGTGTTTTTGAGAGAGAAAACAGTACTTTTTTCTAATTGCCAGAAGGTGAAATGGGATAATTGCTGAATTTGAAAGAATTAGGAAGTTCTGTGGTGCCCTACTGATAGCACATGCCAGATCCTTTAAGTTGGGCCAGTAACTCTCTGACACATTATTTTGTCTTTTTTGTTACTGTCTGGTAGTCAATAGATACCCCTTCATCACATTGTCTCATAATCTCTAAATGTACCTGCTAACTCACCTTACTTATACTATACCTTAGCATTATATTTCCTTCTTCAATGTAAATAAACTTTCACAAAACCTAATTACACCATTATTCTCATCATTATTAATACAATCTTACTTTGTCCTTATCTCTACACATGATGGACATTTGGCATTGACAAATGCTTGTTTACCTTTCCTGTTGCTATACTCCACTATGTCCCTTATCAAAGCTAAGTTTTCTTGTATATTCCTGCCTGGAATAACACATGTCTGACTTGGATGTATCACATCCGACACATATTTTCTTGTTCTTTTCTGTAAAATTTGTGCCGATATCTTATAGTCTGAATTCAAGATGCTTATTAGCCTCCAATTACCTATTTCCCTTTTGTCACATTTTTTAAGAAGGATTACCAACCCCTTTGTCATCTCTGGTGTTACTTTTCCCATGCTGCATATACAATTAAATGCCTTCACTAAAAAAGCTGAGAAACAAAAATACAAATAACTTATATATCTCATTTACTAACCCATCCATCCCTGGGGTCACCTCTTGTTTAAGCTATTTTATCATCTCTCTTACTTCTGTAATATCCGTCTGTAGCTCCACCTCTACACTCTCTATAGGTTTGGGTATTTCTATTTCTTTCAGGATCTTTTCTCTTCTTGTCCTGAGACATTTGTAGCATCCATTACTTCCTGTATATACATTCTGTTAGCTGCCTTATCCCCTCCGTATCTTTAACTTCCTCTCTTCTTTTATTTCTGAGTGCTGTAACCCTTGATGTATTCTTCCTCTCTTTACACGCCTCACATGGGTCTGAGAAGGGTGTTCTCTGTGTCCCATAGCTTAATTCTGATGTCAATGTTACTGCTCTATTATATTGCACTTCCTTCATTTTATTTTTAATTTCTTCAATTTTGTCACTGCGGTCTTGCCTTCATGTATAGGATACTTCCAGCTCTTTATACAGTTTATTTCTTAGCCCCAGATATTGAAACAGATTTTTTTCATGCTCTGGTCTTCCCATACTTTTGCAAACAACAGCACACCTCTTTCTTTGTGCCTAACCACCACTGGCACAAATTGTCAAACAACCCCACCACAGATGCCCTGTCCACAAACAGGGATGTTAATCCTTCTTTCACTGCTGCTTCATGCAAGCAAGTAATATTCAGTTTCCACCTTGTTCTGAGCTGATACCGTTCTGTCTCTGTACTTAACACTACTTTGATCATTGAATGATCAGAGAACCCTAAGGGTACTACCTCTACCCTTACTACATCTATTCTCTTAGAAATAAATGCGTAATGTATTTTGGAAAATGCCTTTCCTCTGCTTTACGTATATTTCATCGGTGATTTAGCTTTAGCTAGACAGTCTGTCAGTTCTGCTGTTTCCATACATTTTTTAAGGCACAAGAGTCGCAATACCCTTTTTTCCCCCCTAAATTTCTCCTTTCTTTAACTTCTAATGTACAATTATAATCTCCTCGAAAAAATCCATTTCCACTCATGCATAGATACGGCTGGATTGATTCTACTAAGTTCATCCTTTCTGCTTTCACTTGAGGTCCATATATTGCTATAAATCTAGATGGCTGATTATACCGTAAACCATCTACTAACAGTGCTCTTGCTGTCTGTATATCTACCAGCATTTGGAATTTCAAACCATTTCCTGAAAACAAAATTCTCACCCCATCTGCTCTGTCAGGCCCAATGGACCAATATGAAGGCCCCCACACCCACCCCCTCTGTGCCTGAGCCATTGTATTGACTGAATTAAACCATGTTTCTTGTAAAACTACTGCTTCACATGCTAAATCTCTTAACTTAGCTGACACTGCCTCTCTCTTTTTGCTATTTAGTATACTACAAATGTTTGCAGATGCAAGAGTAAACAAAACCATACATTTTTTATTTAAGTCCCTTTTGTCTTACAACCCATACTGTTACATAATCCAACCCTCAAGTTATTTTCCTTCTTTTCTTTTCTTTTTCTTCTTTTTACTTTCCGTTCTTTCCACTCCATCTCCATTTATAGATCTTGGAGAAAATTGCATAGACATATTGTCTGAGTCCCTTTTATCCAGGTTTACTTCATCCTCTTTTTGTGACCCTAAGACTTCATAGGGGTTAAAAAGTAATACCTCAGCCAGCCCTGTGGCACTGAGGGTTGAGACGCTGGATGCCACACCTTGCGCCACACCAGCGACCCGAGTTCGGGAGTGAACTCAGGCACCAGGGGTCAGCAGGGAAGGGACTGGACTGAGCACCTGCTCAGCTGCTCTCCTGTCTTGGGGTAGGGCATCAGGAAGCTAGGTATTCTGGTAGCCCCTGGTGGAGACTGGGGGGGGTGCTGCAGTAGCGCAGAGCTGCATGTACTAGCGTGCTTGATGCTGGCAGGGTAGCCATGTGCCAGTGTGTCAGGAGTGCACATGCATGGGAAGGGGGACGGGTGCAACAAGAGCACAGGAAAACCCCAGTTCTGGAGGTAGGCGACAGCACCAATCCCCATGCCCAAGACCAGGTCTAACTTGTCTGGCCCTCATAGATCCTCCTCCCAGGGCCCACGTTAGCAGCTGACGTCTACAAAGTTAAGAGCACCCAAGGGAGGAGGGGTGGCCCAACCCTAAAGGGGTTAAGCTGGGGGTGCCAGCTGTGAGGTGGGGGCGGAGGGAAGGAGGGTTCAGTCGGGGAGACTTCAGGCAGGGCAGGATAGGGTTGGATGCCTGAGAGAGGCTCCCAGAACTGTGACGGAGGGAAAAAGAATTGGCAAAAAAAAGTAATACCTCTTTCGCATTTCCTTTTTTACTCTTCAAACTTTTCCTTCTTTCTGCTCCTGGGTCATTTCCCTGAGTGTTACATGGGGGGTGCATCTCTTCCATCCTCTGTTCTGGGCCTGTCTCATCTTCTTCCACTCCACTTACTCTCTCTTTGTATTGTACTGTGTTTAATTCTGCCTCGGCTAATATCCTAGCCAAGAGCTCTTCTCTCACCCCTCCTTCTCCTACCTCTTCTTCCAGGACACCCTCGTTCTCTGGGGTAGTATTCCTCTGGGCCATAGGTTTTGGTGTCTCTTGATCATCTCTCTCTTCTGTTGAGGGGGTCTGGTTCTTTAGTAGGCCTCTCTTTTTGGGCTTTTCTAATTATTTCCTCCAGATCAACACTTCTTGCATTATTTCTAGCTGCCCATGGACAACTTTGATACATGTGTCTGTACTCCTTGCACAGGTTGCATCTTACATGGTTTCTGCACTGAGAGTTGCTGTGGCAGCACTCCCTATATAACCCACATCTCACCATGTCACAAACATTTGAGAGGTGCCCTCATGCCCCACACCTGTAACAGGCTTTTGGTTCCCCCGAGTAGAAAACTACCCCCATCCCTCCCCAAAAAGAAACTATTGGGGATGTGAACTATGCCTTCTTCAGATTGATGGAGTTTGACTTTAAACCTCCACCTATCTGTCCACAGAAACTGAATCCATAATCACTTCAGGTGAACTTATCACTTCACATTTCTGAGCAAGCCATTGTACTATATCTCCCACGTGAACTCATTCATTCCTGAACATTACTGATACTGTTTTCATTGCAGGTTTAATTATGGGCATAGCAATAAAAGGCAGCCATGTGGGGGTATGTTTCAAGTGCTCATACTTTAGCCAAAACTGCTCAAGTCCTCGCATTGTTCTGAAACTGATGTTGAATACATCCTCTCCTTATATATGAATCAGGGCATATATTTCTTAGGCCACATACCTCATGGATTCCTTTAACAGTATTTTCCCCACATACAGTATATTCTGTTTGGAAAATGCTCCAGACATCCCTTATACCCCAATCGAACCGCAAACCTTCTTGGTGTAGGGTCTATATACTCCTTTGATCTCTACCCCCTGGGTCTTCCTCTGGGGGGGCACCCTGCTCCTCCTGGTGGCCTTTGTTCCTCTCTCCTACTGGCCCTACCTCTCAAAACAGAAGAATACAACCTCTTCCCATTTCCCCTTACATTTTCTGGCTGATAGATCTGGTTATCCCCTTCTCCTGCTCTCAAGGGGGAATTTATTGCTGTCAAGACCTCTTGCCCCTTCTTTCCAGTCACTGCCTCGACATGAGTCTCTTTCTCTTTTTCTCCCCCTCTTTCCCCTCCTGACATTTTGCCTTTCTGAAGCAGGTCCCCTCTCTGTCTTTCTACCAGTTTCTATTGAGCCAGAACCACTTCTGCAACTTCTGTTTACCTGTCCTTCCATTACCTTCTGGCTTTTGGATGCAACTGGTTCCCCGATACTGTTTTGGGAAAAGTTTACCCAGTTGCTCTCTGGCTCTCAACTTCCGTCCTCTTTCTGCCTCCAACCTGCTCCTTTTAGCACAATGCTTGGTGACCATTCTTTCTCTGGCCTTTCTGTTTCGGGTAAACCAAATGCCCACACCAGAGATTTCAGCATCAAACTTCCTGGTGCTTCTTCTCCCTGGGTCGGCTTGCTTCCTTCAGGTTGTACTGGCCTGATGTCCTCCCTACTGCTCCTTCTTCTATCTGTGTCAGGTTCTGCCCTTCTCAGGGCTTCTGTCCTCCAGGCTTCATTTGTCATCTTCCTCCAGTATTCTCTGAATGGTAAGGCATTTTTCTTCCATTCTCCTCTCTAGGCTCTCAGCTGCCTTCCCGATATCCTGCCTAGAGGTACTTTGTGCCTCATCTTCCTCCATGTCAACTTCCAACCGTTTGTTTTCCTCTGCAGAAACCTCTGATACTGGGGCTGACACATAATGCTCCTCATCCCCAGATGTACGGATCTCTGTGACCCCTTCCACCGAAGGCTGCTCCATTGCAACCTCTCCTTCCAGATCCATCCTCACACTGTCTCCTCTCACACTGGACAGCCACTCCCCTACAGTTCAGTAGGGGAAAATTCCGGTTGCCCTGGCCAAATTTCCCCCCATTCATTAAAAATACCACCAACAGCTTAATCTGGTTCAAGGTCAGTTGGTATTCATCTATATCCCCCTCCCCCAGGTCATGCCTGAAAATAGACAGAATTTGTCTAGTGCACTTACTTGGTCAACAAAAACTAAATAAATAAATAGGTGCCTTCTCCATGTCCCCCACCTACCTGCCAGCCAATTGCCGAGAAGCAGGAAGATGTAGGACCGGGAGTGCCTTCAGGTACCACTCTCTCTCTTTGGCTGCTATTTAGGGATCAGAACTCCAGGCAGCTCCCCTTGCTGTGGCCCCCCACACTAAGGATCAATGCAACAAGGACATCACAGTGGAGTCTACCCACCAGAGTCAGCCCAATGAGGCTACCAGCATTCAGACACTCTGCACCACATCAGCGAGTGCGTAAAGCTGGAAACCAAGGAAGAAGCAGAAATGACAAATTAGAAATCATAGAAAGTAGAAATTATGATGGGAGTGGTGCAGTGCAGTGGCTGTGGGGGGGGGGCAGTTTTCAGCGAGATTTTCTGGAGGCTGCAGTACTGCCCCATCTGAATGCACCTCTCTAGGTTGAGGGAGGAAGTTGGTAGACTTCAGGCCGAGCTGGTTAGGATCCAGAGGGGTCACCTCCCCCACCCAGGGACTACCAAGTCTGCCACCACTACCTTAAAAGATGCAAAAGAGGAGAAGCGGCTGGAATACAGTGGTCTTGGGAAGGGTGAGGGTGGTGGGTCAGAGGATGGAACCACTACACAATTCGTATGTTGCTCTGGTGGGGCAGGACTGTCCCGTGGAGGTACCTACAGTAGTGACCAAGCAGGATGTGGGGGTCCTCCATAGTGGAGACCCCAAGGAGGGTGGAGGAGGACCCCAAAGGAGGAGGAAGCAACTCCTGGTGGGGGACTCCATTGTGAGGGGGATAGATTTGGGGACAGGAAGGGTGGGGGACAGGGAGGTTAGCTGCCTACCTGGCACCACAGCTCAGAGGGATGGAAAGCAGATCCTGAGGATTGCTTGGGCAGCTGGATGGGAGGGAGAGCTGGATATCATTGTCCACCTAAGGACTAATGACCTGGCTAGGGACAAGGCTAGGATAGTGCAGGAGGAGTTCAGGGAGTTGGGGCAGGTGTCTTAGGTAGGTAGCATGCTCAGAGGCCTTTTCTGAGGTGCTGCCTATCTACAGCAGGAGGGAGGACAGGGTACCTCGTACCAGGCGCTTCAGCTCATGGTTGAAGGAGTGGTGCAGAGAGGAGAGGAGAGGTTCGGTTACACTGGCGACTGGGGTCCCACTTGGGTGGAATGAGGGAATATACAGGGGAGATGGCCTGCATCCATTTGGGAGGGGAGCCACAGTCCTCAGTGAATGGTTTAAATGTTACATTGCTGAGCATTTAAATTAGCTGAGGGTGGTGGTGGAAGGAAGTAGGGAGACATGAACTGCCCCCCTACCCACAAGCTGAAGCAGTCTGTAATGAGGGCCCTAAGGCAGAGATATCCCCAAGGGTACCCACCAACAAGAAAAACAAAATGGTAGAAATGAAAAGTGATGGGCATGAGAGCAGAGGGGGTAATGACAGAAGGCAAAAAGGAAAATGGAGGGTTGACAAACAAGGTGGTACAGTAGCAGAATCTGGAAGGCCACGTGTGCAAATGCTCAAAATCTGCGAAAAAAATCCTGGACCTAGAGGCCATTATGGCAGAGGCTGACCTGGACATTGTCACCATTACCAAGTCGTGGTGCAATGAGAACCATGACTGGGATATAGCCATACCAGGCTATACTCTGTTCGGGCAGGAAAGGGAGGGTATGAAAGGGTAAGAAGTGGCTGTTTATGTGAGAGATAGCATAAAAGCACCAGAGATACAGGAAATACAGGGAGGAGAGAAGGCACTGTAGATCACCCTAGAAATAGGAATTGTGCGGCAATTTGCACTGGCGTAATCTACAGACCTCCAGCATGGGGGGCAGGGGAGCTGGATAAGGTTCTGGTGGAAGCCATTCAAAAGACGGCAAATAAATGGGAGGTGCTGCTGGTGGGGGACTTCAATCTGCCATATATAGATTAGAGCATAGCAGCTGCAGCTTCAACTAAGAGCAGGGACATCCTGGACTCCCTGCAGGGGATTTCCTCAGGCTACGAGTAAAAGAGCCCACTCATGAAGTGGCAGTACTGGACCCTGCACTCACCAACAGGGACAGTGTTGCAGATGTCACAGTGGGTGGCCACCTGGGGACTAGTGATCATCGTACGGTGTGGTTCAATATATGCACAGAGGCAGAATTGAACCACAGAAAGACAAGGGTCCTGGATTTCAGGAGGGCCAGTTTTAAAAAGGTGGGGGACTGCCTCAGGGATATCCTGGCAGGGAGGGAGGACTTGGGTGGAGCGGAGGAACAGTGGGTGAAACTAAAAGAGGGAATAGTGAAGGCAACAAATCTCTGTGTCAGGCAAGTAAGCAAAATAAAGAGGAAAAAGAGACTGCTATGGTTCTCAAAGGAAGTGGCCAGGAAGGTAAGGGCAAAAAAGTTAGCATTCAGGAGGTATAAGGAGACACAGAGGGAGGTGGATAGGATGTGCATCAGGAGAAACAGAGGGAGGCAGGGAAAGTAATTAGGAGCATAAAGGCACAAATGGAGCAGAAAATATCACGGGCAGTAACAAAAGGGGACAAGACATTTTTCAGGTACATAAGCGAAAAGAGAAAAAACAATAAAGTGATAGTAAGGCTTAGAAGGGAAAGGGTGGGGGGTGTAGCAGAGGATATCCAGAACAAATTGTATTATTATTATTTAGAAAAGTTTCATTTGGAAAGACAACATGAGCTGTGAACAACTCGTTTCCAGAAGCGTCCTGGTGGGAGGGGTTACACAGGGGGAAGAACAAAAATCAACAATAAAGAGATTGTACAGAACAAATACATCCATTACAGTCGAGGCAATACAGAACTGGGACATAATGCAACAAGCGCTGCAGTGAGTGGGTAACTTAATGTAGAGACAGATAAAGAGAGTGTATACAACAAATACATCTATTACAGTCGAGGCAATACAGAACTGAAACATAATGCAATAAGCGCTACAGTGAGTGGGTAACTTAATGTAGAGACAGACAAAGAGAGTGTACAGAACAAATACATCCATTACAGTCGAGGCAATACAGAACTGAGACATAATGCAATAAGCGCTACAGTGAGTGGGTAACAATGTAGAGACAGATAAAGAGAGTGTACAGAACAAATACATCCATTACAGTCGAGGCAATACAGAACTGAGACATAATGCAATAAGCGCTACAGTGAGTGGGTAACTTAATGTAGAGACAGTACATTTGAGACACAACTTGTGAATTAATCATACTTAGGAAATACCAGCATAAACATGAGCACAGGTACATAAGTGAGGAAGTTTGAGGAGGGCACAATGCTAAGTACCCGATGGTGCAACAGGTAAACAGAAAACAGAGGAAAAGGAAAAAAAAAATTGCATGTGGATGCCAAGTGCTTAGAGAACAGGGGGTACTAAGTGCTCAAATTGACCGTAAGTGGAAATATTCAGGCCGGGAAGCAGATAGGAGAGGATAATGAGCAGAGGAGGACTGGGAGAAGATGAAAGGTAGTCAGAAACTTACACCCCTTCAGGATGCTAAGAACCCTGCAAGGTGACAAGGTACTGGAAATATGATGGAGAGAGAAGAAAAAAAGAAGCTAAAAAACCTACCCCCACCCCCCAGGATGCTGAGAACCCTGCAAAGGGACAGGGGACAGGCAAGAAGATGGCGAGAGGAGAAGAAAGGTAGCCATAACATACTCCCCCTCAGGATGTGGTGAACCCTGCAAGGGGACAGGGAAATGGCAGATGATGGAAAAAAAGGTAGACAAAAACCTACTCCTCTACAGGATGCTGAGAACCTGGCAAGAGGCAGGATGAAGGAAAGAGGGGAATAGAAGGGTAGATGTAGCAGAGGTTGAAGGAAATTGAGGGGTGGAGGTGGCAGGGGAAGGACAGCTGGGTAGAAGGAGGGTGGATGGGAGGGTAGAGTAGTGAGGTTGATGGTCAAATACTTTTGTTTGGTGTTCACAGAAGAAGGGGAAGGCAAGGGACCACATATAAGTGTCAGATACATTGAAGGAAGGGAGGTGGACACTAGTCCATTTACAGAAGAGAGAGTCCTTAAGGAACTCACAAATCTGAAAGTGGACAAGGCAATGGGGTCAGATGGGTTGCATCCAAGGATATTGAGGGAGCTCAGAGAGGTGCTGACTGCACATCTGACAACCCTGTTCAACCACTCACTGGAGATGGAAGTGGATCTGGAGGACTGAAGGAGGACAGATGTAGTCCCACTTCACAAAAGTGGTAGCAGGGAAGAGGTTGGCAATTTCAGGCCAGTCAGCCTGACTTCGGTGGTGGGGAAATTAATGGAATCACTGCTGAAGGAAAGGACTGGAATATCTTTAATCCAGTGGTTTACAAGATCCAAGGCAGCATGGATTCTCTGGGGAGGGGGGAGTTCATGTCATTTCTTTGACTGGGTGACCAGTTCAAGTATAAAATCTCTGTTGTGCAGTTTACAGACTATTACAATATATTAAAAATTAGCTAAAACGCCCAATATAAAACAATTATATCATTCTTAAGTATACATTCCATAAATATAGTGATAAATTACATTTACAGATTCATTCCTTATATACAACAATGCTACTCATCAGTATTGCACAAATCCTTGGATTGATACACCTATTTAATCTGTTCCTATAGAAATGTGGTCAACAGGAATTTAACTACTTTTTCTAATATAATCTTTTCCTGGCAGGTGAAGAAATATTCCATAATCCTATCGGGGAGAGACTGAGGCCACTCAGCAAACCACTCAACCATTTCCCTCCATTTTTATTAAAAAGAGGACAAAGGAATACAACAGGTTTTAAGTCATCTTTTAGTGATTTCCCACATTTACAATAAGGGGTCAAAACATTATTCCATTTCTGCCTGTGTTGAATATACTGTGCATTATAGCTTTCTATTCTAAATCTAGTATAAACTCTTCTTGATTTAGGACAAGTTAGATGTGACAAGTAAGGATGAAATCCCCAAACAGTTTTAAAATGTTTGTAGTCACTATGTAATCTTAATTGAGCTAACTGAGAGAATATCTGATTTATATCCAGGTCCCGTAGTCTTTGCTTTACTGTATATGCAATCTCCCCCCAAGGTCTGATATAAATATTATGTAACAAATTTCCCAAGCCAGAAGGTAATACAGCATTCTTAATTAAATGAATAAATGGATGTGTATATCCCAAGTTTGCCATCCTAATCCCTTCCTCTAAGCACATTCTGGGGAGACGATGGTCCTGTAGTAAGAAGATTTTGAATAGGAATATAATTTGTCTCTCCTTAATTAATTAAATCAATGAATGCTGGCCAAATTCCAATTTAAGGATGCAATTCGGAGTCCCATGTGGTAACATCAAAATATAACAATATAGTTTGTTTTCCAATGGATTAATTTAAGTAAAACCCCATATTTCAACTGCATAAATCATACTAGCTCTTATTTTGGCATTTAGAACTCTCAAAATCCCTCTAATTGAGGTCTTCCCCATTTTGCCATGAAATATTTCAAATGCATTAGTTACCGAAGACGTCTTATTTTGTATGAGTTCCAGATGTTTATTCCAGTTCAGATTATGTGAAAATCGAACTCCCAGATAATCATAGCTATTTACTGCCTCTATTTTATCTCCATCTATTTTAAAATTTGAGTCCTGTCTAGGTTTACTTCTAAAAATTAAAATTTTTGTTTTATTCAGATTTAGTTTCAGTTTTCTATGTTTGCAGTCCCATGGAGGTACCCACAGTAGTGACCAAGGAGGATGTGGGAATCCTCCATAGTGGAGACCCCAAGGAGGGTGGAAGAGGACCCCAAAGGAGAAGGAAGCAACTCCTGGTGGATGAATCCATTGTGAGGGGGATAGATTTGGGGACAGGAAGGGTGGGTGAGAGGAAGGTTATCTGCCTTCCTGGTGCCACAGCTCGGAGGGATGGAAAGCAGATCCTGAGGACTGCTAGGGCAGCTGGACAGGAGGGAAAGCTGGATATCATTGTCCACCTAAAGACTAATGACCTGGCTAGGGACAAGGCTAGGATAGTGCAGGAGGAGTTCAGGGAGTTGGGGGGGAGGTCTTAGGTAGGTAGCATGCTCAGTGGCCTTTTCAAAATATTTCAATTTCCTCTGTAGACTTAGTGCTGAACTGGACAGTAAAACCAGATAATCTGCATACGCCAAACTATCTATTCTATGCTCATTTATTTTTGGCTCATGAAAGTCTAAATTTTTATATTAAGTAAGATGGGGTTAATGTAAATATTAAAAAGAGTAGGGGCCAGAATGCAAGGAACAGAGCGCCTCAGCTCTTCTGCATCATAGATAGGTTATTACATCCTGCCTGCCTCCATGTGGAGGGAGCAGATTCAAGCACTAGGTGTGAGGAGTTTGCTCTGTTTTTTGCTGACAAACTGTCCGCTATCAGAGCTGAGATCTCCTCCACTGTCACTCAAAGGGATTATGGGGTCCACTCTGAGGTGCAGCAGAACACTCCTCCTGTCTGGGCTGAGTTTGATCCAGTTAGGGTGGAGAAGGTGGTGAGGGTTGTCTCAAGACTGAAGCCAACACATTGTGATCTAGACCCAGGCCCAACACAACTTTTCATTGGATGTATGAACCTGATTGCACATGTTGTTGCCGAGATTGTCCAGAGTTCCTTGAGGAATGGGTCTTCCCATTGGCCCCGAAAGAAACCTTGGTTAGACCTCTATTAAAGAAATCCTCATTGGACTCAGACTGCCTCATCAAGTACAGGCCGGTCTCTAACCTCCCATTTTTAGGGAGGGTTATAGAAAAAGTGGTAGCAAGTCAGCTTGGAGAATGGCTTAATTCCTCCTCCACCAATGAGATTTTTCAGTCCGGGTTTAGGGCTAGGCATAGTACAAAGACTGCCTTAGTGAAGGTGCTTAGTGATCTCCTAATAGTGAGAGACAGGAGAGATCATTCCATCTTGGTCCTCCTGGATCTCTCAGCAGCGTTTGACACTGTGGACCATGAGGTGCTACTTGACCGACTGCGGTTCTGGTGTGGCCTGTCTGGTAAGGTCATCAGATGGTTCCGATCATATCTACAAGGTAGAGTGCAAAGGGTAGTGGTGGAGTTAGCCTCATCTAGCTGTGGTGTTCCTCAGGGGTTGGTCTTATCACCCTTACTGTTCACAGTGTATATGCTGCCATTGGGAGACATTATCAGGCAGTATGGGCTGGGTTTTCACTGTTATGCAGATGATACCCAGCTATTCCTGTCCTGTGCACCAAGTAACCAGATGGTGGACTCTGTATTTAACAGCTGCCTGTATGAGATCTGGACTTGGATGTCCCATAATTGGCTGAGACTCAACCCAGACAAGACAGAGGTGCTGGTGGTGGACTGGGTCATCATGGGAGGATGGGGGTTTGTGGAGACCACCTAGTCTTGTACTGGGGGGTGCCGCTGGCCCCATCTGAGCAGGTGAAGAATCTGGGTGTGATCATTGACAGCAGCTTGACACTTGATGCTCAGGTGTCTGCCATTGTTAAGAGTAGATTTTATCATCTGAGGAACATTGCCCAGATTCGGAACCTGTTACCCCCGCGGGGACCTAGGCTCACCAGTACATGCTTTTGTAACATCCAGACTGGATTATTGCAATGCCCTGTACCTAGGGCCATCTGGAGGTAACCTCCACCAACTGCAGCTGGTGCAGAACGCGGCAGCAAGATTATTGAAGGGTGTCTGCAAGTATGATCATAGCACACCAGTCCTCCGCCAACTGCACTGGCTGCCAGTTAGGTGGAGGATTGCCTTCAAGGTGGGGTTACTGACCTATAAAGCCCTACATGAAGGGGGACCAGTCTATCTACAAGAGTTCCTTGTGCCTCGCTGCCCAGCTTGAGCTCTCCATTCCACCAAGAGTTGTCTCCTGGATTTTCCTAGGGTGAGGTTGCACCACTCGGGTGATTGAGCATTCTTGGTGGCTGCACCTACCCTGTGGAATCTACTACCTAAACAGTTATGGGAGGCACCCTCGAGGGATACTTTTAAAAAAGGTTTAAAAACATATTTATTTAACAAGGCTTTTAATTAATAGATAATTGAGTTTACCGGGATTCATTAGATGGATAGTTCTATCTTATTTATTATGTTTGACTGGATATTAGTGCTGATTTTAATTGTATTTTTGTATACTTATAAAATGTTGTGTTGTATTG
Organism: Neoceratodus forsteri; assembly: GCA_016271365.2. NCBI lineage: Eukaryota > Metazoa > Chordata > Ceratodontiformes > Ceratodontidae > Neoceratodus > Neoceratodus forsteri. The sequence continues at coordinate 143,582,196 of CM057457.1, read as the reverse complement.
ATTGTGAAGCGCTCTGAATACTTGGAAAGGAGCGCTATACAAATAAAGCATTTGTCTGTTTGTCTATCTGCCTGTCTGCCTATCTATCTATCTATCTATCTATCTATCTATCTATCTATCTATCTATCTATCTATCCATCTATCTAACCCTGATGGACCCCAATATTAGTTTGAAATATGTCAGTAACATGCCATACTGATTATATTGAATTCTGACCCATTTATGATCATGTAGTCTGATTATAGTGTCCAAGAGAGTCTTCTCAAGCTTCAATTCTTCTAAAGTGGTCCAGATAATCTTCCTACTAATACTATCAAAGGCTGCAGAGAAATCCACAAAGCTACAATATAATTTTGTTTTCCATATCTTAGTATATTTCCAGATTAAATGTTGTAGGACATAACAATGTTGAACCGTTGACCTGTTTCCTCTGAAATCATTTTGAGCCTCATCTAGGATTGAATTCTCCCCTACACAATCCAATAATCTACCTAGTATGATTTTTGAGAAGACTTTCTGGGACACGTCAATTAGACTAATAGGTCTGTACATTTTTGGATCATTTGGATTCTCTTTTTTGTATATTGGAAATATAATACTGCCTGACCAACTCTGTGGAAATTTCAGGTTTTGTATGAACCCATTAAAAATTTGAAAAAGAAATGGTATCTACCAGTCTTTGAATGGCTTGAACACATCACCAATAATTTTATCAGGACCTGGGACTTTATTGGATTTAAAAGAGTTTGGTGCATTAAAAAGTTCAACTTCAGTAAGCATAATAGGCCTTGGACAGTTTACCCCATATCTAATGTTAATTTCCATTTCTTCTTCATCTGATGAATAATATAATTTTGAAAAGTAGTCAATTCAAATTTGTGGGGTTATGTGATATTCCACTTTTTCCTGATATTTGTTGTATCCTTGTGCTACTATTTTCCAAAAAAGCTTACTATCCCTGTTAAGTACGGCTTGTCTTAATTTTTCCCATAAGAGGAATGGATGTTTATTCTTTTCTTCTTCTAATGTTTTTTTGTATTTTTTTCCTTTCTTTCTTTAATGTCAAGTGATCTGTAGCATTTTTCTTTGCCTTACGCCCATATTATCTAAGTGCTCTACCAAAAGAGGCTTTAGAGTCCCTACATTTTTGGTTAAACCATGATTTGGTAAAGTTTCATTGACCTTGTTTGACTACTGGGTTCTTTTTACAAAATGCACTTAAGATTATACATATGTTTTTCCCAAGCATCATAAATTTTGGGAATAAGTGTTTAGCGTATGATTTGAGAGAAAATTTTATATGCTTCTCCTGTATAAAGAATTTCTTCTAACTGAGCCTGATAAGTTTGGCTCCACCTGATTCTTTTTTCATTAATAATTTCCAATTGCTCTCCCAGATGCACCTCTGTTTGAACTGGGCCAGCATACACATCATCCATTGCAAAGATCAATAGTAGATGGGCTGATTCCATACAATCTCCAATTTCTAACTTGTGGGTTATTGCAAGAGCCTCCATGTTAGCCCAGAACAGGTCTGGTAAGGAGGAGCCCAAGGGTCCCACAAATGTACATTTTCCAAGCCTATCTCCATTGGTCCTCCCATTCAAAATACAAAAGTTCCTTCTTGCAAGACTTGATAGCAATTCCCTTCCTCTGTAATTTGTCCTACACTCTAGTGTTAACCTTTGCGATGTTAATCTTGGATTTATTAAATCTAAAGAGTTAACAAGACTTGAATATATTTTTTTCTGAAATCCCAGCATCTATTCTGGCATTAAAATCGCCCAAAATAAATATAGGTATATTTCCTTCTTTCTCATTCAGTTCATCCAGTATTAACCTTAGGTTGGAAACATAAAGGTCCTCTGTGTCCCTATTTTTAGACCTTGGAGGGAAATAAACATTACACAGTATAATTTGTTGTGAGCCTTCTGCAAGTGCAAGGACCAATACATTATTAGTTTTGGGAAGATACTCTGTCAATTTTAGATTCAAACTGGTTTTAACATAGAAGGACAGGCCTCCCTTAAATCTGCCATATTTCATATCTCTTATAGCTGAAAAGACATAGGCTGCATAGCCTGAAATTCTAGGAGTAGTTTCTTCTGTACACCAAGTCTTCTGCAGGCTTATTATGTCAAAAGTCTCCAGGAATTTTACAACCTCATAGTCTGCCATTTTAAAGCGTAACCCTCAATGTTCCATGATAAAACTATTAGTTTTCTCCCATGATACCTATATTCTCAGATTGGTGCTAGTGGTGGGCGAAGTGGCCCCAATTCGCTCCGTGAAGTGATCCACGGAGTGAAGGCGATTATGGAAGTGCTCCATGTGACGCGAGTACTTAAATGTTATTAATAGGTAATGCAAATTCCATTGAAAACAATGACTTCGCGTTACTGCGCCTTCCCAAACCACTACTCCACCAATTCTTAAGGCAAAGTACATTGAAAACAATGTACTCCACCTCACTTCACCTTGTTTTTAAGCTCCAAAGGTGAATTTTGCAGTGATTCATGGGATTTCAGGTCACATGGTCTCTAGATTGTTCTACACAGCCTCAGTTTGGGGTAGTGTGTGTATGAAGCTATAGGAGACAATCTGCTCGGAGTGCTCTGTGATTTAAACCTTCTAAAAGCTGTTAAAAAGCCTTTTGGGGTCATTTGTTTTGCTGAAACTTTAGTTCGTTGATTATAGGAAACCCTCCTGTGCTCATATCATCGAGCGTTTATTTTTTGTGTGTGGATTTTGAATGTTAATGTACAATATTCAGTCTGTGTACTGAGAGACAGTGGAAGTGTGCTTTGGGGGAGGGGCATATCTGTGGTGTGGGTAGATTAACTTGGAGAAAAGGACAGTGCTTTCTGTTTTGGTAATATTTTTCTTGTATGACTGTGTTAATGTACACACAGTTATATTTTCAATAATTCTTGCTTTTTTTGCTGATTGTTGCGGTGCAGCAGTGCATAATTTTAATTTGTTTAAAATATGTGGTTATATTACTGAAGTTTTCAATTTGCTACGCATTACTTAGTGTGTGTGTGAGTATGTGTGTGACACGTGTCATCAAATCAGACACCTTCTATTGTGCCGCATAATTTCAGCAATGTGAACCTGCTATCCACTGCAGCTGTGTAATTTTTGTACTTCTTTGTGGTATCTTTACTAGTACTAGAGACTGTTACTGCAGCAGTGCAGTACACTGCCCCACCCCCGCGGCCTGCCCCAACCGGCAAAGGAATTCTTTCCCAGATTTGAATTTCTGATGGTGAGCACTGGTTAGGTGTTGTGCCTTTGCATCTGCATCTCTTCAGTGCACAACACAATCTTAATCTGTCTGTTTGTCATTTGCATCTCTTTAGAGCCCAATCTCCATCTCTAATTTAAGTCACAGTTGTTTCTTTGGCTTCCCTTCAGAGTACTGGACAGGTGTGGTGCATAATTCTGCATGAACATTGTACTCATTAATATGCATTTTTAAGTCAGGGCCATCATCACGAGTCATTCATGATGCAAATCACGTTCTTCATCATCACGGTCACAAATGCAGTCACAAATCATGATTTATGATCACATCACAAATCACAACATTAAGGTTTTTTAATAGTTACTTGGATGTATTTTAAGCCTGTTTTATAGTATCTCTCCATGCTTCACCACCCCACCATTGTACTCATTAATGAGTGTTTTTAAGTTGGGGAGTTTTGTGCCACACCTTATCAGGGCCCGGGGAAGTACAGACATAGGCATTCATGTTTCTTCATCATCGTAGTCACAAATGCAGTCACAAATTATGATTTACAATCACGTCACAAATCACAACATTAATTTTTTTTAATAGTTACTTGGATGTATTGTAAGCCTGTTTTGTAATAGCTCTCAAGGCGTCACTATCCCACCATTGTACTCATTAATAAGTGTTTTTAAGTCAGGGACTTGGACAGTGTCTGCAGTACATACACAGACTGGAAAGAAGACTGACTGCACACATGCAGTTTAGCACAGTATACTTGCACTGCTCAGAATACAAAGTGTCACGCATACGGAAGACAACAAGAAAGGGCATAATTACATACAAGAGTCATGGGGTGGTGGAGGAATACATTTTATAACACAGTAAGGAAGGTGTGGGTGGCACATGGTGTGAGGAAAAAAAAAGTAATGTGGGATCCCATGGTGATCCAGCAGCAATTCCAGCACTGACATAATTTGCAACTGATGTCCCTCTATGCGATCCTGGTGGAGCAGTAGGTACTGCTGTGGCCCTCCTCTTCTTAAGGATGCCGCCATGCACAGCTGCACCCTCTGCCACAGAATGGCCAACAGGTGCAGGCATGGTCCATTCAGTGGCAGCCTGACACTCCAACTGGTGCTGATTGAGCATATGGGTGTACTGGTCCCCAGTCCCCAGGTGAGTCCCCCAGGGGCCACGGTGCACCTCCACCTCACATAAGCAGCACCTGACCACACTGCTGTCCCCCCCGACACAGTCAAAAAACTGCCAAACAATGGAGGTGCAGGGAGAACCAGGCACAGGCAGGGGAGTGCCAGATGAACTGGCAGCCAACTGGTCATGATGCTGAACAGGGATGGGATCCACACCTGGGCCTGGGGGAACAGGCACATCCTTCTCCAGAGGACTTGGTGGTGTTGGTGGTGGTTCAACTGCCTCAGAGTCAGGACAGGAGGTGGTGCTGGTCCTGCTTCCGGCGGGGGGGGACAAACAACTAACTACTTATAAAAGTAATAAAAATAAAATTTACAGAAAGAACAAATTAAGTAAAAAAAGAGTACAGAAAATACAACTAATTTAGCTTTTAAAAGAGCTGTTGGTTCTAAATCAAAGTTTACATATCCTCCTTGCTCTGATCTCAAAGTATCAGCAGTCACAAAACACACTCCTCTCTCTCCATCTGCACAGGAGAAAGTAAAAGTGTTTGCTTGTATGACTCACTTCCTTCCTGCCTGGCTAAAGAGCATGTGACTTACAGTACTATAAACCATGTGATATGTGGGGGGGGCTGCCAAATCTGAAACACCAAGTGGATCACTTAGAATCATAATGAGGAATGCGAAGTCCATTAAAAACAATGACTTCACATTACTTCACTTTGCCATTCTGCCTTAACACAAAGTGGTAATGACAAGGCGGAGTGAGCACTTTGCATTGCCCACTCCACTGCAACGCAAAGTGCCCACTTTGCGTTCACTTCACCAGCGGAATTTAAATTCGCTGCATCTCTAATTGGTGCACTTAACTCATTATATCATTCTGATTCCAAATGTATCAAGGTTTCAAAATTATTTGTATCCATCCATTTCTCAATATCTATTAAGGGATACTCTTCTTCCCTATTAGCTTCAATGAAGCATTCCTCTCCATCCCTACCCCCATGTTCCTGAGAATGTATCATGTGTATGCCCAGTTTATCCAGATTTCCTGCAATTGCTAGAAATGTTTTGGCCACCCCTGGATTTTTAAACATGACATCTATCTGGTTGGACATGAATTTATCTCTATAGGTTTTGATGTAGTCCATCACATTCCTAATTATTTTGGAACTGGAAACTCTTGTAAGGAAGGGGAACAATTCTTCTCTTATGCCAGACTCAGTATCTTTTTTAGTCATTTCCCATTTAAATACTGTAATTGTTCTACAGAGCCAACCCTTATTTGTCTTTTTTCATGTTCTTCAATCATTTTGATTATTTTGGCTAAATCTTCTGCTTCTTCCTTTTCCTTCATTTCCCTTTTTTGATTTAATTCCAAACAGGCAGATTTAATAAATTTGGTTTAAACTTTTGGACATCCTTGATTTCTTGTTCTTGGGACTAACAAAGGTAAACAAATTTCAATTTCCTTTCTCTCTAACTGTAAACTTTTACTCAATATTTGCTTAGCAGTGCCCTCGGTTTGACAGTAAAGGAGCACTGTATCTTGGAAGTCCATGTTTGGTGGTCTTATAATATATATCGCTTCTTTAGCTGTACTTGGTATAATCTCAAGCAAGTGTATCATTTTTTCAGATAATTTCTCTCTGGTCTCAGTTACCATCTTGGGTACTTCCTTTAATTCTTTCAAGTATTTTACTTCCCCAGTTCCTTGTTTTACCTGTAAATTTCTGCTAAATACAGTTGTATTTGTAAATGGGTTGCTGGTGGCCTCAGCCTCTCCCCCAGCTTCCTCCCGCATCTCTTCACTTGAAACTTCATCATATGCGAGACTAGCTATCCCTGCTAATTTCAGTTCCATTCAGTAACATCACGGAACAAAATGAAGTGGACAAAAGTTAAGTGAAATAAACAGTATCACCATCAATATTGGCAGCACAAAAGGTAGCGTGCCAGAACAATGCAGGCCACATGACACGCAGGTAGCAAACAACGTCCACCACATGGAGACACTGCACTAGAACCACAGGGGCCAGGAACACAAGCCAGCATGCCATCTCCCCTGTCCTGTGTGTTGTGTGTGTTGCTGGGGACATGCTAGCTTGTGCTCCTGGCCCCTTGCATTATACATGGCCATCCACATGTTGGTCATGGTCCACCTGTCCTCCAGTGGTTACCCTGGTGCACTGTCTCCATCACCCAGCATTCTGGGTGGGGGTACCCCACCATGTGGGTGCCTGTGCCATTAGGTTACTATGGTAGGTGTCCAGTGGCCTGCTTCCCCCAGTGGTGGTTGCACCCTGCCCTGCTCCATCTCCCTGCACTCCTGTGCTGTTCTTGTGCACAGTTGCTTGCAGCTGTGTGTTCTAGTGCAGTGCCTCCATGCAGTGGACATTGTTTGCTAGCTGCGTGTTGTGTGGCCTGCATTATTCTGGGACGCTACATTTTGTGCTGCCAATACTGAAGGTGACACTGTTTTTGCCACTTTATTTGTGTCCACTTTATTTTGTTCCGCGATGTTACTGATTGGAATCCTAGTTTCTGGTTCCTGTCTTTGTTCTTTTTTTTTTTGCAGTTAATCTTTTTATTAGAAAATAAAAGACATTTTCCATATTATAACATAATAATACCATGCAGACATAAATACAATACAAAATGTAGTATGGCATTTACGCAATGCACATTGATTAAATAAAATTGGATCAAAGACTAACATAACGATTATGATTGTATATATTCATATATATATATACATACATGCATATATGTATGTATACGTATACACTATCATACTACAAATCATGGTATGTATTGGCATATATTGTCTTTATTCTTATTTCAGCACAGTATATAAGATAAACATATTACTATACTAAATAACAATATATTTTAACTATATTGTAGGGAGATACAATCCATCTAATCTATAAAATATTTAGCATCCTTCTAAACAAAAGATCTATTGGTATTTACTAATCCTCCAGATTCCAAAAAATTAAAATAGTCCTACCAACACAATTTATATACATTTAGTCGGTCTAAATTCAAATAAGATATGCGTTCCAGGGATGCAATTTGGGTTAGACTGTTAAGAATTTCAGTAAGTGTAGGTATTGTCTGTGACTTCCAGTTAATTAAAATCAACGTTTAACCTGCATAAATAATATTTGTAACCATCTGTGTTGGTGTCTAGATATATTAATACTTTTATCAATAATTCCTAGAATAAAGTACTTGGGGTCAAAGGGTAAATGGCACTTTACAATATTGGAAGCCAAATGATGTATCGAATGCCATAATGTGGATATGGGGCTACAAAGCCACAGAATGTGAAAAAGGTTACCATTAGATAAATGACATCTCCAACATATATCATTCGGAGAAGCTCCCATTTTATATAATAAGTTTGGTGTTTTGTACCACCAGTGAAGAATTTTATATTGTATGAGGGTACTATGCACATCTCTATATGCATTATGGCAGATAGCCCAACACTGGCTCCATTGAGGTTCAGTTATATTTTGTTGTAATACTAAACTCCATTTAGCTTTGGCTGAGATTGATTGATTTGGTATATTATCTCTAATCATTTTGTAAATCTTGCTAACTAGTCCAGATGAAGTATTCACCCATGAAGTAACATTTATGTTTGAGTATGTTATTCTTTGTTTAAGCCATAATATAGGAGATAATGCCGCTCGAATTTGTAGATATTTCCAAAGATCCTTTTTATTTATATCCCAAATAGTTTGTAGATTTGTAAAGGAATCCAAAATATTACTATTTTTGATTAGAATATCACCCAGAAATATTATGTTTTTATGTTTCCATGAATTGCAAAACAAAGGGTGGTCATCTAAGGTTATACATCGGTTTCCCCATAACGGAGAATAAAATATGGGATCAGGGTCTGTTTTTAACCATTTATGTAATTTGAGCCAGTACTGAATTGATGGAGTGATTGTAGGGTGTTTTTTTAATTTTTGTGGCAAAGGATTGTAAATGAAATTGGTAAGGATATTTCCCGGAGCCCAAGAGGCTTCCATATTAAGCCATAAAGGAGATTCATTATTAGGTTTAGTAAACCATTTTGTAGTCTGAGGGCATGAAATGCCCATAAATAAACCAAGAACCATGGAAGGGTAAACCCACCCTGGGATCAATGGATGCAGTAACTTATTTCTACTAAATCTTGGAATTTGACCTTCCAAATAAAATTCCCTATCAGTTTATCAATTAGAAATAAAGATATTGGTAAACTTAACAGTATGTTAAGAAAAATATAAAATCTTAGGGGTAATAGACATTTTAATTGCATTAATTTTACCAATTAATGTTAAGTTAAGATTTTCCATCTTTCAAATATTGTTTTAATTTCTGAAAGTATAGGGTTAAGATTTGCCTTCCATATTTTTCAGTATCCGTTAAAGATTTTAATTCCCAAATATGAAATACCTTGGGATGCCCAGCCAAAAGCCAAGGACATTATTCATATAGAGTTTACACAATGCATTGAGTGGTAGTATTTCAGTTTTTATAGTTAATTGTCAGATCAGAGAGTTCCACAAATGTATTTAGTAATTGTATTAGTGGATGTGCTGCTAATTCTAGATCTTCTAGTAGAATTAGCATGTCATCAGCATAGGATAGGGATGTATATTGTGTATTACCAATCAATATACCTCTAATTTTGTCATATTGACGGAGAGCGGCTGCCAGGGGTTCTAAAGCTAAAATAAAAAGGGCTGGGGATAAGGGACAACCTTGACTGGTGCCTCTATTTATTTCAAAGGGTTGAGATATAGTAAAGTTAGTAAGAACCCTTGCTGTAGGAGAGGTATATAGTAATTTTATATATGAACAGAAGTGGTCACTAAAGCCAAAGTGGAATAAAACTGAATAAAGAAAATTCCAATTCAAAGAATCAAAAGCTTTTTCAAAGTTGATGGCAATTGCTGCTGCAGGGGATTTTAGCAGTTTAGCTTTGTACATAAGATTGAATAAAGAACGAAGATAATCTGCATTCATCCTACCTTTAACAAAACCTGTTTGAGACTTATTGACTAGTCGGGGAATGAAAGGTTTGAGACAAATGGCTAATAGACTTGCAAACATTTTGCCATCTACATTAAGTAATAATATAGGATGATAATTGGAGGGAAGAGTGACATCTTTATCCTTTTTGGGAAGCACTGTAATGACAGAGTCCGTTAAGGTTGGAGGTAATTTTTGTAAAATTATAGATACATGAAATACCTTACACAATAAAGGGCAAAGTAGATCAGCCACATTTTTATAAAACTCCACTGGGAAGCCATCACCGCAAGGCGCACAACCAGTTTTGAGGGAAGAGAGAGTGTGATGGACTTCTTCTATTGTGATAGGTTTATGTAAGATATTTATTTCATCAGATGTAAGTTGGGGAAGCACTAAATTATCAAGAAATTTGTCAATCTTCACTTTTGACGCGAAGGTAGTAGATGTATATAATTTTTTATAAAATGAAGACATAATCTTATTAATGCTAGGGTTATCAGTACATATTTGCCACGTAGAGATTTTTAAACCTGAAATGTGTAGTTCCAACTGTTGTACTCTAAGGGCCAGATATTCAAAAGGGTTGCGCCATACGCAACAGGGTTGCGTATGCGCAAGTCCGAAAGCCATTCTGCGATATTCAGCAGGAGGCAGTTCAGCCACAAATATGCTGAGCAACAGCACAATGCAAATGAAGGCATGCACAACGAAGGGGTGGATCCATGCATAAAGAGTGCAATGCGATGTTCAAAGACTTGCGCAATGCGCAACAGTGGAACAACGGAGGTTAAGCCCCAGCGGAAGTGAGCCAAAATAAAGAGCTCAAGGAAGGGCGCAAAGATCACAGGGATGCCAAGTGGGGAAGAGGAGAGAGAGAAAGACAGACAGTGACAGGCCAGGGTAGGCAAGAGAGCAGTATGGGCCATAGAGCTGTGGAGGCCAGAGGTGCCAGTGCAGTGGAAGTAACAGTCAGGACAGCGGGGTAACAGAGCAACATCAGCCAGGGGGGTCACAAGCCAGGGAGATGGACAGTGGCAGCTTCCACATGGAAGCTGTAATGAGAGGGGTGAGAATGCAAGGTGCAGGGGGACGTGACCGTGGATGGGCCCGTCGGCGGTACGCCTCCAACAGGCAGTACCGTGCCCGCATCAGCTTTGAGCTGTACACAGATGTAGAGATCGTGGGCCAGTACCACCTGAACAGGGCAATACTGATGCGACTCTGTGAGCTGTGCAGTGATGTGATGCAGGCACCCTCACGACGGAGTCACGCTCTGTCAGTGGAGACCAAGGTGACAGCCTGCATGTGCCTGCTCACCACGGGCACCTTCCAGAAGCCAACAGGGGACACCACAGGCATCACACAGTCAGCCACGTCATGCATCCTCACCCAATTCCTCAGAGCACTGCTGCCACATGCTGCGGAGCACATCCATTTCCCCAGCACTGTGGCAGAGTGTACAGCAAACATGCAGGAGTTCCACAGGGTAGCACATATGCCTGGCATGCTAGGGGCCATAGACTGCACCCATGTGGCCATTTGCATGCCACCTGACCCCGATGGGGCCGCATATAGGAACAGAAAGGGCTTCTCCAGTGTCAACTGCCAGGTGGTGTGTGATGCCACTGGGCGTATAATCAATGTCTGTGCCACACACCCTGGTGGAGCACATGATGCCTTCATATGGCATCAGTCCGCACTGTGCCATCGATTCGAAAGTGGGGACATCCCCACAGGCCATCTAGTGGGTGAGTACGCATGTAGGAAATGCAAACTCGGGGCAAGGGTGAGAATGCCACAGGTGTCATGGTAGTGGCACACAGGGATATGGGCAATATGGACTGGAACATGATACTGATCTCCACTATCTCCACACAGGTGACAGCGGATACCCACTCTGTCCCTGGCTGCTCACACCGTACCAGCGCCCATGACCCCATCGTAGCAATGCTATAATGAGGCACATGCATACACACGTAACATCATTAGGCGGGTTTTGGGATGCTCAAGGCATGCTTCGATGCCTAGACACCTCCGGTGAGTGCCCTACAGTACAGCCCCTCAAGGCCTGTGGGATATTCCTGGCCTGTTGTATCCTGCACAACATGGCCAAAGACTGTGGGATAGCCCTACAGATTGAAGAGGGGGACAGCGATGGGGACGCCAGCAGCGCCGGTGTTGATGGTGATGAGCAGCCCCCCCTTGGATGGCGGGACCCCCGACTGATCCGGCAGGCCCAGCTGCACCAGGACACCATCACGGAGGAGCATTATGCATGACACAGGTAAGTCAAGGAGCCATGTGCAAACAACACTGTCCTGGTGCAACCCACAGGCACACAGAGTGACACACCAGGGGTGCATGATGGCAAGGGGAGTGGAAGGGACCAGGCACACAAACACACCATCAGGGAGGGGCGAACAGTCATATGGACACACACACACACACACACACACACACCAGGCACAAAGTGCACATGGGCAGGTGCACAGCAGAGCAGGAACAGACATAGCCTAACACACAGATCCACAGACCACACCCACCACCTGTACTGTCCAAATCGTGTGTCAGATGCTGGACACCCTTGCACCATGGTCTACAGTACAATACAGAGCATCATCGGCTGCACGCACCTGTGGACAGCAGTGGAGATGGTGTGCGCAGGTGGTCATTATGTCGGCGTGATGTACAGGGCACCACCAGTGCACTGCCTACTGCCAGCAGCACAGTGCACAGGGCAGCACCAGACAGGGCCCGCACTGGGAGATAGATCAGTCATGTTGCACTGTTCCACTGACCACCGCAGATGCATGGGCGGCCCTGCCGTGACCCAACAGCACTGGCAGGCTGAGCAGGGGCCACATGGGGTGGCACCGATGGACCGCCAGAGGGTCCACTGCAGCGATCGCGACCTTTTTCCGCAGTGGGGTCTGTAGTATACAACATACCTGCACCAGGGTGCTTGGGATGCCACAGCAGAACCCGGTGTTGACAGGCTTGGTGTCGCATGACACCGGGAATGGGGAGTGGAGAGCATACTGTGTGGGGTGCGCGGTACAGGAGCACCTGCTTGTGTGCCCAATGCAGCCACAACAGCGAGCAATGCCTGGGTCTGCCTGTCAATGGCGGGGTCAGATCCATCCACATATGGACCATCTCTGCCGGTCAGGCACAGTCCCTGCTGTGCTGCTCCACAACCACACACAGTGCCTCCACAGGCGTTGCAACCGCCTTTGCTGCTGTACTGATTCCGCAGCAGGCGGGTGTGCTCTTCAAATGGGTACTCTGCCTGGCGGCATCCTGTCCCCAGGGTATGGAAGGTCCTGATGCTCAACACCCTTGAGGTGGGCGCTGTTCACCAGGACCAGGAATGGGCATATCAAGGGTGGTGGGCATGTGCGCTGCTGGACACTGTACCCCCAGACCTGGTGGGTGACTGCTGCTGCTGCCCCTCCAACCGCTGTGCCCCAGGGACCACTCGTTCCACTGCTGTGGCTGCAACAGTGCCTGACACCTGCACAGCCACTGGTGCTGCCCCACCAGTGCTGACAGGCACAGCCTGGGACTGTGCCGACATGCTGGCACACACGTTGGAACCAGCTAGGCCCAGGGGCACGTGCTGACCTGCTGTGTGTCCGTCATGGGACACACACACACATGTCACTGCCCATTGCAGTCCTTGCATCATCAATGGTGCAGGTACGTGCTACAGCCACAGTCACTAGCGTGCTGGCATGCTTGCATGCCAGACTGCTGACACAGGACTATGCACCCCCACACTCGACTCACCAACACCAGGTTTGGCAGCCAGGCGTGCATGCTGGTGCAGTGCATGCTGGCTGGTGACGAAGGTGGATGGACCCTCCTCCATGTCCAGCAGGTCTTCCTCACTGCCTGGACCCACCACCACCATCCTGAAGATGAACAGGATCTGTAACAGAAAGAGGGCATGTGGTGCATGTGAACAACCTTCCCCCCAACATCACCACCATGTCATACCGTGCAGTGATGGGCTTCCACCTGTCTGGAATCCACCTCCTGGTACACCCTCAATAGCACTCCACTGCATTGATGCAGCCAGTTGGTCCTCAGCCGGGGTCAGCTCCACCACCACTGGCTGGCCCCCGCCAGTGCCAGCACGTGCCGCCCTGAGGGCTGCCACCTTCTCCTTCACCCTCCTGCGGTCTGTCCCCATCTTCTTTTGCATTCCTGCCGCGGAGGCTGGTGGCTTCCATGCAGGTTGCGAGCTACCCCTCGCCTGCAGCACTTGCAGACTGAGGGTGCCCGCTGTCCACTCAGTAGTGACTCCTCCTCCAGAGTAGGCCTGGAAGAGGGCCTCTGTCTCCACCGTGGTGAAGTTGGGCCTCCTCCTTCTCTGCCCACCATCCTCACCCTCACCTTGGCTCTGCTCGGTCATGGCGATCTGTATGGGTGGAAGTGGACACCTGTCACTGTGCAGTCTACAGCGTTATCCCATGACCATTGTCCAGAACATCCCACAGCATGCAACCCACCTCTCACCTGCAGTAACCAGATCTGGCCAGTGCGGCCAATGTCGCACATTTATAGTACAATGCATGCAAATTAGGAGTGGAGCAACTGTAATGAGATGCAGTCGCGCCACTGCGCCTTTGAATAGCTGATCAGATGATTTGCATGTCGGCTGAATATTGCAGCCTTGCGATTTACTTGTCATCGGTTGAGCGGCTGAGCCAATAGCACAGATCTGTGACTGTGTGGTACACTGCATTGTGCATGCCCAGGTAGCTTCACGCAGGCATCTGCCGTGCTGATGGCGTGCTGTCGCGATCGGCAATTCAGGCCCATAGCCACCATTGCCAGTGGTGCTACAGCACTGGGCACCATATGGCGGTTGGCACTACTGCGCAATAGTCCACTGTGGCACTGTCACGCAGGTGATCGGTCACGCAGGATGCGTAGATGTCAGATGGCGCTGTGCGTGGCCTTGCGTCATAGACCCCTGACCTGGTGTCCGACCTTTGCCCCCTGGCGCTGTTCGGCTGCCATGTGTACGGTTCTATTGCGCTGTTTGGTGACAGCGCTATGTGAACCAACGGCACTGTATGAACAGCGCGATTGGAACCTATGGTGGTCTATTGCGCAACATTTCCACGTGGGGTTGCCGCGCTGTGGGGCACCATATTGCCTGCTGTATGACCCAAAATATGGCATGCAGGAGAGCTCCCCAATGGAGCCAGGTGGAGGTGGCCAACCGGGTGGCCCTGGTTGAGCCCCACTATGAGGCACTGTACGGGGATGAGGCCCCTCACCAAGCCCCACCCAGGTGTGGCTGCAGGTAGCCACTGACCTGGTGAGGTCACAGGGCAGTGTCAGTCTGTGAGCAGTGCAGGCACAGGTTTAGTGACCTCCGCGGGAGGAGCGCGGATGTGCCGACACCTCAGGTCACGTGCCACGAGGGGTGTTGTGCCTAGGCCAGGTGGGTGTACCATCTCTGCACCTGTATTCTCCGTAGGGGTGTGACTGTGTTTTGGTGGCGGTGCATGGGGATGTCTCTGCCATGGTTGGCTGTGTCAGTGTGTGCAGGTGTGAGGTGCATGGGTCTGGCTGTGTGGGCATGCACACTCACTGGGGCAGGGGGCAGTCTACTTTGGGGTCACACTGATGTTTTTCTCAACATTTGTCACCCACAGGCCTGGCGGAGAGGATGCAGGCACAGGCTGAGGAGGGCCGTGGCAGGGACCAGGTGGCGGACGGAGGAGACGTAAGGGGTGGGCCACAGCGGCAGCAGCAGCAGCCACAGCTGCTTGATGAGTGTGAGTATCATTACATCATGGATGCTATTGCATGCTAGAGGGGGTGGGCATGACCACCAGCCATGGACAACACAACCATGCATGACACAGGCGACAGTCATCACTGCCCAGTGTCACTGCACGTCTGTGTGTGTGTCACTGGTGGTCCATGCATGCACTGGGCACATGGCTGTGGAACTAGCATCCCACCACATTGCCATGTCACTTGACAGCCTTGTTTGTGCTGTGATGGACATGGGCAGTGTGTGTGTGCAGTGGTGCACTTAGTTGGTGCTGCCTGGTTGGGCATGTCATGTGCATGGTCACTGTGGGTGGGTGCATACCATCACAGGTGCGGGGCACTGGGCTATATGCCTTGCAGGATTGGTGGTGTTCAGGGTTGTGGACAGTCACAGCCATTGACTGTGTTCCCTTTTCCTAGGCCTCAGCATCCTCCCAGGGATGGACCGTGCCCTCCAGCGGCTGACCAGGGTCTCCATGGCAACACATGACATCCTCCAGGACATTCAGCACCATGGGGTCCAGGCGATGGCGGAGGTGACAGGGACAGCACCAGGCAGCAGCAGACCAGCCTGCAAGGTGATAGATGTGCTTCCTTCCACTTCACCCATCCTCCCACCCTGCCTTCCCTCTCCCAGTTGTTCACCCCTACCCTTCCCACCTACCTTGTACCCCTACCCCCTTGTCTTGTACATATCTGTATATAGTTTTGTTCTTGATCTTGTTGTTGTAATTTCTGTTTTCCAATATACATATATTTTGTTATGAATACTGTGGTGGTCTCTGATTTGCAGCTGGCTATGGTTGCTCAGTTGCAGTGGTGTGCAGGCCATCTGGGGTGGTATGGTCCTGGGTATATGTGTGTGTGTGTGTGTGTGCGTGTGTGTGTGTGTGTGCATGGGGAGGTGTCTCCGGTGTGGCAGTGACTTTCAGTCGGTCTTGCCATCTGCTGCCACCCACTGCTGCATGCCCAGGGTGGGTCTGGCTTGTATAGTTCTATGCTACACGAGGTTGACGTGTGCCGGGGGGGATGCATGGTGTTTACTGCAGTGACAGTCACTGCACATGGGTGGTGTCTTGGGGTCATGGTGCAGGGTGTGCTGTGCAGACGGGGGGTTGCTGTGCACTGTGGTTGTCAACCCCCTGTGTGTGGCACTCTCAGCCTGACAGTGGTTGTGCTGGGGCATCATGGCCCTGCTGTGCTGTTGGCTTGTCCCCATGGGCCAGTGGATCATCCATCCCTCCCCAGTGATGCTGTGCTTGGGTGTCTGGTGTCTTGTTGGTTCTGCAGTGTGTTCCTGTGCCCATGTGTGGCATGGCTGGCGGTGGGCCCCAGCCTGCCTCCTGGTTGTGCAGTTCCATTGCTCTGCTGGGGTGGGGGGCTCTGCTTGCGCTATGGCACCTCTGGACTGCTCAGCTGGGCTAGCCTTGTTGCGCTATGGCACAACCTTTCTGCTCAGCTTCCCCTTCCTGGTTGTGCTATGGTGCAGTTTGTGCGATATTCAGACATTGGCTGCTTGCGCAATTTGTTTTGCTCCATGTTTGAATATCGCGTCCGTTGCGCCTATGCGCAATTGACTTGTGCTTGCTCCTGCTGTTGCGCACTTTTTCGACGCAGTTTGAATATCCGGCCCTAAGTCTATAAGCCAGTAGCTTACTACCTTTTTCACTCCCTTCCCAATATTTGTGTTTGATTCTAAGAAGTGCAATTTCGGTTTTCCGAGAGATTAATTCATTAATTTGCATACGAAGCCTGAGGATTTCATGATGTAAAGGAGATTTAGGGTCAGGGTGTGGGGTAGCTGAATACTGCAATTCTTTAGATTTAAGTAAATTCTCAAGATCTTTAAGTTGTTTTTCTCTTTTTCTTTTCCTGTGTACAGAAAAACTAATAATTTTACCACGAAGAGTAGCTTTGAGTGCTTCCCACGTGTTACCCATAGACATATCATCAGGATTATTATGTAAAATAAATTCCTGAGTTTCTATTTTTAACCAGGGAATAAATTCTGGGTCTTTAAGTAAGAGTGGGTCTAATCATCAAGAAGGTGATTTCAAGGAGAGAATTCCATAATAAATGAAGCTTAACTGGAGCATGGTCTGAAATTAAAAGGGCAAAATATTACAATCTACAATATTAGCTGTAATAGTGGGTGAGGTTAACCAATAGTCAATTCTGCTATATGTCTGGTGTGTGGGGGAATAGAATGTATACTCTTTATCTCTAGGATGAAGGAGTCTCCATATATCTGCTAATCCTAGATCCTTCATTAATAATGAAAGTGCGGCTATACTCCTCGGATGAGAATCTAGCGAAGCGTTGCTTCTGTCAAGGTATGATTCTAATGTAAGGTTAAAATCACCACCTATTAAAATTGGGATATTTAGATTTAAAGAGGATATTTGTTGTGCCAAATTGTGAAAAAATCCGGGTGTATCAAAATTTGGGGCATAAATATTAACAAGCGTTAAAGGGCCAGTTGTAGAATCTAAAGTAACGATCAGCCATCTGCCATCAGGATCTTTCTTTATATTCAATACTTTCCATTTTAAGCTTTTGTGAATTAAAATTGCAACCCCACATTTCTTGGTTGTAGCGGATGCAGCATAAACTTGACCAACCCAGTCACGTTTTAATCTGTCATTATCCACCTCTAATAGTTTAGTTTCTTGTAAAAAAGCAATATGAGCTTTTTTCTTTTAAGATGGTTTAAGATTTGTTTACATTTGCTCGGTGCATTGAGGCCCTTAACGTTCCATGTGTATAATATTAAATCAGACATTAAACTGATTAGACAGTAATGGCTTCCAAGCCTGGACTTCAATGCACCGAACAAAAGAGAGGTAGATATCACAGGTCAAAAATGAATGGCTTATGGTTATAATACATTTGGGGGCAGGAATATGTAAAGGAATATGGACAATATCGTGGTACCATTTATCATAGATCTCCCTAACTATTATAATAACCATAACTAACAACAAACCTATTAACAGGAACATTGTAATAATATTTAAGATGAGCAGAGGAGTAATCAGTCGGTTTATATACAATAATAAACCAAGACCACACCTAAGCTCTCTAGGATATGTAATAAAGTATAAGGAGAGCAGAAAATCTAGATCTCCTTAGCTATGTTAAAGGTTAACACACTCTATAGACTAAAGAATTAACAATAGTGAGTAAGAAAAGCTCCCATAAACAACAAACAACCAGCACCATACTTTCTGGTTAATTAAGTAATGATTACATTTGAACCACAGTAAAAAAAAAAAAAAAAATCCAACTTGCATTATCTTTCAGCTGATCCCTAGGTATATAAGTCACTACACAGTATATCAATATATGCCAGTACTGTAGGGGCTGAAACATAAAAAGTCACTGCTTGTTCTATTCCTACAGTGTTTAAACTTCTAGCTGACTCTCGTTCTATGACTTGGGTACTATTAAGAGAAGGGATTGCCAAGAAAAAACGAGAGCAGTGCAAGACTCAAAATCAATATATTACATAAACTTCTGGTTTGTGCTATACTCCAACAAGCAGTTCACTGGCAATAAGTATTTATGTATCCATTTCTGGCATTCGCGCCCTTTGCACAGAGCGATCATCTAACTATAACATTCACATATTTAAACAAGCAGTAGCTGCAGAGTCAATTGAAATTACTATTTAAACTATGCTCTGCACAAGGTGATGATACGAACTTAAGACATATCCATTTGTCATATGTTAAAAAAATCTACATACATTTTGTCATCCTCACTTCCCGGAGCGACTATGTTACTCTCTGGTTATAAAGTACATCAGTTTGTCGAAGATGTATCAGACTCTTCTACCTTTCATCTTTCAGACCATCTATTGATTTTGTACAATTAGGGGGAGTTCAAATTGGTTCGATTGACTTAAAGAGCAGCCAAGTACAGCTATTAGACTCTCGAGAAAGAGAGCAATATATAATTATTTCCACAGGGAAAGGAAGAAAATGTATAACTCAGTAACATTTCTCTTTGCTAGCATCGCATCCCTTTCCCACAATGATCAATATATTTGCAAACACTTAAGGCATTAATGTGCACTACAATGCCTAGGTGCATGCTTTAGCAACTCAGGCAATTCATAGCTATCAAACAGCATGATGTACCAGTACAGTAGGGGCTGAAACATAAAACGTCACTGCTTGTTCTATTCCTACAGTGTTTAAACTTCTAGCCGACTCTCGTTCTCTGTCTTGGGTATTATTAAGAGGAGTGATTGCCCAGAAAAAATGAAAGCAGTGCAAGACTCGAAATCAATATATTGCAATAACTGTTGATTTATGCTATACTCCAACATAAAGCTCACAGGCAGTAAGTATTTATGTATCCGTTTTTCTGGCATTCGCACCCTTTTCACAGAATGATCACCTAACTATGACTTTCACATATTTAAACAAGCAGTAGCTGCAGAATAAATTGAAATTATTATTTAAGCTAGGCGCTGTACAAAGTAATGTTATGAACTTAAGACATATCCAATTGTCATATGTTAAAAAATCTACCTACATTTTGTCATCCTGCCCCCAACGACTCTGTTACTCTTTGGTTATAAAGTACCTCAATTTGTCAAAGATGTATCAGACTCTCCTTCCTTTTATCTTTCAGACCATCTATTTGGTTTTATACAATTAGGGGGAGATCAAATTGGTACGATTGTCTTAAAAAACAGCAGAGTATAGCTGTTTGCCATCTCAAGAGAAGAGAGCAATATATAATTATTTCCCTAGGGAAAGGAGGAAGATGTATACCTCAGCAACATTTTCTCTTTGCTAGCTTTGCATCCCTTTCCCACAATAATCAATACATTTGCAAACATTCAAGGCAGTAATGTGCACTACAATGTCTAGGTGCACGTTTTAGCAACTCAGGCAGTTCATAGCTATCAAACAGCATGATGCGATCTTCGATGAGTTGACTATAGTCCTATTTACCAGTAAGTATGCAACAAAAGCTAAATTTCAAATTATATGGTTATCCCTTGCAGCACGCCGATCAGAGTCAAGGATATGATATATTTAGCAGAAACCTGTTGGCATCAAGGGATCCATATAGCTCATATTAACATACATCAGACACAGGCAATTAAATGACACACAAAAAAATACTGATTAAGAAGTCATCTTTGTAGTATATGTATCTAGTCTGTTCTTCCCTCTGCTACAGCGTTTTTTCTTTGGTGGCTACAAGGATTTTTGAGGTGAACTCGCTACTACTCCAGTCCATGAGACTTCAACGGACTCTTCATCAGCTTCAGGGACATTCTGCACTGCTTCCACAGAAGCTGAGTTTCCGTTATCCACGGTTCCACAATGGTCAGATCGAATATCACCCAGAAGCTCAAACCTATTACTTAAGGGTATAGGTGTAGTGAACACAGCACTGGTATGAGATTCAACATTTTTTATATGAGATGTTTTCTGTGTGCAACATTGGAGACTGCAGATTGTAGGTTTAGACGAGCTTTTATCTTTCAATCGGGCAGAGTGTCTCATGCTTAACTCAGCGTGAGGTTCCGAAGTGGTTGCAATAAGCTCATCGGGACCTGAGTTATTCTGAGCGTTGGACTCTGGGCTAATATTAGATTTATTAGAATAACGTAGAGAAATGTCTCTAGTATCCGATGTGTTTACCAGAGGTATTTCAAACTTGTTTAGGTATGACATCAGTGATTCCGGAGTACTATAATCCTTGTAAGAACTGTTGCTGTACACACGCATTGTTCTAGGATATCTCATCGAGAATCATAATCCCAGCTTGTGCATCAGCTTCTGAGCCATTGTAAAAGCTTTCCTTTTGTTTAGAACTTCTTTTGAAAAGTCTCTCTCTATATATATATATATATTTGATGCTCTCGCCAAGTAAGGTGCCCGATTTCTCTGGATCTCTGTAATATAAGTTCAGTATGAGCAAAATTCAGAAATTTAGCCACAATAGGTCTGGGCCTGTAATCGGGAGGAGGTTTAAGGCCTAATGAACGATGCGAACGTTCTATAATTATGTTGTGTTCAGCAGGAAGATTCAGCATGGTTGGTAAAACATGTAGTAAAAGGTAGTGGTATCTTTCGATTCAAATTTTCAAATCAAAGAATCATAAATTATTCCTTGGTTTGATTCTCAATGTCATCAATTTTATTCTGAAGCTCTTTGATAATGCGATCTTGCTCCCTGATAGTAGCTTTTAAATCTTGAATAGATGACTCATTCTGTTTAGTTTTAAGTTCAGTATTAGAAGTCGAGAGTCTATATTTTTTAATGTAGTATTATTAAGCTGTGTTGTGACTTTTAGGTCACTTATGTCTGTAATTAGTTTCTGGAACATACTTTCTATTTTATCCAAAGGAACCGATTTTTCTACAGATTCAGCCATGATTCAGGGCCTGAGTTTATGCTTCCAGTAAAAGTCTGTTGTAGTATAGCCCAGTACAGGTGAATTATTAAAAGAAAATACCTTGACAAATTGCTGTATTGTGGTCCAGAGCACCTAGATTTCTATATAGCCTTGTGAAGTTGGCTGAGATGGCTGAAGATGATGCTAGATTGTTTGCTGAGTATCAGAGCTCAGGATTCAGACCTCCATGCTTGTTCAGAGCCAGGCCACGCCCCCCCCATCTTTGTTCTAATTTCTCATTTTCTGGAGATCTGTTATCCACTTTTTGGACTGTTTCAGCATTTCTCATCTCTTGCTCCTCTCTCTTTTGTTCTCTACTATCTTAACTATATCTGTTTTCCCCATCATATATTTGTTCTGTCTTTTTTTGTCTTTTTTGATCCTTTAAATTTCCTAACTTGCTTTGCCCTGGGTTTTGCACATGACATGTGCAAGTTTTATTTTTATCAAAGGGTAACGGTAGCTTCACTTGGATCCCTTTATTCTCCTTCTCCTTATATACTGTATCAATTTCTCTTCCTTGGAATTCCACTCTTGTACTTCTGCATTTCTATTGAGATTTTGCAGGAGTACTTGATTGTGAAAAACATCTGCTCTAAGATTAGCCAATTCATCTTTCAATTCTGATATGTTCTCAAGAATTACTATGTCTGCGTAATATCGATTTTTTATTATTTCCAGCATTTGTGTTGAAATTGAAGAGCTTGCTATTGTTCCCTTTATTTCCAAAATGTTCTTCATCAAAGACAATGGTGCCATTTTTAGTGGCACTCTTTGATTTCAAAGTATTAGAAATCAAACAGGGACTTTCTGCTAGCATTTCTCTATCTGCAGTAGCCATCTTTTTTAGTCCTTCAATTGTTGTACTAAGTTCCTGAATAATGCACTTCAGTTCCATTTTGTCCTTGTTATTTCTAAAGTCAGTGAGTGTAAAGAGAGCCTATCAGTCTGCAAGTTTGGGCCATTTGGTAACCTGGGTGTTTGATAATTATCCAAATAGAAGTAACTAAAAAAAGGGATCAGGGAAAAAACTGCCTCTGAATAATTTAAACTCTCTTCCCCACTTTCTTTCTGGGAGAAAGTTTCCCATTCATAGTCATCAAAGGAAATTTCTTCAGGGTTTTCAAATGATTTTATTAGAGCAGATTCACTATCAATTAAGATCTGGTTATTTCCAGTTCTATTTTTTAGTTTATGACTTAGAGAGATGGAACATATTGAAGTAGAGAGATATTTTGGATTTTTTTTTTTGGTCAACCAATAGATCCGTTATTTTAAGTTGTCTATTATCCTTCCTGGGGGTTCTCAGATGGATTTGTTGATGCAGGAAGGGTATCAGGAAGAGAAGTCATAGTTCTTAAATGTGGCCTATTGATATTTCTATTTTTATTTTTGCTTAATTTCTTTCTCTTATTATTTTCCTGCAATTTCTGCAAACTTGGATTCATACCCTGAGCTCTATGTTCTATTGCATCAGCTATTACATGAATTGATAGTTCATCTTCCTTATGGGCCATCATTGGAGAGTTTATCTTACCATGTCTAGTGTGCACCATAGCAATAAGATAATTAATTAACTGTTTTAAATCCCAGATAGCTGTACCTTAATGAACAATTCAGATTTCCAATTTCCTATTCCCTATTACAATCAAACACTTAATACATATGCATGTGCAACTCACAATGAGATCTTAAAATGTTCCAGAACAAAATGGAAAAAATAAGTTAGGAATAATTATCTGCAAAGCAGCCTATATCAAGCTATATAGTAAGTCCAGCACTCCGATGCTGAACCAATTCAGAAGTATAAAATAGCTGAACGTTTATATTGTAGTTCTATAGTATCAATTATAGTAGCAGCAATTTTCACAATTTGCATTGGTTAAGCACCTTAGTGGTTTAATATATCATTAACTAGCAAATCAGGTCAAAAGATTCTACAGCTGCAATTACAAGCACAGCTTCCAGGTCAACTGCAGAACAGCAAATATGTCTTGCTCCACTAAGTCTCACAGAATTCCCACAAACTGTCCCTGCAAAACGTCCCACAAGTGTCCATAAGTGTCAATCACACTTTAAGGCAGATTAAGTATGATGCAGGTTTCTGTTGCCATAGACCACAATGATATAGTCTCATTTTCAGTCAGTTCCACCAGTTCAAACTTTTCCCCAACAGGCTATAAATAAACTTGGGAGACAATTTCAGCAGCTTCCTGTTATTCTTTAAGTCCTTAGGTCTGACTTGTCAATTCCCTTTATTCCCTGTGTGCCAGGTCTTGATTATAGTCCATTTAAAATAATCTTGACTTGATGAGATATCTTCTTTCTCCACTAAATGACAAAAGTATACAAAGCTAATAAAGGTACTAGTCTAAAATCTTTCAGTAAGCAGCTACCAGGGCTATCTTTATGAACCCTGATCTGTCTCACTATTAAAAATTAACATCTGATAGTCTGATAACTCAAAATGGCCTCAAAAGTTATAAATGAATCCCAAACAACTTAGCCCAAACTTTCCAGTATGAACATAAGTATAAATAATACAACATAAAAAGTAAAATGTTATTAACATGACTCACTTTTTTATAAGTTATGTTTCCAGTTACTCCAAATGCCTTCTGTGCCTCAAATGCCACCAATAAACTCCTCCGTAGGACACCTATTTTGCATTTTACATTCTTCGAGAGTCCATGGCAAAATGACAGAGAGGTGTGGTCTGAAACACAGGGAAAACCTTCATGTATGTTTGCTTATGTTGTAAGGAACCGGGACACACTGAGCACAAGGTTTTATCTCAGCGATTAAGGCGTTTAAATCATTTTGCAGACCCACAGGTAACTTAAGCTCCTTTCAAGCTATTACGTAAATTTTAGTTACTGACTATAGTGGAGACAAGTCCCTGCAGGATCTCTGCCAAAAGATGTTCAGATCCGCTCGATGTTATTGATTTATCTCCTCAATGGCTCTGTGTCCCGAGATGCCGAGTATGCGCAGTGAATGGATCAGCCGTTTAAATTTCAATTTGACCAGTCAGCCTAATCAAATCCACATCAGCTATGCTTAATTTCTAAATGCCAATCATTAATCTTTGATCTAACAGTTAGATCACATGGTCACTTAATCAGTTCAAGGTAATTCTTATATTACCCTTATGTTGCTCTCATCAATCAGCAACTGGATTTGACTTAAGCAGGTGTTTGCCAAAGACGCAAAAGTGCAAATGTCTTGATTTCTATTAATGCTTAAAGTTTTTACTCCAACCAAGCCTCACTGCTTTAACTTAATTAGCTTGAAGCTATGTTGGCGTATGGCTGTATTCAAAGAAATATAGTTTTATATTTGAAAGTGGCAGATGGCATATAGAGTCAATTAGAAGGCTTTGTGGAACCGAATATTACACATCACAGTGCAGCATATGCAAGTGCATGTATAAATACAAGTAAACACAGCTGCACAAAATCACAAATAAACGTAAAAGAATATTTAAATAAATAAAAATCCAGTAGACCAGGAAGTCCTGTATTATGGTTTATGTTTAGTGGCTTCTCAGTTTTCACTTTATTTGCTTTTTTCAGATCTATGCCAAGTTTTAGTTGAGTCGGTAGTTATGGTCTTGCAATGATCAGAGGGGAAAATGACATTTAATGCCCAGGTAAAATTCATTTTCCACCTTTCCACCTTTCCACCTTTCCATCTTTAGCTTCCACCTCACGAAATCTTGCAACACAGATTTTTATCGGGGATCCCAGTCCTCCGTAGGACTGCTCTAAATACCTCTTCCCCTGGTACGGGCTCTCCACCCAGACTTCTAGTACCGGGAGGGGGGGCAATAGATGCCACAAAAACTCTGTGTACTTCTGCAGCACAAGTTTGCCTGGAAAGGCACCAGAATTGTTAGGGTGCTACCACAACCCCTCACAGCTCTATAATCTCTGCAGACTGGGTGACCAGGGAATTAGATCAGGGTGGAACAATGGATGTGACCTACCTAGATTTCAGTAAGGCCTTCAATACTGTTCCAAATATAAGACTTGTAAACAAGCTGGGCAGCCTAGGAGTGGGTTCAAAGGTGGAAAACTGGGTAAGGAATTGGTTAGGGGGCAGGAGACAGAGGGTGGTGGTAAACTGAGTTCACTCTGAGGAAGGGAGAATAAACAGCGAGGTGCCACAGGGATCAGTATTGGGTCTCTTCAATGTCTTTATTAGTGACATTGCAGAGGGGCTAGAAAGGAAGGTAGGCCTTTTCACAGATGACACCAAAATCTGCAATAGGGTAGACACTCCAGGGTGGGGGGGGTTGGAAAAAATGAATAGAGATCTAAGATAGCTGGATGAGTGGTCAAGGGTGTGGCAGCTAAATTTCAATGCAAAGAAGTGCAGAATCATGCACCTGGGGCACAGAAAACTGGGAGTGGAGTACAAACTGGGGGGAGTAGTACTAATCACTACCAAACAGGAAAGAGACCTCGGGGTAATCATATCTGATGACCTAAAGGTGGCCAGACAGTGTGACAAGGCAGCGGTGAGAGTTAGTGGGATAATAGGGTGCATAGGGATGGGTCTCACTGACAGAAAGAGAGAGGTGGTGTTACCTCTGTCTAGATCACTGGTGAGACCTCACCTAGAGTACCGTGTCCAGTTCTGGAGACCGAGGGCCCAATTTTCAAATGGGGACACAGGGCTTGCGGCCAAGTCCTGCATCACCGCAATGTTTACCGTACCTGCAGCCAAGGGTTTGCTGCAACTTGCACCCGATTTTATAACCTGAGATGCAAGTTGCGACAGTGTCCTCATTTTACAGCAGCTTGTGCCAAAGCTGTGGTGCAAGCCCTGTAAACTGGGTTCCCAGACCTTAAAGTTAGACCAGCGGGGAGCTGGTCTAACTTTGCTAATATTCTGATGGACTTGCAGCAGGGAGGTTGCAGCAAGTTTCTTTCACCAATTGCATTTGCAGCACAGTTTGACGCAAGTTGCCAGTTGCGTAAAACTCTCAGCTGCAAGTCTGTTACAGTGACTGCAACAGTTTTGAAAATCGGACCCCATATCTCTGGAATAACACACACAAAATAGAGGTGGTCCAGAAGAAGACAACTAAAATGGAGCAGGGTCTGCATTAAAAGCCTTATGATGAGAGACTAAAGGATCTCAATGTGTACACCCTGGGGGAAAGGAGGGCGAAGGGGGATATGATAGAGACTTTCAAATATCGCATGAGTGTAAACAAGGTTCATGAGGGAAGCATTTTCAGAGAAAAAGATGCTCAAGAACAAGGGGACATGCTATTTAGCTGGAGGAGGGCAGACTCAAGGGAGATGTGAGGAAGTACTTCTTCACAGAAAGAGTGGGGGATGCCTGCAATAGCCTCCCAGCGGAGATTGTGGGGGCAGAAATGGCAATGGGATTCAAGAATGCATGGGACAGGCATAAGGGAACCTTAGTGGTAAGAAAAGGTGGAGTAAAGCTGGAGATCAGGGAGGATCTGTGGTGCTACAGTAGATAGGGAAAATGGGCAGACTAGGTGGGCCAAGAGATCCTTATCTGCCATCAAATTCCATGTTTCTATGTTTCTAGGTGGTCCACTAGGTCCTCTTTGACTAGTGTCTCCATTAGTTTACCTGCTATGGTGGTAAGACTAATGAGTTTGTAGTGTCCTGGTTGCTCTTTGTCTCTTCCCTTGTGGAGTTGGACTACATCTGCTACCCTTCAATCTTTTCAGACCCACTTATTACTGTAGGGAGCTACTGGGACGCCCTGCCAGGGGTTCATCCAGTTCCCTTGGGTGTATCCCATCCAGCCTAGAAGCCTTGTCTATTCTCAAGGCTGCTGGCCAGTTCTGACCCTTTTTTCCATAGACAACACCTCCTCCATTTCTGGGATCCCTCTTGCAGCAGTCTTTATGCTCCTTTCAGACAAGGACCTGCTATTCTGTACCGTGAACACAAAACAAATGTAGTCAATTAGAACAGCCTTCTGCTCATCTTCCATTACCCTGCCCCCTCCATCAGCCTAGTCTTCCTTGTTTCCATAAAATATTTAAAGAACTGCTGCTCTGCTGTTCTGTGTCTGCTTTTGTGTTCCAGATTGCCTTCTTGGCCTCCCTCATCCTTAACTGACAGCTGAATGAAATTGGAACAAAAACTTTAGAGGGACCTAAAAATAATGGAAGAGTGATTCACCAGATCAGGCCTGCTGCTAAATGGAAAGAAAATACAGTGTGTCTCTATTTTTCCCATAGATTGGGACAAAAAAGTATTGACTGTCTTGATTTAGTTTTTGAGACGGGTCAGAAGCTAATTAACAACACATTACAAATATATTGGTGTCTATATTGATAATAGGATATCTTTCGATGAATATATTTATTATTTAGTAACAAAAAAAATCAAACATTAAGGGTACTTTGGATAATTATGTTTAGTGTATTAGATGAATCAAGAATCAAATTAATTAAACAGTTATTTGTCCCAGCATTAGGTTATGGGAGTCCCCTACTGTATATAGGAATTCAACATTTCGCAAAAAATTGACCATATGTTTAACAAATTATCAAGATATGCTACAACATGCAGATATGATACATACCATTGTATTCTGTATTTAAGATGAAATTGGCAATAGCCAAAAGTGACCAAGAATATAATTGGCTTGCTTGGGCCTGTAAACTACTAAAACTAACAAGCATTTGTCAATGCCGAATGTTGATTGCGTTGGTCTGTTGAGCTCGCTCACTGGCCCTGTCACTTGCTCAGTCTGTTTCTCCCAGTGCTGCAGGCTGCTCTTTTATACTGGGCTCCTAAGAAATCTGCAGCTGTCCCGACAGAGCTCCGTTGAGGTGGCTCACTCCCTCTCTCTCACTCGCTCATTCTGTTTCTCCTGGCGCTGCAGGCTGCCCTTTTGTACTGGGGTCCTGCCTCTGTTGGTGGCTTTTTCTGCCCACAAAGAAATCTGCAGTGGTCCCGACACAGGTCTGTTGAGCCTGCTCACTCCCCCTCTCTCACTCACTCATTTAATTTCTGCCGGCACTGCAGGCTGCCCTTTTGTACTGGGCTCCTGCCTGCATTGGTACCTTTTTCTGCCCACAAAGAAATCCGCAGCTGTCCAGACAGAGCTCCGTTGAGGTCGCTCAGTCCCCCTGTCTCACTCACTCATTCTGTTTCTTGTGGCGCTGCAGGCTGCCCTTTTGTACTGGGCTCCTGCCTGTGTTGCCACCTTTTCTGACCACAAAGAAATCCACAGCAGTCACAATAGAGCTCCGTTGAGCTAGCTTACTACCGCTCTGTCACTCGCTCATTATGTTTCTCTTGGCGCTGTAGGCTGCGCTTTTGTATGGGGCTCCTGGCTGCATTGGCACCTTTGTCTGTCCACAAAGAAATCTGCAGCTGTCCCGACAGAGCTCCGTTGAGGTTGCTCAGTCTCTCTCTCTCTCTCACACGCTCGTTCTGTTTGTCCTGGCACTGCAAGCTGCCCTTTTGTACAGGGCCCCTGCCTGCATAGGTGCCTTTTTCTGCCCACAAAGAAATCCACAGCAGTCCTGATAGAGCTCCATTGAGCTCACTCAGTCCCCCTGTCTCACTCACTCATACTGTTTCTCCCATCGCTGCAGGCTGGCCTTTTGTACTGGGCCCCTACCTGCATTGACACCTTTTTCTGCCCACACCGAAATCCGCAGCAGTCCTGGCAGCACTGCGGTGAGTTTGATCACCCCCCTCCCTCACTTGCTCTCTTGTTCTGCTTCTCCCAGTGCTGCAGGCTGCCCTTTTGTACTGGGCTCTTACGTTGGGACCTTTTTCTGCCCACAAACAAATCCACAGCATTCCCAACAGAGCTCAGTTGAGCTCGGTCACTCTCCCCTCTCACTCACTCGATCCTAATCTGTCCCAAACACTGATTTCCCACAGTGACCGTGCTATTCTCCAGCAGGAGTGCAAAAACATATTTCAGCCAGGATGTGAAAAATGACAGCTATACTGTTCATAAGGAGGTGTGAAAAAATGCCACTGTTGAAAATGTGACTTGAAAATATTATAAATGTGCGAAGTTACAAGGGTGCATGGAAACAGTTCAACACATGCTTGTAACACAGTCATGTTATGGAGTTTCATCACCAAATTTTCAACCTAGGGATTTAGGACCTCTGCTCATGAATAGTGCCACTGTCATTTTCTTAATCTGTCCTGAACACTGATTTCCCACAGCGACCTCGTTATTCTGCACCGGAACTGCGAAAACACATTTTGGCCAGGATGTGAAAAATGACAGCTGTACTGCTCATAAGGAAGTGTGAAAAAATGTCAGTGTTGAAAATCTGGCGTGACAATATTACAAATCTGCGAAGTTACAAGGGTGCGTGGAAAGTGCGCAATGCACACTTGTAACACAGTCATTTGATGGGCTATCATCACCAAATTTTCAACATAGGCATTTTAGGACCTCTACTCATGAACAGTATCACTGTCATTTTCTTGATTTGTCCCGAATAGTGATTTCCCACAGCGACCGCTCTATTCTGTGCCGGAAATGCGAAAACACATTTCGGCCAGGATGGGAAAAATGACAGTTGTACTGTTCATAAGCAGGTGTGGGAAAATGGCAATGTTTATAATCTGGAGTGAAAATATTACAAATTTGCGAAGTTACGAGCGTGCGTGCAAACTGTGCAACGCATGGTCGTAACACAGCCATTTTATAGAGTATCATCACCAAATTTTCAATATAGGCATTTTAGGACTTCTATTCATGAATAGTGTCACTGTCATTTTCTTAATCTGTCCTGAACACTAATTTCCCACAGCGATCGTGCTATTCTGCGCCGGAAGAGCGAAAACACATTTTGGCCAGGATGTGAACAATGACAGCTGTACTGTTCACAAGGAGGTGTAAAAAAAATGCCAATGTTGTAAATCTGTCATGAAAATATTGCAAATTTGTGGAGTCATTTTTTGGATTTTTTCCACCAAATTTGCAACATAGGCTTTTTGAGAGCCCATCTCATGAACACTGGCACTGTCATTTCGTTAATTGGCCCTGAAAGGTGATTCCACGCAGTGACCGTGAAATCACCTTTTGGGGCCAATTAATGCCATGACAGTTCCAGAAGTCATGAGGAGGGGTCCCAAAAACCCCATGTTGAAAATGTGGTGCCAAAATTAAAAAAAATGACTGAGATATGCATTAAAGTTGGGGAAAAAACCCATTTATTCCATTATACAGCTTACAAGCATTTCCTCAGTTCGCAGTCAGCTTTGAAGAGTGCAAACGTGTTCCTGGTCCACGAAGATTGTCGCTGAGCTCCGAAGGTAAGTATGGGGTGAGGGTGGGGAGGCAGGGTGTGCAGTGGGTGGGCGTGGGTTGTGGGAGGGCAGGGAGACCTCTGAGGACAGTTTCCTTTTACAGGTGAAAAAAAAGACATTGCGGGACCATTTTATTTTACAGGAGCATGTGGCATGCTTGGGTGGGCTCCCAGTATGTCACTGGAGTCTTCCTTTTGGGGGGGACAAGCTGTAGCCGACGGGGGATTGGGCACCCTCATCGGCACACAACAAAAAGGATGTGGGTAACATTATGCCGACGGGGATTGGACACCCCATCGGCAGAGAATATAAGTGGGGGGGTTACATAATACCAATGGGGAGTGGGCTCCCCCGTCGGCAACATAAACATGGGGGCACTGAAACCGATGGGGATTGGGGCCCCCGTCAGCAAATAAACATGGTAGGGGGGATCCCGCCCTGCAATGATGGATCACTCCCTCATTGCACTGAATGGCATACGCTGCAATGATGAGGGGGCCCCTGATTGCAGCGGCTGATTTTTTACAAGTTGGTGGCACGCTGGCTGAACTAGTGTCAGCAGCAGTGTGCCACAGCATTGTGGGACGCTGGACAAGCCTTTAAAGGCTGTGGGGGCACTGGTCACAACAGTGTCGTGCATCCACAACCTGCTTGTGGAAAAAGCTGCCTCAATATGCTTCTTGCGCATGCGCGCAATCAACATAAAATAATACACCCTCTAAAAAAGTACTTGACATTAGAACAGTTTAGTTCTGACTGTTACTTGTACAGAAGACTTACACAAAATATGGCACTCAAACCCTGCAAAATTGTGTGCCTAAGTCATAGAATTCTTTGCCTACCAAAGTGCGAGCAAAGAACTCCAAATTCCAAAAGAACGTACTGTTCCAAACTTGTGATTGCTATAAAGAGATGCACTTTACTGTATGTGTAACTTGCCCTTATTTGTAACATTAGATATTCAAGTTGTACTCACTCCTGCATCTGACTTGTCTATTTCCTGTGATTGTAGAAACCTCCCAGGTCATGCCTGAAAATTGGCATTTATTTGTCTAGTTCACTTACCTGATTAACAAAAACTAATTAAATAAATAAATATACACGCCCTGTTGTACTGCTGTTGTGTTTTGGTACTACTGTGTTATGTAACTACCTGTCCAGATGTGTATTTGTTTCTTATCTGTACAGAACTATTGTTGAAAATAGGGCTTGTCCTTAATTACAGTATATGATCCTGTATAAAAATAAGATTTTATCATCATTAACTGATATTCATCCCATTCCTTGTCTCTCTGTTTCTCTTTGTATTCTCTTTTTTAGCGCTCACTGTTTGCCTGGCCCTTTCTGAGAACCAGAATGGCCTCTTTTGCCTGTTACTCATGGTAACTGTTCTCAGGCATGACTTTGCTACTTCTAAAATTGCCCCTGCAATTATTCCCAGCTCACCGCTACCACCCTGGTTTCATCCCTTCCCTAAGTTTACCCTTCATTAGTTCCCTCATCTGGTCAAAGTCTGCTCTTCTAAAATCCAGAACCACAGACTTTGGCAAGAGTATACTGGCAGCCAGAGCCAGTTTGAACCACATTGTGTTACAGTCACTGGACCCCAGAGGCTCCCCAACTTTCATACCACCTATCATTTCTGAGCTGGTGAGCACCACTTTGAGAATGGCAGTTTGCCTTGTGACTTCTTTGACCAGCTGCACCAGTAGGCAGTTCTACAACAAACAGTATTTAGCAAGGCCTGCTCCTGGTGCTCTTAGCTGCTGGAACGTCCCAATCTGTGTCTGGTAGATTGAGATCCTCCTTAACCACTGTCTCCCCTTTGTTGCCCTCTTCTGAATCTATGCCCCTAGTTCACCAACTCCCTTGTCCCCCTGTCCCAGTGCTCTGTAGAATATCACCATGTGCAGCTTCTTACCAGATGTAGTGGTGAGTTACACCTACAGCGATTCTGTCCACCCCTTTCCCTCCCCAATGGACCACTCCTCAGCCTCCTCAGTGTCTTCCTTCACATAAAGGACTAGCACAACTCCTTTCTCCATACCCCGATCTCACCTTTACAAGATGTATTCTGGTATTGCTAAGTTCCTGTTGTTACTGCCAGTGGCCCACAGTTCTGTAATGGCTATGAGGTCTAATCCTGCATTGGGAGTAGAGGCTGACCTGCTGAGTGGGTTTGTGACAGGGGGGTCCGGGGGTGTGGGCGTAGTTCCCCGCAGAACAATAAATAAAAAAATATTGTGCGACACAATTCTGCCATGCGACATTATGACCCTGTGCTCAGGGGGAACAGGTGAAAAAGGTATATTCATAGCAATTTACATCAGAGGTATGTTGATTGGGGCTACTTGGACAGCACGGGGTACACTTGAAACATGTATGTATGGAGGATACTGAAGTGCTGAGACAGAAGCAGAGCACCTGGCTAAAGAGATGTTAACGATATTTGGCAGGAAACGAATGAGAGGAGGGACATTACCTAATACCAGGAGGAATGGAATTCCATAGTTTGGGGGAGGAGTAGGCAAAAGACACACCACCTGCTTTAGATTTGGTTCTAGCTAGGGACAGTGAGTAGGGCATTATCGGTTGTCCTACAGTCCCTGCAGCTGGCTAACCCTCCCATGATGACCCTCCATTCCTACTTATTGCACCACAGTATATCTTAGCCACAGGTTAACCCTACCCTTAGCTGGAAATAATGTGCTCTACTTTGCTTGTCTCACCCCTCTTAACTTGTGTGCCTACCCGGGAGTTCTAGTACTTTTCCCTTCCACCTTCCACACTGTTCTGACCCTTTTCCTTTATTGCTGTATTATCTGACTATAGATAGGGTGTTTCAACCCCCTACTGGTAACTGGCTCCCGTATTATCCCCCTTTTTTTTTTTACTTTCTATTAATGCCCCCTCTGCACCACGCCCGCTCCTCTCCTCAGGGCTCCCCTAGGCATCTGCACAGGCTGCGCCCGAGATCGAGAGGCTATCCAGTCCAGAGGTACCCCACTCCAATCAACCTTTAACCCTCAGCTCGCCCCCCCCCGAGTGGGGAGGAGGAGTCTCCTCATCCTCTTCTTACCTTAACCCGGAGCAGGCACACTCTGCAGAGCTTCTCCCCTGATTCCAGTCGCTGGCCCCGGGGACCCATTGCCAGGGGAAAATGCGAGGATTTTCTATTTTTCTGGTCCACCCCCTGCAGACGCTGACATGCAAGAAGGGCCAAGGAGACGCAGGCACACTGAGATATACCTTCAGTCCAGACCCTTGGCCGATGTCCGCTCCTCCCTGTGCTTACTGCTTCCCCAGCTGCACCTCCACCTGTGGTCACCCAGGTGGCAGTTTAGCAGCAGGGAACACAGACCTCCCTTCCCCAGGGAAGGAGACCAGCCTTTCGGGCGCTCAATCCTCCTTCCAGGCTGGCCCTCTAGCAACCCAGGCTCGCTACTGAACCCAGGTCACTGGCATCACAAGCGGTAGTGCTACTGCTGCGCCAGTGGGCCAGTGCTCCTTATTATCTCTCTTGTCCCCCACCTCCATCACAAATGTCCCCCCATTTATTTTCCCCTTGCTGGAAGCAATGTACCTTGCTCAGATAGGTCGATCTCTGGGTGAGCTAGTGGCACCCAAGTCCAATATATGACTAATTCCCAGGGGTTCCCTTTTAATATTTATTTATTGAATTTTGTTCACCAGGTAGGCACACTGAGACTAGAAGTCCCTTTTTCAGAGGAGACCCGGGGGGGGGGGATACAGATGGTAACCAAATGAAACTGAACCAGATTAAGCTGTTGGTGATATTTTTAGTGAATAGGGGAAATTTGGCCAGGACACCAGGGAAATTCCCCTACTCACAGGTAGGGGAACCTCTGACGTCCTGGTCCTTGGCCAAGATGGAGGAGCCTTTGGATCCAGGAGGAGGTGGACATGGATTTGCTACAGAAACAGAGGAGATGGCCTCCTCCTCTGTTCTAACACAGCTAGAGGTGACTATTGTTGGAGGAAAAATTATTCTGGAAGCTGAAGTGCAGATTGCAAAGCCTGCACAACATTTCACAGTGGATAGCACTGGAAACAGTCGCGGAAACAGACATGGTCAAGGAAACAGAAATGGTCAAAGAACTTTACCTGAGATTTCAACACATGATGTGCTGAGTGAGGACTGGCAAGTTGGACAGCAGTTTCAGCCCAAAAGCAAGTATTTGCGAGCTCTCCTAGCAGAAGAAGAACGCCGCAAGCACAGCTTGAGAATGAGAGGCTTATCAGGTAAAACTGATGAAATGGAGCTCGAGTCATGCGGGGATCATTCATCTAAGTCTGTGATCCCCAAGATTGGAGTGACATGTGTGAGCGAATCCAAGGGCTGTGAGATACCAGACACGCCGTGTCCGATTGAAGAGACCACACAGGAGGAGCCTTCACAACCAGAGCAGGGAAGTAAAGATTTGCTTACAGGTATTACTAATGCCATAGAGATGCAGAATGTAATGGGAACAGAAGGTGTTGGAGGGGAAGATATAGACATGATGAACTTTGATGGAACAAATTTCCAGGAAATAAACATTGCAGCACCATGCACTGCCAGTGCAGAAGAAGGGCGAATTGATTTGGAATCTGTACCAGAGAACCCAAATTACGATGAAAACATTCTGATAACAGGATGAATGGTAGCTGAAGACCTAAAATCTGCAGGATAGGTGAAACACTCTAAAAATCAACCATGGGTGTCTCCTGAAAGAACCTGCATGGATCAGATGGATCCCCTAGAACTTCCCCCTCCCTAGAAATGACTAACTCCCATGTATTGTTCCCTATTTCACATAAAATTCCCTCGGTTTCCCTCAAAAGCAACAGAAGATTTGACCACAACACACCTCCTGCTGACACAATAGATGCACCTAGAGCTCCAACTCCTGAAGTTGTTAATTTGAATTCAGAACCTACATCAGGGGAGCACAATAATAACAGCTATAACACTAGGTCTTCTGAGACCAGGGGCATGCTCCAAACAACAGAACGTATGCAGGCCTCTTCCATGCAACCCCAGAACCCACCAGAAGATGAAATGCGGTTTGTATTAAATACAAAGGTGGATTAGAGACATACCCTGACAGTATTTATGTTGGCTGCACACTCCTTAAAAAAAGTATAGGCTTTTTGGCACATGATATTTATGCCCTGATACACACCTCTGGAGATCCTAATTTTTTTCACTTTATCTTTTTATTGAAATTTGAGTAAAGGGGTATTTTCTTGCTTGTTAAATGGCAATGTTTCTTATGTTAAGGGGCATTTTGTTTTTGTAAAATGACAACTTTTTTTTTCACTTTATCTTTTTATTGAAATTCGAGTATATAAGAAAGCACACATCTAATACGATAGAAGACTATCCTCCATGTAAGGTATAAAATATCACTTAACAAAACATAGTATTTAGGGTAAACATATTGGAGAAGCCTTATATACATGTATTGATAATAAAACACAAACCTAGACAGGATGTAAATGGAGAGCAGAAGGGTTACAATCAATAGGGTATTATAGGATCAGAAATAGCAACCATGTATGAAATACATGCTAGGGCAGGGCTATGGCAAGGCATTCAGTAAATTGCAAAAAGTGATAAATGTGGTAATATGAACAATATTCAGTAATGGAGAGGTGAAGATAAGAAAAAAGTGTGCAAGGAAAGAAAGAAGAGAGAAAAAAGCAAGGAAGAAGGGAAAGAGAGAGGGAGAAAACAGGGAAGAAGGGAAACAAGAGGAGAAATCTGTGCACAAAAGTTTCAAGAAAATCTAATCTGAGAGCAAAATAAGAAGGAGGGCTAAATATCCCTAAGAATTAGGGTCTAGAAGAACTAGGTTCAATGTACTTGAAGTAATCCTGCCAACATCTGTCATATACAGTGAATCGGTTATGATTAACATGAGATAATCGGTCTAGGGAGGCATACTGAGAGAGGCTTTGAAGAACATCTGAAAGAGAAGGCACCAGAGTTGATTTCCATTTCATAAGAATCAGACATTCGACCAGAAGAGAAAGTATGTTTAGCCATCTAAAATGTGCATGTGAGAGGAGAGAGCTATTGGGGATAAGGATGCGAAGAAGGAATAGCTTGGGGTCAAAAGGTAGTTTTTGTCCTGTAGCTCTGGAGGCACGTAAACAGATTTTATTCCAGAGCTTATTAATGGGAGCGCAAGACCACAAGATATGAAGCAGATCAACGTTGGCCAAATTGCAGTGCCAGTAATTATTATTATTTAATAGGCCCATTCGTTGAAGCACAGAGGGGGTTCTATACCAAAGATGTAGGATTTTAGTTTGTATTAAAGAACTACGGGCATCTTTAAAGGTATTAGGTGCAATACGCCAACAATTACTCCATTGTGTATCTGAAATATTATAGTTAAGAAGAGTGCTCCATTTATTTTTGGCCTGTATAGACTGATCAGGTAGATTATCAATAATGTCTTTGTAAATGGAGCTATTTAACTTTACTGATAAATTAGTCCAGTGTGAGATGTATGGGTTTAGAAGAGTATGCCTAGACACTAAACTAGAGAGAGAGAGTTATAAGCTGCCCGCATTTGTAAAAACTTCCAGAAGTCCTGTTTAGGAAGTTTCCATGTGACCTGCAAGTCTGAGAATGATCTAAGAGTGAGTGAATTCTGGTCCAAGATATCTCCAAGAAAGAAAATGCCTTTGTTCCTCCATGTATGACAGAAAATTGGGTGATCTTCTAGAGTGAGCAGTGGATTGCCCCATAAGAGGGCATAAAACCAGGATGTTGGATTGGATTTCAGGAATTTGTGGGTTAGTTTCCAATAAAGAACAGAGGATGATATAGTCGGGTGAGATTTTAGTTTAGAGGAAATGGGATTAAAAATGAAGGAAGTTGGAACGCCTCCTGGGCACAATGCAGATTTCATTGCAACCCATAGTGGTGAGTGAGGGGAGGATTTCTGAAACCATTTAATGGTTTGGGCCATTCAGAAAGTCCAGAGGTAGCCTTTGAACCAGGGGAGTCCGAATCCCCCTTTTTTCCAATGTGATCGAAGTTTGTTGCAGTTAAATCTCGGTGGTTTCCCATCCCAGATAAAGTTATCTATTAATTTATCAGTTTTAGCAAAAAAGAAGGATGGTAAGACTAAAGGAATATTGGCAAAGAGATAAAGAATCTTGGAAGAAATGGACATCTTAATGGCTGCAATTTTCCCCATTAAAGAGAGATTAAGAAGTTTCCATCTGTTCAGAATTGTTTTGATGTTATCAAATAAGGGGTTAAAGTTAATGTCCCATATCTTCCCTAAGTTACTAGTAATTTTGATTCCTAGATATGTTATACCCTGTGGTGACCAGCGGAATCCAAGAGGTATGTTCATAAAAGCTTTACAGTGGTCGTTAAGGGGCATAGTTTGTGATTTACCATAATTCAAAGCAAGGCCAGAAATTTTAGCAAAATTATTAAGCAAATCAATCAACAGGGGCCCAGCGTCATTCAGGTTTTCGAGTAAGATTAAGAGGTCATCCGCATAGGAGAGAGAAACACATCTTGAGTTGCTCACAGGTATGCAAATAATGCCAGAAGATTGACGTAAACAAGCAGTCAGGGGTTCCATGGCTAAAATAAACAGGGAAGGTCAAAGTGGACAGCCTTGTCTAGTTCCCCTTGCTAGATGAAAGTAAGAGGAAAGGGTAGAATTAGTAAGTGCTTTAGCAACAGGGGAATTATATAATAGCTTGATCCAGGAGCAAAAGGTATGAGAAAGACCGAAATAAGATAAAACTTGATGAAGGTAGTCCCAGTTTAAGGAATTAAAGGCCTTCTTGAAATCAATAGCTATGGCTGCAGCTGGTGTCTTGAGGGATTTGGCTTTGTGAATTAAATTAAACAAGGAACATAGGTGATCAGAACCAGATCCACGTTTAATAAAACCAGCTTGCGAACAATGATTTAGCTTGGGAATCAAGGATTCAAGTCGAGAAGTTAGTAGTTTAGCAAATATCTGATTCTGTAGTTGCACAAGCCACTGGGGCTTTTTCTAGGTCCATTAGGAATAATAGAATGTTTTCATTTTGTTCAAAACTATAGACATGTGGGTTATAAGCAATGAAAAGTGAAATATATTTTTAGGCATATCTGACTCCAAGTAATGTGGTATTTGGTGCTGCTTGAAGGCAGGTCTGGCACTCAGGCAGGTTATTCCTGCATGTGTTACACATTAGCATTAGCGTTAATTGCCAGAGTCAGGGGTGGAGTTTCCCCACTATAAAAATGATCAGTCTAAGCCCCGTGTCACTCCCACTCCAGCAGTGCCTGTGAGACAAAGGTGGTGAGTACAAAATAGTTTACAAACTGAAATGCTAAAAACTTTGTGTTAAGAGCCAGTTAAAAGGAACATTTCATTCATTTACCCAGTTTTTACTCACAGCGCGAGGGAAGTGCAAGACTGCAAAATTTATATCACAAAAGTGAAATGGATGAAAGTTTGAAAAGGTTATCATTTTTTTGATGGTGTTTGGTAGTGAACTTGTAAACAAGCAAGAAAGTGTGAGGTGCATTTAAAAAGTGAAGGACAGGTCTTTCTTTAACATGATATTAATTAAAATTTATAAGAATACCAGTACTTTTTTTTGAAATGGTTTAAAACTTCATAGCAGGTTTACGCAGTTTAGGGGATGAATTTATTTAGTTAAAAAGAAAGTGAGAACAGGTTATGTTACAGAATCATTTGATTTTGATAAGTATTTTTATCTTTTGGTTCATCAGTGGCCTGTGGTGAGAGTCAAACATGAACATGAGGTATGAAAAGTATTGGAAGTACTAAACTGAACAATATGAAATGTAAGGCATGACTCTTTTCATTTTTTTTTGACTTTTCTTTTCATTTGAAACTTGTTTAGTCATTATTATGAAGCAAAATGTGTTAAAAATATAATTTTTTTCATATGTATCTTTTTATACTAGAATAGCCAGCTTTCCTGATGAAGGGTTTATCCCGAAACGTTGATACTGATTTATTGATGCTGGAAGATACTTTTATTTAAAAAATATATCTAAAGTACACATTTACCTGTTTGTAGATTATTGGGGTGAGTGGGCCATATTATCCAGTATTACCTTTTGTTAGTTAGCGGCAGCTTATACTGGTGTTTTTTTGGCCTCTGCCTAAGTTACCAGTAATAACATATTTCTGTATCATATATTTCTCCAAGGAATTTGGCTGTACTGGACAAATCCTTTTCCTAGTTTAGCAAATATCTTCCCATCCATGTTCAATAAAGAGATGGGCCTGTAAGTTGCAGGGTGAGTAGGGTCTTTTTCTTTCTTAGGGATTAGGGTTATGATTGCTTCAGTGTAAGATGAGGGAAGCTTGCCAGTATTGGAAGCTTCTTGATAAACATTAAGAAGAAGGGACATAAGGTGTCGGAAAACATTTTATTGAAATCGACAGGAATCCATCACCCCAGAGTTGCAGTTCAAGGAAGACAAAGCTTTCTGGATTTCCTGAAGTGAAGGGTTCATCTAAAGAATTTGTTTCAAGACTAGAAAGATGAGGAAGATGTAACGATTTAAGGAACTGTTGAATTTGTAAAGCAGATGGAGGATTTGTGTTATAGTTTTTGATAAAAGGTTTTCATGATACGATTTATAGAGGGGTTGTCGGAGTGAATCGTACCCTGTTCATCTTTTAGGCTTAGGATGTGATGTTCCATTTGTTGTGCTTTGAGCTGGTAAGAGAGGAGTTTCCCATTTTTATCGCCATGTTCCCAAAACTTATATTTAAGTTTAAACAAGGCCAGTTTGGTTTTACGAGAAATTAATTTGTTAATTTTAACTCTAAGTTGAAGAATTTCAAGATGAAGTTGAGAATCAGGACAGTGCTTATTAGAAAAAAAGTATAAATTCTCTTTAGCCTTAAGAGATTTTTCCAAGTCAGCCAGCTATTGTTCCCTTACTATTTTCCTATGTGCAGCATAACTGATAATTTTCCCTTGAATCGTAGCTTTAAGAGCTTCCCATAAAGAGGACATAGAAGATTTGGTTGGAGTATTGTGAAAGAGGAAGTCCTGAATTTGTGCTTTGATCATGGGTAAGAAATTGGGATCCTTGAGAAGGAGAGGGTCCAGCCGCCAGTAAGAAGATTTAGTTGCTAATGGGCCCCACAAAAGCTGCAATTTGACAGGGGAATGGTCCAAGATTATGATGGGAGAGATGGATGAATCAATAGTTTTTTTCCATTATAACAGGAGAGGCTAACCAGTAGTCAATTCTGCTGTATGTCTTATGTAGAGAGGAGTAAAAAGTAAATTCTCGATCATGGGGGTGAAGGAGGCACCATACATCAGCTAGTCCAACATCTTGCATTAGTAATGAGAGGGCTTTAATACTTCTAGGGTGGGCCTCTGTAGTGGGGCTACTTCTGTCAATGCTGGCTTCTAAAGCTAAGTTAAGATTCCTTCCAAGAATAACCGGTGTATTATCAGTGTTAAAGGATAGAATCTGTTGAGCTAAATTATGAAAAAACTCCGGGGAATCAGAGTTGGGTGCATAGACATTAACAAGCAGAAGAGGACCAGAGTTGGTATTCAGTTTGACCATCACCCATCTGCCATCAGTATCGGAAACGGAGTTTACAAGGGACCATTTGAGACTCTTACGAATAAAAATAGCAACTCCTCTTTTTTTTGAGGTATAGGATGATTCGTAAATCTGACTGACCCAATCTTTTTTAAGTTTATGAACATCCTCTGATAATAATTTTGTTTCTTGATGGAAAGCAATTTGTGTTTTATGTTTTTTGAGATGTGAAAGAATTTGCTTCTACTTACAAGGAGAATTAAGTCCCTTCACATTCCATGTATATAAAAGTATACCACTCATTGTTGGTGTTAAAGAAAGGGTATAATTGCAGGAGTGTGAAGGGAAAAATAAATGAGGCAGAGGATGATTGGACCACAATATAGAGCGTTTACGTATATGCAGAGAGTGGCAGGAACATTCAAGACAAAAAAGTGAGATGTATGATACATGAGCAGCACAGATATCTTATTAAAGTTAGAATAGAAATGGGGAAGGAGAAAAGTCATTAACAACAACAATACTAGTAAGCTAAATAACAAAGAAAATGTTTTATGTTTGAGGAGATATGAGTCAGCCAACTGGCTAAGAGACTGTCTCACCACACTCTGGGTCAATGATGTAGGGAGGAGACTAGGGAGGACCAGTTATAAATATCGGCCCAAACCTAAGTCTGATCCCAGTAATATAATAAAATAAGTATTCCTGATAAGCTAAACTGAAAGAGAATGATACCAAGAAAGGCAGGGGACCTCAACTTAATTCTAAGCTAATAGGACAAGGTATAAGGATAAAGCTAAACACCAGAACTTATTTATAAACATTGGTAGTAATAGTACAAGATATATCAACTCAAAATAACAGTAAATTAAAGAACCATATATGAGATACTAGTACAGCCATAGACAAGGAATTCAGGGAGCCAGGTGGAATGCAAATGAACAAATATTAAAGGAAAAGTAGAGCATTACTACATTAGAGTCACTGTGAGTATACTTTGCAGTGCAACAGAATAAGTACATAATAAATACAATATTGAGGGGGGGGGGAGAAGAAAGGGGAGGCCAATTTAAGCCCTTACGCATTGAGCCAAATGCAAATCGGGATTATGTGGTGAGGTATAGGCTGCAGTGATAACTGTAGACAGAAGAGATAGTCATAGTAAAGATCAGCTCCGATTACTCAAAAATCGCCTAAATAGGTGTTATATGGGGTGACTAGGTCTAGAAGGCTAGGCCCAGTGAGCCCCAAAATAGGAGGGACCATACAGCAGTGGATTTCTATAATATCTGTAGGCTTCGAGTAAAATAAGGAGCATAAGGAAGATGTAGATTGACAATTCTTTGCAACAGTATACCAAACATAGCCCACCTCTTTGAGTGCTAATGATAGTTCCATATTGTAAACAGGAGGTAGTAAGAATAATAGAGCGTAGGGAAGGAGATAGATTAAATGTAGTTGCCAATAATACTTAAGAACCTGTCATCAGGAGAGGGAAGGGGTAAGTTGCCTTGTAATATATAATAATTCACATATGAAAAAAGAAAAGGCAATAATCAGGATGCATACTGATTGAAGAAATGCAACTGAACAGCCAAAAGACTATAGACCTGATGCACTGCTAAACTGGAGAGTAAAAGGCTAGATACAGAGAGCCTGTTTAGTGAGGTAATGTATAAGATCTAACACTAAAATAATGGGTTAGAAAAGCATTACTGATATACCAAAGTTCCCTTGACGACCTTTAAGCTGCTCGTTTAAACACTGCAACAAAAAGTAAATTGATCGCACAGCGATGTACAGCCTTTGCTTTCTGCACCTGCTGGAAGAAAAAGCAACCAGATAGCATAGACTGTAGAGCGGGTGGCTAGGCAGAAAAAGTGTACTGGCACTCCCTTTAAGTATCCTGGAAGCAAAACGTACCAAGATATAACAACTGTGACCATATTACTGACCATATAAGCTCATGACACCATAGATTTTAGCAGGACTGTGACTATTAATGTTCTTGCTTTTGGTCTTTGCCCTACATTTCTTTTTGGGCGGCTCTAAAGATTTGAGTGGAGAACTTGCAACAACTTCTGCCCATGAAGTATTGGCAGAAATACATCCCTGAGGCACAGGGCCCAAATTAGAGGGATGTTCGTCTGAAATTTGCTGGGAAAGATCCTCCTGCGAGGAGTGCATGTCATCCTCCAAGAGAGCAAACTTATTGCTCAAGGGAATAGAGGGGTTGATTTGAAGGTGAGAGGCTGTAGCTTGGGGTGTTTGGGGGTGAAACCTTGCTAGAACAGCATGAAAGTCTTGAAGAATAATGCCCAAACAGAAGCTTCTCTTGCAGCCGTGTTGATTGCCTTGGGGTTAAATCAGTTGCGGTGTTGCTGCTTGGGGCTGTGAGTTCTGCAACACTTTCCCCACATTCCTGTACCTCGTCGTCCACCCTCTGTGTGGATACCAAAGCTGCATTCAGGTTGCCAATTGCTGCTGAACCTCCCAGGGTAAGAGTGCAGAGAGAGACCTCCAGATAGTTGGCTAAAGTGTCAGGGGTTTGAAAATCCTTGAAGGAAGAGCCTGAGAAAAGGATCTAGTGTCGCAGGGTAACGTAGAGCAAATTTAATGCTTCTTTGGTGGAGGATTTGTTTAAGTGGATTGTAGGCCTTCCTTCTGATGGTTAAATCTTTTGAAAAGTCTGTGTAGATGGAAATATTAAACTCTTGCCACTGAAGTTTCCCCATTTCTCTGGCTTATTTCAGTATTAATTCTGTGTAGGAATAGTTCAAGAAGCAAGCAATGATAGGCCTTGGTCGCTGGTCTGATGTTGGCCTGGGACCCAGAGTGCGATGAGACCGCTCAATGATTAATGTTAGGTCAGGAGGCAATTTAAGCATTGCAGGCAGCACATGTAATAAAAGTGCACTACTGTCTCCCAATTCTACACCTACAGGGAAGCCAAAAAATCGTAAATTGTTGCCATGATTACAATTTTCAATATCGTCAATTTTGGCTTGTAGGGTTTTAATAGTTTGTTCTTGATTGCGGACAGTAGCCTGGAAGTCATGAATAGCAGTGGTGTTACAGGCTGTTGCTTTCTCATTAAATG
The DNA here is from genome assembly GCA_016271365.2 of Neoceratodus forsteri. Classification (NCBI taxonomy): domain Eukaryota; kingdom Metazoa; phylum Chordata; order Ceratodontiformes; family Ceratodontidae; genus Neoceratodus; species Neoceratodus forsteri. Next base: position 143,537,577 of record CM057457.1, on the reverse strand, counting down.
CAATTTTCTGGCTAAAAGTTTTGAGAGTGGTCGCATTCTGTTGGGTGGAGGTTTTTAGATCATTAATCTCAGCCATTAGTTTAGAAAACATTACTTCCACTCTAGCAAGTGAGCTTTGCTGTACTTGGAGATCTGCCATAATGCTGAAGAATGAGGCCTAGTACGCTGCAGTACAGTGTAGAATAAAACTGAATATAAGTAGATGATGGATCAACAACGACTTACAAACTGTGTCAGGCAGTAAGATTACAGGATGGTCACAGGAGTTGGTACCAAAGAAAGGTCTGGTGAAGGCTGGATGAGGTTAGATTGCAGTCATTTCTGCAGAGATTCTGAACTATGCTGCCATCTTCTGCCTGGTCAGGCCATGCCCAGAGAGATCCTAATTTTGATACCAGCTTTAAGACAGCAGCAAGTCTTTAACTTTCTGGGAAAGGTATCAAGCAGTGAGAAGAACCCTGGAGTGGAGGGCATTCATTGTTATCCCTCTTACAAAGCCTGCTTACAATATGATAATAGTGTTGTTTAAAAATGAGGGGGTAGCTATATCAAGCATTCTTTTTTGGTTGTGTTCCAAGTGCACAGTGCTTGGGTTACCAGATCCTATTATTGACTCCGAAGATATTTGGACAGGGGGATGGCATATACGGGTCTGCCTGCCACAAGAGAAAGGCTTAATCCAACACTTGCCTAGTTGCTTTTATTTGGGGAGGGACCAAGGTTTTATTTTCTATTCAGGGCAACCGAAGTCATGTTTCCGCTGCGGAGCACGCATGCATTTGAGCAGTGCATGTGATAAACTGAAGTGCTCACTATGTGGAGGGATTGGATATGTGGCCTTTACATGCCAGACTCCTGTGGTATGCAATCTATGTGAAGAAACAAGCCATACCTTTAAGGATTGCCCATGGGCATCACATAATGCTGGAGAAGATGGATCTGATGAAGAAGAGGACAATACCCTGGCTCAGAATGGTCTTGATATGAATCCAGACCCACAATAACAGTTTTCCACATGACCTCCCTCATCATCATTTCAACATGTATCGCCCTCAGTAGGCACCCCCAAGGTTCGAGAATACACCCAACCTCCTGCCCTAGTGAGATGAAACTCAGTGGGAATTGCCTCCGTGGAAGGAGATACTCTGGTAGAGATGGAAGAAATACAGCTGTCCCAAGAGTCCATGGATGGCAATGCAGGAAGACAAGATGTTCAATCGGGAACATCTAAAGATCATGTTCAAACTATGCCACCCCCACAGACAAAGGAGTGGGAGCAAAAGGAAACCAGAAGAGTGACCCGTAGTTCTTCACAAAAACTTGGCGGACAGTCTATTTTAAAGAAAGACAAAGGAATTTGCATGAAGAACATTTTCACATTATTGGCCAAGAGGAAACAATGGGAGGAAGATGGGGAGGACTCAGATACATCCTCCCTAATTTCTTCACAAACAGAGAATATGATGGACTCAGATGTGTCCCTTATAGAGTCGAGAGGAGTGATGCAGAAAATAAAGAAATCCAAAAGAGCCTCCACAAAAGCTCCAGGGTCAGAGGAAATTGTGGGTGGCGATAGCTGTATCACATGATCATGGAGTTTCACCTTACACTTGGCTCCATCAATGTGAACAGTATTAAAAACCATAAGAGGAGACAAACAACCTTCTCTGTCATTGAAGATCACTAGTTGGATACTTGTTTTCTACAAGACACATGCCTACACACGTTAAGAGAAGCCCAACGAGCAACCAAGGAGTGGTTCAGAGGACTCTCATTTTGGTCCCTGGGGAGGACGTGTGCTCTGAGGTGGGGTTTCTTATTCTGGGTCCTGACCTCAGAGTATCACACCTGATTGATTTGGTACCTGGTAGGGCTTGTATTCTGGATGCAAGGATAGGGTCTCAGGATCTCTGGTTAATTAATATTTATAACTACCAAACTAAGTATCAAAGGGTCGAGTTGATGAAGAAAATACAACCATATCTATATACATCTTTGATCAGTCCTCTTGGGGGGTGACTTCAACTGTATTTTATCACTATCAGATAAAATGGACATAACACAAAAAATGTACACTGATTACAATTTCTTGAATAGGTTGTACAAACAAGCACGGCTCAAAGATTGTGTGGCAGCCATTGGCCAGGTACAAGGTCATACTTTTTTAAGGGAAGATTGTCAACTGGTATTGACTTTTTGTTTGCTTCTCATTGGGTCCCAGTGTTAGCTTTTTCTGTATCTCCTTTTGAAAACTCAGACCATAGATTAATAAAAACAACAGTGGGGAATCCAACGAACAAACCTGAATCCAACCCAGTTTGGAGGTTCAATGTAGCTGCATTTGAAGATGCTGAGATTTGTCCAGCAATTCAATCTGAACTGGAAGCCAGGAGTTCAGTGTTTGAATTATATGATAATTTGTTGTTTTGGTGGCAAGACACCAAAAGAGATATTAAAGTCTTAGGTAGTTCCATAGCTAAAAAAGCAGCAAATAACAAATATTTAAATTATTGGAAACTAAGAGACAGGCTTCAGATGCTGTTATCCCAAGCAGTAGAAACAGGGGAAGATCTTACTGAGGCCACTCAAGAGATTAAGACAAAGATATGCAAATATCAATATGATAGAGCACAATCACTATTAATTGATCAGAAATTTGGAACACAGGGTGAGGCGCAAAATGTCAATCCATATGATAGCTGTGCACAAAGGGTAGAATCCAAATATATGGATAGCCTCAGAACAAATACAGGATTAGTAGTGCATAAAGGGGATGAAATTGTTAACACAGTTCAGGATAATGTGGAAGCATCTTTTAGCAGTCAGCCACCAAACCCAGACAGGATAACTAAGTTTCTTCACCAGTTAGAGATCCTGGGCTACTAGAAGCTGATAAAAATGGTAAATATCCCCCATAACTAAGGGTGAGGTGGAAGATGTTATCAGTAAATTACAGAATGGGATTTCTCCTGGTCCAGATGGGCTACCGGGTGAATTTTATTAAAAAAAAAACATGGATAGATTAAGCGACTTCATGGGGGTCCTCTTTAATGATGTATTACCAGGAGCAGTCCCTTTCCCAGCTGCATTGGCAGACAGCCTATTAATCTTCTTATTCAAAAATGGTGACAGGGCTGAGTTATAGAATTGGAGGCCTATAAGTCTAATCAATGTTGATTGGCAAATATTGTGAAAAATATTATGTTAAAGGCTTGCTAATGTAGCTCAGGTCCTGATTTCTTCTGGTCAGGCATGTGGCATTCCTCAGCGTAGTATGGGGGACTTGATGAGGACCATAAGAGAGGCTTTTGATTGTCCAGAATCATCCAGATATTTGATCTCACTAGACCAAGCCTGGGCATTCGATGGAGTTCCACATGAATACTTGTTTAAAGTACTAACACATTACAGAATTCCTGATACATTTGTCCAATGGATCAGAACTTTATACAAAGAAGCTTCCTCGAGTCCCCTGGTTAATGGCAGAATTGGGAAACATGTTAGGATTCATGGGGGGGTATGACAGGGGTGTCCATTGAGTCCCCTTTTGTATATCTTTTCTCTGGACTCTTTATTAAGAAAATTGAATGGGGAGAATGGAATTTCTCCTTTTCAAGGCCCATGAGATCTAACCTTTCTGGTTGCCTTGGCCTATGTGGATGACACCAATATTTTGGTAGCAGATTTAGTCTCAGCGGGAGGGCTATGGAAGTGGTAGATTCATTCTCCAAAATTTCAGGATCAAAAATAAACAAACAAAAGAGCAAAGTATCGGAAATCCACAATCAAGGAGGAAATCAGCAAGAACTTGGGAGAATACTTGCAGTAAAGCCTCCAATAAAGAGTTTAGGGATTTGGTTTGGGTCTAGGGATACGGCAAGTGTTAATAGGGAGGCAGCCATAAATCAGGCAGAAGAGAAGGTAGGAAGATGGAAAGGTTATCCTATGACCAAAAAGAAGCAGGTATATACGTACAAGACTTTTATTGTACCTCTCTTTTTATCTGTTAGTCAAATCTTTCCTTTGCCAGGTAAACTGGAGGTTAAAATGTATAGTATAGCATTCCAACTGATTTGGGGAAGTCGTTTGAATCCCTTAAAATGAAATAGCACATATCGGCCGATTAAACAGGGAGGGCTTAATATGTTGAACCCAGTATTATTCTATTTTCTATGTTTATATATGCCAACCTGTTACCTTTATTAACTAAGAAGCAACTGGAGTGGGTGCCTTTGTTACAAGAGAGATGTACCAACGTTTGGCTAGATGGGAAAACAAAAATGGGGGAAATTTCGAGCAATACCCAAAGGTATGTCTAACTATTTAATGGAAACATGTAGGAAGTTAAAGGATTGGCAAATAACCAATATGGAAATTTTGCATAGTACTAGGAAAAAATTTTACCAGAGGATTCTGCAATCTGTGTGCTTTACTCCTCCATGTATTATAGCACCAGACAATATTAATATATCTGAGGTTACTGCATAGCTGATAGGGCCAAGAATTCCACCAAAGGTATGGGATTCTCTGTGGCTTTGTTGCCATTCCAGATCGAATGGTTGAGGTCCCAGACAGATCATGCCTAAGGAAGGGATGTGGAGCAGTAGTAGAGACAATGTCACACCTCTTTTTTTATTTGGTGGATTTTTGGACATTACTGGCAAGTATATAGGGCATCCCACGACTCCAGAAATTGACATATGGCACACTTATTTATGGACAGTATGGAGGGAGAGAATGGAAAGGGTATCATAAAGGTACAACTAGAGTAGTGATGGCTATAATAAAATGGGTGATCTGGCAAACCAGGTGTCAATACGTGTTGCAACAGAAACAGTTAACCTTATTAGGGATGAAGAATAAAATGGAACAAGAAATTCGTGTGTTATATAACAAAGAATGTGCTAACTAGCCACAGCTTATGACTAGTATGTGGTGGAGGAGATGGTGTGAAGCTCCCTTTCTTCAGGACACAGAATAGAGTATGTAGAATGTCTAGTAAATAAGTGATGTACCAGACTAGGGAATTTGGGGAGGAAGTGTAACATGGGCTAGGGGCAAATTGTGGAATTATATTGTAAACAAATGTTAAGTAGAGAATAATGTATTATAAGAGAGCAGGGCTTCGGGGGGGCTAAATTAGAGGATGACACAAGAGGTTGTTAGTAGTTTGCAGTATAGAGCAGCTGCATAACTGGTAGGGTGTAATAGGGGACATAAAGATGGGTGTGTTTGTTTCACTTTATTGTTGATGGGGTTAACAATCAAGTTCAACTTTTGTTTTCATAATGCAGTTAAGAGAATATGTTAACCTGGGATGTGTGTGTATAATTGAACTGTTGCTCTGCTATATTTCTGTGAGTATTGATGTAGTTTTGTCTAATAAAAAAATTCCCCTACTCTTGAGTAGGGGAGCTGCTGTTTATTGCAGCGATGGCCAGTCCAGCTGAGGAGCTGATGGAACAGGATGTTCTGGAGGCTACGGGTGTTGTCTCGGTCCTAGTCTCCCCTGGAACTCAGAAAGAAATATATTTTGATGCACTAGATCCTATTCTCACTAAAGAAATCAAATGGAGCTACTGAATGTACAGCTGGACTTATTCAAATGGAACTGGAACCTCAACGAGAAATCTGCTGCGGATCTGCAAAGAATGATTCATATAGAGGAGATTTTATTTCGGGAGAGGTGGCTGCTGTTGCAGCAGACACTTGACAAAACTTCAGATAAGGCATCGCTACCACGTCTTGTACGAGATACAGTGACTCTTGCTGCTAGGATACAATTGCAGCACATGGTTCTTCCCACCCTGGAACGGGTAAAAACACCCTTGATTATTTATTAAGCCTCTACTTTACCTCAGGATTCTGCTACAGTGTTTACTTTTTCGAGTAGAAACAGCTCAGCACAGATTGTTCCTTTATATACTGTATTTACTTGGGGTGTCTTTCTCAATGAAATCGTGGGTGAAAGAAAATGGTAGCGTTGCACAGTCTGTAGGCAAATCGGATGATGCTCGGTTGCTGGGTGATGGGGAAATTCAAGATTTGGATGGCCAAACGTTGTATCCAACAAGGCCACCGTTTCATACGGGTAGCTCCATTGGTGAGGGATCTGTACATATGGACTGTGGGGGCCAGCCCCTGAATCTGAATACAGCACAGGATCTGGATGAGTCTTTGATGGGATTGCCAGAGCGTAAAGCTTGAGGACCGTCTGTTAGCTCTAATAATGACTCTGTTCACACAATGAATGGGGGTACTATGCCTTATAATACTGACTTACATGATAAAGCAGCTATGTAACATAAAACAGAAGGGAGAGATTTCACAGGGTATAGACGGAAACTGGAAGACTAAAAAAAAAAAAGGGATACTGTTGTTTTGCACAATAGGAACTTCAGAGAGGGTGACATACCAGGGAAAAGACAGATACAAAATTCATTTGATTTTCCTCACCCGACCTCTTTGGTCTCTGCCATTAAACAAGCTTTTGGCCTTGATTTAACTGCCAGTGAAAAGCACCCCTGGACAGATTCTGCATTAAAGAGGGCAGGTTGGACTATGAATAAGGAGGGCCAGTGGGTCCCCGATCCTACATGGGATGCAGTTACATTTTCCCAATCCTCGCCTACTGCAGACTGGTGCCCCAGAATAAATATTGAAGTGGGTGATCCAACCCAAATGGCAGCTCATGCTGTGTCTCTCCTGACTCCTGCATGTTCAGATGTCCCTAGTCCTGATGTTTCTGGGCATAAGGAGGTGCAAGCTGGGAACACAGTATTACTAGATGCTCATTCCAAGCCTCAGGAAGGCTCAGTACTGCCTATATGTAAACCTATACAGATCTGGCTTCAGTAAAAACATGCCCCCCAGCCCACTGAAGACTTCAATACCAAGCATTATGAAACCCGAGGAAAAAGTCATAGAACTTGTACCCCCCCGACAACAGATCCTCCACTGGATAACACTAAATGGCCATTACTATCAGCACTTTTTAAATTAAACATGGCTGAACCTTTCCCAAGGCGACATGCGGTCCGCCTCAAGCATAAAGGTGGTGTGGACACCCACTCAGACCGACAATATGTGGGAAAGAAACTTATCAAAGATTCATTGTGATTTTACCCAGCTGATGTTTTTGCCTTCATTCTCATCTCTGGGGAGGACATATTCAACATCAGTTTTCGATCTGCTAATTTACTGGAATTTTTTTGGTCCTGCTACAATCAAGTCAAAACTTCCCCCTTATGGATTCCTTTCACAGCCATCCCTCCTACAAAACCCTTGACAAAATATGTTACCATAATGTTTCGCAATGAAAATGTGCTGGTTAGCGAAATTTATCATTGGCTGCAACAAAAGTGTCAGGTTCTAGGCTCCCCGGTAGCTATTCTGGATGACGAACAATTTTGGACTGGGAGTTGGAAGTTCCAGGTTAAGCTGCACCTGATGGACGAGGGTATTCTTCACATTCCAAATTGTTTCTTCCTCAGTCGGGACAGAGAAGTATGTTATTACCCGGGGCAACCCCGGGCTTGCTACCGGTGTGGGTCCCGCACTCACCTTTCGAGTGTGTGCTATAAGCTATGCTGTAGCCTCTTTAATGAGGTTGGTCATGTCAACTCTACTTGCACTAATTATTTGTGATGTAATTTGTGCAAAGAAACAGGACATCTTTATAAAAATTGCCCCTGGGCAGCAGGCAATAAAGCACAATCTCTGGATCCTGAAGATCTGATCAACAAAGCACAGGCAGAGGGGAATGAGGATAGTACCCCTCCTTCATCATCACCTTCCCACGATAAAGGTTCAATATCTTGCATAGAGTTACCCGTGCGTGATGCTGTTGAGGAAATACCCACTTCTGGAACAAACATAATTCCAGAGCAAAGGGAGGCCCCAGATACTGCTCCGCTAGTTCAGCCTGTTTGCTATGTGGATCCTGAGAACCATACTACCATTTCCGGTGACAGACGGCCTACTTTTCCCCCTCTCAGTAGTGATGTGTCATCTCGAAGATGATCATCTCAGAGACAGATCAAGGAAGAACCTAGGTTACCTTTAGAAACGAAAAACCCATATGAAATTTTGGATACCACTGAATGGGGGGAGTCTGATCGTGAGGAGGGCCCCAAGAATGCGATGGATATTGGTCCGTCACAGTCCCAACCTGCAGATAAACTATATACTGGGAAAAAGAAAAAGACTAGATGGAAAAATTGAACTTATGACCTCCTTTGCTGAACATTGTTTCCATTAAGGTGGCTACCTTAAATTGCCACAGTCTGCTTAGCCATAAGCGACGGTTGCCCATATTCCAGTTGCTCCATGACTTGGTCTTGGACAGTGTATTTCTTCAAGAAACTTGGATGGCCTCGATTTTTCAGTTATAAGCATTTAAATCAGGTTGGCCATGGGGACCGTCTTATTGGTTGTTTGGGAGGGATACGCTGATGGGGTTGGCATTCTTTTCACTAGAGACTGCTTCACCTTTTTCCATCTCCTGGATCTTATTCCAGAATGAGTTTTCATCCTGGATAGTTATCTGGATGGAGAATCTTGCAGATTGATTAATGTGTATGCCCCCCAATTAAAGGCAGACAGAACAAGCCTTTTTTCTCAAATAAAACCTTATCTTAATACAGCAAAAATAGTACTTCTTGGGGGGGATTGTAACTGTTGTTTGTCCTCTCCAAGGAATACCCCTTCCTGTGTTAAAGTATATTGTGATTCATTAGCGTTCAAAAATTGTATTATCTCAGCTGACCTTCAGAACTGTAACACATGTATTTTACAACATAAATATTTCACGTATAAGAGGGCCCGATTCACTACTGTGATTGATTACCTCTTTGTGTCAAAGCACTTGGAGATTGCTGATACCAGACTTTGTCCCATTGAATATTCAGATCACCAAAAGGTCATCACTACTTTGAATTCCGATCTGTCCCATCCTGCCTTTAGGACTAGATGAAAACTGAATACAAACATTCTGAAAGATTTGACAATACAGGTGGCTGTCAAAAAGATCCTTGCCACCCGGGCCTCAGTCATTGACCTCTGTGATGATGTCAGTGATTGGTGGCTTTAGACAAAATCTGATCTTTCACATTATTTCCAGCATTATGAGAGATACAGTGCACAAACACAATACTTTAAATACTTAACCTTAAGAAAGAAACTGCAGTATCTATTGTCATCTACTTCATTGATGGGGCCGGACCTTCTGCCCCAAATAAACGTCCTCAAGGCAGAAATGCAATCGCTGCAATATGATAGGGCGAGCACTCTTCAGGCAGAGTTATCATATGGGACCCATAAAACGCCCGTTCTTGACCCTTGTGATACCTGTAAGGCAAACAGACGTGCATCCTCAATTTCTAGTTTGAAAGACAACAGGGGTATTTAGATGACGTCGGTACCTGATATTTTTAACATTATTTTGGATAATCATAAAGTTAAGTCTGATAAATGTCCTGACTGTGCCTTCAGTCTCTTTGATTTGCAGAGATATGTGGCTTTCCCTCGAGATGCTAAAACTCTTTCCAAGGCTATTACTCCTCAAGAAATTTTAGAGATCATTAAGACTAGGAAATTGGAGATTGCTCCTGGATTAGATGGTATATCTTATGAATTCTACAAAACCTTTGCCCCAGAAATGGCACTTTGTTTAACAGAGGTGTTTAATTTTTTCTTCTTACACAATGCAGTGCCTCCTCAATTTTCTAAAAGTCTTACTATCTATTTGTTTAAATCCAGAGATCGATCCCTATTCCAGAACTGGAGACCTATCAGTCTCTTGAATGAGGACTTTAAAATTTTAGTGCAGATCTTGCATTTATGATTACGGAGACTAGCAGCACACATAATTCATCCATCTCAATATTGAAATATACCAAATAGATCTAGTCACCATCCATTGATTATTTTAAAGGAACTGTGGGAATATCATTTCAGAAAACAACTCCCAGGGTGGGTGATATCCCTGAACCAATGGAAAGCATTTGATGCTGTAGATCACCAGTTTCTTTTTAGTGTGTTAGAAAAGTATGGTATTCCCCCCTCCTTTATTGATAAAATAAGAATGCTTTATGTCTCTGCCTCTTGGAGCCCCTATATTGGAGGGGTCATTTGGCCAGAAAGTATCATCCAAGAGGGGGTACCTCAAGCATGCCCCATGAGCCCCTTATTATACAATTTTCCCTTAATCCCTTACTGCAAAAACTCACAACTAATGCAAAGGTACAAGGTTTAAAGGGGGATATTCCTGGAGACAAAGATAACATTTTAGCATATGTCGATGACACTTGCCTTCTCCTTAAGGATAATATTAGTGTTCATGAAGCTTGCCAGGAAATTAAATTATACTCATTGGCATCAGGAGCTCAGCTGAACCTTTTTAAATGTAAGGCCATAACGCTAACTCCTCTACCTGATACTCCCAGTGTTGTGGTAAATTTTCCAGTTGTTTCAGACCAAATTAAAATCTTGGGACTTATATTTTCTTTATAAAATATGGTATACATAAATTGGATGTCGGGTTTAAAGAACTGTGAAGCTAAACTCAATATGTGGAAAGGATGGAAATTGTCGAAATTAAAAATAATTTTTAACATACAGAAATTCCTTCTCCCCGGTTTATCCTATATTGGTACAATCTTCCCACTTCCATTTTCAATCTTCCCACTTCCATTGTCATTGGAAACTAGGTTATATAGTATATTCTTTAATATGTTTTGAGGAGTCATCTTAACCCGGTGAAAAGGGGATATACATATCTTTCTCGTGAGAAGGGCAGATTGGGAATGGTAGACCTGGTGCTGTTTTTTCATTGCATATTTTTGATTGATTCAGTGAAATGTCCATGGACACTGCCTCATACCTTGGTTCATAAATGGTTTGCCAATAATTGGCAACAATTTATGGGTAAATGGGTGGACCTCCCTTTAAATTTTTTGGTGTCACTGTTAATTCCTGACTCTTGCAAGTCTACTATACAAAAACTGTATAAATGGCAAATTCTGAAAGCTGTGTTTCTAGTTTCTTCTAGGGTTCAATTATATCACTATGCTTTGGACAAAATTGGACCCCCCCCCATCCTGAATTCAAGTATTGTCAGCCTCATAAAAGAGACAAGGTATTGACATTATTGAATAAAAAAAGGATCCCCAACCGTATGTGGGAAACTGTATGGTTAAGTACATATGGTAAATTATATGTTAGGGGCAACCATAAGCATAGGCCACTAGAAGAGATATCATGTCTGTTTTTGAGGTGTGGGCCCCCAAAGGAATCAATGGAGCATTTCTCCCTGCATTGTGTTTTCTCTACTAACCTTTGGGTATTTTTTTTTAACTTGTTTAAGTTTCTTAGGAATACCAATATCAAAGGTACACACAGTCAACATGTACAACAGTTAAAAACAATTAGAATGCCACAGTTATTACTTAATTATACAGTGAGCTAAGACAGCCTCCATATCTAACATTTCTGTTTTCTTTTCAGTAGTTAATCTACAGTCCGTATCCAAAGTTCGTAAAGATGGATCAACAATAAGTACCAGAGTTCCAGTGGTTATCCTTCCATATGTCTAAATCTGTCAACTCACTGTATGTACATGGGTACAAGAAATCATGTATCCCTTATTTTTTCTTAAACCTATAAAAATAAAATTCATCTTAACAACAAACACAAACCGTCTGTCTGTTTTCTTGAGCTGATCAGAAAACCTGCCAGTCCCCCCTAGACTGGATCAACTAACGAAGTCTTCTCTCCTCAAACCTTTAATTGTTGCTCTAAAATAGGGATCCCCTTTCTTTCTTCTATGTAACTAAAAAATGGATGCCAATTAGTATTGAATCTACTGGCCTGAATTCTCAGCGTGGCAGTAATGGCTTTCACTTGTTGAATTTTATTAATGTTGTTCCACCATTGGGTAATGCTAGGTTGTTTCTGGGTCATCCAATTCTGTGTTATTACCTTGGTCGCTGCCACTGTCAGGATCAGGAATAAGTATGTCCTACCTTTCATCCTGATTTCTGACGGGTGGCCACCCAAAACCAGGTGATCAAAATCCAGGTCCAGTTCCAACTCCAACATTTTCTTTATTTCACAGTTGATTTAGGCCCAAAATGCTCTTACTCCCAGACAAGCCCAGAACATGTGATGGTGAGATCCCATCTGTCCACACCCTCTCCAACATCTGTCAGTTGGGTTCCTGGCATAGTGCTGAGAGATAGTGGGAGTAATAAAGAATCGCACCACCATCTTCCATTTAAACTCCCTCCATATCGTAGACTTTGTGCTGCTGTGTACATTGGCCCACATCTTATTCCAGTGATAATCTGGGATTTCTCTCCCCAGTTCCTTCTCCCATTCTCTTTGGATTTTTTGTGTTACGAGGAGATGCATCTCCTCCTCTATTAATTTATAAAATTGAGAAATTAAGTGTTTTGTATCGCATGAATCTGCTTTATTTGTAATTTGAACCACTCCATCTTCTGGCTGACCTGTCAGGTTATTAATTCCTGTCCTAGACTGTGTGTAGTGTCTGAGCTGGAGGTACTTGTAAAAGTCGGAGTGTAGAATGTTATATTCCCTTTGTAGTGTACTAAACTCTTTCACGGACTCTCTGGCTATTAATTGTTCTAGCGTATTCAATCCCCGTCTGGCCCATTCCTTAATAGTTTTGTCTTTTCTCATGTTTGGGAAATCTGGAAGGTTCTGTATGGGAATGTACTGACAGACATAGTCAGGTTTTCCCACACTGCTCAAATCTTTAGCCATATCACTAAAGTATGCCTTGTCCATCTATTTTCCACTGTGTGGATTGTCTTAGGCAGAATGACCCAGGGTAGCACCCAAAGTGATACCTCTGAATGAGCGTTCCACTCCATCACACACCACTGTATTGTCTGGGTCTTATTTAACAATTTGACTAATGGGGCTATTTGAACCACCCAATAGTATCTGGTTAAGTTTGGAAGGCCCCAGCCTCCCTTACCATTGGCCTCCTGTAGTTTTGTTAATCGGATCCTTGGTTTTCGGTCCACCCAGATAAAGTTAGTTATTTTTTTTTTGTAATTTCTGAAGATCTTTTTCAGGTATTTGTATTGGGAGGGTGGGGAATAAAAACACCATTCTCGGCAGAACATTCATTTTAATAGTTTCTATCCTATTAGAAAGGGTCAGGGGTAACGCTCTCCATCTGCCCAGGTCAGTGAGGATTCGGGCCATCAATGGTTTGTAATTAATTTTATATAAATTTGCAATGTGCTTCGGGATACAAACTCCCAAATATCTGACCTTTTCCATGACCCATTTAAATGGAATTTTAGCCTTAATGTCAGGGGTTACCACCCCCCTTAGTACCAGAGCCTCTGATTTTTTAAGATTAATTTTAAAGCCTGATATAGCCCCATATTTTTCCAGTAATTGCAATAAGTTAGAGATCGTATTGCGTGGGTTATCCATGAAAATCAACGTGTCATCTGCATGCATAGATATTTTGCAGCACTGCTCCCCGACCTTAATTCCCATGATATCCCTTGATTCTCGAATAGCCACTGCTAACGGTTCTAAGCTAAGTGCGAATAAAAGGGGCAAGAGGGGGCATCCCTGCCTGGATCCTCTCTCCAGTTGAATTCTCAAACAGAAAGTTCCATTGACCCTAATTCTGGCCGTGGGGTTACCATAGCACAGGGACACCCAATGTGTGAACGTATCCCCTAACCCCATTCTCCCCATACTACCCATAGGTATTCCCAATTTAGGCAGTCGAATGCTTTTTCTGCATCTAAGAAAAGGGCTAGCTGAGCCAACGAAGTTGGAAAGCCATGTGTCATGACATTCAAGAGCTGTCGAATATTATCAGCTAAATGCCTATTTGGTATGAAACCTATCTGGTCAGGATGGATCAATAATTCTATGTATTTCTGTAATCTGGATGAGAGGATTTTGGTTAATAACTTCAAATCTTGGTTTAGCAAAGAAGTAGGTCTATAGGCCTCACATCTTTCCCTTGGCTTATCTGGTTTAGGAATAACACTAATAGTGGCATCCCTCCATGAGTCAGGAATATGATTCTCATCCAAGCAAGAGTTGAATACTGTGGTTAAGATGGGGGCCAACACGTCTCTAAACGTTTTATAAAACTCTGGGCCATAGCCATCTGGCTCTGGAGCCTTACTTGATGGCAACTGTTGTATTGTATCTTTAATTTCCTGCACTGTAATTTTGCGGTTCAAATCCACTCTTGCTGATTCTGATAATTTAGGTATTGATAGACCTCGCAAGAAGTCTTCTGTACTCGTCTTAATATTTAGGTTTTGGCCCTCATTCCTGTATAAATGTTGATAATACTGTTGAAATTGTTGCGCTATTTCCTGGGGTTTGGTCCATGGGGCTGTGGGGTTTGATGTATTTCTTATTTTTAGTATTGTCCTGTCCGCTTGGGCTTTACAATGCTAGATTGCTAGGAGCCTAGAGGTCCTACCACCCGAGTCATGATATTTCTGGTTCAGAAATCTTAGTTGGCCTTCTACTATACTGTTATCCAGCATTTGCAGTTCTTCTCTTCCCTTTGCCAGTATTTTCATGACATGAGTATCAGCGGGGTTCCTCTTGTGCTTCTGTTCGAGAGAACTGATCGTCTCTAAAATTCTATTTCGGGACATCTGGGCAAGTTTTTTTTTAGCTGAGGCTACACTAATAAATTCTCCCCTAACCACTGCTTTCAGGGCTTCCCAGATGCTGATTGGGGAGCATTGTTGTTGTAGATTAATATCATATATTTCTTTCATTAATATAGCAAGTTTTGTAGTTAAGGTCTTATCATTCAATAGTGAGACATTTAACCGCCATTGTGTGTGTCTATGTTCCATGGACAGGGTCCATGTAATCCAGACCGGGCATGGTCTGATAAAGTAATATTATGAATTGTAGATGATGACACTCTGTGGATCTGTGTTTTGGGGATCACGAACCTATCTATTCTTGAGTACAATTGGTTGGCTGTGGTCCCTTATGTTGTAGTCGCCAAACATCGACCAGACCCAACTCCTCTAACAAGGCTGCTAAAGTTTTGGCCATTTGTCTGCTATGATATGGGGAATGGTGAGTTCTATCTAGACCAGGGGAAACAACTGCATTAAAATCTCCACCTATTATCTATCAGCTGCCCTTCCGGTAACATGGCTACCTTATGAGGTAGGGATTTTAGAAATACGTGGGTTTGAGAATTGGGCGCATACAAATTCACTAGATGAATTGACTGTCCCTGTATAGTGCCAGAGACACGCAAAAAACACCCCTCCCATCCCCTTTCTATACAGGATATTTGAAATGGGCAACCCTTCCTAAACAAGATGGCAACTCCGGCTTTTCTACCAGTGGGTGAGGGGAAGCCTCGACTCTATCCACCCATGATCTCCTCAGTTTAAGGTGTTCGTCCCTCCCCAGATGGGTTTCTTGTAGAAATGCTATAGTGCAATCAAATTTGTTCAATTTGTTTAATAATCTAGAATGCTTCACTGGAGAGTGAATACCCTTAACATTATAGGTAACTATCTGAAGGTTATTCATCATGACATATAGTGGGGGAAACTCTTGTCAACTTACACTCATCCTTAGCTATCATTTGAAACCACTGTGTACTGTAGCTGGGGGTAAAGTAGGTAAAAAAAAGGTTCTGACCCAAGTAACAGACAGACGGAATCCTTGAGAACTAAATGACAGAACAATAAAATTCCAAATCAAGTTAATAGTGACCCATATAAGCAAACTTTGTAAAAACATCAAAACCTGGGTTACTATAACTAAACTGAGTTGCTGTTATAATAGCAACACCTTCTTCTACTTTTAATAATCATGTATCGACTTCCTAGGTGAGGAATTTCAGGTTTGTACAACCTCACCGATGTTTGTTTGGAGGTATCGATTGTGACTTCGTGGTGTAGCTTGGTATGTCTCCTACCCCCATATATTATGAGGATTAAGAGCAGCATGCATGTCGTCCCCATCATCACTTTCCAGATATCATTATGGTAGCCTGAGCCTACAACCCCCACCCTCCCCATCCCCAACCTCAGAGCTGAATTAGGCAAGTACAATAAAAAAAAACAACAACAACTTGACATTCAGTCCCCCTATCTAGGAGTGATTCTCACCAATCTACACCTGCCTCTACTTACACCTCTGAAATCACCTTTCTAAACCCCCATGATTCCAGTCAGTTAAATTTAAGAAACAGCATTGTTTTATTTAAACTGAGTTATTTGGGGGCAGTGCCATTGAGAGTTCGATCTGCCCTGGAGGAGTCTCCATAACAAGAAGAATACAGCTAGCTTAAAGGGATCTCATACTCCAAAGTGGGAGGAAGCGCACCACCCCCCCCGGAGTCCCGCTACTATTGCGAAATCCTCTCTCAGCAAAGACAGATTCCTCCCAACAAAATGAATTACCAGGGTCCCAATTACCGAAAACAAAAAAAGTCATCATGAAGTCTGGCTTCCCTCTCTCGATTCTAGCCCTGAGTGAGTTCCCTGGTCTGATCTCTTCAGGAGCTTTGCCACATCTGTGAGAGCTCAAGGTGGAAGCAGCCACATTGAAGATCTGTTACGCCCTCTCATTTGTACTCCCCAAGCGTCCATTAGCAATCTGTGATCCAGCATCTCCAGTTCCCTGTTAGGCAGCGTGATCTTCTGTTCTGCCAGAAATGGTACCGCTTCAGCCAAGGAGTTAAAAACTTGAGCCCCGCCTTCCAGGTACACTTTTAATTTTGCTGGGAAGTTGATTTGGGCTCTAATATTTTTCTTTTCTTTGAGCTCCTTAATTATTTGCCTGACCTGGAGTTGTTTCGCTTGCAATTCTGCCAAGTAGTCATGGTCAAAGTAAATGTTCTGGCCAGCATGCTTTAAATCTTTATGTCACCAGGCCTCCTGCAGGATTGATTCTTTGGCTTGATGGCGCAACGTGCAAACTATCCAGGATCATGGTTTTACTTTAGGATCGGACAGGCGAGGACCAAGTGAACGGTGTGCTCATTCAATAACCAGAGGCAGATCGGAAGTTAGGGATACTGTAGTTTTCAACAGCTGAAGGACAAAGTCCGCCGGGGAGGCAAAGCCCTCCTCGGCCCCTTCCTGCACTCCGTGAATCCTGAAGTTGTTTCTCCTCACTCTATTTTCAGTATCCTCCAACCTAGCATGAATGAGACGATCCCGCTGCATCAGGTAGGCTGAAATTCTGTCACTGCTGTACTGAG
This sequence comes from Neoceratodus forsteri, assembly GCA_016271365.2. Classification (NCBI taxonomy): domain Eukaryota; kingdom Metazoa; phylum Chordata; order Ceratodontiformes; family Ceratodontidae; genus Neoceratodus; species Neoceratodus forsteri. The sequence continues at coordinate 143,520,314 of CM057457.1, read as the reverse complement.
TTTCCATTACCTCTGTAATTTTTTTTTCATTCGTTTGGACTTCAGCATTTATATTTTTGATGTCCATTTGGAGGTCGGCTATTGAGGACTCAATTTTGTTGACCGATTTAAGAATTTTCGCCAGGGCTTTCTCTGTTTTGTTTGGTGGGTCTTCTTCCTCCAGGTCCGGGTCCAATGATGATTCAGAAGGGGAGCGAGCTCTAGCACAGGCCTCAAATCCTTCGATGCCAGTGCCTATCGGGAGTTGCTTTAATGTAGATTTTTTGGCCATTGTTTTAAAATCTTTTGTACGCGACGGTCTGCCAGACATTGGTAGTAAGGTTAGCTAGCACCCTGGATATTTCTGGTCGGTTTTCAGAGGAAGATTGTATTATATTGTTGAGTCGGTTCAGGAGCAGTCTGGGTTAGGCAGCTACCATTGTAGTGATATCACCGGAAGTCCCTCCTTTGGGTATTTTTGGCCACAGTTTGGAAGTTACCATGGCTTCAAAATTTCACGTACAAAGTATTGGTATTGGGAGATTATACCAATAGATTATTGAATTATAACGCTGGGACATTATCAGTTTTTTCACAGTTTTAAAATATTATTTGTAGAATGCCAGGGTTCAGTGGGTGATTCACCAGAAACATATGCCATATATGGTTTTCCAAGTAATTTGTGAAAAGGCACTAGAAGTTATTTGGGAACAAGAAATGGATGTGTATGGGGTTCATATAACGCAACAGAGGTGGAAGAGTCTTTCATTTTTTATTAAATATAAGTAACCTTGGAATCTGGGGATTCTATTTTCTTCATTGGTTTTGTGTAAAACTTGTTTAGATATAATTAGAAGTATTGTTGGAAGTAAGAATCTTATCATTGTTTATGTGTATGAATCAGTACTACTTTGATAAAAAGTATGAATTTTTCTTATTGCTGTAATTTTCTTTCTTCTTGTTTTTGGTTATTCTCCCTCCTTTCACATGTTATAATTTTTTCCCCTATTGAATTCTTTGTACTCTGTATATGGTATTGTCTTTGTCAATAAAAAAAATCCCTACTCGACTAGCTGCTGTCCTTTGCGATGGCCAGTTCGTTGCAGGAGTTGGAGGAGATGAAAATCTTTGTGGCTGGGGAGCAGGTCTCTTCCCCAGCTGCAGAGCAGGAAGAGACTGATCAGTTCTTTGATGCCGAGGGGCATCTGGGCAGCAAGACCTTACGGTATGAAGTTTCAACGGAGGATTCCAATGCCAGTTACATCACTACTATTGTGTCCAAATTACAAGTGCATCCGTCAGTTTCAGACATACAGCGGGATGATACACAGTCAGAAGCTACACTGCGGGAGTTGTTATTGGAGGAAGAAAAAAAAATACCTGATGAAAAAGGCTTGCCACCTGAACTCATGTTCACTCAGAACCCTACCTTGACCCATTTATTGGGGAATAAAACAGACACCCCCAGTACCTCAAAGGGAGTTCCATCTTCTGTTTCTGACCCTATTGGAAACACTTCAGCAGCTGCGAATACACCCCCTTTTCAAGGTGGAAACCTGTCTCTCGAGTCTAATACTGAGACATGCCAAGGCCATAACTGCCCTTATGCTTCACTTTTCCACACACCTACTATTCCTGCAAAGAGAGATAATGCAGTTCGTCTGCATTATAAAGGGGATCTCAAGACATTTCCAGACCGATTATATGTAGCACATACCTTGCTAAAAGGTTCTATTGGTTTTCATGCGACAGAGATATGTGCACTGATACATACCTCTAATGAACCTACGTTTGATGTCAGTTTTAAAATGGGTTCAGGTTTGGAGAAATTCTGGGAAAAGTTTCAAGATCTCAAACTTTCTCCACTTTGGGCACCCTTTGAAGCTACGCCCCTAAGTTGCCCAGCTTTCAGAACTATAACTGTATTCTTTCGCAATGAAGGAGTCGATGTGACTTACCTCCTATTTTTGACTTAAACAATGCTGCACTGTTCAAGGAGCTCCAGAAGCAATTTTTGATTCTGAAAACATCTGGACTGGGGGTTGGAGAGTCTGGGTAATATTGAATACTACTGAAAGTGGTTTTCAACATCTCCCCAATAGTTTTCATTTGGGGAGGGACAGAGGTGTGCTTTTTTATGCCGGACAGCTGAAAGCCTGCTACCGTTGTGGGTCTTCCACACACTTGAACAGCATGTGTGACAAGTTGAGGTGTACCTCCTGCAATACTGTAAGGCATACCAGTGGGCATTGTACCAATCAACTGGTGTGCAGTCTTTGCTAGGCAGGGCATTTGTATGCATCATGCCCTCTGGCAGCCCATAACCAAGATGACCAGGCTGATAGTCTGGAACAACAGTTAACGATCACTGTGGCTCAAAGGGATCTGGCTAACAAACAATCAGAGGCACCCGGACCAGGGTTACCTGTGCACTCTCAATCCTCAGAGGTTCCTTCCAGAGCAATGAGTAATCCCTCTACAGTAGAGACAATGGCACAGGTGCCCGTACAGCCTATTTCCTCTGGCATAGTTCCCCCAGTACCAGATGAGAGCAGTGCTTCATTATCTGTACCAAACACTGAGATAGCCGTGGACTCTACGGAATGTTCCACTGAGCAGTCGGGAAAAGAAGCCATGCCCCCTCCTTCTAAAACAACCTCTGCAGATGGTGCAAGGATGGTTTTGTGTAAACGTAATGGGTGGAAGCCCCCTCCTCTAAAACAACCAAAAACCTCAGACTTGCCCTTGACAAATAGGTTTGAGGTATTGCACCAACACTCAAAGTTATCAGGTGAAGACCTGGATGAATCTTCCCTAAGGTCTTCACTTCCTGATCTTGGGATGGATGTGCATGACCACCAGTCAGACAAAATGGAGTCTTCCCAGCTGGATAAGGAATCTTTCTCTCTGGAGGGAAAAAAAGAAATCAAGGAATGTGAAAGGCAAACAGGACCGGCCCACCGGCGCAGCGGTTGGATGTCCACTTGCGACACCAGCGACCCGGGTTTGGGAACAGATCCAGGAGCTGGAAGGCTGGCCAGGGGAGAAGGATTGAGCACCCTTAGGGCTGCTCTCCTTCTCTGGGGGGAGGGCTTGGATGAATGCCCAGTGCACGTAGGTCTCCTGGCGGAGGCCGGGAGGAACTGCAAGCGCCGGTGTCTGAAGCCATTGAGGGGCGGAGTGGACACAGGACATTGCACATCCCTGCCCCTGGGAACTCAAGTAAAAATCCTCGCCTGCAGCCACCATGAATGATGCCCACACCGGATCTGATTAGCTTCCAGGCCAGCTCCCGAACTGGTCCCATGATTGTGGCACTGAGCTGAGGTGCCGCAACCCCACCCCGAGGGGGAAAGCAGGGGGTATCAGGAGACACGGCCAGTATGGAAATGGGGGTCCAGAGGTCCATGACCGGGCAGATGTGCCGGCGACTGAGAGTAAATTTAAAAAAAAAAAAAAAAGAAAAGCAAACAGAAAAAAAACACTACGATATTTCTAACCTTATGAGAAAATCTCAATCACCTCCCCCCCCCTTTTTTTTCTCCCTCCTGGCATCCCATTGCGTTCATACAATAAATGTTAATAGTATTACGTCTCCCTGCAAAAGGGGTCCAACTTTTTCAAATTTGATTTCCAGGGGCCCACGTATTTACTTTCTCCAAGATACGAGACTGAGTACTTTGGCAGATGTTGCTAGAAGAGTGAGGTAGTGGTACGTGGGGCCCTCTTATTAGTCCTTAGGTCAATCTATATGTTCAGGAGTGCAGTTTGCTTTTCATGCTGTTGATTTTAAGTTAATGAAATTAATAGATTTATCCTCAGGAAGGGCTCTTATTCTAGATATCAAACTATCTGGACAACTGTATAGGCTCATAAATCTTTATGCTCCACAGACGAAAGCTGGATGCATAGAACTCTTTCAATTAACACAACCTTTTTTGTTTACACCTCACAACTTAGTAGTAGGGGGGTGATTTTAATTGTGGTTTAGGGTGTAAAGATAGAGGAGAGGCATCCAGAACTAAGAAAATATTTTGTGATAAGGCTTTCCTGAAAAATATGGTACAACAGGTAGGTTTAAAGGATGCCTTTTTTTCCAGACATGCCAGGTGTGAACCTACTTTTCATCAAGGGCCTCTAGCCACTAGAACTGATTTTTTCTTTCTAGCACAACAAACAGTAACTAATTCCATTACAGCAGAGCCAGTGGAGTTCTCAGATCCTAGACTTCTTTCCTTAACTACAGGTTCCACTTGCTCTATGGCTCATGGTCCAGGGTTATGGAGATGTTTTCCCTGCCCAGTTGGAAAATGGTTTATTAACACAACCTATTATAAATGTCATAGCAGCTAGGAAATCAGTCCTAATTTTTCATGACTCCTCTGTCAGTTGGTGGGAAGATACCAAACGCGATTTGGTGTCCCTTTTAAAAAGAGAAGGTACATTTATAACAGACTCACAATATTGGCAATATCTGCTGCATAGGAAACAGCTTCAGAAACTGATATCATTAAGTGCTACCACAGGCTTAGATCACACAGCTCAGATAAAAAAGATTAAGGATAAAATGATGATGTATCACTCATACAAAGCAGATCATCTTAAAAAACAGCAAGAATATGGCACACAGGGCAAAGTCTCTGTAGTGTGTCCCTTTTCTAGTTGTAAATCTCAGTTCCTCAAAAAAACAATTGAGGGGTTAGTGGATTTACATGGCCAACTGCAAACGTCCACAAAGTGTATTATGGAGGTTCTCAATAGTCATGATACAGCACATTTTTTGAATAAGCAGGCGAATAATGTAGGTCAGGATAGATTTTTTGATGCCATGGTCCTTCCACGTTGTCCAGGGCATATTTTACAGTCTATAGATCAAGACATTTTGCTGTCTGAAGTTACAGCTGCTATTAAATCCTCAACTAAGGGGAAGGCTCCAGGACCTCATGGTCTTCCTAATAATATATATGTACTACTTGAAAATACTCTAGCAGAAGAATTAGCCTTGGTATTTTTGGAAATGTTATCTTTCCTAGATATCCCACTAACCATGTCTCAAGGTTGCTTGATTTTTTTTTTATTTAAAAAAAGAAATAAACATCACATTTAAAATTGGTGCCCTATTAGTCTCCTAAACAGTGATTTTAAACTTTTAACCAAGATTTGACTTACTCAGCTGTCTTAGGCATTGGAATATCTTATTTTTCAGGCACAATTCTGCTCTGTCAAAGACAGATCTATAATGGATAACTTAATTCTTAACAGAGAATTATTTGAAAGAAGTAGACAGAATCAAGTTAAAGGTTTAGTCCTGGCAATGGACCAAAAAATGGCCTTTGATACAGTCAATCAAGATTATCTATGGTTTATTTATTTATTCATTCAATTTTGGTGACTGGGTAGGGCCACTGGGCCTCGACAGTCCCTTTTTCAGGGGCGACCCGGGTTGGTTTACAGAGTAGTTTAACCATACATAGTCATTTAGATGTATTCAATTTTTACAAGAGACAGACATCCGACATGTTTCGAGACATAGACAGTGGTAGGCTAGGTAGTAGTGCTATACATGCTTGTAGACATTAAATCTTCTGTTAGATACAGTTCAGAGCAAATAATGGTTAACATGTTGAGCATAGTAGTGAGTGGCGGGGGAGTAAGGGGAACATTGAGGGGTTGCTCAATTCCTGTGGCAATGGCATGAGCTGGCCTCTAGCTGGTGGGCCTTTAGTCTATTGGGGAATGTTTTAATAGATGGTGCTTTCTGTACAGAAGGTGGGAGTTTGTTCCATAGTGAGGGGGCAGTGCTGGAAAAGGACTTGCCACCCATTTTAGTCCTCACTCTGGGTTCTTCGAGTAGGATTCAGCCTGATGTCCAGAGGTTCTGCCTATTGTATTTAGGGGTTATGAGCCCAGAGGGGCTGGTTGGGGGGGAAGGGCTTAGCAGTTTGTAAGTCTGGCAGAGTAGGGGGTAGTGTAGGCGATGGTCCAGTGTAGGTCAGTTTAGAAGTGCTAAGGCTTCGCAGTGCTGGCTTTTGGCATGAGACTGTGTGGCGAAGCATGCCACCTTTTGTAGAGCACCTGCAGTCAGTTGATCTCATGTTTGGCCAAACTCTGCAAGACTGGTGCTGCATAGGTTAAGGCAGGGAGGAGGACACTAGTGGCCATGGTGATCCTGACCTCAGGGATCAGCTGACCCTTTAATCTATAAAGGGTTCCTAGTTTAGAGTGAGTGGTTTTGGTTACCTGGTCGATGTGATTCTTTAGGGTGAGGCCTTGGTCCAGCATAAGGCCAAGGTATTTGAAGGATGCCAGAACTCAATGCAGTTCCCTGAGGCTGAGGAGAGCAATAATGCTTGGGATCTGTCTTGGCCTAGGGATCTAAGTCCAAACAGCATGGCCTTGGTTTTCCCAGTGTTAAGGACCATTCTGTTCTCTATCAGCCAGGTCTCTAGGCTCGTAAAGTTGGCTTGGAGATGTGGGCCCAGTTCAGTCAGATTGTCCAGGGATTGGTATATTACGGTGTCATCTGTGTACTGGACCACTGAGCTTCTCCCACAGTAGTTATATAGTTCATTGGTGAATAGGGAGAAAAGGAGAGGGCCCAATATTGACCCTTGTGGTATGCCCTCCTTGAGTGGAAGTGGATCAGATAGTGCTCCTTTCCACTTGACTCTCTGTGTATGTCCAGATAAGTAACTCCCAAGCCATGTGAAGGAGTGGGGGTCCAGACCTAGTTTACTCAGCTCTGTGAGCAGGAGTTGATGATTGACTAGATCAAAGGCCTTGGATAGGTCTATGAAGGCCACCCAAGTTGGAGTCCCTTTGTCCATGGCACTCAGTACATCTGCTGAGAGTTTTATCATGGCAGTGTCAGTTCCATGATTTGTTCTCAAACCATGCTGGGAGGGGGCTAGTAGTTGGTGAAGCTCTAGGTAGCCACAGATTTATCCATAGACTAGTCTTTCCTGTATTTTAGCGAGGGTGCAGAGCAAGAAGATAGGTCTATAGTTGCCAATAGGTTCTCTGGGGCCACCTTTGTGGATAGGGACCACATGGGCCTGCTTCCACATGTTAGGGATGACTCCCTCAAGTATGGATCTGTTTATGGGCCATGTTACTGGTTCGTGCTTGAAACATACGTTATTCCACAATGTTTTGTGGGATGGCTCCATAGTCTCTCTCTTTTTTTTTTTTTATTTAAAGTTTATTGAGAAAATTTTAGTATTTTCCACCACAACATACAATGGCAGACATACATGAACATGAGCATGATACATTAGACAAGTGATAACATGAGTCAGCCCCCCAAAACCACAACACTCCCCTTCCCCCCTCCCACCATCCCTCCCTACCCATATTGAGCACAAAAAGTCCATCATAGAACCATCCTGACACTATTTCAAGTGCCGGCTTAATAGATTGGGCACAAAAAAGCCTATTAGCCGGGTTGACCTTATTGTAAAGAATATAAACTATATAAGGGATCCCAGATTTTCTTGAATTGCTCCATTCTATTGTTAAGACTGGCAATGGCCCTTTCCGTGCTAAGATTTGCCAGAAGCTCAGACAGCCATTCATTATAGGGGATCTCCCTCTGGTCAGTCCAGTGTCTTAATATGAGTTTTTTAACTGACATGGCTATTAGAGTTATGTGATATTTGCAAACTCGCACTTTGACCTCGGATAGATCACCCACAATGCATACTTCGGGCGTAAACAAATCATTAAGCCCCAGAAGGGGATCTGTAGACTACTTAATGGTAGTCCAGAGGGGAGATACTTTGGAGTAAGACCAAACTACATGAAGAATCGTTCCTTCCTCCAACAAGCACCTGGAACAAGTTGGGGCGGGCTTTAGGCCCAATTTGAATAACCGTGAAGGTGAGTAATATGCGTTGTGCAGGATATACAGTTGCATTAATCTAAGCCTGTCTTGAGTCACGAATTTATGATGCCACAGTTTCACCACTCTATGTTATAATCTAGAAACAGGAGGCCCATACATCAGTAGGCCCGAACAGCGGGAATTTCCAGTTATGAATAGTACTGTAAATTGCCGAGACTGCGGCAGGACGACCACACAGTTTTAAGAGTTCTTGGCAGAAAGGGATACTATTCACCGCTAGAGGGGTTTTACCTAGGGCTTTCATTAAAGAGAGTCGTAATTGCAAAATACGATAACTGTATTTGTTAGGGATTCCCAGACGGATAATTAAATCTTTGAGTGGGAGCCATTCCCCATTGTCCATAATAAAATTAGAGATTTGCATGTCTTGCAAACTGGGTATCCAATTGGGAAGAATTAATTTACCATCTGTTTGAAATTGAGGATATTCCCTAGTATAGGTTGATTAGGATCTCTGCCTGGTTCATACCTGCAGTACCGGCAAATCTGGGCATGGACCCTTAGCGAAGTTATAATAGTGGGGTTCATAGCTTTTAATGGAAGAAGTCTCTGCTTAGCAAATAGTAATCCCTCTGGTTTCAGGCCGCATGCACAAATTAGAGTAAGCTCAATTTTAAGCCAGGCAGGGGCAAAGTGTAGGTTGTCTATCATTAGCCATCTTACATACTTATTAATATGACTAGCCCAAAAATACGAAGGAAGGTGGGGGAGACGAAGTCCCCCTTTTGCCTTGGGGGCAGTCAATTTATAGTAAGCTATCCGCGGGGGTTTATTATGCCAGATGAATTTTGTGATAAGAGACTGAATTTTAGTGAACCATGACATTGGAAGCCAGATGTTGGGCGTTGAGAGGGGATAAAAGATCCGGGGAAAAACATTCATTTTAATTAAATTTATTCTGCCCCACAATGACAGGAGAAGGGATGACCATCTATTGAGATCTAGGTAAATTCTGTGAACTAGGGGGTCGAGGTTTAACCTGATAATATGACCAGCACACCTGGTTAACTCAATACCCAAGTATCTCAGTGATTCATACTTCCAACTTAACCCCAAGGTCAGAATATCCGCCTTAAGGACCTTATGATTTAAAGGAAAAATTATGGTTTTGCAAACGTTCAGTTTGTAGTTCAAATACTGCTGAACTCCTCAATAATCTCTAGCATTGGGGGTAAGGAAACCTTGGGATTTGCAATTTGAGGGGAGAAGGTCATCCACGTAAGCTAAAACCTTCACCTCACATGGGTGGATAGGGATCCCCTGCACCTCCTGACAAGCTATTAATTTACAGATTAATGGTTCCAGATAGATGTTGAACAACAACGGTGACAAGGGGCACCCCTGTCTGGTTCCTGACTGTAACATGAACACCTCTGAAATCACCCCGTTGCAAGCCACTCGAGCAAAGGGGGAGCGATATAAGGCCTTGATCCATTAAATTAATTCTGCTGGGAAGCCAAAGGCTTCAAGAGTGGAAAACAAATAACGCCAGTTAACCCTGTCGAATGCCTTCTTGGCGTCCAGAGAAACCAACACAGCTGGATAAGGTGCATCCCTACACACCGAGAAGACATGCGACAGGTTATGCATATGGTCTGAAGATAACCTTCCCCGGCATAAAACCGACCTGCTCAGAGCCAACCAGGGCATTGATTACAGTATTGAGACAATTTGTCATCACCTTGGATAAAATTTTTATGTCTCTATTCATAAGGGAGATGGGTCTATAATTAGTGACCTTGTCGGGAGCCTTCTCCGGTTTCGGTATTAGGACTATAAGAGCTTCGAATAAAGAAACATCTACCGCTTGCCCTGAAATAATCTGTTGAAATAAGGGAAGAAGCATCGGGATTAAATGGGTTTTAAACTTCTTATAAAAGTTGGCGGAAAAACTGTCCACCCCAGGGCTTTATTCACTGGTAAATTCTCAAGCACCTCGGAAATTTCATTAACAGAGATAGGGGCTAACAGACAATTCCACTGGTCCTTGGACAATTGGGGTAAATTGGCTCCTTTCAGATACTTATGTATGGTCTGTTCCGGAAGGGGAGATAACATGGGACCATATAAGTCCTTGTAATAACTGGTAAATTCTTTTAAAATGTCTTCGGGGTGGGTTTTGGAGGTGCCATCTACCCTGGAGGTTATCGAGGATATATATCAAGATGACTCCATTTGCTTAATCCTAAGCGCTGAAAGGCACCCTGCCTTTTCCCCTTGGTCGGTATAGGACGCCCGGGTTTTTAACATAGCGTATTCCACTTTCTCCCTCAAAATTTCATTATACGCAGCTCTTACTTTGATTAATTCCTGTCTGACTGACTCTGGAGATTGTGGGGAAAGGTTCTTCTCTAGCTCCCTCATTCTAGCTAATAATTGGGACAGCTTTAGAATAGCCATTTTCTTCCTATGGGTAGCCATACTGAATTAAAATGCCCCTCATGTAGGCTTTGAAAGCCAGCCATAGCATATCTGGCCTCCCCAAAGGGTCGAAGTTATGTTCGTAATATCCTAGGATATGCTTTTGAATGTGTTTGACTAAATCCGGCTCTAGGAGCAGTAAATCCTTTAACTTCCACCTAGACCCCCTGTTGGGTAATGAAAGTAGTGACAGTTGACAGGCAACTAACGAATGATCAGATAGGGGACCTGGTAATATCTCAGCCTCTATCACCCCCGGTATTAATGAGTGAGATTGGAAAATGTAATCAATTCTGGAGGAAGATTGATTGAACGGGGAAGTGTAAGTGTACATCCTCTCATGTGGATGCAACACCCTCCAGATGTCGCAGAGGCCAATCTGATCCGTTAGCTCCCTAAATGCCCTCTGAGCGAGAGATAGACCCTTTCTCTGGTGACCCATTTTATCTACCGTGGGGTCATAAACTAAATTGAAATCTCCCCCAATAATCATGGGTAGAGAAATAAAGGGTAATAGCACCTGTATTAACTGTGTGAAAAAGCTTGGTGTGTCCTGATTCGCGCCATAAATAGTTCCCAGAAGGATCTCTTTGTTGAAAAGCAGACCGTGCACTAGTATCTTCCTTGGGGATCTTTGACCTCCTTGATCATCTTGAAAGGTATTCTTCTATGTATAAGAATCACCACCTCTGCACTTTGAGTTGAACCCCGCCCCCCCAGCAAAGTATTGGCTAAATTGTTGCCTGCGCAGCTGTGAAGCTTCAGGATCTAGCAAATGTGACTCTTGGATATAAGCTATGTCAATACTCAGAAGTTTTAAATGTTTTAGTACTTGGCACTGCTTGGTTCTTTTCCGGACCCCTTTTACATTCCAGGAGGCTATGGTAATACGGTTAGCCATCTTTCCCAAGAGAGCTAACCCGGCCAAGGATGACTGTGACTTTATAACCCGACCACACTATATAAACCCAAACCTTTAGGAAATTTGTGCTCAATACTACAATCCACCCCCCAACACAACCTCCCTCCCAAAAGTAAATAGACAAAACTTATACAATTTCCACCCTCCCTTACCAATAACCCCACCAAACCCTCTCACTATCTGGAATCCGCTATGCATGCTATCCTGAGCTTTTCTTTCCCATCCATCTCCCCATCACCCCGCCCTTAATGAGAACTAAGAATCTGCCTGCCAGAAAACCCAATGTAATTAGCAATTCTAACGAGAATATTAGAGGTTGTATAAGATTAACAATATTGAATGCAACCCTTGAGGAGTCTTAACTCTGTTATCTGAACATCAAGCTAGAAACCAAAATAAAAGAAATCGACATAACTTGAGGTAGACAGCCCGAGATTATGCTTAGGGAAGAGCCTGGGGGTATTTCAATTCTAATTAGGAAATGAAGAACATAAAAGAACCATGATACTCCAGAAAAGTGAGCGATTGACCTTCCCCAAGAGCTAAAGATTACAATCGGGATATGCCACATCGAGCGCTGCCTGAAAAGAAGGTAACATCAAAAGTAAAACTTTAGCGCCCACTTGTGACATCTAGTGGCATGATCAGTCTCTTTACAGGACCAGCACTCCACGAATTGTAATGGTCCTTCCTGGAAAAAAGAGAACCACAGAATGCTACACATTACCTATTAAACAAACAGCCTTCTAGGGCTAACAACCGGCACAGTACCCCCTTGTGATAAAAAAGGAAAAAAACAAGATTCACACTGAGTCTAAACTGAAATCAGTAACACTCTACAATTTTGAAGGAGACCTTCCTGTAAGACGTGCTTTCTGTGCTGTACCAGATAACACAAGGACCAACTAGGAGTTAGTTCCATCACAGGAAGACTTATTGGTAGCATGCAGCAAGTTCACCAGCTTTCAAAATAGTCACAGAGTGTCCCCTCGTGTATGAAAGTCTCCGGGTACCAAATCTTCACTGATCATAAATCAGAAACATCAAGCAAGTTCTAAATGTGAACACAGTGGACAAGTAGCTTCCCTTCAGATCCCACCTATTTTCTCAGCGGGCGGGGAACAGATCTGGGAAGGCCTTTTGCAGGGCAACTTTAGCACTCTCCAAGTCCTCAAAAGTCAACCAGGCTCCTGAAATAAGTACCTGCAGCCGTGCAGGGTACCCCATGCGAAATTTCACCTCTACAACAATAAGCTTTGAAACTAGAGGATGGAATAGGGTTCTCCGTTGCTTCACAGTGGCTGGTAAATCTTGGGTAATACGAATTCTTTTCCCCTCCCATAACACCTCCTGCATTTCTTTGATCTTCCCCATAAAATACTGCTTTTCCTGGAAATTCAAAAATTTTAATATTATGGGTCGGGGATAGGCGCCAGGTGCAGGCATCGGCTTAAGGACTCTGTGGGCCCTCTCTATGGTGTATGTCGAGCCGAAGGGGGAAGGACCAGCCAGCTTCACTATGAATTTTTGTATGAATAAGATGGTATTCGAACCTTTCTCTTCTCGGGTATCCCGATTATAACAATGTTGTTTCCGCGACTCCTCCCCTCTAAATCTTCTATCTTCTGCTCTAGTTTCTTTATTCTTTGGCGATTATCTACCACTTCACTGCTAGTGCGTTCTGTTTTTTTCTCCAGAGAAACGAGGTGAGATTCACTGTCCGCCATTCTAGTAGAGAGATCCTCTAGTGCTGTGGTAATCTGCTTTACTTCATTAACCACCAATTTAAGATCATCCCGAAATGGCTTCAATTCTTGCAGGAATACTTCGAGGGTAAGAGGAGTCACGTCCGGAGTAGGATTAACAGAGACTGCCCCCGTGGTTAGCCTAGTGCCAGTCGCCGATTGGGCCCGGGATCTTTTGCTGCCTTTTTCCAGCATAACTGGAGGGGTATGTTTCGGCATGGCGGGGCGCATTTCAGCTTCCATTTCCACCCGATCTGTTGCCCAGAGGCTCACTGTGTCAGCTAGTATAGTTATGGAGTGCAGCCAAGCGTAAAAAAACACCAATATAACTCCGAAAATAGCGCTAGGCGACAGGAGTGGAACCGGGAAGCAGCTACTCGTACCTCAGCATCACGTGAACCAGCTCCGTAGTCTCTACAGAACAGCTATGGTACTTCCTATGGCAAATGGCTGGGTGAGTCCCGTGGTCCCAGTTAAGACAGGGCTACGACAGGGGTGCCCTTTAAGCCCTCTGTTGTATGTTTTTAGCATAGCTCCATTATGACATTACCTGAATACCATTCCAAACATTCGACATCTACAGTGCCCTGAAGGGAATTTCCCCTTCCTTGCCACTGCTTATGCGAAAGATATATGTTTATTCCTCCCAGATGATACCATGGCAGAAAAAGCTGTACAGATTTGTGCTGCTTTTGGGGCCTTTTCAGAAGCTTCCCTGGACTTAGCCAAATGTCAGGGTAAAAGGTTTGGGTCTACAGGTAATGCCCAGGATACAGTAGCAGGCATTCAGATTGTCTCGACCCCTATTAAAATATTGGGGGTGTTATTCCAGGAAGACCAAATGGATCTAATCAATTGGTCACCCAAATTAGAACAAGGAAAGTCTTTAGCTACTAGCTGGAATCAGCATAAAATGAACAAAAAGAAAAGATTCTATCTTGTTAAGACCTTCTTAATATCTATTTTCTTACATATTAGTTATGTTTTTCCACCCCCTAAGTCACTGGAAACTACCTTATACAGCATTTTTTTAAAGCTGTGTGGAGCAACCGTTTGAATCCCATTAAACAGAATATTTTATATCTTTCAATACCTGAGGGAGGTCTTAATATGACTAATCCTTTGGTTTCCTTTTTTACTATGTTTAGTTTTGTAAACCTGAAACCTTTACTGTTTCATACAGGAAAGTGCTGGAGTCCTCTTTTCTTTTCTACCTACTGCCTGTGGTTTGGCAGGTGAGATAGAGGTCAGCTGCGGGGTATGGGAGCCATGGGACAAGCAGCTTCACAAGTGTGGCATATTTTCCTTAAAATGAAGGCCTGGAAAATAGCTAGTCAAATGATTCTAACAGGATATAGGAAACTTTTATATAATCATATTATTTCTCCTCATTTCACGGACCTCTGTCCTTCCCCTAAATGTCCACCGTCCCTTTTGTCATCTCTACAATCTTTTTTTTGAACAATAAATGCATCCCTCCTATGTGTGGGATGTCCACTGGCTCTGCTGTCACAAGAGGAAAAATGTTAAGGCCAATCAGAAACAAACAGATGAGAGATTATGTAGCAGACCGCGATGTACTCAAGCTCTTGAATCTGTGGAGTGTTTATTTTTTACATGTTCCTATATTGCAAATTTCTGGATATATCTAGCTTCTGAATGGCAGATGCTGTGTTTTGCTAATATAAATTATGAGACTTTAATTTATGGTTAATTTGCCCCATTCTGGAGGTGCTAGGATGTAAGCACTCTTCAGGTGATTCTTGCAGTTATATGCTGGCATATCAGGAATTCCAGATGTTTATTTACGTTACAACAGAAGCAGGTTGATTATATAGAATTGTTGTCCAAAATCATGTCAGACTTAAAAAGGATTTATGTGATGAACTTAATGATCAACAGTCAGTACTTTTTTTTTTTTACTATGCTTTTGTCCCAGCCAGCATCGGGATATCTGCCCTTTGCACGGCCCCGCCACCTCCAGCTCCAAAATGAGCCGTGCTCCCCACTGGCTTACCCCCCAGGGTGGGGTCACGGCACCTGCCTGCCAAGTTGTCATGGGCGTGAGTTCAGGTTGGAGGAGCCGGCCTGGAAGCCCATGGAAGGCGGTGAGGAGGGCATCATAGAGGTGCTGGCTGGAGATTTTTTTGTGTCCCCGAAAGGTCGTTGTTTTTCCTTGGGGGCGGGGACGTGCAATGATGTCCCGCTTCTGCCCGGCCCCCCTGGACATCCAGATGCCAGTTGCAGTGGATCCCCTGGCCTCTGCCAGGAGTCCGTAGTGCACCAGATGTTCATCCCCCCTCCCTCCGGAGATGGAGAGCAGTCCAAGGGACGCTCCATCCATCTCCCGGCTCAGCCCTCCAGCCACAGGTCCGTTTCCGAACCTGGGTTGCTGGCATCTGTCAGAAATCCAACTGCTGCGTCAATGAGCCGGCCATAGTCAGTACTTTTAAGAGCACGCAGGAGGAATCTCCCCTGGATTACAAATTCAGATGTCCCCATTACCTAAATGTTTGAATATTAAGCATTTTTTGTTATACTGATGGAAGTGTATGCCAGTTTTCTACTTTTTTTCTGACAGGTTTTTCCAAATTTCTTTGTTTTTGACTTTCTTTAACTCTGTAAAACAGGAAAACTAGTACAGCTGTTGTTTTTGCTGCTTTTCATTTTAGGTGGAGATACTTTGGAACTTTACAGTGTTGCTTGGGGATGTACTGTGTGATTCCACTGGGTTTTTTTTCTTTTTGGTTATGATATACGGTATATATATGCATTGTTGGTGATGTATTTATCTGTATGATTTTCTTTTCCCTAATAAACTCCCCTACTCGACTGTAGGGAGAACCTCTGGCCACCAAGATGGCCACTTCTGAGGAGACATCGAATAGAATGGATGTGCAGGAGGTAGAGGAGATATTCTCAACCTCTGCCTTGAAGCTGCCTGAGACTGACTTGTTCTTTGACACCCCCAGTGTACTGGATACAGAAAATAATAAATAGTTTTGGTGCTGCAAAATGCCCGGTTGGAGAAGTGCTTCTTAAGAACCCGTTCCTGTAGAAGTTAGATGAAGGAAGCCCTCAACCCCCTTGAAAATTCCAATAGTTTTAATTCATCCAGCAATTGTTGCACCCAGAATTAAAGAGTGTATTTTCAAACACTCCCTTATTGTGTTGTTAAATTTGTTAATATTTCAGGTCCATGTTTTCCCTTCTTCAGAACATAAATAGGCTGCCTTTAAAAATATATATATAATTAATTGTCTCATGTTTTATTCATTTTTTAAATTGCAAATTTCTTTATGTACCAGCACCTAAAAGAGCAGGGGGAATGTACCTGCTGTCTGACTTATGTTATTATGATTTCCTTTGGCTGATTTCTCTGAGAGCCTTATTTAGAAGAGGTTCCCACAAATTGTAACTGAAAAAGATAACTAAGAAAAAAAGGGAGGGGGCAGAACATTAGAAACATAGAAGTTGTCAACAGAAAAGGAACTCCTGGACCCACCCAGTTTGCCCTAAATTTTCTCTACCTACTGTGCCACCACAGACCCTGTTTGATCTCTGGCTTTCACATCCCCAGCCCTGTTACCACAGTCCCCTTGTGTCTATCCCATGCATGCTTGAACCCTGCCACCATTTTATTGCCCACCACCTCTGCTGGCAGGGTGTTCTAGATGTCCATCACCCTTTCCGTGAAGAGGTATTTTCTCACATCCCCTCTAAGCCTTCCCCACTTCCAGCTTCATATCATGCCCCCTTATCCTTGAACATCTCTTGCTATGTAAAATGCCACCCTCCTGTACCTTATTTATACCCTTGAGGTATTTGAATGTTTCTATCATGTCTCCCCTTTCCCTCCTTTCCTCTAGAGAGTACGCATTTAACTCTTTGAATCTTTCCTCATATGGCTTCTGATGCAGGCCATACACCATTTTGGTTACCCTCCTCTGTAGTGCCTCTACTCAATCTATGTCTTTCTGGAGATGGGGCCTTCAGTACTGGACACAGTACTCCAGGTGGCGCCTCACCATCGTTCTATAAAGGGGTAACACTACCTCCCTCTTTCTGCTGGTGATACCCTTCCCTATGCACCCCAGCATTCTACTACCACTGACTTGTCACACTGCTTTGCTACCTTCAGGTCACCAGTTATGATGACCCCTAGATCCCTTTCTTGTTTTGTGGTTGTCACCACCTCTCCCCTAATTGTTACATTGCCCTTGGATTTCTGTGCCCCATGTGCATAGTTTTGCACTTCTTGATGTTGAAGCCTAGTTGCCAAACCCTTGACCAATCCTCCAGCTTTTTCAGATCATCCCTCATCCCCCCCCCAGTGTGTCCACCCTGTTGCAGATTTTTGCATCATCTGTGAAGAGGCATACTTTCCCTTTCAGCCCTTCTGTGATGTGACTAATAAAGACACTGAAGAGTACCGGTCCCAGAACTGAGCCCTGTGGCACCCTGCTGGTTACTGTGCCATCTTCGGAGTGAACCCCATTTACCATCACCATCTGACTCCTGCTACATTGTCAATTTTGTACCCATATTAATATCTTTGGACCCACTCCCAGGGTACCCAACTTGTTTACCAGTCTTCTGTGAGGAACAGTGTCAAAGGCCTGTTATGTCTGGCTACTATAACTTATTTTAAAATGATGTATTTGCCATATAAAAATCAGTTTATTTCTTACCAAGATTGTTTAGTAACCAAGTTACCTTTGTGCTTGTTTGAAATGTCTCCATTCTGTAATCAAGATAAAGCTAGTCTTAGTGTTGTTTATTAAGTTTCAAATTTGTATGCTTTGAAAATATTTATTTTCAGTGTGGGACTAGAACCTACAACCTTCTGACTTTCAAACACTGAGATGCAGGCACATCTACCTGATGCAGCTGCAGCTGGGGGCACCCTCTACATCCATTACCCATTTGGATACAACTGTCAGCATTTTCAGCACCATGCCTGAGTGTGAAAACTAGGCATGTATTACAGCTCCAAGCATCCAACTTCAGATGCTACCCACCATGAGGGACTGAGTTAGGATAGGCCATTAAGAATTGTTGTAGAGGGCTGGCTATATGGAGCTGCATGGTAGGACACTGCTCTGGTATGTTTTTGACCCAGGTTTACATCCTGAGCTCAGGACAATGGGCTAAGGTCAGCAGGGAGGATATAAGGCAACTACATGAGACACTGTACTCCTAGGGGTGGGTTGAGCTGTACACCACTCAGGTGGCAGTTTCTGGTGGTGACATGGTGGTGGTACCATAGACAGCAAGGGGGACCATGCACTGTTAGGCACCCCCATACAACACAGCATGTGTGCTTCCATGGGAGGTGGGTGAAGAGAGGATAGGGAGCAGTGACTACTGCAAAGGGTGGAATGGTGAGCGAGCCATCAGAAGCGTTGCATTACTTACCTCCAATTAGACATGAGGACTGAATCTGATGTGGCTTGGCAAGACCTCCATATATTAATGGCCAAATGTTCAATGCTATTCAGAGAAGTCTTGCCTGTACTGCACTGAAAAATCAAGGAGCATTGCTGTAGAGTAGACTAAGACTCAACAAGCTTACAGCCTCACCTGCTAGTTGTGTTCGCACTAAAAAATTCTTATATTAGTAGACCACCGGGGACCCTGAGGAAGGGGCCCCCTCAGTCAAAAAACGTTGACCGTAGACTCCTGGTGGCAAATTTGAATACTAAAATTAAAAAAAATTAAAATTACTTTCCAACATTACAGGATTTTTGAGTCTTAGTGTACCCCACAGCAATTTTCCTTGATTTTTAGTGCAGTACAGGCAAGACTTCTCTGAATAACTTTGAATATTTGGCCATTAAATAAGCCAGGAAAGTATCATGGACCCACCCCCATTTGACCCCCCCATTTACACTGCAGCATGTGTGCTGCAATGGGGGGTGGGTGAAGAGAGAGGGTAAGGAGCAATGTAAAACCTGCCTAGCTCACTAGGTGATGGCACGAGCCCCCCCCCCAGTCAACCTGGCCTTTTACTGCACCTGATCATTCCCTCAACAATCTATGCAGGCTACAGCCATGCCTATAGAGGCAACACTTGGTGCCATGCAAGAGGAGGGGGGGGTGGGGGCACCTGGGTAAGTCAAGTGCTGGAGGAAAATAGTTGCTGCTAGAATGCTGCCACCAGTACTATTATGCCTTGCCCCGGTGTCTGTACCAGCTCTCCATGGCACTAGGTTACAAATAATGGCTTGAGTCATCAGATCAGATGGGGGACATGCTGGCTGGAGAATAAGAGACAGTAAGAATTATCAGGTTATGATTACTTTTGGGGGAAAATCTGTGCATGTCTTTTATATGTCTTTAATCTTAATCATGTCATATCTCACACACATAGAAGAACACCTTCTAATCTATAAGGCACCCTGTGGGCCCACAAATTATGCAGTGCTGTAACAAGTGCTGCAGTCAGCAATTAAAGTAAACTGCAGCAGTGCTGATAACACTATCTCTCTCTCTCTCAAGGCTGTAGGTTCAAGGCCCAGCCTTTCCGATGAGGTTTACAACACAGGAAATTGTTATGAGGCAACATTCCTGAACTTTGGTCTGCAACTCAGCACTTCTATTTTGCAAAGTCTGTTGATGGTCTTGTCCTTCAGTCCCAATGAACCACAAACACTCAGGCTGACACATTGCCTTGCTAAACTCGGCATGTCTGTGATCTTCATTCAAAACGGGTGCCCTCTGTGGCAACAGCATGGCCATGCAAGTTACCTCTGCTTTTACAAGCCCCATGAACTTCGAACCCCTTTATTAATAGTTTTATAATAAATATATATTAGTCAGTAATTGCTGGTGAGGAAAATCATGTCCTGACTCCTACACGCACCTTGTGTGTTGTGTTAAAATTCTTCTGTTCTTGGTGCTTCTTGTCATATGTTCTGTGGTATGTTAATGCATTTTGTTGAGTCTTTCAAATGTCTGCATCTGTTAAAAACTACTATGAATTAATTTATACGGTGAGCCTGTCAATTGTCTGTATCTGCTTAGTATCAACTATGTCATATATTCAGTCTGCACTGCAATGACCATTCTTTTCTGTAATATCCCCGGTCATGCCCGAAAATAGGTATTTGATTCTCCACTATAGTGCACCCACCTGTTAAATAAAAACTCAAAAAAAAAATTAAATCACTCTTCTCCATGGCCAAGGAAGCAGGCAGCAGTTGAAGCCCTAATCCTGGAACTATTTAAGTCAGATGCATGGCATGTTGCTGACCTGAAACAGGATTGGGCTTTAAAGAATGCAGACTGTGGCTAGATGTGTGCAGTATGGTACATTTAGGGCATTACTCACGAGTCAGTCCAGGGTACACGAGATTCACATGTTGCTGGCCAGTAGCACTCGTAATAAACCTGCCTGATCATAAGTCAAGCTCCTATGGGCTAAGAACATAAAAGCATAGAATCTGATGGCAAAAGAAGACTGATAGCCCATGCAGTCTGCCTATATTGATTGCCACCCTACCCCGAGCCCTGACCTAGTGCCTTGGTGAGTTATCAACCCCCTGCCCCCCTTCAGCTTTCTAGCCCTCCCGGGTTCTCCCAAGAGGGACTATGAGTCCCACAGCTGTCCCATCCATGTTTTCTTTTTTTGTCTTATTTATTTATGCTCCCCTTGAGCACTTGGCCAGCCATTCCTTCAGGCCGCCTAGGCCTACTGCTGCCATGTTCCTTCTCCATCCGCTGCCCCAGTAAGTGCTGTGATCCAGGTAACTCAATGTATCCCTTTGTTGGGAGGCCTCCTCCCCTGTGGGGGACAACCAGGGGAGGAGAGTCACCCATAGGCATTCTGCATATCCCGGGTATGGTGGGGGCATTGTTGCAAGCAGGGACCAGCTGCCATCATCCGAGTGGCTAAGCAGTGAATTTTCCAATTTTCTTTCGACCCACCCACCCACCACTCTCGAAGTGGTCCAGCCACGGCAGCATCCAAGGGGTGGGCATTCAGCTGTGCATAAAGGACATATGCCACCAAGAATACTAAACACTAGCCACCACCAGGAGCTGACAAACAGTGGTCTGGGACCCCCCCCCAGGAGGGAAGTATCCAAAGGACGCTCTAAACTTCCTCCCTACCGGACACTACTCCCGATGTCATGCTCAGGGCACGAACCCAGGCTGCCAGCATGCTGAGCCAACATCCATCGCTCTCTGCCATGGAGCCGGTGTATCCCATCCATGTTTGAACACATTAAGGGTCCTTGCCCCAAAGACCACCACCAGTAATCTGGTCCAAAACTCCACAGCCCTTTCAGTAAAGAAAAACTTTCACGTATCCCTCTTAAATTTACCTCTCATCAATTTCCCATCATGCCTCTTTGTGACTGCATCTCTGTTTATTCACATACGTGGATCATGAGCTGCTGTTTGATAGTCTCAGAGAATACTGTGGAATCACTGGCATGGTCATCAGCTGGTTTGAGTCCTCCCTCAGAGACAGGACACAGAGGGTGGTGATAGAAGAATTTCTGCCTCACTAATGAGTTCTCTTCCTTGTGGTGTACCCTGGGGTCGATCATCACGCCTATGTTATTCACTGTGTATATGCTGCCCTGGGTGAGATAATTAAACATTACAGACTGGTTTCCACTGCTATGCAGATGACACCCAGTTTTTTTAATGATATCTTGGAGAACACCTGTGAGTGGATACTTATTTGTAGGTTCCGTGTCAGTTACAAGAAGAAAGTGAACAGGCGCATGTCATTACATACAAGGCATTACATTACAAGCAAGCACAAAATTGCATTGGTGCAAAACAACACATTACAAGCTAGGTAGACAATAAATTGGTGTGGATTACAAGATTGGGATAGCATTTAACTTAAGGTATAACATTTAGGCATTGCTTCAGCATTGATGAGAAGCTGCCTGCATCAGAGAGTTATGGCTGCTTATGGGGGGAGAAACAGATTGGAGAACAAGCCCAGCTACAGCATAGTGAAGTGTATGCCTGCGTAAGTGGTTAAGAACAGATTTAAGGAAGGTTGGAGACAGTGGGGCTAGGAGAGCAACAGACGGGGGCATGAAGGCAGGGACAGAGAGTGGAAAGGAGCCCAGTGGGGAGGGAGGGGTAGATGGGGGTGGGACAATGAAGTGCTGTAAAGGTAGGTGCTCCTAGGATTAGGCGAAACACTAAATACTACTGCTTTGTGGTGGACCAGGTTTAGGAGAGTTGTTTTGGTCATCATGAATGGCCAACGGAGTCAGAATTGTCATCTGTGGCAAGGTGCTGTCTGAGCTTTCGCTTGAAAGCACCAATGGTTGTGGCATCAGAGATGTCTGAAGGAAGGGCATTGGTACAGTGTGGTACACAGTAGTAGAATGCACCGTGACCCTGTGCAGTATGGCATTTAGCTTCACTGAAAATTTGGCTGTGGGTGCTTCTGGTCAGCCTGGCACTTACATGGCACATGAGTAGATTCTGGACTCCTGGTGGCATCAGATTTAGTGCGATTTTTTGAGCCAGTAGACAGGTATGGTACTTACCTCTGCTCTTTAGCTGGAGCCACCCTGCCTGTGAATAGAGCTCACAGGTGTGAGTAAGCCTTGCAGTACCTGTGAGGAGTCGGCAGGCCTTATTAAGGGACAGAGAGATGCGATGGAAGGCTGAGTCTGGTGCAGAACCATAAACTGCAAGGCTGTATTCAACGAGGGTAACAACTGAGCTGGTGATGGCCATGTCAAGTGCAAGGCTCCTAGAATTCTGCAGCCGCAGAATTTTGTGCAGAACTTGCAACCTACCGCAGAACATCTGCAGTGCCTCAAAATTCACTATCCTTGGTGGTTCTTTATTAATATTCCTGTTTATACATAGAATCTGGTTCCCTTCCCCTCTTTTTATATCTAAAACCCCTCTATGCTCAGAATGGGATGTTATCGGTGCTATAACATCATACATTAGCTAATCAAATGGCTGCATTCTGCCACAGAAATGAATAGTTACTTATCTACCACAGCTGTCACTGCCAGAGACAGTCTCACAACACATCAGGTACAATGATATTTGTTCAACTTACATGACTGCCTAATACAATTTTCAGTCTTGCGTTATTACACTAGGGCCAACTTAAAACCTTGAGAATAGCATAGACCTGTGAATTCCATACCTTACTTTGTATAAGCTTATTTGTGCCTTTAAGCTATAGAGATGCCATCTGAAATGAATAAATGGTAAAATTAATTAACCTGTCATTTTTAAGAAAATTAATTATGCCCAGAAAAGTAGAATATAATACTGTGTAGACCTGTTGAAAGAATAGACCTTTTAAATAAACAGTTGCGCTGTACATATTTTTGCCAAGGTTATTGATTACATATTTTCACTGGGTGATAGAATCACCTAAAAGTTTTGGAAAAATGTTTTGTGCAGGGCCAGCTGTTGGACCAAATGGTAGCATGCTGTGTTCCCGTGCTGGCAATTTAGGTTCAGAGACGAACTCTGGGAGCTGACTGGGCAGCACAAGGACTGGGGGAGCACACCACTGCTCTGAGCCTAGGAAGGTATGGTGCAATGTTCTTTCACATGGGGGACACATTGTGATGGGCTGGAGAGCTTTATCTCACAATGGTTTCACATGCATGTCATGGCCTGATGGTGTTACACAGTGTGTCAGGGAAGCAGGCTGGCATGAAAAATGAGTATTGTAATATCTCCTCTTTTTTGTTTATTCCATTTAAAAAGGGACCTGTATGAATGAGGATACTATTTCATGGAAATTAAACACACACACATATATATATATATTAATTATAGGGACGTGGTCGCACCCCTATATTTAGGTTTATGAAGGCAGTTCTATGTTAAATTTGAAATTTTGCACGTTAAAAACTTTGCGATGGATTTGCATGAAATTTAGTAGGTTCAGTGGGGCATGTCAGATGTCTTGATCCTACAAATTTTGTTTTGGTCGGACTTAGGTTGTTGCGTACCAAAATGTTAAAAAATGCTCTTTTCACCAGATATGTGGGCAGTTTTTCGGATTTTGTCCATGGTGCTGCATAGCCATTGTGTGGCGTGCTGCTCTGTGACTTGGCTCATATGAAAGAGCATGGGTCAAGGGACGTGCCTCTTTTAGTTTGGTGAAAAATATTAATCCATTCAAAAGTTATTAAACTTTTATGTTCCCATTATAAGTCAATGGGAACATTTATATGGTTATTTTGTGAAAGAAGAATGGGTTTTGGCTATCTATCCCTCCTCTTCATCAAAGAATTTGCAGGCTCGTGATCAAAGAATCTTTGATCATGAGGAATTCCTTGATCGTGATGGCCACCATCTTGTTTTCATTTTTACGGTCAGAAAAAAATCAAATATCTCTGCTCAGGGGTCATTCCTGAAGTAAAACATGGATGGGTTTTACTCAGGGGGCTTCGCTCTATCGAGCTATGGCTGTGGTTTCTTTCAAACTTGTCAAAAGGTAGAGTTTTGAATGTTTTCATTCTTTGATCGTGGCTCGCTAAAGATCTTTGATCGCGAGATTCTTTGACCGCAATCTTTGATCGCGAGGGTGCGACTAGATGGGCAGTTGAAAAAATCAATTTTCTCAGCTCAGTGGTAGGTTATTAAGACAAATGAGGGTGGGTTTTGCTCAGGGGGCTTCATTCTATCGAGGCATGGCTGTGAATTCATTTACTTTTGTGTAAAAATTTACGTTCACCATTTTTTATTCTTTGATCGTGAGCCTGCAAATTCTTTGATCGCAAGATTCATGATTGCGATCTTTGATCGTGAGGGAGGGACTAGATGGCCAGATTTATAATGACCAGATAGCCCAATTTAACAATTTTTTAAAATTTAATATCTCGGAAACTGTTTGGTCTTTTCACTTGAAATTTGGAGGGTGCTGACGGGATGTCCTGTAGATGTCAATTTTGGTATCGGGCAGTACATTTTTTGTGGAGATATTGTGTGGCACGGTTTACGTTCTGTAGACAGCATTTTCCATTGTGGTTCTGGCTTCAAATTTATATGGTAACTATCCTTACTGCCATGGATGTACTTTCAGTTGTTAGGTGCATAAAATATAAACAGCTGTGGAATTCAGCAGAAATTTGCAAGTTGGTGGAAGCGCGGAGCCCAAAGGGCCTGCACTAACACCAACTTGCGTGACTTTCTACTTTTGTATTCTATCTCAAAAAGTAAGGAAATTCTATGCAAAAAAACTTCGTTAACGCATCACTTAGGGTTAAAACATAAAAATACATTCAAATGTGTGTGTGTGTATATATATATACATATATATATAGTGAGAAAGAGATACTATATATATATATATTCTATGAAAAAAACTTTGTTAATGCATCATTTAGGGTTAAAACACAAAAAGTAAGGAAATGAAACATTTAGGGTTGCCCCTTCCCCCCTCGTGGACCTGCCCATCATCCCTGGAGTGACAGCTGATGGGGTGTGTCATTGGTGTTGTGAGGCCTAAATCTCAACCCATTCTTCTTTACTGTGGCTTGTGAATATGATTACACATGGAATGGGGTGAGATTTAGGCCTCACAACCCCAATGACACACCCCATCAGCTGTCAATCTCGGGATGATTGGCAGGTCCATTGGGGGGCAACTCTAAACATTTAATTTCCTTACTTTTTGTGTTTTAACCCTAAATGATGCATTAACAACGTTTTTTACATAGACTATATATATATATATATACAGTATATAGTATCTCTTTCTCACTATATATACAGTATATATATATACACACATACACACACATTTGTATGTATGTTAGTATGTTACAGATTGCATATAAATATATAAGTGAGACACAGTGAAGACCTCATGATTGGTATAGACAGCATGAGTACAGAAATACCTTATTTATCATATAAGGTCCCCTCTGCGCATTTCATTTATGCAATAGGCTAGGACCTTAGGGGATATTTTTTTTTTTGCTTTTTTAGATTATAAAATTATTTTTATAAGTCTGTTTTTTTTTAACTAGTATTACTGTACTTTCCTCCCATCCTGATTGCTATAACCATTGCTTTGGATGTGAAGTCAGAATAACAAGCTGACACTGTGATGTGGTAGTTTGTAAGTGCAGTGGAACTGCGGCAGAAATTACAAACCACTGCCGCAGAAGTTCTGTGGGAAATTGAAATCTACAGAACTTGGTCCCAGTGTGCTGTGGAAAAGTAGGGGCCTTGGTTAAGTGCTTCATATGTAAGGCTGTGCTTGTGGTGGTGGAGTATCCTGATTCTGGAACTGATGGCCTTGGCTGTGTTGTCTATATGCTGTGCATAGGACAGGATAGAGTCAAGGGTGATACCCAGGTACTTAAAGTACTGCATGAGGTCCAGCACATGACCACTGTTGTTCAGGATGGATAGTGGGAAGGTCCTGTGTTTGCTGTGGGTGCTGGAGCACAGTAGATCATAGTCTTAGTTTTCTTGTAGTTAAGGATTAGTCTGTGCTCCTTAAACCATGTTTCAGCAACAGCACATCCTAGTTGGAGCTTGTTTTGAAGTAGTTCGGGGTTGGGGTTGCAGGTGAAAATGACAACATTATCAGCATACAACAGCATGTGACTGGTGCAAGAGCCTGGAAGTTTATTTAAGAAGATACTGAAGAGAAGGGGCCCCAGTATTGATCCCTGGGGGACCCTGAGCGAACAGGTTTGCTATCCAAGACAGTGTCCCCAGTCTTGACCCACTGTGAGCGATTGCTGAGATAGCTTTTAAACCATAGAACTGTATCAGAAGAGAGACTGGTGTCGGCTAGCTGTTCAAGGAGGAGTGTGTGGTGAACCGTATCAAAAGCTTTCGATAGGTCGATGAAGGTAGCCCCCACTAGCTGCCCTTGATCCAGGGCTTGGTGGATATAACCAGTGAATTCCAACAGGGCTATGATAATGCTGTGTCCCGCTCGGAACCCCTGTTGTTTTGGGCATAGGGGTTGGTGCATGTTTAGGTATTCCACAAGCTGATCTGCCATTATCTATTCAAGTGCTTTAGAGAGTGGCGGGAGTAAGGAGCCCGGTCTGTAGTTGTTCTGTAGTGCCTGGTCTCCACTTTTGTGAACTGGTGTTATGGAAGCCAACTTCCAGAGCTGGGGAAACTGAGAGTGGTGGAGGAATAGGTTGATGATGGTGGTCAGGGGGCTTAGTATGATGGTGGTCTGGGGGCTTAGTACTTCAGCAAGTGCCATAGTGATGAACTTAAGGTTGAGGATGTGTCCACTGTGCCTCGACTTGCACAGCACCTTCTCAAGGTACTTTCTAGCCTCAGTAGTGCTGACTTCTTTAAAGTAAAAAAGTGGACAGTTCTCCATAGGGGAATGATCACCCATTGGGTGCTTCTGGACTGGAGAGTCAAAGTAGTTTGCTGGAAGTACTCCACTTAGGTCTGTGAAGGCAGTATTTAAGGCATTTGCTATTTGGAGTGGCTCCACTGTTGGTACATCATTGACCAGGAGCACGGAGGGGTCTGTTTTTGGATCCCTTGCCAGTAATATCACTGAGGTTGTTCCATAAGGATTTGCTGCAGTTCCAGGAGTTTAAGAGAGCTTCCTTATAGTAGGAGCATTTTGCTAGATGTATAGCTTTTGTGCACTTATTTCTTGCTTTTTTATGTAGTTGGATATTGGCAGCTGTACCATGTGTGTGTGCAGTTGTATTTGTTTTTTACACCTGAGATGCTTGATGCAGTTGAAATGGTTAATTTGTGTCTGGCCAAGCTCCAGGACTGGATTATACCCAGTTGACTGAGACTCAGCCCGGGAAAGATGGAAGTATTAGTGACTGAAACTGTTCAATGGTGGGGTGTGGAAGCAACGGAGGAGGTGCCTTGCCTTGTGCTCGGTCCCTCCAGTCTGGTAGCTTCTGCTAAGGTGAAGAATCTGGGAGTCATTCTGGATCAGAGGCTGATACTTGAGGCTCAGGTGTCAGCTGTAGTCTGGAGTGGCTTTTATCATTTTAGGAACATCGCCAGGATTAAAGCCTTGATGTCCCCAGATGACTTGCCATCACTGATACATGCTTTTGTAACTTCCAGACTTCACTGCTGTAATGCTCTGTACCTTGGGGTAGGTAGAGGACTCCTAAGATGCCTGCAGCTGATGCAGAATGCAGCACCCAGGTTGCTGATGGGCCTCCTGAGGTCCTAGCATGTGACCCTCGTCCTTTGTGACCTGCACTGGTTGCCGGTGAGTGGCTTATCATCTTCAGGGTTGTTTTGATGACCTATAAAGCCCTATATGGATTGGATGCTGGTTATCTGAGAGACCCCTGACTCTTTACCATACCTCTGTACCTCTCTCAGATGGGCCTCCTAGTAGTTAAGGTGAGGCTAAAGTTATTGGGCGATCATGCTTTTGAGGTAGCCAGCCCAGCTCTCTGGTACACACTCCCAAGATCCTTAAAGGGAGGGCCCCCTCGGTGGAGGCCTTTAAAAGAGGGGCCTAAAGACTTATTTGTTTAAGAAGGCATTGCAGCCACCTAACTGGCCTCCTTGATAAATCCAAAAACACACCACGAGCAGTGGCTATCTGTCCATGCTGCACTTCCAGAGGTGGCTCACCTCCACAGAAACACTTTTTTATATCATTAATTTTAAGAATTTTCATAAATATATGTATATTCTCATTTTTGAACTTTATTTAAACAACTAATGTGAAAGTCTCTTCAGTATCCATATTTCAACTCGTAAACCTGTTATTTCTTCTTTAAAAAGGGTTTTATGTACCATTTGTCATTCAGACCTGTTGGTTTTACAGTTTTGAGTTTAAATATGCACTTGTTCTCCTGTTGTAAGAGCATATTGGGTCGGTCCCCTCCCAAAGGGGGTGGTGGAACCCATTCAATGCCCATGAACGGCAAATCCTTGGGGTAGGAGTTATGACACCGAGTAAAGTGTGTTCCTACTGGGGTATCCTGGCGTTCATTTACAAGCGACCTAACATGCTCCTGGATATGTTGCTTGATGGGTCAAATTGTTTTCCCTATGTATAGAGGATTGCAAGTACACCAAAGGGCATACACTACATAAGCAGTGTCACATGTTATCATTTGTCTAATGTTGACTCTAAGTCCATCTATCTTAGGGTGTTGGAACACTTTGCCAGGACGGGAAAACTTACAAATGTTGCATCTGTTGCAACTAAAAAGCCATTTGTCCTTTTTGATAGCCTGGCTTTCACTGGCTGCCTCCTTTTTTGAGTGACTATGATCAATTTATCCCTCAAATTACAGGCTCTGTTGAAGGCGACTCTTGGCTTGTTACCCACAGCTTCTCCCACTTCTTCATCCCCTAACAAAATTGTCCAATTTTTTATAAATAATATTGCCAATTTGGCCTGCTACTTCATTATGTTCTGTAACAAATGTACAGGGGATGTGAGCATCTGGGGGCATTTGAGGGCCTAGAATGTGACCCTGGTCCTTCGTGATCTGCACTGGTTGCCGGTGAAGTGGCGTATCACCTTCTGGATCACTTTGCTGACCTTTAAAGCCCTATACAGACTGGGTGCTGGTTATCTTAGTGACCCGTGACTCTTTACCATACCTCTGTGCTCCTCTGACAGGCATCCCATAGCAGTTAGGGTGAGGCTAAAGTTATTGAGCGATCATGCTTTTGAGGTAACCAGCCCAGCTCTGTGGAACACACTCCCAAGATCCTTGAGGGAGGACCCCTCGGTGGAGCCCTTTAAGAGGAGCCTAAAGACTTATTTGTTTAAGGAGGCATTTGCAACCACTTAATTGGCCTCCTTGCAATGGTTGCCACTTTTACTGAGATTTATTTATTCATGTTTTAATAATTTTAGCTGTTATTTATGAGTCATCTATTTATGTGGTTTCGATTGCATGTTTATGTGTTTATCACTGGGTTAGTTATGCTTATTGATGTTGTAAAGCACTCTGAGCCTCATGAAATGGGTGCTAAATAAATAAATCGACTACTACTACAATTTCTAACAAACTGCTCCACACAGTTTATCCAGTTTGTACCCTTAAGGAACTTATAAGTCTCAGTCATGTTCCCCCCTCTCCCATCTGACCCCACAGCAAGTCAATGTTCAGTGCTGTCAGCCATTCCTCACAGGATCTGCCCTGCGGGCCCTGAATCATCTTTGTGATCCTTTGCTGCACTGACTCCAACCTATCGATGTTCTTTCACCGGTGAGGGCTCCAAAACTGGGCACAGTACTCCAGGTGAGGCGTCACTAGTGATCTGAATAGGGGCAGTATCACCGCACCACTCCCACTGCCCCAAACCCTCCCTATACACCCCAGCATCCTAAATGCCTATATGGCCTATATTGCACAGGCTTGTTTGCTTGAGAGTCACTGAGGATTACTCCCAGATCCCACTCCTCTGCTGAATTAGCCAGTTTAACCACTTCCATCCAGTACTCCATGCATGGGTTCTTATTCCCTAAGTGCATCATCTTGCATTTCTTGGAATTTAATCCCAACTACTAGACATCTGACCACCTTTCAAGCCTTTTAAGTCCCTTTGAAAGCGCCTTAATTCTCTCCTCACTGTCTACCTGGCTCAGAGTTTTGTGTCATCAGTAAAGAGCTGTCTCATTCCCTGAATACCTTCCCTTGTGTCACTAATGAACATATTAAATAGCACAGGTCCCAAGACTGACCCCTGTGGCGCCCCACTTGTGACCCCCTCATCCCTATATTTGACCCCATTTACTACCACCCTCTGCTGCCTTCCACCAGCTTGACTTATCCCTTCTCTACTCCTAAGTCCTCCACTTCTTTAAGCAGCCCCCAGTGTAGCATGTAATCAAAAGCTTTGCTGAAGTCAAAGTACAGCAAATCCACATGTGGCTCCTGTCCACCACCCTGGTGACCCAGTTAAAAAAACTTGATCAGGTTGGTCTCACGTGACCTTCCTGACACAAACCTGTGCTGCTTGCTGTATGGCAAAACATTTTCTTCTAAGCAGGCCACTGGGATTTCCTTCATCATGGTCTCCATCAGTTTATTCATGATGGAGGTAAGATTTACCGGTCTATAGTTGCATGGGTCCTCCTTGTCCCCACCTTTGTGGTGTGGGACTATGTATGCAGTTCTCCAGTTGGCACTATCCCCTCTTCCCAATGAATTGCTAAAAAGCTGGGTTAAGAGCTCTTCCAGCTCTCAAAGCTAGTTCCCTAAGTACCCCCTGGTACAGACCATCCAGGCCCAGCACCATGTGTACCCTAAGACCTGCCAACCGTTTCCTTGCTCACTTAGCCATGATCACTACCCTCCCTATTTCCTGTACCCCCCCCCCGCTTGCTCCCACTTTCTGGTAAAGGTCCATCATCCTCAACCATGAACACTGAGCAGAAATAATTGTTTAGAACACTGGCCTTCTGCTTGTTGCTTCCAGCCACTCTCTTGCCTTCAACTACCCTGACAATACCCTCCCTTAGTCATCCTTTTCTCCTGAAAGTATCTAAAAAATCCCTTTTCCCCTTCCATCATGCACTCAGCAATCCACCATGCATTCAACAATTTGCAGCTCTGTGTCTCCCTTTGCCCTCTGTACCAAAACATCACCTCTTTTAGTTTGGCCTGATAATCCAAACAGTCTTCCCAATTCTCCTCCCCTTTGGCCACATGGTACCTAACTCCACTGGTTGGGGTGGGGGGGGGATTCTGAAACAGTTGGAGGAAATGGAAGTGATGACCTGGTGACATCAAGGGGTGACAGCATGAAGATGGCAGCTAGAAGAGTCTTAGTGGTGAGGGAATCTATGATCAGGGGAGTAAAGAGAATGGTGGGAGGAGGAAGGAGGGGTGTGGAATGGTCAGGTGAATTCCTGGGGCATCAGTCATCGGGGACAAAGACAGAATAGGGAGGATATTGGGGGGGAGTTGGGGGTACTGATACACTTGGGTACCAACAATCTGGCCAACCACCCTGAGAAGCAAGTGAAGCAGAACTTTCAGAGGCTGGGAGACAGATTGCAAGTACACTCAGACCCCATGACCTTGTCTGAGGTCATCCATGAGTGAAGCAGGGAGGGAGGAAAAGACAGAGTTAGGTGGAAATAGGTTGAGGAGTTAACTGGGTGGTTAAAGAGATGGTGTCCAGAGAAAGAGATTCCACTTTTTTGTCCAAATGTTAGACCGCAGCCGTTAACTCCGTGATTGCCTTTGGACTTCCAGTTTTGACGTGCACAAGATGGCCACTTAATCACTCAGCTCTTCACCACGAGTTCTACACACCAAAGAAAAAAAATAATAATTTTGCATCTTGGTGGGAAAAATTTATTTTCATTAGTGCTATTTCCGCTGAAATGAATCAAACTTTTTCTGACAAAACAGGCTAAATTTTTCCTGTCAAATCCATCTTGTAAAGTTGCTGCCCAAAGACAGATACAGCTTCCGGTGACGTGGCCCCAGTCTTCTCAGTTCACCAAGAGATCTGCAGAATGTTTGAAAACATACTGCAGACAACTCTGACAGAAATGCCTTCTCCCAGATAGAACAGAAAATGCAGACTTTATTCCTGAGAGTTACTAATATGGAGGGGACTCTTAAACAGATAGACTTATGGGGGAAAAAAACAAAAAGTAACCTGCTTCACATGAAGAGAGCTCTTTCTTATATGGGACAAAACAGATGATCTGGAAAGTCAGTGTCATAGGAATAATTTTCAGAATGTCGGGGTGCCCAAGGGTGCAGAAGGCAGGAATGTGGTTGACTTCATGCAGCACCACATTACAAATGTATTGAGTCTCAGAAATCTACCATTAGAAATTCAAAGGGCTCACAGAACACTCAAGCCCAGACCTAAAGCAGGGGAAAGACCCTGTCCCACTATAGCCTGGAACTTTGGTATACTGTGAAAGAACAGATTTTAGCCATGGCAAGAGAGAGAGAGAGGTACCTTGCTTTGACATGGCCATTATATGTCTTTCTACCAGGACTATTCAGCACGTCTGAATAAACAAGCATTTGTCAATGCCAAATGTTGCTTGCTTCTATGTGCTGTTTAGGTATTTGGAAGTCATTGGAGTGCAAATATTGAAATTTATGAACTTACGAAGGCAAGTAGGAACTGCGAATGCACGTCAAGAAAACAGTCATTTTTAGGAATTGTCATCCAAATTTTCAACATAGCCATTTTAAGACCTCTGCTCATGAACAGTGTCACTGTGATTTTGTTAATGTGTCCCATACATTGAGTTTGCACACCGACTGAGCCATTTAATAAGCTACATGAAAGTAGGAAACACGTTTTGGGCAGGATGTGAAAATGACAGCTGTACTGCTCATAAGGAGGTGTGGTAAAATGGCAATGTTGAAAATCTGGAGGAAATATTGAAAATTTAACTTATGAGCGCATGTAGGAACTGCGCAACGCACTGGAAACAGTCATTTTAGGAATTTTTCACCAAATTTTCAACATAGCCATTTTAAGACCTGTGCTCATGAACAGTGTCACTGTGATTTTCTTAATTTGTCCGTGACATTGATTCACACACCGACTGCACCATTCTCGCTACATGGGCAGAAACACATTTTGGGTGAGATGTGAAAAATAACAGCTGTACTACTCATAAGAAGGTGTGGTAAAATGGCAATGTTGAAAATCTGGAGTGAAAATATTGAAATTTCATGAACTTACGAGCCTGCGTAGGAACTGCGCAACGCACACTCGTAAAACAGTCATTTTTTGGAATTTTGGCACCAAATTGTCAATATGGGTTTTTTGGGACCCCTTCTCATGAATGATGTCACTGTCATGGCGGTATTCAAGCCCAAAGGGTGATTTCACAGTCACTGCACAGTCACTGCGCAAAATCACCCTTCGGGCCCGAATAACGCCATGACGATCGACATCATTCATGGAAGATCCCAAAACTCCCATGTTGGTTGCAAAATCCCAAAATGCCTGAGATATCAACAAAGTTGAAACCCCCATCTAGCCCATTATACAGCTTACCGGCATTTACTCAGTTCGTGGTCGGCTTTGAAGAGTGCAGACGTGTTCCCGGTCCATCAAGATCGTCCGCACGGAGTCCAGAGGTAAGTATGGGGTGAGGGGTGGGAAGGCTGGGTGAGCAGTGGGTGGGTGCGGGTTGTGGGAGCGGGGCTGGGAGACACGCCCAGGACCGTTTTTCGCTTTACAGGCTTCAAAAAAGACGCTGTGGACGCTTGCCACGCTGGGTGGGCCCCAGTGTGGCACAAGGATGTTGGGGGTGTTCAGCCGACGGGAGATTGGGCACCCGTCGGCCATAGGACTGCTTGCCACGCTGGGGTGGGCTCCCAGCGTGGCACCTACTACTGGGGGGGCGCATCTCAGCCGGCGAGGGTGGGCACCCGTCGGCTATACAGTGTGTGCGGGGCACACACGCCTGTGGGTGGGGAGCTGCACGGAGCAGCCTCTCATCGGTGCTCACTGGGAAGCGAGATCCCTTTCAATCAGAGGCCACTGCATTTTGGAGCGTGTCATAGACAGCTCCAAAATGCATTGGCTTACAGGGGCCGCACCTGCCAGCACACTGACTGAATTGGAGGAGGAGGTGACACACCTCCGAAATCTCCGATGATGGCACTATGTTTCTTGCACATGTGTGCAAGCAACATAAAAATGGGCCCCCTTCAGTGATATCCACAAATCCTTACAACAGCTGGGAGCAAGTACAAAATGACACACCCTGCCAATTTCAAACTTGAACGAAATGGGGTATTTCATGAGTTTGTAGACCCGCAAGAAACAGTAGCCTTCATTAGCAGAAATGGGCCAGCACCGCATAAGGGCACTCAAGTGTTTGCCATGTCCCAGGGCCACTCTTATGCCCCACCCCCACCAAGGAAGCTGTTCATGACATGGACACGCAGCTATATTTGCCCACACTCCCTCAACCAGCATGGCCCCACCTGAGCAATGGCAGAGATGCAGAAGCAATAACAAAAAGTCAGAGTCCCTCTCTCCCTCCCTACCAAGGGCACCAAGACTGTGGAAACAAGCTACCACAGCCAGAGTTGGGGTTCTAGAGGATCCCATTGTGAATCTTCCTCATTGGAGTCCCACCAAGATCTACTGCCCCTCCTGTTCCTCTTTGCTGATGAGGACAAAGCGGGTCCTTCACCGCCGAGACACAGTGCAAATTCTAAGTCTGATTAACACCCAGCCTCAAACTCTGGACTGCCATCTGTCCCCTCTTGGGGGGACATCGTTCAGCTGGTACCAGTCGACACAAGCCCCACATCCACTAATAACTGCTAGGGCATGAGGGCATACACTCAGACCAGACTTGTCTCCTGAACAATTGTGAGAGTGCATCAGACTGCCATGAGCCCATGATCAAACCGTCTGTATTCTTTATATTCTATTGTTGGTTAATTACAGTGAAGTGGCTGCTGTTGTTGTAAAAGTTACTAGTATTCCCTGTCTGAAAGAGATGAAGGGGATAGCTTTGTGTGCACTTCAGGGAGGGGTTGAGGGTTTCTGATTTTCATAGACCCATTAGGGGGACACACATTGCTTTATACTCAATCCACTAGCCCTGCACATGATTGAGTACTTGCAAGGACAACCTGGACATTAAGATGCAAAAGACACTAGCATTTCACAACCTCAGTTGTCATGGCTACTCTACAAGGAGCACTCCCTGTCACCTCAACTATAATCCCAGTCCCTTCAGTGCCCTCCCCCCCATTAGGCGACGCTGCGACCAGCTGTCCCATGGGGACTGTGGCTATTCTCTCTGATGCATATACAGCATCCTTTTGAACACCGAGGGATGGGTGACTGTAAGTGCTCATTCAGCCAATACCATAAAGGCAGCGTGTCAGCATGGAGTTAAGTCTCTGGTACTGTAAGTGACCGGTGAGGCTCCACTGATGTGTTGTGGAGGGAAGGAGGGGAGGATTATGAGCATTTGGGAAAATGAACAGTTCCTGCTGCAGAGTTTGCAATCCACATATTTTTTTCTGCTGGAATTTTCTCTCCCCTTCAGGTTTAATTTACAAGTGATATGTTATGTTCATGCTCTAATACCAGGGGAACTGTAATTTACAAGGTCAGTTTTCAGGTGTCCCAGCCAGCTACTGCTGCCACTTCATAGCCTGGCTTCAGTTTTCCTGGCACTTTTAGATTGCCCAGGTTGATCAGCATATCATTACATGTGGGAGTCACCTATATCTTGACTCAGTCTGCCTTTCACTCTTACTTTACCACCTGCTGCATCCCTCCTCCTTTACGCAGTCTCCCCTGACACATTATGGGGCTGCTTCATGAGAACTGCCCCTTTCTTTACTGTATTATCTATTCTTATTCTCCTTTTCTTCCTCTACATGATGTCCATGTGGAGTACCAAAACAGGCTAAATACTGCGCCCCAGCCCTACCGCACAGGGAGTGTTGCAGGAAATAGCTGGAGGGCACCTATTAGCTAGCACACAATGGTGTACAACTTTCTGGGCAAGCTGCAGAATGTGACTGCAATAAGGTAGATCTGCCCCCCCTGTGGAGCTTGCACCTCCCAGCGTGTGGTCCCACAGGCATGACTGGCAGTATGATAATTTTCCCCTCCACACCTGTGACCCCTAGCATATGCTTTCAAGGCAGAACATTTAGGCAGTGCATAATCAGCAATGATAGCACTGCGCGGGCCAGTGTGGCTGGCTGACTGGGCAACTCCAGTGCATGATATCTCAGAGCAGTTACCATGCAGTCTCAGGTCACACATGTGAACCTTCCTCTGTCTGTCTCTACAGGACTGTAGCTTCAGCTTCTCTGCTGCATGCTAATCCACTTGAGAAGTGGATTGGATCATGCTACTAGCACAAGGAGGATGCATTGCTATGGGTAAGAGACTTCCTCATTTGAAACAGCTCTGCAATAACAGTAGACTCTGACGGAGCACAGGGAGGTGACAGTAAACATAAAGTTTATTGGGAAAATGGACTGATGTATACTCAGGCTGTGAAGACGGAGGAAGGGGTGATAGGCAGGCAGCTTACCATTCCCCAGGGGTATCGTGAGCTGTTGCTCTAGATTGCACATGATATTCCCTTGTCTGGTCACCTGGGAATTGCATGCACTATGCAGTGTTTGGCCCAGAATTTCTATTGGCCCAACTTCACCCAACAGGTGAAGGAGCATTGCAGGTCTTGTCACAGGTGCCAAGAAATAGGGAAGGCAGGTAAGAAAACCCAAGCCGCCCTAATTCCATTGCTCATAGTGGAGGAGCCATTACAGAGGGTGGGAATGGATATTGTGAGGCCTTTAAATACCCCCAGCTCCTCCGGGAAGAGGTTCATCCTGACTGTGGTGGATTATGCCACCCTCTACCCTGAGGCAGTTGCTCTATCCTCACTGAGGATAGACAAAGTGGCAGATGCCTTACTTGGGATTTTTTCCCATGTCGGGTATCCGCAGGAAGTTATCACCAATCAAGAGGGTTCCTTCATGTTGGACCTGATGAAATGTTTGTGGGAGAAGTGTGGGATAGTGCAGAGGTGCACAACACCTTAACACCCGCAAGCCAATGGGCTTGTGGAAAGATTTAATGGTACCCTGAAGTCAATGCTACAAACATTTTCAGAACAGCATGGGAGGGTCTGGGAGAAATATCTTCCCCACCTGTTGTTTGCATACAGGGAGGTGCCCCAAGAGTCAACAGGATTTTCCCCCTTCGAGCTCTTATATGGACTCTGGGTACGTGGGCCCCTAGACTTGATCTGGGAGGACTGGGAAGGCAAGCGCGCCACCAGGGCACTCCCATAGTGGATTACATCCTTAGGTTTGGAGAAAGGCTGAAGGAGCATATGGGGACAGCCCAGAGGAACTTGGCAGCTACCCAACAGAAACAAAAAGTGTGGTGCGACCGCAGAGCCAGAGCTCACTTGTACACAGTGGGTCAAGAAGTCATGGTCCTTTATCCAGTCTGGAAAGACAAGCTGCAGGCTGAGTTCGCAGGACCATGCAAAGTAGTTAGAAAGGTAAATGATGTGAACTATATCATAGAGTTACCTGACAGAAGACAGACAGAAATTATGTACCATGTCAACATGATGAAGCCATATGCTAATAGGGTTGACATGGTGTTTGCAGTATGTAGTCTTGGGGAGAGGACGGATGAAAGAGACCCCATTTCTGGACTTACTGGAAGATAGCAAGCAGGAGTCCTCTGTGGAGGCAGTTAAACTGTCACCCCAGCTGGCCCCGGACAAGATCCAGAAAGTAAGGAAGGTTTTAGCAGACTTTGACCCACTGTTTATCGCCAGACCTGGACTAACCACCTTAGTGATGCATGATGTAGAGACAGGGACACAGATGCCCTTACTGCAAACAGCATATCGGGTGTCAGAGGCTGTCAAATAGGACATTAGGAGGGAGGTGGAGGAAAAGCTGGATTTAGGGGTAATCCAGAGATCCCACAGCCCTTGGGCCATCCGTAGTCCTTGTGTCCAAGCCAGATGGCTCTACTCATGTCTGTATGGACTATCGTGGACTGAATGCTGTCATGAGTCAGATGCCCACCCAATGCACTGGATGGATGAACTCCTGGACAAGTTGGAAGGGGTGACATACCTTACAACTATTAACCTGATAAAGGGGTATTGGCAGGTAGCGTTAACTGACATAGTAGGGAGAGGTCAGCCTTCATCACTTCGATAGGCTTACTTGAATTTAAATAATGCCTTTTGGAATGAAGAATGCCCCAGCCACTTTCCAAAGGTTGGTGAACCAGGTGTTAAATGGTGCTGAGGAGTATGCCGTGGTGTACCTGGATGACATTGCCATCTTTAGTGCACCTATCCCACCTTGGGGAAGTGCTGGGCAGGATACAGAGGGCCAAGCTCATTGTCAAAGCTGAGAAGTGCCAGGTGGCCATGGCTGAAGTGGCATACCTCAGGCATGTTGTAGACAGGGGACAGCTCCATCTAACCAAGTAAAAATAGAG
The DNA here is from genome assembly GCA_016271365.2 of Neoceratodus forsteri. Lineage (NCBI taxonomy): Eukaryota > Metazoa > Chordata > Ceratodontiformes > Ceratodontidae > Neoceratodus > Neoceratodus forsteri. The sequence goes on along the minus strand of CM057457.1, from coordinate 143,481,427 downwards.
GTGATCAAGGCATGGCCCAGACCAGAAATGCAGAAGCAGGTCAGGAGTTTTCTAGGGACAGTGGGGTACTATAGGAAATGTGTACCCAATTACAGTGCCCTGACTGCTCCTCTATCTGACCTGGTAAACAAAAAGATGCCTAAGAAAATTACCTGGGAACCAGCCTGTGAAAAAGCCTTTACCAGACTGAAGAAGGCACTGTGCAGTGCTTCTGTATTGACAAGTCCTGACTATAGCAGACCCTGTATAGTCCAGACTGACACCTCAGACATGGGTATTGGGGCAGTACTGAGTCAGACATCCAACCAAGGGAAAGATCACCCTGTAGTGTACCTGAGTAAAAAGTTACTTCCCAGGGAGCAGGCTTACTCTACTGTGGAAAAAGAGTGTCTTGCCATAGTGTGGGCCTTAAGGAAGTTAGTGTCATACTTATATGGGCAGCATTTTGAGGTACAAATGGACCACAACCCCCTGGTTTGGCTGACCCAAATGGGAAAAACTAATGGTAGACTGTTTAGATGGAGTCTTTCCTTGCAAGGGTATGACATGACAATCTTACATAGGGCTGGAGCGATCAGTCAGAACACTGATGGCCTTTTGCATCTGTATGAGGAGTGAACTGATCTGGGAAGCTCATTCCATGCAGGGGATAGAGCCCCCAAATTCAGTCTAGGTGGGGAGGACTGTGACGCTTGGCCAGCTGGTTATGATTGTTCTATGATATTTGTAATATAGAATGTGGTATGTGAGTGTCTCACATGAGACATCCTGTGCTATGAGTGCCCTTCCCAGGTCAGTGAAGTGCCAAGTGACCTGAAACCAGGAGGTAAGTAAAAGACTAGAAAGACTTAATTAAGGGTCTCCTATTTCCTGTCTTAATTAGAACTGACCCAGCTGCCAAGATATAGGGCTTGTAAACATTTCTGACGCCTTAGAGGAAAAACATGTTATAACACCATGGGGGGAAAAGTTGTAAAATCTTTGACCTGCTTTGGGAACAGGAAACCACACAAGATCAAAGGAAAGGCTTTATTAAAGACTGTCTTAATTTGGGAAATTAGTTTTTGCTGAAGTCACAGTATTTAAAATATCTCCTGACAGGAAGATCATTATTTGTATACTTTTTATATTCTAAAAGGAGGAGCTAGATGACATCATAGAAGGGGTGTGTGAGAGAGACACAGTTTAACCTAGGACTTGTGTCTGATCTTAGTGATATATCTTTTTGGGCTCTTAAGAACCAAGATCTAACTATAAGCACTACAGAGGTAATACATTAGATAGAAAAGATCTAATAGTATGTTAGTAGGAGTTTGTCGGTAGTTTTCCTTGTTTTTCTTTATGTGATTGTATGCTTTTTGATATATTGTTGTGAGTTTACATTTAACATATTTTATCCATTTTTAAGTAAACATTTTATTTGAAAGATACTGCCTGGGTCTTCCAAGTTCTTTCTTTTCCATGTGACATATGGAGGGTTATGACTGACAAAAATGTTCAAGAGCTTGATGGTGTTCCTAAATTGGGAAAAGGTAAGAATATACCTAAGGTCTTTTATAGAGTTTTAAGGGTTCATTTTGGATACCTGGTTAGGTGCCCTTATGTGAATGATATATTGCATCCCATGAAGTGAATTTTATCTGAGCCTGTACATTTAGGCACGCTAGCATAAGGTTCACAGTTTGAATCCCCACAGAACTTGAGACCAAAGGTAATTTGGACCCACAAGCAGACAGGAGGGTTACCCTGTCTGTTTCCTGTTCACATTACTGCGCTTGGAGGTTGGGATTGTGGGAGCAGAGGGCTTGACCAGCTGAGTGCATTTTGTGACAGTGCTCACTTGGGGTTGGGTAAGAATCGTCCCTCTCCAGGAATTATATCCACTTTCCTCTCCCCTTGAGGTTATTGGAGTTATTCTGGTGTTGTAAATGTTATTCAACATTTTAATCTTATCACTCTTGCTTGTATTTTATGGCAGTAGAGTTATTTAATATATCTGTTTGTTACTGGTTAGCTTAGTAGATAGATTGTTAATAGGGTAACTGTTAGGGTACTAATCTTTGAGGTGAAGTGGAAATGTTTTTCAGTATGCATCCTAGAGGCTTGTGTTAATAAATACTACTGGGCAGGTTATGTGTTCTCAGATGGCCTTTCCTATCAGCCTGCCCTAGTGAAGCAAGCAACAATCACACTGCAACCCTGTGTGCTGCTCAATTATCTAGGACTCATGTCACAGAAACAGCCACACATTGCAAACATTCCTCCCAGACTGTACCCCCTAATTGTTTTGGCAGGGACGGGGAATACAGTCATTGGAATGTTTGTCCGAGACTGAGGCCCTGTACATAATGTACCACCTCTTCCATTATCCAGGGTGGAATCTGAACACAAAACATTCTACATGAAACATAGAAACATAGAATTTGACGGCAGATAAGGACCGCTTGGCCAACCCAGTCTGCCCATTTCCCTACCTGATGGATAAGCTGCAGATCCTAGTTAACCAGCAGCCTACTTCTTCCTACCCCCACCCCCTAGAATTTCCTTATGACTGTCCCATGCATGCTTGAATTCCACCACTGTTTTTGACTCCACAACCTCCTCTGGAAGGCCGCTCCATACATCCACAACCCTCTGTGAAAAATACTTCCTTAAATTACCTCTGAGCCCTTCTATCTACAAATTGTGTCCCTTGTTCTTGCACACCTCTTTTGAAAGATGCTACCCTCTTGGACTTTGTTGATTCCTTGAGATACTTGAAAGTTTCTATCATGTCCCCTCCTCCTTTCCTCGAGGCTATACATATTAAGCTCCTTAAGTCTCTCTTCATATGTCTTCGGTGCAGACCCTGCACCATTTAGTGCCCTCCTCTGGACAGCTTCCATCCTGTCTATGTCTTTGCGGAGATTGGGTCTCCAGAACTGCACGCAGTACTCCAGACGTGGTCTCACCAGCTGTCTGTACAGAGGAATAATAACATGAAGACATGGGATGTTCAAGATTTGAACTCGCCTATTAATGGAAACAAGTACTGGCATCAGAGGAAGAGATAAGGGGAGTAAAGGAGTATTTTACTACCAGTTTCACATGATTTACTCCCACTTTCTGATTTTAGGAAATTGTTTCCCACCTTGTATATTTACAGTATGTTGGTACATATGCACAAAACTGGCAGCAGCATTCAATGCTACTAGCCTTGGATCCACATACTAACAGACTGCCAGCAGTAGAATGGGGTCAGAAAACTGCATCGGTACAGTTGCATACAGGCAGGAGACCATTTGAGGACTTGTGCATTGGATAGCAAGAAGGGCAGTTGCAACAAAACATTTTAAAAATAGGGTCACCGCACTACACAACAGTAGGAAAGTATCTCAAGACTTCTCACCGGTATCAGAGAAGAAGGATCAGTGATTGTAGACACCCACTGGAACTGTGACATTGTTTAGAGATGGGTTCCGAGACAGGTCAATGCATGGTATTACTACCATGTAGATCAAAATACTGTCAGGTGAAAACAGCTAGCAATAAATACTTCCCAGTCCTAAAAATTATCTGGACCCCTGACTGGCATATTTAAAAAAAGAAACACGTGATATTTCATTTCTCTAAAAAACTCACCTTCTCCCTGCAGAAGCACAAAAACTCACTAGGGACTGGGTAGTCTACTCTGCTGAAAGCTCATACTCCACAAGGTGAGAGGCGTGGCCATCCTGCTACATAAATATGTGAAAGCACAGGCTCTTTCTACACAGCACTCCACCGAGGGAAGAGGGGTACTGGTCAGGGCATTAATTAATGCTAAAACAGTCCTGCTGGGAAATATCTATGGCCCAAATGGGGACTCTGCTGACTTCTTCCCAGAAGTAGTGCAAAGGGGAGAGGGGTGGACAGAGGGTGACAGTGAAAAAGCAGGGATACTGAATGAATGCTTCTGCTCAGTATTCACATAAGAAGAGGAGGGGGGTGCCTAATCCAGTCAAAAGAAACACTCTGGATTGGGGGGTTGATACAAGTCCATTCACAGAAGAAAGGGTTCTGAAAGAACTCCTAAAACTGAAGGTGGGCAAAGCAATGGGCCCTGATGGGATTCACCCCAGAATTCTAAAAGAACTAAGGGGAGAACTAGTGACACCACTGACTACCCTCTTTAACAAATCATGGAAGGATGGTGTGGTACCTAAGGACTGGAGGAAGGTGGATGTGATTCCCCTTCACAAAAGTGGGAGCAAGACAGAGGCAGGAAACTACAGACCTGTCAGTTTGACCACTGTAGTAGGGAAAGTGATAGAATCACTTCTGAAAGAAAGAATTGTTGAGTACCTAGAGGCCAGTGGGGCACAGTACCCAAGGCAGCATGGATTCACAGTTGAGAGGTCATGTCAGACGAATGTAATAGATTTCATTGTTTGGGTGACCAAAGTAGTAGACCAGGGAGGGGCTGTGGACATGGTCTATCTAGACATTAGCATGGCATTTGACACAGTCCCTCACAAAAGATTAATATACAAGTTAGCCATCCTGGGAGTGGGTCCCAGTGTGGTAGCCTGGGTAACAAAATGGCTGGAGGGTAATAGTAAACAGAGTGTACTCCAAAGAAAGGGGGGTTACTAGTGGGGTACTGCAGGGTTCAGTACTGGGTCTGGTCCTTTTTAATGTCTTTATAAGTGACATTGTGGAAGGACTGGAGGGAAAAGTATACCTTTTTGCAGAGGACACAAAGATCTGCAACAGAATTGATACATGGGGGTGGGTGGAAAGAATACGAAGAGACTTGGCAAGGTTGGAGGAATGGTCAGAAGTATGGCAGCTTAGATTAAATGCAAAGAAGTGCAAAGTAATGCACTTGGCAAACAAAATCCCAGGGGAAGAGTACAAAATGGGGAAAGGTACTAACAGCAACAAAAATGGAAAGGGACCTGGGGGTAGTCATATCAGATGACCTAAAGGTGGGCAAGCAATGTGAGAAGGCAGTAAGGAAGGCTGGGGGATACTGGGATGTATAGGGAGAGGCATCAATGGTAGAAAGTGGGAAGCTGTTATCACTCTGTACAGACAGTTGGTGAGACCCCATCTGGAGCACCGTGTGCAGTTCTGGAGACCCCATCTCTGCAAGGACATAGACAAGATGGAGGCAGTCCAGAGAAGGGCAACTTAAACGGTAGGGTCTGCACCAGAAGCCATATGAAGAGAGACTAAAGGAGTTTAATAGGTATACCCTCGAGGAAAGGGGGGGACATGATAGAAACTTTGAAGTACCTTAAGGGAATCAACAAAGTCCAAGAGGGTAGCATCTTTCAGAAAAGAGATGTGCAAGAACAAGGGGGCACAATTTGAAGATGGGGGAGGGAGTGGCTCATGGGCAATGTGAGGAAGTATTTTTTTACAGAAAAGGTAGTAGATACATGGAACAGCCTTCCTGATGAAGTTGTGGAGTCAAAAACAGTGGAGGAATTCAAGAATGCATGAGACAGACATAAGGCAATTCTGGTGGGGAGGTTAGGAAGAAGTAGGCTGTTGATTAACTAGGATCTGCAGCTTATCCAATAAGTAGGGAAATGGGCAGACTGGGTGGGCCAAGTGGTCCTTATCAGCCATTAAAGTCTATGTCTCTATGTTTCTAACACATCTCAGCCCTCTTACAACAGAAAGACCTGCTGCTGCTGCTGGGGGGGGGGGGACTTTAATGAAGTCTGGGACCCCATCCTAGACAGACTCAGAAGTCCCACGATGAGCTTCACTAGAGCCAGGACCATGCTTAAAAAAAACTGAAGATGGAATTCAACCTGCTTGACCCTTGCCAAGAATTATTTTCTATGGGGAGAGACTTTACTTTTTACTCTGCACCACACCACAGTGCCAGTAGAATTGATTTCTTCCTACTGCTGAGATGGCAGCTATAGGATGTATATCATTCCTCATCAGACCTATCATTATTTCAGACCATGCGTGTGTCCATCTGACACTGGGCATTGGTTAGTGCTCTCCAGCCACCCGAAGTGGCGTTTGGACAACTTCCTATTGTCCCTGCCAGATTTCAAACCATGGTTAGCCAAAGAAATAATCTACTTCCTTCAGCTCAATACCATTCCAGAAGTCTCTAAATCCACAGTCTGGGACACTTCAAAAACATACCTGCACGGCAGAATAATTAGTTTCGCATCCCACAGAAAGAAACAAAGAGCATGTCAATTAGAGGAGATGGAAAAGGAAATCAAGAGCAAGGAGGAGAAATATAATGGGTTAGATAACCACTGCCCGCAGTTTCGTTGGGAAATTTTGCAGTGAAATATCAGATCAACAGCATTACCTCTACAGCTGCAGCATGAGCTACTAAAAGGAAATCCCATAGATACTGGGAATCCAGTGAGAAGGCAGGCCAACTACTAGCCTACAGCAGCAGAATGTAGCAAACAGCTAAGCATATTGCGACTATCCATCTGCCCTGTGATGAGATCACCGCTGGTCTGCAAAAGGTCAACTGGGCATTCCAATAATTTTATGTGTCCCTTTACAACTCCAAGACAGACCCCGGAGCCCATGCTTTGGTGGACTTTCTACAGGGCACAACTCTCCCTGCCCTGACAGACGACCAATAAGGGCAACTTGATGCCTCAATCTCTTTCTCTCAGAAATCATCCAAACAGTAAAGCTCACTCCCTTTGGTAGGCCTCTCGGTAGACTTTAACCAGTCCTTTTTGCCAGAGGTTGGACAATTCCTTGCAGTGGTCTTGCAGGAGGCATATGGAAAACAGGTGGCACCATACTCCATGTCAGAAGCTCTGGTTACTCTACTTCCCAAGCAGGGGAAGGGTCCCAACATGTCTGCAACCATCACCCTATTTCTCTTCTAAATGCAGACGTCAAGATCCTGGCAAAACTCTTGGCCCTGTGCTTGCAGTGGATGATTCCCCACATAATTGACAACTACCAGATTGGGTTGGCCAAGGGTAGACTGGCAATGGAACCTCAGGGCTGCTATGAATATTATGTGAGTGGCTTCCCATTCTATTATCCTATCGATACTAATCAGTGTGGACACGGAAAAGGCCTTCGATTCCATGGAATGGCAATACCTATATCAGGCTATGAAGACCTTTGGAGTAGGCTCTTTATTCATGAAGTGGGTGCAGCTGTTATACACCAACCCCTCAGCCTCCATACTGATGGGGACGATATCCTCACCCATCAACCTATATAGGGGCATGAGGCGAAGCTGTCCACTTTCACTCCTCCTGTTTCTAATTGCCCTCGAACCCTTGTTGCGGAAAATAAGAGACTCCCCAAACATCACTGGGATTCATTGGGCTCTTCACAGCTCTCCACATTAGCCTATGTTGATGAAGTGTTGGTGGCATTAGAAAACCCCAACACCTCTCTGCCTGCTCTGTTGACCACCCTCAGCAATTTTACAGCTCTGTCAAGCCTCGGAGTCAATGGGGGCAAGATGGAAATCTTGCCGCTTAATGTACACGTACAGCAGGCTACAGTCAAAAGATTAGGCCTCAAATGGACCTCAACCCATCTAACATATTTGGGAGTAGCCCCTCCCATTGACCTGCATAGAATAATTGCTCTTAATCTGCAATTGTTATATACAGAAGTAGCTAGGGAATTCAGTAGGTGGAGGAAACATAAACTGCCCTTTGAGGCATGGGGTCATACCACCGTAGGAAAAAACACGTGGCTGAAAATGCCACAGTGAAACACAGTGGCACAAAACAGTCATGGAAACACTGACCACCTTGCTACGACTGCGCGCATTGAAATCAATGTGTGTATATGTTTTTCTAGGGGCTTTGTTTCACATCCCCCAGAGCTTCAATAACAAACTTGGGGGAGGGGGACTTGGGGATGAGGGATAAACTCAGGAGGGGAAAGTTTAATTAAAACAAAAAATATGCTGGCAAAAGTTGCAGCAGGGTAGTCCTGGGGAGAACCGAACCATAGTTCCAGGTCTCCCAACTGTGCTGTGTGCTTGTGCCCTAGCCACTCCACCATGGGAGTGGCTCAACCAGGCATCCAGCACACATCGACTTCCCCTCTTCTTACATGACTGTGCAGCGACAGGGGTAGTGGTAAATCCATATCGCTATCTTACCTCTGTTGCTGTGCTTTGATGCACTGCATATACAACACAGTTAATACTGTGCTAGCTTACATGCATGATATTGACCCAATACTGTCCTTTGGAGAGAAGATAGCTGCATATAAAATGATGGCCTTCCCTAAAATTCTGTTCTAGATCAATAGCCTCCCAATTCCTATTCCACACGCACAATTTCAGCACCTTGAAAACCTTTTTGGGTCATTCCTCTGGGAAGGTGCTTGACCCAAATTTAGCTTCCAAAAGCTGAGATCCCTGTGTCAGAAAGGTGGATGGGTATTTCCCTGGCTTTGGGCCCATCATGATGTGGCAGGGATCTGGCAGAATCTTTATTGACCTCGCCCCTTCCAACCAAACACTGGTTTGGCTGCCCCGGAGTCTGGTCCAAAAGGACCTTCTCCTTGGATCGTGGAGTCCATTCATCAAACAGCAAAGTCATCTGAATTTCCCATATCTTAATTTGCCACTCAGATATGGACCTTCCTCCTGACACAGCATGGAAATGACTTACGAGCAAATGGAAACCACTATGGCATAATCCCAAACTGAGAGCAGACAGCAAACCACTATTCTGGGCTGCAAGAAGACTAGAAGGCATTTGGGGGGTAGAGCATCTATGGTGTCCTGGAACCAAGCACATAGATTCATTTCAATGGTTGACATATTGCACTGATTTTTGTCAATACCTTCAGTTTAGGCAGCTAATTACACAACCAGGACCTCACCCACTACCGTCTGTAGATGGCTTTTTCAGTTCTCTGCTGGACTCTTGGATGGCAAATCCAACTTGTCTCCAAGGACGCATCTATGACTCTATTCTGCAGTCCCCTACCCATCACTTTCCCACACACAGTAGAAGATGAAGTCGCAGACAGTCTTATCAGAGGAGGAATGCCAAGCCATCATACACAGAGCTCATTCCATCTTCAGGGACCTAAGATACCAACTGATTCAAAAGAAAGTCCTTCACAGGTGGTGTCGAAGTCCTGTATTTCTGAAGCACATGGGTCTCTTCCCTTCTGGTAAGTGTTGGTGGTGTCATTCAGACATGGGCATGCTTATGCATACTTTATGGACTTGTCTAGCACAATAGCACTATTTGGAGCAAATACATATTTTTTGCAGAAGAGTGGTGGGTAGTTCAACACCTAAAGACCCAGCCTTCTTGATCTTAGGGGGTTCCCTCCCTTACCAATATCCAGCAGGAGGCAGGATAAGATGGCTCAGACCAGCAACCTTAGAGGCAAAAAGACAGATGTTGCTTAAATGGAGATTTGATTTGCCCACTCCCCCCTTGTTCTCTGACTGGCTTACAGCAATGACTAAATTAGCCGAGTATGAGCAACTATTCCACTTAATGGCAGGTGATCTTCCTAGGTATGAAAATATGTGGGGCCCTTTTTTTAAACTTAACTGTATGATAAGGTTTCCTTGCGCAGAAAATGTGTGTTGATTGTAAGTTCTGTTACTTAAAAAGTATTCATTTGCAAACATTATGCAGTCTCATTTAGTTTAAGCTTCACCCATTTTTACTGCACATTCCTACAGTAACTGCTCACCGTAAAATATACTCTCTTAAATAGTAATACCTTGCTGGTTACTGGTATAGTGTGTAGCATACTGTGTATTTTTTCTTGACTGAATTGCTATGAAGGACTGTTATTGTAATATGAAATTACTTTTAATAAAAAAATATTTACAAAAAAAAAGAAGTCCGTGATCACCTTCAAAATTACACTCAGTGATGGGTCGCAGTCTTGAAACAGACCACTCACATCCCCATGCGACCCCACTTGATCTGCTTTTTTCCCTTGCTTGGCCTTCTTGGAGCCCTGTGTCTGATAAGAATTCAGGTTCCCCATCTCTGTTTTGCTTCAGATTTTCACCCAGGCTACTATTAAGTGTTGTTCTTTCTATCCCGTTGACCACAATACTAAGAAAGTTACTAAAAGTAATATTTTTAAAGTTTTCTGCCTCAGTGAGTCAGGAGCTCAGTGAAAGCATGTCTTTCACAATTGGTTGCTGGCTATGCCCCCCTAAAACACATTTAAATAACCCCAGCCTAGCAATATGACAGGTGTCCTTCATCAAATCCCACCTGAACTGCGATTTTGTGGAACACCCATGAAAACAGGTTTGGGAGAAGGATTTGAAAACAATAACTGCCATATTCATGAATGAGTTAAAAGGGAATTTATTAAAAATGTGGGTTCAAAAAGTAAGAAAACTGCAACGTTATAAGTGAAGGTTGAAAAATGTCAATGTTTGTTCATAACTTTGTTGTTTTTTGAGATTTTGACCCCACATTTTTAACATAATCTTTTTATTACACCATCTTATGGATATGACAGGTGTCATGTATGAAATCCAGGCCAAGATGTCACTCTGCAGCATAAGTGTGAAAAGATGTTTTGAGTGGAATTTTGAAAATGACACCTATCAAGTTCATGAGGTGGAGCAACAAAAGGGCTAGGCTGAAAATTTGGGGCCAAAATCTGCAAACGTAACATGGTTATGGGTACTACTAATGTTCATACTACAGTTTTCAGAATAGAAGGAGGCGGAGGCTGATGTCACTCATAATAAGTGCCCCCCCCCCACTTGGTGGTAATATCCAAGGATGTGTCTCTTACTTACAGTATGTATACATCCAGTCTAAATTTTAACAAAGTCTTTAACATGCAGCTGACTGTTTCTTCTGGTGATCTGTTTCAGATTCCAACTACTTTTTGTGTATAGAAAAAATAAATATTTCAAAAGTATTTCAATGATCCTTCATAACTTCATTGTTTTTGACATTTTGACCCTAAATTTTCAACACAGTCTTTTTATGACCCCACCTAAGACGGGTGGAATATTTTAAATCTCATCCAAAAGCTGACTTTATGGAGTGATGGCGAAAACATGTTTCAGAGAGAATTCGAAAAAAATTACACCTGCTTTATTTTATTTGTTTTTGTTAACCAGGTAAGCACACTAGACAACAAGTGCCTATTTTCAGGTGCAACCAGGGAGGTTACAATACAGAAGAAAAAATTACGATACAACATATTACGAAACAGCAAACATGGTACATTGTCACGATACAGCATATTACAAAACAGCAAACATGGTACATTGTCACGATACAGCATATTACGAAGCAGCAAACATGGTACATTGTCATGGTAACACACAGGCCCATGTAACAGGTGGAGCCAGAGTACAATATGGAGACATGATACGGAATCAGAAATAGAAACATGATACAAATTTAGCTTGTATTAAATGGTAGAGAAGACAATAGTATCTTGCAAGAAACGGTAAGGGGGACATGTCAACCACAAGATTCCATGGAGGCATGGGGAGGCAGGAGATTATCAGGTAACCACAAGTGGAGTGTAAACAGTGTAACTATCAAGGTGACTTGTCAGGGAACAGATAAAGGGGAGTGTAGATAGTAAGCACGCCAGCAGGGTACTTAGCTAGTAAAGAGAGGGAGGGGGCAACCACGACAGAGTCAAGGCTCTGGCTGAGGGAAGTGAACTGCTTGCATCCTGGAGGGCAGGACAGGATAACGTGGGGCCATCTAAGTGCTTACTATGAAGGGTGCTAGTGGGTAATGTGGTAAGTGCTGTAGTGGAGATTGGCAGGGGCCAATTTTGGCATGGAGGAGAAGTGTCATGGGTGAGGGAGGGACTCCCCTGCATCTAGTGGGCACAAAGACAAGTGGAGGCTGCTTTGAGGAACTTCCATAGGGAAGTTTTGAAGCCGGGGTGTGAGGGGGTGGCCCGGACTAGGGCGGGGAGGGAGTTCCAAAGTCTCAGAGTGTAGACGGAGAAGGCCCGGTCACCAGTGAGAGAGCGGGTCCTCAGGACCGTGCAGACCTGGGTTGAGCTAGATCTGAGGCGGTAGGCCGGAGTATAGTGTTTGAAGGGAAGTGCAAGAGCAGAGGGGCATGCAGTTCGGACTATATTATCTACAATGTTGCTGAGGACAAAGGCTCGGTGTTTTTCAGGGGGGAGCCACTCTAGTCGGGTGTAGAGGTCGCATCGGTGTGTAAGGCACGGCACAGAGAGGGCAAAGTGACATATGTTGTTGTAAGCTGTATTCCACTTTGCTAGTCTGGTGTTTGGGACTGGTGCAAAGGCAACAAGCCCATAGCAGAGTGTGGGTAGGAGAATCCCCCTGGCTATGGCGAGCCAGGAAGCCGGAGTGAGGCAGTCCTTAGCCCTCTAGGCTAAGCCGAGCTTGCAATTTGAAGCTTTACAGATGTTCCAGAGATGCTCAGTGAGATCAAGCTGAGGATCTAGGGTCACACCTAGGTACCTGGCGGATTCCAGGACTGGCAGGAAGGAGCCATTGCCCCCGTGGATGACAAGGAGGGAAGGGGCAGGAGGCAGTTTTGGCCACTGAACCGAATAACATGGCATGGGTCTTGTTTAGGTTAACAGTGAGCTTGTGCCCCATGAGCCAGTTATGGAGGCACCCAAAGTCTGAACTGAGTTGGAAGTTAGTAGTTGCAATGTCCTGGGAGCTGGATAACAGTACAAGGTCATCCGCATAGAGTGTGGCAGACCCGACGGTAGCAATGGAGGGGAGTGTATTTACGTAGAGAGAGAACAGAATGGAACCAAGAACGGACCCTTGGGGGACTCCGCATTGGACTGGGGAAAGGTCCGATAGGGCACGGTTGAAACAGGTGTATTGCTATCTGCCCCCAAGGTAGTTGGAGAACCAGGCAAGGGCTCGGGGGGAGAAACCAACCGAGAGTAAAGTGGAGTGTAGGAGGTCGTGGTAGACCCGGTCGAAGGCCTTAGAGAGGTTGACGAAGATGGCTCCAGTCAATTTACCAAGGTCCGTAGCAGATCTGATCTCTGAGGTGACTACGGCGATAGCAGTCGCCATGCTGTGCCCCTTCCTGAACCCATGCTGCGCAGGGGAGAGAACATCATACTCCTGCAGGTAATGGGAGATTTGACCAGCTATGACCTTTTCAAGTAGCTTACTGGTAGCAGAGAGTATGGCAATGGGGCGATAGTTGTTCATCTCCTTGGGGTTGCCTTGCTTAAACACTGGGACAACCTTGGCCACTTTCCAAACATCAGGTAAAATTCCCGAGGTGAGGGAAGAGTTGAAAATGTGGGTAATTGGCCTCGCGAGGAGGGACACCCCCAGACTAAGTAATTTCGGCTCAAGGTTATTGTATTCCGCCCCTGTATGGTGTGAGAGACCAGCAAGGAGAGCTTGAGTCTCTCTAACAGAGATTAGTTCAAGGTAAAAAGGTGGACGGGGGGATGGGGGGCATCCAAAAGTTCAGGGGTGGAGTGTAGGGGCGGGGGGCTTGCAGTTCAGAGAAGGCCATTGAATGCTGAGGCTACAGTCTGGGGGTTGTTACAGTTGGCCCCCTCAACATTTACGTCGGCGACCGAATTCTTGTCGGACCCTGTGACCATATTTTTGATGTTTTGAAAAGAAAGCGCCGGGGGTTGTAAGCCGAGTTGAGAATAGCAGATTTACAGAACTCACTCTTGGTGGCGCGTATGGCAGACTTGCAGGAGTTTCTAAGCCATCGATATTCAAGGAGGTCATGGATGTCGCTGGAGATTTTGTGGTTTATCCAGCACTTGTCTCTCTGCTTTATTAAGGCTAATAGGCCTCCATGGAGCCACTTAGTGACAGTGCCCCTCACCCTCCTTTTTGTAAGGGTGGCATGTCTGTTTTGCAGCGGGATGAAAGCCGCAAGGAAGTGGTCCAGTGCTATGGCCGGGTCATTGGTGCTAAGCACCCTAGTTCAGTCGGCGCAGTGTAGGTCCTATAGGAAGTCATTGAGGATGAGCTTGGAGTAGTCCCTCATCTGTATCACTCTACTGGGAATTTTGGTGGCCACGGATCCCCAGATGCAGAAAATAGGAGAGTGGTCAGAGATGGCATCCGGGAGTGTACCAGATTGGAGGATTTTATCCAATTTGTTGCTCAGTAGCCAGTCAATTAGCAAGCCCTTGTCCCCTTGAGGGGAGATCCTGGTGGGTTCTGTGATGGTCTGACTGAGGGCGAGGCCTGAGAGAAGCGGCACGTATTGTTTGGTATTTGGCCCCAGCCAGCTGAGGTTAAAATTCCCCTGGATTAGCACCTCATTTGAACCTATCTTGTCTTTTAGGTAGTCAAGTAGAGCAGTGAGCCCTGGCACGCCTCCCTTGGAGGGGTTGTAGGCACAGACCAGGTGCACCTTTTTTGTGTTTCCAAGCAGGAGGAGGGAGTGAATGAATTCACAACCTGTGGTGTCGAGGGGAGAAGGAGACACCGGGGATACACTGAGGTGCCCCCTATAGTATAGGAGTACACCCCCCCCATGTTTATTACCACCCCTGTCCTGTCCTGTCTAATGAGGCTGTAACCTGGAATGGCACATGTGGTGTCAGGAGTCCAAGGCTTCAGCCAGGTTTCCGTAATACCCATGATGTCAGGTGCATACAGGGTCACCCAGGCTGTCAGTTCCGCTAGGTTATGTAGAATACTGCGGATGTTTAGATGCACTATTTTTAGGCCTTTGTTGGATAGCCAGGCCGGGGGGGCTTAGGAGGGTAGGGGGTTGCTGAGGGACCATGGCAGGATAGTGAGTGGACTGGCAGCACAAGAGGAGCCATGCCCGGTCTCGTGGTGGCAGCAAGATAACCTGGGAGGAACAGGTCCCTCCAGGCAGTGGGCAGAGGTAAAAGCCGTGCGGACATTATATACCTCACCCAATTGGCTGTGCTTCTTAGCAATGGGAAGGGTAGTACAAGCCTGCATGAGCAGGGCTCCCTGGAGCCTTTTTTTTTTAGAGAGGTCAAAGGGCAGCACGAAACCTGTGCTTTAATGTGCCTTGGTTGAGACTCTACAAACAGTCAGGACCAGTGCACAACATAGAAAAAAGATATGAGCCCTTGTTCATGAGGTGGGGTAAAAAAAGGCTATCTTGAAAAGCTGGTGCAAAAATGCTAAAAAATGACAAAGTTATGAGTAAAAGTTCAAAATCCATTAAAAAGCTATTAACCGGAGCTACCTTGTTTTCACTCAGTTCCCAGTCATCCTTGGTTGAAGCGGGATGTTCGGTGGTGGAGAGAGGATTCCAGTGCTGGACCATATATAGGTAAGGAAGGGGTGCAGGTGTGTGTGTGTGGTATTGTGGATGCTGGGGGTCGGGGGGTCAGGGAGCCTAAACATCAATTGATGTTTTTTGTGCCAGGTGTTTTCATTAAAAACAAGGTGGCTGACAAGAGATTTTTTTTTTAATTTCGGAGACTGACACTGGGGATTGGGCACCCCAGTGTTAGCATGTTGTTTGTCGGCACAGGGGTTGAACATCCCAGTCTTGCATCCTGGTGGGGAGGTTAGCTGGCATGGGGGGGTAGGCACCTTGGTGCTGGAGTGCGTCTAGGGTCTGTTTTGCTGGGTCCAGCAGGAGGGGAAGTTATAGGTGGCAGGGTTCAGCACCTGCCGTTGGTCCTATTTAAGAGCTGTATCAGACATGAGGGAGGATACCAGCTGCAGGATTTAGCACCTGTTGCTGGTCCAATTGGAAAGCTGGGCTGGGTGAGAGGGGGAATATTGGTGTGGGATTCAGCACCCACTGCTGGTCCTATTTGAAAGCTGGGTCAAGCAGGAGGGGGGCTACAGGCAGTGAGGTTGAGCCCCCACTGCTGGTCCTATTTGAAAGCTGTCAGGCAGGAGGAGGACTACAGGCAGTATGGTTGAGCACCCACTGCCAGTGCAATTTGAAATCTGGGTCAGACAGGAGGAGGGGGATACCAGTGGTGGAACTGAGCATCTGCCACCAGTGCTATTGAAAAGCTGGATCAAGTGGGAGGTGGGACACTGCTTTGCTGGCTGATGATGTGCATGAAAGGATGCAGCTGCACTGTGGTAGGAGCAGCGGCATAATTTCATAAGTGATAAGTTTCTGCCCATCAGCCAGTGAAGCAACATCAGCATGAGCCTTGTCAGCACTGAGTGTTTGCTCGCACACCTCCTATAGGCTCAGCTGCATTATTTGCTACTGCACATCTTTCCGCCCCTATGCTGCCTGAGCAGCCCCTATCTGCTTTGCTTTGCACATGCATGCAAACAGACATAACAAGAATTTGTCAATGTTAAATGTTCACTGCTTGCATTGCTGTTGTACTAAGTCTTGCTTGTACACATTTTTATTATATAATTACCCAGGATAGACAATTAGAGATGCAATATCTCATTTTTAGTGGTGTCCTGCTTTTATACATTTGTATATTGTATTTACCCAGGACAGACCAGCTAAGAGGCAATAGCTAATCTTCAGTGAGCTCCCACATTTTAACCTGAAATTTCCAACAGTCTTTGTATGACCTTATGTTATGATCAAGACAGGTGGGATTTTTTTAAATCCCATCTGAAAGGTAATTTTGCAGTCCCATCTGAAAGGTGATTTCACAGTGCGACTGTGAAAACAAGTTTCAGACGGGACTTGAAAATTACCTGTCATGTTCAGGAGGTGGAGTAACACAAGGGATATGCTAAACATCAGGGGCTAAAATCTGAAAAATAAAGTTATGATTAAACATTGGAACAATTCAATGTTTCTTCATAACGTAGTTATTTTTTCACATTTTGACCACAAATTTTCAACATAGTCTTTATCACCACTCCTTCTGAACACAATAGATAGTGGCTGAAATGTCATTAATGCTACAAGTGTTAAAACATATTTGGCCAGGATTTGAAAAATGACAGCTATCATGTTCATGAGGTGGTGTGAAAAAATGGCTGTTGAAAATCTGGGGTCAAAATACTGAAAATTGTCGAAGTTACATGCATACATTGAAACATTTCAACATACACTCATAACTGTTTTTTAATATTTTTACCCCAAATTTTCAACATAGCATTCCTATGACTCCACCTCATAAACAAGGGTAAAGAAAATGCTCAAATCCTGCCCCAAAGATGATTTTTTTACGCAGCAACTGTGAAATCACCTTACAGAATGAATTTGCATAATTTCACCATCCTTGTTCATGAAGTGGGGTCCCAAAAAAGCCATGTTGAAATCTGGGAAAAATTAAAAAAAACGATCAAGTTAAGAGGACAAGTTCCATACTGATTGAAACGCATTGAACAGCATACCTGATTTCCTCAGTTCCTGTTCCAGCATTGAAAACTGAAGAAGTGTCTCTGGTCCAGAGAGAATTACAGTGTTGGACCCCCGGTAGGTAATTAATGGGTGGGAGGGGCGTGGGGTGATGGGTGCCAAATGAAAAGGTTGGGGGGGGGGTTATAACAGTGGTGGTGTGCCAGAGGCAGCAACAGACTTCGATAATGGTTTTCTTTTTTACAGGATATATAAAAATAAAAAAAAAGACTATGAGTGACAGTTTTACTTCATTGATTTCAGGCACTGACACTGGGGACTGGGCACCCCAGTGTCAGTGTTATGTTTGGTAGCACCAGGCTGGGCTTTCCAGTGTTGCACAACAAAAAGGAGTGGAGTGAGGGATACTAGCCAGCACTAGGGATTTGGCATTCCAGTGTTGGAAAATTAAAAGTAAGGGGTGGGGAAGTGTGGGGTGATGGGAACTGAACAGGAGAGTAACGGATGAGGTGTTCTAGCGGCAGCAACAGATATCGATGGTTGGTTTTCTTTTTTACAGGGTATAGAAAAATAAAAGCCAAAATCCAGCTCAGCCAACCTCAGTAAAACAAAAGGTAGTAATCAGACATGCTAGGGAGAGACCCCAAACCAATCGAGGCTAAATAATTGCTGTGAGAGACTGGAGTAACAGGCCCACTCACCAATAGTTTTAAACAGTGTCTTTTTTTATTTATCCAGCAATAGCATTCAGACATATTTCTCTCATCCTACATTTTGGGGATAACTTTCCCCTTCTTCAGAGGGTCTGGTAATATTTATCTATATCTAGCCTCTGACATACATAACTTTCTTTCTGTCAACTGCTCCTGCTTTAACTCTCCCTAATTAAGTTCCCCCAACTAAATACCCCTTCTTGCCTACTCTGTTAATTTCACTCATGTTGTCTCTCCCTTCCTTTCTATTGCTACCTTCCCCCCCCCACACATCTTTCTGCCTCTAAACCTACCGAGTTTCAGCCCCTGGCAGGGTTCTCTACATCCTGGAAGGGCTAGCTCTAGGCCAGTTCCCCCCGCCCACTTCCCAATTTACCCCTCTGACTCTTTGCTTCTCTGCATTTAAACAGGTATCAGTTTACTGATAACCTGAGCAACTTATACTTTCAGTCCTGTCTGGGCAGTGCATCTCACTGTATGCATAAATTCTCAGTCATGTTAAAAATGTAATTCTGTAAACCATTCTTTAAATGTATAAAATATGTGCCATTTGAACTGCTAATGTTTGTACTGTTACACATTGCTGTCAAATGCTATTGTATGTCAATATTTTCACATCCTATTGTCCCCCACCCACGGTTGCGCCGGGAGATGAGCAACTTGTTGTTCAGTGTGCCTTCCTGGTGAAACATTTCAATAAATAAAAAATAATATATATTCAATATTTAATTTAAATCTAATGACGGTATTATTTTCTTGTTGTAAGAGAAATAAAATGGAGCTGCACTCACTTATCAGTTTAGCTACTTATATTTTATTTGCTTTATCATCAGTAACCAACTTTACCTGTTTATATAAACATATAGTTATAATTGTAAAATCCTCAGCTCCTAACCAATTCATTTATAATTGTTAGGAAAATCTTCAAAAAATGAGTCCAACCTGGATTTGAACCACCACTTGTCACTTTTCCAGTTTACTTTGTATTACAGACATACATCATAAGAAACATGTAAATTACTGTCTTATACTTATCTAAACTATTATAGATTACTTATCACTTATTTCATTACCTTTTCTTTAACCCATATTCTTTTACTACAAACCCTATCTCATACATAGAATAAATGTACACTGTTTTTTCAATTTCCTCCTATCTTGATGAAACCCTCTTTCTAAGTTTAGAAATGGTATCATAACATGTTCTGTCTCACTTAAAGATCCAATACTTTACACTTTCAAATCATCAAAAACGTTTCCTCTGCCACTGCTTTTTCCTGTGTGCTTTCATTAAAAAGACTGTCCTAGTATCTTATACTAAAACCCCAAATACATGTAACTTTTCACTTTCATTGTTTTCCCTTATACATTTTTATGTTGGCTTGAGCATGTGCAGCCAACATATTGTGGTAGTAGCAGATTTGGAAGCACAGTAATTGTTGGGTGAATGCAGAGCATGCATCAGTACACGCATCCCTCATTCCCTAATCAGCCAGCATGCAGGTGCCACACCAGCAATCCGGAATGTGGCCACCAGATCTCAGAAAAGATCCGCTGTGCAGATAAGCAAGCTTCTCATTGCAGCAGCACAATAACATGCCTCCCACGTAAACACGGCGGCACTGACTGCTGCAGTCCAAAGCATGCCTCGCCCCAATTCATTTGCCGACAGGGAAGCCCACTCCCCGTTGGCATCATGACCTCCCCCAAGTGCATGCCGAGGGGTGCCCAATTCCCCTCAGCATCATGCACTCCCCCCCAATAATCTTTCTTTGCTGATGGGGGGGCCCAATCTCCATCGGCTTCACTCCCCACTTCCCTGTTTATTTTGCTGATGGGGGGAGCCCACTCACCATCAGCATAATATCTCCCCCACATCTGTTGTGTGCTGAGGGGGGGTGCCCAATCCCCCTCGGCTCTTACCCCCCCTTTCATTATGTGCCAACGGGGATGCCCAATCCCCTGTCGGCTACAGCTTCCACAAAAAAAAACAATTAGGTGACACGCTGGGAGCTCACCCCAGCATGCCAAATGTCCCTGCAATTAAAAAAACATCCCACGATGTTTCCTATTTTTTTTTATCCTTTAAAAATTAAAAAGGTCCCTCGCAGTCTCCCTGCCCCCACACACAACTCGCACCCACCCACTGTGCACCCTACCTCCCCACACCCCCTTCATTCCATACTTACCTCAAGAGCCCGGAGCAATGATCTCTGGTGGACTGGGAACATGTCTGCACTCTTCAAAGTCGACCGCGAACTGAAGAAATGCTGGAAAGCTGTATAATGGCATAAATAGGGGTTTTTCAACTTTGGTGCATATCTCAGGCAGTTTTGGAATTTTGACACCAAATTTTCAACATGGGGTTATTGGGACTCCTCCTTATACATTCTGTCACTGTCATGGCGTTATTCGGTCCTGAAAGTTGATTTTGCAGTCACTGCGTGGAATCACCTTTCAGGATTGATTAACTAAACGACAGTGCCACTGTTCATGGGGGGCTCTCAAAAGGTTATGTTACAAATTGGTGAAAAATCCAAAAAATGGCTGTTTTACAAGCGTGCATTGCGCAGTTTCCATGCATGCTCATAACTTCATCAATTTGTAATATTTTCACTCCAGATTTTCACCCTTGGCATTTTTCCACACCTCATTATAAGTAGTACAGCTGTCATTTTACATATACTGGCTGAAATGTGTTTTCGCACATCCAGCGCAGAATAGTGCTATCGCTGGGCGAAATAGGTTTTCGGGACAGTTTGAGGACATGACAGAGCCACTATTCATGAGCAGAGGTCCTAAAATGCCTATGTTGAAAATTTGGTGATGAAAGTCTATAAAATGGCTGTGCTACAAGCATGCGTTATGCAGTTCCCACGCACCCATGTAACTTCGCAAATTTGCAATATTTTCATGCCATATTTTCAACACTGGCATTTTTTCACACCTCCTTATGAACAATACAGCTGTCATTTTTCACATCCTGCCCAAAATGTGTCTTTGCACCTGTGGCACACAATGGCATGGTCGCTGTAGGAAATCAACTTTCGGGACAAATTAACAAAATCACAGTGTTACTGTTCATGAGGGAAGGTCCCAAAATGCCTATGTTGAAAATGTGGTTAAAAAAATCCCAAAAATAATTGAGTTACGGTTGTGTGTTGCACAGTTTCTATGCATGCTCATGACTTCACTAATTTTCCATATTTTCACTCTAGCTTTTCAACGTTGCCATTTTTTTACACCTCCTCATGAACAATACAGTTCTCATTTTTTACATATTGCCCAAAATGTGTTTTCTGACCTGTGTTGCCAAATGGCATAGCCGTTGTGCAAAACCACCTTTCACCTAACAAACTGATAGCGACGCTCTTCATGATATGGGGTAATAAAAAGCCCATGTTGACAATTTGGAGTGAAAATACCAACACACGCCTGTGGCATTAGGGTTTCTAGCTATAACACCCCACCCAGTGCAAACTGACAGGTGTCAGGGATGTGACTTGGGATCATCAGCTGTAATGCTTCCTATTCCACCCCCACCCCTGGCCTGCAGTCAGTGACACACATCGTGGTGTGCCTTACAGTGTTTAGCCACAAAGTTCACTGAGTCTCCTATACTGCAACCTTAGCATATTCCTTTATGGAATGTGTACATTATAATGCCCAAAGACCCCAAAGCACACCACGCCACTTGTCACTGTCTACAGGGTAGGGTGAGGTGAAATGGCATGAGCGTTATAGCTGTCGACCCAAAGGCACACCCCAATGCCTATCGGTCTCTACAGGGTGGGGGTGGGGTTGGCGTCACTTCAGTACTTCACTGCCATTCCTATTATGCATCTCTAACTCCAGCACTCCCAATGCCAAAGCCAGCGAGACAACATTCGGCATTGACAAATGCCTGTTACTTCAGAAGCTGTCTTGTAAGAGTGAGACTACATATATGTATTCTCTGGTGTTGCTTTTAACTGTGCACTTCCATTTCAAAAACTGTACTTGTCTCTTGTACTGAAACCTCAAAGATACGTAACTTGAAACGTGCATTGCTTTTCTTTTATGCATTTTTTTTCTTCAGAGGCTGTCTTTGTAAGAGTGAGACTATGCATATATATTCTTAAAATTTATAGTAATTCAACATTTCTCATTATGAACTGGGTGCCGAAAATCAAAGAAGGTGATTGGCCGAGAGGTTCTTGAAGCTGTGATGATATCTGGCTACATCATCACAGCTTCAAAAAACCTCCAGCTACCAGCCTTCTCAGTTTCCGCGCAGTGCTCCACATCTCCCACAGTCAGAGTCAGACCTCCAGTTCACCGCTATTTAAAAAAATATAAAAAATCCTCACAACTGTGCCCATAACAGAATGCAGTACCACACAAGCTGCTAGGAGGAATGACGGTTGAGCTGCCCACAACATCCTCTGCATCCTGCTCTCACATTCCCCACACAAATGTCAGCCAACAGCTGGCACTCGCAGACTACATTGTATGTATCTACAAGGCAGAATGGCATGAGTCGTGCCTTGAGCGAGTATTTAAAAAAAAACAGTAAAGAATCCCA
Organism: Neoceratodus forsteri; assembly: GCA_016271365.2. Classification (NCBI taxonomy): domain Eukaryota; kingdom Metazoa; phylum Chordata; order Ceratodontiformes; family Ceratodontidae; genus Neoceratodus; species Neoceratodus forsteri. The sequence goes on along the minus strand of CM057457.1, from coordinate 143,458,958 downwards.
AACCGGCCCCTGACTTCTTTTTTAAACACTACCAAAGACTGGCCAAGTGGCAGTTTCAAATTTCCGGGTGACTTACTAGGAGATGTTCTTCCCATTTACATCACTGCTTCCTGCTTGTCACAGATAACATTTTCAGAAAAATAAAAAAATAATGCACACATCTTCACTGAGCCAGCAGCACCAGGTCAAAGGCAAGAAGAACAGAGTTCACTTACTGGTGCTGAGAGAGACGCACAGTACACCCCTCCTCCATGAACTCAACTTACAACAGTACCACCTGCTGTCCAGAGCTCTCCAGGAACTATTTTATTAAAAAGTACTCCTCCAACACTTCACAAAAGACATTTTCAGAAGGATTTAAACAATTATTTTAATTTTTTTAATGCTAAAACTTGTATTTCAGTTCATAATAGCAATAAAGCACTCCAGGGTGTGGTATATCATGGGATATCGTCACTTCTCAGGTGGTTGGACGCACTCAGTCTCAGGCCTTGTGCACAACCACCCGAGGCATTACAATATTTCATGATATACCACACCCTGTTCTGCCTTATTGCTTAACTGAATTACAATATACAGTGTACAGGTCATAGGACACCACCCTGCGAACCAACAGTACCCATACTTTATTTCAAGTAAAACACACTCCTGTACCAATAACTGTAGAATAGATTTTTTCTTGTTTGTTTTACTGTATATTCGGAATTACAATCCTTTGAGTCATAGACTCTTTTGCAAAGGCTCCACGTCATTTGCAGGGGGTGGAGGGAGAACAAAGTACAAGGATGACAGAAGGAACGAGCAATTATATACAGGTTTCAATTCAGACAATATTTATACACTGGCTCCACGGTGGTTACAGGGGGCGGAGAGACACAAGACAGTATAAGACAATAAGAAGAAACAATTTTTTTATACACTTAGATTATTTACTGGTTACAGTACTGACATGGTAGTTGAGAAGCTTATTTTTAGAGCATTAGGAGGCATACATGTGAGCCCAAGACAGAGCTTAAGGGAGGGGGTTCGGGGTCTAGGAAGTCCCTGAGTCAGTAGAGGGGGTGAGGGTGGAGTGTGGGCAGGCCTTATTGGCATTCACATTTAGCGTTTTCCAAGAGGTGGGTTCTAAGGCATGTTTTGAAGAGTGAGATGCTGTGGGACTGTGAGAGAGTAGTGGGAAGAGTGTTGAGCCATTTGGGGGCACGGTAGCGGAAGGATCTCTGCCCTAGGGATGTTCGACATGGGGGGACCGTGAAGGATGAGGTAGTCGAGAGTCTGGTAATACGCCTGTGAGGGGCTGGGCTGATGATGGGGAGTAACCCGACTGGAGTAAGCTGGAGGTGGATCTTTTTTGCTAGGATGCAGGTTTGATATTTGAGTCTTTGATGGAAATTAAGCCAACCTGTCAGTGTGTACAGATCGCAGGTGTGGATGAGTCTGTCACAGCCAGTAACTAGGCGGCAGGCTTTATTAAGCGCTGTGATTATGCTGCTTAGGGTGAAGCTATCAGCAGTGCCATAGATAACAATCCCATAATCGATAAGGGAGAGGATGGAGGAGGTGACAGCTATCTGCATGGCTTGGGCAGGTAGGCTGTTTTTGATCCTGTAGAGGGTACCAATTCTGGAGTTGATCGCTGATGAGCGGAGGCGTATACATGTCTGTGGTAGGAGAGGGAGGTATCTAAGGTGACACCCAGGTATTTAAAATGAGTAACGTGTTCCAGATGGGTACCATCCAAGTTTGTAATATGGAGTGCCATCTGGCTGTGTGGGCTTTGGCGATGAGCAAAGGTCACGGACTTTGCTTTGGAATAGTTAATGATCAGGTGGTGATCGGCGAACCAGTTCTCCAGCTCCCTAAAAAACCCCTGGAGGGTGAGTTGGAGGGTGTTCAGCTGAGGGTGATGCCAGTAGAAAACCGCATCATCAGCGTAAAGTAAGAGATGACCGCTGCAAGCTTTGGGGAGTGAGTTAAGGAAGAGTGTGAAAAGCAGTGGGCCCAGAATTGACCCCTGCGGAACCCCAGAGCAAACAGATTTGGGGGTGGAGATGGTGGAGTTTATTCTTACTTGCTGTGAGCGTCCTGAGAGGTAGTCCTTGAACCAGGCCGAGGCCTCAGGGGCCACATTTAGTTGTGGCAGGACATAGAGGAGTAGATTGTGATTGACCGTATCAAATGCCTTTGTTAAGTCTACATAGATGGCCCCTGCAATTGACCCTTGGTCTAGGGCCCCATGGATGAACGTTGTGAGTTCAGTGAGAGCCGTGATGGTACTGTGGCCAGCTCGGAACCCATGTTGTTCCTTACTAAGGAGGTTGTGTCTCGTTAGATGCTCTGTTAGCTGGTCTGAGACTATTTTTTTCCAGCACTTTGGAGAGAGGAGGGAGTATTGAGATTGGCCTATAATTACCGGTGCTCGTGGGGTCACCGTTCTTTAAGATAGGAGTGATCAAGGCTTTTTTCCAGGTAGAGGGGAACTGGCCAAGGCAAAGTGAGAGGTTTAGAATTTCTGTGAGATGGGGTAGTGTGACATCGAGGGTAAGCCTAATGAGTTTTAGGTCCAGGGAGTCATTGCTGTAGCGGGTGTTAGCGATAGCTTTGGAGATATAGCATTTGGCCAGGTTGCAGGGAATGGTTCAGAGCCGGAAATTGGATGGGAGGTCTATACTCACTGTAAGAGGTGTGGGGGGGGGGTTTGGAAGGGTGGAAGAAATTTGACGGGAGGATATGTGAGAGGTCGGAGAAGGAGTCGTTGAGGGCTTCAGCGATTTTAGCTGGATCTTGGGTAATGTCCCAGTTCAGATTGAGTTGGGTAGGGGTGGGGGAGCGTGTTTTGCCACTGATTTCTTGTATGTTGCTCCAGAATTTTTTCCCGTCTCCCCAGGAGTAAGAGAGGGTATGCTGGTAATATTCAGCTTTTTGTCCGATGTGTGGCCCAGGTGCATTTATTTCGCGCCTCCCTATATAGCTGTCTGTCCCTGGTGCATTGGGTGTCTATGGCCCTGTGCCAAAGGTTGTCCCTGTGTTGCATAAGGTTTAGGAGGGAAGGTGTGACCCAGGGGGTAGTCCTGGTTTTCACCACCTGTTTTGTGAGGGGGGCCAAATATATCACAGGCTTTGTTAAAAGTAGTTATAAAGTGGGTGAGGGCAGTATCCACTGACTGTGCGTTATATAAGGGTAGCCAGTTGCTATTTGCAAGGTATTCTTTGAAGCGATTAAAGCCTCCTTTTTTGAGCTTTTGATGCCATGCAGTTGTAGGTGGTGCTGGGGTAGTTTACCTGACCACCAGCAGATAATTGGGGAGTGGTCACTGATAGAGTCAGGGAGCACTGAGGCCCAGGTGATATTACAAGGTCTGTTGGTAAAAATAAGGTCTAATAGTGTGGAGGTCCTGGTTCTTGTGTCACACCTTGTTGGAGAGGTAACTATTTGGGTGAGGTCCATAGTCTGTGCTGCGTCTTTGAAGATGGAGGAGGATGGGGATAGCCAACCAGTGTTGAAGTCACCCATTAATATGGTTTCGTTAGTATTAGGGAGGAGGGAGATAGTGTGTAGGATGGATTCATATGCAAGTTTCTGGCTTCTCGGGGGGGATATAGGCTGAGATGACATGGATTGTTTTGCAGCCCAGACTAATTTTGACTGCAAGTGTCTGTGCCCTATGTTCTGGGGGAAGGGGGGGTGTCCACGACGGTAGCACTGAGTGTCGATTTAATGAATATTGCGCAGCCACCACCTCGCTTACCTGATCTATCAGCCCTAAAGATGTTATAGTTACTTAGGGAGACTGCATCATTGGGGATATTTTTGGATAGCCAGGTTTCTGAGAGGGCTAGGATGTCAGGGGCATGTTGGGCAATCCAACCTTGTAGTAGCGTGTGTTTTTTGGGAAGGCTACAAATATTAAGTGATGCTGGCAGCAGTCTTCCCTGTGGTTTGTTTGGGGAGGTTTTTGAGAAGGGGGGTCCAGGGTTGGGGTGAATATTTCCAGATAGTAGGAGTAGGAGTAATGTGTGTCGTAGTAGGGAGAGCCTGCAGAGTCTGGGCAGATGCAAGCTGGGAATGATAGGGTGACTGTTTTATTTTTTCGTTATGGGTGGGTACTGGTAGACAAGAGATGATGCAGGGAAGCACGGAGGTTGCAGCGGGGGGGACCAAGCGTTGTGTTTTCGTGGGTGGAGGGGGGCCGGGGTGTAGGCTGGGGATGGCAGAGGTACAGTGTTGACCCATTAGCAGAGAGGGTGTTAGTGAGGGAGTATGCAAGAGAATGTAAATTAGCACAAATGGGCATTGGCATGTGGCATGGGGTGCCTGTGCCAGTCATTGTCTGAGATAGATGAAGGAATAGGGTAGGTGGTGAGGTCATGAGGTGGAGGAGCCACAGGAGGGGGTTGCAGAGCAAGGAGAGTGAGCCTGCTAGTCAGCAACGTTGTGATTAGGAGGAAATGCATAGTGAGTTTATTCCAAGAGAGATGTGAAACAGCGGCCTCTAGGGTTGGAACTGTATAACCTGCGGCTGGAAAAGTAGGCTGATAGGTTATTGCGCCCTGTCACCTGACTTGCACAGGGTATAAGTTCAGGAGCCAACCAAGGGTGGTGGTGGGGGCGGCGGGGCTAAGCCTGTGCAGAAACTTGCGGGGCAAGGCAGCTGCTTTTCTGCTGGGGAGACGAGCGGCAAGGCTGGGGGCTGGAGGCTGTTTGAAAAAGGCACCACACAACAACGGATTCCTTGCAGGTGAGCAGAAAAATACCTGGCTCAGCGTGCTTTGCTTCTTGGGCAGGGAGGGCTTCTCGGCTGGCCCTCACAACCCCCGGTCTCCACGGGGGGAGGGGGGGTGGTCTTCTGCGAAGAAATGGAGAGAGACAATGGGTTTAAGTAGGCAGAGGGGAGGGTAAATCTATTAATTAGCAGGGCGGGCTGGGAATTGGATGGAGGGAGACGAACAAAGGAGCTGGAGCAACTGCACAATTAAAGGCCTGAGAGCTGCTGGAGCAACTGGAGGTTTTAAATTCTCAAACTCTGTTCAAGAAATCCCTCTGATGGTAGTATACTCACACACCAAAATTGTGAGAATAACAGCCTTTAATTTTTCTGGAATCTGATCCTGTAAAAGGAAATGGGGGTTATGCAACTTAGCCGTTAACTGTCTGAAGTCAGTCTGGCTGTACAATGACACTAGCAAACAATATCGCTGTGTTACAAGCCCTACACAGTACTCCACCAATCAACTGTACTGGTGAGCCCCCAGCTACCAACAGTAAATATAATTCTTAATCAGAAATTTTACTTTCAGAATAGTTACTTTACTGCAATCTATAGCTACTGGGTGCCCAGGCTGAATATTAGTTGCAGGCTTGATGATGCAGTGTCCAAGATCCTGAGGTGGTGCACTAAAACAACTTCACAAGCTTGCAAACAATACCCTATCCAACAGACTTTTGGCTAGCACTTTTGATGGTAATTTATTTTGGCTGGCTAGGCCAGTACTCACACATCTGATGATCTTTGCGTTTGGGCTAGCTGGCTGGAGCAGTATCACAGGAGCAGTCTTCCACAGTAGTCCTCAGGTGCAAGCCAGTATCAATGCTCTATCAGCAGGCTGTGCAGGTGGATGGTAGAAGGCCTTGTCTTGGGACTCATTGCTCTCTCTCTCTCTGTGGTTACCTCTGGCTCAGCTTTTGCAGTGACGGTGCAGTAAACAAGTTCCAGGCACAGACTAGATGGGGCTGCTCCTTGTCTAACCCTTGGGCGCACACATGATTAAGGGTACTGAAGTACCAGGAGACTAGAAGCTCCTAAGCTCACCTTGCTAGAAGAGTAAAATGATGAGCCTTGAGGTGAGAGTGACCAGGCCCTGCCTAGGCTGGCATTTGAGCCATCTGCCTGCTGCTTGGAACATTGGTGCACAACTGCACCTGAACCATCTGCCTGCTGCTTGAAACATTGGTGCACAACTGCACCTGAGCCATCTGCCTGCTGCTTGAAACATTGGTGCGTGGCTGCACCTGAGCAATCTGCCTGCTGTTTGAAACATTGGTGCATGACTGCACCAGAGCCATCTGTCTGCTGCTTGAAACATTGGTGCGTTACTGCACCTGATCCATCTGCCTGCTGCTTGAAACATTGGTGCGTTACTGCACCTGACCTATCTGCCTGCTGCTCGAAATATTGGTGCATGACTGCACCTGAGCCATCTGCCTGCTGCCTGAAACATTGGTGCGCGACTGCACCTGAGCCATCTGCCTGCTGCTTGAAACATTGGTGCATGATTGCACTTGAGCCATCTGCCTGCTGCTTGAAACATTGGTGCCCGACTGCACCTGAGCCATCTGCCTGCTGCTTGAAACATTGGTGCACAACTGCACCAGAGCCATCTACCTGCTGCTTGAAACATTGGTGCACGACTGCACCTGAGCCATCTTCCTGCTTCCTGAAACAGTGGTGCACGACTGCACTTGAGCCATCTACCTGCTGCCTGAAACATTGGTGCATGACTGCACTTGAGCCATCTACCTGCTGCCTGAAACATTGGTGTGTGACTGCATCTGAGTCCTGTGAGATCATCTGCTTGGACCCTGCTGCAGTTGCTCCTCCATTGTCCAGGGATGATTAAGTACTAGCAAGAATGTTGAAACCAAGTTTTCCTGTTTGGATTACAAACTATTGTTAAAATAAAGCTTCCCAGTTTTGGATTACAAAGTTGTTAATTATAAAGTGTTAGCCAAAGTCAGCTGGGTGCGGTAAATCGCAAGCTTGCTTCAGAAATAAAGTGTACAAACACAAGATCCTGGGCACGCAGCATCAGGCCTGCAACTGTCTGATTTCAGCTGGCTGCCCAGTAATTTAAGTTACTGAAGGTAAATAGTAAAATGTGAAGTGTGTTGAGAAACTGTAGGGGTCTGCTACTGTGGATAGTGCGGGGCCTTGCAGTACTATAGACCATGCTTGTGCTATTGTGTCTGGGTGCAGGAAGGGCCTGGCATAAATCTCTGAGGAGAGCCCTGATGGAGATGAGAGAACACTTGTGAGGGGTGGAGCACTGCATTTATTAAAATTGTTGGTCTTGCCATTACTGCTAAAATAGTTGCTAAACTGTGTTACTGCATAACTTCTACTCACTTGCAGAATCTGTTCCCCAGATTAATAAAGTCTTGTTAAAATTTGGTGCGTGAGTGATTCATTAGAGATCTGCAGTAGTCGGTACAAAGTAAAGAGTGGGCACTGGTTGATTCAAGTGAGGTATCCAATAAACGTTGAGGAGGGGAAAAGGGAATAGCGTGGTACCTCCACCCAGAGAAAGAACAGTGGATGAGATCAAATGTACAATATTGCTACCTGGGATGCAGTACCAACCTACCTCCCCATAGGTTACAGGACATCACCCTGAGAACCAGCAGTACCCACTTTACTTTTATTAAAAGACACTTTTGTACCAGCAACTGTAGACTGCTAGTAATATGCTCACACACCAAGACTGTGAGAATAACAGGCCTTAATTTTTCTGACCTCTGGTCCTGTAAAAGGAAAAGGGGGGTTGTGAAACTTAGCCATTAACTGTTTGCAGTCAGTATGGCTCTACAATGTCACCAGCAAGCAATACCACTCTGTTACTGTAAACCCTGTCTGCACCCACACACAATAAAAAAAATATACAAAAACATACAAATTCACATACATATACATACAAAAACACAATAACAAATAATACAATAATAATACAAATAAACAATAAACAATAACAACAATAACAGTAATAACAATAGTAATAATAAATAATAATAATATTAATAACAATAAGCAATAACAAAAACACAATAAAAAAAGTATTGCATTGGGTTTTGCTAAATCGGAACCACATGTTCCTGCAGCTTTGCTGCAGTAGAGGGGAGCTGTGAGTTCATGGCTCACAGCACTTCTGCAGGATAGCTGAGAGCTCACCTTAATGGGATTAAAGCCTTCAAAATAGTCAGATATTCTAACTCATACCAGTAATGGAATAGTTCTCTTCCAAATGGTATACATGCTGTTAGTTTATGGCTGAAGATTCTGGCTACAGTTTGTATGCAGCTAGGACATATCACTGTTGGTAAAATCCGGGTTACAGTTTGTACACTAGGGCATGCCATAGTTGGTTCCAGGGCTCCTATGGCCCCATTTCCAGGTGGGCCCTTTGCTTCCCAGTCTGACTCTGAGTATGACTAGAAATATTTATTTTGTTTATGTATGACTATAATTGCTGTACAAAATGCATGCAAAGTTGTTTTTAAATCACTCATATTTTGACCTACTTTTGTTTCTCAGCTTTAAATATTTTGTGCAGGACTTAGAAACTTTTCATGATTGTTATCTTCAAAATCTTCATGCAGCGTGTAGATTTTCAAACTCTTCTGTAAGGGGATTTCTTAATGAATGTTTTGTGTTTAATTCAAAATATAATTACATTAAAAAAAATTGTCTCATTACACCCCTCCTTCACAAATACTAAAGTGACACCCATAACTTTTAAGTATTTAATACGCTATATAGATTAATGTTTTTGATCAGGTGGAACTTAAGAATAAACTAAAAACCTTTGCACAACATGCATGTAACAACCCTCCCCTGCCAGCAGGGGGAGAGGGCTTGTTTACTAAAATGCCTGACCATGGAGCATACTGATTTGTAGAGCCTCTCCAAGCCAGTGGGTGGAGTTTGGATGCTAGTTGGGAGCTGACATGAGAAGTGTCAAGATGGCAGAGTGACAGGAAGGTACAGGTGTACCTTTAGGGCACCCTTGACTCTGGTCTCTTTCCAGACCATGTAAGGAGGCAGTTGCCCCTCACTTGGAGCAGACTTCTGGAAATCCAGTGTGTGAGAACAGCAACACTCTTTGTCTAGTCTTCTGGTAGCCTCCAAGGACAGACACTAGGACAGTGGTAATGACTCTGAGAACTTGGAGTCAGAAGGCCATTTAGTGCTAATCACCATTAATTCTGTTGGGAGTGTAAGGGATCACTGAGAAGGAGTGATGATACTGAGGGGCTACCCCTCCAGGGAGGTCCCAGATGGCCTTGTGATGCACAGAGGATATCTCCAAAGTGAGTGTATCCACTACTAGGAGAAACGTTGATCCTGCATGTGTCCGAGACATGCTGACAGTTGTGCTGAAGATGGTGAGATATCTGTTGCCAAAGACTGAGCTGCTGAAACAGCTAGGAGATGGGCCTACTTTTGGTATGGGGACTCCCAAGCTGGTATGGATTTTAGAGATGTTTCTTCTGGCAGAGGGCCTGGGGAGATTGATAGCCACTGCCCTAGGGCAAGCTGAGATGCTGGTGCACTGGTACCCAGCACATAATCATTGGTGAGAGAAAAGGCCTGGTTAATGTGAGGTGCCCAGAGGACGGGTGTCTGTTAGCTAGGAGTGCAAGAATGAATGCCCCTGCAGAAGTGCTACCTCCTATACACCAGTGTGGCAGTGGGCTACTACCCCTGCCTGCTGACTACTACACAGGTTAAGGGGCCTGGGTTCTGTTCTGATGATAGTTGTTTTTTTTCCCCAAAAGTAGTAACAAATAGCATGGTGCCTCCACCCAGAGTAAAATAATAGTGGGCCAGATGGGTGTTTGCATAGTATAACCCCCATGGCATGCTGTACCTCCCCACCTCCACATCCAGTCACTCCACACACAGAATACCTGTTTAGCAGTACTGTAAAACACATATAATTAACCACTGTCGCTAATAATATGCACGTGACCACTTTTAACATCAACAACCATAAAACTTTTATTGGGGGAAAGCGGAAAGGGAAGCAGAAAAAAGCAACTGTACTTTTGATGTGCAACAGGTTTTAGCAACAGTGCCCACCTTCCCACAACCCATTAACCCTCCTCTTCACTGGTACCAATGCCCCCGTAGTCTGTTTGGGTACCCAGGGCTGGTGCAGGCTTGTATGTTGCCTGCAGATTTGCTGGCTTTGGGGCCCTTGAAGCACTTTGGGTCTGTAGAAGTTAAACAGCTTTATACTTGCAGACAATGTTACACTAGACCCCCTGGTCAGGGCAAGCCCTGTGTTACTCACAGTTCTATAGATACTGGATCTCAGGTTCTGTGCAGTGGGCTTGAGGGAGAAGAACAATGGTGCTGTAGGGCAGCAGAGCAAACTGACAATGGAAAGGGCTGGATGAAGTAGCAGAATCTGGCAGCTTTCCACTTCTTGACTTGCTTGCAGAGCCTAGCAGCTTATCACCTTCGGCCTGTAGGCAGGCTGGAGAAGAGGAACCGAACACAAGGCTTTTTGGCCCCCACGGTCTGGCTCCCTAAAAGGGTCCAGAGTGCTCTAGCACTCAGGTACATGCCCATGGCTCCATGCAGCCCAATCCACCCCACTCAATAAGGGTTAGCAGTTCCCCTACCTGGTTCCAAGTTGTGGCTGTTCGGATTGCAGTCTGTGTCATCTGCCTGAACTGGGATTATTAGCACCGTGGTGCAGCAATGGTTCCTTTGAATTCCACCTTGCCAGTGGCTACAGGCTAGCAGCATACAGTCTCTTGGGTGGCAGCTCCACTGTTACACAGCCGGTTTTCAGCAAAGCAGGCAGATTTCTGAACACTGGATACCTGCAGATCTCCTCCACAATTTCCTTCAGCTTCAGACCAGGTTGCCAGCTTCGGGCTCTGGCACACACAGTTCCAGTGACCCTGTTAACAAGCTCAGGGTTCCTCAACTGCTACAGGTTTTATGCAAATACTGGTTCTCCAAACAGAAGAAAACCTTCACCAAACTCCTCAGGCATTCAACTGCAAAAGCCCTAGGCCAGTTTCCAAGCTTTTCTGCAAACCAGAGAATGAGCCCTCTTGATTTGATGAGAGCCCAGCCAGACTGCCCCAAAACTGAAAAAGTCCCTGGAGTTTCCACAGAAAATCCCAGCCTCTGACTGGCTGACACCTGTTGTCCATCATTAAAATTATTCGACATTAGCCCCCTTTTGATTATTGATTGGTTATCGACTTTAGGTGCCTAGAAGAGAGTTCACACCTCTCCCAGCAGTCACTTTAACTGTCTTTGGGTGCCTAAGTCATTGATTAGCTGGCACTGGGGATCAAAGGAGCAAAGATGCCTACTTAATACACAGTTCCATGCAGTTTATATAGCAGTTCCCACTTTAAAGTTTTAGTGCTCCTAAAATACACAGTCTTTACACTTATTTGACCCACAGTCCAGAAGCAGCCTTTCCCCATTGTCCTTCGGCTACAGAATTATGATTTAAATTACTTTAGTTTGCCTGTCACTGGCTCTGATATACACAGCCCCCACCCCCAGAAGCCAGACAGCACATTAATATTTATATAGCCCCTCATTAATATGCAGATCTTCCCCCAGTTCTGCAGCACCATTGGCTCGTTTTAAATAAATAGCTCAGACACTTTTGGGGCACCTCCTCCATGTGTCCAACCCCTAACTAACATATCCTGGGGGTCAGGAGCACCAAAGAGGCAATTACCTAACCACAAGAGTGGTGAGAAAACACCAAGGTGCTAGTGTGCATGCGCAGACCCCACTGCACATTGAAAGTGCAAGGAACTATGTGGCAGTCCTGCAGCTGGCTCCTCCAGCCCCCCAAGTGACCAAGCAACAACAGGAGCCAGATGGAGAACCCAAGACCAATGCAGGGCTTGGACTGACACCAGGTGGCAATGGGAGGAACAGGACATAACCCCAGGGACAACAAGGTAAACCCCAGTCTTGGGGGGGTACACTAGCTAAACTGATTCTGTAGTGCCATGGTATTATGTGAGAAAGGAATGAACCAAAGTGTACTGGAAGGTGGGACCTCCAGTAAATTCAGAAGGCAGCATAGAAAAGGCTCTGTCCTGAGGCAAAACCTCAACCACTGGTGAAATGCAAGAAATAAAAGAAGTGATGGGACTCTTGTAAGAAATGTATAAAGGGTACAACCTTTTTTAATGCACCATGTGGTTCTGATTTATATCTTGGGTCAGAATTGAGCCTGTCTTGCCTGGCTAATAAGGAGAAGGATTTGGGGGACCATGTCCCTGTATGTGTAACTGTAAAAATATTAGTAAGCATGACAACAACCCCTCATGTAGCAGAGTAACTTATTTCTGACGTGAACAGATGGGATAGCAAGCAAAGCTCACCAAGGAGTGAATGGAAAGGAAAGAGGGAAAGGAACTGTAACTAGCTAGTGACTGAGTGTATTTGATTAAAACAGAGGATGCCTTCTCTGGTAAGCTGTTACCACTACTACTCCTAGACATAGAGGATACCCCTTGAGATATTCACACCCCTAGTCTCTGCCTGATGCCAAAAGAGGGTTATCATATGGTATCATCCCCAACTGAAAGAACTGCGATAGCAATCACAGATGAGTAAAATTCTTAGACTGTACACCATCTAGTAAGGCAAGTGAAGGGACCAGAGGGAGAGCCTCAGTTAAACAAACTCTGGCCAGAACAAATAGGGCTGCATGGGGGGAATTTAGGGTGAAAACCTTGACATTTACCAAAGTTATAAGCTTCTGTTAGCAAAATGTAATGTAGGCTCATAACTTTATTGTTCTGTAATATTTGTACACCAAGTTTTTAACATAGTCTTGCCATGAACCTGCCTCATGAAGAAGGGCAGAGCAAATGTTCCACTCCTGCCCGAAAGACTATTTTGCACAGGGACTGCGAAACCAACTTTTGGAACACAAAAACACATTTTGGGCTAGAGTTGAAAAATGACAGCTGTTACATTCATGAGTCGCTGTAAATAAATGGCTATGTTGTAAATTTAGGGTCAAAATATTGAAAATTACCAAAGTTATGAGCATGCGTTCACAAAATTCAACATAGGCTCATAACTTTGTTGTTTTTCAATATGTTTACACAAAAGTTTCAACATAGCCTTCTTACGACCTCACTTCATGAACAAGGGCAGAGAAAATATTCAATTCCTGCCCAAAAGGTGATTTTGTGCAGGGACCACAAAATCACCTTTTGGGATGTAAAAAAAAATATTTTGGACAGGATTTGAAAAATGACAGCTGTCATATTCATAAGGTGCTGTAAAGATGTCTATGTTTTAAATTTGGGGTGAAAACATTGAAAATTACCAAAGTTACTAGCCTGCATTTGCAAAATTCAATGTAGGCTCATAACTTTGTTGTTTTTTAATATTTTACACCAAATTTCCAACATAGCCTTCTTATGACTCCACCTCATGAAAAAGGGCAGAGACATTTTTCAACTCCTGCCTGAAAGGTGAGTTCATGCAGGGACTGAAAAATCACCTTTTGGGATGTGAAAAAACATTTTGGCCAAGATTTGAACAAGCATTTGTCAATGCTGAATGTTTGCTTGCTGGTATTAGCATTGGAAGTGCAGGAGTTAGATGCAGAACAGGAATGGCAGTGAAGTATTGAAGTGATGCCAACTCCACCCCCACCCTACAGAGATGAACAGGCATTGGGGGTGTGCCTTTGGGTCATCACCCATAACGCTCACACCATTTCACATCACCCTATCCTGCAGACACCAACAAGTGTTGAGGTGTGCCTTGGGGTGTTTGGTTTTATAGTCACCCCATTCCATAAGGAAATATGCTGAAATGGATGCAGTATAGGAGAATGGGGTGAACTTTGGGGCCGAAGAGTCCAAGGCACACCTTGATGCCTGTCACTGGCTGTGGGGTTGGGGGAGTGGAATGGCGTGAGCATTACTGTTGACAATCCCAAGTCACACCACTGATGCCTGTCAGTCTCTACAGGGCAGGGTGTTATGGTTGGAAACCCTAATGCCCTAGGACTTTCTTGGTATTTTCACTCCAAGTTTTCAACATGGGCTTTTTGTGACCCCACCATATGAACAGTGACACTATCAGTTCATTAGCCAAAAGGTGATTTTGCACAGTGACTGTGCCATTTAGTGCCACAGGTGTGAAAACACATTTCAAACAGAATGCAAAAAATGACAGCTGTGATGTTCATGAGGAGGTGTAAAAAAAATGGCAATGTTGAAAATCTGGAATGAAAATATAAAAAAATTGGTGAAGACAAGAGCGTGCATAGAAACTGTGCAACACACACCCGTAATGGAATTATTTAGGGAATTTTTTACACCAGATTTTCAACATAGGCATTTTGGGACCTCTGCTCATGAACAGTGGCACTGTAATTTTCTTAATCTGTCCCAAACATTGATTTTGCACAGTGACCATGCTCATTGTGCGCCAAATGTGCAAAACCACATTTTGGGCAGGATGTGAAAAATGACAGCTGCACTGTTCATAAGGAGGTGTGCAAAAATGGCAATGTTGAAAATCTAGACTGGAAATATTAAAAATTCTCAAAGTTATGAGTGTGGGTGGAAACATTTATGCCATTATACAGCTTACTGGCATTTCTTTAGTTCGTGGTCGGCTTTGAAAAGTGCAAACATGTTCCCGCTCCACTGAAGATCATCGCACAGGCTCTGGAGGTAAGTATGGGGTGGGGGTGTGGAGGTATGCAGAGGTGGGTGTGGGTTGGGGAGGGGCCACTGCCAACAAAGAGGGACCATTTTATCTTTTATAGGTAAAAAAATGAAAAAAACATCGTAGGAAGGTTTTCTCAAATATAAGGACAGTTGGCATGCTGGGGTGGGCTCCCAGCATGCCACCTGGGTGTTTTATTTTTGGGGGGACTAGAGTCAATGGGGATTTAGCACCTCATTGGCAAAAAATAAAACTTGACCAGCTGGAGGGTGAGCTGAGGAATGAGGGAGCAGGGAGGACAGCAGCAAAGGGAGGAAGCAGGAGGGATTACTTTTGTAACTGGAGGGTGAGTTCGGGAATGAGGGAGTGAACAGGAAGGACAGCATCCAGAGAGAGGAAGCAGGAGGGATTTCTTGGCAGCCAGAGGGTGAGTTGGGGAATGAGGGAGTGAAGAGGACAGCAGCAGAGGGAGGAAGTGGGAGGGATTTAATTGGCAGCGATGTCAAGAGGGCTGGAGAAATTGCCCACTGCAGCCTTAAAAAGGGGTTTACACATACCTTTTGAAAGCTGTCTCACAGCACATACATTTTGAAAAATATCAGTGTGTAGAGTATTAAAACCTTCATGAAGGATTTCTGTGTAAACATTTTTTGAAAACCATCATGCAGCACATAGATTTTGAAAACCGTTATACAGTATGTAGATTTTGAAGTTCATTGTGCAGCACATAGATTTCAAAATCTATCATGCAGCATGCAAATTTTGAAAACTGCCCTTCAGAATGAAGATTTTGAAAACCATTTTATACTGTAGATGTTCAAAATATTTATGCAGCATGCAGATTTTTAGAAAAAGTTGTGAAGGATGTCTTTATAAATGTTGTGAATTTTTATTAAAAAAACTCAGTAATTAAGTTAAAAGAAACACACAGATTGGCCCCTGTATTTAGTCACAGCCGTATGTGACATGCCAACCCAATACTGCACTAAAAATAGTACTTTGCTGCTGGAGAGTGATTTTCAGATAGACAACATGCCCTGTCCATCCAGCTGTGACTGCCTGAATATTGGGTGGTTACAGCAAGAAAGCACATTTTATTATTTATAGCACCTCATCTCAAGGGCTTGAAGCACTGTACGTGCAATTTCATTCAATCAGCTGAAAACATTTATAAAACTGTGACTGTCAGAGCACACTGCATTCCCCAGAGAGCCTGTCTCTCTCTCTCTCTCTCAAGCCTTTGGCAATGAGACCATCTGGACCAGTGCCACCACTGTCAAGGTCCCTTCTTTAGCAACACCTCAGACCATGGAGCTCTGACAGCCCCTTTCTGCCACCTTCTACCCTTTAGACTCTCCGTAGTGAGGGTATCTGCTCTGGGTAGGACACACTCTACTCTTTCAGAGACCTTTTACTATGCACTCCTTGTATCCAGTCACTCTTCCATCAGAGATTCAGTCACAAACAACCAGTTTCTCCTGTCTTTAGAAATATAACTAATTTATTAATAAACCTCGGTTGTGTAAATATAATAATATTAATCAGGAATAACAATATTTACATATAGTAAAGAACAGTACATATACAGGATTATAAAAGAAGGCTTGCACACTTGTGCAGTTAAATGCTTCTATTTTTCTTACATGTTAGTCTTCTTACCTCACTATCCACTAGCCTTGTTTCTCACAACTTCTCTCAGCAAACACAAAGTCTGGCTCCCTCCTTGGACACACAGAAACCCCAGTGAAAAGACAAAGAAACTATCTGGGCTGAAGCATTTATGCCCTCTCCTTTCTCTCTCTCTCTCTCTCTCTCCTTCTCCCCCTGGTGTCTTTGGTATGCAACGCTGATGTCACTTCACTGTACCCACATTCAGCCAACTGTCTGAAACTGCTTCAGGTCTGAAGTTTTGGGTGATGCCTACCTTATGATAGTATCAGTCCTTGGTGTCTCTAAGCCCCAACTTCCTCTTGCAGATTGTTTAGCATCTGAATGTATGTGGTCAGAGCCCATTGAGACAGATTGTCTCTGAGTCCTTTGTGTACTAACAAACTTATTCCCCTAGCAGGAAGCCAATACAGTGAACATCCACACTTACTTAAGAAACCCTATTGTGCTATTGAGAATCTCCCAGATTGGCTAGATTTGTCACCTTTGATCAGTGGCTCCTACCCCCCAACACACACGCACACATTGCTATAGAAGTTACTAGCATTTGACAAAAATATTTCAAACTACCAGCAAACGTTGTCTGGTCATCACATAAATCAAATAACAAGCACAGCAGAATCCCTCCAATATGTAACATATTTAAAATGAACTACTCTCAAATGCCTGAGGAAAAAAGATGTGTGTTGAGAGACCTTTTATAAGCTTCAACAGATGAGACTTCACAAAGCTGATTTGGTAAGGCATTCCGCATAAATGGGGTGGCCACGGAAAAGCTCTTTTCACCAAAGATTTCAAACAGACTTGAGAAACCTCCAGCAAATTTTCCCCTGCCAAGTGGAGTAGTCAAACTGGAGTATGTGAGAGCAGAAAGATTTTTACGTAGTTGGGAACCAACCACTACAAGAGTCATGCGGAGTGCGTATGCTCATCATTACAACAGCCCCCTACTGGCAACAGGCTCCCAGAAGTAAAGGGAGATAGCACATCTTAAATGGGATAGTGCTGTCACTTCTGAGAGTCAAATTCTGTGGCATGCTAAAGACCACTTATGTATGACATGCACAATGCTAAGGGGTCATTTGCATGTCATTATGTGGTTATTAGAAGCTCTGCACTATGAGTCCATACAGAAATGTGGGAAGCATTGTGCATAGTCTGGCCTGCCCCAGCATGGGAACCCTACCCACTTATGCCACCAGACAGGAAACCTACCCACCTATGCCACCTGTGTTATCCCAGGCAGTCTAGCTGACACCCCTCACCCAATCCCTGTTGGTATTGTGGAACTATACTAAAGCCTTTCCCAGACAGTCTAGTGGGCCACCCCTTCACCCAATCTGGTGTTATGGAAATGTACTGATACCCATCCCCAGTATTTTACTGTTACTTGCAATATCATTGTCAAAGCCCCTGTCCCAAGCCCACCCACTAAGTAACCACCACCACCCCTACCACCTGTTGGATCCTAACTCATCCATCCATTGGTGAGCTGCCATCAGATCCTCAGACATTGACTGGCACAGACCCCCTGGTCACCACCTCAGCTGGGTGCTTTCTGATTGACAGGGAGTGTGCGTTCATATTGTACAAAAGGTTGGCCCTGTGTTTGTAAATGGCATGCTAACCTTCATAATATGGGGATCACTGTGTGCCTCATTCTACCCACCCTCACAAACACTAAAGCATCACTCTTATTTATTTATTTATTTATAGAATCGGAATAACAACCCTTTGAGTCATAGACTCTTTAGCAAAGGCTCCACATCTGTAAAAATTTAAGTATTTAATAAGTTGCCTTAATTTTTTTAGTCATGTGGATCTTAAAACACTAACAAAAACCCTTTGTACAACAGGTACATTTTGAAAACCTCCATGCAGCATCCAGCAGATTTTCAAAATCTTCTTGAAGGATTTTGGTGCAACTGTGTTGTGAAAATAAGTGCACAGCACCTAGATTATGGAAACCCTCACACATCACATTGATTATGAAAACTATCATGCAGTATGTTCATTTTGAAAATCAAAATGCAGCCCAAGTATTGTACTTGCATGATGATGAGTCAGAAGAGGGGGAGTGGAAACACTGTGCGTTCAGTTATGGTCCAGTAGAGGGAGAAAGGTGAGGTTGGCGTTGGTCTACAGAACAACCAACAAGAGGTTGATCAGGAAGCTGGCAGATCCAGGGGTTGGGGGAGAAGATGACCAGGTGGGTAGAAAGCTGGCTGAGGGACTGGACCCAGAGGGTGGTTCTGGGAGGAGAGTTATTTAGTGCCAGGGAAGTCACCAGCAGGGTCCTGTAGGGTCTGGTGCTGGTGCCAGTGATGTTCAATGTCTTCATCAATGACACTGGAGATTGCATTACAGACAAAATGTGTCTATTCATGGGTGACTCCAAATTCTGTGGGAGGGTGGTCACAGTAGAAGGGATACAAGACCTGCAAGAAGACCTGAGAAAACTGGAGAGGTGATCTGGAATCTAGCAGCTTGGCTTTGATGCAAAGTTATGCACATCAGAGCCAGGAATCCAAGGACAAAGTACTACCGGGGGTTGGGGGGGGTGTCCGGGTAGAGGCAACAGAGGAGGAGAATGATCTGGGAGTGATGATCACTAGGACCTGAAGCTCTTCACACAGAGCAAAATAGCAGCAGCAAGGACAAAACAAAATGCTGGGGTGTATAGCCAGAGGAATCAGCAGTAGGCAAAAGGAGGTTATACTGTCCTTGTACAGGTTGCTGATGAAGCCACCTCTAGATTATGGAGTAAGATACTGGTGCCTGCACCTTAAGAAATACATAAACCTGTTGGAGATGGTCCAGAGGAAGGCAACTAAGATGACTGCAGGTCAGCAGTATAAAACATATGAAGAGAGGTTAAGGGCCCTGAATATGTACCACTGGAGAAGAGAGAGAGGGGACATGACAGAGACCTTCAAATACTTTAAAGGGATAAATAGGTTGGATAAGGAGGGTCTCTTCAAGCTAAGTGGCAGCCAAACCATGAGGGGACACAGCCTAAAGCTGGATTGGGGGGGGGGTTAGGAGGGATGTTAGGAGGCACTTCTCTAAAGAGAGTATGGCGGACGGTTGGAATGCACTGCCGGAGGAAATGGTCTCAATGAAGTTGGTGAGCAGCTTCAAGAGGGGCTGGGATAGGCATTAGGGGAAAGTATTGGGCATGGGCAGGCAGGTGGAAAGGAAGGGAGGACTGGTGGAGGCAGGGTCTTTAGTGTAAGCTGAGGTCTCCACAATACAAGCAAACTAGGTGGACTGCATTGCCTTCTTCTGCTGGCATCTTCTAATGTTTTATGTTCACATGTTCAAAATATTTGTGCAGCAAGTAGATTAAAAAAAAAATAATGGGATTGCTGTGCGGTTGTCTTTTTATTAATTATAGATATCTAATTGCTAACTTAAGTGGCTTCTATGGAAATGTATTTTTACCTGCAGCTTGTATTCAAAGGTTGCTTGTATTTGGGGTGGCTTGAATTGCAAAATCTAATTTTTAAGTGTTAAAAATAAAATATAACACATCTTGGAGATGATCAAGTTACTGTTACTGTTTATTTCATATAAAAATAAATGGAACAAACATCAACAAAATAATAAATTAAAAAACTACAATAATGATCATATTTAAAGAGAGAAAAATCACAGACTGACCCACCCACAGTGTTTTATCTGACATGACTTCAACTCTGACTAGAAGCCAAGGCTTATATTTAAAGGTGGATTTTATTAAAAATATTCCTTATAACCTGCAGCTTGCATTTGAGGGTGGCTTCTGTCTGAGGGCTGCTTCTGTTCAATGGCATATGTTAGCTATTGTTTTTCAGTGAACTGAGTACATGAAAACAATTACCACTAATAACTACAAAATGAATTAGCATTTTTTCACCAAACCACCAAAAGGACACTTTTCTCCATAACATCTAACAAACCTGTCAGTTACATAACTTACCTTTATGTACAGTGGAGCTCGCTAGGATGAAGTGCAGTGTTGCAGTTTCCCTGCATGACAAAAGGGATTAACTCCCATTGAAATTGCATTGTTCCCTGCAGTAACTCTACTGCAGAATTCTGCAGAGTTGGGCTTCATCCTAGTGAGTTTCACTGTAGCTTGTTTCTCTATTAACGGGCAATAAATTTGGCTCAAAATGGGCAAAAATACATAAATTTAACACTCTAACTCCACAATAGACAGGCAGATTTTTATAAAACATTCCACATGTGTGGTCCCTGGAAGTGAGAAGGTACATGCCAAATTTCTCAGTCCAAAAATCTATAATGGCTGAGATGCAATCCTTTAAAGGATAACTTTTTTAAAGAAACCGCAATGCAACCCTTCATACAGGCACTACCATGTCTGCAGAACACATACTATACCTTTTCCTTTATAAGTTATTATCAATGCATCACAAAATTACATTTGTATTAATGTAGGAAACGATTCCATTTATTCTCTCCATGAGGTCCGTGTTATGTCCTGCTCATTTTCCACATTATACCATAGTTTTTTATACAGAAGAGTTTCTTTAAGAATGTGCCACCATTTATCCTCAATAGATAGTGGGATGGGCAAAGACTTCCAGTATTCTAAAATAATACATTTAGTTCCATTGTTGCCAAACAGCATACTTTCTCTTGATACTTTATAAGTTTTATGGTGGAAAGTTCATTAAAGGAAAACAGTCAATTATGTAGTTCATAATGTTTTTGAGTGGTCCCACCCCCAATTTGAGCACTGGTGTACTGTTTTTTAAATTTCTCCTACCTCTTTTCTGTAGTTCAGTGCTATTTCATGCCTCCATATACACCCCCAACACATGCTTGTGGTGCACCATTTAGTGACCAAGCACTGCACCGAAAGTCACTGGGAGCATCTCCTTTCCCTTCACATGTACGTTTACACCGTGCTGAAAGAGTGTGCACATCCTCAGAGTCTAACAGAGGGCACGTGTGAATCGTAACAGCTGATTGCTGTGCACTGGTATTCCCGCTCGTTTGTCTCTGTCTGCTCATGTTCACAGTGTCTGTGTGTGCTCCGTGACTTAATTATTTTGCTATATCTCAGGGTGCTAAGCGCATTAAACTTCGTTTGTGTCCTTGTGTGATTATTTCCTACTGTACCCTAGATTCAAGATGCCCACCTGCATGGTGAGTGGTTGTTCCAACACCTCTGGCAAAATCAAGCTACCTCACACAGTTAGTTTACATCGAGTACCATTTTCAGGTGATCTACAAAAACAGTGGCTGTCATTCTTAGAGCGCCCTGAGATAGATGCACATGTTTTTGTGCCCAAGAAGCACCATGTTATATATTCTGACCACTTTCTGCAGTGAGATTACTTCATAAAAAGTAACTGGCATCACATGGAAAGTACATTTATTCTGTGGATTACCATATTGTGTTTACAGAACAGTACAGTGTGTTACTGTTACTGGGGTCACCATGCGTACCGTCTCTGGGGAGTATTGTGTGACCCTACCTCTGCTGATCTCACAGTCTCAATATGTACCATGTGATTCTCATGTTTTTTTCACCTGATTTACCATATTAGAGTCACAATTTCTTTTACAATATTGTCCTAACATTTTCCATGTGTATAGATGTGATCACAGAGTCACAAGGAGTATAATGGCGGTCTTACAGATACTAAGTGGCTGTTGCGAGAATTGAACCTTCGGCCCATACATCTGTTATCCTCCTGGACAAACACAGCACACCATGTCGCATGCTGGCCAATGGTTTAATGTCACATCAAACTGTGCAAACGACTGTACTGCTGTTCTTATAATGTCATGGTGTCACTGCACCCTCAACCATTCATCTGTGACACAGCAGTGCAGTCACTGCTCCTGGGTTATTCATCAGTGAACTATACTCTCAAGTAAGATTAACACTGTTATTTGATGGTCAGTATAACCACAGTGTTTACAGTGTGTGACTTTGCATTGTGGAGTGGCCTGTGTTGTTTGTAAAGGCCCCCCATTGCTGTACCTCAGCACCTGTGTTACTCTTCTATGCTGTTGTATTACCACACAGTACACCATGTAACATCTTGGCAACCAGTTTAGAGTGCAGTGTTACAGGCAATTGTGCAGAAGAGCCATGCTGCTGTTCTTACAATCTCACTGTGTCACTGCACCCTAAACCATTTGCCTGTGAGACCGTAGTGCATTCATTGCTCCTGGGTCAGTCAGCAGTGACACACAGTTTCAAGTTTGATTCCCTCTGCTATTGGCTGGGCAGTATAACTTCAATGTTGCCAGTGTGTCAGTCAGCGCTGTGATGTGTCCAGTGTTAAATGGAAAATCCACACATTGCTGTTCCTCAGCACCTGTATTAATGCAATGCCGCTTTATTACCACACAACACACAACATCACATGTCAGCCACTGGTTTTGGTGCAGTTACACATCAAATTGTGCAAAACAGCCATACTCCTGTTCTTACAACCTCGCTGTGTCATTGCACTCTCAACCATTTGCCTGTGTCACAGCAATGCACTTACTGCTCCTGGGTCAGTCAGCAGTAACCCACAGTCTCAAGTAAGATGCTATTGGATGTGCAGTATAACCACAGTCTTGACAGTCATTTTGCATTGTGGAGTGGCCTGTGTTGTTTGTAAAACTTCTTGATTCACTCTTCTCAGCTGGCCTTGCTCCATCAGCCACCAACTGGTTTAAATCCTACCTCATTGGCAGGACCCAGTCGGTAAGAATCCTTGATTCCATCTCCCCTCCACTCCCCATCAACATTGGTGTCCCTCAGGGCTCAGTGCTTGGTCCCCTACACTTCTCCATTTTCCTTAATAATCTTCTCACAGCCTGCCCATCCTCTTCTATCCATATGTACGCTGACGATCCTGTTTTGTACAGTTCCAGCAAAAACCCTGCTGCTATGCAAACCAGCTTACAGCATGACTTCAACCAAGTTCAGCTCTGGCTTGCTTCTCACCAGCTTTTTCTAAACACCAAGAAGACAGTCTCAATGACCTTTGGCACCAGGCAGAGACTCTCTAGGCTCCCGGCCCTACCCATCTTCCACACCCTTGATGGGGCCATCTTGGAGGACACCTCCTCATTTAGATATCTGGGAGTTTGGCTGGATCAGCACCTCAACTTCTCTGTGCATATCGATGCTATCCTGAAGAAACTACACCCCAAGCTTGGTGCTCTGTACAGGAATCGTAGTTGCATCCCACTGACTGCGAGGTGCGAAATTGTCCAAAAGATGATACTCCCCATCTTTGATTACTGTGACATAGTCTATGGTGCTGCTCCCAAATCTTACCTGACCAAGCTGGACACTCTCTTTAACTCCTTCTGCTGCTTTGTTATTGACTCCCCTTCCTGCTCCCATCACTGTGAACTCCATCGCTTTCTAACCTTCCTTCCACTATCTCACAGATGCATCTCTCTCACTGTGCCAAACTGACCTCCAGATTCTGGTTTGGGGGGCTTCCCTCCTATCTCTCATCCTCTCTCTCCACTCCACCTCCCCCCACTCACTCTCTCAGATCAAATGAAGCCCACACCTTGATGGTCCCTCGCCGCTCCACCCTCATCGGTCAGGCTGGTTTCGCCCACCATTTCCCTAAAATCTGGAATTCCTCCCTCTGAAATACAACACTCCCCCTCCAACTACTCCCTTACCTCTGCCCTACACAATTAGCTTTCCCTCAACTGTTCCTGCTTTAACCTACCTTAATACCTATCCCCAGTTTCTGCCTTCCTACCATGACCGCTCCCCCCGGCAGGGTTCTCAACATCCTGAAAGGGGAAATCAGGAAATGACTATCCCTTCTCCTCATATTCAGTTCTTGTCTCTCCCCTCTCTTTTCTCCACCTGCCCTTTTGGGTCACCAGTGTACACAACCTAACCCCATCCTTTTTACTTCAACAGCACTTGCGTTTTGTATGTTTATAAGTTCTTTTGTGTGATTTTGGGCACGTATTGTAATTTACCCAATGTTTCACTACTGTTTATTGTACAATACCTTGTGTTCCAACTGTTGCACAATCATACAATGTTGTATTGTTTGTACTACCCACATACTATTGTAACTGATCATCCTTCACAACCCTATGTAACCCTTCCCCCCAGATTGCACCACGAGATGAGCAACTTGTTGATCAGTGTGCCCTCCTGGTGAAACATTTCAATAAATAAATTAATACAAATGACTTGGCTCATCATGAGATTAGAGCAGTGCAGAAGGACTTTGTAGAATTGGGGAGGGGCCTAAGACAAGTAGCACACATAGTATCCTTCTCAGAGGTGCTGCCTGTCAATGGCATGAGTGAGGCAAGGGTACTTTGCACCATGCAGTTTAATGAATGGTTGAAAAAATGGTGTGGAGCACAGGGGTTTGGCTTCATTGGGGACTGGGGTTCCACCTGGAGGGACACCAGCCTATACTGGCAGGATGGTCTACATCTGTCCAGGAAGGGAACAAGTCTTTTGAGCAATCGGTTTAAATGCTTCATTGGCAAGCTTTTAAACTAGTCAAGGGGGGAGGCACTGATAAGCAGCAGGAAAATCCCAGCCTCTCCCTACAAAACAGGGTACTAAATGAGAAAAAGACCAAGGTAGAAAGGTCAGTGGGGGATGCTGCAACAGAAGGTAAAGCCATCAAAAAATGGAGAGCAATGAGTACCAATGCCCTTAGTCTGAGTAACAAGCTTCCTGAATTAGTGGCCTTGATGGAGGAGGAACATCTGGATATCATGGCAGTCACAGAAACATGGTACACACAAAACCATGACTGGGATGTAAACATACCAGGATACACTATCTACAGAAGGGACAGGGAGGGTAAAAGAGTAAGAGGAGTAGCTCTTTACATAAGGGAAGGAATCAAAGCAACAGAACAAAAGGGTAAACAGGGAGGAGAAGAAGCACTGTGGGTAAATTTGGAGACCGGCAATGGCACAACAATATGCACAGGGGTTGTATACAGACCCCCTTCTCAGGGGGAGGAAATGGACAAGGAAATGATAGAAAGTATACTTAGAATGGCAGAAAAAGGGGAGATATTGCTGATGGGTGATCTGAATATGCCAGATGTTAACTGGAGTGCAGTTGCAGCAGCCACTTCTAAGAGTGGTTATTCTAGATGCCCTACAGGGGGCATGCCTTAGACAACTAGTATTGGAGCACACCGAGAGGGAGCAATCTAGACCTGGTTCTCTCAAATGGAGATGAAGAGAGGATCACAGATGTAAAGTGGGTAGCCATCTGGGAACTAGCGACCATCGAACAGTATGGTTCACAATAAACACAGCAATAGAGTCAAGCCATACAAAGACAAAGGTACTGGATTTTAGGAGGGCTGACTTTGTCAAAATGGGTGAGTGCCTAAGGAATGCACTAGCAAATGGGCAGGAAGGAGGTGGAACAACAATGGGAATAATAAAAACTGCCATCACAGAGGTATCAAGCCTTTGTGTAAAGCAAATAAACAAAACGAAATGAGGTAAGAAACCACTATGGTTCTCAAAGGAAGTGGCAGTGAAGGTTCAAGAGAAAAAGAAAGCATTCAGGAAGTACAAGGAATCACAGAAGGAACAGGACAGAGAACTGTATCAGTTAAAGCAAAAGGAAGCTGGGAAGGCAGTCAGAACAGCAAAGGCCCAAACCGAGGAAAAGATAGCCAACTCAGTTAAGAAGGGGGATAAAACCTTTTATAGGTACATCAGGGAGCGAAGGAAGACCAAGGGAGGGATAGTGAGGCTTAATAAAGGGGAGGAGGTGGGCAGAGGGTGACTGTGAAAAGGCAGAGATACTAAACAAATATTTTTGCTCAGTATTTACAAAGGAAGAGGGGAGGTACCTAAACAAACAGTAGAAATACTCGATACAGAAGTTGATACCAGCCCATTTACAGAAGAAAGGGTTCTGAAAGAACTCTTAAAACTGAAGGTGAACAAAGCAATGGGGCCTGATGGGATTCATCCCAGAATTCTAAAAGAACTAAGGGTAGAACTAGTGACACCACTGACTACCCTTTTAACAAATCATGGGAGGATGGGATGGTACCCAGGACTGGAGGAGGGCAGATGTGATTCCCTTCACAAAAGTGGAGCAAGGCAGAAGCAGGAAACTACAGACCTGTTAGTTTAACCTTAGTGGTAGGGAAATGATGGAATCACTTGAAGGAAAGAATTGTTAAATATCTAGAGGCTCAGAGGGGCACAGGACCCAAGGCAGCATGGATTCACAGCGAAAAGGTCATGCCAGACAAATCTGATAGATCTCTTTGACTGGGTGACCAAAGTAGTTGATCAGGGAAGGGCTGTGGACATGGTCTACCTAGACTTTAGCAAGGCATTTGACACAGTCCCACACAAAAGATTAATATACAATTTAGCCAGCCTGGGAGTGGGTCCTAAGATGATGGCCTGGGTAAAGAATTGGCTGGAGAATAGGACACAGAGAGTAATAGTAAATGGAGTCCACTCTGAAAAAAGGGGGGTTAGTAGTGGGGTACCGCAGGGTTCAGTATCCAGTCCTCTTCTAAATGTCTCTTTATAAGGGGCATTGCAGAGGACTGGAAGGAAAAGTATGTCTCTTTGCAGATGACACAAAGATCTGCAACAGAGTTGATGCACAAGGTGGTGGAAAGGATGAGAAGGGACTTGGCAAGGTTAGAGGAATGGTCAAATGTATGGCAGCTTAGATTCAATGCTAAGAAGTGCAAGGTAATGCACCTGGGAACAAAACCCAGGGAAGAGTACACAATGGGGGTGAGATACTAACAACAACAAAAATGGAAAGGGACCTGGGGTAGTCTCAGATGACCTAAAGGTGGGCAAGCAATGTGAGAGGGCAGCAAGGAGGGTTGGGGGATACTGGGATGCATAGGGAGAGGCATCACCAGTAGAAAACAGGAAGTTATTATCCTCTGTACAGACAGCTGGTGAGACCCCATCTGAGTACTCATGGCAGTTCTGGAGACCCAATCTCGCAAAGACATAGACAAGATGGAAGCTGTCCAGAGGAGGGCAACTAAAATGGTGCAGGGTCTGCACCGGAAGACATATGAAGAGAGACTTAAGGAGCTTAATATGTATAGCCTCGAGGAAAGGAGGGAGAGGGGGGACATGATAGAAACTTTCAAGTACCTCAAGGGAATCAACAAAGTCCAAGAGGGTAGCATCTTTCAAAAAAAGAGGTGTGCAAGAACAAGGGGGCACAATTTGAAGATAGAAGGGGGCGGCTCCAGAGGTAATTTAAGGAAGTATTTTTTCACAGAGAGGGTGGTGGATATATGGAACGGCCTTCCAGAGGAGGTTGTGGAGTCACAAACAGTGGTGGAATTCAAGCATACATGGGACAGTCATAAAGCAATTCTAGGGGGTGGGGGGTAGGAAGAAGTAGGCTGCTGGTTAACTAGGATCTGCAGCTTATCCATCAGGTAGGGAAATGGGCAGACTGGGTGGGCCAAGCGGTCCTTATCTGCGGTCAAATTCTATGTTTCTATGTTTCTATGTTTCTAATACAATAAAAGCCCCCCCATTGCTGTACCTCGGCACCTGTATTACTCCCATGCTGCTGTATTACCACACAGCACACCACGTAACATCTTAGCCACTGGTTTAGGATGCAGTGTCACAGGCAATTGTGCAGAACAGCTGTGCTACTGTTCTTTCAATCTCATTGTGTCACTGCATCCTAAACCATTCACCTGTGACACGATAGTGCATTCAGTGCTCCTGGGTCAGTCAGCAGTGACACACAGTCTCAAGTTTGAGTCCCTCTGCTATTGTCTTGACAGTATAACTTCAGTGTTGGCAGTGTGTCAGTCAGTGCTGTGGTTTGTCCAGTGTTAAGTGGAAAATCCACACATTACTGTACCTCAGCACCTGTAACAATGCAATGCCGCTTTATTACCATACAACACACACTGTCACATGTCGGCCACTGGTTTTGGTGCAGTTACACATCAAATTGTGCAAAACAGCCATACTCCTGTTCTTACAATCTCACTGTGTCATTGCACCCTCAACCGTTCGCCTGTGATACCACAGTGCACTTACTGCTCCTTGGTCAGTCAGCAGTGACTCACAGTCTCAGAAAAGATTACTGCTGATGTTTAATGGGCAGTACAAGTGCAGCGTTGAGATTGTGTAACTTTGAGTTGTAGATGGGCCTGTGGACAGCAGTAAACACACACACTGCTGTACTTCATCACCTGTACTGATATAATACATACATGTCCTGTGATGATTACTGATCTTCCAATGTTGTCTGTGTCTTAACTATAATTCATAGGTGGTGATGAGAAGAATAAATGGCTCAAGCCAGATACGATGCATTCTATGTTGACATCAACTGCAAGTGCAGAATTATCCCATGGCAGAAAGCGCATTAAGGCCAGATTGTCAAGTAGTACATCTGACACTTATTGTACAAGTGAAATATATGCACATACTGTTGTATCTCAATAATGTTATGATTTTATTAAGTAATAAAACATATTAAATAAAAAAAAAAGAAATATATGCACATAAAGATTCACAGATACATTTATTTTGACATCAGTTTAGCAATGTTATCGAAAATGGTACCACATATGTGTTGTTAAGTATGTATTACTTCTCTGCCTTTACAAATGAAAAGTATTATTACTTAATACATCCTTGAAAGAGGACTGAGGTAGATGTGTGTTTCCCCAAATGTGGTAATAGGGATCCAAATACTAAGAGAGTGGGTGATAGCAGTGCCTGTCGAGAATCAACAGAGCAGTATGAAATACACCACATGTGTGTGGTTACCCCGTAATGGATACAAGCGCTGAGTGCAGACTTATCCTAAATGTAGTGTTGTTCAGGAACATGACTGCTGCAGTTCTGTGCGGAACCCTAAAAACTGATGTAGAATCAGGCAGACAACCCAAGGATGGTGTACTGCATAGTAGAGGTAACTACTTGTTATGCGTACAAGTACTTGTGTGTTCAGTGTGGTACTGACAATAAACATTACGGTCAATGCCAAAATTGTTTATCAAAACCAAACATGTACTATTAGGCATTGCATCTGTCAAGCAATCATGTGAGGAACAGAGGGCAACCATGGGACCAAGATACTGGAATGTGCTGTATTTTTGAGCTGTGAAGGTTGTTACAATGTCAGTACTGTAAGTTCATGTCCATGGCTTGTGATAACACTTACTATACTAACATACATACATAGTGACATACTAAGATGCCAGCAGAGTAGGCCTAATGGTGTATCAATTATGCTTGATAATCAGCGCAAGGTAAGGACACCGTTGGTGTCCTCCCCCGCCTCCACCAGAAATCACCCCGACCCCATTCCCCATCAGAGTTACAACTCTTGAATGCCTCCACTGTATTAACAGCCACCAGTTCCGCAGGCACTGCGTTCCAATGATCCACCACCCTCTCTGTGAAGTAGCATCTCTAGTTTCACCCCTTAGCCTCCCACCAACCAGCCTCATGGAGTGGCCCCAGGTCTCCCCACCCTCCTACAGCTGGAACACCATATGCAGGATGACCCTATTTAATCTCAAGTCTGTCTTTGTAGGCTCTTTCCCCCGACCCTGTATCATCCGGGTATCCCTCCTCTGCACCCTTTACAGCAGTGTAATGTCCTTTTTCAAGTACAGATGCCAAAAAGTAAACACAGTAGTCCTGATGCAGTCTGATCAGCCAGTTATACAGAGGTAGAAGCACCTCCCCTCTCCTCGAGGTTATCCCCCTGGCGATGCACACAAGCATTTTATTTAGTTTCTCCATGGACCTCCTACAGTGCTATGAGTTGTTCATTTTATCATCCACAAACAACCCAAGATCATTTTCCCCTGTGGAAACCTGCAGTTTCTACACATCTCTAAATTAACCATGAGCTGTGTTTCTAAGCCACAAGTGTAGAACACTGCATTTCTTTGTATTAAACCTCAGTTTTAAGATGCATGACCACCTTTACAGGGTCTACAGGTCACCCTGTAGGGCTCTTTTACCCTCCTCCACATCCAACACTGATACCATCACTGATGTAGGAGATGTAAGCATTCAACCTTTGTTCACCAACTCAATTATTCTCTAAGTACCTACACATGTGCTCCTTGGCCTCCTCAACCCAACCACTCCCTGATGTCAGTCCGCTAATGTGCCCCTTCATTTTTCTTCTTTCCCTGAGATACCTAAATAACACTTTTTCCCTGCTTCTTATCCCTTTTTCCAACCTCTGCTCCATCTCCAGCTTTGCTGATCTCACCACCCTAGTCAACTGTTTTAAAAATATATCGTACTACACCCTGTCCCTGACCACACGTGAGCACTTAACTGCATGCTTCTGCTCCCTTGCACACAGTTGGTTGCCCTGGTTAGACACCCCCTCCTCTCTGCTTGTGGTAGAAGCCCAAGTCCTCCCTTGATGTGCATGCTGGCAGCAGACTCAAGCAACAGCCCTCCCCCATTCACAAGTTAATGACCATTTTATAAAATGTGTAATGGGATCCACCACATTCCTCCAACAAAGTTTGGACAAACTGCTTGGCCTTGTGCACAGACAAACCAGATATACTGTTCACCAGGACAGCGCAGCCATGCCACTCACTCCACCCTTACCACTTAATACCCATTTGGAGCCTTTGTAAATGAGCCCCCGGCTCAAAGGTATTAATCCGAATTTGAAATAAATAAATAAATAAAAATTAATATGGAGTACCACAGCAGGATAATTTGAACCTACTCCTTCCACTTGTGCCTACTTCCTTCTGCCGCCACCTCCCCACTCCCACTGCCTCTCCATTTTCTCTGTCCACATCAACAGTTTGATTGCCATCTACCACCTTCCATCCTTGTTTCAGCTACTTCTTTGTTCAGAGCATCCTTCTCCGAGCTACCTATGCCACGCATCACCAGTCTGATCTGGCCCAGCAGTACTCCCGTGAAGTAATGGCCATTCTTGACCTTCGGGGGCTCTTTCTTCTACCCCTTCATCATCGTTTGTTCTGTTCTCCTACTCACTTAATCCCTGCTGTTTCTATCATATCTCCCCTGTGTTTTCAATCATGCTGTGTATACATATTGAGGTCTCCTATTCTCTCATCCTCTGACTTTTTATGCAATAACTGCACCGTCTTTGTTGCCCTTCTTTGCACTGCCTCCAACCTGTCTTTGCCCCATGGAGATGTGGACACCATAATTGGCAAACTTATTTCAAATCGTGCCTCAATAATGATTTGTGCATTTCCACTGACACCGCCTTTCTTTTGCTGGTGATACCACCCACCAGTCCACTCCTGCATACCACTGTCTCTCCCCACAGCCTCGACACATTGTTGTGCCACCTTTATGTCATCAGATATAATTCCAGTAGAATTCTTTTCTGTTTGGTGACCATCATTTCACCAGCCACCATCGTGTTATCCTTCCCTTGTGTTGTTGTACAACAAATGCAGTAACTAGCATTTTTTCGCAGTATATACAATTATGCAACATCCACCGCTACCACCAGATCCACAATCTCAGGAAACTGGTGAAAGAAATCAATTGAATTTCTTTCACATGATGTTCCTGCAGTGAATACATGTGGTCAGGTATCCTGTGCTCCGTTTCAAGCTGTTTCACAATCCTCTCCTTCTTCTCTCTATTCACTGATATTCTATGTCATTTCTCCAGGGTACACGCCCAACACTGCTTGCACTCCATGCATGAAACCTCATCCCAGTTCCCCTCATGCACCTTGGCTTGTCGAGCACCCCAGATCACCCCCCGTGTTATGGTCCGCCCACCCTTGGTGGCCTTTCTTCAGTTTGAGGGAGTTCCGCATACTCTGCTAGTGGAGAGGATATTCAAGTAGGTAGGGACAGATTCCAGATGTGGTCCCATCACTGGGGCCCCCATCCCCTCCACTATGCCACCATTGTGTTTATTTTGAGTTACTACACATATCGTGGCACTTCAATGATATCAGTGCACCTAACATGCAGGCATCCCCTGCTGCTCAAACCACAACATGAGGTCGAGCCATGCCACATGTGCTGTCACTAGTCTACACTAGGGGATGCTCTTCAGTGAGCACTGTATACTGCCAGTTTTGCTAAGATGGGCTACATGTGCCCTCTGTCATTCCTTCCTGAACCAGTCCCGTATCAAGTTTTGCATTGAACATTGATGCCGGTAGTGGGGCCAGCATCTGTTCCATCCCAATGCATCGCCTTACATAGAAACATAGAAACATAGAAGTTGACGGCAGACCGCAAGGCCCATCCAGTCTGCCCATTTTTTTCTACCTTATAAATGTGCCATCGGCCTTTGCTCTGTCAGTGGCCTATCTATTCATAGTCATTTGTATTACTCCCTTATGCCTTTCCCATGCCTGTTTGAAGCCCTGCACTGTATTCATAGCCACCATTCTTGTGGTAAGCCATTCCATGCATCCACCACCCTTTCTGTGAAAAGAATTTCCTCACATTCCCCTTAATCGGCCCCCTCTAATCTCATGCTGTGTCCTCTTGTCCTGCTATTTTTCTTATATTTAAACATGTTAGACTCTTTCACCTTGTTAATGCCCTTAAGGTGTTTGAATGCCTCGATCATATCACCTCTCTCTCTCCTTTGCTCAAGGGTATACATATTGAGCTCTGTTAATCTGTCCTCATATGTCTTCTGATGCAGTCCCTGCACCATTTTGGTTGCCTTTCTCTGGACTGCCTCAATTTGGTTAATGTCCTTGTGAAGGTGTGGCCTCCAATACTGCACGCAGTACTCCAGATGGGGCCTAACCAGTGTCTTGTAAAGAGGGATTATTACTTCCCTCTTACGACTTGTGATACCCCTACTGATACACCCTAACACCCCCCTAGCCTTACCTACTGCTTTAGAGGTCTGCTTGGATGATTTCAGGTCATCAGTGATGATGATGCCCAAGTCCCTTTCTTCCTTTGTGACTGCTAGCAACTCGCCTCCCAGCCTATAGGTGGCTTCAGGGTTTCTCTTCCCTATGTGCATGATTTTGCACTTCTTTGCATTAAATCCCAGTTGCCACTCTTCTGACCATTTTGCTAGTTTATCCAGATCTCTTCTCATTCTGCCCACCCCATCTGGATCATCTACTCTGTTGCAGATCTTGATGTCATCTGCAAACAGACAAGCCTTACCCTCTAGTCCATCTGCAAGGTCACTAATGAAGATGTTGAAGAGGACTGGCCCCAGAACTGATCCCTGAGGTACCCCACTTAGACTTGCATCTCTTCTGACTGTATACCATTTACCACCACTCTCTGTTTTCTGCCCATCAACCAGTTTGCCACCCAGTTGACCAACTTCGACCCACCCCGAGCCTACCCAGCTTATTTATCAATCTTCTATGTGGAACAGTGTCAAAGCTTTGCTGAAGTCAAGGTAGGCTGACATCAACTGCTCCCCTTGGTCCACCACTCTGGTTACCCAGTCAAAGAAATCTATGAGATTAGTTTGACAGGACCTTCCTTTTGTAAACCCATGCTGTCTTGGATCCTGTGCCCTATGGATTCCAGGTGTTGCACTATCCTTTCCTTAAGGGTGCCTCCATAATCTTGCCCACTACTGAGGTAAGACTGACTGGTCTGTAGTTCCTGCCTCCTCCCTTACCACTCTTGTGGAGCGGGATCACATGAGCCCTTTTCCAGTCTTCTGGGACCTCTCCTGTGCTCAGAGACTCACTAAACAGTTCTGCTAATGGCTCTGCTAGTTCCACCTTTAGCTCCTTAAGTACCCTGGGATGTATGCCATCAGGTCCCATTGCCTTATCCACCCTGAGCTTAGCAAGCTCTTGTAGGACCCTTTCTTTTGTGAAGGGAGTAGTGCTCACCTCCCTCCCACCTGTGTCCATGATGCTGAGGTGTGGGCCTTGTCCACTTTCAGGTTTGACAGTACAGAACAAAAGTATTTGTTCAATATTGATGCTTTCTCCAGCTCCCCTGACACACAGCATCCTTATCCCCCTTTAAGCTGTACTGTCCCACCCCTGGTATTTCACTTTTACTAAATTAGATCTAAAAAGTCTTTTCTTACCCTTCAGTGCTATTTCTTACTCCATTTCTGCCCTTGCAATACAGACTGCTTTCTACACCTCCCTCTTTTTATCCACATACAGTACAGTGTTCTTGTCACGCTGTGTTTTCTTCTATTTCATTAATGCAATGCTTTCTGGCCCTCACTGTCCTGGATAGCACATTTCATGATCATATCACGGATATTCCAACTGCCCCCTCCACCCCACCATAGAGGTGTGACACCCATCCCAGTATCCATGATGGTGAAGTGTACACCACACCACCCACTTTGTAACCAACTTTGCAACCATGATCCCTAAGACCACAAGGCCAGGTGCCCACAGTGCCATTGGGCATCACGTCCCTACACACACACTGCCACTTCTGCATGCCAGCTGAGCTGTTAGTGAATGACAGGTTACTGTACACATTGGAAGTCAATTGATAGACACCATTGACCAATGTGCTTGCAGTGTGCACTGTAAATTTTCATTCACAACTTTTATAGTGGCCACAACACTACCAGGGACAAGGGGTTGTGTGTAATGGACATCACGATTGGGGACTGGTGTGGGGTCACCATTCATACTCTGGAGGCTGCTGTGTAGCACTGTGCCCTCAAAATATCCAGTATCCTTGACTGTGCCACTGTAGTAATTGCCACATTGAAACACACTGTGCGATGATCACGCGATCACAGTTGTCATCCCACCATCACTTACTGAATTGCATTCCCATTGGTGTCAGCACAAGGCCGTAGATTTCTCCCTCTCTGGTGTGATGTAGCCCTGTGTGCCTGAAGCCTGCACCTTGTTCAGAGTGCATGACGTCCCTGCTATTGATTGAGGAATCATTGTGAATGCCAAAAACAACACTGGGTAGATTGAAATCAACTACCTGCTGCACCTCCCCCTTTATCTTCCCTCGTGTGGACTGACTCATGCACAGACATGTCGTCCACCACCACCAACTGTTCCATAGCCATGTATATCACACCTATGTGAACAGCTGTGCTGTTGCTCATCTCAAGGTGCAGAAAAATTAATCACAGTCGCCACTGCATTTCCTGTTCCTCAGTCTCCCTGATATCCACCCTTATGCGCTGCTTCATG
The DNA here is from genome assembly GCA_016271365.2 of Neoceratodus forsteri. Taxonomy (NCBI): domain Eukaryota; kingdom Metazoa; phylum Chordata; order Ceratodontiformes; family Ceratodontidae; genus Neoceratodus; species Neoceratodus forsteri. The sequence goes on along the minus strand of CM057457.1, from coordinate 143,423,699 downwards.
TCGTAATGATATACAGTATTGATGAACTGCTTTCCATACACAGTTGTGGAATGACATGTGCGATGCTAACATATGTCTGAAACACATCACAGTTGAAATACTAAATGTATGTCATGTGCAATGTTCTTCATCTCCATTTGTGTCACTGTTGACAATAACGTGTTCTGTGTTTGTCTTACAGTTAATGACACCGAAACATTCAAGTTTTGATGTCTCTCAATCAGTGAATGAAAAAAACACGGTTTCTCATGTTAACTCAAGACATGTGCATTTCAACCACTGCAACATATGTTGACACAGACAATGCCCCAGCATTGACGGACAGTATGACAGACAAAATGAGCACTGCCACCGTGGGTGTTCAGTGGAAACAAGAGATGTTGCATGCCAGTGCCCAGAGTCACCAGAGGCAGTAATGAAAAACTACATTTATACGAAGAGTCAGTCATTATTTCCATTGTCTTTGCAATGCACTGATAACATGCCAAAGAAGTGTACCTGCTCCTCAGTACAATGCATGCATGTACAAAGCAGTATAACTCTGATCTGCACATCCACACCGGTGATGGCCGGAGGTGTGTCTCAACAAGCTCTGGAAAACTCAATGTAATTTCTGTCCATGCATGACACAGCGACTACTAACCCCGATGTCTCCATGTATGTCACAAAGTCAAGTAACAATAGTGACAGTGACACACAGTCTGACTGATGAAACTGTTACTGAGTGCATAACTCATAGTGAGCTGAAATGTATTGTATTAAAATCCTGCTTGTTTCAACTTTTTGAGCATCTGAATGCATGTACAGTATCGAGTTCTCATGTGCAGGATCACACACATTCAAGTGGTGGTCGCAGCCATTACTGAGTAAAATGAGTGCAGGGAATGTACTCCTGAGAACCTCACTACTATTTACTGGTAATATATATACCAGAATTTCCCAGTTTTTACACTGTTTCTGAGTGCCAGTCCTAAGAGAGTCTCAGTACAAGCAAATACAGTGTACCTTTTCCCTGTTGTGAACTTCAACTGGTTAAGACAACAAAAGAAGAATGTTGAGTTTGTTGCAGACAGTGTGGTGGAAGTAATTTGAAATGGTCGTAGTGACTCGCCAGGTCACAACGCCAAATACTGCATGTATACAATGATGGACATGCATTCAAACTACATTTTGCAGCCTGAACTCATGCAGGATACGGAAGTCAATAACTCAAACTGCATGGAGAAGGAGGGTTTCATCAGAGCTATGCAGAAACTCTTGTTGAGTGGACTTCACCTAAAAACCGTTGCCACTGACTGGCACCCTCAAATTACTTCTCTGATGTCAAAAGGGTTTCAATTTCCAAAGGTTGACCATCAATATGACATATGGCCCTTGATGAAGTCATCTGTAAAGAAGATCACAGCTAAGGGCAAGCAAAGAAAGTGCTAGATTTTCTTTTCTGGATGAGGTCAACAGCTAATCATTTTTGGTGGTCGGCAGAAACATGTGGTGGCAGTGAGGTTGTGCTTCATGAGAAGTGGCTTTCTGTACTGCATCACACTGCAAATGTTCATTTATGGACAGTAGGTCTTGAAGTACATCACTGCGTGCATGGTACAACCAATGAAGACAGTGACACTGAAACTGTGTGACTACCAACTGGTAGTGCACCGCATAAAGTACTTAAAACGATTGTGCGTGATTGCAGATTGATAAAAAACATAGCAAAGGTCACCACGTTTTGCCATACCAGTAATCTGGAGGTGTTCCACTTCCTCCTGAATAAGTACTGCTCAAAATGCCGGAATGGTTGCACGAACACAACTGGCTATGTTGGATTATTCCGAGAACTGTCACCGCCCACAGGCAGTGGTGTCAACTGGTATAAAGAAAGGCTCAAGAAGACATTGCTTCGTGTTCTCGAAGCAAACCAAGCAATGAGTAGCAAAGCCTGTGCCAGCTCCAAAACATACAATTTTATTGATGACATGATGGCTGAAGTGGTACAATTCAAGGAGGGCACATTAATGGATGTTCCCAGCATTGAACATTTAGAAATTCCACGTAATATTGCACCCACGCCAAGACCAGAAAAGGAGGAATTACTGAATAAACACTACTGCAGATTCCTGAAAAATTAGTGTGCAGATTCCAGATACCATCCAGATGTCAATGTTTGAAATTTTACGGTATGACTAAATTTAGAAAGCCAAGAAAGACTTGTAGCTTGAAAGTTAACAATAGTCATCAAATTATCAGTATGTTGTTAGTCTTGTATCCTGTTGCCTCAAGGTATCGATGAAATCAAGTTACATGATCGGTGACATTTCTTGTTCATGATATAGTACCCAAGGTTGCCCAAACCATGACTGAAACCACCACCCAACACTACTGTCTTGTGTGGACACGTTCATCCTTCTCTCATAGACTGATGCTGCACACTGTGAGAAGGGCAGCATGCAATGCTGACAGTGGACATGACATGCAGCAAGCCCATTGGCTGTTCCAACTCACTTCCCCTACTGGACGGGACCTGGCATGGTATTACTGAGCCTCCGCTATGTGTTAGGCAAATAGCAATCTCTGTTCCCCACCCTCTCTGTGACAAGAGAGTTGTCCTAGAGATGCTTGATCCTCTCACACACCAGCCGGCCACTATCAACCAGCTGGTACAGGTGTGGCAGGAGGTAAGGCATCGTTGCCTCAGCCCTCAACACCACTGGTGCGGCTGCTGTTCCGTCTTTTTATCTGGGAAACATAACTAGATCACTCCACTCAGTAAAATACTAATATCAGTGGCTGTAGTCTGCTGATATATATTTCTTTGGTTCCTAGCAACAAAGTGCACAACCTTGTACTTCTAGGCATTGAACCCAAACTGCCATGTTTCCAACCACTCATGTAGTTTGATCAGGTCGTCCTGCAGCACCCTCCACCCCTGTATGTCGTGTACCATAGGTCCTATCTTGGTATCATCTGCTAACATACTGATCATACTCCGGATCCTGTGTGAGATTTCAGATATGAATATCCCAAACAGTACCATTCCTAGTGCTGATCACTGAGGTACCCCGCTCGTTATGTCCATCTGTGATGAGTGTCCACCCACCAACACTACCCTTTGCTGACTAACCCTCAGCCAGTTCTGGGTCCAACTGACTGTCTTTGTTCCCACCCCTATATATTCACTCCAATATCTTCCAGCTTTCCCACCAGCCTCCCATGCAGCACAGAGTCAAAGGACTTGCTGAAATTGAAATACAGGATGTGCACTGCATGTCCCGTGTCCACTGGTTACCTCTCTGGTACCAGATAACTCTACCACCACAACAACTCTCTGTGTTTTGTCCCTCAGCTGGTTTTCCACCCATTTGGCCATCTTTTCCTCAACCCCAAGATCCACCAACTTCCTGATCAACCTTCTGTGGGTCACAGAGTCAAAGGCCTTGCTGAAATCAAGATAGCGGATGTCTACTACTTGGCCTGTCTACTATCTTAGTGACACAGTCAAAGAAGTCAATCAGATTCATTTGACACAGTCTCTCCCCCATTGAACCCATGCTGCCTCACATCCCGGAGACCATGCTCTTCTAGATATTCCACTAACCATTCCTTTAGTATGGTCTCCATGAGCTTGCCCACAATGGAGATCAGACTGACTGGTATATAATTCCTGGGTCATCCTTAGCACCGCCTTTGTGGAGGGGCACTACATGTGCTGTTCTCCAGTCCTGCGGTACCACATCTGACTCTAGTGAACTATTAAATAGGTCTGCCAATGGCCCTGCCAGCTCCTTAGCCAGTTCCTTTAGTGCCCTTGGATGTACTCTGTCCAGGCCTGGTGATTTGTCCACCTTCAATGCCAGCAGCCCCTCCCTCACTCTGTCCTTCTCTATCACTACATCTGTGTTCCCATCCCTCCCTGCTCCTCTTTTCCCTTCTGAAGACACTGATCCATCCTTCTCCCTAGTGAAGACAACAGAAGTATTCATTTAGTATTCATTTAGTAACTCTGCTTTTCCTCCATTATCCTCCACCCACTCCACCCCTTTCATAAGCCTAACAATCCCTTCATGACATGATAGAAACTTTTAAGTACCTCAGTGGAATCAACAAAGTCCAAGAGAGTAGCATCTTTCAGAAAAGAGACTTGCAAGAACAAGGGGATACAATTTAAAGATAGAAGGAGGGCAGTTCAGGGGCAATGTCAGGAAGTATTATTTCATAGAGAGGGTAGTGGATGCATGGAACAACCTTCCTGAGGAGGTTGTGGGGTCTAAAACAGTGGGAGAATTCAAGAATGCATGGAACAGACATAAGGCAATTCTTGTGGGCGGTAGGAAGAAATAGGCTGTTGGTTAACTAGGATCTGTGGCCTATCCTGTAGGTAGGGAAATGGGAAGACTAGATGGGCCAAGCGATCCTTATCTGCCATCAAAGTCTATGTTTCTATGTTCATTCTTGGCCCTTTTCTCACTTATATAGCAAAAGAAACCCTTCTCCCTTTCCCCGCAGTTTCCAATACTTTTGAGCTCAGGTCCCTGTCCCTCACCTCATCCTGATTGAGTGGTCTGTAAACCACCCCCAACCTCACCCTTTTCCCTCTATTGGACCTTAACTGAACTCATAATGCCTCCACCTCCCCTTCCTCTGACTCCTCTCTCAAGCAACTTATTCCCTCCCTGATATAAACTGCCACCCTTCCCCCTTCCCAACTACCCTGTCCCTCCTGTATAGTTCATATCCAGGGATCACAAGGTCCCAGTCATGGTATGATGTTGCCCAAGTCTCGGTTACTGCAGCTATGTTCACCCTCCTGTCTGCTAATAGTGCCTGCAGGTCATCCATCTTGTTTCCAAGACTCCGCGCATTCAGAGACACCACCCTCCACCTAGAATCTGACCTTCTTTCTCTTCCCTCTATTTTTCTATTCACATTTATTCCCTCTGTGTGCACCCCTCCACGCACTCTTGTTATATGTTCCTCATCCCTCCACCCTTTGCTAACTGTGTTCTCACCCCTTCTACCTCCTCCATCCACACCTCTTCCATCACTGTGGGAGGGAGGTTCACTGACTTCCTCCTCTTGGAGTCTGTGGGCCTGCTGCCCCCTCCAGTAGTTAAAATGAAGTGTAGTGGTTATGTATTCCCAAAGTTTGTCCCTGAGTACCCTCAAACCATCCCTACTGAGGTGTAACCTGTCTGTTGAAAACAGTCCTTTGTTTGACCAGGTCTCCTCCCAGTCCCCAATACAGATGAACATCTCCTCCCTGCACCATTTCTTCATCCCGTCATTAAAATCCTCTATTCTTCTTTTTCTGGCTGTGCTGGTCCTTGATACTGGTATCACCTCTGAGAAGGCCAGCGAACTTCCTTCCTCCCTGCAGATCTTCTCTAACTCCCTGAACCTACTTTGCCTGGTCACTGGCTGTGATAGATTAACCTACACATGTGTGCTCTACAAGTTTGCAGACAGGCTGTCCTTCAAAGGGAGACTTAAGTACCAAACTCACCTCCAAGCCAAAAAAATACTTATGAATCTTACACCTAAGGGCATCCACCCCCTCATCCAGCCAGCCTCTCACAGGAGTACCCCAAGGTGCCTAGCAAGCACCTCCCTCCTAGTCCCCCACTTTAGGACCTCATTAGGGCAAAGGTCTTTCCGTTATCGTGCTCCCCTCTGGCTTTATTTATTTATTTTTTTATTTAGCTTTTGTTGACCGGGTAAGCGCACTAGACAAATCCTGCCTATTTTCAGGCACGACCCGGGGGAGGGGGATACAGATGAATGCCAACTGACCTTGAACCAGATTAAGCTGTTGGTGGTATTTTTAGTGAATGAGGAAAATTTGGCCAGGACACCAGGGAAATTCCCCTACTCTTCTGCCTCATTGCTGCCAGCAGGGGGACCCTTGGCCACTAGCGTTGCTGTGGTCAGTCTGCTTAGGATGCTGGAGGAGATGGATGCATCTAGTACAGGGGAGCTGGCCTCCTCTCCTGTACTGTCTGATCCAGAGGCTGTTGTTGCTGCTTGTGATGTAGCTGAGGTTGTCGACCTCAGTATTCTTACCTCTGATGATGCTTCGGCTATGGCTTGTTCTGCTGGTATCGTGCCTCCTTTGCCTACAGATAAATCGGGGTTGATCGCTGCACGTTCTCAGTTGCTGTGGCAAATGGCCTTACTTGACCGTAAACTTGCTGGTCTTTCAGATGTCGTCTGATCCTCTGCATTGGTGTCTGCTGTTTCTAGTTGGACGACTTTGGCTGACGGACCGGAGGAAAGGTGTGTTTCACAGAATTCAGTCGTTCCTGCACTTCCTACAGACTGTTTCCTTGATTCTCGGGCTGGCAGTTCAACGGATTCTGTAGCCGTGTGCCTAAAGCCCCTGCTGACTGTCTCTTCGGAACCTATTGCTGGTGCCCATGTCTCTTCTTTACAGACTTCTGAGGTGTCTTTTGCTGGACAGACGTTTTCTTTTCCTTCCCGAGACCAGAGACCTGGATGGAGTAAACTGCCTGGAGTTCCTTCTGCTTCTGGAGCTGAAGGGTTGAGCACTTCAAAACCGGCGATTTTACCTGTGGAAGCTTCTTGGTCTCCTGATCGTGCATTACGGGAGGCTGGCTGGGAACAATCAGGTGGTGGGTCTTGGTCTCCAGACTTGCAAGATCCTTCCTATATTCGGATGCTGAAAACGCTGGTACTTTGGTGAATGCTGTGCTTCTGTCCCTCTGAGCTCCAACTTGCCCCGGGGTAATTTATCTGCTTCTTGTACTATGGACTCTGTGTATGTTGATAAAACTGTTGGGGGGGATTCTGCAGTGTTGGGGAATATTGTGGTTACTGAGGCTCTTGTTTCTGGTGTTGGGGTGCATGCCTCTGCTTCTCGGTGTCCCTCCTTGAGCTTGGTTTCTCCAGCTTCCGAGGAACTGAGTGGCTCGACCCCTGCTACACCAGGCTGTTTAGGTCAGGTCCCTGAAGCTGGGCAGGGAGGGGTTCCCAAACCTAGTGTCTCAGTGGGTTTTAAGCTAACTGATTTGTTCCAATCCCATAAAGGTGAGCCTGCTCCTAGACACAATGCAGTCAGGTTTTTATATAAGGGAGGGTTGGATACTCCCCCTGACAGGCTGTATGTTGCTAAAAATTTGCTTAAAGGGTCGATGCATTTCTTTTCATCTGAAATTTTTGCCCTGATTAGTTTAGGGAATTCTAATTTTGACGTAAGTTTTAAACATGTTTCTCATTTGGACCGTTTTTGGGTCCAATATGCTAAATTTAAAGCTTTCCCCCTTTGGGCCCCCTTTCATGTTCTCCCTTTATCAAAACCTACTGTTAAGACTATTACTATTATGTTTAAAAACGAAGGTGTCAATGTGGAGGACATTTTATTTTGGCTCCGACAGAGATGTAAGGTTTTGAATAAACCCACTCCAACTTTAGATAGTGAACAGATTTGGGATGGGGGTTGGAAAGTTTGTTGTTTTCCTCAGACTCTGGTCCAGCTCACGTGCCTAATTGTTTTTTCGTTGGAAAAGATAAAGGCTTGATTTTTTATGCAGGGCAGCCTAGGTCTTGTTTTAAATGTGGATCTCGGGCCCATTTTAGCTCTGCTTGTGATACTCGTAAATGCAGCCATTGTTTGGAATTTGGCTATTCCTCCAGTGCTTGTTTGAACCTTTTTAAGTGTAACCTCTGTGAAAACACTGGTCATGCTTATGGTCGTTGTCCTTGGGCCTCACATAACTGGGATGATTGTCCCTCCCATGTGGGCCTCATTAACTTTGCTCAACAACAGCTGGCACAAAAGTCTGCTGAGAGTCGTTCTTGTTCTGGTTCTGCAGCTCTCCCCCTTCCCTCTTCGGCCACGGCTGATCCTGTTATAGATCCTGTAGTTGGGAAGGCTCCTGCTTCGGACCCTCAGGATGACTCTATGTTAACTGAGCCTGCTTCTCTGGTGGCCCCGGAGGGCCTTCCTTTGGTTTCCCCTGACACTGCTTCTTCTCTGGTTATGCCCCCCCCCCCAGTGGCTTTGCCCATCCCGGAAGAGGACTACCCTTTACTGTTCCAAAAAAGGACCAGGAAGGGACTGACTGTTTCTGGTAAGGGTAGGCCCTGGGTTCCGGTCCCTGGGCTTCTGGTAATAAATTTGTGATTCTAGCTCCTGATATTACTGATAGGGATTCTGGGGATGAAGAATCAGGACACTTCCTCCTTGTGTCTAATACTGACACGGACGGAGGTGGAGAAGTCGATCCATTGCTAAACGGACCCAGACAGAGTCGACGTGGTAAATCTCCCTAATCTTTGATATGGATTCTTTGTCCATTCTCTCCTTTAATGTTAACAGCATTAAGGGAAAAAACAAACTTGGTGGTGTTCTGTTCTCTGTACAAGAGATGCATTGTGACATCACTTGTTTAGTGGATACCCATTTAAAAACTAATACTGACCTTCAGCAAGCTTCTCGTGCTTGGTCTCAGGGGCCTTCTTTTTGGTCCTCTGGGGTTGATAAGTGTGATGGCGTTGGTATTTTGTTTTCTAATTCTGCCCTTCGGGTATCTCGATTGGTGGATATTTTTCCAGGTCGTGCACTGCTGCGTTGACCTCTCCTTCACACTGAACGATTTCGGTTAATTGTGGTATATGCCCCTCAGACTAAAGCCTTGCAGTCTGCTCTTTTTCGATCTATTCAACCATTTTTACATACTTCTAGACTGATCATTTGGGCTGGGGATTTTAATTGTGGTCTCCATCAGTCTGATAGGGGACTTCAGACGACCAAATTGTTTAGTGATTCTATGACTTTGAAGAATGTTTTGTCGACAGCTAATCTCCAGGACGCCTATAGGACTTGTCACCCCAGAGGTGGATTTACTTATTTTCGGGGTTCTTGTCGAACTAGGATTGATTTTGTCTTTCTTTCTCATATGCTTACTGTTCGAGATTGTCGGACTTTGGTTAGTGAATTCTCGGACCATGTAGCCTTAAAGGTTGTATTGTCCTGGTCTGATGTTCCTTGGTGTAAAAAGAACAAGTGGAGACTTAATGACTCCATTCTGGATGATCCCAAAATTCAAAAATTGTGGAAGTGTGACTGGGCAGCACGATTGTCTGTTGCTGACATTTATAAGGATATTTTAGAATGGTGGAAGGACACTAAGGCTGGTTGGAAGAAGGTTTTCCAACAGAAAGCCGCTGAGGCTCACACCTGTCAATATAAGAAGTACCTGGCTCACGGCAACAATTACAGAATTTGATTTCTCTATCTGAGGAAAATCATTATGATTATAGTTCACAGATTTGTGTTTTGCATGATCAGATGAAGGCATTACAGTATGATAGAGCTAAATCCTTGAGATACGAAGCCCGCTTTGGGACTAAACTCACTAAAGGGGGCTTCGACCCTTTTAAAGAATGTCAGAATAGGGTGGACTCTCGGGTTATTTATAACCTGGTATCCCCCTCGGGAGATCTAGTTAGTTCCCTGGAGGCCCTTCTCCAGGTTGTTGAACATTTTGTTTTGGGCATGTTTGGGACTGAATCTCCCGTCACTGCTGATAAGTTTTTCTTTGACTCATTATCTTTGCCCTCCCTATCTCCAGCAGAATGTGAGATGCTCTCCACCCCTATTGCTGAGGGGGAAGTATTACAGGCTATCATTGGTTTAAAATGAGATTCTGCTCCTGGCTCTGATGGCCTTACGGCAGGATTCTATTCTACGTTTCGCACTGATTTGGTTCCTGCTTTAACTCTTTTGTTTAATGAAATGTTGTCTAAAGCCTCCTTTTCGAAGTCCATGAAAGAGGCAATCTTGGTCCTCATTCATAAGAAGGGGGAGGCTTCGGATATCAATAATTGGAGACCATTGAGTTTACTTAATGTGGATAGCAAACTTGTGGCAAAAATTTTGCTTGCTAGACTTGTTAAGGTAGGTCGGCTACTTAGTCCTGTTCAGACGTGTGGCATCCCTGGTAGGTGCCAATCTGATAATTTGATTTCATTATGTGAACTATTTGCCCTTGGGGACCTGAATCGTGTTCAGGGTTGGGTGTTGGCTATTGACCAGGAGAAAGCCTTTGATAGAGTTTCCCATACATATTTGTTTTCGGTTTTAGCTGCATTTGGATTTCCACCAAATTTATTGATTGGATTCATGCTCTTTATTTTCAGGCTGTGATCCTCCTAATGTTAATGGCTGGTTGGGACATCCTGTCTTAGTAAAAAGGGGGGTGCGTCAGGGGTGTCCTTTGAGTCCCCTCTTATATGCCTTTGGTATTGATATTTTGATAAGGGTGATCCTTCATTGTCCTGGAATCCTTGGGTTACAAGGGCCTTCTGGCCTCCCTCCCATCAAAATACTGGCCTACGCTGAAGATTTGGTTCTGACTGTGGCATCTTATTCAGATAAGCAGGCGGTACTTGATGTGTTCCATCGGTATTCCTTACTGGCAGGATCCCGGATTAATTTTTTAAAGAGTGTTGGGCTCCTGTTGGGTTCCCCTACTTTTCCTGAGTCTGGCGCCTTTGCTGGCGTCGGCTCTCTTCTGAGCCCATTTGGTTCTCGGTCTCTGGTTTGGGTCTGAGATTTACCACTGTTGAACTGGTCTGGGACATTAGCGAGGGCTGATAGGCTTTGGCTGGGTGGCAGCAGCTGATTGGGAGAAAAAGAGTTTATTTACTGAAAACCTTGATGGTCCCCATTTTCTTGTACCTGTGTTATGTTCCCCCCTGTCTTTATTTACCAGATTATATAGTGTTTTCTTTCAGGGTCTTTGGGGTTCTAGGTTGAATCCCATCAAGCGAGGTTTCACTTATCGGCCTCCTAGTGAGGGTGGGATTGGGATGGTACACCCGGTAGCTTTTTTTATAGTATTTTTTTTAGTTATAATTTGGGTTGTGCCTTAAAACCAGGTAATAAAGGTTGGAAACCCTTTCTTTGCTCCTGGCTTCTGCCTTGTCTCTCTCCCTGGGAACAAGGCAAAAGGAGATTTGTGTCTAAACTTTCAGGCCTTCCAACTTTTGGTGCGGAGGTCGGGAAACTTGCCATGGTCTGGGGGTTAAAGCCTGATGATTTTTGTACACTAACTAGGAAGGACAGCCATGAACTTAACCCCCTCTATTCCCTACCTAACCTGTCCATTAGCCAGCTGCCTTGTTGGCCTTCGGAACCCTTGGCACTTTTTCTTTACCTACTTCTACATGCCACTCTAATAGTTGTTCAGTTGTAAATATGGGCCCTATTGAAGCCATGGTCACCCTCCAAGCTAGAATTAGTTTCTGAGGGATGAAATGATCATAATTTGTACCCTTCGTTTGAGACCTGTATAAATGTGATACTTAAACTTACATGTATATGAAGGTTGAACATGCCACAATAATGTCTTGTGTTGTTTATATGTTCCCACAAGTGTACTGGAATGTATATATTGTACCTTTTAATTGTAAGTCTGTTTTCTTACTTAAAACATTTTGTGTAGTGCACAGCTAATCTATGTATGTATAACTATCCTTGACAACAGCAGGTCCACCTTGTAAATGAGCTTGCTCAACGGTGATCGCCTGGATAAATAAAGATTTGATTGATTGATAGATTGATTGATTGATATATGCCCACATTTGGAGACGAGAGGCTTTGGATCTTGTTGACTTTCCATCCTGTCCGCCTGCTTGTCAGTCTTGGATCCTGAAGCAACTTTTGAATCCTAGACTCCCTCCTTATGTGTGGGATATGGTCTGGCTCGGTATTTACGGTAGACTTAGTGTTAAGGGGAATCACAAACATAAAATGCTGTGTGATAGATACTGTCCTAGGGATTTCTGTCTTTCAATTATAGAATCTCAGGCTCATTTATTTATGATTGCATATTTGCTTCTGATTTTTGGTCAACTATTGCTGTTCTCTGAAAGAGTCTCTTTTACTGAGCTGTCTTATGCTGATATTATGTTTGGGACGATTCAGTTTTACGTACTAAATATCACTCTGAAACTATATATATTGTATTATGTTTTATGTGTTATTTTTTATGGCAAGCTAGATGTTTGCTAGTTTTGCACCAAAAATGGATCCCTATTTTGGAAATTGTAATGAATGTTAGAAATGCTGTAATTACTTTGAAAAAGTTAGATTTTACTAGATGTTCTAGACTGCAATTTCTTCATTTATGGATTAACTGTGATTCTTGGAATTTGACTTGATTTTCTGTATCCTTCCTTTTCTTTTTTTGTTTACTGTTTCTCTTTGTCATTTTGTGAATGTTTTTGTAATGAAGCCCACCTTTTCTCAATAAAATTCCCCTACTCTTGCTGCACATCGCGCAATCGTGCTGCAGGAGAGTTGAATGGAGGTCAGTGTAACTTCAGCTATGGATGGGAAAGGATGTACTGTGGAACAGTTACTAGAGGTTGACGGAATCCAAGTTACGACTGGTATGGAATGCCAACATTTGGAGGCTGACTCTCAGCCTTCGGAACCTTTTACATCGAGTGAGTTGCTCACGGCTGTACAATATTCGGAAGAAGAGAATCTTCCGACGGGATTTGGATGTCAAGAAACAACAACTATTGGACCTTATTACAGTAGCAGAACAAGAATTTATGGCTAGTAAATTGTCCTTAGAGGAACGAAAACGGAAAAGATCAGTATTAAGTCCACTGCCGGGAGGTAGTAAATGGTTACCTGTGGAGCCTGAAATGGATCATTCTGCCCTTTTGTCTGAGGTACCTTCTGTAGAGGGTCAGGAACTGGTCGATGACATCACGTCTGAGACGCTTACCCCAGATACTGAGTGGACCCCTGGGGTGGCATTGCAGAATGCCAGATGGATACAGAAGGGGGATCGCTGGATTCCGGATCCAATTACGCCCTTACCGGGGTTTCTAGAACCTATGGTAGCTTCTTTTTTGACGGCCTTGGATGGTGACTTACAGCCACTGATTGTGCATGATGGGCCTGCTGCTAAACTGGCGACTGCAGGAGTGTTCTCCGCTCCACGAGCTATGGTGCAGGATCAAGGACTCATAGGCCCCCCGCGGGGTCTTATGTACTGCAAAACTCAGATTCCTATACTGCTTGTGATAGTGCAGCTTTACCGGAGATTCAAGGTAAGACTGTTTTGGATTCTTTACTTAATGGAACCAACGGTCCTGAGCGGACTACACCAATTAAAGAATTGCCTAAAACATTTTCAGGTCTGTTTAAAAAACTTGCAGAAGCGGCGAAGAGACGTTTTTTGGTCCGTCTCAAATAAACAGGGACTGCACCCCATGATCCTGGATCGGATCTGGGTGGGTAAAACACTAATTAAGGATTCTATGGGCTTTGCTCCTTCAGAAGTATATGCATTTATTCATGCTCCTGGGGATCGAATATATGACTTAAGTTTTTGTACTATGCAGTCACTGGACAAATTTTGGAAATTATAGTATACTCTTCGGGATTTTGGTGCTTGGCATGACTTTCTAGCTATTCCGGTTACGAAACCGACTATTAAAACTGCTACTGTTTTGTTTTGTAATGAGGGGGTCTGTATTAATGACATCATGTTTTGGTTAGAAAAGAAATGTACTGTTATGGAACAGCCAAAGCCTATTATAGATGAGAATGGATTTTGGAATGGGGCTTGGTTATTTAGAGTACAATTGAATCAGACTGAGGTCAGAATTTCACATTTGCCCAGTTCCTTTTTTTAGGTCGGGATCAGGGGAGTCCTGTTTTATGCAGGACAGCCCAAGAGCTGTTATAGATGTGGGGCTTTAGATAACCTAAATGTCGATTGTGATCAGACGAGGTGTTTCCATTATGGGATGTTAAGTCATACTGCTCCCCAGTGTACTGCCCAGCCATTTTGTAATTTATGTGGGGAAGAAGAACATTCTTTTCAGGATTGTCCTTGGGCTGCCCACAATATGGAGGGAGAATCAGATCATGATGATTTCCTGAATAAAGCTAAGCAGCGTTTTGATCATGCCAATCAACAACCTCATGAAGGTTCTTTTCCAAGCCGAGGTAGGGGACGGGGCCGTACACCAGGACCTGGGTTCCAGGGTGGCCGTCCTTCCAATGTGGCTACAAATGTGGCTTTAGACAACTTAGAGTTACTTCCAACTTTCTCTTCTAAACCACAAGTACAGTTACGAAATGAGCAGACTGGCAACGTATCCCCCTTTGTCACTCCACATAGCTCTCCGGTAAGAACAGTGACATTAGATAATTTTTTGGCAGTTCACAGTGGGAGTACTCCAGATTTGTCTATATCGGACCCTTTAGCCATTGCTGAGATAGATATTGCTGCTCCTCCTTTGGTGGATGAGAGAGATGAGTCAGGTATTTCTGCAACTGAGGATGTCTTTTTGCTTCCTCTGAAATCTCAATCCCGTTCATAGAATAAGGAAGTGATTCCTCTTTCTCCTTTGCCTTTATCAAATAGGTTTTCTGTATTTTCCTGGAGTGAGCAGGTGGATTCTGACTTACCTATGACGGGGGTGGACCCAGACCCCTTCCCTCCTTTAACTGCCAGCTCTTCTATGTAAAAATAAAATCAACCTGTGCCTGTACATAAAAGGGTGACTAGATCCAGTGGTAAGCTAGTAGATCTTCCTCTCTAATTCATCTGGTTTATGGGTTGCTAGTTTGAATGTGAACAGTGTATTATCTAGGAAAAAGCGTCTTGTTACTTTTGGGATTCTTCAACAACTGCCTTACGATGTTTTCTTTTTACAAGACACTAGAATACACTCTCCTAATGACAAGCGTCAGATTGTGAAAGACAGGAAAGAAGGTTTATCCTTTTGGTCCTTGGGTGTGGATACTTGTAGTGGAGTAGGTTTTTGTTTCACTTCTGATATTTGATGTCTCCGTATGGTTGATATTGAACCAGGCCGTGCTTTTTTATTAGACATAGAAATGAAAAATGTTCGTTGTAGATTGATTAATATTTATGGCTATCAGTCAAAAGCTCTTAGAATAACGTTGTTAAAAAAATACAGCCATATTTATATACTAGTAGACTTATTTTTTTTGCAGGGGATTTGAATATTAATGTATTACATGACGGTTCTTCCCATAAAGTTTATTGTGACCGAACATTTTTACGGGATATGATAAATCATGCGGGTTTGAAACAAGTATCTGCTGGGAAGTTGAAGTTGGCAAGACCTACGTATTACAGAGGGCGTTTGGCTTCCTGTATTGATATGATTTTTATTAATAAGTCATTAGTGCAAGATGCTGTTTTCTATACTGATTGAATCTTCCGATCATATGTTGATTGGGGTTTATATAGATTCTCCTTTTCAAAGAATGGCAGGTCCGGGTTATTGGAGGTTGAATTCTTCACTTTTAAAAAACCCTGTAATTTTGTCTACTCTGTCTGGGATACTTCAGGATAATCTTTCTACTAGGTTTCTGTATGATACTTTGGGGGAGTGGTGGGAAGATCTGAAGTGCTGTTTATGTGCTTTTTTTAAGGAACTGGGACGGGGTCAACAGTTTTCCAAATATTCTATGTATTTACTATTGAGGAAACAATGAGGTGACTTACTCACCAAGCATCATTTGGGACAGGTGGATGTGTCTATGGAAATTCAAGAGATAAGGATTAAAAGATGGAATTGTTCCAATATGATAGAATGTTGTCACTCCAACAGGAACAAATTTTTGGAACCCAAGGGAAATTGGACCAGGGGAACCCCTTTATTAACTGTCAAAAACGAATAGAAAAGACATTTTTTCATGGTTTGACTACATTGAATGGTGGGTCTGTTACTGATAATGCGGATATTATGGCAACTTTGGAGGACTATATAACATCAGTGTTTGGGACTCCACACCCAGATATGGGGTATACTGACCAAGTTTTGAAATCTGCTGTTTTACCCCAGTTATCTTCCAGTTCACAGGCTGACTTAATTTTACCGTTCTCTTATTTAGAACTGGATACGGTTATTAAATCTTTAAAAGGGGATACGGCACCTGGTTTGGATGGCCTGACTGGTGAATTATATAAACTTACTTGGCACTTTATTCCACAGGTCCTTTTGGCCGTGTTTAATTACTTTTGGACAGATTTCTTTTTACCCTCTTCTATGTATGAAGGTTTGATGATTTTTTTGTACAAATCAGGTGAGCGGGATGACATTCAGAATTGGAGACCTGTTACTTTATTAAATGTTGACTTTAAAGTATTTGCTAAATTAATTAGTAACAGAAGGATGTCGGTCATGGATCAGCTTATTTTTCCCACACAGTTTTGTTCAGTCCCTGGTCGTCGCATTACAGAGGCTTTATTATTGTTACGGGAGATATCGGACAGTAAGAATTCTTTAACAGAGCCGGTTGGTGAAGGGTATATTGTGAGTTTGGATCAGGCAAAAGCGTTTGATGGGGTTTCACACTCCTTTCTTTGGCATTGTTTAGCTGCCTATGGGTTTCCAGATTTATTTATACAACGGATTAAACTTTGTTATGCATTAGCATATGTTAAACCTTATGAGAATGGCTGGATGGGACAGAAGATTTTGCTACAGAAAGGAGTATGACAAGGTTGTCCTTTAAGTCCTGTTTTATATGTTTTTACATTGGATCCATTGCTTCATATATTTCAAAATTCACCAAATATTCATGCTTTGGGTATGGGTAAAGTCTTTCAACATAAAGTATTAGCCTATGCGGATGACATTTGTTTATTGGTTCACGATAGTACTTCCATTCGGATTGCTTGTGATTTGTTACAAGAACTGGGTAAAATTACTGGAGCCGGGCTAAATGTAGCCAAATCTTGTTGCCTAGAAGTTACTGGTTTTAATGACTTAGAAGACTTTATAAGCGATATTCCCATTTCTAAGGTACCTTGTCGTATTTTGGGTCTTTATTTTGGCGGGGATGATATGGCATGTACAAATTGGGAAAGAATCTTAGATATAGGACATTCTAAAGTTAAGTTGTGGAATAGGTGGAAGTTATCAAAAAAAAGGATCCTTTTATTAAAATCCTTTTTAATACCTGAGATTTTGTTTCTTAGTTCAATATTTTTCCTGCCATCATGCTTAGAGACTTCCCTAATGGGTTGTTTCTTCTCTTGTGTATGGGGTAGCAGGTTAAATCCGGTAAAACAGGACATTTTATATAACCCCATTAAATCAGGGGGTTTGGATATGGTACATCCAGTAGAATTTTTCTTCACAATTTTTTTGTATAATAATATTGTTCCTTTAGTTAAAGGATGTACACAGCTATGGTGTAAGTGGGGGTATGCAGCATTAGTAGGGGTAATTAAGGAATGGTCAAAAAATAATTTTTTACATAAAAATACACGTACTCTTTGCCTACCGAAACGATGGGATGGGGTTATTGATTACATTAAGAAATGGGGAGTATTGATGAATGATACCATCCTTCTTTCTAGGAAAACTATTTATAAGCAAATTATTATACAGTATTTTAATATACCAGTTTTTATAAACTTTACTCAGCCAGAGCAAAACCTAATTTCAGAATATATTTTGGATTCCAGATTTCCGGCTCGTATGTGGGATACTGTTTGGTTGGGCTTACAAGGGCGCATTAATGTAAAGGGAAATCATAAACATAAGGCTTTATCGGATCGATATTGTCCTAGGGAGACATGTACGTTGAAAACTGAAACAATGGACCATTTATATTTTCAGTGTCCATATATAACTGATTTTTGGGATATAGTGAAAAATAGATGGAAAAAGATAGGTTCCGTTCCTCCGGCACCTAATCTATTGTATTTTGGTATTATTCCATCTTTACCTCTTGGAGTACATCATGCAACATTCAGAATTATTTATGCTAATTTTCTTTATTGGATTTGGATAGGTCGTTGCAGATTAGCTTTGCAACACCAGGTTATTTCTCCTTGGGAACTTTTTTAGATTATTCACACAGAAGTGCATAAATGGAAACTGGAAGAAAAAGAAAAAGTTTTCTGGTATCCAGTGGTCTGTTTTGTGGAAGAATCTTGAGTTTGTGGGAAACTAGGCCTGTATTTGGTCCTGGATTTTGATGTTTCGATAAGAGGGGGATGATGGACTTTTCTACTTTACTCCTGTCTGCTGAATGGATTACCATGAGATTATTTTTTTTTCTTTCCCTTGATTAGTATGTAGGATGGTTCATAGATACCGTATTGCTATTGTTTTACCGAACTGTATATGTTTTATTATGTTTTCATTACAATATTTTTTTTATCCTTTCTAGGAGGGGAGGATATGTATGATAGTACTACTTTTTGCTTTTCTTATGTTTTGTATTTTTCCTTTGTGTGAGGAACCATTGTTTTGTATTGTTTTGATTTGTTATTCAAATAAAAAAAATCCCCTACTGTTTTCAATAAGTGCCATGGGATCTTTAACATTCACCTGAACTACCACCAATCCAGGCAGATGGGACCTCGGTTTAATGTCTCATCTGAAAGATGGCACCTCAGAAGTGCAGCACCCCTCTCATGTTGCACTACAGTGTCAGTACTGGGATATTAACCCAAGTGCCAGATGTGGGAACTGAACCCACAGCCCTCTGATCTCCCGGCCTCAGAGGCGAGTGTGCTACCTACTGAGCCACTGACACTGCTTACCACCCTCAATCTCCCTGGCCCCTAGTCTTGGCCAATTTAAAACTGGTATCAGGAGCCTTCTTCTTGACTTGGAGGCCTGTGGCTGTTTCCATCATTCCTCCTCTTGTCCGAATTTGATAGATGACGGGCTTATTCCCTGACTACATACACAGGCCTACTTAAACCTCTACTCAGGACTCGGTAAATGACCCTCCAAATCTGTAACCTGACTTATCTCACCACAATGACCCAGGGTCCTTTAAGACCCTAGAGATGGTAACCAACCAAAGTAAATACACTGTACTGTGACCTATGTATAATATGTTTAAATGTTATGTTTCTGCTTTTGTACTGATGTGGAACCTTTGCAAAGGAGTCTATGACTCAAAGGATTGTAATTCTGAAATTTTCAATAAATAAATAAATAAAATAAATAAAACCTTCCCCAAAATGGGAGGTTCAAAACAGGTCTGTAGTTGTTAAGGCAGTCCAGGTCCAAAGATGTTTTTTTCAGGAGAGGTCTAACCAAAGCCTCTTTCAAGGCTAAAGGAAAGATGCCACTCCTTAATGAACTCCAGGCTACCTCAGCAACCACAAGACCAATTAGGCCCACACATTCAACCAAAAGGCAAGTTGAGCCTGGATCTAAATCACAATGTATTGGCTGCAGTTTAGAGATTATCTTTACTACCTCCCTGACCCCAATCAGCTCAAACTCATCCCAGACAGGAGGAGTGCTCTGACTCAACTCAGGCCAGACCCTGCAGCCCTTTCGAGAGGCATTCAATGAGACCTCAGCCCTGATGGAGGACACTGTGGCATCGAAAAACAGAGCCATCTCCTCGCACCTTGTGCTAGAACCTGTCCATCCAGCTCTCAGATAGGCTGGATGTAAATGCCTGTCCACTGTGCAGAAGAGCTGAGCTGGTCTGTTTCTCACTGTAGCAATCTCCCTAGACAAAAACTCAGCCTTTTTATGGGAGATTACCCCCTGATAGTCCATATAATGTGACCTCAGGGATAATTTGTCCTCCACCAGACCAGATCTCTTCCAATGCCTCTCTAACCTCCGACCCCTAGTTTTTAAACCTCGAGATTATCATCATACCAGGGATATCTCTGATGAGTTGACAGGGGTTGGACATGCAAGGGTGCGATTGAGTCATAGGCCGCATCAACCGTCCCATTATAAGCACCTACTGCCTCCTCTGACCCAATCGCACAAGCTGCCCCAACACCCGATAGGTCCAGCACTACTAAAAGGTCCTCTAAGGATACTCCCCTTAACAACTGGTACAGGACCATCTCCATAGGGGCACGACCATCTGGGGGCCCTAAACATGAACCCCACTGTGCTATGATCCAACCAAACCATTGAATATACTGTAAGATCCATAATATCTAATTCAGAAGAAAAAAAAAATGTGTGGCTACCCAAGTGAATCACTGTTATTACTTTTTGTGTCAGGCCCAGTGCTCCCATGCTCCCAAGAAGGTCTATCCCAGATTTTGACAGCTCCCGTCGACCCAGGCATTGAAATCCCCCAGGATCAACCACCTAGGGGACTCCAACACCAGGCCAGTGATGAGCTCCTCGACCTCTCACAAAAAATCCATATCACTACCTGGGGGACGATAAAACAGGAGGACACTGAAGCCCGCACCCGCACCACCTCGGACAGCCACACATTCAAAGGACCGTATCGGACTCATAGACAGCACCATGAGGTTCAAGCTAGATTTAAAACAAATGGCCACCCCACGCCCCTACAATCCTTCCTCGGGCTGTGTATCATGGAGTACCCGGCTGGCACCACCACCTCCAAAATTGGGGCGGCATTTTCATCCAGCCAGGTCTCTGTGATGCAGGCCAAATTGACAGAGGCTATCAAGTCCGCTATTATAGCCGTCTTGTTCCTTATCGATCTGGCGTTACACAACACAGCCCGAGTAGGATGGGGTGGAGCAGCTGGAGCAGCCCTCTGCCCACACTGTAAGGTGGAGTTCTTGGATATGGGAACCAGACAAGGCAGACCACGTTCAAGCCCCCTTTTCACTCCAGGGCTTCTCCTCGACCTCACCACCCAGATCCTAGACACTCTGGCAGCCACTCAGGAAAAACTCCACCAGACCCCCACCCTCTGAGCTATCCCTAAAGTCCTACATCTAAAGTAGGCTTCACCCGACAGTGCTGGAAACTCGAAGGGATGAAGGTGATTAATGAATGATTGATGAAAGTGATTAATAAACAACCCTGGTGTGTTGTGATGCACAAAGCTGCAGGCCCTGTCCTCACAGCACACAGGGCATTAATTAATCCCCAATAACTGCACACCCTTTCATGGATTATTGCGCTTATAACATGGGCCAGATGTGTAGACAAACTGAAAAAAAGTAGTGGAATAACAGCAAACAATTGTGGGAATGATTCTGTGTTCTTTTATTTATTTATTTTTATTTAGTTATTTCAGTTTGGGATTATTACCTTTGAGTCAAGAACTCATTTTAAAAGGTTCCATGTCAGTGTTGAACAAACATTACAAAAATACAAGCTTTACAGAGAAAAAAAAAAGGAAAAACATTGAAACATATACACAGGCAGTAATAGTAAAATCTGAACTTATGCACATCAAATTACTACATCTTAACAGATAGACTGATTAGGTAAAAGGTGGTTGGGGGGGTCAGCTGGAGGTGGCATCATCTGAGGTGGGAGAGAGGTGGAGCTTTCAACCAAGTGAGATCATCGTCAGGTAATTGGGGATAGGGGAGCGGGAGAAAAAAGTGGTATATATCAGAAAGATGTAGGGGGGGTGGGTAAATGGAAAACTGGGGCGAGGTACTGTTCTTCCACTACTTTTGGTCACGGTACCACAGTGATCTGTGTTAAGCAACAGGAAAATGGTTCTATTAACAGAAGTTTGTGGTAAACCGGTCCACACACTAGAATGAAGGAGTTACTGAACTTTGTATTGTACTGTGTATACTACACTGTGAAATACTGCTGTGCCTCATTCACTTACACAGTGCATTGTGTATGTTTTACCCAACAGTGAAAGATCATGGGAAATCTGCAGTCACAACCCGAGAAGGCTGGTGATTGTGATTACGTCTGTCCCCTGCTGTTCACATTCAACATAATGTAAACAAGAGAGAGAGAGAGAGAGAGAGAGAGAACAAAAAAAAAAACCACCCACATTAATAATGCCGCTTCACGTTCTTATGCAACAGACTGAGTTGCACAGTCACCCAATTACTTTGTCTCTGTGTTGCCTGCTTTTAAGCTTTCTCTCTCTGTTTTGAGGGTGGTCAATGGACATTCTTGTTATTGCCTTTACAGTCTCATTAACACACCGGCATGGACAACATTATGGTGCGGTTCACGGAGCGCTACAGGGTGGGTGGGTGGAGAGACACACATTTAATAAGATAGACAGAGACAAGATTGCAGGAGTTTCACTTCCTGCACTGAGTAGAAACATGCAGGGACGTTGATCTGTGTGGTGGTCTCGATGTCAGGGCAACGGTGAACCAAGTCTCTGTCACTGTTTGACAGAGGTGTGAGCTGGGTGGGTAACTAGGGAGTACTACATCTAAATCATCCCATTCCAAGGCAAAAATATGGGACTTCAGAGGAGCTGACTTTGATAAGATGGCCAACAGAGTTAAGCTAGCCCTGGCAAAAAGAAACACAGGTGAGGGGGTACAGGCAAAGTGGGCAAGCATTAAGGATGCAATACTTGAAGCAACATCCCATTGTGTTAGACAGAAAAGGAAGTGCAAAAGAAGAAGGAAACCACTTTGGTTCTCAAATACAGTAGCAGAAAAGGTCAGAGCCAAAAGGCTGGCCTTCAGGAAATATAAGGGAACACAGCAGGATGAAGATAGGGAGGCAGGGAAGGCAGTAAGGCAGGCAAAGTCCCAAACTGAGAAAACACTAGCACGAACAGTAAAAGAAGGTGACAAGACTTTCTATAGATACATTAGTGAAAGGAGAAAGTCCAGAGGGGGTATTGCTAAGCTTAATGGAGGAAAGGGAGCATGTGAGGAGGAGGACCATGTAAAAGCATCTATCCTAAATAGATACTTTTGCTCAGTATTTACAGAAGAGAAGGTAGGGCAGGGCCCACAGCCCAGAACCATGGACACAGGGGGGAGGGAGGTGAGCACTACTCCCTTCACAAAAGAAAGGGTCCTACAAGAGCTTGCTAAGCTCAGAGTGGATAAGGCAATGGGACCTGATGGCATACATCCCAGGGTACTTAAGGAGCTAAAGGTGGAACTATCAGAGCCATTAGCAGAACTGTTTAGTGAGTCTCTGAGCACAGGAGAGGTTCCAAAAGACTGGAGAAGGGCTCATGTGATCCCGCTCCACGAGAGTGGTAGCAGGGAGGAGGCAGGGAACTACAGACCAGTCAGTCTTACCTCAGTAGTGGGCAAGATTATGGAGGCACTCCTTAAGGAAAGGATAGTGCAACACCTGTAATCCATAGAGGCACAGGATCCAAGACAGCATGGGTTTACAAAAGGAAGGTCCTGTCAAACTAATCTCATAGACTTCTTTGACTGGGTAACCAGAGTGGTGGACCAAGGGGGAGCAGTTGATGTCAGCTACCTTGACTTCAGCAAAGCTTTTGACACTGTTCCACATAGAAGATTGATAAAATAAGCTGGGTAGGCTCGGGGTGGGTCGAAGTTGGTCAACTGGGTGGCAAACTGGCTGACAGGCAGAAAACAGAGAGTGGTGGTAAATGGTATACAGTCAGAAGAGTTGCAAGTCACAAGTGGGGTACCTCAGGGATCAGTCCTGGGGCCAGTCCTCTTCAACATCTTCATTAGTGACCTTGCAGATGGACTAGAGGGTAAGGCTTGTCTGTTTGCAGATGACACCAAGATCAGCAACAGAGTAGATGATCCAGATGGGGTGGGCAGAATGAGAAGAGGTCTGGATAAACTAGCAAAATGGTCAGTAGAGTGGCAACTGGGATTTAATGCAAAGAAGTGCAAGATCATGCACATAGAGAAGAGAAACCCTGAAGCTACCTATAGGCTGGGAGGGGAGTTGCTAGCAGTCACAAAGGAAGAAAGAGACTTGGGCATCATCATCACCACTGATGACCTGAAATCATCCAAGCAGACCGCTAAAGCAGTAGGTAAGGCTACGGGGGTGTTAGGGTGTATTAGTAGGGGTATCACAAGTCATAAGAGGGAGGTAATAATCCCTCTTTACAAGGCACTGGTTAGGCCCCATCTGGAGTACTGCGTGCACTATCGGAGGCCACACCTTCACAAGGAGATTAACCAAATTGAGGCAGTCCAGAGAAGGGCAACCAAAATAGTGCCGGGACTGCATCAGAAGACATATGAGGACAGATTAACAGAGCTCAATATGTATACCCTTCAGCAAAGGAGGGAGAGAGGTGATATGATCAAGGCATTCAAACACCTTAAGGGCATTAGCAAGGTGGAAGAGTCTAACATGTTTAAATATAAGAAAAATAGCAGGACAAGAGGACACAGCATGAGATTAGAGGGGGGCCGATTAAGGGGGAATGTGAGGAAATTCTTGTTCACAGAAAGGGTGGTGGATGCATGGAATGGTCTACCTCAAGAAGTGGTGGCTATGAATACAGTGCAGGGCTTCAAACAGGCATGGGATAGGCATAAGGGAACAATACAAATGAGTATGAATAGGTAGGCCACTGACAGATCAAAGGCCGATGGCACATTTATAAGGTAGAAAAAGAAATGGGCAGACTGGATGGGCCATGCGGTCCTTATCTGCCGTCAACTTCTATGTTTCTATGTTAATACCGGGACATGTAAGTATTATGGGAAAATGTGTGTTGAGTCCGTGGATTTCAAACTGACAACCAGAGCATTGACACAGACATTGTGTAGTGAACACTATGCCTCACTTAGCAAGACATTTAAATAGCTGACACTGAGACACGAAGTGGCTCACAAATAATGAGTGACACTCTGCTCCATAATCTTTCAAGGGTGCCTGAGTACCATAAGCCGTAAGGGTAACAGAGATTAATGTATGTTCACCTGACTGCTCTCTGCCAATCAGGTGAAAGCATTTTTCTTGCCCCTGTTATAAGGTGTCATACAGTATATACTGAAGCCATAAAATATGTGATACTAACAGATGTGCATGCATACAGTGACATGTCATGTGTGAAAACACATGTCTTGGTGGGAAACATGCAGTGGTGGCAAGCAGAGGGGACACATTGATCAGCACCAATGCTGATGTAGTAAAATGTGAGGTATTCCTTGGAAACACAATGCCGCACACACAGAAGCAAACTCACATTCTTAGCTGAATGAGGTACCATACACAGTGTAATTACAATGATGTGCAGCAAACCCCACCACACACAATTTTCTATGGTACATGGTCCAGTTAAATAAGTCCTGTACAATGCGGATACACTGGCAGTGCGCCTAAGACATGGCACACCCATGAGGTGTGCGACAACATATGTGGGACGGTGGGTCGGCAGCTGGGACCTTGGTCAGGGGCACTGCACTGGCAGCTCATCCATGGTGAATAAGTACCCCACAAGACTCATTATGTAATAACATACTGCAATACAATACATAACATAAAAGGCATTGCCTGGTATCCAACGCCACACCAACCATTGCTATGCACGTAATGCAAAATATTCTCAGTGTGTGACGGACAACCATGTTTGACGGCAAACGCACATTAAATATGAATAGGAAAAGCAGACAGCACCCCTACATGGAGGTGTAGTGGAACACCACATCCCCCCATTTGCAGGTTGTGGACACCAGATAGCTCCCTCCATGATCACGTGCCCAGATCAGGCCTCTGTTACAGTATTCCTTGCACCACCAAGGCCATTCGAAAAATGAACAGCAAAAGCACACACTATATTCACTATGCACTATGACAGTTCAGGGGGAGGCCAGGTGTGAGGAGTGCTATGCATGTCGTCCGCCTGGTGCACAGGATGGCGGATGGTGCTGGGTGGTTGACATTACCTGCCTCGGGGGTGGTGGGCAACCAGACCACCAGGTAGGGATGCTGCCTGCTTTGTCTATTCATGTTTAACAGGTGTTGGTTCTCAGCTAGGTGCTAATTTTTTTTTTACTTACTGCACTTTTTTCCCACTGGCACCCCTAACCCTGCGAGCAGGCTCATCCTGGGCTCGGTGACCCGGACCCTGACCCGGGGATTCCACCCAAGTGGGGCCGCCAGAGACGGAACTGAGGATGGCTGGAGGGTCGGGCACTGAGCCCGGGCTCATATGCGGGGGGCCAGCAGAATTTTACAGTGAGTCCCCTTGGAGCTGGGGACGTGCACTGACGCTAGCGCCTCACGGCAAACATCTTTCCCAGCTCCACCTATGTTGTGGTGTGGCGCCATGCTCCTGGCCTCCACCAGGGGATGAACAACACCAGAACAGGTTCCCTTACCCTCCCTGGAGAAGGAGAGCTGTCATCCGGATGCTCGATCCTTCTCCTCCCCTGCCAACCCCGGCGGTATGTGCCCATTCCTGAACATGGGTCACCGGCATGGTGCGAGGTATGGCATCCAGCGCCTCAACCCTCAGTGCCACCGAATCAGCTGATAGGTGATAATTTTGCAGTACCTAATCATGAGGATGGTGGTGGAGCATACGGGGAAATTACATTTCTGAAGTGTATTAACTTGCAGAATGTTATATCATATCATGACTTGGAGTCTGCTTATTCAAAGTGGATGAAATGTTGCATATTATTTACATCATGGCATATGGAGGTGGTGTCACAACAGCACCCATAGAGTATTGTGTGACGGTGTAGGTTAACGGTTGATTGTGGCAGGGATGGGTGGGTGGAAACAGCAGCCTATTGTTTCAAACAGCACCAGAGGATCTGTAATCATATCCGTCTATCCTTTTGTTGGTGTAACAGTACTTCATAGAATCACATATTCATAGAAGCTTGAAGGAAGAAAAGGACCACAGCAGCCCATCCAGTCTGCCAGTTGTCACACCCTACACCTATCCCTCCTGCAAGCAAACTCACACCAACTGCTTTTTATACACATATATGCATGCCATGCACTCTTGAATACCTCCACTGATTCAGCCCCCACAACTTCTCCTGGTAGTCTGTTCAAGTGCCTCACCACCCTCTCATGAAGAATCTCCCTCTAACATTGCCTCCGTATGTTCCTCCCTGTGGTCTGAGGCTATGCCCTGTAGTTAGGGCCCCCCTCTTTACTGACTTCCCTTAACTCATTGCCTCCTAGAATATGCCTGTAGGTGGCAGCAAATGTACTGCTGTGTGTCCCAGAATGACTACAGAAGCCAACTACAGACTTCTTGTGTGCCCTAGTAACGTCTGGAGCCATCACTCACATGTTTTAATATTACTTACCAGCCAGAATTGATTAGAATTGACTGCATAGCACCATTAGAAAGGTAATGTTGTGTTGAACAACTTTGCCACTGACACTTCATTTGTATCATGTTCACTTTAGGAGTTATTCACAATTGTTTATGACATGGTATGTATGGTAGACATTTTGTCCATCAAGAACCACCTAAGCACTTTGAAGGAAACATACATGCTGGGTATCTCAGCCAGTATAAAACAAAAACTGAACTGAGCACAATTGATTGCGTGGCACTGTTGGAAAGGCAATTTTCTGTGGAACAACTTTGCCACTGATACGTTGTGTGCATCATGTATACTTTAGGAGTTATATACATTTGTTTATGGTATGGTGTGTATGGTTCAGATTTGTCCCTCAAACCTCACCAGCACACATTCACTAAACTGGGGAAAAATTATGTTTAATACTACAGAAATAGCTGTTTTTTTTACAACAAATTATTAAAACTATATCTAATGTCTGGATGCTTAATTTGGTATTGATATGTTACATATTTCCCAACAAAAAAAGGCTTATGGTGCATTTTTTAGTAGAAAAAATATATATTTTTTGCTGTTTTAACCAGCATAGAAAAAAATTAAATTACCTAGTATTACTTGCATATCACTGTTGGAAAGGTAATTTTATGCTGAACAAGTCTGCCACTCATACTTCGTGTCTAGCACTTGTGTTTTTTGTGCTATTAGCATTTGTTTGCGGCATGTTGATTATGGCATGATTTTGCCTAGAAAGGCCCAGCACACCGTCTGTCATTACAGTTTATTTACTTATTTATTTAGTTTTTGTTGATCGGGTAAGGTGCACTAGCCATATAAATGACTATTTTCAGGCACGATCCGGAAGAAATACAGTAAATAAAACATTTTTACAAAAGACAATACAAGAGCATATAGACAGTAAGTGCATACAAATATATCAATACAGTGTAAGTAATGGTAAAAAAACTATTTGATACACAGTAGAAGCAACTGAGTTAGCAAGAAAAAATGTAGCAATAGTAAAAATTAAGGAGGGCGGCATAGCAAAAGTCTTAAGCAACATTGTGGCAGAAAACACAAGTTAGGTTAAGTTACGTGAGTATGTCAACTGGTAGTCAAGGGGGAAGGAAGCAAAGAAAGAAGGGGTAATTGAGGTAGGGGGAGGTGTAAGGGGATGAAAGGAAGAAAACGGGGTGAGGTAAGGGCTTTAAGTTAAAAGTTGTATAGAAACAGGCTAGGAGACAGGATAGTGCTGAGAGTAGTTGGATGAGGGAAGGAGCAGTGAAAGAGGCTGTGGGTAGGGAAAATATAGTGAAGTGAAAGTGATGTGCTGGGGGTTTGAAATGGGGGCAAGAGCAAGAGATAGCAAGATGATCACGGAGTAAGTATTTGAAAGAGGCATGGGAAGATGCTTGTCGAATAGTTAGAAGTAGGGAGTTCCACTTTTTTGGTGCATGATGGGAGAAGGCACTAGCACCTTTGGAGGAGTGGTGTCTAGGGATTACAACATGGGCATTGACAGCAGAGCGTAGTTGGTAGCTAGGCGTCTGGTTAAGGAAAAGTTCTGCCAGGGGTTCAGGTGTTTGATTTTGGATGATATTGTCCATGATGGAGTAGAGTGCATAGTCACGGGAGGCTGCCAGAGAAAGCCATCCTAGCTTAAAGTAGAGGAGACAGTGGTGTTTTAGTCGATTTGAGGAATATGCACACCTATAGATGTTGTTGTATGTTACTTCCCACTTCTGAAAGCTGCTTGTCTTACATGATGAGGCATATGCTGCCACCCCATACATGAGTGATGGTAGTAGTATGCCACGGGCTATGGCAAGCCTAGTTGATGGAGTGAGTACATAGTTGGAGTGGTAGGCCATGCCGAGTTTCATATTAGTTAGCTTGCATGTCTGCTGGATATGTAGATCAAAGGTAAAAGTAGGATCAAGCGTGATACCTAGATACTTAAAAGAGGGTACAACCTGGACAGCAGATCCACTTTTGGTGGAGATGTTGAAAGTGGGCTGGGCGAGTTTACATTTAGCGTTTGAGCCAAACAGCATGGCCTGGGTTTTGGAGACATTTAGGACAAGTCTCTTTTTATCCAACCATTCTTCAAATTGCATAAAATCTTGGGAGAGTAGCAGATTGATGTCAGAGATGCTCTTTGAGCTGGTGTACAAGACAATGTCATCAGCATAAAGTAGGGAATCAGTATTGGGGTGACTGAGGTAATATCATTTATAAATAGGGAGAAAAGCAGGGTACCATGGATAAAACCATGGGGTACACCAATATTAATGGTGGCATAATCTGATAGGGTAGAGATAAATTTAACCAGCTGCTTTTGGTCTGTCAGGTAGCTATCAAAGCATGCAGTCACCCCTTGTGAGAAAACTAGTGATCTTAGAGTACTGAGAAGAATAGGATGATCAACAAGGTCGAAGGCCTTGGTCGTGTCAATAAAAATTGCTCCTGTTAGGAGACCTGAGTCCATAGCTGCTATGATATCGGAAGTAAACTTAAGTAAGGCAGTGGTGGTGCTATGACCCTTGCGGAAACCATGCTGCTCTGATGAGAGAAGGTTTAGCTTCTGTAGATAGTCAATAGTTTGGTTGGCGACGAGCTTCTCAAGGATTTTGTTTAGAGCAGGTAAAATGGCAATAGGTCTATAGTTAGATGGATTTTTGCAGTCCCCTTTTTTGAAAACTGGGGTAATCCTGGCAGTTTTCCAGATAGCAGAGACATAGCCATGACAGAGGGAGAGGGAAAAGATTTTAGCAAGAGGTGCAGCTATATAAGGGGCTGCTAGTTTTAGTAGTTTAGGCTCAAGGTTATCTGACCCAGTGGCAGTAAAATCAGAGATATTGTGGAGTAGCCTTAGAACTTCGAGGCATGTGACAGATTTGAACAGAAATTTGGACCCATTAACAGGAGACTTGTCATGTGAGTAAGGTCTGGGAGGGAACAATGAGGTATAGTTAGAGAGGTCAGAGAACTGGGTACTGAGGAAGTTAGCTATCGTAGAGGGATTATTACAGTGGACCCCGTTGAGGGACATATCAGTTGGAGTGGGGGAAGAAGTAGATCCTAGGAAATATTTAATGTATGACCAGAATTTTTTGGGCTTGCCATATGATTTATTTAAGAGATCATTGCAGTATGCACTTTTGGCCCTCTTGATATCCTTCTTGCATGAGTTCCTGAGGGCTCTATAGGCCTGTAGGTCAGCAGGGAGTCCCGTTTTTTTGTAGTGGTGCCAGGATTTGTCCCTCTGTCTCAGCTTGGAGAGAAGGTCGGATTTCAGCCATTAAGTATGTTTATTTTTCACCCTATGGGTGATAAGGGGGCAATGCTTGTCTTGGAGTTCCAGGAAGCGAGTCAGGAATATGTTTAGAGCAACCTGCGTGTCATTGGAGTTAAAGATGGGGGTCCAGTCAACAGTGGCAATGTCCGGCAGGAACGATTGTGTGTCAAGATTAGAGTAAGTATGAAAAGTGATAAAGCGTGGCTTAGAGAGGGAGTGTCTAGTTTTGCCCCATATACAAAAGGTAGGGGAGTGGTCTGAGATTACATCTGCTAGTAAGCCAGATGAGACAATGTTTTCTGGGTGATTGGTCATTATCCAGTCCAACAATGAACTAGAGTTTGAGTGTGAGGCAGGCCTAGTGGGTTCACTGATCATCTGGTGAAGGTTGAAACTTTGAATCTTAGCCTGCAGGGCGGGAAGAGAGTTTCCTAGCCAGTTTAGATTGAGATAGCCAAGTAAAAGGACATCAGTTATTCCAGAAAGAAGGGAGGTCTGATCAAGTAGTTCTTCAAATCCTTTCAGGCCGCTGGTCAGGGGATTGTAGGCACATACAATATGTAGCTTTTTGGAGCCAGGAGTGAGGAGGACATGAAACGCTTCACAGTGGTTTAGAGGAGAGGAAAGGATAGGGGAGAGTTGTAGATGATTTTTGAAATAAATGGCAATGCCACCCCCTCTTTTGGGAGCAGGTCTGTCAGATCTCAGGAGAGAGTAGGAGGGGAGTGAGCACTTAGAGCCAAAGATGTGAGGTTTAAGCCATGTTTCCGTAAGGCAGATGATATCCGGCTTATAAAGGACGACCCAGGCTTGCAGTTCAACAAGGTTATGCATTAGGCTCCAGATGTTGTGGTGTACTATGGTTAGGCCTTTTGCACCAGGGAGGGGATTCTGTATGATAGTGCTTGGACCATGGCTGAAGTGTATATCCCCCGAGAGCAGTAAGGCTAATAAGAAGAGATACCAAAGTTTATGTCGCAGGAAGGGACCTAGGGTCTTTGTGTTCAGGGGACATTGTTTAAATACATAGGCCACCAACTGGAGCCAGGGTTTGCTTAATAAAAGTGGGGTTTGGTGAGAATGGAGAGAGGGCAGCTGGAGAAGGTTGGAGAAAATGTAATCATGGGGAAGGAATAGTGGGTTAGTCATGGGGGCAGTAAGTGCAGAGGGTAGGGATAGTTGGAACAGAGCAACTGAGGGAATGATAAGAGACAGTAACATGTTTAGTTTCATTGTAATAGGAAAGTTGTGGGTATTGACTTGGAAGGCTGGGTCTATGCTGGCACAAAAGGGTGACCAAGGAAACTCATGGAGGTGCATAAAAGGGAGATAGGATTGAGGAGTATGTGAGAGTTTGTTTAATGGGAGATAGATGAGAGACTGACAGTGGAAATAAGGAGGAGCTACAGACTGCAAGAGGAATGAGAGAGGAGAGGTGTACAATGTAGGCAGAGCGATTGCGTATTTAAAGGAGGCCTGGGTGGGGGAGGAGGGGTGGGAAGAAAAATCACAGTAGGTTAAACACCGGCTCGAGCAGCCAGTCCCAGACCTAAAGGAAATAGTGCAGAAGCCCATAGAAAAGGCACACTAATCCGGAGGGCAGGGAGGCAGACAGCGGACCAATGAGGATCCTCTTACAGAAAAGGCACACCAATCAGTGGGTTTGGAGCTTACAAATGGCTAGCAGCCATACCTTAGTCAAGTGTCCGATTTCGGGGACCGCGAGGGTGGTCAGGAAAAGTCTGGATAGTCGTGGCGGCGGTTGCAGGATGCGACGGGTAGCCCACCTCCGCGAGAGCTGTGTGCTGCTTCTTGCACTGAATCCCTGAGAGAACAGAGGGAGAAAAAGCAGCAATAAGTAGTGATTTAGAGAAAGGAGGCATGGGCAGTTGGCTGGCGACAGGCCGATCAGCAGGGGATGGGGAGCAGGTTTCAGACAATAGTACAGCAATTTAGGTGAGACAAAAGGCTGGAGGGTGGAGAAAAAGACCACGAGCAGAGGGCACGAGATAGTCAAGTGGGGGAGGGTTTAGCAATTTGCAGTAGGGAGGTTTGAGTATAGAGATGGGGGTAGAGTTTGAGGGTAAAAACAAGAAAAGAGCACAGTAGTTGAGAGTTCAGGAAAGCAGTAGAGGACACAGTAGTCGAGTTGCAATACACAGCAGTACAAGCAGAAGCTAGGATAAGCTAGCTGGCGACTCCAGGCACTTTTAGGCAATATGTTTAAACAGCCTACAGCTCAATGGAAAAAATAAAAAATGTAACATCGGCTAACACTAGGCAGTTTGTCAGGGTGCCAAAAAGTAATATTCATGCAGAGGTTAGGTGAAAAAATCACAGTAGGTTAAACACTGGCTCGAGCAGCCAGTCCCAGACCCAAAGGAAATAGTGCAGAAGCCCATAGAAAAGGCGCACCAATCCGGAGAGCAGGGAGGCAGAGAGCAGACCAATGAGGATCCTCCTGCAGAAAAAAGGCACACCAATCAGTGGCTTGGTGACACAAACAGCTAGCGGCCATACCTTAGATAAGTGCCCAATTTCGGGGACCGCAAGAGTGGTCAGGAAAAGTCTGGAGAGTTGGGGGCGGCAGGTAGCCCACCTCACAAGCTGTGGGTGCTGCTTCTAGTGCTGAATCCCTTAGTCAAGTGTCCGATTTCGGGGACCGCGAGGCCGGTCAGGAAAAGTCTGGAGAGTTGGGGCAGTGGTGGCAGGAGGCAGCAGGTAGCCCATCTCACGAGCTGTGGGCGCCGCTTATGGCACTGAATCCCTTAGTAAAGTGTCCGATTTCAGGGACCACGAGGGTGGTCAGGAAAATTCCGGAGAGTTGGGGCGGTGGTGGCAGGTAGCCTGCCTCACAAGCTGTGCATGCTGCTCCTGGCACTGAATCCCTTAGTCAAGTGTCCGATTTCGAGGACCATGAGGGTGGTCAGGAAAAGTCCAGAGAGTCGGGGTGGCGTCGGCAGGAGGTGGCAGGTAGCCCACCTCACGAGCTGTGGGCGCCGCTTCTGGCACTGAATCCCTGTAGAGTTCATCTGACATGTCTTGGAACACTCCTTGAACATCTTCATTTCATGTTTCATGTCCTATTCTGTGTCAACTGTATTGCAGATCTTTTTATCAGCAGCCAAAAGGCACACCCTCCCCCTCGGACCCTCCTCTAGGGCACTCACGTAAATGTTTAAAAGGTGTGATCCTGAAACTGACTGATGTGGAACTCCATTCTTCACCCCTAGACCCATCCTGGAGTATACCACATTCAGCACCACCCTCTGTGTTCTTCCCATTAACCATGCCTCCATACACACAATTAGACTTTATAGCTTGCGCACCAGCTTTCTGTGGTGGCTGTTTTCTAATGCCTTACTGAAGTCCAGGTAGGCTGATGATCGGAGTCACCCGATCCAAGAACTGTATCCTGTTTGTTCTGCAGGACCTTTCCTTTGTGAAGCCATGCTGTCTATGTCCTGTAAGTCACTGTCACACAGGTAGTCCACCTTCCTCTCCTTGAGTAGTACCTCCATTGCACTCCACACCACCAAGGTGAGTCTGACAGACCAATCGTTCTCCGTCACCTCCATACTTCACTACGTCTGACACGTTACAGTCATCTGTGACCATCCATGTCTTCATGGAAAAGTTGAATAGACTTGTCAATGGGGAAGAAAATTGCTCCTTCAATTTCATGGTCACCATGTGGTGTAAACCATCCATCCACATTTTCTCTTACCCCCCTGAATCACTCTATTTATTCCCTAGCCCTATCCACAGTGAGCGGTCTCCAGTCAACCCCTTTTCCCTCCTTCCCCTTCCTCTTTACCTCGTGACCCCTTCCCGTCTTCCCTCAACATGAATATTACTCAAAACTAAATATTTGTGAACGACACACCACTGGAGAAATGACATGGTGGGTGTAAAAGAGGAGGCAGCAAGATTACAGGATGATTTCATGAAACTGTGTTGTAGGTGGGGGTTGAAGCACATATCATCAGCTGTCTCCTTCTCAGAGGTACTACATTTCCAATCAAAGGTAACTAGGTAAACCAACATCCGGAAATGTGAAAAGACAATTACAAAATGTGAGGCAAGACAACACAAGAAAGACAAAAGAGTTGGTGGATGGGGGGGGGGAGGCAGGCAGGAAGAAGAATATCAGAGGGAGAATAGGTTGCAACACATGGAAAGCCATGCTGAGAAATGCACAAAACCAGGTAAAGAAAATCCCTTACCTGGAGGCCTCCTTAGCAGGTGCAGACTTCAACACAGCAGCCATAACAGGGTCATGGTACACTGCTGATCGTGTGTGTGACATCAGTGTATCTGGTTAGGATATGTTAAAGCATGATAGTGAGGGTTCAAATGGTGGGGAATTTTATTTCTTGTGTGACAAAGGCAGTGAATCAGGGAGTTGTGGTGGAAGTCGCAGGCCTTGATTTCATCTAAGCACTGGACAACATCCCATATAGAAGGCTTGTCAACAAGATGGATAGTTATGGCATGAGACACAAGGTGATAAACTGCATTAGAAAATGAGTGACGGACACGAAACAGTGGGCGGTGGACAATAGGATGCTATGAGGGAAGAGAGTGTGCAACAAGAAGTGTTAGGACACAGCACAGTGGTGTGTTTTAAACATGCCTGTCACAGGCACAAGTGGAGTCATCCCAATTCATGGCCAGGCCAGCAAATTATGCTTGACCACATTCATGGCATTCAATAGGAGCACCTCAATATTCCTTTAGTCAAACACAAACACCACCTCCTCCAACACCCACCCACCTCGGGTACACCACGATTTGTTTCTGAAAGGCGCTTTGGTGAATGGGAACTTATTTGCAGTTACTTCATACCATTACTATTACACATAATACCAGTTAGAAGGTGGATCAGGAGGAAGCGGATGGTGGTAGCAGGAGCAGATTACTGTAAGTGCCAGATGGACAACCGGCTTCCAGGCAACCCACTGTTGAATTCCTGATGGTGTGTTACACAGGTCAGACCATCCAACTTGTCACCAAGATGATGTGACACCTCCTGGCAGCACATGGACTCCCTCACTGTTGGCATTAGTACACACTGCTGACAAGTGCACCACGACAGATCAGCAAGTTGATTTTCGTCTTGTGTTGGAGCCAGTTCATCAGCAGCAGCAATGCTAACCCTTGCTGTCTCACTAAAGGTTGCGGCCCGAGGGGGCCTGGGCTCAAACATATAAGGGCGTATTTGCATACCCACAACGCTTGACCCATCCTTTATTACACACTTGCAGACAGAAATGGCTCTCAGTATTGTACTGTGTTCAAGAAATGGGATGCTGAATTGTGTCACACAGGGCATTCACAAATAACTCTAAAGCACGTATGACAGGTGTATTGATATATCAAGAAACAAAGAAGTTGCTGTAACTGCTGTACTCCGATGATAAATCCTGTCATAGTAGTCCAAAAAAAATTCCTGTCAGTACTGAGGTGGTGAAATGTGCTGCTGAATTGTGAGAACCAACAACATACCAGCACAACGGAGGATGGATGAGTGATTACGAGCAGACAGTGCTGAGAACAAAATTCCTGTACCGTCCCTAACAGCAGACGATGAACAAGTGGCAGCCACACAACAAACCTGATGTCAAACTTGATGTCAATGTGGTACCCAGTGACATCAATTGCAAGCATGTGAAGGCAATGTGCGAGTACGCTGCAGTCATCGGGCCAGAGTGCTAGGGAGGCTAGGATGGAAGTACACGAGGTGAATGAGCACGCAGTTCATTTAGATGCCAGTCATGTGCCACACATGGAATATATCACCAAACAGCATGGCCCAGCAAGGGGGGGGAATAAAAAATGAAAAAGGGTGCACAAAAATTATTTTTCAGGTGGGGAATCGGCTACAACAGCAGTAACAATAATCTCACAGCACAATAATCTCACAGCAATAATGCTAGGATTATGAATGTTTTCCTTTAAATAATATTGCACTTGTAATAAGAGGTGCTGACTTACTGAAAAATTATGAAATGCATTTATTAGTGTTGTCCCAGAGAGGGAGGTCACCAGTGGGGTGCCACTGGGATTGATTCTGAATGTAAAGTAATGTGATGTTGATGTCTTGTATTTAGTATTTCTTGTGGATCTGTAACAAAAAATGAATAAAGCAATTTAAATATCAAAAAAAGGATTGATCCTGGATCCACTATTTTTCAGTAGGTTCGTCAGTGACATGGGAGAAGGAATCCAGAGCAAGATGTGTCTATGTGTCTCTTTACAGATGACACTAAACTCTGGCAGGGTAGACAGCGAGGAAGGGGATAGGGAGATACAGAGATTCTTGCAAAGGCTAGTGAGGTGGTCAAATTAAAGGAAAACAGGATTCTGGGGTGTATAAGGAGGAGTATTGACAGCAGAAGGAAGGAGGTATTACTACCTCTCTATAGTTCACTGGTGAGGTCTCACCTGGAGGATATCACATGAGAATAGCGACTGTAAATGAGTGACTGCTAAAAGAGCAACTTAGTCACAGTGCTATCCTCTTGTGCTACCCTACAAGGCTAGCGACCCTATGGAAAGGTGATGGTAGGATAGGGTGACTGGAAGGGGAGGAATAGCGAGGGTAAGGGGATAGGAGGAAAGAGGGTTTGTGAGGGGGTAGTGTGCCTGCTGCTGCTGAGCTAACCATGTGGTGTGGTGGTGAGGGTGGCTAGCTCTGGCACAGCAGGAACTGGGCTCGGGACAGGGAGAAACATTTTGCCACTGTCTGCTATGGCCATGGGTTTTTTTTCCCCTTATGAAGTGTCACCCCCTCCATGACATGCACACCATGGAGTTGGTAATCATAAATCAGGGGCATGGAGGATGCGGGGGGGGGGGCACAGGCCCCCCCAAATCAACACTTACTTTAGTTGCCGGATGTCTTCTCGATGACATGTGTATATTGCCAATTTGCTTTTCAGCAATAGACACTCGCCATAATAGCAATTGTTGTTTTGTGATTGCTATCATGATATGGAACCCGCCTGGAGTACTGTGCCCAGTTCTGTAGTCCCCACCTAAGGAACGATAAGGACAGGCTAGAGATAGTGCAATGTAGGGTGACCAAAATGATTTAGGGTCAGCAGTACAGATCTTACAAAGACTAGGCTCAAGGCACTAAATGTGTACTTGATGGAGGCCAAATGAGAGAGGGCAGATATGATATATAGGATAGTGTATGGGTAACCATACACTACAAGGCTATTCTTCCACCAAGTGGCTACAATGCCAACTGATGACCTCGAGAATGAAGCTTGAGAGGTCTCCAGGTTGGCATTGTATCCACGAGGTGACAGAATAGTCGAGTAGTGTGTGGGTAACCATACACTGTTCTATATAGTATATGGTGGCTGTAAAATAAAAAACAACAACTCACTTTTCCATATTTTCTGTCAGCTCTGCTCACTACCTTTGATTTACAACTGCCGCTGGTCAGCACACACTCACGCCACTCTCCCACAGTAAGGGACGAATCACAACTGCTGCTGGAGTCCCTTGTATTATGACGTCCTCACTAAAGCAGAACCAAAAGTCATTCTACGTTAGTGAGGACGTCACTACTGCAGCAGAATGACTTTTTGTGGTGTATGGATTTCCATATACAACCACATTCAACCATACACTATAGAGACATTCAAGTTACTGAAACAAATGAACAAGGTAAACTGCAAGGAATTATTTAGCGTAAGTAGTGGATCACCAACACTGGAGAGGGAGTGGAAACTGACCAGAAAGGGGAGGTTCAGGAGGGATGTGAGAACATTTTATTTTACAGAAAGGGTGGTGGAGCCATGGAACAATCTGCCAGCTGATGTGGTGGGTGCCAAAACTGTCAATGGTTTCAGATATGGCTGGGACAGAGTGAAAGGCTTAGTGGTTGCACGGAGTGGTAGCAGTAGGACAGAAAGCATGGGGGTGGATAGTGTGAATTAGAACTTTATATGGACAATATGTCACAAGTTTGTTAGGGTTTATGGGCTGGCTGGATGGACCAGTGGTCTTTTTCTGCCATTATTGTCTATGTTTCTGTGTCCCA
Source organism: Neoceratodus forsteri (assembly GCA_016271365.2). NCBI lineage: Eukaryota > Metazoa > Chordata > Ceratodontiformes > Ceratodontidae > Neoceratodus > Neoceratodus forsteri. The sequence goes on along the minus strand of CM057457.1, from coordinate 143,385,388 downwards.
CCAGCTTTTATTGACAGGGCAGTCACATAGATTATGAGCAAGATTGGCTGTAGTCCTACATTTGTGCCAATGGCTACTATTCAATGTAGCATGATTTTTGTTATAATTGGTGACATGAGCTAAGCCCTAGCTACAATATTATTTTTGTGTGGTTTTGTTTTTAGCTAAGACATACCTCTTGTTAGCTTTAATTCCTAGAGTGGGATATTCAAAGGGGTTGTGCCCTGGTGCAATATTGAAAAGGGGAGTTGCGCAGTGCAACCCCCGATGCGCTGGGGCGCACCAGTAATGTATGTGGCACAAGTGCGGGGGGCATGCCCATGCAAAAGTGGTGCAACCCGATTTTCAGCCTGGGATGTGTGGCGCCTATGCAGGCACAAACCCGCCTTGCACCGCACAAGGGGCACAAAGATGTGCCGTAAAAAACAGGAACATGTCGGGGACATCCACAGGTGGGCCGCCATGTTGCTGGGTGCAACATGGCAGCCGCCTGCTGTGGGTGGCCACCCTACCTCCTGGGACACAGTCTGGGCATCGTGCCCCCCTTTCCCGATTGCGGGCATATACATATAATAGCCCTGGTGGTCCAGTGGACCCATTCTCCTGCCCAGTCACGGGCATATGAATATAATATCCCTGGTGGTCCAGTGGACCCTACCCCATCGCCCAATTGCGGGCATTGTAAATAACTTACCCTGGTGGTCGAGTGGACCCAAACTCCTGCCCGATCATTAGCAAATGTAATTAAGAACCCTGGTGGTCCAGTGGTACCCCCTTCCCCACCCGCTCACTAAGCCCTGCCACCCTCCCGGTCAGTGCCGGGTGGCAGCTCCCCGCCGCAAGCCACCTGGCCACCTGCTGACTGACAGCGTACAGTACAGCTGTATGCCTATTGGTCCACCATGTGGACCAATGGGCATGTAGACCATACTGTACTACACAGTCCCAAAACGTGAATGAACCATTCACAGTTCGGGACTGTGTACTACAGTATGGTCTGCACGCCCATGCCCACTGTACTCTGTCAGTCAGCAGGCGGCTGGGTAGCTTGCGGCAAGGAGCGGCCACCCACCGCTGACCGGGGGGGTGCAGGGTGGCGGGGCACAGTGGACAGGTGGGGGGGTACAGCTGGACCACCAGGGTTCTTATTTACATTTGCCCACAATCAGGCAGGAGAGCAGGTCCACTGGACCACCAGGGTAATATATATACAATGCCCATGATCGGGTGATGGGGTAGGGTCCACTGGACCACCAGGGATATTATTCTTTACTTATGCCTATGATTGGGCAGGGGATCAGGTCCACTGGACCACCAGGGATGTATTAAACATATGCCCGCAATCAGTCGATGGGGTGCGTTGCCTGCCGAGGGGCAGGAGATGTCAGTCACTGACGGCTGCAGTCTGGCAGGGCGCCAGGCACAAGCCACTGGGGATCGGTACACCGCATGCAAATGGGGCCATAATGACATGCAAATGGCCCCATTTGCGCCTTGCATACATAATGGCCTCATTTGCATGCTCATGGCTGAATATCGCTCTTGCTGCGCCTAGCAAAACCCCCTGCTCCACTGCTGCCACTTGTGCTGGTGCAGTGCCACTGCACCATGGGCAGTGCGTGCACCCTCAGTGCCATATTCAACAGTGCTGTGCCATGGCCCACCCTACCCTGCAGAGACTGACAGGTATGGAGGTGTGCCTTGGGGTCATTGGCCATAACGCTCATGCCATTTCGCCTCGCCCTACCCTGCAGACACCGACAAGTGTCACGGTGTGCCTTGGGGTCTTTGGGGCTTATGCTCACCCCATTCCAATAGGAAATCTGCTGAAATGGGTGCTGTATAGGAGAATGGGGTGAATTTTGGGGCTGAAGAGCCCAAGGCACACCTCGATGCCTGTCACTGGCTGCAGGTTGGGGGTTGGGTGGAATGGTGTAAGCATTACAGCCGACAATCCCAAGTCACACCCCTGATGCCTGTCAGTCTCTACAGGTTGGGGAGGTATGATTGGAAACCCTAAGGCCCTGGTGTTTGTTGGTATTTGCACTCCAGATTTTTAACATGGGCTTTTTCTGACTCTAACTCATGAACAGTGGCACTATTGATTCATTAGTAGAAAGGTGATTTTGCACAGTGACTGTGCCATTTGGCACCACAGTTGTGAAAACACATTATAGGCAAGATGTAAAAAATGACAACTGCACTGTTCATTAGGAGGTGTAAAAAATGGCAATGGTAAAAAAACCTGGAGTGAAAATATTAAAAGTTGGTGAAGTCACGACCATACGTAGAAACTGCCCAACGCATGCCCATAATGCAATTATTTGGGGGATTTTTGTAACCAAATTTTCAACATAGGCATTTTGGGACCTCCGCTCATGAACAGCATCACTATGATTTTGTTAATGTGTCCGGAACATTGATTTCCTGCAGCAACCATGCCATTGTGTGCCACATGTGCGAAAACACATTTTGGTCAGAATGTGATAAATGACAGCTGTACTGTTTATAAGGAGGTATAAAAAAATGATAATGTTGAACATCTGGAGTGAAAATATGAAAAACTGGTGAAGTCACACGCATGCGTAAAAACTGCACAACTTATGCCCATAACGCAATTATTTTGCTGATTTTTTTAACCAAATTTTCAACATAGGCATTTTGTTACCTCCACTAATGAACAGTGTCATTGTGATTTTGCTATGCTGTCCTGAATACTGATTTCCTGCAGCGACCATGTCATTGTGCATCACATGTGTGGAAACACATTTTGGGCAGGATGTGAAAAATGACAGCTGTACTGTTCATAAGGAGCTGTGAAAAATGGCAATGTTAAAAATCTGGAGTGAAAATATTAAAAATTGCCAAAGTTGTGAGCGTGCATGGAAACTGTGCAATGCATGCTCGTAACAGCCATTGTTTGGAATTTTTTCACCAAATTTGCAACATAGGCTTTTTGGGAGCCCACCTCATGAACAGTGGTACTGTCATTTTGTTAATCGGTCCTGAAATGTGATTCCGTGCAGTGACCACAAAATGACCTTTCAGGACCGAATAACAAAATGACAGTGACTTTTTTCATGAGGTGGGGTCCCAAGAACCCGATGTTGAAAATTTGGGAAGAAAACTCACAAAAATGGCTGAGATATTCACCTAAATTTAAACCCCCCTTTGATTGCCATTATAGGACTTACCGTCATTTCTTCAGTTGGCAGTCAGCATTTGAAGAGTGCACACGTGTTCCCGGTCCACTGAAGATCGCCGCTCCCAACTTCTGCAGGTAAGTATGGGTAAGAGTGGTGTGGGGAGGTGGGGCGCACAGAGGGAGGGTGCGGGTTGGGGAGGGGCGGCAACAATGACGAGGATCATTTTCTTATTTTTCATGTTAAATTTAAAAAAAGATGTCATGGGTCCCGTTTTTTTCACAGGGAAACCTGGATGTCGGCACACTGGGATGGGCTCCCATTGTGCCACACTACTGGGGGATCAGTGCTAACTCAGGGATTGGGCACCCCGAGGTCAGAAGATATATGTGGGGGGGGGGCATCCAACACCGGGAGTAAGCATCCCGGTGTCGGAAACACAACAGCATTGTTTGGCGTACTGGGGTGGGCTCCCAGTGCGCCACATTAAAGGATGTTTGGGGGGTCATTAAGCACCATGATGTCACCAGGTGGGGTGGGGTCCATCAGCGAGATCGGGATCGCACTTACAGTACAAGTGCCTTCCAACACTTAATACTCCCAGCCCATACAGAGCTTAGGCTGCGGCCTGCTCCACACAGCTAGGAGAAACTTTACAGCCCTGACACAGCAGGATATGGAGGAGGCAGGCGAGAAAAGTGCCTCCTCCCACTTTTCAGGCAGGGACAGGTGGGGTGGTGAGGCGGAGAGGTTACAAGGTTTGCTCTCCTGTCACACTGCAATGTTGATTCAAATGTTTAACCAAGAAAGGCATGAAGGTGAGGCGTGTCATCTGTGCCGCTGCGTGATGAGCTTCTCTGACTAAGGAGGGAGTCAGTGCACTGGGGAAGAAGTTTGACATCTTTGCAGAATATTTAAACTAGCCAATGGGGAGAGGGGTGCAGCACCTGACACATCCAATGGGAAGAACACGCCTCCCCCCTCGGCTAGTGATCAAACAGGAATTCAGCATGTTTGTAGGCAATTTGCACCACCAGGTAAGGAAAAAGGCCCAGCTCCCCCTACGACACGCAGGGTAAATGCCAGACCTCGCCCAACAACTAACACACCAAAATCTGGCCATTGGAAAGTCATGTACACAAATGCCCACAGTCTGGGAAACAAGATCCCAGACCTGCAGGCAACTATGACAAAGGCTAAACTGGACATAGTAGCCATTAGTGAGACATGGTTCACTAGTAACTACACTTGGGAGACTTCAGTACCAGGTGATGTACTGTTCAGAAGAGACCGAGGTGCAAAAAAGGAAGGGGGGGAGTAGACCTTTATGTCAATGAAAATATCAAAGCTACAGAAATTCAGAATATACATAAGGAGCCTGAAGAACTATGGGTTACCCTAGAAACAGGAAATGGGACAGCCATTTGAACTGGGGTTATCTACAGGCCTCCAGACCAGGGAGAGGACATAGACACTTTACTATTAGAAGATATACAAAACATGACAGCTAAAGGGAAGGTTCTGATAATGGGAGACTTCAACAAGCCAGATACAGATTGATCAATACCAGCAGGAACATCCACCAGAACCAGACACATAGTGGATTCCCTGCTGAGGGAGGGCCTCAAACAACTGGTAGAACAACCCACAAGAGACAGGGCTATCCTAGATCTAGTAATGACTAACAGGGAAACAATCACAGAACTCCAGGCAGAAGGTCACCTGGGGGCCAGTGACCATCACATGGTATGGTTCAGTTTGGCCACTAGAACAAAATCATCCCATTCCAATGCAAAAATATGGGACTTCAGAGGAGCTGACTTTGATAAGATGGTCAACAGAGTTAAGATAGCCCTGGCAAGAAGAAACACAGGTGAGGGGATACAGGCAAAGTGTGCAAACATTAAGGATGCAGTACTTGAAGCAACATCTCATTGTGTTAGGGAGAAAAGCAAGAGCAAAAGAAGGAGGAAACCACTTTTGTTCTCAAAAACAGTAGCAGAAAAGATCAGTGCCAAAAGACTGGCCTTCAGAAAATATAAGGGAACCCAGCGGGACGCAGATAGGGAGGCATACCAAACTTCCCTAAGGGAAGCAGGGAAGGCAGTAAGGCAGGCAAAGGCCCAAACTAAGAAAACACTAACACAAACAGTAAAAGAAGGAGACAAGACTTTCTATAGATACATTAGTGAAAGGAGAAAGTCCAGAGGGGATATTGCTAAGACCAAAGAGGGTAAGGGTGTGTGTGTGGAGGAGGACCAAGGAAAAGCATCTATTCTAAATAGATACTTCTGCTCAGTATTTACTGAGGAGAAGGTAGGGCAGGGCCCACAGCTCAGCACCATGGACACAGGGGGGAGGGAGGTGTGCACAAGCCCCTTCACCAAAGAAAGGGTCCTACAAGAGCTCACTAAGCTCAGGGTACAAAAATGTTGTAGGTGCCGTATTGGTCCTTTTAAAAAACAGATCCAGAAACAAATGATTTGATACCTTTTATTGGACCAACATGGATGTTACAGAAAAGAACAAAGTGCTTTAGCTTTCGAACCAACCAAGTCCTTCTTCAGAAGCTTTGTGGCAGTTTTTTCAAATATCCCATACTATTAACACCAGATTATATAGAAAAAGCAGAAATAATTCTCATTGGTTTAACATATACATTTAAAACATAATAGAAGATTACGTCAGAGAAGCTAATTAACACCAGTATGCCTTAAACTGAGGAGCCCTCAGAAGGGCAAAGGTTATCAAGAATTCTCTACAGCCAGAGAGTTCTTGTCACATAAATTTTAAAATGTCTCAGTATGCCAAGAAAGCATTCTAGTGATAAAAAACCTTGGAGTGGCATTCTCCCTAATACATGTAAGATGAGCTTACAACTTACATTCCAATTGTCCTGGTATATTAAAGGACAGATAATGAGAGACAAAATCCTGAAATTAGGTATAACTGCAAGTTGAAATCAAGCCTCAAATTAACCTACACATATAAACATGATGCATGAAAGTATCACTTGTAAGTGTAAGTGCAAAAAAATAAATAAATAAATAAATAAATAAATAAATAAATAAATCCTTGTCAAGGACCCCCAAGAAAACGAGACCATGAGCCTGATAAATGCAGATTTCAACACAGAGTCTGTGTATAACAAAATGCACAGAATCAGTCTAAGCAATCTAAATGAAACCCAAAGGAATTACACCTTTAATGACCCCCAGTAAATGAGATATGCATCTTAATATGAGCAGTTGAAAATGTGACAGTGTGAAATCCACACACTGACAACTAATAGAAGGAAATAAATGCACACTATATGTGAAAACTAAGTGTTCTAGCCACATAACAACTGCCCCATGCCACGCTCCACCCACACATATGTGTGTACATACACCATACCACACCCCCATACACACACACACACACCTGCACACCCCACACAACCACAACACACAACAAATATAGCAAACACATTCTGCACACACACCACACCATGCACAACAAACAAAACACACATACACACCATACCCACAACACATAAAAACACAACACACACAAACACACACATACATACATCAGTATACACACACACACACTCAAACGCACTCACCACAGTGTTAAGGTGAAAAGTCAACATGTAGATAACTATAAACTTACAAAATCAAAGGCCCGCTGAAGAACTAAACTGTTTATGTCCATCTTTTAAAGTAAAGGTCTGTGTAGTTTAAGTGGAATAATGTGTCATGTACCCAACATCAATGTTCAATCCATCCGCCACCATATTGAGAAGCAAAATAAGTCTAATTTCAGAAGCCCGTCTCTGTTAGCATTCTGTCAAATGTCCTTTAGACCATCACAGACATATCTGAGATTGAGTGGTCATCCTGGGAGAAGTGCCGGCTACTGGTTTCTCAATCATCTTGTGATTAATAGAATGTCTGTGTGAATTCATTCTAGTGCGGAGTTGTTGGTTTGTCTCCCCACATAACCTGTGCGAGGACATTTCTTGCATTGGATAAAATAGACCACATTACTTGATGTACATGTATAATTCCCTGTATCCTGAATAGTCTGTTTTGTGATGTAACCACACAGTCTGAAGTGGAAATGAGGTTACATGTCTTACATGTGCGTTGATGACAGGGTCGTGTACCATATGATGTCATGGTATTCTGTTCCGTTCAAGTTGACTCCTAATAATCAGGTTGGCTAAATTAGGTGGTTGTTTAAAAGATAGTAGTGGTAGTTCTTGAAAAATACAGTTAAGGGTTTCATCCTCACTAATTATTGGATGGAGATCCTTAGTAATCTTACGTAGGAGTTCAAGGTCAGGATGGTATGTGACTACTAAGGGTATTCTGTTGGTAGTCATCCGTTCCTTATATTGCAGTAGCTGTTCTCTTGGGACCTGTGTTGCACGTTCCACTGCTCTGTCAATTTCCCTGGATGAGTGTCCCTGCTCAATAAAGGTGTTTTTCAACATCGCCAGATGTGTGTCTCTGTCTTCCTCATTTGAACAGAGGCGGTGATACTTCAGCTCAGGGTAGACAAGGCAATGGGATCGGATGGCATACATCCCAGGGTACTAAAGGAGCTAAGAGTGGAACTAGCATAGCCATTATCAGAACTATTTGGTGAGTCTCTGAGCACAGGAGAGGCCCCAGAAGACTGGAAAAGGACTCATGTGATCCTGCTCCACAAGAGTGGTAGCAGGGAGGAGGCAGAGAATTACAGACCAGTCAGTCTTATTTCAGTAATGGGCAAGATTATGGAGGCACTCCTTAAGGAAGGGATAGTGCAACACCTGGAAACCATAGAAGCACAGAATCCAAAACAGCATGGGTTTACAACAGGAAGGTCCTGGCTGTCAAACGAACCTCATAGATTTCTTTGACTGCGTAACCATAGTGGTGGACCAAGGGGGTGCAGTTGATGTCACCTACCTTGACTTCAGCAGAGCGTTTGATACTGTTCCACATAGAAGATTGATTAATAAGATGGGTAGGCTTGGGGTGGGTCAGAATTTGGTCAACTGGGTGACAAACTGGTTGGCGGGCAGAAAACAGAGAGTGGTGGTAAACGGTATACAGTCAGAAGAGATGCAAGTCACAAGTGGGGTATCTCAGAGATCAGTCCTGGGGTCAGTACTCTTCAATATCTTCATTAGTGACATTGCAGATGGACTGGAGGGTAAGATTTGTCTGTTTGCAGATGGCACCAAGATCTGCAACAGAGTAGATGATCCAGATGGAGTGGGCAGAATGAGAAGAGATCTGGCTAAACTGGCAAAATGATTAGAAGAGTGGCAACTGAGGTTTAACGCAAAGAAGTGCAAGATCATGTACATAGGGAAGAGAAACCCTGAAGCTACCTATAGGTTGGGAGGGGAGCTGCCGACAATCACAACGGAAGAAAGAGACTTTGGCATCATCATCACAGATGACCTGAAATCATCCAAGCAGACCACTAAAGCAGTAGATAAGGCTAGGGGGATGTTGGAGTGTATTAGTAGGGATATCACAAGTCATAAGAGGGAAGTAATAATCCCTCTTTACAAGACACTGGTTAGGCCCCATCTGGAGTACTGCATGCAGTACTGGAGGCCATACATTCACAAGGGCATTAACAAAATTGAGGCAGTCCAGAGAAGAGCAACCAAAATGGTGCAGGGACTGCATCTGAAAACATATGAGGACAGATTAATGGTGCTCAATATGTATACCCTAGAGCAAAAGAGAGAGGCGATATGATCGAAACATTTAAACACCTTAAGGGCATTAACAAGGTGAAAGAGTCTAATATGTTTTAATATAAGAAAAATAGCAGGACAAGAGGACACAGCATGAGATTATGGGAGGCTGATTAAGGGGCAATGTGAGGAAGTTCTTTCTCACAGAAAGTGTGGAGGATGCATGGAACAGCCTACCTCAGGAAGTGGTGGATATGAATACAGTGCAGGGCTTCAAACAGGCATGGGATAGGCATAAGGGAGCAATACAAATGAGTATGAATAAATAGGCCTTTGACAGAATAAAGGCCTATGGCACATTCATAAGGTAGAAAAAAAAAAATGGGCAGACTGGATGAGCTTTGCAATCCTTATCTGACATCAACTTCTATGTTTCTATGTTTGTCTCTGATTGCAGCGGCAAGTTTGTTTCAAGTTGGTGGCACTGCATAAAACATGTGTCACGGCTAGCTAGCTCGCTAATTGGAGAATGAGAGACGCACTTTCTAAAGTGTGCCCTGCATTCGCCAAAAGTGACACACCTCTGCATTTCTCCTATTACCATCTCCTATTGCCACAAAATGTTTCTTGTGCACGTGCAAGACAACATAAAAATGTGAAAGGGGGAGAAGCAAGTATGTAGCAAAATGACACAATGCATTGGGGCTAATTAAGACATAGAGGCTGTGAAAGGAAAATATGACTACAATAGAAACTTCAAAAAGAAAAAAAAAATAAAGGATCTGGGATGGAAATGGTACAACCAAAACAAGGAACCTGAGGAATTATTACAAAACGTACCATTCAGATGGAAATGATGTAACTATATAATACTGAGAAAGATTATGGAGGCACTGTCGTGATTTGCATATGCAGCCCATGATGCTTTGCATTGTGGGGGCATATGTGATTTTGTATATAATACTGTGTGTAAGTGAAGTGCCTGATGCCAAAAAAAAAAAACAGACAAAAGATTTTTTATAATTAATGAACTAGAATCCTATGAAAAGGCAGACGACTCCAGTGTCTTCGCTAGAAGATAAATGTATAAATCAGAAATACTGCAGTACACTGTACATGAGAGGAAAACACACATCATAACCAGCAATTAGGCTGTGTGTGGGTGATGATGTGCGATATGTAGAGACCCGTGAAATTCTTTTTATTTTTTATAATTTTTCTTTTTATTTTTCTGGAATTTCTTGTTATTTCTTTTTATTCATTGAAAATGTAGTTTTGTTTCTTGTTATCACATTTACATTCATAAGCTACCTCCAAATGAACTTATACATGCTGGAAGTCACATTCCTAGTATACTACATTGTATTAAGCAGCATTATGCTATGGTCTTACAAGGTTTAGTGAATGAAACAAGTCTGCTACCGCTTCCTTGTGGACCATCTCTGTGGTAACAACGGAGCCTAAACAACAACTGCTGCAAGTATTTATTTAGCTTTCACCTGCCAAAAAGCAGGTTTTTTTTTCACTTTATCCATGTGCTTTTTTCATTTTATTCCTTTTATATGTGGAATTTCTTGTTATTTCTTTTTATACCTTAATTTCTTGTTATTTCTTGCTATTTCTTATTTAAGAAAAACACGGATCTCTAGCGATATGGCTGCCACCACACATTCAGTCACTTCACTACCAGTCTAGCATTGCCTGTAAAGTGCTTTGGGATACACTGTGTATGAAAAGCGCTATATAAATGCTGATTCTTCTAATGAACAGGTCAGATAAATACACAAAACAACTAAGAGAAGTGTTACTGTTCTTTATTTGGTTTATTTTTTGCATGCACTTTATGATATTTACTGTTTGTACTGTTTCCCTCCTCCCCTGCCCAGGAAGCTTCTGGATATGAGCCATTACCAGCTCAGAATGTCTTTCCTGGCAAAAAATAAATGTTTAGAAGGAAAACCAGTCCTCATAAGAACCTGTTCCCCAACAGCCATGTAGTCATCTGTTCTGACCCTACCATGAACCTATTATTACACAAAAATATCAGGCCAGTGGCGTGCATGCATTGCTCCAAGCCCCATATGAATAAACAAGCCATTCCAATGATCCTGCATCAGGGTATATGCAGTTTTGGGATAAAATATGATGGACCGCCTGTACAGAGGAAGAGATGCTAAGTTTCAGTTCTTGGAAGTTTACCAGGCAGTCACCCCAACAACTGGATATGATGTGGGTGCACAGAAATCTAAAGGAAAACAATAAGTAACTGTGCCATTTGAAAAGCTTGGGAGGGGGTGGATAGAACGCATTTATAGTATATGATTAGGGCTTATTCTAGAGGGAAAACAGTGGCTTCCCAAACGTTGTTGTAGGACAGTTCAAAGGTCAAAAAAGTTGTTGTACTATCGTTTTGATATCAGATTGATAGTACAACAACTTTACAGCCTTGAGCTGCTACATGATTGGCTGAAAACAGATCTGATAAAAAAATGTGCTCTAAAATGGCGGAGGTGTCTAACAATCAGTCAGTAGTGCCATTCAGTCAGATAGTTGGGACACGGACTGCCATACTCAGCTCCATGTTCCCAAGCTATCAGTTTGCCAGTTGTTTTTGTATTTCTTTTTGCTGAGAGCAGGACCGCAGGAAGCAGTGAAGCACTGGTATCTTCGGTGTCGGAACTGGATGGTGACTGCAGCATGGACTGGGAGGGAGCGACCGAGCAAGCGAGTGGGACAATATTGACAAGGTATGAACCTTGTCAAAAGTCAAACCTCCTACAGTTTGGGGAACCATATACTATATAAAATAGTACATGGTTTCTTAAACACAACAAGGCGTTGTTGCCATCTCGGGGAAGTGATTCCGTCACACAGACCTCTCGAGCTTCATTCTTGAGGTCTGTGTGACGTCATCACATCCCCCCGATGGCAACATAGCCTTGTTGCGTATGAACAACCATACACTATTCTATAAGATTTATTAAACAGATTACACCAAAATAAAAACAAACTTGAAAAGTAGTGTGTGTTAAAGCTGACACTAAACCATAGCAGCACACATTTTTTGTTAGAAACACAGATGAATAAATGGAGTGAAATAAGGTTAAGAGATACTCAGCTTTAAGTGAGAGGAATGACATTAATAATAATAAAACAGAAAGTGGAATGGAAAAGAAGAAGTAGCCATAAAATGAAAGGGGGGCAAATATTGCTCTGCATCGCTGGTGGGTGCATAGGCAAAAATAACATAACATATACAATAGTAAAGAAAAATAAATCAAATACAGCTCGCTGCAGAGTGGACTTACAGTCATATATGAGCCAAAACAAGTTAAGTGATCAAGTGCCCTGCCTTACAGAGACTAGCACTTTCCAACTAATTCCACATGAAACGGAATGGAAAATTAAGTTGCAGCTAGTGGCAAAAAATTCCAATTGGACTTAACACTTGAGCAGCAGAAAAAGAAAAATAGTAAGACCGCATCCTCAACAGTATTAGATACTATCATAAAATGGCAAGAAAAAAAATCTAGAAATCTAATTTGCCAAGAGACGTCAGCTGATTGTACATTAAATATTTATAAACATACAGTCATCCTAGTCCTAAATCACATTACACAATGAGCCAATTAGTCCTCTAACAACCGGAACTATCTTCCATTAGTCCCCTACAACCAGAGTTGATCTTCCATCACAAACATGGCTAATACCTTTACACTGTAAAAACCTTCAACTGGGCCCTAAAATAAAACTACCTTAAATAAAATAATAAAACAAATTAATTAAATGTTGTTTTCTTGATCATCACACTTTCCTTACACACATAAATAAATTAGAGACATTATAAATTAACAGTTTTCATTACAACTGTTTCTTTGCTGACAGTGAAAAATCCCCTTTCTGTCTTTACCATGCTCACCAGGGAAAGCTCTTTTGCTTGCCCTGGCAGTGAGATAATTGAGTCGGTGACTGTAGTAGCCTTTATAATGTATGGGGAGCTTTTATTAGTAACTGAAATCAAGCAGCAGGTTACAACCTTGTTATGCCATCATTATGACATCACTGTGTTGTTAACCCTTCTTGAGTATGTCATATCAATGGCAAAACAAAACGGAATGCTCACTACAATGTTCGGTAAAGTAATTCAGTACAGTAAAGTTATTCAATCCATGATTACGCAATCCTGGTAGCCAATACACTATAAAATATAATGTATGGTCTTTGGTTAACAACCACTCTGAAAACACTTCTTGAGGTTGCCATGACATCTGAAAACCTGTCAAGCTGTGCTTTCGAGGTTTACAGTGATGTCATGGCAACCTCTTGAATTGTTTACAGCGTGGTTATTGACCAAAGACCATACATTTAAGCAATAATGCTCTCCAGGGTGTGTGTTGTGCTGGGATAACGTCACGCCTGGTGTGATTACGCATGAGGCTGTAGGCCGAGTGCAACTAATCACCCCAGAAGAGACATTATCCCAGCGCAACACACACTCTGGAGTGCATTATTGCTATTATACGATGGCTCATTTATAATAGGGAAAAAAAATATTTTTTTTTTACTTGATTTTTAGGTTATTTATCAATGTGGAGGTATATGTGGGGAAAAATAGTCCACTTTTAGCCAGTAGGTGGCGCTGGTTGCATATGACTGGCTAGCTACTTCAGCTGTCTGCTCCTCAAAACGTTTTCTGTTGTTGTAGGTTTCCCCTCCACTCTTGAACTTTTATTTGTTTATTCCTTATATTTTTGTAGTTCACTGTTCCAACAAAGTTTTTATTTGACCAGCCGTTCTGTGAACCGCACATTGGGAACACATTAGGAAATGAAGCGAGACTTCCGGTGTTGCGATATGGGCCAGTAAGTACCTGGTAGATCCTGAGGGGGAATTGTGTTTTATGTGGCCTCAGCATCCAGTAGTTGCTGGTGGCATCAGTGTGGGAAGATGTTTTTTTTTTTTTAAAGAGGCGCTGCATGTGGTTCTGTGGGAAACGGGCGAGTGGCATGGAGCAAGTGCGTGGTACGCTGAGGCACGGAGGCAGCTCAAGTGAAGATGGTGGCACTAAAAGGATAAGTGTTTAATTTATTTTGTGTGTTTAATTAGTTTTCCTGAAGTTGCAAGGAATGGGCAATGATTTTTGCTGGACTTACGAGGAATAGACATATTGGTTGCTGACAGGAGGTTACTGCTGCGGGGTCATGGAGTGATTCAGTGAAGGATTGATGCAGTCATCTGCCCGCTGGGACTAGACCAGTGATGTTGTACTAGGATAACATCACAGGTCCAGTCCCAGGATGACCAATGAGAGGCCACTATTATTTCTTGCCACTGTATAATATCCTTTGTATTATGTGTCTGTGTGTGTACAGTATGTTAGGAGAAGAACATTCCACCAGTGGAACAGAGCATTTTGAATCCCTGTGTTCCATGGTATGCATTCCATAATAAAATTCCATATCTTGAATGTACGAACATACGAAATTGCCAACAGAAACAAGTCTCATGGTCTATCGAGTCTGCTCGAGTGTGCAGCTAGCCCCTCATCTCGCAGCTGCCCCTCCCACCCCCCTTCCCAGTATTCCTTATCCTTACCCCGTCCCAACCCCTCTTGAAACTTCCGACCTTCTTCCAGGACACTATCTCATCTGGTAAGATGTTCCATTTGTCCACCAATCTTTCCATGAAAAAATGTCTCCTCATCTCCCTCTTGAATCTTCTCTTCCTTCCAGTCTCAGTCCATGCCCTCTCGTGTCCCTCCCCCTTCTCATCTGAAAAATCCCTTCTGAGTTGGTTTTGTTTATCTCCATCAGATACCTAAAGGTTTTGATCATATCCCCCCATCCCTCCTCTCCTCCAGTAAATACACATTCATCTCTCCCAGTCTGTCCTCGTAGGGCTTGCTCTCCAATCCCTGCATCATCTTTGTGGCTCTTTGCTGCACCCCCTCCAACAATCTGTTGTCCTTCTTCAGGAATGGGCACCAGTACTGCACGCAGTAATCCTTGTGGGACCTGACCAATGACCTATATTTATTAGCTTTTGTATACCTGATAAGTGCATTAGACATGAAAGCTTGCCTATTTTCAGGCATGACCCGGGAGAGTACAAGATATAGAGATTACAAACAGCTGCAAGAAACAAACAATTCATACGGCAACATCAGGTATCCCCAAGGGAGAAATAGTACAAAGTTAGTAACAATTCATGCAGAGTTGTATAACAGAAAGACAGAACTACTCACATTTGTAGAGGAGTGCTTCAACATGACAGGCAAGAAACATTGATGAACACAGCAGAAGAAATTTAGGGCAATTACATGCCCCAAGTGAATAAAGGTGAGAGAACAGTGCATTCCTGAAGGAGGAGTGAGATAAGGAGCCTTTTAAGTGGGGAGGTAGGGAATTCCAGAATTTGGGAGCAAAGTGTGAGAAGGCCTGCTCACCCATCCTAGTAGTGCAGAACGGGACTGATAGTTGGGGAGAGGCGGAGGATCCGAGAGAGCTGGAGTGAGTTACAGGGTTGAGCATAGCCCCCAAAGAGTCAGGGTGGTGTTTTCTGGTTAAGGAGTCAATGAAACAACCCAAGTAATAAGAGCGCAGATACTTAGAGGGTAGCCAGTGCAGGGTGGAGTAGAGCAGATAGTGGTGGGTAAGGTGAGGGGCTGATAGGGCAAACCTGCAGATATTGTTGTAAGTAATGTCCCACTTTCAGAGAGCACAAGCATTGGCCTGGGAAGGAACAGGGGCAGCATAAGCAAGACCAGGGAGCAGGACACCCCTGGCAACAGAGATCCTGGCAGCAGGGCTGAAGGAGTGATGCACTGTATCTGCAGCACCAATCTTAGAGTTAACAGATTTGCATACTTCATTAATGTGGGACGAGAAGTCTAAAGAGGGGTCCAGCCTAACCCCAAGGTATATGTAGAATAACCTCCCTCCTTCTGCAGGCAATCCCTCTCACAGAACACCCCAGCATTTTGTTGGCTTTTGCTGCTGCCTTTCTGCACTGAGCAGAGTTGTTCATGCTCCCCATAATGATCACACCTAGGTCCTTTTCCTCTGTGGAGCTCCCCACCTGTACCCCATTCAAGTGATAATCCCTCCCCTGGTTCCTGGCTCCAAAGTGCAGAACCTTGCATTTCTTGGCGTTGAACCCCAGCTGCCATGTTTCCACCCACTCCTGCAGCTTAGTCAGGTCCTCCTGCAACCACTTCCACCCCTCCGTGTCATCAACCTCACATCTCTCCCTCACAAAGTGGAGCAAGACATCCTAGGTGATCTCAATGTTAACTGGCTTGCCTCCACTGCCTCCCATATAAGGGAATCCTTTGCTGCCATGGATATGTCCCAGTTAGTCACCCAGCCCACCAGATTCAACCACTCTACTGGCACCAGCACTCTCCTAGATGTTGTTTATCTAACCGTCCCTACAAAATCCGTGATGTCACTGTCCTCCCCGACTTTCTTAGCAATCACTCCCCAGTCCTCTGTTTCTGGTCACCCTCTACTCTGAAGCCAGTGTCCCAGGCCACCCTACGCCACTATTTATGCCCTGGCGGCCTCATAAAATTAAAACAATACCTAGCCCAGCTAGACTGGTCCCCTATCCAGCGCGCCCCTGACATTGACTCAGCTCTTGACCACTTCACAAATGCCTTCTGTAAGGCTTGTGACCTTTTGGCCCCCCTCAACAGGATCCGCTCCAAAAAATGCAGTGCCCCATGGATCACCCCACCCCTCCTCCAGAGACTCAAAAACAGAGATAATCTCTGGCACATTGCTGAAGAATCTGGAAAGGCATCTGATAGACAGGCCTACAATGCAGAATGCAAAAAGTGCACTTGGGCCATTAGGGGGGGCCAAGGCAGAGCACTACCAGACCACCGTCGCTTCCACTTAGGGTTCAGCCTGGACCTTCTGGGATAATATGAAAGAGCTAAATGGTAAGTCCCGCTCCCCCTCCACCATCTCAGTTCTCCATCAATGGCACCCCACCACAGATCCACTCCTTATAGCCGATTGCCTTAACACTGCCTTCTCTGACCTAAGCTCGGTCCTCCCCAGCAGCTTCTTTGACCCAATCCCCACTTCTCTCCCTCCGGTCCTGCACTGCCCACCATTCTACCTGCACACCCTATCCCCCCAAGAAGCCAGGACATGCCTGCTAAAAGCCTTAAGCAGCAATAACACCAGCAGTGACCCCCTCAACTCCAGGATCCTCCGTATGGTTTTGGACAAAGTCTTAGTCCCCCGACTGACCTTCTAAACCAGTCTCTATGCCTGGGTCAGTTCCCAAGTGCTTGGAAAACTGCTGAAATCACACTCATACATAAGAGTGGGGACCGGTCCACCCGCAACAATAACCGGCCGATCTCCATCCTCCCCCAACTCTCTAAAGCCCTTGAAAAAGTGGTGTTGATCCAGCTCTCTGAATACCTAACCAAGTATGACATTATGTGCCTAGAGCAGCACGAGTTCTGCCCAGAACACAGTACAACCACGGCTCTCCTGGAATTCTCCCAACACCTGCATGCTGCTCACAACTCTGGCAGCCTTGCAGGAGCAGTGTTCATTGACCTCTCCAAGGCCTTTGACACTGTCTGTCATCCTCTTCTACTCGACTTTCTCCACCAGCTTGGCTTCTCTGGTGGTCCCATTTCCTGGTTCTCTAGCTACCTCTCTGCTAGATCCCAGCGTGTCAAGATCAGCGGCTCCCTCTCCAGCACTCTCCCCGTTTGCTCCAGGGTCCCTCAGGGCTCCATCCTGGGTCCAATACTTTTTTAGTCTCTACCTCAGCACCCTCCCCAGCTTATGTACTGGTAAAATGCTCCTCTATGCCGATGATGCAGTCCTCGTTGCCTCACATCCCAATCCCACCTCCCTCCAATTATCCCTCCAGCAAGCTTACAACCAAGCCGAAAGGTGGTTCAGCGACCGCAGACTGGACATTAACCTAAAGAAAACCAAATCAATGTTCTTCTCCCACCACCAAAATAAAGCTAAAAATACCCCCTCTTGATTATCTCCAGCACTCTACACCAGCTAAAACAAGTGACCACATACAAGTACTTAGGCATCACGTTCGATACTGCCCTCTCCTTCCACACCCACATTAATGCCCTGTCAGCCGCCATTAACTCTCAGATTGGCCTGTTATACCAGCACAGGGACTGTCTGCCTCAGGTTGCCCTTAGGCTGGCCATCACCTCCTCCATCTTGTCCCTCGTGGACTATGGTTTGCCCATCTACACCACAGCTGGCAACACTGCCCTCTCCAAAATCCAACTCTCCATCAATAAGGCCTGCAGGCTCCTGACCGGTGCCCCCAGCCACACTCACACCTACCTTCTCTATACTACCACCAATCTGCTCAACTTTGAGGAGTGACTGCTCTACCAGACCTGCCTTCTCGCTAAGAAATCACTGCTAGGACTCTCCCCACCCCGGGGGTCTCCACCTCCCTACAGCAGTCATCATCATCTGTCACAACCCGTAGCTCTGTTAAGGCCACTTTCAAGGTGCCCAGAACCAAGACCTCTCTTGCCCAGAGATCTTTCCTCTACCGAGCCCCCAACTGGTTCAGCTCCCTCCCTAGCTGCATCTCCAGCTTGCCAAAAATTGGCTCCTTCAAAATAGTCCTTCGGAACCATATATCTTTAATACCCGCTGTTGTAGGTGCAACTAACCCCCTGTTGTTACCTGTGGTACCCGCCCGCCTTGCCCCCTGGCTCAACAATGTCCACTGGACAGCCTCTCCCTTCCACAGCCCACTCCTTCCCTCCTAGGTCCAAACAGGGATGTAACCCGCTGTCTTCTCTGAGGACCCACTAAATCCATGAGTGTAACTCACAATTTTGTAACACTATACAACCTAAGTAATATACAAACTACTACATTATGTAACCTAAGTATATCTTTGATAAATGTTCCTTTTACTGCACCTGTAATGTTATCCTCTGTTTTAATCTGCACTGTAATAACTGTCTTGATGTCTGCCCCCTCCGCGACGAGGTGCCTTTATAAATGAGTCTCTGACTCAAAGGTTGTAAACTGATTTGTAATGAATAAATGAATAAACCACAGCTCCCATCTTGGTATCATCTGTGAACAGGCTGATCTTGCTTCAGATCCCATGTGAGATATCTGCAATAAAAATCCCAAACAGCACCGGTCCCAGTACTGATCCCTGTGGTACCCCGCTCATCACTGCTCTCAGTGACGACAGGCCCACACCACCACCACCCTTTGATGCCTTCCCTTTAGCCAGTTTGTGATCTATTTCACAATTTTTGGTCCCACCCCCACATATTCCAGTTCCCCCCCAACCTCCCATGCAGCACTGAATCAAAAGCCTTGCTGAAGTCCAAATACAGGACATCCACTGCATGGCCCTTGTCCACTTCCCACATCACCCAGTCATAGTATTCTACAAGGTTTGTCTGGTAGGATCTGCCCACTATAAACCATGCTGTTGACCATCCTGGAGATCACCCTGGTGACTGTTTTCCTCTAAGAAACTCACTAGTTTGGTCTCCATGAGCTTTCCCATGATTGATGTGAGGATCACTGGCCTATAGTTTCCTGGTTCATCCTTTGGGCCACTTTTGTGGAAGGGCACCACATGGGAAATGTTCTCCAGTCCTATGGTACACATCCCATGTCCAGGGAGATATTGAACAGGTCAGCCAGTGGCCCTGGCAAGACCTCTGCCAACTCCTTTAGTACCCTAGGGTGAATGCCATCAGGTCCAGGTGCTTTGTCTACCCTTAATGCCCTCAACCAATCTAGTACCCTGCTGTCTGTAATCCCTACATCTGTCATCCCCTACCCCCCCTTCCTGGGGTATCTACCCTCTTCTTCTGTGTGAACACAGAGTACAAGTATTCATTCAGTGCCTCTGCCTGCTCCACCCCTTTCTTCACCCCCCATCCTTCTTAATCCTCACCAGCTATACCTTGATCTTTCTTCTCTCTCTCTCTCTCTGATGTAGCAGAAAAAGTATTTTTCTCCACTTTTGATTCTCTGTGCCAGTCTGAACTCCCTGGATGCCTTGTCCACCCTGACCGGTCTGGTAACCTCCCTGGACTTTCCCATGTATGCATCCTTATCTTCACGCTTCCCCAATTTCCTATACTTTCAAAATGCTGCCGTCTTGGCCCTCACCCCTTCCATAACCTCCTGTATTTCTTTGCCCTTCCCTTCTTGCTTTTCTTCCTAGTGCAAGACTCTGTTGCCTCCACCAGCCCTTCCTTTATGATGTCTCATTTCTGGTCTGCATTCACGTGTGGTTGCTTTCCTGCCAGGTGCCTTCCTAAAATTTCCCCCATCTTCTTCTTTTTTTAAAAACAATTTGTGTATGTACTGCCCACTCACACAGGCTGCCCACTCCTTTGGGTCGCCAGGGACTACGCTTGCTCCGGGCGACCCCCACAGTCCCACATTGCAGCCTACCCCAGGGGTAACCCAATGTATCCCATCATCGAGTGGGTCCCCTCCCTACAGAGGGAAATAGCCTCCCAGTCTTCATCTGTTTGACCCCTGGGTGCTGCTGGGACGGCCACTAGGGACTCTGGTAGCGAGGAGCCAGGCGGCCATCATCCGAGTGGCTGGCACGTCTTTTCCCTGTTTTCTCCACCCCCTCCACCACATTCTTGGCCTATGGTGGTGGCCAACCTCTGGTGGGATGTACAGGAGGCGAGTCAAGGCTACATGTCTCCAGGCATGCACCCAATCACCCAGAGGGACCTAGGCAGAGCCCACTTCCCCCAGGAGGGAAGTGTCCAATGTATGCTTGGAAATCCCTCCCTGCCGGCCTCCACTCCTGGTACCTGGGCTCAGGGTATGAACCTGGGTCACCAGCATGCTGAGCGAACCCCTTCGCTCTTCGCCACAGAGCCGGCTATCTTCTTTAAGGGACACTGTCAAGTCCTTTTGGCCTCAAAGTGTCCCTACTTTAAAAAACTCATTTTATGATTGTTCTCATTCTGTAGAGATTGCTGATATAGCTGGTTGTTTGATTCAGACTCCTTTTTCCTTTTAAAAAGTAAAAAAAAAACTGAGTACCCACCATTCTGGTGTTACAACACCGAAACATGTTTGTTTACATTTCTTGACCAGCTACAACTGCATCTTTCCTGGACTGAGGAATACCCCCAACACTATCTAAGCTACTCATTATGCAATGGGAATAAAGGAGACTATTGTGTCATGACAGGCTATATTGTTTGAGGGTGTTTCTAATGTTCAGAAAGTATGCAGTAAGCTTAGGTAAACAATCTGGAGCAAAACAAGGCTGGGTACTGTAGAACTATGTATTCCCATGCATTTCAGTTCTAATAGGCAAGGAGGCAGTTAAAACAACTAACAACATCAATGAATTTTAGAGAAGGTAAGCAATCATAAAATGAAGGGTTTTACCTAGAAATAAAATGATGCAAAAAAGGTTGACAGTGTCCCTTTAAAGTCCGCCCCCCCCAAACTCAATCACCCTTGTACCCGTGCCCCTTGTTTCCCTCCCCATGTTGAGCAAGAACCACATTGAATAGTGGTCACTCCCAGCCAGTGGTTCCTCCACTTCCAGATTCCTTATAGCTTCCCCGTTACCCAGTACAAGGTCCAGCGTCCTTTCTAACCAAGTCAGCCCCTGGACCAGCTGTGTCAGAAAGCTGTCTTGAAATGCTTCTAGTAGAACCCACTCCCTTGCACTCGTGGTGGATGGGGTGCCCCATCCACCCCCGGTAGGTTGAAATCCCCCACAGCTACTGTGCTTCTCTTCCTGCAGACCTTCCTAATTTGTTCAGCTAATTCCCTGTCAGGGTCAATCCCCTGAGCTGGTGGCCTGTACACCTCCTCAGTGTCCTAGTCTTTGCATCTTGGAACTGCACCCATAGTGCTTTTGTCCTCCCCTCTTCCCCTTCCTCCCTTTTGCACTTTATCCCCTCCCTTACATAGATTGCCACTCCCCCCCATTCCCCTTAGCCCTATCCTTTCTGAGAAACCTGAACCCTGGAATCATCATATCCCAGTCCTGGTACTGCGTGGCCCATGTTTCCATGATGGCCGCCCTCCAGCCTGTCTCCTCCCCTTCCCTACCCCTATTCTCCCCCCTGTTATCCCTCCCTGTGCTGCTTCCCCACTGCCTTTACCCATAACTGGGGGGGTGAGCTCACTAGGCTCCCCTTTCTGGACCCTTTTCCTATCAGCGGTACCCTCGCCACCCCCCCCAATTTAAATCCACCTTTGTTGATAGATAACCCTCTATTCCCCATTTTAGTGGGGAAAAACAGAGAAAAAAAAAAGTAGGCAATACTACTTTATTATCAAAGATAAATGGTGGCAAAACAGTTATATAGGCAGAGGCAGACCCAAACTACTCAAACACATTCCTGAAGTTTATAAGAGCATGTACATTTTAATCACATATGGGTATTTTCAGGTGAAATCTATCACCCCCCCACACACACACACATACACACCTCCATCACCACCAAAAAAGGCAACTTGGCAGGTTTAAAGTTTTGAACACATTTCCATTAAGAGACAGTACTTGTACTGATTTGAAATGCAAGGTTTCTTACCAACATTTTACCTTAAGTCCTATTAATAAGAGAATGTTACCTTCAAATAAACCACATTACAACAGTGTAATGAACATAAAGTTTTAAATACTGCTTATTTTTACAAATTTACAGATGTTACAGTGCATTCATATGAGAATTTACATGTTACAGAGAAAATATATATTTTCAACTAACACTACTAATAAATATCCAGTACAGGTATTACTGTTACTGTCATTAGTTTGCACCTGGCTTCAAGTTCCTACACTTCTCATTTCAGATAACCCCTTACAACATAGTCCCATTATTATGCTTACAATGGTCAACACTATGTAACTTAAACTGCACCAGCTGTGTTGTTATGTTAACAATAGAACACAGTTCACCATAATAGGGACATATTAATATTGTATCTTCTTAGAATATTGTTAAAAAAAGTACCACAGTATATACCCTTATAAGGGTAAAGGACTTACACCAAGTACTGTCACACAATCACTCACTAGCTGAAGAAATGTGAATTGCTTGTAAACAAACTGTCTGACAAAGAAATGAGCATTCCGTATTTGTACTGAAGGAATCGCAGCTGCACTTGGGACCTCCATGCAAGGTATGACATCTCTGACTGCATTCTGGAATTTTAGGTAACTTTATCATAGTTCCTTTAAAAAACAAGCATTTGTCAATGCCGAATGTTGTCTTGCTGGCATTAGCACTGGTAGTGAAGGAGTTAGGGACACATAATAGGAATGGCAGTGAAGTATTGAACTGAAGCCAACGCCATCCTCACCCTGCAGAGACTGACAGGCATTGGGGTGTGCCTTTGGGTCATCAGCTATAATGCTTATGCCATTCTACCTCACCCTACCCTGCAGACACTGACAAGTGTCATGGTGTGCTGTGGGGTCATTGGGCCTTATACTTACACCATTCCATAAGGAAATACACTGAGGTGGGTGCAGTATAGGAGAATGGGGTGAACTTTAGGGCCGAACACTCCAAGGCAGACTTCGATGCCTGTCACTGGCTACAGGGTGGGGGTGGGGGGTGGAATGGTGCGAGCATTACAGCCAATGATCCCAAGATGCCTGTCAGTCTCTACAGGGTGGGCAGTTACAGTTGGAAACCCTAACACCATAGGCGTTTGTTGGTATTTTCACTCCAAATTTTCAACATAGACTTTTTGTGACACCACCTCATGAAGAGCGGGTACTATCAGTTTGTTGGCTGAAAGGTAGTTTTGCACAACGGCTATGCCATTTGGTGACACAGGGACGAAAACACATTTTGGGCAGGATGTGAAAAAATGACAACTGTATTGTTCATGAGGAGGTGTAAAAAAATTGCAAAGTTAAAAATCTGGAGTGAAAATATGAAAAACTGGTGAAGTCATGAGCATGCATAGAAACAGCGCAACACACATCCGTAACCCAGTTATTTTTGAATGTTTTTCAACCACATTTTCAAAATAGGCATTTTGGGACCTCCCCTCATAAACAGTGGCACTGTGATTTTGTTAATTTGTCCCAAAAGTTGATTTCCCACAGCGACCACACAATTGTGTGCCATAGGTGCGAAAACACATTTTGGGCAGGATGTGAAAAATGACAGCTGTACTGTTCATAAGGAGGTGTGAAAAAAATGCCAGTGTAGAAAATCTGGCATGAAAATATTGCATATTTTTGAAGTTACAAGGGTATGTGGAAACTGAGCAATGCACGCTTGTAACACGATCATTTTATGGACGTTCGTCACCAAATTTTCAACATAGGCATTTTAGGACCTCTGCTCATGAACAGTGCCACCGTTGTTTCCTCAAACTGTCCCAAAAACTGATTTCGCAACTGCGTTATTGTGCGCCGGATGTGCAAAAACACATTTTGGCCAGGATATGTAAAATGACAGCTGTATTGTTCATAAGGAGGTGTGGGAAAATGGCAATTTTGAAAATCTGAAATAAAAATATTACAAATTCATGAAGTTATGAGCGTGCATGGAAACTAAGCAACACACAAGCATAAAACAGCCATTTTTTGGATTTTTTCCACCAAATTTGCAACATAGGCTTTTTGAGAGCCCCCGTCATGAACAGTGACACTGTCATTTCATGAATCGGTCCCAAAAGGTGATTCCATGCAGTGACCACAAAATCACCTTTCGGGACCAAATAATGCCATGGCAGTGAATGAATTAATGAGTAGGGGGTCCAATAACCCCATGTTGAAAATTTGGTGCCTAAATTCCCAAAAATGGCTGACATATGCACCAAGGTTGAAAAAACCCTATTTATGTCATTATACAGCTTATCGGCATTTCTTCAGTTCGCAGTCGGCTTTGAAGAGTACAGATGCGTTCCCGGTCCACCGAAGATCGTCGCGCCGGTCTTTGGAGGTAAGTATGGGGTGAGGGGGTGTGTGGAGAGGCAGGGCATGCAGAGGATGAGCGCGGGGTGGGGGAGGGGGCAGGGAGACCATGAGGGACCGTTTTCTTCTTTCACAGGTTTAAAAAAGAAAAAAATTACATTACGGGATGGTTTTTCTTTTTCAGGGGATTTGGTACACTGGGGTGGACTCCCAGCATGCCATCTAAGTGTTTTTTGAGGAGATGCTGTAGCTGATGGGGGATTGGGCACCCCTGTCGGCACATACCAAAGAGGGGGGACAAGAGCCGAGGAGTATTGGGCCCCACTTGGTACACAACAAAAGCAGGGGGGGCATTATGCTGACAGGGAGAGGGCTCCCCCGTCAGCAAAATAAACGGGGAAGGGGGGACTGAAGTCGATGGGGATTGGGCCCCCCGTGAGCAAAGAAAGAGACTGTTGGGGGATTGGGCTCCCCCTTAGCATACATTGTAAATGGGAGGGGGGACATTATGCCGATGGGGAGTGGGCTCCCCGTTGGGCAAAAGAAGTGCATTGGGGCACTCTGCAGGTGCTGTCACCAGGCACGTCAGGAGGGCGTGTTATTGTGCCACTGCATGATTGCAGCGGACCTTATCTTAGATCTGGTGGCCACCTGATGTTTGCCTGGTGTCAGCGCCTGCAGCTGCCTTATTGGAGAATGAGGAACGCACCTTCTGATGCATGCCCTGCATTCACCCACAGTGACCGCACCTCCAAATCTGCTACTAGTGCAATATGTTGGCTGGCACGCACGTGCGAGCCAACATAAAAAGCAAGCCATATGATAATGACAACACTGTCAGCACACCTGTGTAAATTTCTCTATCCATCACCCCCTAATGTGTCACAACATTCACCAAGAATGTCAGGAGTGGAAATAAAAGTAGTATTTATAGTGGAGAATGGCGCCACCCCGAATGCATTAATCATCAAATTGAAAGGCACAGTTGCATATCTCTCATCTGTACATATATTGCAAAGATTTATGTATTTTTACAATTGATTTCCACGCAGAAATTCACAAACAGCTATACTGTCATGTCAAAATATATACACAAATTAAATCTACTGTTTTTTTAAACTCCTGACATTCATAGTGTTTACTGTGAGAGGTGTGGAGAGACAGAGACAGACAGACAGAGGGAGAGGGTGATGGAGAGAGAAATTTCCAGCGTTGTACTGACAGTGCTGTCATTATCATGTGGCTTGTGTTTTTTTAAAGCAACAATTACAAAGTTCACCAAAAGTATACTGTGCAATCATAGTTATCACACATTGCACGGAGGTCTCAAGTGGATCTGTGACTCACTGATGCTACCTTAGTAAATGTTTCAGTACAGGCTGTGTCACATGGAATGATCATTTCTTTGGCAATCTGTTTTTAAGCAATTCACATTTATTCAGCTAGTGAGTCATTTGTATATCTGGCATAGCTGGTGGTGTAAAATGCATTGTTAGACTGTATTACTGTATTTTATTTTCTGCCTCTGGATATCTATGTATTGATGTTTATTTTTCTTTATCCAGCTCAGGTGTGTAATATTTTAAATGTGCTAAATTGTAAAGGGAATTCCATTTTTTATTCGGGGAGGTCACCTATGAAACAATTGTCTACTGTTATCCACTATGCATTGCATTACAGTCTCAGTCACCATCCCATTTACTCTCAAGACCTCGAGTGAATGGCATCTCAAATTAGCAGCCTTCCTAAATACATGCTGTTCAGCAGTAGTCATTATTGGTAACATTTGAATAAGCATTTGAAGTACAAAATGAGCTGTACAATGTAGTAAAATACAGTTAGCATAGTTTGAGGGAGAAAATGAACATAACGAGTGTGGGAGAGACTTCTATATAAAGATATGCAATTTTACTTCCGTATCGCTCTCCCCATTCCTTTGCTTACCCCTCATGTGCTGCTCGGCTCTCACCACTATTGGTTGTCATGTGGAATATTTCTGTAGCTCCTCGCCTTAGCCTATTTTGGGTAACCAACTATTTTTTGGCCTCTGTGCTTGTATTGATATTTGAGTTTCTGCTTTATTTAGATGGTACTGTGCACTATGTCTTTATCATATCACCCAACTGTTCATGTTCCTGAATTGTACCTCCAACTGTTCCTGAATTGTACCTCCAACTATATCCCCATGCTGTAAATTTGTCACTGTTATTTAATTCAAAAAATCTGGATATAAGGACAATAGAGAGGTGTTGACAAAGGCATCTAGGGAGGTGACCAGGGCAGTCAGAGAAGCCAAGGCAGCAAAGGAGCTGAAGTTGGCTCAGGGGATCAGAGAGGTGGAAAAGGGGTTCTTTAAATACATAAGGGAGAAGAGGAGCTGTAGAGATGATATTGTTAAAATCAAGAGGGGGGATGAGGTGGAGCAAAGGGAAGAACAGGAAGAGGCACTCAGTGAGTACTTCTGTGGTGGATGAGCTGTGGTGGTTCGTATCCCTATAGTTTAGGGTGATGCCAGATAAGTCTGGAAGGAGAGGCTGGAGACATACTCTACAGCCAAGATGCAAGGTTTATTAGCCACAGTTGGAGCACACAGAAAAGACTTAGCATTCACTAACACTATACACATGAGAAAGAGTGAATAAGGTTACCAGGACCACAAACTGGCCCCACTAATGTCCTACAAAAGTCCAGGTTATTCAAGTCTTAAAGGTGTAGTGAGCTGATGCACCAAGCTTGGGTTTCTAGTATTTTGGTTGGCCAACTGCTGAGGGTGAAACTAAGGAAGCGCTTCCAACACAGGCCATAAAATGGGGCATCCCCAGTGAACCAAAAACCAAGTAAAACACTGTAGGCCTCCTGGCCCTGGGAAGAAGGTGACTCCTGGCGTTGCTGAGGCAACGTCGAAAGGGAAGCGCCTGGTCGAGGATGGGTGTTGATGCCCAGTTGTAGGGGAAGAGGATCCTTATCTGGGAATGTCAGCTGCGGTGACCTCAGGCGGGTGATCTCTAGTCGAGAAAAGGATGCTGGGTGCAATGATCCACCGGACGACCTCTGGGCAGGTCCCCAGAACTCTTACCACCTCACCTCTGCAGCTTCAGAATCCGACAATCTTAGGTGTGACCTCTTAATGCATCACTGGAACACGAGCCACCTATGGGCAGTACAATCAAGAGTGTGGCGACCCTTGGTATGGCCTCTTGTGTGGGCCACCGGTACTTATGCCACCTTAGGGAATGGGGCACAGAGCATGGCAATCCTCGGCAAAGCCTTGGTATAGGCCACCAGTACTGTTGCCTCCTTAGGACAATGTCTATTCGGGAGAATGGGCAACGTGACTCTGAGTTCAGCGGATGACTTAAGTCCCTCAAGCTAGAGCCAGGGCGGCCCCTAACCTGACTCACTTTGGTGGGCCCTAGCTACCAGCTGGCTACCACTTACAACCCGAACTTGAACCTGGGGTGACGTGGTGAACACTTGGAGTTGGTGGAGGTCGTTGGAAGTGGGTGCAGGTGATATTGGTCTTCCCAGAGACCCTCCCTGTGTCAAAGAAGAGGCACCAGAGGACTTCTGGATGAGGTGTGAGGTGTGTGCAGGAGCCTGGAACAGAGCAAAAATTAAAAACCTGAAAGGCAGTTCCCCCCCTTCTTGCATGACCGAGAGCCCTGCCATTTGGGATGGGGTGGCCCCAAATGTCTTCAGAGGAAGTAGCAGTAGGCAAGTGCAGCAATCAATCCCTCAGGGCAGTGCAATCACCAGGACAATTGAGAAAATAAGGCAGTGCAGTCATTTAAACTCATCAATTGAATATAGCAGTTCAGCCACAGCAAGCAGTTCAATAATTTAAAACAGTTTGATTGAATGCAGCAGTTCAGACACAGCAAGTAGTGGGTCCAGGCAACCATACCTCTTAACCTCCCTCATCACAAGGCAGAGACAAATGACCAAAATCAGGAACACATCAGTTAAAACAGTAATATTAGTCCCAGAAGCTGTATACCACATGTTTCTTAGTGTGAATAGCATTTTCTTAATGAGAATGAGACTAACATCAGTGGCTGGCATTATTCAGTGATCCCAATCCCTACTCTTTAGTGCCAGAAATGCCAGACTTAGGAGGGACAGAAGAAATCTCTGAGTCAAAATCAGGGACATTCCTGAAAATCAGGAACAGCTGAGAGGTAGGCAAACAACAGGAGATTGCAGGCAGATAAAGAAAATACAGTTTGCTTCATGGGCATTGAAACAGTTTGATGTCCCACCCCTTTTGTTAATATGCATCAGCTCTGGTTGCCTTCCAAATATGGAGGCCAGGGTACCTAGTGTCTCTGTCCCAGCTATGGGCTGCCATGCCCTTCTACTACATGGACAAAGGACTATGTTTTTTCCCATTACTTGGGCTTAGATTACCCTAGAACTCTGAGAGAAGAATGCCCTAAGGCCCTGCCAGGCCTTTAGTAATTAGCTTTTTTACAGCTACACACAAGGGAAATTTAGCCTGAACATTTCCCTTTTTACCAGTAATACTTTGAGCTGGCTTTACCTAGCAATTCTGTGACCCTTGGCTAACAGGTACTGCCCAAGTCACTCTATTTGGAGCACAGACTGCCTAGAATAAGTTAAACTAGCAGAGACTCTTTCAAGAGAGGAGTTCACAAACACCTTTAATCTTGGTCCAACAATTATTTGGTTTGAAGCCTTCTAGCTTCTGCCTTTTTGGTTCTCATTGATCTCTCTCTCTCTCTCTCTCTCTCTCTCTCCTGTCTCTATACAATTGGACAAGGTAGCAGCTTTCCTCCACCCGGGGGGAGGGGGGTACAATGGAAGCAATTTAACAATTCTAAACAATAATTGCACAGTGCAACAATACAATTGCTAAACAAACAAATCCTTCCCCTGGCTGGAGCAGGTCTAGCTAGGACTAATTATTAAAAGAAATGCTGGCCAACAGCCTACTCACCCCTGGAGTTCAACCAAGATTTCTGTATTCTGGGGAATGTACAACCACAAAGGAGTGATAAGGCCTCTTCTCCTGGAGACTGCTGCATGAAAGGTTCACTGGGTCTGTTTCCTGGACAAATGAACTGACTCAACACACTGGGGGACCTGACTAGACGGCAGATTTCTGCAAAAACCGACCGAGGCTGCTACTGGGGATCTTCTGGAGGGAGTTACACCAAAGGGACAGAGGGGATTCGCTTCAACCTCCTAACAGGGAAGCCGACATCCATTGCCTTGCTGTCCTTCACCCTCCCTGGTCAAACTCTTTCTCCCCTCCATCCAGTCTGGCAGAGCCTCCTCTAGGCTGGGGCGGTCCTGGCTACCTGACAGGGGATTGGCTCCTTCATCCAGAGGTCAGCCTCCTGAAGCTGGGTCAGTGGCTTAAAAAAAAAGTCTCCAGATTTGAATCTACCCTGGCCACAGGGATCAGCTGAGAGGGCTCAGCCTGGCTTCCTTCTCCACTGGGGACAGGAATGTTGCCCAGCTGGTTTGGCTTTGGCTGGCTGGGTGTCGGTCTTGAGCAGGGAGAAGGGAGAGAAAGGAAAAAAATGTTTTTCTTTTAAAACCCTGAATTTAGACTACTAGGACTGTCTGCTGGAGTTGGGCCTGTTCTGTGTTTCAGAGGGTCACCAAAGCTTTTCAAGGGTTTCCCATTAAGCTGCCAGGGTCCCCATAACTGTCTGACCCCTCATATCTCTGAGGATCCCCTATTTTCTGTGGTGCTCCCAATTTCCCTGGGTTACTACACTTCTGCTTGGTGTTCATGAAAGAAAGGGATGGCCCAATACTGCAGGAGAGGAAGCAAGGATGGAGGGGGACAGAGATAACAGATGGGGTCATCCAAGAGGACAGGGTTCTGAAGGGCCTTAAAGCCTTGTGGGTGGATAAGGCACCAGGACCAGACAGTGTACACCCAAGAGTCTTGAAGGAACTGGCAGAGGTGTTGGCAGGCTCTCTGATGGCTCTGTTGAACACATCCCTGGAGATGGGGAATGTACCCAGGGACTGGAAGATGGCTCACATATTGCCCCTTTACAAGACTGTACCCAGGGACCAGCTGGGCAACTACAGACTGGTGAGCTTGACTTCCATAGTGGGGAAGTTGATGGAGACCATTCTGAAGGAGAGGTTGATAACCTTTCTCAATAGTAATGGTCTACAGGATGAGAGACAGCATGGGTTTGTCTCAGGAAGATTGTGCCAAACTAACCTGATTGACTTCCTTGACTGGGTCACTAGGGCGGTTGATGAAGATCACACTGTGGATATCTGGACTTCAGCAAGACTTCAACTCTGTGCCGCACGGGAGGTTAATGAGCAAGCTGAGCGACATGCGGGTGGGGGAGAAACTAGTGGAGTGGGTTGAGAGCTGGTTGCAGGGCAGACAACACAGAGTAATTGTCAGGGGGGAAACATCCAAGCCAAGGCCAGCAATGAGTGGGGTACCACAGAGTTCAGTGCTGGACCTTGTTTTGTTCAATGTCTTCAATGGGGACATTGCAAAGGGGGTCAAGCGTAAGATCAGCCTGTTCATGGATGATACTAAGATTTATGCAAAAGTGGACAATGAGGAAGGGAGGCAGGCACTCAGGGGGGATCTAGCTAGACTCAACCACTGGTCTTGGGAGTGGCAGTTGGGGTTTAATGCCAAGAAGTGCAAGGTCATGCACCTCAGAGACAGAAAACCCAGAACCAGCTACTGGCTTGGAGGAGTGCAGGAAATGACTTCAGAGAAGAAAAGGGACTTGGGGTAATAGTCACAGGGTATATGAAGGTATAAGCACAGTGTAGGAGGGTGACAGGAAGGGAAAATAGGATGCTGGGGTGTATTGCCAGAGGGATCACCTCTAGAAAGGAGGAGGTCATCCTGCCCTTGTATAGATCACTGGTGAGGACACACTTGGAATACTGTGTACAGTACTGGTGCCCATACTTTTAAAAGGATGTAAGATTACTGGAGGGGATGCAGTGCAGGGCTACGAAAATGATCATGGGACTAGGGGAGCTGCTGTATGAGGAAAGATTGAGAGAGCACAACATGTTATTCTCTGGAAGAGAGAAGGGAAAGAGGGGACATAATAGAGACCTTTAAGTACTTGAAAGGCATAAACAAAGTCAGAGAGGGAGGATTGTTCCACTTAAGGGGGGAAGGGTCACTAGGGGGCACAGTCTGAAGTTGGAAGGAGGGAAGGTCCAGGAGGGAGATGAGGAGGCATTACTTTACAGAGTAGAGTGGTGGCAGGATGAAATTCATTGCCGGAGGAGTTAATTGAACTGAGGACAATGGATAGCTTTAAGTGGGGTTGGGATAGAATCAGGGGCAGGGTTACTACAGACAAGAACACAAAGGGGGGAAGACCAGGAAAGGGGAGGAAGGGAGGGGTCTGGGTGGGGGTGGGGCAGCTGTAGTGATATGAAACTAAGAGCTGCACAATCGGGCAGACTTGATAGACCTGCGGGCCTTTTTCTGCCAGCACTTTCATATGTTTGTATTTGCTCCCGCTTTCTTCTGTATAACCCTCTAGATCTCTGTATTAGACCTGCTTATGTTAGACCTGTTCATACTGTATTTTACTATGTAATTGTTTGACCTGGTGTTCTGTTCTCTTTTTATGCTTAATGAGATGTTTGTGTAAATGGGCTTTTTTGTTCACATACCTTTCAGTATAAAATAAAGATTGATTGATTGATTGATTGATTGATTGATTAAAAACTGGACTGACAGACCTGAACCACAGCAGTTCTGTAAAAATTTAAACTGGCCAGACTGGGTGCAACTTGCACAAATACTGCTGGTCTGGTCACTCTGGCTGCACTGGTCAGTCTGACTTTACGTATCTAGTCCACTCCTGGAAATTTGTTTTTAATCCTTCCTTGTCATGGTTGAAAACTGAACTGTCAGGACCAGACCAGATAGGTAAAAGCCAGACTAGATCATCTGGAGTGAGTGGATCAGCAATATTTGCACAAGCTATGCCCAGTCCAGATTTTACAGCTCTGGTCTGGGTCTGGTGATGTGGTTTTTACCCATACCCCACTGCATGTGGCTTAGTGACATACTGTACAAATGGATGCAGAGTCTAACCCAGTGAAGGCTGAAGTTTCAGAAAACCATTATGCTAAAAACACCAAGACTCACTCAATTCCTGCTGATCCCACACCCCCAAGTCACACTTAGTCCTCTACCAAAGTCATGCTCAGATATTGGTGCCTCTACATTCACACCATTAAGCTTTTAATGCCATCATGCCTCTACTGCTGCCATGAGCTAGCCCCTCCAGTCTGCTTGTGGCAGCCCCCCAACCAGGTAATTTTCCAGGGAGCAGCTCTTTACACTACATCAACTAAATTACTGCTCAGCTCCTTATTTTTTTTCACTCCATCTTTTTATTGAAATTGAGTATATAAGAAAGCACACATGCTTGTACAGTAGAAGAATATCCTCCATATAAAGTATAACAATATCACTTAAACACAGTATATAGGGTAAATATACTGGAGACACCTTATATCCACATATTGATAATAAGACTCAGACCTAGAAAGGTTGTAAGTGGGGAGAAGAAAGGGTTACAATCAGTGAGGTATTGTAAATTCAGAAAGGGCAACCATGTATGAAATAAATGCTAGGGTAGGCTATATCAAGGCACTCAGTAAATTATATAAAGTGATAAATATGGAAATACAGACAATTTTCAATAATGGAAGGATAGAGAAAAGAGAAAGTGTGCAGAGAAAAGTAAAAAGTAGCAGGGAAGA
This sequence comes from Neoceratodus forsteri, assembly GCA_016271365.2. Classification (NCBI taxonomy): domain Eukaryota; kingdom Metazoa; phylum Chordata; order Ceratodontiformes; family Ceratodontidae; genus Neoceratodus; species Neoceratodus forsteri. The sequence continues at coordinate 143,351,878 of CM057457.1, read as the reverse complement.
AAGGGAAGGGAGAAGGGGAGGATAGAGAAAGAGCGATAAAAGAGAGATATCTGTGCACGAAGTTTCAAAAACCCTAATCTGAGAGCAAAATAAGAAAAAAGGCTAAATAACCCTAAGGATTAGGGTCTAGAGGAACCAGAAGGTTTAATGTACTTGAAGTAATCCTGCCAACATCTGTCATATACAATGAGTCGGTCATGAATAACATGAGATAATCGGTGTAGGGAGGCATACTGAGAAAAGCTTTGAAGAACATCTGAAAGGGAAGGAACCAGAGTTGATTTTCATTTCATAAGAATCAGATGTTTAACCAGAAGAAAAAGTATATTTAGCCACCTAAAATGTGCATGTGCATGGAGAGAGCTATTGGGGATAAGGATGCCTAGAAGGACTAGCTTGGGGTCAAAGGGTAGTTTCTGTCCTGTTACTCTGGAAGCAAGTAAATAGACTTTATGGCAAAGCTTATAATGGGAGCACAAGACCACAAGATAAGAAGTAGATCCCTGTTGGTCAAATTACAGCACCAGCAGTTATTATTATTTAATAGGCCCTTTCATTGAAGAACAGAGGGAGTTCTATACCATAGATGTAGGATTTTGGTCTGTATTAAAGAACTACGGAGCTAGTTATTTTTAAACATTTTGTTGAGACTTTTTTGTTTTAGTATATCCATAGACAGGAAAAATGAATTTGTAAAAGAAACCAAAGCCCCTATTTATCGGTTTGTTTAATTACAATACAGCATGTTATGAACGGTTCAGATTCTATGCATCACCTCGTAACCTAAGTCAAACAAAATGAGACACACACATGCCTGCCTACTTGTAAATGAAGCAAATGTGGTTACTATCATTCAGCTGTAAACAACTATAGCCACAAACTGCAGGTTAAGAATACAGTGCTATATAAAATAATAACTAAAACACAACTGACTATTTGGGTGCTTTGGATACATTAGTAACATTATTGAAAACAAATATTTGGAAAAATAAATGCATACATCTGCGAGATTATATATATTAAATGTTTCTTCTACAAAAGGAAAAAAAAAGTAGCAGGCACCAACATCCTTGACAGTCCACTGAGTTCCAGAGTATACAGCATGTTCAACAGCTTGCTACTTTCTCCACAGAGAAACAGGCAGAGTTGAAATTCTAATAATATAACAGACAAGTAATCAATAAATGTCAGGTACTAGTGTCTCCCCAGAACTGCCTGCCTGAGAAAATGAAGTTGACATTTAAGACTTTAAATGTGTTTATTATTTGGGAACAGGTATCCCTGGAACACTTTGCTATGGAATGTCTTGCAAAGTAGCAGGATGACTGCTGTTAGGATGGAGTTGTCAAATGGCTTAATGAGGTGTTCATAGGGACTGAGAGCACAGCAGAGCTTATTTGTTATGCAGAAAGGTCCAGGAAGTGTTTAACCCATTCTTCTTCCAATAGCTTTGTATGATGTCTACTATCCATTGGTAACCTGACACAAATTGACTGCCAGAAGATAATGAGTTAACTTTCTGTGTTTGCTGACTGTAGTGTAGAATGTCTGAGACTCTACTTAGGGAGGGATCAATTAACTCCTCAAGCCAGAGGGAAAATAATGCTCTCCAGCTCCTATACACACACAGGCAGCGTAGTAATGCAGCTCCAGCGGAATACTGTATTTTTCATACTTAGTTGTTTGGTAGCAAAAATGACATCAACCCTTTTCTGAATGCAAAACATCTGCAGACCTACGTCCACTACAGCCATAACAACATTGTCAGCAGTCACTGGGATTTGCTGGTTTTCTCATTTCCCCACATACAATGTGATCTACTTGTTAAAGCACAAGTGGGAACAGAGAGATCACAGGTTCAAACCCTGCTACAGCTAAATACTGTGTTATCCTGAGTAAGGCACTTAACCTCCCAGTACTCTTGTCAATGCAGCTACAGAAATTGATAGAGACAGGATTATACTAGAAATAAGAAATTACACCTCAGTTGGAATGTCCTGGTTGATAGAACTGTGAACAATACACTAATAAAACATTGCCAGCAGTTGCCGCCCTTCCTCCCCCCAGGAGACAGGGCAGGCAGTGCAGTCTAGTCATTTGAGCACTGTTGTTCATTAATTGATTAATAGATCAATCGATTTATGTATTTATTGATTGACTGAGCTGAAATAGCTAGTTTCTAGATGCATCCAGGGGGAGGAGAAAATGGGGCGAGTACAGCAATAAGTTACTGCTGGGAACCAGGACATCACAGGTTCAAACCCTGCTAGAGCTAACCACTGAGTGACCCTTGAACAAGTCACTTATTTATTTATTTATTTACAATTTGGTAACTGGAAAAGGTACACTGAGCTGAAACTCATTTCAGGTGCAACCCAGGGAAAGAGGGAAACAAATCAAACAGAGGATACAAAAAATCAAAACGGTGCTACAATATAATACAACAATCTGTGCAAGACAGTCAGAGTCAGGGGGCCATAATGGGGATGAGGAGGCTAGGGAAGGAGTGAAGGGGAGGCAGAGGAGGAGGCGCATGAGAATAAGGTAGTAGGCAGGAGCTGGAGGAGGGGATTGGGCAGGGTGTGAGGAAGAAAGGCAAAAGTCAGAGGAGGGCTGATTCCAGAGAAAAGGGAGGTGGCAGGAGAAGGCAGACTGAGCAGCTGTTGAGTGGGGATAGGGAAGGGAGAAAGCAGGGTCCCATGTAACCTCCCAGTACTCCAGTATACCTCCCTAGAAATGGTTAGAAGCAGGACCCCACTGGAAATGCAATGTTGTATCTTAGCTGGACTATCATGAGTAAATGCATTGTGAAAACAGGTAAAAGCAGGACCCCACTGGAAATGAGATGTTGCATAGCAGCTGGCCTATCCTGGGTTAATAAACTGCAAACAAAAAAAATACCACTGTGATGCACCGAGTCCTTCAGCAAGCAGCTTGCCATGCTTCCTCCCCTTGTCTATTCTGACACCCAGATCCTTCTCCTCCTCCTCCTGCACTGCAGCAAGAGGAGCCCCAGACAGTGAGTGGTCCTACCCCTGAGCCTCCCCAAGTGTAACCTCATGCATCTGGCTACACTGAATTTGAAACTCCTGCAGTCAGCTCCACAGACCATTTACATCTCTCAACAAATTCATTTTCTGTACAAGATTTATTTCATGACAAGGCTGACAGTCAGTCCTATGGCACAAAATGGGCAGAGCTGATGTACAGTAATCTATCGATTCACAGAATCGAATACAGTACATCCCTTTGAACACAATTTCAATCAGAGTCAAGAAAATTCTGAATGGCCTTTAGTAAACTGCTTCATAAAAACCTTCTGTAAGTTCCAAACTTCATGTGCCTAATGTAAACAGTCAGGTATCTGACAATGACTGAAGTTACTCTTTAACTAGCTGTATCAGTGAAGGTCTTCAGTGAAAGGTCTGCAGTTTGTAAAAACTGAGGCTGCCAGAAAAAAATACTGATTAACGTCATGCTGGTTACAAGCCTTGTTAGATTTTGTCCCCCTCTCCCAAATTCATCCTCTTTCATGTCCAAATAGCATACGGTACTGTTTGGTGACAAAGTCTGTGACATCTAAAGATATCCTAATGCTATTATCATGATGCCACTAATCATAACTAGTTATATGGACTCAGAAAACCACAATTAGCTATGCCAAACAGACAGGTGAGGATGCAGTACTGAGAACGCTAGCCTCCAGTGCTAAAGACAAAACAAAATACAGCACACAAGGACCAATGCAGAAATATGTAGGTGGCTGCATTACAGATTTCATTACTCACAAAAAACAGAAAAAGATTTATTTTATGAGACTCGACCCATCTCCAAAATTCACCAAACTCATGAGCCCCACCCAAGCTGAGCCTTTAGTTTTGCAATACTGTTTTTAATATAACTGGAGTGGACAGGGGTCCACTAAAGTTCAAAGCATCATTTCTTGAGAAAGATTAATGGTACTCACCTAACAAAACACACCTCATCGGGGGGGAACCAGGATGCTCCCTACTGTGTAACCTCGCTATCCATACCTGCACCTGCAACTAAATTTCTCCTCCCGTGTCATATCGTCTTCCCTGACCATGACCCTCCCCCCTTGTTAATGGCCTACCCCTCATTAGTCACAAAACTCCTCCGCTTTCCTCGCCTCAATTGTTGCCGGCCCTGAGGAGCTCCCCCTGCAGTTCTGTATCTCCTGCCTGCACATTTATTTCTCACTCTGACCAATTGTATAGAGTTGCTGCTTTCATGCCAATGTTATTTAAATTGTCATTTTTATCATTATTTGCTATTGCTTGTTGTTATACTTTATGCTGTCTGTAAAATCAAGTTGTACTTCCACTGTCCCATTCCCCCAGGACGCGTCTGGTAATGAGCTAACATTAGCTCAGTATGCCGTTCCTGGTGAAACTTTTCAAATAAATTAATAATGCTCAGAGACAGGATTGGGGAATACATCAAGGGCAGTTTAAATTTAAACTGAGCAGGGGAAGGGACTACCATGGGGCACAGAGCCCAAAGTTTTCCCAAGGAGGGCAAGGAGGGGGCTGGCAGGCTTCCCCCAGGTAAAGGGTATATTGGGTAAGGGACAAGTGGGTGGTAAGGAACAGAGGCATTGGAGGAACTGAGTGGTGAGTAGGAAAAGGTGAACTGTGGGGGAGGGAAAGGGATGAGGTCTAATAGAGGGCAGGAAAAGGATGGGTCAGTGGAGTGGCATGGGGGGAGTTCAACAGGGCAGCTAGAGAAAAGGGGAATGGGAGTTTTGGAGGATGGTGTCCACCTGTGCCAGGATTCTGGGAAACAAGATGAATGACCTCAAGGCCATGATGATAGAGGGCTGAGCTGATCTGGTGACAGTCATCAAGACCAACACCTGAGAACTCTGAATCATGACTGGGATCTCTCTGTTCTGGGATTCGCCCCCTACTGAAAGAACAAAGTAGGAGGAGGGGGAGGGGTAGTGCTCTACATTAAAGAAGGGATCACTGCCACAAGAGATGATATGGGGGGATTGGGCACTATAACAACATAGGTGCAGGTCCAAACAAGGGCAGGGAGAAAAATAAGAGTGGGAGCTGTGTATCAGCTACCAAATCTGGGCAATACAACTGACTGGTAGTGGGAGGATATGATCAGGAAGGCCATGGAGAAAGGAGAGGTGATGGTAGTGGAGACTTCAGCCTGCCCAACGTGGACTGAAACATCCCACAGGCCAGTAGTAAGTAGCAGGAACCAGCTGATCCTGGGTACAGTCCAAGATGGGTTCTTAACCCAGGTGGTGATGGAGCCAACTAGAGATCACGCCATCTTTTTTTTTTTTTTTTTTAGTTTTTGTTGACCGGGTAAGTGCACTAGACAAATCCTGCCTATTTTCAGGCATGACCCGGGGGAGGGGGATACAGATGAATGCCAACTGTCCTCGAACCAGATTAAGCTGTTGGTGGTATTTTTAGTGAATGAGGGAAATTTGGCCAGGACACCGGGGAAATTTCCCTACTCTTTTCGATAAGTGCCATGGGATCTTTAACATCCACCTGAACTACCACCAATCCAGGCAGATGGGACCTCGGTTTAACGTCTCATCCGAAAGACGGCACCTCAGAAGCACAACACCCCTCTCATGCTGCACTACGGTGTCAGTACTGGGATATTAACCCAAGTGCCAGATGTGGGAACTGAACCCACAGCCCTCTGATCTCCCGGCCTCAGAGGCGAGTGTGCTACCTACTGAGCCACTGACACTGTAATCTTGAATTTAGTACTGATAAACTGCAATCATGTCAGTGGCATCAGTGTACCTGAGCCTGGGGGGGCAGTGATCACAGGCAACGATGCAAAAAATTTTAATTCACCTGTGAAATTATGGTGAAATCACCAATTTTGCCCAGTGAAACATTTCAGTAATTATGGCCTTTTGGTGAAATTCACAGGCAAAATTTCTCCGCCAATTTCGCCTGTGCATCCCAGGTGAAATTGGGCTTTTCACTCTGCTGGTGGTCATATGGTTGAATCTATAAAGGCAGGAAGTGAGTGGTTCATTTCCTGTGCTACATATCTCGAGGAAGCAGGCAGCATTTATACTCCCTGTGACTGCAGAGTGCACTTTTACACCTAAATTGCTTAATTTGTGCTATTTTTTCTAACATTTTCTTGTTTGTCTTTGTCATAGCTCATATTTTAGTACCTGGTGATTGTGTGTGTGTGTGTGTGTGATTGTGTGTGTGATCCCCCCCTCAAGTCTCTATCTCTGCTTCTTTTTTTTTGTTGTTGTTTGTTTGAATTGGTGGTGTTTATGGATTGTGGACATAATGGAGAAGGGTGAAGATGGTGGGGCACCTGTATGTGCATTTCAGCTAACCATTACAAATGAAATGCCACAGCAGGAGGCTTTTTGCTCCAGCACCAGCACCCAGTAGCAAACTGTGCCCCTTCCCCAGCAGCAGAAAGAGACTGTGGTCCCTCCACCACAGCAGCAGCAGTTGGAGACAGTGCCCCCTCCCCAGCACCAGGAGGATACTGTTCCTCTGCCCAGGCAGAAGGAGACCATGCCCCCACCTGAGCAGCCGGAGGAGTCAGTGCCTGGGCATTATCTGTGGACCCCCCCATTGTCCCATCATCCCCGAAGTTCTCCTGTCTGGGATTTTTTCTACTTAATATCAGTTGGTGACCCAGAGGTTACTGTCACAAACCCACTCAGCAGGTCAGCCCTCTACTCCCAAATTGCCAACCTCTGAGCATAGAATTGTGAACAGTGAACAGAACAAGGTAACCCTCTTGTCTGTTTTGTGGGTTCGAGCCACCTTAGTCCAAAGTTCTGGAGGGATTCAAACTGATAACCTCTTGTTAGAGTACCCAATTGTCAGGCTCAGATAATTCTGACTTCAGGGGGCCAGATATCTTTGCCTACGGGCACCTAATCAGGTATTACAAAATGAACCCTAGAACTCTATGCAAGACCTAGAGAACTCTTGTCTGTTTCCCAGTTTGGTATCACAATAAGCACAAGCACAGTGTCAACTATAACCATCTAAACTTCACTTATATAAAAAGAAGTTTCAAGGCACACCAGACAGTTTCTGTTTTTAAAATATATATCTTTACTTTAAAATAGGTAAAATAGGAAAACAGTAAAATACAGAACAAGATATTCCAACACATACAGTCTTAAAAACAAAATAGGTTTTAAAAGTGCAAATTCCTACAATACATACACTCAGACTGGTCTTATCTAAGGTCTCCTTACTTCTTAATCTTTAAGTGCTTTGTTGTTCCTCTATTCTCAGTCAGAAAATAATGTGTCTCTGTGAGGTCTGCTCAGTATCTTAAAAGCAGTCTTGAGCCGGCCTTCTCTCTGAGGTCATCTAACTTCACCTTGGTGTATTAAAATTTATATTTTATAATACAGGATGTCCTAATAAGATATTTTAACAAAATAGGTGACCAATGAATCTCCTCTCTCCATGTGACCTGTCAAAACCGGTCTGTGATCTGCTTCACACTGACATCAAAGCCTCGTTGATGTAATTCTGGCTTCCTTAGACAACACCCCCCCAACACATGCATATTGGACTTCTTGAACCAGTCTGCAATCTGTTTCCCATAGACATCAAAGACTCATTGATATAATTACTGGCTATCTTGGGAGACACCTCAACACATGCATTTTCTCCTTCCTTCATGACACCTAGTGCAAATCAAAGGATTTCCCTGAGGATGTCATGAATGGATATTTTATTTCCTGGGCTTCAAAGAAAACTTAACAAAGTAATTGCAGTTCAGATATCTGCAGTTTAAGCTACCTCCTGTCCTTTGAACTTCTGCCTGAGGGTTTGATGTGTCAATTTCAGCAAGACAGTATTTTCTCCTGACAAACACTCCCTTACATATTTTATATTGCAGAAAAAATATCATATTGAAATCAGAACCAGCTGTCCACATGCCACAGTCACCTGCAATCTATGTGGGCAGGAAATGCATTGAGGAAAGTGTGGATCTCACTTCGGGCCAACCAGCCAATGTAGCCACACGGTCCACCACCACCCGCTGCAATGGGACCTCAAATTGTGGGAGGTGGTGACATCATCAAGTGCAGTGCAGGTGTAAGCTCTGAAGGGGGTGAGCAGGAGGGAGGCATGGCTGGACCAGTTAAATGTTCTCTCGCTGTGCTTGATATACCAGAAAACAGAAGCAGTCAGTAACATCAAGACCCCTCCAGGGCTCCCCCTGTCCAAAGCCAGCAGCACAGGCAGCTCCTACCCTGCCAGCAGTGCCAGTGACACATGCGGACTTATCAGCTGTCCTGTCTGAAGTCCAGCATCTTAAATAATTTCAGACAGGAATTTAGTGATGCCCGGGGGAGATTTCAGAACTGCAGTGTGATGTTGACAAAATCATGAGCATCCTATCTGAGCTCCGTGGTGGCCCCAATGGCACTTCATGTGGCAATACAAATTAATTTGTCTTTTTTGTTTTCATTTTTCTATCTTCCATTCTGTTGTTTGCATGTTCCACCCCATAAAAAAATAAAAACCAAAAAAGCTATTCTGTCCTCTTTAATCTACATCCATTCCTTAAGTCCTCTTGTTTCTTTATTTGGCATGTAAAATAATTTTGTTGACCACTGCTGTTGTGTTTGTTATTTTCTTATGCTCCCTACAGAATTCAGTCCTTTTTTTTGTTCTCTCTCTATTAGTTCTCGCCGCTCATTGTTGTATTATCCTTGTCTTCCTGATCCTGCCTGTCATTTGTTATGCTTATTCTGTACCGTGTTCGTGTACCCTTCCCCTAATAAACACCTTATTCCCTTATTATTTGTGATGTGTTACTTCTTAGAGCTGGTTACACCTCAAGGTTCATTTTAACAACATAATGATGTGTAATGCAGCTGCATTCCCTATATATTGAGTTTGCAAATGAAATGCCAGCTCCTGCCGAAGGCTGTTGGCCAGCTGGGCCTTGTGCACAGACTAGTGCATATTCTTTTGGAATTCAAATACATGGCGTGAGTTGCTTCAACTCAAAGTTAGATGTACTCACCACAGCACATGTCCATAAGGTGCTCGTTCTTTATTCAATTCTCTAGTGTGGCAAATAAACAATATAAAAAATCCTTCCATATAACCAAGTTAAAAATGCCCGCTCCCCAAGGCACCATCATTCCTTATATGTATCATGAAGTACGGTGCCTTGAGGGAGTGGGCATTTTTCATCTTAGTTACATGGGAGCATTTTTTACATTGTTTGCATGCCACACTGTAATAAAGAAAGATCACTTTATGGATATGCACTTGAGGTGATTATTTCTTACTTTGAGTTGAAGCGACTCACATGAGGTATTTGAATTCAGAAAATACAGACTCTGTGCACAGAGCCCTAATGGCCCACAGTCTTGGATTGGTGCTGGCCTTTCCTTTGCAAACTCCATATATGGGGAATGCAACTGAATTGTTGGTCAGTGTTATATTTTGTTAAAGTTATGTTGAAGGTGTCACCTGCTCTTTAACATGTTTCCTCGTCCTATCCACAAATATCAAGTATTGTGTCTATTAAAAAACAGTTTTACAATGCTATATAATGTTGCATCACATATTGTTGTGGACAACATTACGAAGATGTAACATGTCCAGCACTGACAACATGCCCCTGTAGGCCAGAATTCTTGAAATGTTTCCCAGAAAATGTTACAGTACATTCAGACAGAAATCAGGAGTCAGACATGCAGTTACATGGCTCACATCCACAACCAGGACCCAAATCTGCTGTTTTCTATACTATTTCAAATGGTTTTCAGGCCGAACCGTGGTGATGCCATGGTCTAACATGCCCCCATATATAGTAGGGTGAGGTAGTTAATACCAGTGGGGTAACAGGGAGGAAAGGGTTAATATGGTAAGCAAATTAAATAAAAAACAGGAACGCTGCAATGCAGAGGCTAGATCACAATTTTAATTTCTGAGAGCAATTCAACAAAGCAGTGCAGCTGGATGTGGACAAGTCAAGGGGTCAATGTACACGAATACTTCCAATAAAACAAACAAAGCACAAAAATGATTAAGCAAAGGGAAACAGGAACAGAACTATTCAGAATGAGTAACTGTTCAGATAAAGTTACCCAAAAAAGGGTCAATATGTAAGAAAAATATGACAAATAAGTAGCACACCAACAAAAATATTAAGATTTAAAAGAAATTACAGAAACTCACTCACAACTTGTGAGAAATCTGTCAAATATTAGGAACTAGCCTGCTTTGCTTTCACACACACACACACACACACACACACACACACACACACACACACACGGTCAACCCTTCCCCACTCAACTCCCTCACAGACACAGACACAGAGAAAACTGAAAACACTACCTAAGTTTTGTGACATAGACAGCAAGCTCTGAGTGCTGTATCATTTTTTATTTCTTAAAAATAACAGAAATGTGGTATTGAATTTGTCTCTGCTGAAAAATCAAATGCTCTAGGAATGACCTCACTCATCCCCCCCCAGATTTCAGCTGACAGATGCAGACCAAGAGAACTGCTGACAGCATGTATCATACCCATTCAGTTTTTAGAGACAATGTGTTACATGGAAGACTTTAATCAAGGATCTTGTTTCTCTGAGTTAGTTACAGAGTTGTTTAAGTTAACTTTGTTAAGAGATAAATCATAAAAAAGGTTTATGATGTTGAAGAAGAAAACATAGGTTGTTACACAGAGGTGAGAGGTTGTAAATGCTCATATGAAGCCTGTGTGAGGAGGATGCAGCATGAATCAAAAGAGGTGTCATTGAAATTGAGTTATGCTAAGGTTGCAGAATTAATACTTTGAAATTACATCCTGTGGTCATATAGAAATATGAATTTTTTAGATATTTTGACAGGGAGGAGCTAGATGACCTCACGCAAAAGAGGTGGGCAAAACCAGCTTGTAAAGATTATTCTGTTTCACTACAGACACACTTTTTATCTGACACTGACCAAGAAAACATCTGAACACTGAAAACAGGTATTTAGAAAGCTAGACAAATCTAAATATTGTTGTAGGAATTGCACTGTTTTAAGCCTTGTTTTGTTTAAAGATATGTATGTCTTGTGATTTAAGAGTTCTGTATTTTGTGTTTGACATATTAGTATATATTTTAGTAAAAACTCTAATTTTAGAGCATACCTGGTCTGTCTTTGAATTGCTTTCTTTTGCTAAGAAATATTTATGGTTATAGCAGACAGCAGACATAAGCTTGTATGGTGGTACCAAACTGGACAGAGAAGCATTTTAAATCTGAAGTCTTTATTAAAGTTTTAGGGCTCATCTTTGAATACCTGGTTAGGTGCCCATAGGCAAAGATATCTGGCTCCCCCGAATACAGATATATCTAAGCCTATGCATTGGGTATGCTAGCAAGAGGTTAACAGTTTGAATCCCTCCAGAACTGAGACCAAAGGTTGAGCTGAACTCACAAAAACAGACAAGAGGGTTACCTTGTCTGTTACACTGTTCACAAGACTGCACTCAGAGGTTGGCACTTTGGGAATAGAGGGCCTGACCTGCTGAGTGAATCTGTGACAGATTGGTTGGCAGCGGTGGCATTATTTTGGTATCACAAGCTTTATTGTTCTGTGTCAGCTGAGACCGTAAGCTCTCTTGCAAAGAAAGAAAAAGACAGAGTTTTATTTAAAAAAAAAAAGGAAACTGAACTATATATCACTTGGTGTACAGTCAAGTTCCTACCTATTTTTTTTTCTACAGTGCAAAGTCAGAGTAGTCATAGTCAGGGAAGAAGAAGATGGCTTCCGACTGCAGCAGGCACACTGTAGATTACTTGAAACAGTTGTGCGGGGACAGGGGAGTCCCGTTTGAGGTGACAGCCAAAAAGCAGAATCTCATAGAGGCCCTAATGGTAGCAGATACCCAGAGCAGCGAGTCACCGACCGTGACTGAAAAGGACAGCAGGGCCACTGTCAGTGAAGGGCCACAGCAGCAGGGAATGACCACCAGTATCCTGAATCCAGAGGTACTCAAACTGCAAATTGAGTTGCGCAGGATGGAGCTGGAGTCCCAGGAGAGGAGAGAGCGAGAGAAGTGAGAGGAGGACCGGGAGGCAGAGAAAGAACGCAGAGAGGCAGAGCGACAACAGAGAGAGCAGACCATGAGGAACATGAGCACCAGTGAGATGCAGAGGAGAAGAAAGAATGAGAATGCTGAGACGCAGACCATGAGGAGCAGGATCGCCAGAGGCAACACGAGCTGGAGAAGATGCAACTCCGACCAGCGGCACCAGAGCAGGTAAGTGGCTTGGGTTTAACTGGGACTGCAGGACTGGGTTACAAATTGAACTCCAAATTAATAGCTGAGTTTAAGGAAGGGGAAGATATGGACTTTTTTTTAAATTCTTTTGAAAAAGTTTGTATTCAGGCTAAAATTCCTAGAGAGTCCTGGAGCTTCCAGCTATCCCTGCTACTTACCGGGAAAGCTCGGGATGCCTTGGGTCAAATGGACAATGAAGACAACAATGATTACAGAAAGTTAAAAGCAGCACTGTTAAAAAAGTTTGAATTAACTGCTGAATCATACATAGCTAAATTCCATAAGCTCAGGAGAAGCCCAGATATGAGCTATGAGGAGCTAGCCACGAAACGACGCCAGTTTTTAAAACATTGGTTGGAAGGAATTGAGGCAAACTCTGTTGATAAAATTGAAAATGTGATTTTATTAGAACAGTTTTATTGGGCTTGCCCAGCAGAGCTAAAAACCTGGCTAGAGGACCGAGATCCAAAAACAGTGCAAGAGGCTGCTGAACTCTCAGACTGCTATGTCAAGAGCAGACCTGCTCTGAGAGTGAATGGGGTGGGCATGGTAGTGCAGAAAGGGAAAAGCGCGCCTTCAGGGCAGCTAAAACCCTCACTGCCTCCACCAAAACCAGTTAGCTCCAGGTTTCAACGACAAGATTTCTCTGAAGTAAGAAAGGACTGTTGGTTGTGTAAAGAAACTGGGCATATTACCAGACAGTGCCCCAAAAAGGCGAGCCATAATACACAGCAGGGTGCTAGAAAAGAAGTGGGTTGTTTGTGTGTCCGTGAAAGCATGCCAGTGAACATGAGGGAACACATGAACCCAGTCATGGTGAATGGGGTACAGATGCAGGGGTTAAGGGACACAGAGGCATCCCTGACATTGGTAAAGGGGGATCTGGTACAGCCTGGTCAGCTTATACCCAATAAATATGTAACTGTACAAGGGTTTACTGGTGAAGAGAAAACATTGCCACTCACTTGTGTTATCCTGGACTGGGGTGAAACAGGGGGAACTGTGTAGCAGGTGGCTGTAGCCAACCATTAGCAGTGGATGTGATCCTGGGTAACAATCTCCAACAGGGGATGGTATATGCAGTTACCCGTAGCCACGCGGCAAGGGAAAATAGCAGTTCCCTGAACCCACAGAAACCAGTGTGGAAACCAAGGAGAGGCTGGTTCCCCGGCCTGTGTCTCCAGATGGGGAGACTGATAAAAAGGGGGAAGAAATCTCCCTGGTGACCACACAGCTACAGAAGGTTACTTCGAAGAGGGAGGGGTGACTAATTGTCAGAGGGTTGGGATTGACAGTGATCCTGAGGGCCCTGATGCTAGTGCTAGGGACCCTAGTTTAGCAATGGAAGGGGACCTGTATCATGCCTTGGGACTGTGTGAGAGGTTTGCAGCTGCTCAGAGGGGTGACCCTAGTTTAGAGAAGCTGAGGGCTTGGGCAGACTCGGAGAACACACAGGGAGGTGACAGCAGACATAAGGTTTATTGGGAAAATGGACTTATGTATACATAGGCAGTACAGACATAGGGAGAGATGCTAGGCAGGCAGCTTGTCGTTCCCCAGGGGTATCGTGAGCAGTTGCTCAAAATTGCACGTGCTATTCCCTTATCTGGTCATCTGGGAATCGCATGAACTACGCAGCGGTTGACCCAGAATTTCTACTGGCCTAACTTCACCTAACAGGTGAAGGAGTATTGCAGGTCTAGTGACCGCTGCCAAGAAATAGGGAAAGCGGGCAAGAAAACCCAAGCCACCCTGATCACCTTGCCCACAGTGGAGGAGCCATTCCAGAGGGTGAGAATAGATATTGTGGGGCCTTTAAACACCCCCAGCTCCTCAGGGAAGAGATTCATCCTGACTGTGGTGGATTGTGCCAGCCGGTACCCAGAGGCAGTCGCCCTATCCTCTCTGAGGGCAGACAAAGTGGCAGATGCCTGACTTGGGATTTTCTCCTGTATTGGGTTTCCGCAGGAGGTAATCACCGATTGAAGGGGTTCCTTCATGTCGGACCTGATGAAATGTTTATGGGAGAAGTGTGGGGTGGTGCAGAGATGCATGACACCATATCACTCACAAGCCATGGACTTGTGGAACGATTCAATGGTACCCTAAAGTCAATGGTCTGGGCGTTTGCTGAACAGCATGGGAGGGACTGGGAGAAATACCTTCCCCACCTGTTGTTTGCATACAGGGAGGTGCCCCAAGAGTCGAAAGGGTTTTCCCCCTTCGAACTCTTATATGGACGTCAGGTACGTGGGCCCTAGACTTGATCTGGGAGGACTGGGAAGGCAAGCACGCCACCCAGGGAACTCTCATTGTGGATTACATCCTTAGGTTTAGGGAAAGGCTGAAGGAGCTTATGGGGACAGCCCAAAGCAACCTGGCAGTTACCCAACAAAAATAAAAGGTGTGGTATGACTTAAGAGCCAGAGCTCACTGGTACATGGTGGGTCAGGAAGTCACGGTCCTTATTCTGTTCTGGAAAGACAAGCTGCAAGCTGAGTGGGCAGGACCGTACAAAGTGGTTAGGAAGGTAAATGACATGAACTACATTGTGGAGTTATCTGACAGAAGACAGACTGAAAGGATATCCCATGTCAACGTGATGAAGCCATATGCAAATAGGGCTGACATGGTGTTTGCAGTGTGTAGTCATGGGGAGGGGACAGATGAAGGAGACCCCCTTCTGGATTTGCTGGAGGAAAGTAAGCAGCAGTTCTCTACGGAGGCAGTAAAATTGTCTCCCCAGCTGGCCACGGACCAGATCCAGAAAGTGAGGGAGGTTTTAGCAGACGTTGCCCCCTTGTTTAGCGCCAAGTCTGGACTAACCCCCTTAGCGACACACGATGTGGAGACAGGGACACAGACGCCCATACGGCAGACAGAATATCGGATGTCAGAGGCTGTCCAAAAGGACATTAGGAGGGAAGTGGAGGAGATGCTGGATTTAGGGGTAATCCAGAGATCCCACAGCCCCTGGGCCTCACCTGTAGTTCTTGTGCCCAAGCCAGATGGTTCAACTCATTTCTGTGGGGACTACCATGGACTGAATGCAGTCACAAAGTCCGACACCCACCTGATGCCCCGGATGGACAAACTCCTGGACAAGTTGGGAGGGGCGACCTACCTTACGACTATTGACCTGACCAAGGGGTATTGGCAAGTAGAATTGACAGACAGAGCTAGGGAGAGCTCGGCCTTCATCACTCTGATAGGCTTATTTGAGTTTAAAGTAATGTCTTTCGGAAGGAAGAACGCCCCAGCCACTTTCCAAAGATTGGTGAACCACGTGTTCAATGGTGCTGAGGAGTATGCTGTGGTGTACCTGGATGACATTGCCATCTTTAGCACCAGCTGGGAGGAACATCTATCCCACCTTAGGAATATGCTGGACAGGATACAGAGGGCCGGGCTCACTGTCGAAGCTGAGAAGTGCCAGGAGGCCATGGGAGAAGTGGCATACCTCGGGCATGTGGTAGGCCGGGGACAGCTCCGTCCTAACCAAATAAAGATAGAGGTGATCCAGGCGTAACCCAGACCAGAAACCCAGAAGCAGGTCAGGAGCTTTCTAGGGACAGCAGGGTACTACAGGAAATTTGTACCCAGTTACTGTGCCCTTGCTGCTCCCCTATCTGACCTGACAAAGAAAAAGACATCAAAGAAAATTACCTGGGGCCCAGCCTGTGAGGAAGCCTTTACCAGCCTGAAGGAGGCACTGTGCAGTGCTCCTGTTTTGACAAGTCCAGATTATAGCAATGCCTTTATAGTTCAGACGGATGCCTCAGATGTGGGTGTTGGGGCAGTACTGAGCCAGACTTCCAGCCAAGGGACAGATCACCCAGTAGAATTCCAGAGTCGGAAGCTGCTCCCCAGGGAGCAAGCGTACTCCACGGTGGAAAAGGAGTGTCTTGCCATAGTGTGGGCCCTAAAGAAATTAGAGCCATACTTGTATGGGCAGCATTTTGTGGTGCAGACTGACCACAACCCCCTGGTTTGGCTGATGCAGATGGGGAAGAACAATGGGAGACTGTTAAGATGGAGCCTTGCTTTACAAGGGTATGATCTAAAAATTGTACGTAGGGCTGGAGCGAATAATAAAAACTCAGATGGGCCGTCTAGGGTCTATGAGGAGTGAACTGATTTGGGAAGCTCATCCAATGCAGGGGATGAGCCCCCAAATTCAGTCTCGGTGGGGAGGAATTGTGACATAGACAGCAAGCTCTGAATGCTGTATAATTTTTTATTTCTTAAAAATAACAGAAGTGTGGTATTGAATTTGTCTCTGCTGAAAAATCAAATGCTCCAGGAATGACCTCACTCATCCCCCCCCCCCAGATTTCAGCTGACAGATGCAGGCCAAGAGAAATGCTGACAGAATGTATCGCACACACTCAGTTTTTAGAGACAATGTGTTACATGGAAGACTTTAATCAAGGATCCTGTTTCTCTGAGTTAATTACAGAGTTGTTTAAGTTAACTTTGTTAAGAAGGAAATCATAAAAAAAGTTTATGACGTTGAAGACGAAAACATAGGTTGTTACACAGAGGTGAGAGGTTGTAAATGCTCATATGAAACCTGTGTGAGGAGGATGCAGCATGAATCAAAAGAGGTGTCATTGAAATTGAGTTATGCTAAGGTTGCAGAATTAATATTTTGAAATTACATCCTGTGGTTGTATAGAAATATATATTTTTTAGATATTTTGACAGGGAGGAGTTAGATGACCTCATGCAAAAGAGGTGGGCAAAACCAGCTTGTAAAAATTATTCTGTTTCGCTACAGACACACTTTTATCTGACACTGACCAAGAAAACATCTGAACACTGAAAACAGGTATTTAGAAAGCTAGATAAATCTAAATATTGTTGTAGGAATTGCACTGTTTTAAACCTTGTTTTGTTTAAAGATATGTATGCCTTGTGATATAAGAGTTCTGTTTTGTATGTTTGACGTATTATTATATATTTTAGTAAAAACTCTAATTTTAGAGCATACGTGGTCTGTCTTTGAATTGCTTTCTTCTGCTAAGAAATATTTATGGTTATAGCAGACAGCAGACATAAGCTTGTATGGTGGTACCAAACTGGACAGAGAAGCATTTTAAACCTGAGGTCTTTATTAAAGTTTTAGGGTTCATCTCTGAATACCTGGTTAGATGCCCGTAGGCAAAGATATCTGGCCCCCACTCCCGAAGACAGATATATCTGAGCCTGTGCATTGGGTATGCTAGCAAAAGGTTAACAGTTTGAATCCCTCCAGAACTGAGACCAAAGGTTGATCCGAACTCACAAAAACAGACAAGAGGGTTACCTTGTCTGTTACACTGTTCACAAGACTGCACTCAGAGGTTGGCACTTTGGGAGTAGAGGGCCTAACCTGCTGAATGAATCTGTGACAAGTTTAACTAAGTATTAGCCAAAGACACCAAAACAAAAAAGGTTCACTAACAGCACTAGGCTAAACCGAGATTCTGGGATCAATTAACTCTCAAAAATCACAAATAAAGAGGTTTTTGAAGGGTTTATTGGCTGTGATGCACTGCACTGAACTCCTGGACTGAACTGCTGTCTGACTCAACAGACAATATTCTGTGCAGGAAACAGCCTGCATGTGATATGTCAGCCATTTATCCACAATGTATTGCAATTTCGCAGGTGAAATTGAAAAACATTGGCGAAATTCAGCATAATTTGGCAAAATGTAGCCTTACACAAAAGCAAAATTGCCAAAATTGGGCAAAATTTCACATTACTCGAAAGCGAAATCAGAGGCGAAATTACACTTCGCCTAGGCAAAAAACTTTCATGTAATGCGGAAATTATGTGAAATATTTTGCTAGGTAAAATTTTACAATTTCGCACATCTCTAATCACAGGTCCTTATGGTTTCATATCAATTTGGGAGGGGAGGTACTGAACACAAAAACACATGTTGCAGACTTCAAAAGGGCAGCTTACACAAACATGGGTTACACTGGGAGAGTGCCTGACAAACTTATGGTAGACATGGGATCGGACAAGAAATGGTCCTTTATTTGAGAGGGGGTCCAGCCAGTCGCTACAGCCTGCCTAAAGCAGGCAGAAAACAAGTATAAGCACAGGAAACTGCTCTGGTTTACAGGAGAGGTTGGCAGTGCAGTGAGAGAAAAAGGGCGTCAGACAAAGAATATAGAAAGAGCCAGTGGGAAAAGGACAAGGTCAACTACATGGAAAGGCTAAAGACAGCTAGGAGGGTGGTAAGGCAGGCCAAGAAAGGGAAGAAGCTAAGAATAGCGGAGGAGGGCAGGGAAGAAGACATCCTTTTTTGGTACATCCGAGAAAAAAGGACAACAAAAGAAGATATTGTGAAACTGAAAAGGGGATCCATGTGTGTGTGTGGGGGGGGTGGTGGTAATATCAGAGGAAAAACAGAAGTATTAAATAAATACTTCTGCTCAGTATTCATAAAAAAGAAGGATGGACCAGTTTTGCAGGAGAAGATAGTTATAGGGTTGGGGAGGGAGGAAGGATGAGAGAGGAAGTGATTAGGAAGGACAGAGATTCAAGGCCATCAAAGTGGGTACATCTCTTGGGCCAGATGGCATGCCCCAGGGTGCTGTAGAGCTGGTGGCACTTCTTGTATACCCTCTAGCTGACCAATTGCTCCCTGGATATAGGAGTGATGCTATGAGAGTTGAAGACTGCAGGCATAGTACCCTGCACAAGTGCAGTGCAAGGGACGAACCAGTGAACTGCAGAGCGTGACACTGATAGCTGGAAAGCTGATGGAAAAAATTGCCTTTTTATGTTTGCTTGCAAAGCAAGGAAACATCTTGATAGTATAATGGTGTATGTAGGTGTGTCAGTGTCAGCCAGTAAATGATGGAGAAAAGAGCTACTCCAGCTTTTCAGCCAGTGGTGTAGTGTGTATGTGTATATTTTAAATCAGCATGTGACCATTTTGTATGTCACCACCTACTGGCATTCTCCTATTTTTACTTGTATGTGAATTGTTACCAGAGATGTAAATTTGTCTTTGAGACTGTGATTGCCTGGTTGAGATTCAGTCTGTGTGCAAGGCAGATATGTGGTGGCTGATGTGTGAAACCATGCAGGTCTGTTTCTGCCCCCCCCAAAAAAACCACAATGATAGTGCTCCCTCCTCAACTTACTGAGAAAGTGGCTTGCTGTTAAGCTGTCAGTTGGCACCTCCTCGAGTGGGCTTGCCAACACGCTGCCTGTCCACAGAACCTTAACCATACGTCAGGTGGCATTAATGACATGCTGCCATTTGGAAGCACCCCCAGTGCCCATCAAGCAGGCTTTCTTCTGACATGCATCCAGCTGGCAGCTCCAAAAGCCCCTGTCAGGCAGTCTTGTTGACATGCTGTCAGTCGGCAGCTCCTGCAGTGCTGCTGAGCAGGCTTTTGGACATGCTGTGGATCAACAGCTCCAAAAGCCCCTGCCAAATAGGCTTGCAGACATATGGCCAGTCAGCAGAGCCAAAGCGCTCACAGAGCAGGCTTGCTGTCAAGCTAGCAGCTGACAGCTCCTCCAACACCCACAAGCAGGCTTTTCTGACTTACTGCCCATTGGCTGCTCCACAGGTGCCTGCTGAGGTGGGCCTCCCAACATGCTGTTGGCTGCCAATCCCTCCAGCGCCTGCTGAGCTGGTTTTCCGACATGCTGCTCGTGTCCTGATTTGCATTTCACATAATGTGAGGCCAGAATGGCACTACTGCAGGATTTTAAATCATTGCAGCTGATTTTTGTGGAGAATTCTTCAACAGGTTAAGCACATCAATCTGTTTCTGGTGTCTGCCCAATGCCATCTTGTCTTTAGGGCATGAGGCAGGGCACAGCTAGAAGCTGCAGGGTACATCAAGGAGCTACAAAGCTCATCTTGGAGCTAGAAGTGAAACAGTTAAAAAAAGACCGCACGAAACGGGGACCATGCACTGATCAAAAAGAGTGCCTATTAGGCAATTGGCAAGGACTGGCACCTCATGTGCTGATTCTTTATTACTGTGGAAAATGAGCAAATGAGGAAATGACAACTAACACAACAGCACACCTTGGGTCATAAGATAAGTGAGGAAATGACAACTAGCACAACATCACACCTTGGGTCATAAGGTGCTTGGGGAAATTGTAACACAACAGCACAACTTGTGTCATAAGGTGCCTGAGAAAAAATGACAACACACACAACAGCACACCTTCGGTCATAAGATGCCTGAGGAAATGACAACTAGCACAACAGCACATCTTCAATCATAAGGTGCTTGGGAAACTTTCAACAGCACATCTTGTGTCATACGGTTCCTGAGGAAATCACAATTAGGACACCAGCACATTTTGTGTCAAAAGGAGTCTGAAGAAATGACAACTAGAACAACAGCACACCTTGGATCATAAGGTGCTTGGGGAAATGATAACTAACACAACAGCACACCTTGTGTCATAAGGTGCTTGGGGAAATGACAACTAACACAATAGCACACTTTGTGTCACAATGTACCTGAGGAAATGACAACTAACAGAACAGCACACACTGGGTCATAGGGTGCTTGGGAAAATGACAACTAGCACAACAGCACACCGTGGGTCATGTGGTGCCTGACAACTAGCACGACAGAACACATTGGGTCATAAGGTGCCTGAGAAAATGACAACTAGCACAACAGCACATCTTGTGATATAAGGTTCCTGAGGAAGTGACAGCTAGGACAGTAGCACACCTTAGGTCATAAGGTGCATTAGGAAATCACAACTAGGACAACATCACACATTGTGTCATAAGGTTCCTGAGAAAATGACAACTAGCACAACAGCACACCTTGTGTCATAAGGTTCCTGAGGAAATGACAGATAGCACAACAGCACACCTTGGCTCATAAGGAGCCTGAGGAAATGACAGCTAGCACAACAGCACAACTGGGGTCATAAGGTGCTTGGGGAAATTGCAACACAACAGCACACCTTGTGTCATAACGAGCCTGAGGAAATGACAATTAGCACAACAGTACACCTTGTGTCATAAGGAGCCTGAGGAAATGACAACTAGGACAACATCACACCTTGGGTCATAAGGTTCCTGAGGAAATGACAGATAGCACAACAGCACACCTTGGGTCATAAGGTTCCTGAGGAAATGACAACTAGCACAACAGCACACCTTGTGTCATAAGGAGACTGAGGAAATGACAACTAGGACAACATCACACCTTGGGTCATAAGGTTCCTGAGGAAATGACAGATAGCACAACAGCACACCTTGTGTCATAAGTTCCCTAAGGAAATGACAACTAGCACAACAGCACACCTTGTGTCATAAGGTTCCTGAGAAAATGACAACTAGCACAACAGCACACCTTGTGTCATAAGGAGACTGAGGAAATGACAACTAGGACAACATCACACCTCGGGTCATAAGGTTCCTGAGGAAATGACAGATAGCACAACAACACACCTTGTGTCATAAGTTTCTAAGGAAATGACAGATAGCACAACAGCACCTTGGCTCATAAGGTGCTTGGGGAATTGCAACACAACAGCACACCTTGTGTCATAAGTTTCCTGAGGTAGTTACAACTAGGGACAACAGCACGCCTTGTGTCATAAGGTGCCTGAGGAAATGACAACTAGCACAACAGCACACTTTGTGTCATAAGGTGCCTGAGAAAAAATGATAACTAGGACAACAGCATACCTTGGATCATAAGGTACCTGAGAAAAAAATGGCAACTAGGACAACAGCATACCTTGGATCATAAGATGCCTGAGGAAATTTATTTATTTAGTTTTTGTTGACGGGTAAGTGCAATAGACAAATCCTGCCTATTTTACGAGCACGACCCGGGGAAGGAGATACAGATGAATGCCAACTAACCTTGAACCAGATTAAACTATTAGTGGTATTTTTAGTGAATGACAACAGCACACCTTGAGTCATAAGGTGCCTGAGGAAATGATAACTAGCACAACAGCATACCTTGTGTCCTAAGGTGCCTGAGGAAATGGCAACTAGCAACAACAACACAACTTGGGTCATAAGGTGCTTGGGGAAATGACAACTAACACAACAGCACACCTTGAGTCATAAGGTGCTTGGGGAAATGACAGCTAACACAACAGTACACCTTGTGTCATAAGGAACCTGAAGAAATAACAACTAGCGCAACTTGGGGCATAAGGTGCTTGGGGAAATGACAACTAGCAAAACAGCATACCTTGGATTATAGGGTGCATGGGGAAATTGCAACACAACAGCACACCTTGTGTCATAAGTTTCCTGAGAAAAAATGACAACAAGGAGAACAGCACACCTTGTGTCATAAGGTGCCTCAGGAAATGACAACTAGCACAACAGCACACCTTGGGTCATAAGGAGCTTGGAGAAATGACAACTAACACAACAACATACCTTGGGTCATAAGGTGCCTGGGGAAATGACAACTAACACAACAGCACAACTTGTGTCATAAGGTGCTTGGGGAAATGACAACTAACACAACAGCACACCTTGTGACACAATGTACCTGAGGAAATGACAACTAACAGTACAGCACACACTGGGTCATAGGGTGCTTGGGAAAATGACAACTAGCACAACAGCACACCGTGGGTCATGTGGTGCCTGACAACTAGCATAGACAGCACACCTCTGGTCATAAGGTGCCTGAGAAATGACAACTAAGACAACAGCACACCTTGTGTCATAAGGTGCTTGGGGAAATGACAACTAACACAGTAGCACAATCTTAGGTCATAGGGTGCATTAGGAAATCACAACTAGACAACATCACACATTGTGTCATCAGGTTCCTGAGAAATGACAACTAGCACAACAGCACACCTTGGGTCATAAGGTGCCTGAGAAAATGACAACTAACACAACAGCACACCTTGTGTCATAAGGTGCCTGGGAAATGACAACTAGCACAACAACACACCTTGTCATAAGGTGCTTGGGGAAATGACAACTAGCACAACAGCATACCTTGGATCATAAGGTGCTTGGGGAAATGACAACTACACAACAGCACACCTTGTGTCATAAGGAGCCTGAGGAAATGACAACTAGACAACATCACACCTTGGGTCATAAGGTGCTGAGGAAATGACAACTAGCACAACAGCACACCTTGGGTCATAAGGTTCCTGAGGAAATGACAACTAGCACAACAGCACACCTTGTGTCATAAGGAGACTGAGGAAATGACAACTAGGACATCACACCTTGGTTCATAAGGTTCCTGAGGAAATGACAACTAGCACAGCAGCACACCTTGTGTCATAAGGTTCCTGAGAAAATGACAACTAGCACAACAGCACACCTTGTGTCATAAGGAGACTGAGGAAATGACAACTAGACAACAGTCACACCTTGGGTCATAAGGTGCCTGAGGAAATGACAGACTAACACAACACACACCTTGTGTCATAAGGTTTCTAAGGAAATGACAGATAGCACAACAGCACACCTTGGCTCATAAGGAGCCTGAGGAGATGACAACAAGCACAACAGCACACCTTGGGTCATAAGGTGCTTGAGAAATGACAACTAGCACAACAGCACACCTTGTGTCATAAGGTGCTTGGGGAAATGACAACTAACACAACAGCACACCTTGTTCATAAGGTGCCTGGGGAAATGACAACTCAGCACAACAGCACACTTTGTGTCATAAGGTGCCTGAGGAAATGACAACTAACAGAACAGCACACTGGGTCATAGGGTGCTTGGGAAAATGACAACTAGCACAACAGCACACCTGTGTCATAAGGTGCTTGGGAAATGACAACAACACAACAGCACACCTTGGTCATAAGGTGCCTGGGAAATGACAACTACACAACAGCACACCTTGTGTCATAAGGTGCCTGAGGAAATGACAACTAACAAACAGCACACCTTGGGTCATAAGGTGCTTGAGAAATGACAACTAAGACAACAGCACACATTGTGTCATAAGGTTCCTGAGAAAATGACAACTAGCACAACAGCACACCTTGTGTCATAAGGTTCCAGAGGAAATGACAGATAGCACAACAGCACACCTTGGCTCATAAGGAGCCTGAGGAAATGACAGCTAGCACAACAGCACAACTGGGGTCATAAGGTGCTTGGGGAAATGACAACTAACACAACAGCACACTTTGTGTCACAATGTACCTGAGGAAATGACAACTAACAGAACAGCACACACTGGGTCATAGGGTGCTTGGGAAAATGACAACTAGCACAACAGCACACCGTGGGTCATGTGGTGCCTGACACTAGCATGACAGAACACATTGGATCATAGGTGCTTGAGAAATGACAACTAGCACAACAGCACATCTCTTTGTGATATAAGGTTCCTGAGGAAGTGACAGCTAGACAGTAGCACACCTTAGGTCATAAGGTCCATTAGGAAATCACAACTAGGACAACATCACACATTGTGTCATAAGGTTCCTGAGAAAATGACAACTAGCACAACAGCACACCTTGTGTCATAAGGTTTCTGAAGAAATGACAGATAGCACAACAGCACACCTTGGCTCATAAGGAGCCTGAGGAAATGACAACTAGCACAACAGCACAACTGGGGTCATAAGGTGCTTGGGGAAATTGCAACACAACAGCACACCTTGTGTCATAACGAGCCTGAGGAAATGACAATTAGCACAACAGTACACCTTGTGTCATAAGGAGCCTGAGGAAATGACAACTAGGACAACATCACACATTGTGTCATAAGGTTCCTGAGGAAATGACAGATAGCACAACAGCACACCTTGGGTCATAAGGTTCCTGAGGAAATGACAACTAGCACAACAGCACACCTTGTGTCATAAGGAGACTGAGGAAATGACAACTAGGACAACATCACACCTTGGGTCATAAGGTTCCTGAGGAAATGACAGATAGCACAACAGCACACCTTGTGTCATAAGGTTCCTAAGGAAATGACAACTAGCACAACAGCACACCTTGTGTCATAAGGAGACTGAGGAAATGACAACTAGGACAACATCACACCTCGGGTCATAAGGTTCCTGAGGAAATGACAGATAGCACAACAACACACCTTGTGTCATAAGTTTCCTAAGGAAATGACAGATAGCACAACAGCACACCTTGGCTCATAAGGTGCTTGGGGAAATTGCAACACAACAGCACACCTTGTGTCATAAGTTTCCTGAGGTAGTTACAACTAGGACAACAGCACGCCTTGTGTCATAAGGTGCCTGAGGAAATGACAACTAGCACAACAGCACACTTTGTGTCATAAGGTGCCTGAGAAAAAATGATAACTAGGACAACAGCATACCTTGGATCATAAGGTACCTGAGAAAAAAATGGCAACTAGGACAACAGCATACCTTGGATCATAAGATGCCTGAGGAAATTTATTTATTTATTTAGTTTTTGTTGACCGGGGAAGTGCAATAGACAAATCCTGCCTATTTTACGGCACGACCCGGGGGAGGGAGATACAGATGAATGCCAACTAACCTTGAACCAGATTAAACTATTAGTGGTATTTTTAGTGAATGACAACAGCACACCTTGAGTCATAAGGTGCCTGAGGAAATGATAACTAGCACAACAGCATACCTTGTGTCCTAAGGTGCCTGAGGAAATGGCAACTAGTACAACAACACAACTGGGATCATAAGGTGCTTGGGGAAATTGCAACACAACAGCACACCTTGAGTCATAAGGTGTTTGGGGAAATGACAGCTAACACAATAGTACACCTTGTGTCATAAGGAACCTGAAGAAATTACAACTAGCGCAACTTGGGGCATAAGGTGCTTGGGGAAATGACAACTAGCAAAACAGCATACCTTGGATTATAGGGTGCATGGGGAAATTGCAACACAACAGCACACCTTGTGTCATAAGTTTCCTGAGAAAAAATGACAACAAGGAGAACAGCACACCTTGTGTCATAAGGTGCCTCAGTAAATGACAACTAGCACAACAGCACACCTTGGGTATTAAGGTGCTTGGAGAAATGACAACTAACACAACAACATACCTTGGGTCATAAGGTGCCTGGGGAAATGACAACTAACACAACAGCACACATTGGGTAACAGGGTGCTTGGGGAAATGACAACTAGCAAAACAGCACACCTTGGGTCATATGATGTCTGGCAACTAGGAAGACAGCACACCTCGGGTCATAAGGTGCCTGAGAAAATGACAACTAGCACAACAGCATACCTTGGGTCATAAGGTGCCTGGGGAAATGACAACTAACACAACAGCTCACCTTGGATCATAAGGTGCTTGGGGAAATGACAACTAATATAACAGTATACCTTGTGTCATAAGCTGCTTGAGGAAATGACAACTAACACAACAGCACCTATTGGGTCATAAGGTGCTTGGGTAAATGACAACTAATACAACAGCACACCTTGGGTCATATGGTGCCTGGCAACTAGCATGACAGCACACCTTGGGTCATAAGGTGCCTGAGAAAATGACAACTAGCACAACAGCACACCTTGTGTCATAAGGTGCTTGGGTAAATGACAACGCACACAACAGCACACCTTGAATCATAAGGTGTTTAGGGAAATGACAACTAACACAACAGCACACCTGGTGTCATAAGGTGCCTGAGATAACGACAACTAACACTACAGCACACTTTCGGTCATAAGGTGCTTTGAGAAATGACAACTAACACAACAGCAAACCTTGGGTCATAAGGTGCTTTGAGAAATGACAACTAACACAACAGCATACCTTGCGTCATAAGGGTGCCTGGAGAAATGACAACTAACACAACAGCACACCTTGTGTCATAAGGAACCTGAAGAAATGACAACTAGCGCAACTTGTGTCATAAGGTGCTTGGGGAAATGACAACTAGCACAACAGCATACCTTGGATCATAAGGTGCTTGGGGAAATTGCAACACAACAGCACACCCAGTGTCATAAGTTTCCTGAGAAAAAAATGACAACAAAGAGAACAGCATACCTTGTGTCATATGGTGCCTCAGGAAATGACAACTAGCAGAACAGCACACCTTGGGTAATAAGAGTGCGTGGAGAAATGACAACTAACACAACAACATACCTTGGGTCATAAGGTGCCTGGGGATATGACAACTAAACCAACAGCACACCTTGTGTCATAAGGTGCTTGGGGAAATGACAACTAATATAACAGAACACCTTGTGTCATAAGGTGCTTGAGGAAATGACAACTAACACAACAGCACACATTGAGTCACAGGGTGCTTGGGGAAAAGACAACTAGCAAAACAGCACACCTTGGGTCATAAGGTGCCTGGCAACTAGCATGACAGCACACCTCAGGTCATAAGGTTAATGAGAAAATGACAGCTAGCACAACAGCACACCTTGTGTCATAAGGTTCCTGAGGAAATGACAGATAGCACAACAGCACACCTTGGCTCATAAGGAGCCTGAGGAAATGACAACTAGCACAACAGCACAACTGGGGTCATAAGGTGCTTGGGGAAATTACAACACAACAGCACACCTTGTGTCATAACGAGCCTGAGGAAATGACAATTAGCACAACAGATACACCTTGTGTCATAAGGAGCCTGAGGAAATGACAACTAGGACAACATCACACATTGTGTCATAAGGTTCCTGAGGAAATGACAACAAGCACAACAGCACACCTTGTGTCATAAGGAGACTGAGGAAATGACAACTAGGACAACAGCATACCTTGGATCATAAGGAACCTGAGAGAAAAATGACAACTAGGACAACAGCATACCTTGGATCATAAGATGCCTGAGGAAATTTATTTAGTTTTTGTTGACCGAGTAAGTGCACTAGACAAATCCTGCCTATTTTACGGCACGACCCGGGGGAGGGAGATACAGATGCAAACGAATCTTGAACCAGATTAAACTATTAGTGGTATTTTCAGTGAATGACAACAGCACACCTTGTGTCATAAGGTGCCTGAGGAAATGATAACTAGCACAACAGCATACCTTGTGTCATAAGGTACCTGAGGAAATGGCAACTAGCACAACAACACAACTGGAATCATAAGGTGCTTGGGGAAATTGCAACACAACAGCACACCATGAGTCATAAGGTGTTTGGGGAAATGACAACTAACACAACAGTACACCTTGTGTCACAAGGAACCTGAAGAAATTACAACTAGCGCAACTAGGATAATAAGGTGATTGGGGACATGACAACTAGCAAAACAGCACACCTTGGATTATAAGGTGCATGGGGAAATTGCAACACAACAGCACACCTTGTGTCATAAGTTTCTCGAGAAAAAATGACAACAAGGAGAACAGCACTCCTTGTGTCATAAGGTGCCTCAGGAAATGACAACTAGCACAACAGCACACCTTGGGTCATAAGGTGCTTGGAGAAATGACAACTAACACTACAGCATACCTTGGGTCATAAGGTGCCTGGGGAAATGACAACTAACACAACGGCACATATTGGGTCACAGGGTGCTTGGGGAAATGACAATTAGAAAAACAGCACACCTTGGGTCTTATGGTGTCTGGCAACTAGCAAGACAGCACACCTTGGGTCACAAGGTGCCTGAGAAAATGACAACTAGCACAACAGCATACCTTGGGTCATAAGGTGCCTGGGGGAATGACAACGAACACAACAGCACTCCTCGGATCATAAGGTGCTTTGAGAAATGACAACTAATATAATAGTATACCTTGTGTCATAAGCTACTTGAGGAAAGGACAACTAACACAACAGCACACATTGGGTAATAAGGTGCTTGGGTAAATGACAACTAAAACAACAGCACACCTTGGGTCATAAGGTGCTTTGAGAAATGACAACTAACACAACAGCATACCTTGCATCATAAGGTGCCTTGAGAAATGACAACTAACACAACAGCACACCTTGTGTCATAAGGAACCTGAAGAAATGACAATTAGTGCAACTTGGGTCATAAGGTGCTTGGGGAAATGACAACTAGCCCAACAGCATACCTTGGATCATAAGGTGCTTGGGGAAATTGCAACACAACAGCACACCTTGTGTCATAAGTTCCCTGAGAAAAAATGACAACAAAGAGAACAGCATACTTTGTGTCATAAGGCGCCTAAGGAAATGACAACTAGCACAACAGCACACCTTGGGTAATAAGAGTGCGTGGAGAAATGACAACTAATGCAACAACATCCCTTGGGTCATAAGGTGCATGGGGATATGGCAACTAAAACAACAGCACACCTTGTGTCATAAGGTGCTTGGGGAAATGACAACTAATATAACAGTACACCTTGTGTCATAAGGAGCTTGAGGAAATGACAACTAACACAACAGCACACATTGAGTCACAGGGTGCTTGGGGAAAAGACAACTAGCAAAACAGCACATCTTGGGTCATACGGTGCCTGGCAACTAGCATGACAGCACACCTTGGGTCATAGGGTGCCTGAGAAAATGACAACTAGCACAACAGCACACTTTGTGCCATAAGGTGCTTGGGGAAATGACAACTCACACAATAGCACACCTTGTGTCATAAGATGCCTGGGGAAATGACAACTTATGCAACAGCACACCTTGCGTCAAAAGCTGCTTGGGGAAATGACAACTCACATAACAGCATGCCTTGTCTCGTAAGGTGCCTGAGGGAATGACAACTAACACAAGAGCACACCTTGATTCATAAGGTGCTTGGGGAAATGACAACTAACACAACAGCACACCTTGTGTCATAAGGTGCCTGAGGTAATAACAACTAACACAACAGCACACTTTCGGTCATAAGGTGCTTTGAGAAATGACAACTAACACAACAGCAAACCTTGGGTCATAAGGTGCTTGGAGAACTGACAATTAACACAACAGCATACCTTGCATCATAAGGTGCCTGGAGAAATGACAACTAACACAACAGCACACCTTGTGTCATAGGGAACCTGTGGAAATGACAACTAGCGCAACTTGGGTCATAAGGTGCTTGGGGAAATGACAACTAGCACAACAGCATACCTTGGATCATAAGGTGCTTGGGAAATGACAACTACACAACAGCATACCTTGGATCATAAGGTGCTTGGGGAATTACAACACAACAGCACACCTTGTGTCATAAGTTCCCTGAGAAAAAATGACAACAAAAGAGAACAGCATACTTTGTGTCATAAGACCTAAAAATGACAACTAGCACAACAGCACACCTTAGGTAATAAGAGTGCGTGGAGAAATGACAACTAATGCACAACAACATCCCTTGGGTCATAAGGTGCATGGGGATATAGCAACTAAACCAACAGCACACCTTGTGTCATAAGGTGCTTGGGGAAATGACAACTAATATAACAGTACACCTTGTGTCATAAGGAGCTTGAGGAAATGACAACTAACACAACAGCACACATTGAGTCACAGGGTGCTTGGGGAAAAGACAACTAGCAAAACAGCACATCTTGGGTCATACGGTGCCTGGCAACTAGCATGACAGCACACCTTGTGTCATAAGTTTCCTGAGAAAAAATGACAACAAGGAGAACAGCACACCTTGTGTCATAAGGTGCCTCAGTAAATGACAACTAGCACAACAGCACACCTTGGGTAATAAGAGTCCGTGGAGAAATGACAGCTAACACAACAACATACCTTGGGTCATAAGGTGCCTGAGGATAGGAAAACTAAACCAACAGCACACCTTGTGTCATAAGGTGCTTGGGGAAATGACAACTAATATAACAGTACCCCTTGTGTCATAAGGTGCTTGAGGAAATGACAACTAACACAACAGCACACATTGGTTCACAGGGTGCCTGGGGAAAAGACAACTAGCAAAACAGCACACCTTGGGTCATATGGTGCCTGGCAACTGCATGACAGCACCTCGGGTCATGAGGTGCCTGAGAGAAATGACAACTAGCACAACAGCACACCTTGTGTCATAAGGAGCTTGGGAAATGACAACTCACACAATAGCACACCTTGTGTCATAAGGTGCCTGGGGAAATGACAACTTATGCAACAGCACACCTTAGGTTAAAAGGTGCTTGGGAAATGACAACTCACATAACAGCATACCTTGTCTCATAAGGTGCCTGTGGGAATGACAACTAACACAAGAGCACACCTTGAATCATAAGGTACCTGGGAAATGACAACCAACAAAACAGCACACCTTGGATCATAAGGTGATTGGGCAAAAGATAACTAACACAATAGCACACCCTGTGTCATAAGAAGCCTCAGGAAAGGACAACTAGCACAATAAAGGACCTTGGGTAATAAGAGTGTGTGGAGAAATGACAACTAACACAACAGCATACCTTGGGTCATAAGGTGGGGATATGACTACTAAACCAACAGCTCACCTTGTGTCATAAGGTGCCTGAGGAAATGACAACTAACAGAACAGCACACAATGGGTGCTTGGGGAAATGACCACTAGCAAAACAGCACACCTTGCGTCATATGGTGCCTGGCAACTAGCATGACAGCGCACCACGGTCATAGGTGCCTGAGAAAATGACAACTAGCACAACAGCACACCTTGTGTCATAAGGTGCTTGAGGAAATGACAACTCACACAACAGCACACCTTGTGTCATAAGTTGCCTTTGAAAATGACAACTAATGCAACAGCACACCTTGTGTCATAAGGTGCTTGGGAAAAGACAATTCACACAACAGCACATCTTGTGTCATAAGGTGCTTGAGGAAATGACAACTAAAACAACAGCACAACTGGGTCATAGGGTGCTTGGGGAAATGACAACTAGCACAACAGCACACCTTGGGCAAGGTGCCTGAGGAAATGACAACTAACACAACAGCACACCTTGGTCATAAGGTGCTTGAGAAATGACAACTAACACAACAGCACACCTTGGGTCATAAGGTGCCTGGAGAAATGACAACTAACACAACTGCATACCTTGCATCATAAGGTGCCAGGAGAAATGACAACTAACACAACAGCACACATTGAGTCACAGGGTGCTTGGGGAAAAGACAACTAGCAAAACAGCACATCTTGGGTCATACGGTGCCTGAGGGAATGACAACTAACACAACAGCACACCTTGTGTCATAAGGTGCTTGGGGAAATGACAACTCACACAATAGCACACCTTGTGTCATAAGATGCCTGGGGAATGACAACTTATGCAACAGCACAACTTGTCAAAAGGTGCTTGAGAAATGACAACTAACACAACAGACATACCTTGGGTCATAAGGTGTGGGATATGACAACTAAACCAACAGCACACCTTGTGTCATAAGGTGCCTGGAGGAAATGACAACTAACACAACAGCACACTTCGGTCATAAGGTGCTTTGAGAAATGACAACTAACACAACAGCAAACCTTGGGTCATAAGGTGCTTGGAGAACTGACATTAACACAACAGCATTCCTTGCGTCATAAGGTGCCTGGAGAAATGACAACTAACACAACAGCACAACTTGTGTCATAGGGAACCTGTGGAAATGACAACTAGCGCAACTTGGGTCATAAGGTGCTTGGGGAAATGACAACTAGCACATCAGCATACCTTGGATCATAAGGTGCTTGGGGAAATGACAACTACCACAACAGCATACCTCGGATCATAAGGTGCTTGGGGAAATTGCAACACAACAGCACACCTTGTGTCATAAGTTTCCTGAGAAAAAATGACAACAAGGAGAACAGCACACCTTGTGTCATAAGGTGCCTAAGTAAATGATAACTAGCACAACAGTACACCTTGGGTAATAAGAGTCCGTGGAGAAATGACAGCTAACACAACAACATACCTTGGGTCATAAGGTGCCTGAGGATAGCACAACTAAACCAACAGCACACCTTGTGCCATAAGGTGCTTGGGGAGATGACAACTAATATAACAGTACCCCTTGTGTCATATGGTGCTTGAGGAAATGACAACTAACACAACAGCACACATTGGTTCACAGGGTGCCTGGGGAAAAGACAACTAGCAAAACAGCACACCTTGGGTCATATGGTGCCTGGCAACTTGCATGACAGCACTCCTCGGGTCATGAGGTGCCTCAGAAAATGACAACTAGCACAACAGCACACCTTGTGTCATAAGGAGCTTGGGAAATGACAACTCACACATAGCACACACCTTGTGTCATAAGGTGCCTGGGGAAATGACAACTTACGCAACAGCACACCTTGTGTTAAAAGGTGCTTGGGGAAATGACAACTCACATAACAGCATACCTTGTCTCATAAGGTGCCTGGGGGAATGACAACTAACACAAGAGCACACCTTGAATCATAAGGTACCTGGGAAATGACAACCAACAAAACAGCACACCTTGGATCATAAGGTGATTGGGCAAAAGATAACTAACACAACAGCACACCCTGTGTCATAAGAAGCCTCAGGAAAGGACAACTTGCACAATAACGCACCTTGGGTAATAAGAGTGTGTGGAGAAATGACAACTAACACAACAGCATACCTTGGGTCATAAGGTGGGGATATGACAACTAAACCAACAGCTCACCTTGTGTCATAAGGTGCCGGAGGAAATGACAACTAACAGAACAGCACACAATGGGTGCTTGGGGAAATGACCACTAGCAAAACAGCACACCTTGCGTCATATGGTGCCTGGCAACTAGCATGACAGCGCACCACGGGTCATAAGGTGCCTGAGAAAATGACAACTAGCACAACAGCACACCTTGTGTCATAAGGTGCTTGAGGAAATGACAACTCACGCAACAGCACACCTTGTGTCATAAGTTGCCTTTGAAAATGACAACTAATGCAACAGCACACCTTGTGTCATAAGGTGCTTGGGGAAAAGACAATTCACACAACAGCACATCTTGTCTCATAAGGTGCCTGAGGGAATGACAACTAACACAAGAGCACACCTTGAATCATAAGGTGCTTGTGGAAATGACAACTAACACAACAGCACACCTTGTGTCATAAGGTGCCTGAGGTAACGACAACTAGCACAACAGAACACTTTCGGTCATAAGGTGCTTTGAGAAATGACTACTAACACAACAGCAAACCTTGGGTCATAAGGTGCCTGGAGAAATGACAACTAACACAACTGCATACCTTGCATCATAAGGTGCCAGGAGAAATGACAACTAACTCAACAGCTCACCTTGTATTATAAGGAACCTGAAGAAATGACAACTAGCACAACTTGGGTCATGAGGTGCTTGGAGAAATGACCACTAGCACAACAGCATACCTCGGATCATAAGGTGCTTGGGGAAATTGCAACACAACAGCACACCTTGTGTCATAAGTTTCCTGAGAAAAAATGACAACAAGGAGAACAGCACACCTTGTGTCATAAGGTGCCTCAGTAAATGACAACTAGCACAACAGCACACCTTGGGTAATAAGAGTCCGTGGAGAAATGACAGCTAACACAACAACATACCTTGGGTCATAAGGTGGGGATATGACAACTAAACCAACAGCGCATCTTGTGTCATAAGGTGCCGGAGGAAATGACAACTAACACAACAGCACACATTGGGTGCTTGGGGAAATGACCACTAGCAAAACAGCACACCTTGGGTCATATGGTGCCTGGCAACTAGTATGACAGCACACCTTGGGTCATAAGGTGCCTGAGAAAATGACAACTAGCACAACAGCACAGCTTGTGTCATAAGGTGCTTGGGGAAATGACAACTCACACAACAGCACACCTTGTGTCATAAGGTGCCTGGGGAAATGAGAACTAACGCAACAGCACACCTTCTGTCATAAGGTGCTTGGGGAAAAGAGAATTCACACAACAGCACACCTTGTCTCATAAGGTGCCTGAGGGAATGACAACTAACACAAGAGCACACCTTGAATCATAAGGTGCTTGGGAAATGACAACTAACACAACAGAACACCCTGTGTCATAAGGTGCCTGAGGAAATGACAACTAACACAACAGCACACCTTGGGTCACAAGGTGCTTGGAGAAATGACAACTTACACAACAGCACACCTTGTTTCATAAGGTGCTTGGAGAAATGACAACTAATACAACAGCATACCTTGCATCATAAGGTGCCTGGGGAAATGACAACAACAAAACAGTACACCTTGGATCATAAGGTGCTTGGGGAATGATAACCAACACAACAGCACACCTTGTGTCATGAGGTGCCTGAGGTACCGCCAACCAAAACAACAGAACACTTTGGTCATAAGGTGCTTTGAGAAATGACAGCTAATACAACAGCAAACCTTGAGTCATAAGGTGCTTGGGAAATGACAACTAACACAACAGCATACCTTGCGTCATAAGGTGCCTGGAGAAATGACAACTAATACAACAGCACACCTTGTGTCATAAGGAACCGAAGAAATGACAACTAGCTTAACTTGGATCATAAGGTGTTTGGGAAATGACATTAGCACAACAGCATACCTTTGGATCATAAGGTGCTTGGGGAAATTGTAACACAACAGCACACCTTGTGTCATAAGTTTCCTGGAGAAAATGACAACAAAGAGAACAGCACACCTTGTGTCATAGGTGCCCCAGGAAATGACAACTAGCACAACAGCACACCTTGGATAATAAGAGTGTGGGAGAAATGACAACTAACACAACAACATACCTTGGGTCAATAAGGTGCCTGGGGATATGACAACTAAACCAACAGCTCACCTTGTGTCATAAGGTGCTTGGGGAAATGACAACTAATATAACAGTACACCTTGTGTCATAAGGTGCTCAAGGAAATGACAACTAATGCAACAGCACTCATTGGGTCACAGGGTGCTTGGGGAAAAGACAACTAGCAAAACAGCACCACTTGGGTCATATGGTGCCTGGCAACTAGCATGACAGCACACCTCTGGTCATAAGATGCCTGAGAAAATGACAACTAGCACAACAGCACACCTTGTGTCATAAGGTGCTTTGGGAAATGACAACTCACAGCAGCACACCTTGTGTCATAAGGTGCCTAGGGAAATGACAACTTACACAACAGCACACCTTGTGTAATAAGGTGCTTGGGGAAAAGACCATTCACACAACAGCACACCTTGTCTCATAAGGTGCCTGAGGAAATGACAACTAACACAAGAGCACACCTTGAATCATAAGGTGCTTGGGGAAATGTCAACTAACACAACAGAACACCTTGTGTCGTAAGGTGCCTGAGGAAATGACAACTAACACACCAGCACACCTTGGGTCACAAGGTGCTTGGAGAAATGACAACTAACACAAAAGCATACCTTGCATCATAAGGTGCCTGGGGAAATGACAACTAACAAAACAGCACACCTTGATCATAAGGTGCTTGGGAAATGATAACTAACAGAACAGCACACTTTGTACATAAGGTACTTGGGGAAATCACAACTAAAACAGACAGCACAAACTGGGTGATAGGGTGCTTGGGAAATGACAACTAGCACAACAGCACACCTTGGCCCAAATGGTGCCTGACAACTAGCATGACAGCACACCTTGGGTCATAAAGTGCTTGGAGAAATGACAACTAACACAACAGCATACCTTGCATCATAAGGTGCCTGGAGAAATGACAACTAACACAACAGCACACCTTGTATCATAAGGAACCTGAAGAAATGACAACTAGCTCAACTTGGGTCATAAGGTGCTTGGAGAAATGACAATTAGCACAACAGCATACCTCGGATCATACGGTGCTTGGGGAAATTGCAACACAACAGCACACCTTGTGTCATAAGTTTCTGAGAAAAATGAAAACAAAGAGAACAGCACACCTTGTGTCATAAGGTGCCTTAGAAAATGACAACTAGCACAACAGCACACCTTGGGTAATAAGAGTGCATGGATAAATGACAACTAACACAACAACATACCTTGGGTCATAAGGTGGGGATATGACAACTAAACCAACAGCTCACCTTGTGTCATAAGGTGCCTGAGGAAATGACAACTAACACAACAGCACACATTGGGTGCTTGGGGAAATGACCACTAGCAAAACAGCACACCTTGGGTCATATGGTGCCTGGCAACTAGCATGACAGCACACCTCGGGTCATAAGGTGCCTGAGAAAATGACAACTAGCACAACAGCACAGCTTGTGTCATAAGGTGCTTGGGGAAATGACAACTCACACAACAGCACACCTTGTGTCATAAGGTGCCTGGGGAAATGACAACTAATGCAACAGCACACCTTGTGTCAAAAGCTGCTTGGGGAAATGACAACTCACATAACAGCATGCCTTGTCTCGTAAGGTGCCTGAGGGAATGACAACTAACACAAGAGCACACCTTGATTCATAAGGTGCTTGGGGAAATGACAACTAACACAACAGCACACCTTGTGTCATAAGGTGCCTGAGGTAATAACAACTAACACAACAGCACACCCTGGTCATAAGGTGCTTTGAGAAATGACAACTACACAACAGCAAACCTTGGGTCATAAGGTGCTTGGAGAACTGACAATTAACACAACAGCTTACCTTGCATCATATAAGGTGCCTGGAGAAATGACAACTAACACAACAGCACACCTTGTGTCATAGGGAACCTGTAGAAATGACAACTAGCACAACTTGGGTCATAAGGTGCTTGGGGAAATGACAACTAGCACAACAGCATACCTTGGATCATAAGGTGCTTGGGGAAATGACAACTACCACAACAGCATACCTTGGATCATAAGGTTCTTGGGGAAATTGCAACACAACAGCACACCTTGTGTCATGTGGCTCTGAGAAAAATGACAAGAAGGGAGAACAGCACACCTTGTGTCATAAGGTGCCCAGTAAATGACAACTAGCACAACAGCACACCTTGGGTAATAAGAGTCCGTGGAGAAATGACAGCTAACACAACAACATACCTTGGTCATAAGGTGCCTGAGGATATGACAACTAAAACCAACAGCACACCTTGTGTCATAAGGTGCTTGGGGAAATGACAACTAATATAACAGTACACCTTGTGTCATAAGGTGCTTGAGGAGATGACAACTAACACAACAGCACACATTGGTTCACAGGGTGCCTGGGGAAAAGACAACTAGCAAAACAGCACACCTTGGGTCATATGGTGCCTGGCAACTTGCTTGACAGCACTCTTTGGGTCATGAGGTGCCTGAGAAAATGACAACTAGCACAACAGCACACCTTGTGTCATAAGGAGCTTGGGGAAATGACAACTCACACAATAGCACACCTTGTGTCATAAGGTGCCTGGGGAAATGACAACTTACGCAACAGCACACCTTGTGTTAAAAGGTGCTTGGGGAAATGACAACTCACATAACAGCACACCTTGTCTCATAAGGTGCCTGAGGGAATGACAACTAACACAAGAGCACACCTTGAATCATAAGGTACCTTGGGAAATGACAACCAACAAAACAGCACACCTTGGATCATAAGGTGATTGGGCAAAGATAACTAACACAACAGCACACCATGTGACATAAGGAACCTGAAGAAATGACAACTAGCTTAACTTGGGTCATAAGGTGATTAGGAAATGACAACTAGCACAACAGCATACCTTGGATCATAAGGTGCTTGGGGAAATTGCAACAAAACAGCACACCTTGTGTCATAAGTTTCCTGAGAAAAAATGACAACAAGGAGAACAGCACACCTCGTGTCATAAGGTGCCTCAGGAAAGGACAACTAGCACAACAATGCACCTTGAGTAATAAGAGTGTGTGGAGAAATGATAACTAACACAACAGCATACCTTGGGTCATAAGGTGGGGATATGACAACTAAACCAACAGCTCATTTTGTGTCATAAGGTGCCTGAGGAAATGACAACTAACACAACAGCACACATTGTGTGCTTGGGGGAATGACCGCTAGCAAAACAGCACACCTTGCGTCATATGGTGCCTGGCAACTAGCATGACAGCGCATCACGGGTCATAAGGTGCCTGAGAAAATGACAACTAGCACAACAGCACACCTTGTGTCATAAGTTGCCTGGGAAAATGACAATTAATGCAACAGCAAACCTTGTGTCATAAGGTGCTTGGGGAAAAGACAACTAACACAACAGCACATCTTGTCTCATGAGGTGCCTGAGGGAATGACAACTAACACAACAGAACACTTTAGGTCATAAGGTGCTTTGAGAAATGACAACTAACACAACAGCAAAGCGTGGGTCATAAGGTGCTTGGAGAAATGACAACTAACACAACAGCACACCTTGTGTCATAAGGTGCCTGAGGTAATGACAACTAGCACAACAGAACACTTTCGGTCATAAGGTGCTTTGAGAAATGACAACTAACACAACAGCATACCTTGCATCATAAGGTGCCTGGAGAAATGACAACTAACGCAGCAGCACACGTTGTATCATAAGGAACCTGAAGAAATGACAACTAGCGCAACTTGGGTCATAAGGTGCTTGGAGAAATGACAACTAGCACAACAGCATACCTCGGATAATAAGGTGCTTGGGGAAATTGCAACACAACAGCACACCTTGTGTCATTAGTTTCCTGAGAAAAATGAAACAAAGAGAACAGCACACCTTGTGTCATAAGGTGCCTTAGAAAATGACAACTAGCACAACAGCACAAATTGGGTAATAAGAGTGCATGGATAAATGACAACTAACACAACAACATACCTTGGG
Organism: Neoceratodus forsteri; assembly: GCA_016271365.2. Lineage (NCBI taxonomy): Eukaryota > Metazoa > Chordata > Ceratodontiformes > Ceratodontidae > Neoceratodus > Neoceratodus forsteri. The sequence goes on along the minus strand of CM057457.1, from coordinate 143,311,994 downwards.
TCATAAGGTGGGATATGACAACTAAACCAACAGCTCACCTTGTGTCATAAGGTGCCGGAGGAAATGACAACTAACACAACAGCACACATTGGGTGCTTGGGGAAATGACCACTAGCAAAACAGCACACCTTGGGTCATATGGTGCCTGGCAATTAGCATGACAGCACACCTCGGGTCATAAGGTGCCTGAGAAAATGACATCTAGCACAACAGCACAGCTTGTGTCATAAGGTGCTTGCGGAAATGACAACTCACACAACAGCACACCTTGTGTCATAAGGTGCCTGGGGAAATGACAACTAACGCAGCAGCACACCTTGTGTCATAAGGTGCTTGGGGAAAAGAGAATTCACTCAACAGCACACTTTGTCTCATAAGGTGCCTGAGGGAATGACAACTAACACAAGAGCACACCTTGAATCATAAGGTGCTTGGGGAAATGACAACTAACACAACAGAACACCCTGTGTCATAAGGTGCCTGAGGAAATGACAACTAACACAACAGCACACCTTGGGTCGCAAGGTGCTTGGAGAAATGACAACTTACACAACAGCACACCTTGTTTCATAAGGTGCTTGGAGAAATGACAACTAATACAACAGCATACCTTGCATCATAAGGTGCCTGGGGAAATGACAGCAAGCAAAACAGCACACCTTGGATCATAAGGTGCTTGGGGAAATGATAACCAACACAACAGCAAACCTTGTGTCATGAGGTGCCTGAGGTACTGACAACTAAAACAACAGAACACTTTCGGTCATAAGGTGCTTTGAGAAATGACAGCTAATACAACAGCAAACCTTGAGTCATAAGGTGCTTGGGGAAATGACAACTAACACAACAGCATACCTTGTGTCACAAGGAAACGGAAGAAATGACAACTAGCGCAACTTGGATCATAAGGTGCTTGGGGAAATGACAATTAGCACAACAGCATACCTTGGATCATAAGGTGCTTGGGGAAATTGCAACACAACAGCACACCTTGTGTCATAAGTTTCCTGAGAAAAAATGACAACAAAGAGAACAGCACACCTTGTGTCATAAGGTGCCTCAGGAAATGACAACTAGCACAACAGCACACCTTGGATAATAAGAGTGTGTGGAGAAATGACAACAAACACAACAACATACCTTGGGTAATAAGGTGCCTGGGGATATGACAACTAAACCAACAGCTCACCTTGTGTCATAAGGTGCTAGGGGAAATGACAACTAATATAACAGTACACCTTGTGTCATAAGGTGCTTAAGGAAATGACAACTAATGCAACAGCACTCATTGGGTCACAGGGTGCTTGGGGAAAAGACAACTAGCAAAACAGCACCACTTGGATCATATGGTGCCTGGCAACTAGCATGACAGCACACCTCAGGTCATAAGGTGCCTGAGAAAATGACAACTAGCACAACAGCACACCTTGTGTCATAAGGTGCTTTGAGAAATGACAACTCACAGCAGCACACCTTGTGTCATAAGGTGCCTGGGGAAATGACAACTTACATAACAGCACACCTTGTGTAATAAGGTGCTTGGGGAAAAGACCATTCACACAACAGCACACCTTGTCTCATAAGGTGCCTGAGGAAATGACAACTAACACAAGAGCGCACCTTGAATCTTAAGGTGCTTGGGGAAATGACAACTAACACAAGAGAACACCTTGTGTCGTAAGGTGCCTGAGGAAATGACAACTAACACACCAGCACACCTTGGGTCACAAGATGCCTGGAGAAATGACGACTAACACAACAGCAGTCCTTGGGTCATAAGATGCTTGGAGAAATGACAACTAACACAACAGCATACCTTGCATCATAAGGTGCCTGGGGAATGACAACTAACAAAACAGCACACCTTGTATCATAAGGTGCTTGGGGAAATGATAACTAACAGAACAGCACACCTTGTATCATAAGGTACTTGAAATGACAACTAACACAACAGCACACTTTGTGTCACAAGGTACCTGAGGAAATCACAACTAAAACAACAGCACAAACTGGGTGATAAGTTGCTTGGGAAATGACAACTAGCACAACAGCACACCTTGGCCCAAATGGTGCCTGACAACTAGCATGACAGCACACCTAAGATCATAAAGTGCTTGGAGAAATGACAACCAACACAACAGCATACCTTGCATCATAAGGTGCCTGGAGAAATGACAACTAACACAACAGCACACCTTGTATCATAAGGAACCTGAAGAAATGACAACTAGCTCAACTTGGGTCATAAGGTGCTTGGAGAAATGACAATTAGCACAACAGCATACCACGGATCATACGGGTGCTTGGGGAAATTGCAACACAACAGCACACCTTGTGTCATAAGTTTCTGAGAAAAATGAAAACAAAGAGAACAGCACACCTTGTGTCATAAGGTGCCTTAGAAAATGACAACTAGCACAACAGCACACCTTGGGTAATAAGAGTGCATGGATAAATGACAACTAACACAACAACATACCTTGGGTCATAAGGTGGGATATGACAACTAAAACCAACAGTTCACCTTGTCTCATAAGGTGCGGAGGAAATGACAACTAACACAGCAGCACACATTGGGTGCTTGGGGAAATGACCACTAGCAAAACAGCACACCTTGGGTCATATGGTGCCTGGCAACTAGCATGACAGCACACCTCGGGTCATAAGGTGCCTGAGAAAATGGCAACTAGCACAACAGCACAGCTTGTGTCATAAGATGCTTGGGGAAATGACAACTCACATAACAGCATGCCTTGTCTCGTAAGGTGCCTGAGGGAATGACAACTAACACAATAGCACACCTTGATTCATAAGGTGCTTGGGGAAATGACAACTAACACAACAGCACACCTTGTGTCATAAGGTGCCTGAGGTAATAACAACTAACACAACAGCACACTTTCGGTCATAAGGTGCTTTGAGAAATGACAACTAACACAACAGCAAACCTTGGGTCATAAGGTGCTTGGAGAACTGACAATTAACACAACAGCTTACCTTGCATCATAAGGTGCCTGGAGAAATGACAACTAACACAACAGCACACCTTGTGTCATAGGGAACCTGTAGAAATGACAACTAGCGCAACTTGGTCATAAGGTGCTTGGGAAATGACAACTAGCACAACAGCATACCTTGGATCATAAGGTGCTTGGGAAATGACAACTACCAAAACAGCATACCTTGGATCATAAGGTGCTTGGGGAAATTGCAACACAACAGCACACCTTGTGTCATAAGTTTCAGGAGAAAAAATGACAACAAGGAGAACAGCACACCTTGTGTCATAAGGTGCCTCAGTAAATGACAACTAGCACAACAGCACACCTTGGGTAATAAGAGTCCGTGGAGAAATGACAGCTAACACAACAACATACCTTGGGTCATAAGGTGCCTGAGGATATGACAACTAAACCAACAGCACACCTTGTGTCATAAGGTGCTTGGGGAAATGACAACTAATATAACAGTACACCTTGTGTCATAAGGTGCTTGAGGAAATGACAACTAACACAACAGCACACATTGGTTCACAGGGTGCCTGGGGAAAAGACAACTAGCAAAACAGCACACCTTGGGTGATATGGTGCCTGGCAACTTGCATGACAGCACTCCTCGGGTCATGACGTGCCTGAGAAAATGACAACTAGCACAACAGCACACCTTGTGTCATAAGGAGCTTGGGGAAATGACAACTCACACAATAGCACACCTTGTGTCATAAGGTGCCTGGGGAAATGACAACTTACGCAACAGCACACCTTGTGTTAAAAGGTGCTTGGGGAAATGACAACTCACATAACAGCACACCTTGTCTCATAAGGTGCCTGAGGGAATGACAACTAACACAAGAGCACACCTTGAATCATAAGGTACCTGGGAAATGACAACCAACAAAACAGCACACCTTGGATCATAAGGTGATTGGGCAAACGATAACTAACACAACAGCACACCATGTGACATAAGGAACCTGAAGAAATGACAACTAGCGCAACTTGGGTCATAAGGTGATTAGGGAAATGACAACTAGCACAACAGCATACCTTGGATCATAAGGTGCTTGGGGAAATTGCAACAAAACAGCACACCTTGTGTCATAAGTTTCCTGAGAAAAATTGACAACAAGGAGAACAGCACTCCTCGTGTCATAAGGTGCCTCAGGAAAGGACAACTAGCACAACAATGCACCTTGAGTAATAAGAGTGTGTGGAGAAATGATAACTAACACAATAGCATACCTTGGGTCATAAGGTGGGGATATGACAACTAAACCAACAGCTCACTTTGTGTCATAAGGTGCCTGAGGAAATGACAACTAACACAACAGCACACATTGAGTGCTTGGGGGGAATGACCGCAAGCAAAACAGCACACCTTGCGCGTCATATGGTGCCTGGCAACTAGCATGACAGCGCATCACGGGTCATAAGGTGCCTGAGAAAATGACAACTAGCACAACAGCACACCTTGTGTCATAAGTTGCATTGGGAAAATGACAACTAATGCAACAGCACACCTTGTGTCGTAAGGTGCTTGGGGAAAAGACAATTCACACAACAGCACATCTTGTCTCATGAGGTGCCTGAGGGAATGACAACTAACACAAGAGCACACCTTGAATCATAAGGTGCTTTGGGAAATGACAACTAACACAACAGAACACCCTGTGTCATAAGGTGCCAGAGGAAATGACAACTAACACAACAGCATACCTTGGGTCACAAGGTGCTTGGAGAAATGACAACTTACACAACAGCACACCTTGTTTCATAAGGTGCTTGGAGAAATGACAACTAATACAACAGCATACCTTGCATCATAAGGTGACTGGGGAAATGACAACAAACAAAACAGCACACCTTGGATCATAAGGTGCTTGGGGAAATGATAACGAACACAACAGCACACCTTGTGTCATGAGGTGCCTGAGGTACCGGCCAACCAAAACAACAGAACACTTTCGGTCATAAGGTGCTTTGAGAAATGACAGCTAATACAACAGCAAACCTTGAGTCATAAGGTGCTTGGGGAAATGACAACTAACACAACAGCATACCTTGCTCATAAGGTGCCTGGAGAAATGACAACTAATACAACAGCACACCTTGTGTCATAAGGAACCGGAAGAAATGACAACTAGCTCAACTTGGATCATAAGGTGCTTGGGGAAATGACAATTAGCACAACAGCATACCTTGGATCATAAGGTGCTTGGGGAAATTGCAACACAACAGCACACCTTGTGTCATAAGTTTCCTGAGAAAAAATGACAACAAAGAGAACAGCACACCTTGTGTCATAAGGTGCCTCAGGAAATGACAACTAGCACAACAGCACACCTTGGATAATAAGAGTGTGGGGAGAAATGACAACTAACACAACAACATACCTTGGGTAATAAGGTGCCTGGGGATATGACAACTAAACCAACAGCTCACCTTGTGTCATAAGGTGCTTGGGAAATGACAACTAATATAACAGTACACATTGTGTCATAAGGTGCTAAGGAAATGACAACTAATGCAACAGCACTCATTGGGTCACAGGGTGCTTGGGAAAAGACAACTAGCAAAACAGCACCACTTGGGTAATATGGTGCCTGGCAACTAGCATGACAGCACACCTATGGTCATAAGTGCCTGAGAAAATGACAACTAGCACAACAGCACACCTTGTGTCATAAGGTGCTTTGGAAATGACAACTCACAGCAGCACACCTTGTGTCATAAGGTGCCTGGATATGACAACTTACACAACAGCACACCTTGTGTAATAAGGTGCTTGGGGAAAAGACCATTCACACAACAGCACACCTTGTCTCATAAGGTGCCTGAGGAAATGACAACTAACACAAGAGCGCACCTTGAATCATAAGGTGCTTGTGGAAATGACAACTAACACAACAGAACACCTTGTGTCGTAAGGTGCCTGAGGAAATGACAACTAACACACCAGCACACCTTGGGTCACAAGGTGCCTGGAGAAATGACGACTAACACAACAGCACACCTTGGGTCATAAGATGCTTGGAGAAATGACAACTAACACAACAGCATACCTTGCATCATAAGGTGCCTGGGGAAATGACAACTAACAAAACAGCACACCTTGGATCATAAGGTGCTTGGGGAAATGATAACTAACAGAACAGCACACCTTGTGTCATAAGGTACTTGGGGAAATGACAACTAACACAACAGCACACTTTGTGTCACAAGGTACCAGAGGAAATCACAACTAAAACAACAGCACAAACTGGGTGATAGGGTGCTTGGGGAAATGACAACTAGCACAACAGCACACCTTGGCCCAAATGGTGCCTGACAACTAGCATGACAGCACACCTTGTATCATAAGGTGCCTGGGGAAATGACAACTTACGCAACAGCACACCTTGTGTTTAAAGGTGCTTGGGGAAATGACAACTCACATAACAGCACACCTTGTCTCATAAGGTGCCTGAGGGAATGACAACTAACACAAGAGCACACCTTGAATCATAAGGTACCTGGGAAATGACAACCAACAAAACAGCACACCTTGGATCATAAGGTGATTGGGCAAACGATAACTAACACAACAGCACACCATGTGTCATAAGGAACCTGAAGAAATGACAACTAGCGCAACTTGGGTCATAAGGTGATTAGGAAATGACAACTAGCACAACAGCATACCTTGGATCATAAGGTGCTTGGGAAACTGCAACAAAACAGCACGCCTTGTGTCATAAGTTTCCTGGAGAAAAAATGACAACAAGGAGAACAGCACACCCTGTGTCATAAGGTGCCTCAGGAAAGGACAACTAGCACAACAATGCACCTTGAGTAATAAGAGTGTGTGGAGAAATGATAACTAACACAACAGCATACCTTGGTCATAAGGGGGATATGACAACTAAACCAACAGCTCACTTTGTGTCATAAGGTGCCTGAGGAAATGACAACTAACACAACAGCACACATTGGGTGCTTGGGGAATGACCGCTAGCAAAACAGCACACCTTAAGGCCATATGGTGCCTGGCGACTAGCATGACAGCGCATCAATGGTCATAAGGTGCCTGAGAAAATGACAACTAGCACAACAGCACACCTTGTGTCATAAGTTGCCTGGGAAAATGACAACACTAATGCAACAGCACACCTTGTGTCATAAGGTGCTTGGGAAAAGACAATTCACACAACAGCACATCTTGTCTCATGAGGTGCCTGAGGGAATGACAACTAACACAAGAGCACACTTTGAATCATAAGGTGCTTGGGGAAATGACAACTAACACAACAGAACACCCTGTGTCATAAGGTGCCTGACGAAATGACAACTAACACAACAGCACACCTTGGGTCACAAGGTGCTTGGAGAAATGACAACTTACACAACAGCACACCTTGTTTCATAAGGTGCTTGGAGAAATGACAACTAATACAACAGCATACCTTGCATCATAAGGTGCCTGGGGAAATGACAACAACAAAACAGCACACCTTGGATCATAAGGTGCTTGGGGAAATGATAACCAACACAACAGCACACCTTGTGTCATGAGGTGACTGAGGTACCGACAACTAAAACAACAGAACACTTTCGGTCATAAGGTGCTTTGAGAAATGACAGCTAATACAACAGCAAACCTTGAGTCATAAGGTGCTTGGGGAAATGACAACTAACACAACAGCATACCTTGCATCATAAGGTGCCTGGAGAAATGACAACTAATACAACAGCACACCTTGTGTCATAAGGAACCGGAAGAAATGACAACTAGCGCAACTTGGATCATAAGGTGCTTGGGGAAATGACAATTAGCACAACAGCATACCTTGGATCATAAGGTGCTTGGGGAAATTGCAACACAACAGCACACCTTGTGTCATAAGTTTCCTGAGAAAAAATGACAACAAAGAGAACAGCACACCTTGTGTCATAAGGTGCCTCAGGAAATGACAACTAGCACAACAGCACACCTTGGATAATAAGAGTGTGGGGAGAAATGACAACTAACACAACAACATACCTTGGGTAATAAGGTGCCTGGGGATATGACAACTAAACCAACAGCTCACCTTGTGTCATAAGGTGCTTGGGGAAATGACAACTAATATAACAGTACACATTGTGTCATAAGGTGCTTAAGGAAATGACAACTAATGCAACAGCACTCATTGGGTCACAGGGTGCTTGGGGAAAAGACAACTAGAAAAACAGCACCACTTGGGTAATATGGTGCCTGACAACTAGCATGACAGCACACCTATGGTCATAAGGTGCCTGAGAAAATGACAACTAGCACAACAGCACACCTTGTGTCATAAGGTGCTTTGGGAAATGACAACTCACAGCAGCACACCAGTCATAAGGTGCCTGGGAAATGACAACTTACACAACAGCACACCTGTGTAATAAGGTGCTTGGGGAAAGACCATTCACACAACAGCACACCTTGTCTCATAAGGTGCCTGAGGAAATGACACCATACAAGAGCGCACCTTGAATCATAAGGTGCTTGGGGAAATGACAACTAACACAACAGAACACCTTGTGTCGTAGGTGCCTGAGGAAATGACAACTAACACACCAGCACACCTTGGGTCACAAGGTGCCTGGAGAAATGACGACTATCACAACAGCACACCTTGGGTCATAAGATGCTTGGAGAAATGACAACTAACACAACAGCATACCTTGCATCATAAGGTGCCTGGAGAAATGACAACTAACACAACAGCACACCTTGTATCATAAGGAACCTGAAGAAATGACAACTAGCTCAACTTGGGTCATAAGGTGCTTGGAGAAATGACAATTAGCACAACAGCATACCACGGATCATACGGTGCTTGGGGAAATTGCAACACAACAGCACACCTTGTGTCATAAGTTTCCTGAGAAAAAATGAAAACAAAGAGAACAGCACACCTTGTGTCATAAGGTGCCTTAGAAAATGACAACTAGCACAACAGCACACCTTGGGTAATAAGAGTGCATGGATAAATGACAACTAACACAACAACATACCTTGGGTCATAAGGTGGGGATATGACAACTAAACCAACAGTTCACCTTGTCTCATAAGGTGCCGGAGGAAATGACAACTAACACAGCAGCACACATTGGGTGCTTGGGGAAATGACCACTAGCAAAACAGCACACCTTGGGTCATATGGTGCCTGGCAACTAGCATGACAGCACACCTCGGGTCATAAGGTGCCTGAGAAAATGACAACTAGCACAACAGCACAGCTTGTGTCATAAGATGCTTGGGGAAATGACAACTCACACAACAGCACACCTTGTGTCATAAGGAGCTTGGGGAATGACAACTAACACAACAGCACACCATGTGTCATAAGGTGCCTGAGGTAATAACAACTAACACAACAGCACACTTCGGTCATAAGGTGCTTTGAGAAATGACAACTAACACAACAGCAAACCTTGGGTCATAAGGTGCTGGAGAACTGACAATTAACACAACAGCTACCTTGCATCATAAGGTGCCTGGAGAAATGACAACTAACACAACAGCACACCTTGTGTCATAGGGAACCTTAGAAATGACAACTAGCTGAACTTGGGTCATAAGGTGCTTGGGAAATGACAACTAGCACAACAGCATACCTTGGATCATAAGGTGCTTGGGGAAATGACAACTACCAAAACAGCATACCTTGGATCATAAGGTGCTTGGGGAAATTGCAACACAACAGCACACCTTGTGTCATAGGTTTCTGGAGAAAAATGACAAGAAGGAGAACAGCACACCTTGTGTCATAAGGTGCCTAGTAAATGACAACTAGCACAACAGCACACCTTGGGTAGTAAGAGTCCGTGGAGAAATGACAGCTAACACAACAACATACCTTGGGTCATAAGGTGCCTGAGGATATGACAACTAAACCAACAGCACACCTTGTGTCATAAGGTGCTTGGGGAAATGACAACTAATATAACAGTACACCTTGTGTCATAAGGTGCTTGAGGAAATGACAACTAACACAACAGCACACATTGGTTCACAGGGTGCCTGGGGAAAAGACAACTAGCAAAACAGCACACCTTGGGTGATATGGTGCCTGGCAACTTGCATGACAGCACTCCTCGGGTCATGACGTGCCTGAGAAAATGACAACTAGCACAACAGCACACCTTGTGTCATAAGGAGCTTGGGGAAATGACAACTCACACAATAGCACACCTTGTGTCATAAGGTGCCTGGGGAAATGACAACTTATGCAACAGCACACCTTGTGTTTAAAGGTGCTTGGGGAAATGACAACTCACATAACAGCATACCTTGTCTCATAAGGTGCCTGAGGGAATGACAACTAACACAAGAGCACACCTTGAATCATAAGGTACCTGGGAAATGACAACCAACAAAACAGCACACCTTGGATCATAAGGTGATTGGGCAAACGATAACTAACACAACAGCACACCATGTGTCATAAGGAACCTGAAGAAATGACAACTAGCTAACTTGGGTCATAAGGTGATTAGGGAAATGACAACTAGCACAACAGCATACCTTGGATCATAAGGTGCTTGGGGAAACTGCAACAAAACAGCACGCCTTGTGTCATAAGTTTCCAGAAAAATGACAACAAGGAGAACAGCACACCTCGTGTCATAAGGTGCCTCAGGAAAGGACAACTAGCACATCAATGCACCTTGAGTAATAAGAGGTGTGTGGAGAAATGATAACTAACACAACAGCATACCTTGGGTCATAAGGTGGGGATATGACAACTAAACCAACAGCTCACTTTGTGTCATAAGGTGCCTGAGGAAATGACAATCACACAACAGCACACATTGGGTGCTTGGGGAATGACCGCTAGCAAAACAGCACACCTTGCGTCATATGGTGCCTGGCGACTAGCATGACAGCGCATCACGGGTCATAAGGTGCCTGAGAAAATGACAACTAGCACAACAGCACACCTTGTGTCATAAGTTGCCTGGGAAAATGACAACTAATGCAACAGCACACCTTGTGTCATAAGGTGCTTGGGGAAAAGACAATTCACACAACAGCACATCTTGTCTCATGAGGTGCCTGAGGGAATGACAACTAACACAAGAGCACACTTTGAATCATAAGGTGCTTGGGAAATGACAACTAACACAACAGAACACCCCTGTGTCATAAGGTGCTGCTGAAATGACAACTAACACAACAGCACACCTTGGGTCACAAGGTGCTTGGAGAAATGACAATTTACACAACAGCACACCTTGTTTCATAAGGTGCTTGGAGAAATGACAACTAATACAACAGCATACCTTGCATCATAAGGTGCCTGGGGAAATGACAACAAACAAAACAGCACACCTTGGATCATAAGGTGCTTGGGGAAATGATAACCAACACAACAGCACACCTTGTGTCATGAGGTGACTGAGGTACCGACAACTAAAACAACAGAACACTTTCGGTCATAAGGTGCTTTGAGAAATGACAGCTAATACAACAGCAAACCTTGAGTCATAAGGTGCTTGGGGAAATGACAACTAACACAACAGCATACCTTGCATCATAAGGTGCCTGGAGAAATGACAACTAATACAACAGCACACCTTGTGTCATAAGGAACCGGAAGAAATGACAACTAGCGCAACTTGGATCATAAGGTGCTTGGGGAAATGACAATTAGCACAACAGCATACCTTGGATCATAAGGTGCTTGGGGAAATTGCAACACAACAGCACACCTTGTGTCATAAGTTTCCTGAGAAAAAATGAAAACAAAGAGAACAGCACACCTTGTGTCATAAAGTGCCTTAGAAAATGACAACTAGCACAACAGCACACCTTGGGTAATAAGAGTGCATGGATAAATGACAACTAACACAACAACATACCTTGGGTCATAAGGTGGGGATATGACAACTAAACCAACAGCTCACCTTGTGTCATAAGGTGCCGGAGGAAATGACAACTAACACAACAGCACACATTGGGTGCTTGGGGAAATGACCACTAGCAAAACAGCACACCTTGGGTCATATGGTGCCTGGCAACTAGCATGACAGCACACCTCGGGTTATAAGGTGCCTGAGAAAATGACAGCTAGCACAACAGCACAGCTTTTTTCATAAGGTGCTTGGGGAAATGACAACTAACACAACAGCATACCTTGCATCATAAGGTGCCTGGAGAAATGACAACTAATACAACAGCACACCTTGTGTCATAAGGAACCGGAAGAAATGACAACTAGCGCAACTTGGATCATAAGGTGCTTGGGGAAATGACAATTAGCACAACAGCATACCTTGGATCATAAGGTGCTTGGGGAAATTGCAACACAACAGCACACCTTGTGTCATAAGTTTCCTGAGAAAAAATGACAACAAAGAGAACAGCACACCTTGTGTCATAAGGTGCCTCAGGAAATGACAACTAGCACAACAGCACACCTTGGATAATAAGAGTGTGGGGAGAAATGACAACTAACACAACAACATACCTTGGGTAATAAGGTGCCTGGGGATATGACAACTAAACCAACAGCTCACCTTGTGTCATAAGGTGCTTGGGGAAATGACAACTAATATAACAGTACACATTGTGTCATAAGGTGCTTAAGGAAATGACAACTAATGCAACAGCACTCATTGGGTCACAGGGTGCTTGGGGAAAAGACAACTAGCAAAACAGCACCACTTGGGTAATATGGTGCCTGGCAACTAGCATGACAGCACACCTATGGTCATACGGTGCCTGAGAAAATGACAACTAGCACAACAGCACACCTTGTGTCATAAGGTGCTTTGGGAAATGACAACTCACAGCAGCACACCTTGTGTCATAAGGTGCCTGGGGAAATGACAACTTACACAACAGCACACCTTGTGTAATAAGGTGCTTGGGGAAAAGACCATTCACACAACAGCACACCTTGTCTCATAAGGTGCCTGAGGAAATGACAACTAACACAAGAGCGCACCTTGAATCATAAGGTGCTTGGGGAAATGACAACTAACACAACAGAACACCTTGTGTCGTAAGGTGCCTGAGGAAATGACAACTAACACACCAGCACACCTTGGGTCACAAGGTGCCTGGAGAAATGACGACTATCACAACAGCACACCTTGGGTCATAAGATGCTTGGAGAAATGACAACTAACACAACAGCATACCTTGCATCATAAGGTGCCTGGGGAAATGACAACTAACAAAACAGCACACCTTGTATCATAAGGTGCTTGGGGAAATGATAACTAACAGAACAGCACACCTTGTATCATAAGGTACTTGGGGAAATGACAACTAACACAACAGCACACTTTGTGTCACAAGGTACCTGAGGAAATCACAACTAAAACAACAGCACAAACTGGGTGATAGGGTGCTTGGGGAAATGACAACTAGCACAACAGCACACCTTGGCCCAAATGGTGCCTGACAACTAGCATGACAGCACACCTTGGGTCATAAAGTGCTTGGAGAAATGACAACTAACACAACAGCATACCTTGCATCATAAGGTGCCTGGAGAAATGACAACTAACACAACAGCACACCTTGTATCATAAGGAACCTGAAGAAATGACAACTAGCTCAACTTGGGTCATAAGGTGCTTGGAGAAATGACAATTAGCACAACAGCATACCACGGATCATACTGGTGTTTGGGGAAATTGCAACACAACAGCACACCTTGTGTCATAAGTTTCCTGAGAAAAAATGAAAACAAAGAGAACAGCACACCTTGTGTCATAAGGTGCCTTAGAAAATGACAACTAGCACAACAGCACACCTTGGGTAATAAGAGTGCATGGATAAATGACAACTAACACAACAACATACCTTGGGTCATAAGGTGGGATATGACAACTAAACCAACAGTTCACCTTGTCTCATAAGGTGCGGAGGAAATGACAACTAACACAGCAGCACACATTGGGTGCTTGGGGAAATGACCACTAGCAAAACAGCACACCTTGGGTCATATGGTGCCTGGCAACTAGCATGACAGCACACCTCGGGTCATAAGGTGCCTGAGAAAATGACAACTAGCACAACAGCACAGCTTGTGTCATAAGATGCTTGGGGAAATGACAACTCACACAACAGCACACCTTGTGTCATAAGGAGCTTGGGGAAATGACAACTAACACAACAGCACACCATGTGTCATAAGGTGCCTGAGGTAATAACAACTAACACAACAGCACACTTTCGGTCATAAGGTGCTTTGAGAAATGACAACTAACACAACAGCAAACCTTGGGTCATAAGGTGCTTGGAGAACTGACAATTAACACAACAGCTTACCTTGCATCATAAGGTGCCTGGAGAAATGACAACTAACACAACAGCACACCTTGTGTCATAGGGAACCTGTAGAAATGACAACTAGCGCAACTTGGGTCATAAGGTGCTTGGGGAAATGACAACTAGCACAACAGCATACCTTGGATCATAAGGTGCTTGGGGAAATGACAACTACCAAAACAGCATACCTTGGATCATAAGGTGCTTGGGGAAATTGCAACACAACAGCACACCTTGTGTCATAGGTTTCCTGAGAAAAAATGACAAGAAGGAGAACAGCACACCTTGTGTCATAAGGTGCCTCAGTAAATGACAACTAGCACAACAGCACACCTTGGGTAGTAAGAGTCCGTGGAGAAATGACAGCTAACACAACAACATACCTTGGGTCATAAGGTGCCTGAGGATATGACAACTAAACCAACAGCACACCTTGTGTCATAAGGTGCTTGGGGAAATGACAACTAATATAACAGTACACCTTGTGTCATAAGGTGCTTGAGGAAATGACAACTAACACAACAGCACACATTGGTTCACAGGGTGCCTGGGAAAAGACAACTAGCAAAACAGCACACCTTGGGTGATATGGTGCCTGGCAACTTGCATGACAGCACTCCTCGGGTCATGACGTGCCTGAGAAAATGACAACTAGCACAACAGCACACCTTGTGTCATAAGGAGCTTGGGGAAATGACAACTCACACAATAGCACACCTTGTGTCATAAGGTGCCTGGGGAAATGACAACTTATGCAACAGCACACCTTGTGTTTAAAGGTGCTTGGGGAAATGACAACTCACATAACAGCACACCTTGTCTCATAAGGTGCCTGAGGGAATGACAACTAACACAAGAGCACACCTTGAATCATAAGGTACCTGGGAAATGACAACCAACAAAACAGCACACCTTGGATCATAAGGTGATTGGGCAAACGATAACTAACACAACAGCACACCATGTGTCATAAGGAACCTGAAGAAATGACAACTAGCGCAACTTGGGTCATAAGGTGATTAGGGAAATGACAACTAGCACAACAGCATACCTTGGATCATAAGGTGCTTGGGGAAACTGCAACAAAACAGCACGCCTTTGGTCATAAGTTTCTGAGAAAAATGACAACAAGGAGAACAGCACACCTCGTGTCATAAGGTGCCTCAGGAAAGGACAACTAGCACAACAATGCACCTTGAGTAATAAGAGTGTGTGGAGAAATGATAATAACACAACAGCATACCTTGGGTCATAAGGTGGGGATATGACAACTAAACCAACAGCTCACTTTGTGTCATAAGGTGCCTGAGGAAATGACAACTAACACAACAGCACACATTGGGTGCTTGGGGGAATGACCGCTAGCAAAACAGCACACCTTGCGTCATATGGTGCCTGGCGACTAGCATGACAGCGCATCACGGGTCATAAGGTGCCTGAGAAAATGACAACTAGCACAACAGCACACCTTGTGTCATAAGTTGCCTGGGAAAATGACAACTAATGCAACAGCACACCTTGTGTCATAAGGTGCTTGGGGAAAAGACAATTCACACAACAGCACATCTTGTCTCATGAGGTGCCTGAGGGAAGGTTAATCATCCAGCTTTCCAACTATGGGAAGATGGTACCGATCAGCAATTTTATTACCATGTAATCCTAAATTTGCAACAACACGGTCTCCAGGTCTGCTCTGCTTTTATTTTCTATCATGTCTCTTTGTTGGATAGATTTTTGGTGCCATTGTCTGGGCCAGTTGATAGGCATGGTTCAATTGAGCTTTAAGTTTTGTACATATTGCAGGTAATCTTCGCTGACTCCATTGGGAGAAACCCAAAACAGACATCAATAGGCCGTCCCCTCCCAAACATGAGGAGAAGGAGAGAACTGCATCATTCTTTGTATCTTGTCTGTGTGTACTAAGGTGCTAACTGTTGGCCCATTTATGCTTATCTTTAGGGGTGGAGGGTGCCAGTGTCTATTAGGGTGCTGCTATGTCTAGGTTGAGGGATCCGCGGGTGCTAAGGGGTGGTTCTGATTTTTGCACACACACCTCCAGAGAGAGATTTCTTTGATTAGTCACTTTAAAGTCTCGGCCCTGACTAGTGAATTGGCTGGGGTCACATGGATGAAGAAATTTTCCACTAGCACCTGGCTACGGTAGATGCTTTTGATCTTTTCGTGGAAAAGCTTGCATATCGGGGTGAAATGGTCCGAATCATTAACACGCCAATGTTTCGCTGATCAGGCTCCAACTCAAGAAGTCTATGCAGACTAGTTCTATTGGGGGTGTTGTTAATGTTGGTAAGGAGGCAGCCCTCTGAGGCAGGGCTTTTCCTGCAGGCAGCGGTTACAAGTCCTACATGGTACTCAACATCGCCCCATCTTGGCCGTGAGAATCAGATTGTGCTAGGTCGATGGTCCGTGAATACCGAGGGGCTGGTATGTTTGTGGAGGGACCTCAGTACCAAATCTTGAAGGCTGTGTAGGGCCAATTGTTGCTTGTTATTCACCACCTGATCTACCTCCTCTATACAACAACTGATTACAGTTTCAACTGGGACCTCTTTAACAATAAAGATTCGACTGAAGAACGCAACTGGATACATCTTTTCCTGCATGAAGGGCATCATGCTGGCTGAATCAGGATCTCGGATTGAGCCCATTGACGCTGTCATTGTCAACCAGGTAGTGTACTAATATCTGAGTGGAGTGGTAAGTCCGCAGAAGGTATGCAGGTGCTGAGGGGCCCGAGTAATCTACTAAGCAGTTTGTTGTGTCCATATAGATCTGATCATTTATCAAACTTTTGGTATTAAGCTCAGATGTCAGGTTCAGACAACCTGACCCAGTACTCTTGAAATGGGCCTGAGATAGGGTGTCAGTATCAATATGATTCAGGCCTGGTCTGTATTCTACAGCATAATCATGTGTTGACATGATTGCCAGATGCCCATGGTATCTAACTTAGCTGAGTCTGTACAGGTCAGCGTCCCATAATATTTTATTCTATGAGGTAATCGTGAAACTGGTTGATAATGGCCCATTTTAACATGGGAACTCCAACTTGTGCACAGGGTTAGTTTTGTTTGACGGGCCGTTCCTACTGCTAATGCCACTGGTCTCAAACCATCCTCATGGTCTTGATACAGTACAGTTTCCTAGACCTGCAGACTGTGCTGTATGCAGCATAGGGTTTGTGATCAGCATATGCAGGATGGGTATGGGTGAATTGGTATATGACTTCATGGAAAGCTGTCACAGTCAGGTGCCAACGACCAAAGTTCACTGGGTGGAAATATGCTTGTCTGGTTTTTCATGGACTTTTTTTGTATTTGATTGTGGTAGGTAACCCAAGATTCAAGAGTATAATCACTTTGGAATAGTCTTATGAACTGGAGGTAGTAACTACAGAACTCTAGGAAATGTTGTGTTCTTCAAATTGTGGGCTGGCTATGTAGTCAAGGCTTCAACTTTACTAGGATCAGTCTCTATCCTCTGTAGATACTATGTCTACATACTTCACAGAGGTTTGAAATCCGGCACTTTGTCGGCGGACAGCTTGAGGTCAAATCTCCAGTCGGTCCAGTACTTTGAACAGTCAACTCATGTTCCTCTAGGGATTTCCAAACACAATGACGCCCCACAATTAGTATTCCAGCAAATTATGTCTTCACGCTCATTCCTCAACGCTGAAAGGTGGTGGGTATCCGATATCCCTGTGGTATTCTTTGTGAATTCGTGAACCTCAAAGGACAGATGGCTGTCTTCTCAATGGTCTGAACCATCGAATTGGTTATCCATCATGGAAGATCCAACTCCGAGAACCATTTGTTTCATTCAAACAATCCAGAGCATCTTGTATACGGGCATGGTGTTGATCGATGGTCCGATCAGAGTCTGGCAATCAACACACATTCTCACAGCTCCATTCTCTACGACAACTACAATGGAAGTATATGGCTTGATTCTTGTATCACACCGCCGTGACATTTCAAGTAGTGTTTTCAATATCATCTATGTCTGTAGGCTAGCGCCGAGACCTCTCTAATGGTGTTCATCATGCAGGCATATGATGCCCAGCACCTTGACACATCCTATGGGCGTCCCATTCCTTCAACAAAACAATTGATCTCTGGAAAGTTTAGCTAATTTAGTTTCCATTCAGCTGGCAACGGGACAACAAAATCAAATGTCGTGAGTCACCTATCTGTCTGCCAGGTGTTGCTGCTGGGCTACACTGCAGTGTTTGTGTACGTACTATAGCTAGAGGCATCTTCTATTCACTCGATCTCCTAATCTGATATGTTATGAATCTGGCCTACTTGTCGTGTACAGGTATGAGTATTAGACGGCAAGATGCTGGGCTTAACTAAAATCCTTCTCTCTTTTCCATCGCCTGGTACGCCCAACATCAGTATTTTGTTCTTGGACATTTTGAGGCAGACCCCTTGAACCCCACAATCATTAAGGGCCAGTACTGAATGGATCCTTCCACATCTCTACCGTTCATCCTAATCCACTACCTTGGGGTTCTGTTGTAAATCATAGGCCCTTTGATCAGAGGAATTTTAGGGCCCCAGTCCATCACCCTTGTTTCATGACAGAGTTGTGCTAGTCTCCCAAACATATGGGCGCTTGGTCCCACTACGGGTACCCCATCATGCAGTCCAGTAGGGGACACACTGCCAGTGTCTCACTTGCCTCTACACTAGTTACAGCTGCAGGAATGACAACCTGAGGCAGATATATCCTAGGTAGGATAAGACTGTCGCTCAGCCCCATATATGTAGGCCTTCCAGGATTGAGGGCACAGCAGATGTTTGTCATACTGGTCCTAAATACAATGGTCACTATGTACTCACTGTCCAGCACAACCTATAGGAATGCTCACAGCTACGTAGTCTATTGAAGGGCTACTATTTTGACCAGTCTGAGGACAGTACAGGGACCTGAGAGATGATAGCCACAGGGATTTGTGTTACTTGAACCTCACTGTGTCATTTTGGTACCTTGACTACTAATTGCTCTCCAAACCTCTCTTGAAGCTTTATACAACTTTATCTAGGTTCTTTGACCGCATTCTCTCTCTGCGCCCATCCTTCCCAGTTATGGCAAAATATGTTTCTGGGATTTGGGGTGGCAAGGCATCACACTGGGAGTTGGGGTGGTACTAACTGAAAACCTTGTGCCATCTCCTGTGTGGTGAATATTTGAGACATTCCCACTCCCCTAGTCAAGGCATCAGTTTCGGCTGTTGTCAGCAGGAGATGCTCTGGGTGGACACCCAATTTCCATAGCAGATAAGAAGTTGATAAGGGTTGGTGCCTGTACTTGCAGAGCCACCAAAGAACTGTTTTTGCTCTGAACCTTTTCAGCAGTTCATCCCATTGGTACACCTCATTTGTCCCCACTTTGAAGGCTCTGGCGTTTGGATCACTGGGCTTTCACTTATATTATAATCCTCTTCATCTTTCAACCTCCCGGAGTTTCTTTATCAAGTCACAATAGTTCAGTGGGTTGCCCCTTCTATCCGGGAGCTTTAATTGAAGAAGCTGCAATTTAGAATGTTTGCATGTTGCAGTATGTGCCCCAACCTCACATGGTTTAAGTCACTGTATACCCCACCTTTTGGTAAGTCTTTGCAGCTTCCAGATGCATAACATATGCAGACAAACTTTCCCGAGGCCATTGCTTTGTACCTCAAAATTTTACATCAAGTTCTCCTGACTCAATGCTCCCAAAATTGCCTTCAGTGGTGATAGGTACTTGGCAGATGCATCAGGTTTTGTGGACCTCAGAAATTTAATGGCTTTCAGAGTGGGACCCCCAAACTTTTATGATCCTTTTCCACTCTAGCCTCACACACTGCCATTCAGGTACCAAGGGCTACAATCTATCCAGGTCTTCCAATCATCCTAACCCTTGTGGGTTGGGGAGGGTGCCAGAGAAAATTTTCAACCTTCGGTAAGAGTTGTGACTAATGGCAGGTACAGACATAGCAGCAAGCATTGGCATGGGCACAGAAAGAGGGGCAATAACGGGTGCTGGAGCAGGAGGGGGTGTTGAGGGAGGAACACCCCCAGGTGGCAGGAATAGTTTCTTTAAGTCCTCCACAGTTTTCCCTTCCTCCAGCAACAACTTAGCCTCTCCAGGCAGTGAGGGCTCCTTTGGGGGTGATAGTCAGTGGCACTTTGGAACTGTCTACTGGGTCCTTAAACTATACTATTGCCATGAAACTTTGTGCGAGCTGATTAGCCTGTTGGCCCACCACCACAGGGTTTTGTGAACATTCAGCCTTGAGTACTTTCCAGTGTCCTTTGATTTACCCAGGGAATATCCAGGATAAGTATAGCATTTGGGGTCGATCTCTGCCCAGTACACCACCCTCCAACTGGTGTACATCCACTTCTGTTGGGGTAGCTACTTTATGTTTGACAACACCAGTAGTTTCGGGCCACTAGAAGACACAGAATCCCAGTTGTGAGCCTCCAGATGACAACCCCAGGTGACTCTATCCCATGGATCATTACCCCTGCCTGCTTGGCTAGTAGCAGGTTAAGGGTCTGAGTTCTGAAAGGGTGCCCACCCAGAGGTCAGGCTGTGGTGGTCAAGTTAACCTGGGACAGCCCTCCGGGACACTGTAACCTCTCTTCCCCCAGTGGCCTGGAACACTGTAGCCAATAATCACTTTCACATATTTCTGTAAACCACACAAGGTACCCACACTGTTAGCACTTTACCACCAGGCTGGTTCTTCTGGTCAACCTCGAGACCCCCTGTAAAACAATATGTTAAGGATAGAAAATAACAACAGTGCAGGTACTTTGAGCACAAACTGGAACCATAGTCAGATTAAAGGCAGAAAGTTAGATCTGATTTATTCAAGGACTTGAACAAGAGGGGCAAAATCAGTTAATTAGCTTTAAAGGTTATATCAATCACTGCTAGTTATGCACTTTGATTCTCCCACACAGTCCAATTCTGGGTACCCAGGTAGAGAAAAGATGGGCTAGCCAGGACAGTTGCCCGGGTTGTAGCTG
The DNA here is from genome assembly GCA_016271365.2 of Neoceratodus forsteri. NCBI lineage: Eukaryota > Metazoa > Chordata > Ceratodontiformes > Ceratodontidae > Neoceratodus > Neoceratodus forsteri. The sequence continues at coordinate 143,290,659 of CM057457.1, read as the reverse complement.
GTTGGGGCCCTGTGATGGAAAACACAGACATGCACAGTACACAGTATTTGTAATCCGGAGCCAGAGGGCTCAGTTCATAAAAGAAATGAAACAACAAGACAATCAGATGACACACTCAGATTAAGCTGTTGTTGTAGGGAGCTACCCTGGTATTTACTCACAATACCCAAGACTGGACACAGGCTGGACGAAAATCAAGACTGCAGGTGGTTGATCTGGAATGCCAGGAGAAGCAGGCCTGTTAAGTCGTAGAGGCATTGATTCTGTTCAAGCGTGAGCAGGGGGATGATCCGCAGTCAGGTCTCTGTCAATGGCTTCTCTGAGCAGTGTAGTCTGATGGGCTGTCTGGCAAAGCCTAGGACCGCTTTGGAGACAAGTTCTGAAGCAGTCTGTTTGGGCTGATACAGCTTCCAGCAAGTAGAACACAGTTCGCATAGTGGGAAACTAACTCACAACCCACTAGCAGCTCTTAGCACATTTACATGTATGGGAATTCTACTGTACCAGGCAAAGTGCTCCCTGAGCACAATTGCAAAGTCTCTGCACACACCAGGAGCTAAGGAGTAGCTGGAACTCCTGACAGGCCGATCGCATTCAGCAAAAATATTCGGTCTTCTTCAGGTTGAGCCTGGCCCACTTCAGTAGCTTACTTTAGTCACACAAACTTGGATTTAGTCCAAAATAATTCTCTTCTCTGCCACTCAGGAGCAGCACACTGGCATGCAGGCCAAAAACTTAGCCTTTTCAGAGTTCTCCCATGCAAATCCACTCAGGATTGCTGCTCAGAAACTCTTCAGCTCCTTCTTGCTCAGCTTCCAGCTTAGTTCTACCTGAAAACTGCAAACAGCCCGGAACTTCCCCAAGATCCAAAAGATTTGGTTGGCTGATTTGGCTGTCACTAAAAGCAAGAGCACCCCTTCAGTTGTAAAAAAAGGGCACAAAAAAGCTCCAAACAAAAGTTCCTACAGATTTTGAATTCAGACAGCTCTGTAGTCTGGCTACATTTTAGGTTCCACTAGTACTATTGTTTGGTCCAATTTATCAGTCCAGGACCAAAATAGGAGACAAACAAACAGTTCTTGCTACAAAGAAAGCAGGCTAGACAAACTACATTATTATTATCACTCTAAATGATTTTCAGTAAATAGTTATCTTTAACAGAGCTCCTCTCAGATTACTAGAAGCTGCAGTTAGGCAGCTCTTGTAGAGACAGTACACAGAGGCTATACGCTCTGTTAATCACATTTAAATTGCTAAAATGCAGGACACTAGCCTGGCAGTGAGCATTTAGGGCAAGCTCAAGGAAGATTTTTGAGACCCCCCATTTGTGGGGGTTACACCTGCAAAGGATGAAGGAAAAGACTACAAAACAGCTGTTTGTTACAAGGAGATTTTTTAAGGCAAGAGATTTTATTTGCTTTGTATATAGTTATTCTGAACAGGTTTATTTTATTTTATGTTACTGGTAACTACAAACAAACAATTTTGTGGAATTTTACTAATGCCCTGGGTTTTCTCTATGCTTTTCCGATCCTGTGCCTGACGATAGATGGCATCAAATAAGTGGGATTTAAGTTGCACTTTCAAGACAGGAGATTTGTGCAAAAGGGTACTGGACCTAGTACCAGGAAAGCACTAGAGGAAGGTATGCATTCTACAGCAGCAAGTCCAGGAGGACTACCAGGAGAATGGCAGCTAAACTAACAGCAACAGAGTCCATTCTGAGATTCTATAGCTAGCACAAGTTATGGAAAAATTATGGAAAAGAACAGGCAATGACAGAACCTGGAAAGCCTGATGGACTTTTTGAAATGGTGGGCTATACAACAAAAGATACTGAGACGCAGAGAGAAAAACATATTCAGTAAGTTTAGGATGCGAGAGGTGAGAAGAGATGCAAGATGGGAGCAGCGATGGCGGGATGCCTTGTAAGCTATCAAAGGCAGAGGATCCAGCACAGATCCTGAGGAACAACAAAATGCAAGCAACTTAAAGGCCATTAAACTTACTTTTGTTGTGTCCCTTAGATGATATTGAGGCATACCTGACAACCTTTGAAAGAGTTGTCACAGCCTGCCAGTGCCCAAAGCAGCAATGGACTGGTTACCCTGCCTAACAGGGAAAGCCCAGCTTGCCTACAGCAGTGTGGACACTGCACAGTCAGACACTGTGACCTGGTGAAAAGCAAACCTGAAAAGGTATAGACATCTCCAGAGACCTACAGGCAGGATGATTTCATCTCTGAGGTACAACTTGTTGGATAATCCTTTAGAAGCCTTCACCCGACTCTGAGAACTCCTGATGAAGTGATCCAACCAGAGAGCAAAATAGTCCCACAGATCATCGACACATTTGCCATGGAGCACCATCAACATCTTGCCTACAGATGTGCAGCTGTGGGTAAAGGAACACCAACCAGAGAATGGGGAAAAGCTGTTTCTTTGGCTGAGGACTACTAACTGACCAGACAGACATCAGCAGCAAGTAAGGTAACATGCCAGCACTGTAAGAAACTATTTTCCCATTGAAACCCAAGCCTGCTAAGAACTCTGGTGAGGGTAACAAATCTGTGCTAGAAGACGCCATCTGCTATAACTGTATTAAGCTCTGCCATTTTGCAAGAAACTGCCATAATAAAGAGTGGTACTGGAACAGATTTGTCCTTGTAAACTGGGGCAGAGGCACCCACAGATGTGAAGGTGGGGAGGGTGATCAAGGGACCACTCTGATTTGGGAATCAGATATACCCTAGTGCACGTTAAAGTGCTGGGAAAAACACTGTGCAGGGGACCAGGTACTGGTGTCATCTCGCATCCACGTAAGTGACACTCGATACTATCCCACCCACCCATGTGACTCTGACTAATAAGGTGTCACACCAAATGAAAGTGGGGTAGTACCAAAGTTACTCTGTACCTGTGATTATTGGAAATTACTTTCCAGGATTTACTGAATTGATCAAAGAGGGAGTAAGTCCTGATGTTTCAGCAGCTGTGGTGACAAGAGCTCAGGCAAAGAACATTTCAGATGGTGGGGATACTTTTCCTTTCAGTGATTTAGATTCTGACTTGTTTGAGCACAGCTCCAAGATATGGAAATCAGGGGAAGAAAGACAAAGCCTGAAGAAACTGTGGCAACAAATAACTGATGGACATGAAGGGTTAAAATATGAAAATGCCAAAACTAATTGATAACTGATTGTGATTTTCTTTCAGAGCAAGCTAACAATGTTTCTCTCCAGAGTTATTTCAAGCTGCTAGGGGTAAAACCAAAATGGGGTAGACCAATGTTTAAAAAATGTGATGGATTACTGTACAGAGTTTAGGTTAAACCTCAGACACAGGAACAGGCAGTACAATTGGTTATACCACAGAAGTATAGAACAGAATTGTTACAGATAGCACATGATAATCCTGTTGCTGGTCACTAGGGAGGGATCGACCTTGTCAGATTGTTGAATAGATTTTACTGGCTGGAATTCATGAAGACGTTTTACCTATTGTAGTTCCTGTGCTGAATGTCAGAAAGTAGCCCCAGTCACTAGAAAAGACAAGGTGCCCCTGGTACCCCTACCCTTAATAGATGTGCCTTTTGAGAGAATTGCAATGGATGGGGTTGGTCCTTTAGACAAAAGTAAAAAGGGTAATAGATTTATCTTGGTAGTATGAGACTATGTTACTCGATACCCAGAAGCAGTTCCAATGCATACTGTTACAGCCCCAAAAGTTGCAGCAGACCTAGCCAAAATTTTCAGAAGAGTGGGCATACTTAAAGAAATTATTACTGATCAGGGTAGTAATTTTGGTACTGCACTGCTTAGAGAGCTGTACAGACTTCTGGGTATCACTGCCATAAGAACCTCCCCCTATCACCCTCAGACAGATGGTTTTGTTGAGCGTTTTAACCAAACCCTAAAACATATGTTAAAAAAGGTTTGTAAAAGGGGAAGGGAAAGATTGGGACCATTATTTGCCTTACCTACTTTTTGCTTACAGAGAAGTGCCACAGGCATCAACAGGGTTTTCGCCATTTGAAATGCTGCATGGTAGGCAGCCAAGAGGGCCACTGCATCTGATAAAGGAAATGTGGGAAGATAACCCCACTCAGAAACAATCCATATCTTCTTGTATGTGTGCCTTAAGAAAGAAACTGACAAAATATGTTGAAATTGCCCATAGTAATCAGGAAGAGGCTCAAAACCAGCAGAAGGTATATTATGACCATGGGGTAAAAGAAAAAGTTTGTGAGCCAGGTGAAATGGTTTTGTTACTGTTACCCACAACAGAAAACAAGTTGTTACTGAAGTGACAAGGGCCATATAAGGTTCTTAGACGTACTGGCACTGTCAACTATGAGATTGAGAACACTGGCAAGAAAAATTCTACTAAGATATACCATGCTAATCTCCTCAAGAAATGGGTTGAAAAAATGCCAAAAGCAGCCTTGCCAGTTTTACCAGAAAATAAGGAAGATATTGATGTAGCTAATGATAGACTGGAACAAACTGTAAATGTTAATGCTGTAAAGGTGCATGTTTCCTTAGCCTCAGAACAAACTGCAGACATTTGTAATATGCAAAAGACATTTAACACTTTTACCACAGTACCAGACCAAGCAAAAGGGGTTGATCATGTAAATGTTGAGTCTTTAAACAGGAATTACCTTGGCTTTCATTGTTCACTTGGGAGCTTAAGCAGCAGGCAGGTAGGAAAGAGGGCTGGAGTTATATTCTGTTTTAACTGAAATATTTGAATAGTTTGTAAGTGAAATTAGTTTTATGTGTTAAAAATTATTACCTTGAATTAGAACTGTTACATTGTAACTTTGGTGGCTTGGGGATAGTTGTTTGGCAGGGATACTTAGAGGAAATTTAATGTGTTGTTTGCCTTGGTGTTTGGTAAGAGCCCTCCCATCATTCCTGTTTTGATATGCCTTCTAATACTGAAAAGCCATGGGGTTGGGATTGAAGGGCTGAGTATTTCTGTTTGGGACTGAAATCAAAGCAACAGGAGCTGAGGGCCTGTGACATCATATGGTACCTGATGTCTGCTTACACACACTGTTAGTGGGACCAAACACACACTGGACTGTATGTGTTTAGAGACTTGGGAGCGTTATTGGTAGGGGTTGAAATTGGGTTTGTAAATAACTACAGTCAGTATAGAGAGAACTGTACTCAGGAAAGGGACTGAGAAAAGGGGGTGCTATTATAAACAGAGGGGATAATCAGGGTGGCCATATTCCACCATGGCAGAGCATCTTCGGAAGGGTTGTGAGCTGCACAGGCTGTGGGATGGCAATAATTCTAAATTGGGCCTGGAGAGAGGAGGCTGCCCACTCTGTAGACAGCTATTCTTGTATCAGGAGTGAGGTATATTGCTAAGGTGTAAGCTGTGGGAGCTGGGGGGGTGTCCAAGGATAAGGGTGGATATGGGCAGCAGAAGGGTGGGGCAGAGGGGGCTGGGGCAATGCTCCAAATTACAGGACGTTATGTTACAGCAAGCAGGAAGGGGGATATTAGGGACAGAGGACCCTAGATAGGGAAGTTGATGCTAAGGGGAAAGGCAGACGGGTGAACATTCTGAATACAAAGAGACTGGAGGGGGAAGAGTCAGGAGGGGCTGTTAGTTTAAAACAGCAGACTGTGGGAAGGAGCTCCTAAGGTGAACAGTGCAAGAGAGAGGAAGAAGAGGGTCAGTTTAGAGATGCAGTCAGGGAAACTCAGGTTACTTGATGGAGGCTGACATAGAGTGTCACAATAAATTTGAGCTACTAAGCAACCTAGGGGGAGGAAGGGTTGGTGGAAATAAGAAACTATACAGAGGCCGGGGGAGGAGTCGGATACCATAGGGCATTCAGACTAGCTATGGAAAGGATAGACATAGTCCCAGAGGAGAGGAAACATATATTAAGCAAATGGGAGATGCAACATATTCCAGACATGAGGAGGAGAGCATGATTGGAGAGAAACTGGGAGACAAGGAGATGGGAGAGGGCCCCCTTCAGCAGGGAGGTCAGTACCAGGATGGGGCCCTAGCTAGGGGACCACAGAGAGCTCTGGAGGCAGGGGTACTATTACAAGGGGAGGATGGTGTGTGGGGAAGGGAAACCATCAGGGCCAGGATAAATGATTCAGATAGAGAGGGTTAAAGGGACACCTATTCAGAGGGGCTTGAGTTAAGTGGGCAAAAGAGCAAGGAGGCAGAAAGGGAGGGTGGAAGGGGTCTCAATACAAGAGAAAGACTCATGAAATCGAGATCATGAATAAAGGGGAAAGGGGGCTGAGAGGGCATAGTGGAGGAACCATAAGGATGATGACTGTGTTAAGGTTCTGTTACTGGGAGACTCAATGATTAGGGGTATCCATTGGGAGGGACAGAGGGTGGATGCCAAGCCAGGTGAAGGTAGTGAGTATCTCTGGGCTGACAGTGCACAGAGCAAAGTTCATGGTGTATGAAATGGTTAGGGATTGTGAGGAACCGATTCCTGGTGCATTTGGGAACTAATGATCTAGAGAGAAATAGCATTTGGAATCAAGCAAGGTTCCAAGAACTTGCCAGAGTCTGTCGGGATAATGGATGCAACATTTCCTTTTTGGAGATATTGCCAGTACCAAAACCTCAGTGGAGAAAAAAATAAGCTTACAGAGTTAATGACTGGCTCAGGAAGTGGGGTGAAGAGAATGGGTTGGGGTGTTAGGGAACTGGAATGGGTTTGGGAGGATAAGGGACTATATGCCAGGACAGGTTTCATCTTGCCCCATTAGGAAGGAAGTCCTTAAACAGGGATGGCTGACTACATACAAGAAAGGTGGGGTTTAAACTTGTAAGGGGAAGGGATGAGGAGGGCTGACGAAGCCCTCTCCTCCAGATGAGGGAGTAGCCCAAGCCCAAGAGGGAGGGGGAAATAGACTGAGGTGGAGGTTTCAGGAGGAGCAGGGGAGGATGGAAGTATAAGGAATCTGGGTGGGGTTCGACAAAGAGGATCAGGGATAAGGGGTGGGGTTGGTGTTAGTAAATGCCAGGAGCTTGGGAAACAAGTTGCCGGAGTTCCAGGCCATGCTGTTCGAGGGGTGGATGTGCGGCGGTCACGGAGACGTACCAACAAAAACCATGACTGGGACCTAAATGTACAGGGTCACACTATGCTTAGGAAGGATAGAAAGGAGGTCGAGGGGTGGAGTGGCTATGTTCATTAGAGATGAATAGAAATTGCTATGGTAGAAGAGGCAGAGGGAAACGTGGAGGCCTTATGGGTCACCCTACGATCCCCAGCAGGAGATAAGGTCAAGCTGGGAGTAGCATATAGGCCCCCGGGATGAGTGATGTTCTAGAGGATGGTTTGCTGGACAACATCATTGCCCAGTGTGGTCCAAAAGGAAGGAGTGGTGTTGATGGGGACCTTAATGTGCCAGGTACAAACTGGGGAACCATGTCCTATGGTGGCCAACTGAGCAGAGGCTGCTGGATGGCTTCCAGGATGTGTTCTTAACACAGCATGTGATGGAGCCCACAAGGGAGGCATAGTCCTGGATGTGGTTCTGGCAGATGGGGATCTGGTAAGGGACATAGTTGTACAGGACCCCCTGACTGGGAGTGACCACAATACTGTCTGGTTTCAAATAAGCATGGGGGGAGTGGGGGTGAGATCTAGGACACTGGCAGTGGACTTCAGGGGGGCAGACTTTATGAGCATGGGAAATATTCTCAAGGATCACTTGAAGGGGATTACCTCAACGACAAGTGTGGAAAGGAGATGGGAGGTCATAAAACGGGGACTTCATGAGGCAGTCAGGATCTGAGCTAAGTTGAAACGTAAGGGAGCAAGGTCACGTAAACCATGCTGGTGGTCCAGTGAGGTACAGGTAGCAGTCAGAGAAAAGAAGGCGGCCTACAAAAAATATAAAACAACAAGAGGGGCTAGGGATAAGGAAATGTACCAGCTTGCATCTAGAAAAGTCACCCGTATGGTGAGGGGAGCAAAGTCCAGTAAAGAGCAGCGGCTGGCACAGGGGATACATGGAGGGGAAAAGGGGTTCTTCTGGTACATTGGGGAGCGGAGAAAACTAAGGACCATCTCAGCAGATTGAGATCAGAAGGAGGGTGGGTGGAAGAGGCGAGGGACCAGGCAGAGGTATTTAACTAGGTACTTGCCTCTGTGTTCACTAGGGAGGGGATGGGATATCTACAAAGCAAGGCATGAAGGGATAGAAGCGGCAGGAGTGGGACTAGGGAGCAACAGAAATGGAGCAAGAGGGAGGGAAGGTACCCCAGGGTGTCACATCTGGATAAGGATAAAAGACCAGTAAGGGGAGGGACGGATGATGCTATCTCCACCAAAGGGTGTGGTTAGCCCTCAAGGCCTAAAGAAAACAAATCTCCTGGGCGGATGGCATTCATCCGAGTACTATGGGAATTGGCGGACATAATGGCTGCACCCAGCGGAGCTTTCAGCCAGGTCACTTGAGACAGGGAGGGTACCTAGGGATTAGCGGAAGGCACATGGTACCAATCCATAAAGGGGGTCGAGAAAGTAGCTGGTAACTATAGACCCATCAGTTTTGATCCGGTGGTGGGAAAATTAATGGAGAGTATACTAAAGGACGATTGGGGTGTACTTTGAGGAGGTGGGAGGTCTGGATAAGTCGGCAACATGGGTTTGTGCCTGTAGATCATGTCAAACCAACCTTGTGGAGTTCTATGAATGGGTAACATCAGAACTGGACAGGGTAAGCCTGTGGATGTATTATTCTTAGACTTCAGCAAGGCGTTTGACTCTGTCCCCTACAATGGTCTGGTGGAGAAACTGATGGGGTTAGGAATGAGCCTTTGATGGTCAGATGGATTGAAAACTGGCTAGTGGATGCACTCAGAGAGTAGTGGTCTGTGGGGAGCTCTCGAACCCTAGAGAGGTGGTAGAGGTACCACAGGGCTCAGTCCTGGGTCCGATCCTGTTTAATGCATACATATCGGACATCAGGAGGGTATAGGGTGTGAAATGAGTCTCTTACAGGATGACTCCAAGATGGGAGCAGTAGTTGAGGGAGAAGAGGGAGGTGGCCCTGCAAGGGACCTGGACACCCTGGAAAGCTGGCCTCACACATGGAAATTAAATTTCAATATCACCAGGTGCAAGGTGTTGCATCTTGGTCGGGAAACCCTAAACACAGGTACACCCTGGGAGGGCGCTGGAGGCCTTAATAGGGGAAAAGACCTAGGGTCATGGTGGATACATGTTGAATAACTCTGAGCAGTGCAGGAGAGCAGCTAGCAAGGCAAACAGGATGTTGGGATGCATCGTAAGGGGATCACCTCTAAGACAAAGAGTGATTCTGCAGCTGTACAATGGACTGGTTAGACCACATCTTGAGTACTGTGTACAGTACTGGAGACCACCTTGAAGAGGGACATACAGCTCCTGGAGAGGGTACAGAGGAGGCAACAAAGATGAACGAGGGCTAGGGATTTGACTTATGAGGACAGACTTGAGGAGCTCTGCCTGTTTTCATTGGAGAAGAGGAGAGGCAGGGGAGACATGATTGAGGTCTTCAAGTACCTCAAGGGAATAAATAGGGTAAACATGGAGGGGCTTTAGACTAAAGCAGGGAGGTATCACCAGAGGGCATGGTTTGAAGTTGGAAGGTGGAAGGGTGAGGGGAAGAGGAGGAGGTTTTTCACCGAGAGGGTGGTGGACCCTGGAATGCACTGCCTGGTGAGCTGGTTCAGAGATCCACAGTGGAGGTTCAAGAAAGGTGGGACAGACACAGAAAGTGGATGTATCATATGATGGCAGTCCCGGGGGGGGTGGGGATGGATGATAGGGGTTTCTGGAGAACAAGGGATGGGAGGGTCTCGGCACCCAACTAAGGATCTAGGTTCGAGCAGACTCGATAGACCGTAAAGCCTAATCTGCTGGCAAATAGTATGTTAGTATGTAATAGTGACAAAGAATGCTTGTCCTATTAAACAAAAGTCATACAGGTTGCCAGACCAGTTAAAAGCTGATGTGATTAAGGAAATACAAAAAAATGAAAGAATTGGGTATCATTGAGGAGTTGAGGAGTGCTTGGTCATCTCCCATGGTAATTGTAAACAAAAAAGAAGGGGGTGTTAGAATATGCCTTGATTTCAGAAAACTTAATCAAGTGTCAGAATTTGACAGTTATCCTATGCCCAGAATAGATGATTTAGTGGACAGGCTGGGGAGTGCAAAGTACATCAATACCCTCGATCTCACCAAGGGTTACTGGCAATTACCTTTAGCTAAAGAATCCAGAGATAAAACTGCATTTGCCACCCCTATAGGATTCTGTCGTTCACTACCATGCCCTTTGGTTTACATGGTGTGCCAGCTACACTCCAACAGTACATGGATGTAATTTTATCCCCTTACACTGGTTATTGTGCTGCGTACCTGGATGATGTTGTGGTGTACAGTCCAGACTGGAAAAGTCACGTGGAACACCTACGAGCAGTTATCCAAGCTATCAAAAATGCAGATCTGACAATTAATCTTACAAAATGTGCATTGGGCATGCAGGAAACCAGATATTTGGACTATGTGTTGGGAAATGGAGAAGTTAAGCCATCAATTTCTAAAATAGAAGCTGTAGCTAACATCCCTGTACCTAAAACAAAGAAACATGTCAGATCATTTTTAGGGCTGGCTGAGTATTATCAGAGATTTGTTCCCAATTTTGCTGATTTAGCTACTCCCCTCACTGAACTCATGAAGAAACGGTACCCAAATAATATGAAATGGACCCCATAGTGTGATGAAGCTTTTCAAGCCATAAAGGCTGCATTATTTTCAGTGCCTATTTTAAGAAGCCCAGACTTTGAGAAACCATTTCTGCTACAAACAGATGCATCTGAAGTAGGCCTAGGTGCAGTCCTAAACCAAAATATAGATGGGAAAGAACATCCTATTCTGTATATAAGTAGGAAATTGCGTGACAGAGAAAAAAGGTATTCCATTATCGAAAAAGAGTGTTTAGCAGCAAAGTGGTCCATGGGGTCCCTCAAATTTTATTTGCTAGGAACTGATTTTGTTCTTGTAACTGATCACAATCCTCTCTGTTGGCTTAACCAGATCAAAGATAAAAATTCCAGAACCACACGGTGGTACCTGGCACTGCAGCCATTTAAATTCTCTGTGATTCACAAATCTGGTAGAGAGAACAGCAATGCTGATTTTCTGCTGAGGTATGTATCCGGAATTGAGGATTCTAAAGGTTGAAATCAAATATATGAGTTTAAACAGTACTTTTTGCTGTACTGTTACAAAAATGGATGCAAAAGTGCTTAATTTCTGAAAGTAGAAAATGTTACTAGAGAATAGAAAGTCTTGGAAACCTGTTTAATAAAACAGGTTCACCTCTTAAAGAGGGGGGTATATGTGACAGGGCAGAATAGGACACTGTCCCATTTGCTTTGAAGAAAGTGTGTAAATGCAAGGATCTGTATTCTTTCCTTTTCTGTCTCTTCTGTCTGGTTGCGCAACTAAATTTTCCTGTGAGACTTCGGACTTGATCAACCCGAACAGGCTTGCAATTCTTTGCCCCTCACTGTCTCTCTTGCTGTCTGTTTCTCCCTTCCCTGGATATCTACATCTGGTAATATAAGAATATGTGCAAATCAATATATGAAAATGAAACTGAGAATGGGATGACGTTTGTATAGAAAATATCTGGTGTTACTGTTGAAATGTGTGTGTGTATATATATATATATGTATTTATAATTTGAGATAACTGTAAAAAGCCAGAGGTTATTTGAGTGCAAATGCCTGAGCCTTTTGCAAAGGCTGGAGGGACCTCAGGTAGCTCTCAATGTTCTAGCTGCTCCTGAAATTTACAAACAACAGGATGCTTGGAAAGGATGGGGGTTGAAAAAAGACTTACAAAAACAAACAGCTGAGCTGAGCTGCAAGGGAGATTTTTTTTTTTTTTACAAGAGATTTTATTTTGCTTCTGTATATTGTTATTCTGAACAGGTTTATTTTATTTTATGTTACTGCAACTAGAAATAAACAGCTTTGTGGAATTTTACAACTTCTCCTGGTTTTTCTCTATGCTTCCTGACCTGTGCCTTGACGACAAGAGGAAATAGTGAAAATTACCTATGGTTAGCTAGTGAGGCAAGTAAGGAAGTCCGGAGAGCAAAAGCACAGAAGGAGCTGCAGATAGCTGAAGGAATTAAGAAGTGGGTGAAGGCTTTCTTTATCTATGTAAGTGAGAAAAGGGATAAAATGGAAGGGATTGTTAGGCTTAGGAAAGGGGGAGGAGTGAGTGGAGGATAATGGGGGAAAGCAGAGATACTAAATGAATACTTCTGTTCTGTCTTCACCAGGGAGAAAGAAGGACCAGTGCCTTCAGAAGGGAGAAGAGGACTGGGGGAAGGGCAACACAGATGTAGTGATAGAGGAGGATAGAGTGAAGGAGGAGATGCTGGCATTGAAGTTGGACAAATCACCAGGCCCAGACGAAGTACATTCAAGGGTACTAAGGGAACTGGCTGAGGAGCTGGCAGGGCCACTGGCAGATCTATTTAATAGTTCACTAGAGTTAGGCGTGATACCGCAGGACTGGAGAAAAGTACATGTGATGCCCCTCCACAAAAGCAGTCCCAAGGATGACCCAGGGAATTACAGACCAGTCAGTCTGACCTCAATTGTGGGCAAGCTCATGGAGACCATTCTAAAGGAAAGGTTGGTGAACTATCTAGGAGTATGGTCTCCAGGATGTGAGGCAGTATGGGTTCATGTGGGGGAGATCATGTAAAATGAAACTGACCGACTTCTTTGACTATATCACTAAGACAGTAAACAAGAGCCAACTGGTAGACATCCTCTATCTTGATTTCAGCAAGGCCTTTGATTCTGCGCCCCACAAAAGGTTGATCAGGAAGTTGATGGATCTTGGGGTTGGGGGATAAGATGGCCAGGGGGTGGAAAACTGGCTGCAGGACAGAACCCAGAGGGTGGTTGTGGTGGGGAGAGTTATCTGGCACCAGAGAGGTAACCAGTGGGGTCCTGCAGGGTTCGGTGCTGGGACTGGTGTGGTTTAATGTCTTCATCAGTTACATTGGGGATGGCATTAAGGGAAAAATTTGCCTATTTGTGGATGACATCAAGCTCTGGGGGACAGTAGACACAGCTGAAGGGATTAAGGACCTACAGGATGATCTGGAAAAGCTGGGGAGGTGATCAAGGATTTGGCAGCTAAGCTTCAATGTCAAGAAATGCAAAGTTATGCATAATGGAGCCAAGAATCCCAGGACAGAGTACTACCTGGGTGGAGCCCAGATATCTGCATCAGAGGAGGAGGAGAAGAACCTGGGAGTGATGAGCACTAGTGACCTGAAGTAGTCCACACAGTGCAAGAAAGCAGCAGCAAAGTCAAACAAGATGCTTGGATGCATAGCTAGGGAGATCAGTAGTAGGAGAAAGGAGGTTATACTGCCCTTATACATGTGTCTGGTTAGGCCACATCTAGAGTGTGGAGTTCAGTACTGATGACCACACCTCAAAAAGGACATTAACCTGCTAGAGAAGGTACAGAGGAGGGCTACAAAGATGATAATGGTTCAGCAGGATAAGGCATATGAGGAGAGGTTGAGGGCACTGAAAATGTACTCCCTGGTGGACAGGGGGGAGAGAGAGATAGAGAGAGAGAGAGAGAGAGAGGACATGATTGGGACCTTAAAATACTTGAAAGGGATAAATAATGCAGATAAGGAAAGTCTCTTTAAGCTGAATGGCAACCAAAACTGAGAGGGCACAGTCTTAAGCTGGAGGGTGGGAGGTTTAGGAGGGAGGTCAGGAAGCACTTCTTCACAGATAGGGTGGTAGACACTTGGAATGCACTGCCAGCAGAGATGATCTCATTGAAGACAGCAGGCAGCTTTAAGAGAGGCTGGGACAGGCATAGGGGGAAGGTAAGGCTCATGGGTAGGGAGGATGGGTGGAGTGGGGAGAGGGCAGGGACAGTAGCTCAAGCTATGGACCCTACAATACAAGCAGACTAGACAGACCAAATGGCCTTCTACCCACTTCTTTGTATGTTCGTATGTAAGTGAGGTTGGACATAGCACAAGAATGCCTGGGACTTTCACCGTCCCAAGGCCTGGAACTCCTTATCCAATAGGCCCCGACTCCTGGCATTCGCAGCTGCTCCTATTTGAAAGGAATGGATCTCAAACTCCAGTCCATTCAGACCTACATGCTGAATGAACTCTTTTTAGGATGTACCTGAACTGATAGGCTGTCACCGGCCTGCCATCCTTGTGCCGGAAGAAGACATTTCCCTTTTGCAGGTAGGACTCTTGGTACGTGACTATTTTTTCCACCACCTGCCAATCCGAGAAAGCAAGGGCTCTCAGGCCATACCACCATCCTATCCCCCTCTGGTCTGTCTTAGATTTCCTCAGACAAATGTATATGCCTTCTGCCAGTGACACTACATCCCCTACAAGCAGGCCATTTGTTGCTGACATCTGAGTCAATTCAGAGAACCTGAAAGCCCCACAAAATGGCATCAAAAATAATACCTCGAACAACTGTGCCTCATAGCTGCTGCAGAACACCACCAGCAATGCTGCCCAGATGTGGTCCATGAGCATCAGGATAATGGGACGCCTCTCATCCAGGTAACTTAATAGCAACCTCCGCCATCCCTCTAGGACCTTCTGTACCTTAAAATCCTTAGTGTTGTTGGTGAAACCCATCACCTTGGCCACCCATGACAATCCTGAAAGATGGTGACTCACTATCCCCAGTAACAAACCCTCCTGCTTGGACCGCACTATGTATGTGCACAGCTAATCCACCGGACTCTGCAACAGGTCCACCCATCCTACTGCCTCTTGTGCTGCAATGTAATGTTCAACACCTTTGCAATAGGGTGTCAGTGGCTTAGTAGATAGCACACTTGCCTCTGAGGCTGGGAGATCAGAGGGCTGTGGGTTCAGTTCCCACATCTGGCACTTGGGTTAATATCCCAGTACTGACACTGTAGTGCAGCATGAGAGGGGTGCTGCACATCTGAGGTGCCGTCTTTCGGATGAGATGTTAAATCGAGGTCTCATCTGCCTGGATTGGTGGTAGTTCAGGTGGATGTTAAAGATCCCATGGCACTTATTGAAAAGAGTAGGGGAATTTCCCCGGTGTCCAGGCCAAATTTCCCTCATTCACTAAAAATACCACTAACAGCTTAATCTGGTTAAAGGTCAATTGTTATTCATCTGTATTCCACTCCCCCGGGTCGTGCTTGAAAATAGGCAGGATTTGTCTGGTGCACTTACCCAGTCAACAAAAACTGAAAAAAAAAAATAGGCCTTCCTGGTCCGATGTGCAATGGAATTACCTATGCATCTCCAAGTCTCCTGGTTACCACGTCCCACAGGGATGATGGTACCACTCATGGCCACTGTTCTGCTGCTGCAGCCAACTGCTTGAATCTCTGCCACTGTGAATGAGACAAAGCATCGGCAATCCCGTTGTCAACACCTGATACATGTACCGCTCTGAAGTGTATGTTCAACAACATACATTTTAAAACGAAAACCCGCATCAAGTCCCCCAGTGGTCCTTTCAGGCCTAGTTGTCTGTTAATGGTGTGAACCACACCCATATTGCCTGATTGGAAAGTCACTTCCCTATCCTTCAGCCTTGTGCTCCAGATGCAAAGGGTGACCACAACAGGGTAAAAATTAAAAGCAACAAGATTCTCCTACCCCACCCAGCCCCCAGTCATCGCTGTGGCCACTGGCCTGCACACCACTCTCTCTGGAAGTACACCTCATCCCATCGGACACATCCATGTACAGTTCCAAAGTCTGACCTCTTTCTGGCTCCTGCCACATGGCTACACCGGTAAAGTGGTCCAGGAAAATCCTCCAAACCTGCAGATCCTCTCCAAACTCCTTGGTCACCCTAATCCTATGGTGTGATTTCATGCAACCTTTCCCCCTTTTCATAATGCGCCTCATGAGTGACTTCTTCAAGGGAATGACCCTGCAGGTGAAATTAAGGTGCCCAACCAACCACTGCACATCCCCCAACATAACCTTTTTGGCCTTCTTGGTCTTGTGCAGCAGCTCCCACAGGGAAGCCAGCTTGTCATCCAGCAAGCATCACAATCATCCCTCCGTATCAATCTCAAATCACAAGAAGGTCAGCTCTGTCCCTGGGGATTCAGACTTTTCCTGGACTAAGGGAAATTGTAACTCCCTGCAGAAGTGCTATAATGCTGCCAATGTTGACACACACATCAGGGACCTGGCTGGGCCAACAAACAAAAATTCATCCAGGTATTGCACAATGGCATCATTCTCCACCACCTGCACCATTACCCAATGCAGGAATATGCTGAATTGTTCGAAAACAGCACGCCATGGCACATCCCATGGACATATAGTTGTCCACATAGTACTTGCCTTCGAACTTCATGCCCAGGAGACTCTGTCATCTGGGTGCACTGGAAGTAGTTTAAAGGCCAACTCGATGTCTCCCTTCGTCATCAGCACCCCTGAACTAGTCAGTTGCACTACTTCAACCACTCTGTCAAAGGACTTGTAATGCACTGATGTGCAAGTCAGGTCTATGTGTTTGTTAACTGAATCTCCTTCTGGATACGAGAGATGGTTGATCATCTGAAACTCTCCTGGCACCTTCTGGAGCACTAAACCAATTGGGGACACCCACAGGTTATCCCATGGGGGCCACTCAAATGGTCCACTTACCCGCCCCAGCCACCTATCTTTTTCCAGTTTATCCCAGATGAATTGCAGATGATCCCAGGCAGACTTCAAATTCTCTGCCTCATAACCCCATCTGGGCCCTGAGTATGGGATCCTAAAGCCTACCGAAAAGCCATCATCCAGCAAGCGGGTGGCTGCTCTGTCTGGGTACTGGTCCAACCAGGGCTTAATCTTTGTCCCTGTTGGCAGTTATGGTTGGCAGCTTTGCCACCCTGTGGTTTGAGCCTCAAAAGCTCCCCTTAGCCCCGTGCGGTGAGGACCACTGCAAGAATGGATGCAGTCTCCTGCATGTCATGCACGCGTGGTGAAACTTGTAGATGGCCCTAGAGCAGGTACCCTGATTATAGGCACAGCACATCTGGGGTGTCGAGCAGTCTGGTTGGGCCTTGCGATCCTTATCTTCCATCATCTTCTATGTTTGTATGTTTCTACAAGCCCTCATGATGCTCTGGGGTGGACACCTTAATGGGGAGTTCGCTGTCAGTATGCAGCACTCTCCCACTTTGCAGCACATCCAGAAGAAGGGGCATGTCAAGTTTCTCCCACCCCAGGGTGGTATTTACTTGTCTTCTTCATCAGAATTCCTCATCGTAATCCAGCCCCTTTTGCGCCTGTGCATTAATGAGATGTGGTACATGTAGTTAAATAACTCCACACCCTGCTTCCCATCCACCTGCAAAATGGTTGTGGTGTATACGGCAAAGGCGACAATCTAATTCTTGTACATCCGCAGGACCGTAGCCCACTGCCTTCATCAATCCTCGTCTTTTTCCCCCTTGCCATTATCTAGGTTCACTGGCTGATTCAAGAGAGAAAAAAATGTCTATATAATCTCAATTTCTAATTTGCTGCCAAACCTTCTCCATTAAGTGTGTTCCTACTGGCAAGTCAAGCCCTGCATACAAACTGTCTCCTGAGAATGAAGCCACACCTTTGGCCGGCTTCTGCCCCTTATCTGAGCCTGCTCCCACTACCTCCTCTGAGGCTGTCTGGTTCTTTAATCCCGTGATCAAATCCGCTATGACACCCACCAGCTGCTTCAACTGTGCTGCAGTCACCGCCCATGGGTTATCACCTGATGGCGGCTCCCCACGTCATCTCCTTCTCTTCCGGGCTGCTCTTCCTCTGCTGCATCCCCGATGATGACTTGTGCCAGCAGTGCCAAATCCACCTCGACTGCTGAAACTGCCCCAACGCCAAACCCTTCTGCCTTGTTATCCATGTCTTTGACCCTGACTGTCCCTAGCACCTGTCTCACTTCCTGGGTGCTTACCCGAGCCCCACTGGATTGCTTCTTACCTGCTGCTTGGGGCACTTTCACCAGGTGCATGGATTTCCCTTTTCCCATCCTCTTCTTTGTGGCCTCTCCGGCGGAAGTCAACGGGCCCTCCAATCCATCCAAGCAAGCCTCCAACCTGGCTGCACCTTTTTTCTGGTAGAGATATCACAGCTCCTCTTCTACAGATGCCAAGGCTTAAACAGATGGGGTTCACTGGTGGGTTGACATCATCCTGCAATGATAACTAGAACCTCCTCCCAAAGACAGCATTAATAAATATCCTGTACAGTCCAACTGGAATCCGGCCCCTTGGCCTAGGTATGCCCAGAGTACTGCACTGCTGTTATCACCTCTTTCCGTTTCCTTTTTTTTTTTTTTTGGAGGGGGTGATAGAGGATCATGCCTGATATCCAGGGGACACCACTCTGTGAGCCAGTCTCCGGAACACTGGCTGGTGTGTAACTTCAGCCCTTGATAGCATTACCCTTTGAAATCACCAGTATTACCCCATCCATACCACCAGAGGCACTCTCTCAATTGATCCAAAATTGACACCTTACCAAAATTAGAACTCCCTACCATTTGGTTAGGGGGCTGAAACCCTGATAATGTACTACTGATTAGCAGCCTAGCAACACACTCATGCTGCTTCTCCAGTTTAAGGTTCTACCAATTTTAAATATGAAGTTTCTTCTTTTTTTTTTTGCTGTTCAACTCTCAATATGGCAGCCTCGCATGGTCGCCACAAATCTTGGATCTCACTTGGGGAGGCCTAGCTCTTACCAACACCACCTCCCCCCCCCAGCAACCCCAGGCTACTAACAGGCTGTCCCATTCTTCAGGGCAGCCAAACCCCAAAATGCCTGATTCCAACTATCTGGGCCCGATGTCCACCATCCACTACTCTGAGGTGCCCTCCTCAAGATGGCCACTGAGATCTCATGCTCCATGAGATCTGTGGCCGCCAGTCAGGTCCCCGGACCTGATCTCTTGATCAAGCTCTGCCAGCGCGGCCATGAGATTCAAGTAGCCACTGGGGACAAGGGGGGGACAATCCAGCACGCATTGCCATCTGAAGCAACACTGAGCATCTCTCTGCCCTGCTGCAGCTTCCATCGCCTGCTCTGGGCCTAGGGAACTCTACGCAGCAGCACTACAGAAGAGCACCAGGACCCAACTGGACCAGGAGCACACCAGACAAGTTGCAACCCCCAGACCAGGTATGCCGCATCATGCCTACGACTGCCAAGTAGCTGTAGTATGGAAGGTCAGAATAGAGGCGGGGGGGTGAGACCAAGGCCTCACGGTGCACAGCCATCCAGACTGCCACCGCGATCAGTGGCTCTGCTGGGGAAACTGCCCAAAACCTAAAGATCCTCTGCTGCATGGGCAGGATCTACCCCTTCCAGCGCACAGCTCTGGAGGCAGCTCCTGCTACATGTACCCTCTCTCCCAGTGACCTGGTGAAACACCCCGAAGCCCTGTATGTAAGGCCCTGTTAGGCCCTTACCTCACTCTGGCTGGTCACACACAGTCCTTCCAGTCAGACATCTGGGAAAGAAAGTATAAGATCAAAATGACCAACGATCAGTTATCCCCTCAATCTCCTCCCCCTTGGTTGCTTCCCCCTCCATGCAGGCAGCCTGGGGATACCTCCTCCTGGGTGTTACAAGAGCTTGCTGGCCATTCCAAAAGGAATCTACCTTCTACCTTTCTCCCTGGCCATCGCAGTCCCCTAGCAGGGTTCTCAGCATCCTGAAGTGGTCCAGCTGAGCCTAAGCATATCTCCTCTATTCTATCAAGCCACTATCTTGGCTTTCCATGACTACTAGCAGGGTCCAATGTATCCCAGTGGACTATTGATTAGTCCCCATCCCCTCCAAAGGTACAAATTCTCTTCCCCTCAAGGGTTCAATTCTCACTCCCTCCCTCTCCAATTATTCTCTTAATCCCTAACTACTGATCTTTCCCAACCCCCTTGCAGGGTACCCTGCATCCTGAAGGGTCCTCTTTTGGGTTAGGTCCTATTCCCCCTCCTAGCATTAAGTTACATCTCCTCCTTCTCTGCCCTCCCTCTTTAAATCCCTACTGCCTCATCCTCCTTTCTATCTAGCTCCACAGCCCCCTGTAGGGTTCCCCACATCCTGAAGGGGTCTTTCTGGGACACTGCTTTATCCCCTTCTCTCTGGTCCCCCCATGGTTCCTCACATCCTGAGGGGGTCTCCAGGGACCTGACTCTTCCCCCTCCCCCTCCTCATCCCTCCCTCTCTGTTCCTCCTTTTCTTTCACATAAGCACTGGTTTACTTATTAACCCAGCACTTATTATTGTCCACGCTTTCTACCAATGTAGGGGGCTGAAAGGTTCCCTAACAATTCCAGGACAGGCCAGACGAATCTGGAAGGAGAGGCAAGAAGCATACTCAGTGACCAAGATGCAAGAGGTTTATTTACCAGGGACAATAAAAACAAGATAATGATTTTCTACAGTGCTACAGGATAATAAAAATAAACAAACAATATGGTTAGGACCAACAATTGGTCGAACCAAGAATAGGGGTAACCCCTTTGAGTCCAAGTCCTACGTGCACTTGGCCAACATGATGGAACCTGATGAACCAAGCTTGGTCTTTCCGCTGCGTAGGCTGATCAGCAGGTGGGCATTGACCCCACAATGCGCTTGTTACAAACAGGCCATTATGGGGCATCCCCCGGAGGAACAGAACACAAAGACGCTAGCAGGATGATGAAGAACTTGGTGATCCTCTGCAACTCTGGGCAAGAAGCTGAAGACTTCTGGTTGACAGATGGTTCCCTGGATGATCCACTACAATGATCACTGGCAGGTCCCTGGCACCCAGAACACCTCCCAAGAAGAAAAGTGCTGGCGATGTGACCCTCTGGCAGCCTCAGCAGAGCGACACAGGCATGTGCACACTTAGGGATGGCCAGCAAAATAAGAAAAGGGCATGCATGACGTTAACTGTGGTCCCGCAAGCTTGAGCCGGGGTGGCTCCTAAGCTGGCTCACTACTGGATACCTCACTAGCGGCTCTATTCCACTTACTGTCACAGGGCTGATGCTGTAACACTTGTGATGGGACTTAGGCACAGGCTGACGTCACTCGAGGTGGTTCTGCTGCAGATGGTGGATGGGCCAGGGTCCTCCCTGGGTCAGTGTCAGGCTCTGGCGAAGCTAGTCTGGACAACAACGGTGAAGCTGGGCGTCAGGTATGCAAGGGCACAAATCAATAGCGCAGTCCAGGAGCAAGCAAACAGTTTATATATTTAAGCACAGCTTAGTTTTTTTGCAAAAAATACAGTCTCTAGGGGCGCTAGGCAGGCAACAGCGCAGTTCAGTTTGGGTGCTGGGCCAGTTACGCCATAGGACCATCACTCCCCCCCAAGGGTGCTGCACCTTTAAGGGTCTTCCCCTTTTTGGGCAATTTTTGCAGATCCAACCCACACTGTTAGTATTACTATCCACTCCAGGCCTTAGGTGGGGCCTCGTCTACTAATCCCTAAGCTTGAGGGCCTGGATGCTGAACCCTCACAGCTAGCACCTCCCTCCCGGCAGTCGTCTGAGGGCCTTTGGGTTTTGCCCCTGTCCTTTGGTGCAGAATGGCACCTACGCAGACCCCAAGGGCCTTAACCACACTGTGCCTTTGGTCTGCTCCTTTCCCTTTCTGTCCATTTTCCTCTCCTGGGACTTTTACAGTCGCAGTGCCCCTCTCTTTTTATTCAGCTAGAGGCAAGCTGCTATTGGCCCAACCTGCCTTCTGGTTCAACATTTGACTATAACAAACAAAAAATAAATAAAAACTGCAGTAGTTCTGTGACCTCTGGCCACCCACGGGGCATTCCCCTCAGGGCTGGCAGCTCACCCAGGGAGCCCACTGCACCCCCCCCCATCCTTACTAGGGTGCTGGCCCTTTAATTTTTCCTCTGGGCCCTTTGCCTGCTGCCCCTTCCTGTACTTGTTGGGCTCCGGCCCTTAAATATTTTCCTTCCCCCTCTCCCGGCGCCTATGGCTTGAGTTAAAACAAAAGACTGGACACTTGGCCCATTCACCACCACAGCCTGAGACTAACACTGCTGGGGGGGGGGTCAAGAAACCTGGCTGGGGACCCGTGCTCCCACCCGGCTCTTCTCTGGTCTGCACGGCAGCTAGGGCAGAACCACAGGGTCCTGGACGCATTTTCTGCCTGGACCAATTTCCTGGTGCATCACTGCGGTCCGGCCGGCAGATGCTTCCCCCCCACTCCACACAGGCTCTGGGGGCAGGAAACAGTTCAAGTCGTGGAGACACTCTCCCACCTGACTGACCCTGCCGCTGCTGCTGCCACCACCACCAAACGTCCCAGGACTAAAGAGGTAGGGGAGTGATGCCGGAGGAGCCATGGACACACTGCCAGCCAGATACTTTTTCTTTGCCCATACTCCTCGAGTTCTCTGCCCTCCATGTCTGGCCGCCGACAACTCCCCAAAGACCACTGCCCAGGCCCTTTTGTAGGGCAGGGAGGTCCTGGCTTCTGGCCAGCAGATTGACCACGAGGAGCCCAACAGGGAGGTTCTCATGCCCATGACTCCCCTTCCCAGCGCTGAACGGCATGAAAAGAACAAAAGGGACTGAGTGGAGTATGTGGGACTGGGGGGGGGGGGAATAGCAAGAGAAGAAAAAAAAAAGAAGAAATTTCCACTTCAGGGAAGGGGCCCCCGTTTCGCTGTTGTGCCCCCTAACTTCAGGGTACTACACCTATTATGCGCAACACTGATGTAACACTGTAACACCTGCCTTACAACTGTTTGTTAATGTTGATCTTGTAACTTGAATGTTTAATGTCTCATTCCTATTGTGCCCC
Source organism: Neoceratodus forsteri (assembly GCA_016271365.2). NCBI lineage: Eukaryota > Metazoa > Chordata > Ceratodontiformes > Ceratodontidae > Neoceratodus > Neoceratodus forsteri. The sequence continues at coordinate 143,267,762 of CM057457.1, read as the reverse complement.
TTCCCCGAGGTCACACCGGAAGACGAGTAACTTGTCGCTCAGTGTGCCTTCCTGGTGAAACATTTCAATAAATAAATAAATAAATAAATAAAGTATCCTATTCCTTGGTTGTCTAAAGGGAAGGGTCCCTGGACAAATGGCTGGCCGCTGCAATTCTTGGGCAGCCTCACTTTTAGAAACACTCTAACATGCAATATATGGAGCCCACTAGCTATAGTCATATTGTACTTTAAAATAAGAAAGTGCTACACATTCTGGTCAGTTGCTCTGAATTTGGAAGCCCAGTGTTAAGAATGTCAATGCTGAGAGATTGAGAGGTATGGTCTGTCTCTGCGATAAAGCAACTCCAGCTGTTTCTCTCACCAGCACACAGGCAACAGTCTGCACCAGGGCCTTATGCAGACAGAGCAGGTCTAGGCATATCCCCTGCTGTTCACTTGGGAATTGCAACTGCAGCTTTAACTGGCTGTGTGAGCTGTCAATTAGAAGGCAGTCAGCCTGAAGGTATGTCACTCTTGTCTATTACAATGTCACTGTTGTCTGGCAAAATATGTTTCCACATGAACCCTCTCAGTATGTGAGTTCATTATTGTGCTGTTTTACTGTTTCCTGCTGTACTAAAATACATGACTCTCAGTGCATACCTTCAGTAGCAAATAGGGTTACCACCTGTCTTGATTATCGCAGGACAGTCCTGATTTGGGCAGCTGTGTCCTGCAAAACAACATGAAAAATACAAAATGTCCTGACTTTATAGAAGAAAAAATATTTTCTAACTTTCCACTAAATGTTGTAGAAAACTGTTATACTTTAACTGAAATACATTCAAATGATCAGAAACAATAGAAGGAACTATGAAACTACAATACTTAGCCTTAATTCTGATTACATAAAGAAAACAAGTCTGCTGCACTGGTCAAGGTTATGTACTGTCCTGCAAAAAATCATGTTTCAGTAAGAAATGTCCCACTTTGATCTTCTTAAAAGGTGGTAACCTCAGTAGCAAACTCCATACTGGATCTCTCTCAGCGACTGCTATAAAGTAGACCGTGCTGTGAAGCAAGTGGTTTTTAAGTGTTCAGCACTTTGGTGCTGTAATAACCACAAGGTGGTGCTATAACATACTTTAATGCAATAAGTAAGCAATAACCCATGCCAGGGTCAGGTCATCCCTCCTTTATTTTACTTCAAAGCTGTATACCGTAACTATTTATTTATTTATTCAATCTTGGTAACCAGGTAGGCCCACTGAGCCCCGAAGATCCCTTTTTCAGGGGTGACCCGGACTAAGCTTTCATTTTCAGTATGCGAAACTACATTATCAGGACAAATGCTTTTTTTCTGAAGGAAACTGGTCTGTGTGTGTGTGTGTGTGTGTGTGTGTGTGTGTGTGTGCAGTTAAAACAGATGATCATTTTAAAAGTTCATTTTTTTAAAAGGTAAAAAAACCTGCAAGTACATGGCTGATTAGAACATTTTTGTACATTGTGCACTTTTACTGCCACACTAGACTTAGAAACATAGAAGTTGTTGGCAGATAGGGACCATATCATCCATCATGTCTGCCCTTGGTTTCCTACCTCCCCTTACTTAGCTGCCTGTTGAATATCCCACATTGTCTGTCCCATGCCCGCTTGAATTCCCCACCATCTTGGCTCCCACCAACCCCGCCGGCAGGCTATTCCATGGTTCCACAAAGCGCTTTGTGAAGAAGAATTTCCTCGTATTGCTTCTGAACTTTCCTTCCATAAGTCTATGGTCATGCCCTCTAGTCCTGTTGTAGTCCTTTACCTGAAAGAGGTTCTGCACATGCACCTTGTTGTCGCCTTTAAGGTATTTAAATGTTTTCACCATGTCACCATGATTCCTGCACTACTCTAGGGAGTATAATTTGAGGTCACCCAGTCTTGTCTCGTACGGTTTCTGAAATTCAAGTTTATTGACAAACAATCGGCACACAGATAAAAGACCAAACCTTACAGAAGATAATCTGTGACAGCACAGTGCCACTTACAATGTTCCATTAGTAAATGACCACAACAATTTTATATTATTAACTCCCTCCCTAATTACCCCACCTAACCTCCTTGCCCACCCACCCTCCCCAGGATTACGGAAGGCTGGGGTAGATCTGCTCATGAGGGAACGAACCAGGCCAACTTATCAAGCAATGGCTAGTTATGAATGGAGCAAGTAAAGGGCCTGGAGGGGGCCTCACACTGGGTCGAATTTCTCGAAGATTACCTCCTCATAGCCCCAAATTTTTCCATGCTTAAGTTAAAAGCAGTTCTTGTAACCATTCCACATAACTGGATGAGGTGTTGTCCAACCAGTGCCTTAACACTATTTTCTTGACCGAGATGAGATCAAGGCCATATAGTATCTACGGGCCTTAACCGCGATACCAGTATAGTCCCCTATTAGACAGATTTCGGGGGTAAAGCAATGTTCAATGCCCAATACCAAATCCGCCTTGTGCATAATTTGGTCCCACAACTCTTTTAGCGGTGGACAATCCCAGAAAATATGCTTTAGATCTCCCACCGTTTGATGACACCAGATACATAGCGCGTCTGGGCTACGCCCAATCTTGTATAGCTTGGAAGGTGTCCAGAACAGATTGTTTAGAAAATGGTATTGCATGATACGCAATCTGTCCTGAGTAATGTACTGGTACATGTGTCGCCAAACAAGATCCCAGTTCCGGCCTTGATCCCCAAGCGTGTCCACCCAAAACCTCGGTTTGTTGACAGTGTCTATGTAAACTTGTTCAAACAGTGCTTTGTAGACCTTAGAAACTGCATGCGGTTCCTAAACCCAGCGGATCAGGGGTTCAAACCATGCCCCATTGATCTTTCTCTCTTTAATTTAGACTTGAAATTCCCAACAGGTGTGTGAGTTGGTATATTTTAAAGGATTGTAGGCCCTTTGTTATACTTTGTTAAAACTTCTAACTGTTAGGCACCTATCTCTTTGCATGATATCTGCCACCTTTAACCCTTTCAAAAAAGGAAGCCAGGATTCCTTTATCATGTTCCCCCCAATCCGCAGATTAGGGTTATGACATAATGGCTGGTATCTATCTGCACATGGGGAGTAACGAAGAGAGGCACACAGTTGGATGTGCGTACGTAAGGAGAGTTTAATTGGGGTAGCTGCTAGACTAGAGGGGAGAGATTTAAGTGGGATGAAAAGAAGAGCCTTCGGGTCTACGCCAGCCTCCTTTATTAACTCTGTTTCCAATTTAACCCAGGAAGGAACATACGATAAAAGTTCCAAATCCCTGGGGGGCAGGAGCCAGCGCATGTATTTACAGAGATTGCTTGCCCAGTGCTATAACCCAAAGTGCGGCAGCCTTAAACCAGCCTTCTCCTTAGGAGCGGCAAGCTTGTAGTAAGCTCTGCGGGGTGTTTTCTTTCCCCAGATGAAATCTGAGATAATTGAGTGCAGTGCCTTGTGCCACTTTAAGGGTAACCATACATTAAGCATATTTAAAGGGTAAAAAATCCTCGGCAACACATTTATCTTTTTATATTGACCTTCCCCAGAGAGAGAGCGGAGTTTGCCCCATCTTTCCAGGTCTTGCCTTATAGTTACCTTAAGGGCATCCAAATTAAGTTTCACCATTTTGGCCTCTGAGGTAGCCAAAGTGATGCCAAGATATTTCAAGGTGAGAGGGGTCCAATGTATCCCCAGCTTCGAGATATCTGACTTATAAACTTTCACATTAAGAGGGAAAAACTGAGTTTTCCCTATGTTGACTTTATAATTGGATAGTTTGCCATAGGACGCGATGAGATCGAGCACCACTGGAATGGAGGTTCGGGGATGGCTAATATGAAGTAGGATGTCATCCGCAAATGCAGACCTTAAACTCCAGCGACCCAATTTTTACCCTTTAATCTTAGGTTCCTGTCTGTTACTACACAGTAGTGGCTCTAAGTACAGGTTGAACAAGAGAGGGGACAGAGGGCAACCCTGCTTAGTACCGAGTAGCAAAGGCAGGCTTGCTGAAAATACCCCATTACAGTATATATTTTTGCAGACGGAAGTATCTATATAACGAAACACTATGTCGATAAAGTGGGCCGAAAAGCCGAATGCTCATGGTCAAGGACAGAAACCTCCAATCCACCCTGTCAATGCTTTCTCAGCATCGACAGACAACAAACCACAAGGGATTTTACTGTCTTTGGATGCTGAGAAGATGTGAGATAGTTTGCGGAGATGGTCTGATGCCATTCTACCGGACATGAATCCCACCTGGTCCAGGTGGATTAACCTGGGGAGGACCTTCACTAGGCGGGCTGCTAGTACCTTCACTAGAATTTTTATATCATAGTTAATTAGGGCTATGGGCCTATAGCTTGGGACCTTCTCTCGATCTTTCCCTTCTTTGGGGATAAGCACTATCAGGGATTCAAAAAGGTGACTATCAATAATTTTGGAAGTAAATATACTGTGGAATAACCTTTTTAATCCTGGGCTTAACTGTCTACTGAAACATTTATAAAAATTCGGAGAGACACCATCCGGTCCGGGAGCTTTGTCAGCTGGGAGTGTCTGAATCGCATTTAGGATTTCAGATTCTGATACCGGGGAGGTGAGCATTTCCTTCTGGTCCTCCATTATCTGAGGTAAGTTACACGTGGACAAATATGCTCTGATTTCCTCGTCACTAGGTCTATTGGGCATAGGGCTATATAATTCCCTGTAGTAATCCTCAAATTCTTTAACAATTTCGTGGGGGGTGGTTTTGATGGACCCATCAGTGAGGGATGATATACTTTGAATGATTCTGGATGTTTTGGTACTATGGCATGGCAGAGATGACCCATTTTCTCCCCTTTATCTAAATATAGGGCTTTCATTTTATTAATGGCATACTCTGCCTTTTCTCTCAGAATGTCATCATATTGGTGCCGGAGCCTGACCAACTTTTCCCTAATTGCCGTTGGAGTGGTCTTTGAGAGAATATTCTCTATATCTCTGATCTGGGTGAGCAATTGTTTGGCCAAACTCTCTCTCTTTTTCTTCCTAGCAGCAGCTAACTTGATAAGCTCCCCCCTTAATACACATTTTAGCGCACTCCATTCTATATCGCCTCTACCCGTCGTATTGCAGTTCACCTGCTCGTATTGTACTTTACTCTGGCTTATACTATCCCTAATCTCCGGTGCGCTGAGGAGCTGATTGTTTAATTTCCAAATGGTTTGCTTGGGGGTATTAAATACAAGATTTAGGGAACATCGGATCATGGAGTGGTCCGAGATGACCCCCGGCGTAATTGTACAATCTATCAGACCAGGGAGCATACTCTGACTCATTAAAAAATAATCAATTCGAGACCTGGTTTTGTGGACCTCAGAAAGGAATGTGTATTCCCTCCTAGAGGGGCACAAGGCCCTCCATGGGTCGCACAGGCCCAAACTGTCTACGAGCTCCCTAATGGCTCTTTGAGCCGGAGAGAGGCCCCTGTCTCGCCTACCTTCTCTATCTAAATCTGCATTAAATACCAGATTCCAATCACCTCCCAACAACATTGGGAGATGAAGAAAGGGGGACAGAACATTTAGTAAGTCAGAGAAAAACCAGGGCGAGTCTCCATTTGGACCATATATACTACCTATCACCATCCTTGTTTGACTAATACACCCCACTACTATTATATACCGACCCTCAGGATCAGCCAGTTTTTCCTCACATACAAAAGGAATATTCCTGGTTATTAAAATGGCTACTCCCTTACTGGTGGTACTATCGCCTGCAGTGTATACCTGGCCCACAAATTGACATTTCAAAACCTTAGCTTCCCTCTCTAGTAAGTGCGTTTCCTGCAAACATATTATCTGGGCCTTCTGCAACTGTCGCAGAACCTTGTAGCACTTTAGTTCCTTCCTAGCCCCTTTGATATTCCATGTGATAAACTCCTGGGTGCTACCCATTGTCCCTGTATTCTGTTTGGAGTCTACCTATATTTGACTGCATTCCAAATCCACCTTCTACTCCTGGCCACCCCTCACGAGCAGATCCCCCCAAGCCATTACCTTCAAGCCTTAATGTAACCCTGTCCCCCTTGTTTTCCCTTTCCCCTTCTCTAACCTCTAAGTAACCCCCCTTTGTCCCCCTACTCCCTCCTACGTCAAGTGTCTTGAACCTTAACTTAGGTTGATAAAGAAACCCACCATCCCCTCCCACCCACAAAACAACCTCCCGGCCCATGAGTTTGCAAGTTCTAATGCTCCCGACTCCCCTCCAGCCTCCCCCTCCCACTGTCAACAAGAACAATTACTTATCGGAAAAAAGTCTACTCTATTACAAAACCTATAACTATACCTCCCCATGCCAAGAAGGCTTGACCGTTCTCCAAGAAAGAACCACCCGACATCCCAGAATAAACTTTTCCTGGGGCAATTTTGTATAAGGTCTGCTGCTCTTCAAAGTAGGACACTTAACAATCCGAGCTTCCCCAGACCTGTTAAAATATTAACAATAAAGTGAAAAAGGGATAGTTCCTCCTTGCAGACTGGGGGAAGAAAATACTGCCCCAACTACACTGCATGCACCCAACAGTTCCATAATACTGTGCTTCGAGTTTATCAGCCCATTTAACGGACAGTTAAACAACCCCATGAATTATACAACGCACTAACTACTTAAATGATAAAATTTGACGCAGAAAGTGTCCAGAAGCTCGTGTCCCTTTAGCCAGAAATCAAACAACTGGTGGGGAGACACACGCATGGCATGATTTGGACAATCCCCAGTGAATCTGGCTTTTCCAAAAAAGAAACAGGAACACAGCTGGTCTCTGGGTCCCTATAATGGGAATAAACGGGCAACAGCAATAAAAGGAAGAAAAATAAAAAAAAGGAGAAAAAGTGTGGCCCAGGGAGAGGGAAGCACTAAGATTGCAGCTTGCAGAAACCAGGGGATGCAGGATTGATTAGGCTGTCAAAACCCCTCTGGCAGAGGCTTTACGGTAGAGAGCATAATACTGGAGCTCCCTCTGGTGGCAAACGGTCAGGACAGCCTTACCAACTTCCATTGAAACCACACAGAAAGGTTTCGGGTTTCGAGTTTCCGTGAACGGAGCCCCTCTGACCCGGTTCCAGTCCATCGGACATTGCCATTGGCGAAAACAGGCACACATTCTCCCAAATACACTTTCAACAACCCCCGAGGAGACTTGCCAAACTGAAAAATGTCACCCTGGAAAAAAGCAAGGTGCGTGTGACTCCAGTAAGTACATGATACTTGGAGCAAGTCTCTGCAGGGCACACCAATGCATAAGTGGAGCTTCCCGGGGTATGATAATTATTGACTGCTACCTTCCAGTTGGATCGCAATTCCCAGAAACCTTAAATAGAAACTAACCAGATCCCGGGTTTAATTTTCTGGTCCAAAGAGTTCAAGGCAAAAACCAAAAAACATAGAGGGACATCACTTGAGGTACTCTTGAACGATCCTCCTCTCTCCAGTAAAACTGTCTATTTTGGGGTCTAACATCAATAACATCTCACAGCAATTTCCTACACACTGCCCCGTAGGTGCGTCATCCTCTCCACCTCGTGCTACTGTAATATGCTTCTTTAGTCTTCAAGACGAGTCTGCTGTGCTACATAAGATATAGTTTTACTTTTTTGAACAGATCTGGAAGGGCCTCCTGCAACCCCTTTACACAGCATGAGCATTTTCAAGCTGGTCCACTGGCCAGACAAGGACCACCTGCAGGCGCTGGGTACCCCATAGAGAGCGGATGCCTGCGGCTATCAATTTGGTGACTACTTGATGATATTCCGCTCTCCTTTGGCGTACAGTTAGTGGGAGATCCTGGGCAATTCTCAGCAAAGACCCTCCCACCTAACTTCTTAAGTTCTTTAACTTTTGTTAGGACATACTGTCTCTCTTGATAGTTAAGGAAGCGGAAAATCAATATGCGAGGCGGAGAGCCGGCAGGAGGCATGGCCCTTAATGCACGATGAGCCCACTCTATCGTATAGCTGTCCCAAAAGGTGTGGGGCCCGCAATCCGATGGAGGAACTTCTGAATAAACGCGATTACGTCGTGGCCCTCTTCCTTTTCAGGGAGACCAACAATTATCATGTTATTACGCCTGCTTCTTCCCTCCAGGTCCTCTATCTTCATCTCCATTTTATTAAGTTTTTGCCTTAGTTGAATTAGCTCAGGCTCTTGTTTCTCCATCCATTTTTCTAGTGAGGCGACCCTGACTTCCGTGTCTCCCGTGCGGCGAGATAGATCCTCCAACGCCTGTGCCACCGCCTTCAGTTCTTCAGTCACTGAGCACAGCTCGGAGCGGAAAGGTTTGAACTCAGCTAAAAATTAGCTGGCGTCAGGGGCTCCTTGTCTGAGGTTGCGCTTTTCAGTTTCTGGTCCTCCTGCCTGCGGAGGGTTCTGGCTTTCTTTGGCAGAGGCCTTGGCGAGGGGCGCTTGGAAGTGTTTTCAAGAGGGTTTCTCATCTCTGCATCCATCGGCTCTGGAAAATCTCGCAGGGTGCTCTAACAGTGTTCAGGCACACAATTTGGTGATTGCAGTTGGTATAAATCCTTCTTAGCTTGGTAAAATAGGCTCGTAATGGAGCGGAAGGCTGGAGCAAACACAATCAGGCAGCCACCATGAAACCTGCACCACGTGACCGTCTCGTACGGTTTCTGATGCAAGCCCTGCACCATCTTTGTTGCTCTTCTCTGCACCGTCTCCAGCCTATCTATGTCCTTCCTGAGGTAGGGACTCCAGAACTGGACACAGTACTCCAGGTGAGGCCTTATCAGGGACTGATACAGGGGCATGATTACTTCATGCTTTCTGCTCGTGATGCCCCTCCCTATGCATCCCAGGATGCCACTAGCTTTTAGTGCTGCCTTTTCACATTGCTTACTGACCTTGAGGTCATCTAATATGACCACTCCCAGGTCTCGCGCCTGCTTAGTAGCCCCCAGCTGCTCTTCTCCCATTAAGTACAGTTTCCCCTGGATTACGTTTTCCCAGGTGCACGACCTTGCATTTTTTGGCATTGAATTTCAATTGCCAGGTCCTGGACCACTCCTGCAGTTTTCAGAGATCAGCTTCATGCTATTTATTTATTTACTGAAATGTTTCCCCAGGAAGGCACACTGAACAACAAGTCGCTCATCTCCCGGTGTGACCTGGAGGTAGGGGTACAACTGAGACATTAAACATTCAAGTTACAAGATCAATTGAGACATTAAACATTCAAGTTACAAGATCAACATGTAACCCCCCTACAAATTGGGGTTCACGAAAAGTCTTTCTCAAGCTTGCCTAAATGCTCACTGCCAGGCTGGTGTCCTGCATTTTAGCAGTTTAAATGTCATTGCCAGACAGTGCCCATATAGCCTCTGTGTGCTGTCTCTTTAAGAGCTCCCTGGATTGCAGTCATAAGTAATCTGAGAAGGCGCTCTATTGAAAGATGTAACTATTTGCTGAAAATCATTTAGAGTGATAATGATAATGTAGTTTGTCTAACCTGCCTTCTTTGCAGCAAGGACTGTTTTGTTTATCTCCAATGTCTTGGTCCTGGACTGCAAATTGGACCAATCAGTTCTGGTGGGACCTAAAGTGGATCTGGACTACAGGAGCTGTCTGGAGTCAAAATCTGTAGGAATTGTAGTTTGGGGCTTTTGGCGCATTTGTGCACCTGAAGGGGGAGCCTTTGCTGTGATTGACAGATCAGCCAACCAAACCTTTTGGATTCTGGGGAAAGTCCCTGGCTTGCTGGCAGTTGAGCCAGATCTAAGTTGGGAGCTGAAGAAGCAACATGCTTGAGACAGTCAAGCAGCGGTCTGAGTAGTTTCACGCAGGAGAACTGTGGAAAGACCTGAGTTGTGGCCTGCATGTCTGCCAGCTGCCCCTGAGAGGGAGAGAAGATAATTATTTTGGACTAAATCCAAGTTTGTGAGAACAAAGTAAGCCACTGATTTTTTTTTACCAGGCTCATACCTGAAGACCACTGAAGATTTTGCTGAATGCGATCGGCCTGTCAGGATTTCTTGCTGCTTTTGAATCCCCAGTTTGTGCAGAGACTTTGCGATCGTGACCAGAGAGCGGTTTGCCTGCTACAGTAGAATTTCCTTACATGTAAATGTGATGTGTATTGAAAGTGGGTCATGATTTGGTTCCCCACTGTGTGAACTGTGTTCTGCTTGCTAGTACCGTGGAATCCTTTACATGTAAATGTGCTGTGTATTGAAAGTGGGTCGTGATTTGGTTCCCCACTGTGTGAACTGTGTTCTGCTTGCTGGAAACTTTATCCAGCCTAATCGGACTGAATCCATGTTCATCTCCATTCGGCCTGGGCCATGCCATACTGGCCCTACCAGACTACCACACTGCACAGAGAAAGCCACCGACGAGAGACCTGCCTAGGGATCAGCTCCCTGCTCCACACTTGAACAGGAATGGCGCCTCAGCGAATCGTGTGGGCCCTGCTTCTCCTGGCACTCCAGATTAACCACCTGCTGTCTCGATTTTCGTCCAGCCTGTGTCCAGTCTTGGGTATCATGAATAATTATCAGGGTATCTCCCTGCAACAACAGCCTAATCTAAAAGTATGTCATCTGATTGTCTTGTTTTCTTTTCACAAACTGAGCCCTCCGGCTCCAGATTACAAATAGTGTATGTTGTGCATGTTGTTTTTTTCTTCCATCACAGGGCCCCAACCAGCTGCAACGTTCCTGGCTAGCCCACCATTCTCCATCTGAGTACCCAGAGTGTGTGACTGTTTATGGACCCTGAAGTGTATGTATAACTGTTTGATTGATACAGCCTTTAAGCAAATTAACCTGATTATGTCCCTCCCTTGTTCAAGTCACTGGTGTAACCCCCCTACAAATGGGGGTTCCTAAAAAGTCTTCCTTGTCCTTGCCTAAATGCTCACTGCCAGGCTGGTGTCCTGTGTTTTAGCAGTTTAAATCTGATTACCAGAGCTTGTATAGCCTCTGTGTACTGTCTTTTTAAGAGCTGCTTGATGGCAGCATAAGTAATCTGAGATGGAGCTCTGTTGAAAGATGTAACTATTTGCTGAAAACCATTTAGAATGATAATGATAATGTAGTTTGTCTAATCTGCTTTCTTTGTAGCAAGGACTGTTTTGTTTGTCTCCACTATCTTGGTCCTGGACTGCATATTGGACCAATCAGTTCTGGTGGGACCTAAAGTGTAGCCGGACTACAGGAGTTGTCTGAATTCAAAATCTATAGGAACTGTGGTTTGAGTTTTTGTGCCTTTTTTGCAACTGAAGGGGGAGCTCTTGCTTTGACTGACAGCCAAATCAGTCAACCAGATCTTTTGGATCTTGGGGAAGTCCCAGGCTACTTGCAGTTTTCAGTTTAGTTCTGAGCTGGAAGCTCAAGAAGAAGGAGCTAAAGTAATTTGGGGCAGAAATCCTGAGTGAATTCGCATGGGAAAACTGTGAAAGGGCTGAGTTTTTGGCTGCATGTCTGCTGCTGTTCCATGAGAAGGAGAGAAGAGAATTATTTTGGGCTAAATCCAAGATTGTGTGACTAAAGTAAGCTACTAATGGGCCAGGCTCAACCTGAAGAAGACCAGCTACCACTAAGCTCCCGGTGTGTGCAGAGACTTTGCGATTGTGACCGGGGAGCGCTTTGCCTGGTACAGTAGAATTCCCGTACATGTAAATGTGTATGAGATGCTAGTCTGTTGTGAGTTAGTCCCCCACTGTGTGAACTGTGTTCTGCTTGCTGGAAGCTGTATCCAACCCAAAACGGACTGCATCCGAACTTGTCTCCATCCGGTCTGGGCTTTGCCAGACTGGCCCAGCCGGACTACCCACTGCACAGAGAAGCCATCGACAAGAGACCTGCCTGGGGATCAGCCCCCCTGCTTCATGCTTGAACAGGAACAATGCCTCTGTGACTTGTGTGGACCCTGCTTCTCCTGGCATTCCAGATCAACCACTTGCGGTCTTGATTTTCATCCAGCCTGTGTCCAGTCTTGGGTATCATGAGTAAATACCAGGGTAGCTCCCTGCACCAACAGCTTAATCTGAGTGTGTCATCTGATTGTCTTGTTGTTTCATTTCCTTTACAAATTGAGCCCTTTGGCTCCAGATTACAAATATTGTGTACTGTGCATGTTGTGTTTTCCATCACATGGCCCCAACCAGCTGCAACCCCGGGCAACTGTCCTGGCTAGCCCATCTCTTCTCCACCTGGGTACCCAGAGGTGGACTGTGTGGGGAGACTCAAAACGCATGCATAACTGCTTGATTGATATAACCTTTAAGCTAATTAACCTGATTTTGCCCCTCCCTTGTTCAAGTCCCCTGAATAAATCAGATTTAACTTTTTCTGCACGTAATCTGACTGTGGTTCCAGTTTGTGCTCAAAGTACTGTACTGTTGCTATTTGCTGTGCTTAACATTGTTTTACAGGGGGTCCCCAGGGTCAAGCCAGAGGAACCAGCCCTGGTGGTAAGTGCAAACAGTGTGGGTACCTGTGTGGCATACTGGGGTATTGTGAAAGTGATTATTGTGCAGTGTTCAGGCCACTAGAGAGGAAAGAGGGGGGTTACAGTATCCCGGAGGGCTGTGCCCAGGTTAGCTTGACCACTACCAACCCCGACCTCTGGGTGGAGGCACCCGTTTCAGAACTCAGGTCCCTTAACCTGCTACTAGCCAAGCAGGCACGGGTAGTAGCCCTTGGGATAGCGCCACCTAGGGGTTACACTTAAATAAATAAGATCTAACTCTTTTTTGCATTTACCTTGACTGTGGTTCCAGTTTGTGCAAGAGTCCTGTTCTGCTGTTATTTGCTGTGTATAACCTTGTTTTACAGGGGGTCCCCAGGGCCGAGCCAGAGGAAAGCCCTGGTGGTAAGTGCAAACAGTCTGGGTACTTGTGTGGTGTATCAGGGGTATTGTGAACGTAATTATTGTGCAGTGTTTAGGCCACTAGCAGGGAAAGAGGGGGGTTACAGTGTCCTGGAGGGCTGTGCCCTGGTTAGCTTGACCACCACCAACCCTGACCTCTGGGTGGAGGCACCCGTTACAGAACCTAGGCCCCTTAACCTGCTACTAGCCAAGCAGGCAGGGGTAGTGGCCCTTGGGATAGCTCCACCTAGGGATTACATCTTGGAGGCTCACCGCTGGGATTATGTGCCTCTAGTGGCCAAAAATTACAAATTATTGTTAAAGATTAATGGCTACCCCAGTAGAAATGGCCATACACCAGTTGGTGGGGTGGTGTACTTGGCAGGAGATCGACCCCCAAAATGCTCTGCTTACACTGGATATTCCCCTGGGTACCGGTAACGACACTGTAGAGAGAGTACTGTCCAAAGTTGAATGTTTAAAAAACCCAGTGGTGGTGGGTCGACAGACTGATTTGATCACCCAAACGTTCACTGACTTAGTAGAGTGTAGTGACCTTGTGGACAGCTCTAAAGTCCCACAGACTGTTGCCCCAGAAGGGGTTCCAGCTGCCTGGAGAGTGCACTAACAAAAGACAGTAAAGACCCCAGGGAGGATGAGCTCCCACCATTATCTGAGACTTTTGAGGAGAAATTTGCTAAGTTGTTGCTGGAGGAAGGGAAAACCGTAGAGGACTGTAAGAAACTATTCCTGCCACCTGGGGGTGTTCCTTCCCCAACACCCCCTCCCACATCAGCACTTGCTACTGCCCCGCCATCTGTGCCCGTGCCAATGCTGGACCCTATATCTGTACCTGCCATCAGTCACGACTCCTACTGAAGGCTGAGAATCTTCTCGGGCACCCTCCCAACCCCCCGGGGTGGGCTGAGAGACCTGGATAGACCATCTTGCCCCTTGGTACCCAAGTGGGTATGGGAGGCTGAGAAGTGGAAAGAATCATTGAAAGTTTAAGGGGCCCCGCCCTTCAAGTCATTACATTTTTTGAGGTCCACGAACCCTGATGCATCTGCTCAGAAGTACCTATCTGTACTTGAAGGCAATTTTGGGAGCACTGAGTCAGAGGATACTTTGATGTGGAAATTGCAAGGTACCAAGCAATGGAAGGGGGAAAGTTTGTCTGCGTATGTTACTTGCCTAGAAAGAACTCTGCAGAAAGCTTACCGGCAAGGTGGGGTAGCCGCCAGTGATTTGAACCATGTGAGATTGGGGCACATAGTGCAACATACCAAGCATTCTAAACTGCAGATCATCCAGTTAAGGCTCCAGGATAGGAGAGGTAGCCCATCTGACTACTGTGACTTGATGAAAGAACTCCTGGAGGTAGAAGGTGAAGAGGGAGATTGTAATTATGGGGTGAGTGCAATCCAAGTGATCATGACACAGGAAGGTCCTTCCGAAATGGAGACCACTAAGAGTGTCCTGCCGTGTGCTAAACGGTGGGGGGAGGAGTTGCTGAAGGAAGTCAGAAAAGCACAACCGGGTGTGTTTTCTGAGGTATCCCCTGCTGACAGAGACCCTGGTCCCTGTCAGAATGTGACTGTTATGGGTTGGGGGTGCTCTCTCAGGCATCCTGTACTTGGGGGTGGCTTCTCGGCTGAGCTCAAGGAATTGACTGCCACCCTAAAGGAACTTTTGAGACATGGTACACTACCCGCAGAAGTCAGACCACAATCTCCCATCGATGCTCCAGCATCCCCTGCTTTGTTTTCCCCAAGGATGCCTCGAGAGTGTGCCATTTGTCACAATTGCGGCAAGGATGGCCATATGAAGAGGGAATATCAGTCTCAGAAGGACTTAGAGACAGTGGCGTACCAGCTTCAAGGAGAGCTTCAGAAAACAAGTCAGTGGTCAAGGGGTGCATGAAACGATCGCAGTAAAAGCTTCAGCCATCCTAACTCAAACCCCTCTGTGGCTAAATCGTCTATCCAGGCCCCTGCTGTTGTCCCTCCAGACTGGCCCAAGATAGTGGGCCCTTTAATGGAGACTAATGTGGCTGTGAATGGTATTCCTTCTCGGGCTGTGCTTGACAGTGGGTTGTAAGTGACCATTGTGTTTCAGGACTAGTATGACAAACACTTATCTGATGTGCCCTTACAGTCCCTGGAAGGCCTACATGTGTGTGGGCTGAGCGACACATCTTATCCATATCTAGGATATGCCCACCTCTGGTTGTCTTTTCCTGTAACTGTCACTGACATAGAGGAGCAAGTAGACACACTGGCCCTAGTGTGTCCCCCCCACCGGACTGTATGATAGGGTTCCCCTGTTAATTGGAACAAACGCCCATATGTTTGGGAGACTGGCACAACTCTGTCACAAGAAACAAGGACGACGGACTGGGAGGGCCCTGAGAATTCCTTCTCTGATCAAGAGGGCCTATGATTTGCAACAGAAACCCGAGGAAGTAGACCAGGATAAACCGGTGGGGACTGTGTGGAAGAAGGATCCCGATTCAATGGTACTGGCCCCCAACGCCCGGTGTACCATTCAAGGGGAGGTCTGCCTCCGGAAAGTTGTCAAGAACAAAATACTGATGTTGGATGCGCCAGGCAATGGAAAATTGCCAGAAGGATTATTGGTCAAGCCCAGCATCTTGCCTGCTCATGCCCATGCCTATGCATGACGAGTGATGGTCCAGATTCACAATGTGTCAGATTGGGAGATCCAGGTAAACAGAGGGTGCACCTAGCTACAGTACACTGTGCAGACACTGCAGTATTGTCCAGCAACAAGCACCCTGGCAAGAAGGAGAGAGTGACCCCAGACTTGCTTGACGTTAGTGACTCCCCATTGCCAGCTGAATGGAAGGCTAGAATTAGCAAAAGACTTGCCCAGAGAGACCAAGTGTTTTCAATGAAGGAATGGGATGTGGTATGTGCCCAGGGTGCGGAACATCACATACGCCTGCATGATGAATGGCCATTTCAAGAGAGGTCCAGACACCTAGCCCCAGCAGACATAGATGATGTGAGAGGACACCTGCAAATGCTCACTGCTGGCATGATACAAGAATCCAGGAGCCCATACACCTCTCCCATTGTGGTTGTGCATAAGAAGAATGGGTCTGTGAGGATGTGTGGTGATTATTGCACCTTGAACCGGTGGACCATCCCAGACCAACACATTATGCCTCGTAAACAAGATGCCCTGGACTGCTTGAATGGGAGCAAATGGTTCTCGGTGTTGGATCTTCACAGCAGATACTACCAGATCCCGTTGGCCCCGGAAGACCATGAAAAAACAGCCTTCATCTGTCCACTGGGGTTCCACAAATTTCTGAGGATGCCACAGGGGATATCGGGCGCCCTGGCTACCATTCAGCGACTGATGGAACGTGCAGTGGGAGAAATGAATTTGCTGGAATGCCTGGTGTACTTGGACAATGTCATTGTGTTTGGGAGCACCTTAGAGGAGTGGTATACCATTGCTGCAGTGACTCCCAGATCGCGAAGACCACCACAGCGACAGGAATATGGCAAAATCCGCTTGTCGCTGTGGTGGCCTGTATGGCGATTGGTACTGCCTCGCTGGGTGTTTGCCCCCCTGTCCAACTCCGGCTCAAGTTAGAATCCTAGAGACCGGGGGGTGTGGGGGGGCACAGCCCCTCGATGGATACACGGAGGCATCCCCGACACTGCAATGCCGACAGTCAGCACAGCGGCTGTCGCTGTCAGGGATGTCTCCATTAAGTCTGTAGCTGCAGCATGGGTAGACGTAGAGGAGCATGAGAACTGACTGTTTAAAGTCCTAGATCAACTGAAAGACTTTGGCCTCAAGCCGTCCATTGACAAGTGCCAGTTTTTTTCAAACCTCCGTGAAGTATGTGGGGCACATAGCATCTACAAACTGGATAGATACTGATCCCAGTAAGGCTGAAGCACTGACTACTTGGCCCCAGCCCCACAATTTGAAAGAACTACAATGTTTCCTGGGGTTCTGTGGCTACTATTGCAGGTTCATAAAAGACTATTCCAAGGTGATTCACCTACTTTTGAACCTTACCTAGGGTTACCCTCCTACCAATCGTAAATACAAAAAAGGGGCCGTTAAAGAACCAGAAAAAGTATACTTCCACCCAGATGAACTCTTCGGGCCCCGCTAGATGCGCAACTGTGAAGCAGCCTTCCATGAGATGATGTACCAGCTCACCCACGCCCCAATCCTCACCTGTGCTGATCCCACCAAACCCTATGTGCTGCATATGGACAGTAGTCTGCTGGGTCTAGGAGCAGTGCTGTATCAAGACCTGAGGATGGCCTGCGACCAGTAGCTTTCACCAGTAGGAGCTTGACCCCATCTGCATGAAACTACCCTGTGCATAAAATTGGAGTTCCTTGTGCTAAAATGGGCCATCATTGACCAGTTTCATGACTACCTCTATGGCGCAAAGGTATTGGTGAAGACTGACAATAACCCGTTGACCTATGTACAGACTTCAGCTAAGTTAGACGCCACTGGACACCAGTGGCTTTCTGCATTATCAACCTACGAATATGCTGTTGAATACAGACCGGGCCTGAATCATATTGATGCTGACACCCTATCATGAAGGTCAGCTTCCAAGAGTGATTGGGTCAGGCTGTCTGAACCTGACATTCGAGCATTGTGCCAAAAGTTTGATAGAGATGAACAGATGTCTCCGGACACAGTGGACTGTTTCGTAGATTGCTTGGGTCCTTGTGACACCTGCATATCAGCTGCTTATTACCACTTCTCTGCTCTAGATATTAGTGCACTACCTCAGTTTGACAATGACAGCATTCAATGGGCTCAATCACAAGATCCAATGATTCAGCCAGCATTTGATGCCCTGAGTGCGGGGAAAGATGTGTCTAAGTTACATTCCACTGACTTGCGAACTGCTTTATTGTTTTAAGAAGGCCCCAGATTGAAGTTGCTCAATCAGTTGTTGTATAGAGAGACAGTAGGATCATAGTGGTAAAGTAGACAAGCAACAATTGGTCCTGCCCATGGCCTTTAAAGATTTGGTACTGAGGTCCCTCCACAATCACAAGAGGCACCTTGGTATTGACAGAACCCTTGACCTGGTATGATCTCACTTCTACTAGCCCTAAATGGGGGCCGATGTTGAGCACCATGTAAAGACTTGTAGTCACTGCCTGCAAAGAAAAGCCCTGCCTCAGAGGGCTGCCCCCCTTGTTAATATTACTACCAGCACCCCCATGGAACTAGTCTGCATGGACTTCTTGTGTTTTGAACCTGATCAGCAGAACACTGGCAATGTGTTAGTGGTTATGGGTCATTTCACACGGTGTGCACAAGCTTTTCCCACCAAGGATCAAAAGGCATCTACCATGGCCAGGGTGCTAGTGGGAAATTTCTCCATCCACTATGCTGCTGCCCAGCAGATCCACTCTGACCAGTGCAGAGACTTTGAGAGCAGACTAATCAAAGAAATGCTCTCTTTATGGGGGGTGCAAAAGTCAAGAACCACCCCTATCACCTGCAGAGAGACCCTCAACTAGAATGTTTTAACCACACCCTTCTAGACATGCTGGACACCCTCCACCCAAAAGACAAGCATAAATGGAGCCAGCAGATTAGCACCTTGGTACATGCATACAATTGCACGAAAAATTATGCTACTGGGTTCTCCCCCTACTGCCTCATGTTTGGGAGAGAGGCCTGGCTGCCAGCTGATGTTTTTGGGGTCTCTCCAGATGGGGTCTGAGATGAAAACTACTTGCAATATGTACAAAAACTGAAAGCTTAATTGAACCATACCTATCAACTGGCCCAGACAATGGCTGCCAAGAGAAATCTAGCCAACAAAGAGAGGCATGATAAAAAAGTAAAGGCTCAAGAGCTTCGACCTGGAGACCGTGTATTATTACACAATTTGGGACTGCATGGTAAACACAAAATTGCTGATTGGTGGCACCATCTTCCCCATGTAGTAGCTGGAAAGTCGGATGAGTTACCTGTGTATAAGGTGTGCCCAGAGAACAACTCCAAAGAATGTCAAGACCATGCACTGTAACTACTTGCTACCTATCGGCCAAGTCATGATTGAGGCTGAACCCCCAGAAACTGAGCCACCTGGGCTGGTGACTCATGCTGCTGCAAGAAAGAGACAGAGTCAACCTACCCCAGTGGTCACAGATTTAAGATTTCCTCTGCAGCAGGCCCAGAATGATAGTGACTGTCAGTCCACTTCTGACGAAAGTGAATATGACCATGCCTGTTACCCCTCTTATTTTATTTATTTAGTTTTTGTTGACTGGTTAAGTGCACTAGACAAATCCTGCCTATTTTCAGGCATGACCCGGAGGAGGGAGATACGAATGACTGCCAACTGACCTAGAACCAGATTAAGCTTGATGGTGGTATTTTTATTGAAGGTTGGAAATTTGGCCAGGGCACTGTGGAAATTCCCTTGCTGTTTTCGAGAAGTGCCATGGGATCTTTAACATCCACCTGAACTACCACCAGAACAGGCAGATGGGACCTTGGTTTAATGTCTCATCCGAAAGAAGGCACCTCAGGAGTGCAGCACCCCCCTCATGCTGCTCTACAGTGTCAGTATTGGGATATTAACCCAAGTGCCTGGTGTGGGGATAGAACCCACAGCCTTCTGATCTCCTAGCCTCAGAAGTGAGTGTGCTACCTGCTGAGCCACTGACACTGCACTGAATTGAGTCAGTTGTTTCGTGGTAACCCCCTGATAAATTGTGGGGATGAAGCTGGGCCTTCTGAACTGCCTTACTCCCCAGCTTCGTCCTTGGAGCCAATGCTCCCAAAAAGTGAAGTGTAAAGTATCACTTCTGAAGAGGTTGAGTCTCTGTGTATTGTGGAACTGTATGATTTGCCTGAAGAAGGGGCTGAGGGTTTGAGTCTTTCTGGTGACATACCCGAACTTGAAGAACACTATGAGAGTGCTGACCACCTCCTTTTAGTGCCTTAAAGCTTGAGTGTGCCTTCGCCTTCACCAAATGAGTCAAGTGTAGAAACAGAGCCTGCTGAGCAAGGAGCTGACAGTGCCCCAAGTCTGGATGTTCCCATCCAGGCAGAGGCACCCTTCACAAGTGACGAGAGTCCCCAGACCAGTGCTGAGAGTACAGAGACTGTAGTTGTCACCCTCAGAAAGACTGGCCGAGCTATCAAGCCAGTAGTATGCCTCAGTTATGATTCTCCAGGGAGGCCAGTGGATTTACCTCTTAATGTGGTGCACAAAGGTATTAAGTCTCATCAAGCTCACTGCCCAAATTGAGCTTGACAGCCAATTCCAGGTTACTTGTCTTTCCCTCTCACCATGGTGCACCTGCCTCTTCTAGCCCCAAGTTAGCTGATACGGAAGGGCCACCTCTTGCATTGTTTAAGGTACAAAAAGTTATTACCTGATTCAGTATAGTAATGTTCAATTTACCTGTGTGAAATATGCCTAATGTACTGTCAGAATGAACAAAGTATTGGGAAATGTAGTGAATATGTATAGTAAAGTAATAAGTTTATGTTAACTGATGCATAATGGTACAGACTTGACGTGGACGCCAAGTTTTCTCCAGTCAAGGAAGGGTGTAACCCCCCCTACAAATGAGGGGTTCCCAAAAAGTCTTCCTCGAGCTTGCCTAAATGCTCACTGCCAGGCTGGTGTATTGCGTTTTAGCAGTTTAAATGTCATTGCCAGACAGTGCATGTATAGCATCTGTGTACTGTCTCTTTAAGAGCTGCCTGGATTGCAGTCATAAGTAATCTGAGAGGGTGTTCTGTTGAAAGATGTAACTATTTGCTAATATATGATAATGTAGTTTGTCTATCCTGCCTTCTTTACAGCAAGGACTGTTTTGTTTATCTCCACTATCTTGGTCCTGGACTATGAATTGGACCAATCAGTTCTGGTGGAACCTAAAATGGATCTGGACTACAGGAGCTGTCTGGAGTCAAAATCTGTAGGAATTGTCGTTTGGGGCTCTTGGTGCATTTTTGCACCTGAAGGGGGAGCCTTTGTTGTGACTGACAGACAGATCAGCCAACCAAACCTTTTGGATTCTGAGGAAAGTCCCTGGCTTGCTGGCAGTTGAATCAGATCCAAGTTGGGAGCTGAAGAAGCAACATGCTTGAGACAGTCAAGCAGCCATCTGAGTAGTTTTGCATGGGAGAACTGTGGAAAAGCCTGAGTTATGGCCTGCATGTCTGCCTGCTGCTCTGAGAGGGAGAGAAGATAATTATTTCAGACTAAATCCAAGTTTGTGAGAACGAAGTAAGCCATTGATTTTTTACCAGGCTCATACCTGAAGACCACCAAAGATTTTGCTGAATGCGATCGACCTGTCAGAATTTCCAGCTGCTTTTGAATCCCCAGTTTGTGCAGAGACTTTGCGATCATGACCAGAGAGCAGTTTGCCTGCTACAGTAGAATTTCCTTACATGTAAATGTGCTGTGTATTGAAAGTGGGTCGTGATTTGATTCCCCATTGTGTGAACTGTGTTCTGCTTGCTGGAAGCTTTATCCAGCCTAACTGGACTGAATCTACATTCATCTCCATTCGGCCTGGGCCATGCCATGCTGGCCCTGCCAGACTACCATACTGCACAGAGAAAGCCACCGACGAGAGACCTGCCTAGGGATCAGCCCCCTGCTCCACGCTTGAACAGGAATGACACTCGGCGAATCGTGTGGGCCCTGCTTCTCCTGGCACTCCAGATTAACCACCTGCTGTCTCGATTTTCATCCAGCCTGTGTCTAGTCTTGGGTATCATGAGTAATCATTAGGGTAGCTCCCTGCAACAACAGCCTAATCTAAAAGTGTGTCATCTGATTGTCTTCTTGTTTTCTTTTCACTAACTGAGCCCTCCGGCTCCAGATTACAAATAGTGTATGTTGTGCATGTTGCTTTTTTCTTCCATCACAGGGCCCCAACCAGCTGCAACATTCCTGGCTAGCCCACCATTCTCCATCTGGGTACCCAGTGTGTATGACTGTTTATGGACCCTGAAGTGCATGCATAACTTTTTGATTGATACAGCCTTTAAGCAAATTAACCTGATTACGCCCCTCCCTTGTTCAAGTCCCTTAAATAAATCAGATCTAACTCTTTTTTGCATTTACCTCAACTGTGTTTCCAGTTTGTGCAAGAGTACTGTACTGCTGTTATTTGCTGTATATAACCTTGCTTAACAGGGGGTCCCCAGAGCCAAGCCAGACGAAAGCCCTGGTGGTGAGTGCAAACAGTGTGGGTACTTATGTGGTTTATCAGGGCTATTGTGAACGTAATTATTGTGCAGTGTTCAGGCCACTAGCAGGGAAAGAGGAGGGGTTACAGTGTCCCAGAGGGCTGTGCCCTGGTTAGGTTGACCACCACCAACCCTGACTTCCTGGTGGAGGCACCCGTTACAGAACCTAGGCCCCTTAACCTGCTACTATCCAAGCAGGCAGGTGTAGTAACCCTTGGGATAGTGTCACCTAGGGATTACAAACATTAACATTCAGTTGTGAGGCAGGTGGTACAAACAGTGTTACAACAGTATTGTGCATAACATGTAGAAAGAGTGGACAATAATAAGTGCCAGATTAATAAGTAAGCAAGTGCTTACGTGACAGAAAAGGGGGAAGGAGAGGGAGGGGTGAGGTGGGGCAAGAGTCATGTCCCTGGAGACCCCTTCAGGATACAAGGAACCCTGCAAGGGGATTGGGGGACCAGAGAGAGAGATGTTATGCTGTTCCTATGGTGTGTGCACCCTGTTGCCGATTTTGGTGTCATCTGCAAAGAGGCACACCTTTCCCTTTAGTCCATCCACAATGTCGCTGATGAATATGTTGAAGAGGATTGGTCCCAGAACCAAGCCCTGTGGGACCCCACTAGTCACCCTCCCCTATTCTGACAGTGCCATTCACTAATATTCTCTGAGTTCTCCCACGTAACCAGTTTCTGACCCAGTTCATTACCTTGGGCCTGACTCCCATGTTTTCCAGTTTTTTGACTAGTCTCCTGTGCAGAACGGAGTCAAAAGCTTTTCTGAAGTCCAGGTAAACCAAATAGACTGCCCCACCCTGATCCACTGTTTTGGTGACCCAACTGAAAAAATCTACCAGGTTTGTTTCACAGGACCTCCCTGCCATGAAACCGTGCTGATTTTTGTTGAACTGATCAGTTTGCTCCAAAAAAGTTATGATTCTTTCCTTCAGCAGGGACCCCATCAGTTTTCCTACCACTGACGTTAGACTAACTGGACGGTAGTTACCTGGCTGTTCCTTGCTTCCACTCTTTTAGAGTGGTACTACTGTTGCTCTCCTCCAATCCACTGGCATCTCCCCGCTCCTCAATGATTTGTTGAAGAGCACTGCTAAGGGGGCTGCCAGTTCTCTCCTAAGTTCTTTAAGTATTCTTGGATGTATACCATCTGGCCCCATAGCTTTATTTACCTTTAACTTGCCTGTTTCCTCTAGGACCTTTTCCTCTGTGAAGGGACTCGCATCTATTCCTTCAACTGGACACTTCTTTATGCCTATTCTTGGTCCATTTCCTCTGCTTCCTGTGTGAAGACTGAGCAGAAGTACTCACCGAGTGTCTCTGCCTTCTTCCTGTCTTGGTCTGTGGGTTGTCCATCATTTTTTGTGATTCTAGCAATTCCCCTTTGGTCTTCCTTTTTCTCACATGTACCTGTAGAAAATTTTGTTACCCTTTTTATTTTCGCTTGCACGCATGCGCAAGGAACGTCTTGAGAGAATGGGACACTTTGGAGGTGTGCCTCTCCTGTGCAATCCCCTGCTCCGTTGAGCAGGCGTGGTGGTTCTGCACCAATCGACGCGGTGCTGTGTATGACAGCGGTGGTCTTCTCTTCAAAGAAAACCACCGCTGTGTGCTTCTGATCGTCCACGCCCCCAAATCTTTGGTGCCCGCGTAGGCCCACCCCAGTGTGGCAAACATCCTGTCGTCTGCCAGCGGGGTGCCCAATCCCGTCGGCTCCAAGGCCCCCAGCCATCCTTCTGCCAGCTGGGAGCCCACCCCAGTGGAAAATGTCCCGTTTGTCCACCGACGGGGTGCCCAATCCCGTTCGGCTCCACGGCCCCTCAGCCATCCTTCTGCCACACTGGGAGCCCACCCCAGCGTGGCAAATGTCCGATCATCTGCCGGCAGGGTGCCCAATCCCGTGCCGGCGCTCCATGGCCCCCTCGTCATCCTTCTGCACGCTGGGAGCCCACCCCAGCGTGGCAAACGCTCCCGCGCCGTCAATTGTAGAAAAAACTGTAAATTAAAACCGTCCCACGCAGTCTCCCCGCCCCTCCCACAACCCGCACCCACCTACTGCGCACCCTGCCTCCCCACACCCCCCTCACCCCATACTTACCTCCAGAGCTTGGTGCAACGATCATCGCTGGACGGGAACACGTCTGCACTCTTCAAAGCCGACCGCGAACTGAGGAAATGCCGGTAAGCTGTATAATGGGCTAGATGGGTTTTTTCAACTTTGTTGCATATCTTAGGCATTTTTTGGAATTTTTGAACCAAATTTTCAACATGGGGTTTTTGGGACCCCTTCTTGTGAATTCTGTCACTGTCATGGCGTTATTCGGGCCCGAAGGGTGATTTCGCAGTCACTGTGTGAAATCACCTTTTGGGCCTGATTAACAAAGTAACAGTGCCAGCGTTCATAAGGTGGGCTCTCAAAAAGCCTATTTTGAAAATTTGGTGGAAAAATTCCTAAAAATGACTGTTTTATGAGTGTGTGTTGTGCAGTTCCTACGCAGGCTCATAAGTTCACGAATTTTCAGTATTTTCACTCCAGATTTTCAACAATGCCATTTTACCACACCTCCTTATGAGCAGTATAGCTGTCATTTTTCACATCCTGCCTAAAACGTGTTTCCGCCCATGTAGCGTTCAATGGCACAGTCGGTGTGTGAAATCAATGTATGGGACACATTAAGAAAATCACAGTGACACTGTTCATTAGCAGAGGTCTTAAAATGGCTATGTTGAAAATTTGGTGAAAAAATTCCTAAAAATGACTGTTTCTGACGTCGTTACTGGTTCCTCACATACTTGTGCGTAGAGTTCTAATTTTCAATATTTCCACTCAGATTTTCAACATTGCCATTTTACCACACTTCCTTATGAGCAGTACAGCTGTCATTTTCACATCCTGCCTAAACGTGTTTCCGCCTCATGTAAGCTACAATGGCGCAGTCGGTGTGCTAAAATCAATGTATGGGACACATTAAGAAAATCACAGTGACACTGTTCTTGAGCAGAGGTCTTAAAATGGCTATGTTGAAAATTTGGTGAAAAATTCCTAAAATGACTGTTTTACCGATGCGCATGTTCGCAATTCCTACACACACTGAAGTTCGCGAATTTCAATATTTGCACTCCA
This sequence comes from Neoceratodus forsteri, assembly GCA_016271365.2. Classification (NCBI taxonomy): domain Eukaryota; kingdom Metazoa; phylum Chordata; order Ceratodontiformes; family Ceratodontidae; genus Neoceratodus; species Neoceratodus forsteri. Next base: position 143,242,496 of record CM057457.1, on the reverse strand, counting down.
ATGACTTCCAAATACCTAAACAGCACATAGAAGCAAGCAACATTCGGAACTGACAAATGCTTGTACTTCTTTGTCACTGATTTTTTTAGCCATGTCCAAGTGCCAAATGCCACTGCAAAAACCTGCAAGCGAAAGTTCGGCATTGACAAATGCTTGTTTACTTCTTGAGCTATCATAACCTCAGTCTGAACCTTTGTATTTTCTTATCACTTTTCCTGTCTCTTTCAGTTCTGTTTGTATTCTTTTTTGTCCGCCTTGTTCCCTGACTCCTTGTGCTATCTGAAGGCTATGCGCTTCCCTTTCACCATGGTTGCCACCTCCTTGGAAAACCGTAGTGGGTTTTTCCTCCTTTTGTTCTTACTAACCTGATGGGCACACTGTGATGTGACCATGGTTATTGCACCCTTCAACCTTGTCCAACATTCCTCAGCACTCCCTTCTGTTGTGTTACTAAGGTTGCCCCTCAGGCAGGCCTTCATTTTTGTGAAGTCTGCTCTCCTGAAGTCAAGGACCTTCAGTTTGGAGTGTGTGGAGTCTTCAGTCCTTTTTACCCTGAACCATACTGTGTTATGGTCACTGTTGCCCAGGTGGTTCCCTACTTCGATATCCAGAACCGTATCACTGTTTGTGAATATCGGATCTAGAATCGCGCTACCCCTTGTGGCCGATGTCACTAATTGACTTAGGCCTGCTTCCTCTAGTGTGACTAAAAATTCCCTGCTTTTTGTGATGCCACTATGTGGGTACTCCAATCTATATCTGGCTGATTGAAATCCCCCACCAGCATCATGTCCCCTTTGCCTGACATCTGGAGGATGGTTTTCAGGATTTCCTTATCCCTGACTTTTCTACAGTAAATGGGTAGCAATCTAAAAGAAAAAGAATCTTAGTACAAATGCAAGGCATTGGCAATAAAGCCAGGTTTCAAAGTAATACAAAATCACACATAACCCAATAACTGGGGGATTTATGCAAATCACCACAACAGACTATTTCACATGATGCTTTGTATTATTGATGTATGTGGGATTTGTATTTCTTTTGTAAAAGGGTGATCTTCTTCAGAATTTTTGTATGATTACCAGATGTAAGGCAACTGAATGGATCTTTCCAAATTCCAGTTGGCTTAGGGATAGGGGGTACCACTACCTTACACCATCAACTAGTCACTGTAGAAGTTTTCAGTTCTTCCTGTCTGTTCCTTGTACCCACAAACTGACTCCAACTCTGGCTCCAACTCTCAACTTCAAAAACACCAGCACAGCCCTCCTTACTCCATCTGGAGCAGCCACCTTCAATATTGAGAACTGCAGGAGAATTTATCCTTACAGTGATTCAAGGCACAATTGCTATAACTATGCTTAGACTGGGGGAAGGAAGGTGCATGCATTGTGGCCCAATGGAAGAGTGTCTCAAAGGTCTACTGTTACGGTGAGTAACTGTTCTGTCTTTATCGAGGATATCTCCTACATTAGGTGACACCTTTGGAATGATTCCAAGCAGTACTCAAGGTAACGAGGGAGGATGGCAATGTCTGCTATGCAATCAGGACAGAAGGCCTTGCAACGCAGAGGCCAAGCCAACACACCTATGAGAGATGATGTCTAGACTACAGTGCTTAGTGAAAGTATGCACAATGCTCCGTGTGGCAGCAGCACATAGGTCAGCTGCAGAAACCTTGTGAAAGCAAGTAACATAAGTGACCATACTACCTGTAGAGTGACCACGGATAGCACCAGGAAGTTCCTTACCAAACTTCCCGTAACAAAATTCAGTACAGTTAACCAGTCATTTGGACAGGCACTGTTAGACACAGTGGCACCTTCTTTCCCAGGATCGAATAAAACACAATGTTGAGAGAACTATCTGCAGTCCTTTATATTGTCAGGATACAAAAACAGTGTTCTATGTGCATCACGTGTATGAAGCAATGCCTTACCTGTGTTAGTATGCTCAGTATAGTACACAGGAAGGTATATGGTCTGATTCAGTGTAAAATCCGACACCACCTTAGGTAGAAAATGAGGACTGGTCCACAAAAACACACTGTTGTTATGGAAAATCAAATAAGGAGGCTCATGCATCAGAGCGTGAGGCCCAGAAATCCTATGTGCTGAAATCATGCTGATTAAAGGAGGTGGCTTCAGCAGGGAAAGCAGTGGACCCCAGAGGAGGAGGAAGTGAATCCTGGTGGGGGACTCCATCATAAGAGGGATCCAGCTAGGAACACAGAAGGGAGAGGACAGGGAGGTGAGGTGCCTACCAGGTGCCACGGCATGGAGAGATGGAAGGAAGATCCTGGGAATCACTGGGAAGGCAAGACGGGAGGGTGAGCTGGATGTCATTATCCACCTAGGTACTAATGACCTGGCAAATGGGGAGCCAAAGGAAGTTCAGGAAGAGTTTAGGAAATTGGGAGGGTCTCAAACAAGTAGCTACTTCTGTCACTTTCTCAGAAGTACTACTCAGAGAGGCAAGGAGAGCATAGAGTGCATGCACCAGGAACTTTAACTCATGGTTGAAGAACTGGTGCTGAGAGGAAGGTTTGGATTCATTGGTGACTGAGGACCCACCTGGAGGGATGGAGGTTTGTTCAAGCCTGACAGCCTGCATCCATCCTGGAGGGGAATCCAAGCACTCAATGATAAGTTTAAATGCTACATTGACGAGCTCTTAAACTAGCAAAGGGGGGTGGCAGGCCAGCAAGGAGGGTACCTACTTGCTCACCCCCCACAGCTAGCAGTGGAACCAGTAAACCAGAGGAGTGGCTATCTCTGCAAAGCAAAAGATGGAGATTAGTGCCCAAGAGGTGGATAGGCAGAAAAGGGGAAAAATTCAGCAGAAGGGCAGACAGCAAGGAGAACCAGGGATAAAGGACAACCAAGGAAGGGGCTGGAGTAGAACAGCGAAACAGTCTAAGGAGGTCAAATCATGGAAAGCCATGTGTGCAAATGCCAGGAGCCTTAGCAACAAGATGGAAGATCAGGAGGCTGTCATGTTGCAGTCAGACCTGGACATTGTGTCCATCACTGAAACCTGGTGTAATGATAACCACGACTGGGAGATGGCCATACCTAGCTACAACATATTCAGAAGAGACAGAGCAGGCAGGAAGGGAGGAGGAGTGGCACTGTATGTGAAAAATGACATAAGGGCCACAGAGATCCAGGAGGAATAAAATAGGGGAAGAGATACATGTGGGTTAAGCTGGAAAGGAAAATAGGGACAGCCACATCCGCGCAGGTGTGGTCTATAGACCACCAGCCCAGGAGGAAAAATAGATGAGAACTGATGCTAGCCATCAAGGATGGCAGACAAGAGTGAGGTAGTACTGGTTGGAACTTCAATATTCCAGGCGTGGACTGGAGCATCCCAGCAGCAGCATTAACTAGGAGTAGATTTATCCTGGACTCCTTCAGGATGCCTTCCTCAAGCAACTGGTCATGGAACCAACTGGCAGAAGGCAATACTGGACCTTGTGCTCACAAACAGGGACAGTGTGATGGGGTAACAGTGGGGAGCACTTGGGGAACAGCGACCACCAGTCATTGTGGTTTGAAATCACAGAAAGAGCAGAACCAAACCACACAAAAACACGTATCCTGGATTTTAGGGGGGGCAGACTTTGGGAAAATGGGGAGATACCTGAAAGAATCATTAAGGGGAATATGACAGGAATCAGGGGTTGAGGAACAGTGGGCAGTATTTAAAATGGGGATTACAAGAACAACAGAATTATGCATTAAGCAGGTTAGCAAGAGGAAAAGGAAGAGGAGACCATTATGGTTTTCCAAAGAGGTAGCAAAGATAGTGAAAGCCAAAAAGATTGCATTCAGGCAATACAAAAAGACACAGGCAGAAGGGGATAGGGAGAAGTACCAGGAGAAGCAAAGGGAGGCAGGGAGGTCAGTACGGGAAGCCAAAACTCAGACAGAAGAACACATTGCAAAATCAGTGGGTAGAGGGGACAAAACCTTTTACAGGTACATAAGTGAAAAAAGAAAGACAAAGGGAGGGATAGTTAGACTGAAGGGGGGGGATGGGGGCCGCGTGGAGGATGACAACAGTAAAGCTGACATATTGAACAGGTATTTCTGCTCAGTCTTTACTGAGGAAGAGGAGGGTAATGGGTCTGAAGGGAGTACAAGGGGTGAGAATGGTGCAGAAATGGACACAAGTACCTTTACACGAGAAAGGGTCCTGAAGGAACGGGAAGTAATGAGTTGATAAAGCAATGGGGCCAGATGGGGTGTACCTCTGGGTCCTTAAAGAACTAAGAGAGGTGGTGGCTGAACCTCTGGCTATCCTGTTTAGCCGATCACTGGAAACAGGGGAGGTACCCAAAGACTGGAGGACAGCAGATGTAGTCCCCTTATACAAAAGTGGGAACAAAGAGGAAGTGGGGAAGTACAGACCAGTCAGCCTCACCTCAGTAGTGGGTGAGATCATGGAAACACTACTGAAGGAGAGATTGGTGGAACATCTGGTTGTCAATGGACTACAGGACCCAAGACAGCATGGTTTCACCAAGAGGAGGTCATGTCAGACCAACCTCGTTGAATTTTTTGACTGGGTGACTAGGGAGGTGGATCAGGGGAGGGCAGTGGACATGGCCTATCTGGACTTCAGCAAGGCCTTGACACTGTGCCACATAGAAGACTATTACACAAACTGGGGAATATGGGTGGGCAGGACAGTAGTGTGGTGGGTAGGTAACTGGCTGGGCGGCAGGACACAGAGGGTGGTGGTAAATGGCTGTCACTCCACAGAGGGAAGAGTGACCAGTGGGGTACCACCGGGATGAGTGCTGGGACAGGTCCTATTCAACATCTTCATCAGTGACATTGCACAGGACCTAGAAGGCAGAATTTCACTGTTCGCTGATGACACAAAGCTCTGTAACAGAGTAGATACACCAGAGGATGTAGACAGAATGAGAAGGGACCTGCAGACACTTGAAGAATGGTCAGGGGTTTGGCAGTTGAAATTCAATGCAAAGAAGTGCAAGATAATGCATATGGGGCACAAAAACCCTGGCACAATATATCAGTTGGGGAGTGAGGATATAGCATGCACCAAGCAGGAAAGGGATCTTGGGGTTATCATCTCTGATGACCTCAAGGTAGGGAAACAGTGTGACAAGGCAGCAGGTAAAGCAAATAGGATGATGGGATGTACAGGCAGGGGCATCACCAGCAGAAAAAGGGAAGTCATAAAAATTCCACTATACAAGACACTAGTGAGGCCCCACCTGGAGTACAGTGTACAGTTCTGGAGACCATACCTACGTAAGAACATAGACAGGGTAGAGAAGGTTCAGAGGAGGGCAACAAAGATGGTGCCTGGATTGCATCACAAGTCCTATGAAGACAGGTTGAAGGAACTGAACATGTACTCCCTAGAGGAGAGGAGGGAGAGAGGGGATATGATAGAGACATACAAGTATCTTACAGGGAGGAACAGGGTGCAGGAATACACTATTTTTAAGTGAAAAAGATGTTCCAGGACTAGGGCATGGGATGAAGTTGGAGGGAGGATGATTCAGAGGAAGCGTGAGGAAGAATTTCTCTTCGAACGGGTGGTGAACAAGTGGAACACCCTGCCAGAGGAAGTGGTGGGGGCTGAAACAATCTCGGGATTTAAGAATGCATGGGATAGACATAAAGGAATTCTGGAGGTATGGGGTAAGGGGCAACAGACTTCTAGGATAACATAAACTGAACTTACAAGCTCAAATGGGCAGACTGGGTGGGCCATAGGCCCTTATCTGCTGACACTGTCTATGTATCTATGTATCTATGTAAAGACAGCATTTCCCATAAAAAGAGATGTATTGCACAGGTCACAGCAGGCTCAAATGGAGCCAGAGTCAATTTCTCAAGTATGAAATGGAGATCCTGAGGTAGAATTGGTTTATGAACTGGGGGACGAATGTGCAGAATACTCTTCAAAAATATATGGTGCATCTCTAATGGTGCCACTGCATGTCATTAACAAGGGTATGGAATGCCAAAATGGCACCCAAGTGCATGCTAATGGATGAATACTTGAGACTGGAGTCAAACAGGGATCAAAAGTAGTTCAATACAGTATTGACAGGACATGTAAACAGTTCCACTGAACAGGAAGCACACCATATGGAGAAGTGCTTACATTTCAGTTAATATGTTTATTTATTTTATTTAGTTTTTGGTAACTGGGTAGGTACACTAGCCATGACAATGATTATTTTCAGGCACAACCCAGGAGGGCACAAAACAGAACATTTAAAATAATAAATTACAATATATAGGATCACAACTAGTCAAGGTAGGAAACTACAGAGCAGGCTGGTGAAATTACATTGCAGACAACAGTGGAACAATATCACAAGAGACTAAACAAAATTGAAGTAAAGAGAGTTAGCATAACATTCTACAAAATACAATTGTGTCTAGCAGAAGGCTTTCTGTTGGCAAGAAAGATGCCAACCCCTGGTGGGACCCCCAAAACAGGCAATGGCTATGTCTTCAGCTGCCAGGCATATAGAAGCAAGGACCACAGGTCCAGATGGACCATGGAACCCTGAGCCTGTGGCAGCAGATTGTGACAAAGGGGAATATGAACAGGAGGGTCCACTATCAGATGCCACAGAAGTAGAAACCAAATCTGGTAAGACCAGAAAGAAGCCACTAGTATTAGGGTGTCATGCTTCACCTGAAACTTGAGTTGAACCCTCTGAATGAGCAACATCAGAGGAAAGGCATAAATAAACCTCCCTTTCCAGGAGAGGGACAACACTTCTCTCCAAAAAAAACTCCATGCCCTGGAGCGAGTGAGCAGAAACATATCATTTTTGCATTGTGTGTGGACGCAAAAAGGTCCAACTCTGAATGACCCCCATTTTGTGAACAGGTTTTGGCCCCTGGAGTCAGCAGTTCCCATAATTTTTTTGTCTAAAAGGATGCAAGGTGAGCAGCCTAACCAGACTCTGAGTGATCTGTTGTGAGGATATGCATGGGTGTTGGAGAAAAAGAATTGAATACCCTGCAACAGTGCAGGTGGTCCATCCACCATACTAGAGGGAACATGACGAGGATCATTTGTTCCAGCTCGTCTGTCAGCTGATCCTAGGTTGAAACATTAATTATAACTATTTTCCATTTTCAGCTTGCATTTAATACTACAGTTTTATATCTCAAAGTATTTTGCAAGACTTGGACAGCCACAGCAGCTTTCAGGCAAGATCAAGGTAGTAATGGAATCACTGTAGCTTGTGAAATTGGAAACCCAGGTTTGAATCTTACCAGAGGCACTTTCCATATGTGTGGCCAAATCATTTAAGGTCTCAGTGCATATCCCCTGTTAAACTCCCTTGACTGCACTTAACCTCCCCTGTGCTCATCTAGATGCAACTGTTCATGACTTGTAAAGCACTTTGGGATACAAAGCATGAGAAAGGTACTATAAAACCACATTCTCTTCTCCTTGAAAGAGTTTAATATTTTGGCTCACTGATGTCCAGATCTGATGCGATGGATCTGGTACAGTCTGGAGGGCTAGACCACACAAATAAAAAAAAGCCTGGCATCCATTGGCAACTAATCCTCAACCATCTTTGTGAATTACTGAATGCCACCCCCACCCCAGTGACCAGCATAGCCTTCCACACCCCTCCTCACACAGTTGCCATATAACCAAGGCCCCTAGAATTCTCCAATTCCATGGATGTGGAATTTTCTGCAGAATTTGCAACATGCCACAGAATATAGTGCTGCAGAATTCATTGTTCTTGGCGAGAGATAAAACAATAAGGGCTGCAACACTGCACTGCTGCCCTATATGCAAGCATCTCTCTGGGCTTAGGGAAGAAGTTGCCAGATTCATGGCAGACCTTGCTTGGGTTCAGAGGCTTGGTTTTGGAGGACCTTCTCCTCCAACCAAGGACCACCTAGTCCACCACCACTGCCTCGGAGGTTGCCCGGAAGGAGGAATGGCTACACGACAGTGGGCATAGGGAGGGTTAGGGTGGTGGAGCATAGGCACATCCCAAAACTGGCTCCACTACAGAACTCCTGTGCCACCCCGGTGGAGCAGAAATGTCTCACCAAGGCACTTGCAGTAGTGGCCAAAGGAGATGTGGGGGTCCTCCCCAGCAGAGACCCAAATGGCAGTGACAAGAGGCCCCAGAGGAGGAGGCAGCAAATCCTCGTGGGTGATTCCATTGTTAGGGAGACAGAGTTAGGAGAAAGTAGTAAGGAGGAGAAGGAGGTTTGGTGCCTTCCCAGCACCATGGTGCACAGGAATGGAAAGAAGATCCAAAGGATCACTGGGGCAGCAGGAAGGGAGGCAGAGCTAGATGTCATTGTCCATCTGGGGATAAATAACCTGGCTCGGGATGAGCCAGCCATAGTACAGGAAGAGTTTAAGGAGTTGGGGAGGGTTCTTAGGTAGGTAGCATGATCGGTGACCTTCTCAGAAGTACTACCTGGCTATGACAAGGGAATGACAGGATCCTCCACACCAGGATCTTCAATGCCTGATTGAGGAACTGGTGCAGAGAGGATTTTTTTGGGTTCATTGGTGACTGGTGCCACACCTGGAGGGAGAGGGGCCTGTACAGGGGAGATGACCTGTATCCATCCAAGAAAGGGGCTGCAGTCCTCAATTAAAGGTTTAAATGCTACACTGGCAAGCTTTAAACTAGCCAAGGGGGGAGGTGGAATAAGACTGGGAAACATAAACTGTCTCCCCCCCACAAGTCCCTGGGGCTAGCTACAAAATTCTGGAGGGAGCTGAACCCCAGAAGAAATCAAATAAAAATGTGATCCAAGAAGCAGAAGAAAAGTTTAAAGCTGAGAAAAAGCACGGGCATTGTGATAGGGAGGCAATATCTGATGAATAAAGGATGAACAGCATTGGGTTTGTTGTTTTTTCTTCTTTTGAGTTGGTGGGGAATGAAGATAAAAGGGGCAGCTAGCTACAGAGATACTGTAGCTGTCCCCAAGCTGAAGAACTAACCACTCAGTTGGATGAAAAGCCAGTTCTTTTATACTGTTACCATAAAATGTGATGTCTTTTGAATGGGGGCTTGTGCCAATTTAGAGGGTGATATTGATTTTAAGTTAAATGCAGAGATGCTGTAATAATCTAGGTGTGTAAACATGCGATACCCTATTTTCTAAGGAAATATCATGATCTCATGTCAGATGAGTCAGCCTGTCTGTCTGTGTTTATTTAGGATGAGTCAGCCTGCCTGTGTTTAGTTAGAGAATTGTGAGTCAGACAGGTCACATGGTGCTGACATCATCAGTAGGCAGGTATAAAAGCCTACCTCGTCAGATGCAAAACAGATGAGTCAGTCAGTCGAGACCTGACTGTCGAGGAGGAAGAATCTCATAGTACATGCAAGTTTTCATGTACTAGGAATCTATTTAACTAAGCCTGGAAGTTGTGCACTGAGGGAATTGTGCACTGCTTTTGCAAAACTGAAGGACTAATCACCTACACATTTATTATTTTTTTTGTTTGTTTGTTTTTGGAAAATAAATATCGCAAAGTGCATTCTATGCTTTTTACCTGAGTTTGTGCATCTGTATCACCCACTAACCTTCACATCTGGTGGTAGAAGTGGGATACTGGTGCATCTCAGCTGGGAGAGAGATGTTACCAGGGGATATCACCCTGACATCCTGGCAGATGTAACAGGAAGTACAACAGCAGCAAGGCAGAGGTGCTGGTATGAGACGAAGGTCACCATCTGCTGACAGTGGCATCTTGAAAAGAACCATGGCAGAAAAACAGTGTGCACCATTATTTCCTGGACTAGAGCTGGTGGTTCTGTCCAAGTAAAAGCCTGAAGAGGCATCTGTGGAGCAGTTGGAGGCTATGTTGACAAGCCTACTGCAATCTGCCACTACCAGTGATAAGCATCCAGTAAACAGGCAGATGGTCTGGACTGGAGTGTTCCAGGTGATAGAGGCTTTGATGATGTGGCTGATCCGAAGGTGGCTAGAGGCAGAGTGGCTCTGCCTGAAAGTAGAGAACAAAGTATTGGAGGTTGAGAAGAGTTTGAGTACAGGTGCTGTGCACTTTGAGGAGGAGGAACCGGAGGAGACAGAGTCTTGTACCCAACTACAGGAGTCAGTGGAAAGGTTTGAATTGTGTAATGACTGTCCAGAGCTCCCCATATTCCTGGGGTGTTATCTGTGTGATATGGACTCTGAATGTGGGGGTAGTCTGTGTTAGAAAAGCATGGACAGCTGCCTGAATACCACTGAAATCGCTGGTGAGACTGGTCCTTTAAATATTGTGCTGGGTAGTGAAACAACATTCAAGCAAGAAGAGGCCTGTAAGTTGGCTGAAGGGACTTCATTTGTAGATGCACTAGGCAAAATGTGAAAACAGTGGATTGAGGTAAATTGCAATCTGAGGACCATACTATAGAGAGACTAAAACAGTGTATAACAAGCATTTGTCAATGCCGAACGTTAGCTTGCAGGTATTTGCAGTGGTGTTTGGCACGTATGGTGCTTTACCCTAATGCCCTATGCGATTGCTGGTATTTGCACAATAAAATTTCAGCATGACCTTTTTGTTACCCTCATTGTGCGCTACATAGGCGGAAACACGTTTTGGGCAGAATGTGAAAAATGACAGCTGTACTGCTCAAAAGGAAGTGTGGTAAAATGGCAATGTTGAAAATCTGGAGTGGAAATATTGAAAATTCACAAACCTACGAGCGTGCGTGGGAACTGTGCAACGCATGCTCGTAAAACAGTCATTGTTAGGAATTTTTTCACCAAATTTTCAACATTGGCATTTTAAAACCTCTGCTAATGAACAGTGTCACTGTGGTTTTCTTACTGTGTCCCATACATTGATTTCGCACACTGACTGCGCCATTGTGCACTACATGGGCGGAAACACGTTTTGTGCAAGATGTGAAAAATGACAGCTGTACTACTCATAAGGAATTGTGGTAAAATGGCAATGTTGAAAATCTGGAGTGAAAATATTGAAAATTCGCGAACTTACGAGCCTGCGTAGGAACTGCACAACGCACACTGTGAAACAGTCATTTTTGATTTGCACCACCATGGGTTTTGACCCTTCATGATGTCATGTCATGGCAAGAGCCCAGTCCGGCGGCATTTCGCATAACGACTGCAAAACTCCTTCGCCAATCAACGCCACCCACAGTGACATCATTCATGAGAAGGGGTCCCAAAACCCCATGTTGAAAATTTGCAAAGATTCCAAAAATGCCTGAGATATGCACAGTTGAAATCCCTATTCTAGCCCATTATACAGCTTACTGGCATTTCCTCAGTTCGTTGTCAGCTTTGAAGAGTGCAGACATGTTCCTGGTCCACCAAGATCGCCGTGCCAAGCTCGGAGGTAAGTATGGGGTGAGGGGTGTGGGGAGGCAGGGTGCGCAGTGGGTGGGTGCGGGTTGTGGGAGGGGCGGAGACTGCGTGGGACCGTTTTACTTTACAGGTTTTTTTTTAACGACGATGGGGACGCTTGCTCGCTTGGGTGGGCTCCCAGCGTGGCACAAGGATGGCTGGGGGGGCCGAGGAGCCGACAGGGGATGGGCACCCCATTGGCAAACAACGGGGGATGTTTGCCACTCTGGGGTGGGCTCCCAGCATGGCAGAAGGATGGCTTGGGGGGCGCCGTGGAGCCGACGGGGGATTGGGCACCCATGTTGGCAAGCAACGCAGGACGTTTGCCATGCTGGGTGGGCCTCAGTGTGGCAGCAAGGATTTGGGGCGGCGTGATGGGGCGGCGACGGTGCCTGTATGACAGCGGTTTTCAGCGAAGACCACCACGTCATACACAGCTCCCCCACCAATTGGTGCAGAACCGCCACGCCTGCTCAACTGAGCAGTGGATTTAACGAGAGAGGCACACCTCCAAAGTGTGCTACTCTCCCAAAACGTTCCTTGCACATGCGCGCAAGCGAACGTAAAAATGAATGATGGTGTACTTGTAAACGTTGTGGTGGGTAATCGAATGTATTCATGATGTGAAAGTATTAATGAGATTTTGTACCATAGGAGACCCAAACCAAGATCTAGCAAGATAGATACACAAGTGGTGGTGCCAAAAAGATATCAGCAGAGGGTACTAAAGGCTGTTCATTCCAGTACTTGTGGGCACTTCAGTCATAAAAGCACGCTCAATAATCTGGTTCGACATTCCTACTGGCCAGGAATGTACAGACAGGTGTCAGCTTACTTAAAATCCTGTTTGGTCTACCAGTCAGAGATGTTCCCTGCCTATAGGGAATGGCTCATGCACAACAGTTGTGCTGGTAAGCAAGAGGTGGAAACTCCAGTCTTTCCAGGGTGTTGGAAGGTGAAAAACTGTTGTCCCAGTTTTTCTCATAAGTGGGGGGATGTGTTATAGGGAGGCCTTATCTGATGAATGAAGGACAAACAACATTTTTTTTTTTTAATTGTTTTACTCCCTCTTCTGAGTTGGTGGAGAATGAACATAAAAGGGGCAACTAGCTAGCTACAGTGATACTGTAGTGTCCCCAAGCTGAAGAACTAACCGCTCAGTTGGATGAAAAGCCAGTTATTTTATACTGTTACCACAAAATGTGATATCATTTGAATGGGGGGGCTTGTGCCAATTTAAAGGGTAACATTGGTTTTAAGGAAAATACAGAGAGATGCTGTAATAATCTAGGTGTATTAACATGCTCTCATGTCAGATGAGTCCGCATGTCTGTGTTTATTTAGGATGAGTCAGCCTGCCTGTGTTAATTTAGGATGAGTCCACATGTCTGTGTTTATTTAGGATGAGTCAGCCTGCCTGTGTTTGCTTAGGATGAGTCAGCCTGCCTGCGTTTAGTTAGAGAATTGTGAGACAGACAGGTCACATGGTGCTGACATCATCAGTAGGCAGGTATAAAAGCCTACTTCATGAGATGCAAAACAGATGAGTCATTCAGTGGAGACCTGACTGTCATGGAGGAAGCATGTTATAATACATGCATGTTTTCATGTGCTAGGAGTCTATTTGGCTGGACCTAAGCCTGGAAGTTGTGCACTGAGGAAATTGTGCAATGTTTATGCAGAACTGAAAGTCTAATCACTTATTTCCTTTCTGTATGTTTATTATTTTATTTTTTTAATTTTTGGAAAATAAATATTGCAAAGTGCATTCTACACCTTTTACCTATGTTTGTACATCTGTCTCACCCACTAACCTTCACAGGCATGATAAAGGAGGGCAAAGGCAAAGAGGATAGGAAAGTAATAACAGTATCTGGAGAGCCATGTGTGCCAACGCTCACAGTCTGGGCAGCAAAATTGCTGACTTACAGGTTATCATGACAGAAGCTGGCCTGGACTTAGTAGCCATAACAGAAACCTGGTTTAATGAAAACCAGAACCAAGATGTGGCTATACCAGGATACAATCTGTTTAGGAAAGAGAGGGTAGAAAGAAAAGGGGGAAGAGTGGCTCCTTATGTAAGAAACAACACAAAGGCTATAGAAATACAGGATGGGAAGGAGAGTGTAGAAGTGCTATGGATTACCCTGGAAAAGAGGAAAGGGGCAGTTTGTCACACAGGGGTAGTCTACAGGCCTCCATCACGGGGGAGAAATGGATAAGGAAATGTTGGAAGCAATCCATAAAATGGTTCACAAGGGAGAGGTTTTACTAATAGAGAACTTCAATCTGCCAGACATGGACTGGAGCCTCAGCACTGCAGCAACGCCCAGGAGTACGGACATCTTGGACTCTCTTCAGGGGCATTCCTCAAGCAGCTGGTTAAGGAACCCACTCATGAGGGAACATTGCTAGATCTAGTACTGACAAATGGGGACAGCATTGCTGATGTCACAGTGGTGGACCACCTAGGGACCAGTGATTACCAGACAGTGTGGTTTACAATAAGAACAGGGCCAGAAACAAACCACATGAGTATGAGGGTCCTGGACTTTAGGAGGGCCAATTTTAAGAAAATGCCTCAGGGATGCCCTGGCAGGGCTAGGGAAACTAGGGGGAGTAGAAGAACAGTGGGCTACAACAAGAGAGGGAATTGAAAAAGCTACTAAACTCTGTCAGGCAGGTCAGCAAGGGCAAAAGAAAAAAGAGGTTGCTATGGTTCTCTAGAGAGATAGCGGAAAAAGTAAGAGCAAAAAAACTAGCCTTCAGAAACTACAAAAGAACACAGAAGGAGGAGGAGCATAGGGAGAGTTACCAGGAGACACAAAGGAGGCAGGGAAGGCAGTTAGGAGAGCAAAAGCAAAAACAGAGAAAAATAGCGAAATCAGTAAAAAAAGGGGATAAAAATTTTTTAGATACATTAGTGAAAAGAGGAAGTCAGAGGGAGGAATAGTAAGCCTAAAAGGGGAAGGGTTTTTTTGTAGAAGAGGACCTCCAAAAAGTGACCATATTTAACAAATACTTCAGTTTAGTATTCATGGAGGAGGGGGAAGGAATCAGACTTTTGTTACTAGACAAGGGCATAAAGGGTCAGGAGACGGACACTAGCCCTTTCACAGTAGAAAGAGTCCTAAGGGAGTTGTGAAAGTTAAATGTAGACAAAGCAATGTGTCCAGATGTGGTGAACCAAAGGTTGCTGAGGGAGCACATGGAGGAGCTAGCTGCTCCTCTGACAGCCGTGATCAGCTGGTCACTAGAAACAAGGGAGGTACCAGGGACTGGAGGAGGGCAGATATAGTCCCACTCCACAAAAGTGGAAATAAGGAGGAGGTTGGAAACTACAGGCTGGTCAGCCTGATTTTGGTAGTGGGCAAAGTAATGGAAGCACTACTAAAGGAAATGATTGGAGAATACCTTGTTATTGGAGGGCTACAAGATCTCAGGCAACATTAATTCACTTGGGGGAAATCCTGCCTGGCAAACCTGAGTTCTTCAACTGGGTAACAGAGGAACTGGACCAGGGAGGGGCAGCTGACATGGCCTTTCTGGATTTAAGCAAGGCCTTCGACACCGTTCCAATCAGAGGACTGGTAAACAAATTAAGTAGCCTAGGAGTAGATCCTAAAATAGTAAAATTGGAGGAGAGTTGGCTTAGTGATAGGAGCCAAAGAGTGGTGGTAAATGGGGTACACTCTGGGGAGGGCAAGGTGACTAGCAGAGTGCTGCAGGGGGTCAGTATTAGGCCTGGTCTCTTCAATGTTTTTATTAGTGACATTGCAGAAGGACTGAAGGGGAAGATGTGCCTATTCGCAGATGACACAAAAAACTGCAACTGAGTAGACACATACACACGGGGTGGGGGTGAAAGAATGAGGGAGGATCTAAGGAAGTTAGAAGAATGGTCACAAGTTTGGCAGCTAAGATTCAATGCAAAAAAGTGCACAATCATGCACTTGGGGCACAAAAGCCCAGAGGCAAAGTACCAACTCAAGGGGGAAGTATTAGCAGTCGCAAAACAGGAAAGATACCTGGGGTTATCATTTCTGATGACCTGAAGGTAGCTAACAGTGGGAAAGGCTAGTGGAATGCTCAGATGCACAGGGAGGGGTATGACCAGCACAAAGAGGGAGGTAGTAATACCCTGTATAGATCGCTGGTGAGACCCCACCTTGAGTACAGTGTACAGTTCTGGAGGACATAGATAGGGTGGAGGTGGTGCAAAGGAGGGCAACCAAAATGGTGCAGGGCCTGCATCAGAAGCCCTACAAAGAAAGGATTAAGGATTTAAATATGTACATAGAAATACAGAATCTGTCAGAAGATAAGGACCATACAGCCCACCTAGTCTGCCCATTTCCCTACTCACTGCTGCAGCCCCAGAGCCTATTTGATATACTCCCTAGTAGACAGGAGGAAATGAGAGGATATGATAGAGAGATTCAGGTACCTCACAGGAATAAACAAGGTACAGGAAAGGACCATTTTCCAAAGGAAAAGATGCTCAAGGACAAGGGTCACAATATGAAGTGGGGGGTGGGGGGGGCTGAGAGGAAACATGAGGAAGTACTTCTTCATGGAGATGGTGGTGAATGCTTGTAACAGCCTCCCAGACAAAGTAGTGAAGGCTGGAACAGTCACATAATTTAAGAATGTATGGGATAGACACAAGGGAATCTAAGCAAGAGGGGTGTCTCCAGTGGCACTATAGGTAGAGGATTTCAGGTAGACTAGGTGAGCCAAGTGGTCCTTATCTCCTGAAAACTTCTCTGTTTCTAAGGGCAAGTTTTGGGGACAGGGAGACTTGAATCACAGTGGAAGGTTGTGTTTCTGAATGCAAGAAGCCTGGGGAACAAAATGGCTAAGCTACGTTCACTGACGGCCAAGGGAGAGGTGGACATGATTGCTATCACAGAGATGTGGACCATGCAGAACCATGACTGGAAACTCTCTCAGTCTCTGGGTACAAGCTGTATAGGAGGGATGGGGGGCAGGTGGGGGGGGTGAATCTGTACATGAGAGAAGGGCAACTTGTACTAGGGAGGAGGAGATGCACGGAAGGACACAGGTAGTGTGGGCGCAGGTGCAATCAATGAAAGGTAAAAAGCTTAGGATAGGAGTGGCATACAGGCCAACAAACCAGGATGATACAGGGAACTGTGGTCCAAAATTGTGAAGATGGCCAACAGGGCTTAGATAGTGGTTAGGGGGTCTTCAATCTACCTGGTGTAGACTGGAAGATCCCTGCTACTACCTGTACCAGAACTCAGGTGCTGATAGATGTATTCCAGAGTGGCTTCCTGACATAATGTGTCCTGCAACCTACCAGGATGAGGGCTGTATTACATCTGGTTCTGTCTAACAGTGTGCATGTCCAGGAGGTGATGGTGGAAGCACCACTACCAGGAAGTGGCCATCACACTGTGTGGTTCCACCTGGACATGGGCAAGGAGAAGACTGGAATAAAAACAAAGATGCTAGATTTCAGAAGAGCTGACTACAGTAGGATGGGGGACATCCTGGCAGAGCACCTTGCTGGGATCAGGAAGAAAATGGGGTAGACCAGAAATGGGCTGTTATCAAAGAGGAACTGTTGGCAGCCACGAATGAGTGTGCCAAGATAAAGATAAAAAAATCTACAGTCAAGAAGCCCAGCTAGTTTGATAGGGAGGTAGGCCAGGCAGTAAAGAGCAAAAAGCCATCAGAAAGTATAAAAGCACCCACAGGAACAAGGACAGGTAGGAGTACTGTACTAAGCCAAGGGAGGAGGCAGAGCAGTATGATGGCCAAAGTCAAGGAAAAAGCTGCATCTGACAGGGGGTGAAATTGGGGGAGAATACTTTCTTCCAGCACATTAGGGTGAAGCAGGATATCAAGGATGAAATAGGTTTAAAAGGGAGGAGGGGTTGATGGAGGGTAGTGTGGAGAAAGCAGAAGTACTTAAGAAGTACTTCTGTTCAGTCTTTAGTAAGGAGAAGGATGGCTCAATTGGTGAAGGGGGGGGGAGTCACATACAGTGAGATTGAAACTGACAGGGTGAGGAAAGGCTTAAAGGCCATGAAGGTGGAGAGGTCCCTGACACCAGATGGCATACGCTGAAGGTACTGAGGGGTTTAGCAGATGTGCTGGTGGATCCCAGCTGGTGGACATGTTTAACACCTCTCTGGAGACAGGGGAACTAGCCATGAACTGGGGGACAGCACAAGTAATGCCACTATACAAGCTTGGGCCAAGGGATGACCCTGTAACTATTGGCTGGTCAGGCTGACCTTGATGGGGAAAGTACATGGAAACCATACTGAAGGACTGGTAAGCTTTCTGGATGATAGTGGACTTCATGATGATAGGTAACATGGGTTCATGTCAAGGTGGTCCTACCAGACCAGCCTGACTGATTTCTTTGACTGGGTAACCAGGACAGTGGACAAGGGCCAAGCAGTGGGTATACTGTATTTAGATTTCAGCAAGGCTTTTGACTGTTCCCCACAGGAGATTAATTAGAAAGCTAGAGGACCTGGGGGTAGGGGCAAAAGTGGCTAGGTGGGTTAAAAACTGGCTGCAAGATAGGAATCAGAAGGTAGTGGTTGGGGGGGGATTATCAGATGCTGGACCAGTCACTAGTGGGGGCCCAGAGGGCTCGGTACTCAGGGTGGTGTTATTTAACATCTTCATCAGTGATATTGCAGATGAGATAAAAGGTCAGATACACCCGTTTGCAGATGACATGAAGCTGTGGGTGACTGGATACAGAAGAGGGAAAACAAGATATTAGACAAGACCTGGCCAAACTGGAGAGATGATCAGGTATTTAGCAACTGGGATTCAATGCCAAAGAGTGTAAAGTAATGTACTTGGGGGCAAACAACCTGGAGACAAAATTCTGACTGGGAGGTGTGTAAATTATCAAGGCAGAGGAGGAGAAAGACTTGGGTGTGATCATTATGAGTGACTTGAAGCACTAATCACACTACAAGAGAGCAGAGGCCAAATCAAATTGGATGCTGGGATGTATAGCCAGGGGTATAACTAATAGGAAAACAGAGGTCAGTCTGACAATGTGCAGGTCACAGATTTGACTGCATCTTCGGTACTGTGTGCAGTGTTGGAGCCCTTACCTAAAGAACATCAACCTACTGGAGATAATCCAGAGAAGTGTGACTAAGATGGTCCAGGGACAACAAGGCATGAGAGACTCAGAGATCTCTACATGTACTCCCTGGAGGATAGAAAAGAAAGAGGTGGCATGATCTAAACTTAAGGGTTTCAACAAAGTGAACTCTGAAGGTCTCTTCAACCTTTGTGGGAAAAGGATCACTAGGGGGCACTGCCTCAAGCTTGTGGGAGAATGATTCAAGAGGGAAATAAGGAGACACTTTTTCATTGAAAGGATGGTAGCAACATGGAATGAGTTGATGTAGGAAGTTGTCTCCCTGAAGACTGTGAGCAGCTTCAAGAGAGGCTGAGATAGAGTGGGAAAATTGCATGGAGGGGGAGAACATTTGGGGTGGGGGATATTGAAGGGAATGGAGGAATGGATAGCTGAGGAGCAGATCCTTCAGTAGATACTGGGAGGGGGGGTCTGTAAACTTGAGCAGACAAGATAGATTGCAAGTCCTTTTTCTGCTTGCACTATTCATCTGTTTGTATGAATTTTCATTCAAATAATACAGTTTTTCCATAGTGCCTGGCTCCCTTCCCCATCTCATTTATCCTTAAGCACCTCCTCTATGCTTGGCATGTGATATCATTGATGTCATCACATCATATTTTAGCTAATTGCAGGACTACATTCTGCCACAGAAATGAACAACTCATGCCACAGAAATAAGAAAATGCTGCCACAGAAGCCTAAGAGCCCTGCATCAGCAATCAAGACAAAGTGTCACAGAGCACTAGGGGCCCTGCGCATAACCTGCAAAGCAAACAGAGTGATTACACATGCGAAGGAAGGAAGGAAGAAAAGAAGGAGCAGCACTCGTATGTTGTGTGTGATGTGAGGTGGAAGAAGGTAAAGCGTGATAAAAAAAGGTTGAAATTGGAGTCTCACTGCATGTCCTTTGATTGGGGAGGTGGGCTATACATGGGTCTGGTGCTCGGGAGGGGAGAAAGAAACAGTAACTGCTTTGTTTTGAGTGGAGCTGAACCACTGAGTCCAGTGTAGGGAGTGTTAGTGAAAAGCAGTGCTGCTGTGTCAAAGCCTTCTCTGTGGGCACTGTATACAAAAAAATTGTAAAACTGAGGATGGATGGGATCCTTACATAAATCCAAATGTAACAGTGACACTGGGGAGACAGTAAGGCCAGCTAAAGAACTAAACAAATACAACAATACAAGAAAACAAGATTAGCTTTGTTGGCGATAGATAAATCTTGTTTAATAATATATTAATACTTGTGATTATTATTATTATTTATTTATTTATTGGATTTTGTTGACCAGGTTGGCTCACTAAGACTTGTGTCCCTTTTCCAGGCATGACAAGGAATAAGATACCTACAGAAAATGTTTGGAATGCCTCCAAGACCACTCTTACCTTCGGTTCACAGTTCTCATACCCTACAAATGTGCATGAGACCACTCTTAAAACCATAAGAGTGGCCTCAGTGGCAGTATTAACAGACATAAGAGTCACATTGTTTCTATAGCATGGGACTAAGAATAACTCTCCCAGTGAACTAACTTTGTAGAATGTGTGGGTGGGAGCTACTGGCAAGCTGGTTGGGGGGTTAAAAGAGTGGCTAGATATCTGTGTAACCCATTTGTTGCACAATAGGTACCCAGCATCCCTTGCAGTGGGCAAGAACCTTCTGGCCTTGACACAGATAGCCCAGAGTGGTGCATTGTTAATTGCTGCCCATACATGTAGTGAGGTCTCTACACCTAGCATGAGCTAGCTGACTGTGTTGGATCCAGAGGCTTCATACCAGGAACTTACAATACGGACTTGCCCACCCCATCAAGTACTGAGGCACTAACAGAATAAATAACAACCCCCACAATTAACAGTTACGATATACTTTATAATGTAAAACACAATAACTGTAACAGGCAATAATAACAGAGAAAGCCATAATTTCAGTGTGAAAAACATCATAGAATTTATTGAGGGGATAAGAACATGGTATAAGGATGTTGGGGTAAAGGGGAAGCAAAAAAGAACAGAAGGCAAAATATATAAAATTATGAGCAATTTGCTTCCAGTATCAGGGACACAATTAATGGGTCCCACCACCTGACAACCCTACCTCTTTGCTGTGTCCCGCAGTATCCCCACCCACTGGTGCTCTGGTGACCAGTCCCACTAGGAGCTCCCAGCAGTCAGTACGTGCAACAGCTGTGACTGGGTGCATTGCAGGCCTGCGGTGCAGATCAGTTGCAGTGCAATGGGATGGTACAGGATATCAAATAAGACAGAGTTTTAAGATGAAATTGAATCTCAAATTGCTGTGATATGGGGACTGAAATATGGTGGAGGACCCTGGCAGGGACAGGTCATCAAGTGCCCTGAATGCAGGAAAGGATGCTGCATGGGTATTAAAACACCTGAGGGAGTATAGGGGTCTGGTGGACCCATGGAGGACTACAACCCACAGGCTATGAACATCTCTCTTTTCTCACTAACCAGCAACAGCTATTCAAGACTGGATAGGTCTTCTCCCAAAAATTGTAATGCCCTTAGTTTTGGAGTGTGAGATGACGCAAATGACAGTATCAAACCCTGCTCCAGTGAAACTAAAAGTTGACATGGGGGCATCGTAAAGAGACTCTTCCTGAAGACTGAATACAGGTTGGTTGAATGACGAGAATTACCACTCACAGATGAGACAACACATTAAAAACTACCTAGACATAACTAAGTTTAGTTTAAATTAGTTTAGTTTAGTTTACCAGGATAAGGTGCCACTGAGCAAGCTCATTTTCAAGGAGGTCCTGGGAAGAACAGTGTACTTTATAATAATTTGGATGCGATCCATAGACACATAGCACAATAATTACACAATAGGTACAGTTCCAACATATAAATTACAGAACAATAAAGAGATATAGCTTGACAGCATAAACTAGCATTTACAAAGATACACAGAAATGTGACGTCAGAGAAAGGCACCACGGCCCATCTAGTCTGCCCAACACCCTACCTCCCCCCCTTCTGTTATGCTTCCACCCTCTTTTCCCAACCCCTTAAATCTATCCCAAGCCCTCTTGAACCCCTCCACCTTTTCAGCTGCCACTACCTCCTCCAGCAGCTTGTTCCAGGCCTCCACCACCCTCTCCGTGAAAAACTTCCCCTGACATTACCTCTGTATTGCCCACCTTCCAGTTAGAGGCTATGTCCCCTCGTGTTCACTCCCTTCTTCAATTTGAACAAGATGTTACCCTCTACCTTATTTATTCCCTTCAGATACTTAACAGTCTCAATCATGTCCCCCCTCTCCCTCCTAGTCTCCAGAGGGTACAAATTCAGCCCTCTCAATTTTCTCTCATAGGGTACATCCTGCATCCCTCATACCATTTTGGTTACCATTCTCTGCATCCTCTTCATCAGCTCAACATCTCTTCGTAGGTGAGGCCTCCAGAACTGCACCCCATACTGCAGATGTGGCCTAACCATGGTTCTGTATAATGGCATTAGCACCTCCCTCTTCCTGCTATTAAAACCCCTGGCAATGCAGGCCAACATTCCATTTGCCTTTCCCACCGCCCTGCTACACTGGCTGCCTATCTTGAGGTCATGCAATACCATAATCCCCAGGTCCCTTTCTGTTTCCTTCTCCTTAATCACCAGCCCCCCAAGGGAGTAAGTTCCCATGCTATTCTTCCTTCCCAGGTGCATCAGTGAGCACTTTTGTGTATTAAACTTCAATTTCCAGGTGTCAGACCACCTCTCCAGCCTCTCCAGGTCCCGCCTCATGGCTTGCACCTCACTAGGTGAATCTACCCTATTGCAAACCTTTGTATCATCTGTGAACAGACACACCCATCCCCTCCAGACCCTCCGCTAGGTCACTAACATAGATATTAAAGAGTATTGGTCCTAGCACTGACCCCTGTGGCACCCCACTGATCACTGCCCGTTCCCTGGAATGTGTCCCATTTACCACCACCGTCTGACTCCTTCCCTTCAATCAGTTTTCCACCCACCTGGTGATCCTGTTGTCCACCCCTAGTCTGTCCAGCTTATGTACCATTCTACCATGCGGAACGGTGTCGAAGGCCTTACTGAAATCCAGATAGGCCACGTCCACTGCTCCTCCCTGGTCCACTATCTGTGTCACCCCATCGAAAACTCTATCAGGTTAGTCTGACAGGACCTTCCCTTGGTGAAGCCATGCCTGTCATCCTGCATGCCATTCATCTCCAAGTATTCTATCAACCTGATCTTAAGTAGTGTTTCCATTACCTTCCCCACCACCGAGGTAAGACTAATAGGACGGTAGTTTTTGACCTCGTCCTTCTGCATACCCCCCCCCTTATGTAATGCAACCACCTCTTTCCTCTTCCAGTCCTTTGACACCACCTCTGTGACCAAGGACAAGTTAAACAGCCTCGCTAGATGCGGCGCCAGTTCATACTTTACCTCCTTGAGAACCCTTGGGTGTATTCCATCAGGCCCCATTTCCTTGTCTACCCTAAGTCTACCCAGCTCTTCCCTTACTCCTTCAGCAGTGAACTCTGCCACAGCCACCTGCCTGTGGCTGTCACCTTCCCCATCCCATCCTGGTCCCCTTTTCTCCCTTTCCTCTGTGAAGATTGAGACAAAATAGCTGTTTAATGCCTCTGCTTTTTCAAAGTCCCCTTTCAGTATTGTTCCACTTTTCCCCCCTTATCCTTCCAATCCCATGCTGTGCCCTCCTCCTTTCTCCAATGTACTGTACCTAAAGAAGGTTTTGTCCCCCCTCCTTGCCTGCTTCGCTATCCTCTCCTCAGTGGCCTCCTTAGCCTTTCTTATCTTTTGCCCAGCCTCCTTTCTTTTTCCCTTTAGGTTTCCCTGTCCTCATCATTTTGTGTCCTCCTGTACCTCTTGAATGCTCTAGTCTTCTCCTTGGCCCCTAATGCCACCTCTCTAGTGAACCATAGAGGTCTTTTCTGTCTTCTATTCTTTCTTACTCTTCTTATGCATGAGTCCATGGCTTTAAATACCCCTCTCTTGATGGCTGCCCATAATTTCTTCACCCCCTGCACATCCCTTATCCTCAACATTTCTTCCCCAACTACCGTCCTCATTCCATGAAAGTCAGCCTTTCTGAAGTCCATTACCTTGGTTCTTGTCCTAACCCTCTCCCTGCCCCCTCTCACCCTTAACCTGACAGCCCTGTGGTCACTGGTACCAAGCTCTTCCCCCACCTCCACCTCCTCCACACTGTCCCCATTTGTGAGGACCACATCCAACAGGTTTACACCCATAGTGGGCTCACTGAGTCTTTGTTGCAGGAATATGCCCTGAAGAGCCTCTAAGAAGCCCCTGCTCCTTGCGGAGATTGCTGTCTGGGCCTCCCAGTTGATGTCCAGAAGGTTTAAGTCCCCAACTAGCACAATTTCCCCTTTCCATGCCACCCTCGCTACTGATTCTACAAAATGTCTATCCCCTTCCTCCCCCTGCATAGGAGGTCTACAGACTAACCCAACATGCAGGTTTTCCCCCTGTCCCCTGTCTAGGGTGACCCACATTATCTCTGTTTTCCCTCCTCATCTGCTCTTCCATGGCACCAATCCCTTCCCTGATATATAATGTCACCTCTTCCCTTCCCGATCTTTCCTAAACAACCGATACCCTGGGATCACCGTCTCCTAGCCGTAATGCTCATTCCACCAAGTCTCACTCACTGTTACAATATCTAGGTTCTCCTCCATCATGGTGGCCTCCAGTTCTCCCATTTTATTCCTCAGGCTCCTGGCATTTGCAACCAAAGCCCTCCAACATGCAGCCCCATTTCGTCCTTCCCTGCTACTAAGTGTTCCCTTGATGAGTGTTGTGACTTGGGGGGGGGGAGGCTGATAGCCTCTCTGCTCTGCCTCACATATGGCTGGCCCTGTCCTTAGCCACCCCCCCTTATTTAATTTAACTTGAACTTCCTTGCCATGAAGTTACCCAATTTACTTTTTAATGCAGCTGCTCCTGAAGAGCTCAGGTGCAGCCTGTCTTGGGCATACAGCCCCTTCTCCTCCCATATAGAGCCCCAGTCACCTATCCAGCTGAACCCCATCCGATTGCACCAACCTTGTAGCCAATTGTTGAATGCCCTTATCTTCTCCTTTCTGGGTGTTCTCGCTCTTGGTACTGGCAACACCTCAGAGAAGGAAATAGAAGGAAAAACAGTGTTGCTCCTACAGAACCTAGCAAATTCCTCGAACCTTGCCTGTACCTCCATCAGACTGTTCCCTTCCAAGTCATTTGTGCCCAGGTGAAACACCAAATGTGTCCTTTCATCCTGCTGCTTACCCCAGGAAGGAATATGATGCCTCATTTCTAGCATCATTATACCTGGCATGCACTGTACCCATACTGCATTGTTTTTTGCTCCCTTCCTTCCCCATTTTAGCTCCTTAATTATTGAGTCCCCCAAGAGTGCCACTCTACTGCCCCCTGCTTCCTGGGTGTCCTTTTGGCCTCTAGCTTTGTGTCGCGGGTTTTGGCTCCCTTTGGACTCCTCCTCATGTTCCATCCTGACTTGGTTTCTGCCCCTGCTCATCTTTGTTCCCCATCACCTAGCCTATCCTGATTTTTACCACACCCAGCATCTGTACCTCTTCACCCTCCATTTAGCCTTTCATCAGACTCCCCCCCCTCCTGTACTTCTTCATCCCTTGTACTTCCACCTGGCTTCCTTCATCCCTGCAGATCCCTCCTGCATCACTGCTTGAGCATGATCCATTTTCACCTGACCCCCCCCGCCAACTGCTCCTGGCCTTCCTTCATCTGCATCACTGTGCATGATCATGTCAATCGTGCTTGATCCCCCTCCAACTGTTCCTGTCCTGCCCATCTTTGCAGAAGGTTTTGAGCACCGTACCCCACTGGGGGAAGTCTTCCTCCTTACCACCTGCCCTGTCTGCATATTTCCCCTCTCCTGAACCCTGCCCAATGCATGCCCTAGCCTCCTACTGCAGCTCCTACCCTCTAGGATTTCATCCAGTTCATTTTCAGCCTCCCAGGAGCTCGACTCCAGCTTCCTTCCTGCCCCTTTTCTTATGTCACAGTTCCCCAAGTGCCACCTTTTGGTGTGTCCACAATGTGCCCGTCCCCTCCTCCACCCCTTCTCCTGCATGTGATGTGCCCAACCCCTCCCCCCCTTCCACTGCACCTGAGATCTTTCCTCCCACGTCCCCCACCCGCTCTGCACCCCCCTTCTCTGATGGCCCCTGCTGGACCCCTTCCTCTTCAATGTCCTCAACTAGAATACCTAGGAGGGCAAAATTATTTATTACTTCCACCCTCTGGCACATTTCACCTATGCTCATGCTGTCCTTCATACTGGGCATCCATCTGCCTTTCCTGAGCCTACTGTCTTCCATTCCTCCTGATCCCTGACTGACCCCTTTTCTCTAGCTACAGGCATAATTTTTGTGCCTCTAGACTTCCTGCTGTCAGTTCCCACTGACCCCTTTCCTCCTGTCTCGCGCCCTGTCCCAAATCTGGACTTGCTGTTGTCTGTTACCACCTCTGGTCTATCCCTCTGGACCCCTTCCATCCTCTTCCTCCCAAGCCCTTGACCTGGAACAGTGTATCTGATCCACCAGTGAATCCACTCAGCTGTTCCCACTCCTTCCTTGGCTTATGCCGCCCCTGTCTCTCACCTCCTTTCCCAGCCCCCATATGAGCACTTTGAATGAGGAAAAGAAAATAGAGCAATCCGGAACATCTGTTATAAAGATTACAGTTGTGACCCTACATACAGCTCTTATGCAGCAATGAGCCATCAGGTCACAGCACTATGACACATACTTTTTACCTAGGCTTTCCATCTTAGAGGTAAATACTGTGTGGCTGACCATGCTAGTGAGCTTAAGGAATTTCTGTAACATATTCCATAAAGTTGGAAGATCACAACTTGTAGCCATTTTGCCATAATGGGTGGAAACCTTTGGAGTAACAAATAGTAAGTACATTTTTTTTCATAAAGTGTTAGCACCATTGAATTTTTTAAATAACACTGTGATGTAGCTAGGGACCTTTTCAGCGAGCACTTTATAGGCCCAGTTATATGAATTCTTTGGCCTTCTACTAGCTAGAGATAACCAGCCAACATACTCATATAACTTACAGTGATGTGTTCTAGGCACCATATTCATAATAAGTCTCAGGGCTCTGTGATACTGGACATCCAGTTTATGCAAGTGGGATCGAGAGCACTGACCATAGATTAAGTCCGCATAATCTAAGAGAGGTAGGAATGTAGTTTGCACTAGTCTCTTCCTGGTGTACTGCAGGAGGGAGCACTTGTTTCTGAAGAAAAAGTCCAGCCTGCTACATAACATTTTACAAATCGCCTCTATATGCACTGAGAAGGATAGTATGTGATCTATCCATAAACCAAGGTACTTAAGGCTCCGCTCTACTTTAAGCGGTTTGCCTAAAGGGGTAAATATGCTTGGAGTCATGGTAGGTGATGGTGCTTTTTTGGTAGTTGAAAAAAACCCAAAAGTTTTGTTTTCTCTGCGTTGAGGGGGAGTTTGTTTTGGTTGAGGTTTATTTGTAATGTACTGAACTCCAACTGTAATTTGGAAAGCTCTTCTGGTAAGGTGGGCTTGGACGTATACAAAACTGTGTCGTCCACAAAAAGGTGAATAGACGATGTATTAATATTCCTACTTAGGTCACAGGAACCTGACTCACAGCAGAAATACATATAGAATGTGCTTAAGGGAATATTTATGGGCCATTGTATAGCATGTGCTACACATAAAATAGAGAAGCCAAAGCAAGGCAGCAGGCTATCCTGATAGATATCGCCAGACTAGAACTGAGCATAATCAAAACCAGAACAGGAACACCATTCATTTTCATTCATTCATTTTTACTTTGTTAGCCAGGAGAGTACATTGGACTGAAAGGCCCTTTTACAGGCATGACCAGGACACAATACAAATGACATATAAATCAACATAACAGTCATTAAAAACAGTTACAATTTGCCTCAGTTAACAAGCATTGTTGGTAAGGTTTCCTAAAACAATTTCAACTACTGGCATTCCTTATAGAAGGATGTATTGTATTGCATTCTAGTGTATTGCAGCACTGTAAGCAAAAGACTTAGCACACTTAAGAATATTACAGCAAGAATATGACAATATAATGACATGCAAAGTAGAAATGCAACACAGGCTCCTAATCAAAAATATTTTGAGCACGGGAACAAAGCCAGTAGACTCCTGGGCCCAGATATTCAGAACTGCGCCAAAGGCAGGCGCAAGGCAGGCACAGCACAAATCTGATGCGCCATGGCACAATGGGTGCCATATTCAGAGAGTGCGCATGCCAAAGTGCGCCAGTGCAAGATGGCTGAATATGGCACAGGTGCACCATGGCACAACCAGAGCTGCACCAGGGCTAACCAGTGATATGCTAGTGCAACCAGTGAAGTGCAGAGCAGAGACAAGATGCACAGGGACAATGCCGGGGAAGCCCAGTGTCAAAGGGCATAGGACCCCAGCAGTGCATACACAAGCACAGGGCACGAGGGATGAATGCCCAACATACAATGTGGCACAGCCACCAACAGGGGCCCCGTGCACCAAAGCAACTGGAGCCAGGCCACTGGCAGTGGACAGGTTCAGGCCCCTGAACCACACCCCAGACCACAATGGCAGCACAGCCTGCTGGGGACCAGAGTTGACACTGGCAACGCAGGCCTGCCAATGGTGCCCCTCCAGCCCACCAGCCAGCCGACTGTGGCCACCGCCACACTGCAATGGGCGTCCACCCCCATGTCCCCAGTGCCAAACACACCCATGCCCCACACACACACACAGGCAGCCCACATGCTGGGCAGGACCAGAGCCAGAGCCCAGGCAGAGGGCCAAACCCCACAGGACTGGTCACCCAACAGGAGATGCAGACTCCCCACCCCAGTGTGCAGACTGGTCCAGCAGGAGGATCCCAACTGTGTGCCACCCCCTGCACACACCTGTTGCCCACCCAAACCACACACCTACAGCAACTCTGCAGGTACAGAGCACACCCACCAAACTGGGAGATGGCCCCCACCACAACATGGCACACCACTGCACACAGCCATGAACCACAGGACCACCGTATGCCCCCCCCGCACAGACACCTCCAACCAACACCTGCCCACTGCAGCATGGCTCCACACGCCACCTGCAAAGCAGACACAGAGACAGTCATGTAGCTGGAAAATGCTTTATAAAGAGTAAAACAACAACAACACCAACAAACAAGGTAACAGGGGCAGGGACAGGGGAGGGACAATAAAGGGTGGGGACAGGTAACAGGGGGACTGAGGGGGAACAGGACCAGCAAGGGAAAGGAGGGATATCAACAGGGCCCCTCAATGGCGGCCATGGCCCACCACTATGCCACCTCTCCACCTCTTCTTGTCTGTCGCCGACATTCGCTGCAGGGAGACCACAGCTGCCAGCACCCTCCGTACGAACAAAAGGATTTGCCAC
This sequence comes from Neoceratodus forsteri, assembly GCA_016271365.2. Classification (NCBI taxonomy): domain Eukaryota; kingdom Metazoa; phylum Chordata; order Ceratodontiformes; family Ceratodontidae; genus Neoceratodus; species Neoceratodus forsteri. Next base: position 143,213,481 of record CM057457.1, on the reverse strand, counting down.
AGGAGCCTGGTATGTGTCTGCCTAGCATGTGGAGCAGGACGCCATCCAACACATATGGGCATGGGACAAAAGAGGCAATCGGTGCAATGGCCCAGTGACATATGCTCACCCACAGCTTGCAATGGATGGCGCTACCACACACACCCCTGGAGAGCCCAGAATGGAGGCCCATGGGGGGGGACAATGCCAGCCAACAACATGGCACACCACGGTGGCGCAGAGAGGTGGATGCAGCCGTGCAGTGGCCACAGGTCTGCACCGTGACACTCACATGGCACACAGCAACAGCAGCACCACAGCACAAATGGTGGCATCTGTGCGCACACCCACCCAACCAACAGCCGGTACACCGTGGCCAAGGGATGGCATGCAGTGGAATGCACGACGGACCGTGGCACACACACACACACACACACACACACACACACACACACAGCTGTCACAGAGCATGGCAGAGGCGGCCATGGATTTGCCCTGGTCCCCACCACTACCCCACTGCATGACTGAGAAGGAATGTGGAAATGCATACCTGCCCTGCGCTGTGCAGCTGGAGCCACCTGCTGCCCAACTTGCTGTGCTGCCCTGGCTGCTTCCGCCGCCACCCTGGCCCATCTATGATCTTCCGGCCGTGTGGAGGGAATGAAGAGAGGTTGACATCAGTACACAGACACGCATGAAGAGCCCCCCCACCACCACACTGCTCGCTATGCACTGGGTATGTCCCTGGCTGTCTGTAGGCCCACACGCCAGCACGGCTGCCACTGGCACGGCAGCAACACCAGATGTGCGGTACCCCATGCCGACATTCCACCTCTCTGTGGGGCATGCCACACAGCCCTGCCAACATCACAGTATGACGCCTGGCCATCACAGCAATATGAGCACACCTACCTGGCTGTGGCACTGAGCCTCACAGGACGTATGCCTACAGATACCATAGGTGGTCCGGTGCTCTCCTTTGCAGTTCTCTATAGCAGTGCCTGCATTGCTCTGCCGAGCAGCCAACACTGGTGTGCCGCTCCAGTGCCCCTGCCACATGGTGCCACACCTCCACCCTGGCCTGCTGCAGTGGCACCTGGCCGAACAGCTGTCCCTCATACGGCTGAACAACAGTCACCAGGTTGATGAGCTCTGTCACAGACCAGTTGGCTGCCCTTGTGCTGTACCTCTGCGCCATGCTGACCCACTGAGATAGATAGGAACATGGCCATGTATCAGTGCACGTGCCTGCCACATTTGCAGGCTGCATGATAGGGTAAGCAGGGCCGCAATCGCGCAGCACGTGGCTGTGCGGTCACTGCGCAGTGCAGGACAATAACGCAGGCCTGGGCATGTGCAGTGTGCAGTGCGCCGGGGCCTAGTGGGGTCAAGGTGTCACGCAATGACCCATGGATCAGAGGTCAGAACCCCCATGCAGTGTGCATGTGCATGATACAGGCGGTGCACACATGCGCAATGGCATACTGGTGTGGTGTGCGCCATGCCATAGCATTGCGCAAGTTGCACCGGACATGCAATAGCGGTGCGGCCACTGCTGTGCACGTGCACACTGCGGGCACGTGCACTGTGCATGTGTGAGTACTGCATCACGGACTTGCTCCGGCGCAGTTCCACTGCACATGGCGCAATCACGCGATATTGGAACGTCATATGCAAATCACTTCATGAGCCAATGCATGGCGCAGTGGGGTGCATTAGCATATCAATACAATTGCACACAGGCTAATTTATTTATTTATTTATTAAATTTTGGTGACCGGGTAGGCCCACTGAGCCCCGAAGGTCCCTTTTTCAGGGGCGACCCAGGATAACAATACAAGTTATACGAATGAACAAGGACATAAGGAACATTTGAGGCATTGTGAGTTACATCATGAGGTGGTTACAGTAAAGAAAAATAGTGGATACAGGCATGGTTGCAGGCATTTAAAAGAAAAGCAGTGGATACAGGCATGGCTTAAGGCATGGTAAAAGAAAAGCAGTGGATGCAGGCAGGGTACAGGCATGGTTAGCATCATGACATGTAAGCAATTGGTAGTATTTTGCATATAGTTTATTCAGGGGTTACACGTGGCCTCTGGCGAGCAGTCTGTATAAGGCAGGTAGTAGGAAGGTTAAGCTAGGAGACAGGAGTTGGAGAGGAGGGGAGTACCTTAGAAGCTTTAAGTGCCATGACAGTGGCATGTGCTTGAGGTCAGCAGATGGGACTTAAGCCTGGTACGGAAGTTCATGAGTGAGGAGGAGGCTTGGACCTGGGGAGGGAGCTTGTTCCATTGGCAGGCTGCTTGGGAGGAAAAGGATCTTCCGCCAGCGTTTGTCCTTACCCTAGGGACTTCTAATAGCGTTCTATCTGAAGTCCTTAGGTTCCTTGGGTTGTGTTTGAGGGTTATGGTCCTGGCAATGCTTGGCGGAGCTTGGAGTTTGAGAATCTTGTAGGCCTTGACAAGCAAGGGTTGTTGGAGGCGGGCGACTAATGTGGGCCAACAAAGATTGGCCAGTGTCACAGTGATGACGTCTCGGGTAGTCTAAGTTTGCGAAATGAGCTATTTTATTATATAGGGTTTGCATCCTGGTAATCTCTTGTTTAGCCATGCCCTGTATAATAGGGGCCGCAAGGTCAGGTTGGGTAGAAGGACGCTGGTAGCTATGGAGAGCTTGGCTTCAGGGATGAGTTGGTCCCTGAGTCGGCACAGGGTGCCATGCTTCCATGTAGGGTCCTGGTGACCTGGTTCACGTTCCTTGTATGTGATATTCTGATCCAACATGAGGCCTAAGTATTTAAGGGAGGGACTACATTAATGGCTTTACCAGAGAGTGAGGTTAAGGAGAGGATGAGGCCTGTCAAATCCCAGGATCTTGGCCTGAATAGCATTGCCTTGGTCTTGTCAGCATTTAGTACCATTCTGTTCTTACATAGCCAAGTCTCTGGTGAAGTGAGATCCTTTTGGAGTAGAGGGCCTAGGGCAACCACATCATGCAGGGGTCGGAAGATGACAGTATCATCAGCGTACTGCACAACCGAGCTCTCCCCGCAGCGGGTATGCAGGTCGTTGCTAAACAAGGAAAACAGGAGGGGGCCTAGAATTGAGCCCTGAGGTACACTCTGGTTTAGGGGTAGTGGGTCAGACATGGTCCCTTTCCATGAGACCCTCTGTGCCCTGCCTGATAAGTAGCTCCCAAACCACTTCAGGGCATGATTGTCTAGGCCTATATTTTGCAGCTTCTGTAGCAGCAAGTTGTGGTCGATGAGGTTGAACTCCTTGGATAAGTCTATAAAGACTGCACCAGTGGGTATCCCTTTGTCCATTGCCCTGAGAATTTCATCCGTGAAGTTAATGAGGGCAGTGTCAGTACCATGGTTTGTTCTAAATCCATGTTGGAAGGGGGCAAGGAGCTGATGAGCTTCCAGGTAGTCCCTGAGTTGATTGTAGATGACTCTTTCTTGCACCTTAGCAAGTGAGCAGAGGAAGAAGATGGGCCTGTAGTTGTTGAGTTTTTCCCTGAGCCCCCCTTTGTGAATAGGGACAACACTGGCATGTTTCCACGGATCAGGGACTGCTCCTTCCCTTAGTGATCAATTGAGGAGCATGGTTATAGGCCAGGCTAAGGAGGTAGCTCCTGCCTTGAGTAGCCGAGGGTTGATACCGTTGGGTCCCCCTGACCTTTTCGGTTTCAGGTTCCTTAGGAGGTTTAGCACTTCAGTGCGTTTAACCAGTCTCAGGTGAAATGGTGGTCTTTCAATGTGAGGTGGTTCATCTGAGGTAGGGGGGAGAGTCTGGGGAGACAGGCAGGTCTTGTAGGCCTCAAGGTCTGAGAAGTGCCTGTTAAGGGCAGCCGATATTTGAGAAGGGTCAGTTGTGAGCTGACCATTAATCTCCATGGGACAGGACTCAGGCTTTTTTCTGCCCTTGATCAGGTCATTGATATGATTGCAGAATTGCTTGGGGTTACCCAGGCTGATTTTCTGCAGGTGTGTTAAGTAATCTCTCTTAGCGAGTTTTATGGCTCTCTTGGCTTTGTTCCTCAGGGCTTTGTATTCAGCGAGATCTGCGGGAGGAGGAGAGCCTAAACTCTTTCCAGGCTTTTGCCCGAGTAGCCATTAGGGCTTTGAGGAAGGGAGAAATCCACTTGTAGCAGCTGCCTTTAGCCCTCATTCTCTTCATTTTAGCAAAGAGGTTGGCCGCTGTGGTTAGTTTGTTCTGGAAGTATTGCACAGCCTCAGTAAGAGTAGGGAGAAGATTTATGGGGTTCCAGTCCAGACTACCTAGGTAGCGATTGTATTGTAGTTCAGAGAACTTGGAGAAGTCACGGGTGGAGAGAATTCTAGGTTGGACCTTGGGTGGTTTGTTTTTCCATATACAGAAGATTGGGGAATGGTCACTCAGGGAGTCTGCCATTGTGCCCACACTCTGTATATTAGTGGGGTTATACACCAGAGCCCAGTCAAGGGTGGTGTGGTTCCCAGTTTTGTAATTAAGTCTGGTCAGTTCAGAGATGACCTGTGTCAGACCTGTTTCATGGGTAAGTGACTTTGAGGCATGACCAGGGTCCTGGGCCCAGTTAATGTTGAAGTCACCCAGGATTAGTTGCTCCGTTGTTACCTTGATAGCCATATCATTTGTGATGGCTTCAAGGGATTTGAGGGCTGATTTTGGTGGATGATAGATGCAGCCTATTGTTAGTTGTTTGGCATGCCCTAGGGTTATCCGGATGTATATGCTCTCTCCCTCAGCAGTAGGATTAGTCTGCAGGGGTGGAGGTGACATGGAGAGGTCATCCTTAGCATAGATTAGGACACCACACCCTTTTTTGGTTTCTCTGTCATTGCAGTAGCTATTGTAGCCCACGACCTGAATCTCGTGGTCATGGATGTGGGCTTTTAGCCAGGTTTCAGAGATGGCTAGTAAGTCCAGTTTGAAGAGGTCCAACCAGGCCTGGACTTCATGTATTTTTAGTCTAAGACTACATATGTTCATATGTGCTATCTTCAGACCCTTGGTGGCCACCCATTGATGGTCCTGGGGGGATGCTACCAAGGTATTGGGTACGTATGGGCCAGGGTTAGGTTGGATATCACCTGATAGGAGAAGTAGCAAGACGAATAACCTGAGCAGTTTAGTGCTAGGTATTGAGATGAGGTGTCTTTGATGCGTCCTGCTCATATAGAAAAGCAGGTCACAGCACACACCCTTTTTATGATCTCATGCTCCGTTAAGAGACTAGATATACTTGAGATAGGGTAGCTGCTAAGAAAGTCATGTGGGGGGATATTATGTAGATTGCTCACTGGTTCTGGGAGGAATCGGTCTATGAACCTGTCCACCCAAAGTAGGGTCAGTGAGTAGATTATGGCATGTAGTACACCCCTATTAGGGGGAGGGACACTTGGGTTCCTAGCACACCAAAGAGGGCGGAAGGAAGCATATACTAAGTAAGGCATTATTATTGGATGATGTCAGCGTAGTGTAGGTAAGAAAAGGGTGCACAGAGTCTATCTGACTTGAGTCTGAAGGGTGGATGGCAGATACTGAGGGCTTCCTGTTTTCAGCTGCAGAGCTGTCACACAGGCAGTTTTAAGGAAGTTGTCAGCCTATTCAGTGAAGCTTAGGGAACTTCAAACTACAACCTCCTTGTAGCACCGGAAAGAAGTAGAATGATAATGCAGGCCATATTGCCCATGATTGAGTACAGTGATTTGTGTAGAAAGACCAAGAATCCCTCTAGTGGCAGGTCTGTATAACCTGCTAATGGAAAACTAGCGCTGCGTTACACCAAAGGCCACAGACCAGTTATAGCAACCGCTCAGGTATGTGACCAGCAACATGGGGGTCCAAGGCCTCATCACACACTGCTACTGGGCGCTACAATGCAAGGTTGCAGGCACTGACCCACACTGTTTTCCATGTCCACAGGTGGAAGAATATTGGGAGGTGAAGGAGAGGAGAGCCAGTGGCCTGCTCGCAAAGGCAGACCGAACTTTACTGCTACTGAGACCACTGCCCTCTTTGAGGCCTACATGGATTGGGAAGGCCTACTCAGTGGGGCAAGAGGGCATGCCACAGGAGCAAGCGGCGACCTGGGGGGAAGTGGCCCAGTACGTGAACACACACGGGCGCTACCACCGCACCACCCAGAAGTGCAAGAAGAAGGTTGGCATGGACAGGAGGCCTATCAAAGACAAGGTCCTGGCCATCCGGATGTCCTGCAGGGCGACCGGTGGCGGGCCACCGACCATGCCTCCCCTGACTACCATGGAGGAGCTTGTGGCATCCACCATCAGCCGCACGGCAGTGGAGGGCGTGCCCGATGGTGGATTCCAGACAGGTGGCAGCCCCACACTGAATTGGGAGTATGTCTGGCCGGCAGGTGTGCCTGTCATGGGCATGTCATGTGGGTGTGTCTGAGGCCATGCCCACCGCCCCCTGCGTGTGTGGATGCAGATGCACAGTGCGGTGTGGTGGCAGGTGGTGACAGTGGCATGGATGGGGCTGGATGGGGTGTGGTCAGGTGGGGCTGGGGGGTTGGGTGGGGGTGTGGGGGTGGCCATGGGATTGTCTGCTCCACTGACACACTGTTCTTGCTTTGCAGCACCAGCATGCCTCCATGCAGGGGAAGCGGGCGGAGGCAGGCATGGACACAGATGCCCGACCCTTGATCTCAATGGCATCCAGAGCCGGGACAGGCTGTGCCTCGGTGGGGCCGGCTTCATGGCTGTGCCTGACATGGGGTCGGATGACCCCCTGGCTGGGTTCCTGCACGATGACAGCCTGGAGGTGATGTGTGCAGCGGCCCAGCTCGGCGTGGCATCTGACACTGATGATGACCTCACACTGGTACTGGAGAGCATGGGTGCCATGGTGGCTGAGATGCTCCTACCTGCCACACAGGCACCAGCAGGTCCCAGTGCTGTTCCCACATCCCCACAGCCACCCCCCATCCCCGCCGATGCGGCTGTGGGTGGCACCGCAGCCATGTCCGGTGTGTGTAGTGGTGGTGGTGGTGCTGTGGGTGTGGCTGACGCATGGGGCCCTGCCCAGCAGACAGTCGGGTGGCAGCAGCAGGATGCAGGTGATGTTGGGCAGCGTGCCACAGTGCCCATCGACGTTGCACCAGGACACACTATGGCTCCTGTACGGCCCACTGTGCAGCATCCACCTGAGCGGGAGGCTGTGCAGCAGCATGCCAAGACCCTTCCCCCAGCACAGTGGCTAGACCATGGGGACTGGGAGGTCGAGAGGCTGCAGGAGCACACCCGGTTACTGCGGGCTTCTGTGGAGAACCAGGCACTGCTTGCTAGTGAGGTGCACTCACTGAGGGCAGTGGAGTGCCAGATGGCTGAGCAGCAGGACAGGGGTGATGTGCAGCTGATGGACAGGATCGCCCAGATGCAGGAGGCCTCAACTGCAGCTTTGGACTGCATGACCAGTGCCATTGTGGCATCACTGGACCACATGGCCGGTGCCATTGCAGCTGGGCAGGCTGCGGCAGTGGCTCCTGGGCTTGGCCATATGCAGAGGAACCCCCACAGTGCACTGTTCACCCCACGGTCCCAGCGACCGGTGACACCAGCACGGCGGATGCCAGGATCGGACTTTAGCATCCCAGACACCCCCGGGACAGGCCTACACCACAGGCCACAGACCGGTTATTGCAACTGCTCAGGTATGTGACTGGCAGCATGGGGGCCCAAGGCCTCATCACACACTGCTACTGGGTGCTACAAAGCAAGGTTTCAGGCACTGACCCACACTGCTTTCCATGTACACAGGTGGAAGAATATTGGGAGGTGAAGGAGAGGAGAGCCAGGGGCCTGCTCGCAAAGGCAGACCGAACTTTACTGCTACTGAGACCAGTGCCCTCTTTGAGGCCGACATGGATCGGGAAGGCCTACTCAGTGGGGCAACAGGCATGCCACAGGAGCAAGCGGCAGCCTGTGGGGAGGTGGCCCAGTACGTGAACACACAGGGGCACTACCACCGCACCACTCAGGAGTGCAAGAAGAAGGTTGGCAGGGACAATAGCCCTATCAAAGACAAGGTCCTGGCCATCCGGATGTCCTGCAGGGTGACCGGTGGTGGGCCACCAACCATGCCTCCCCTGACTGCCATGGAGGAGCTCGTGGCATCCACCATCAGTCGCATGGCAGTGGAGGGCGTGCCCGGTGGTGGGTTCCAGACAGGTGGCAGCCCCACACTGAATTGGGAGTATGTCCGGCCGGCCTGTCATGGGCAAGTCATGTGGGTGTGTCTGAGGCCATGCCACCGCCCCCTGCACATGTGTGTATGTGGATGCACAGTGTGGTGTTGTGGCAGGTGGTAACAGTGGCATGGATGGGGCTGGATGAGGTGTGGTCAGGGTGGGGCTGGGGGTTGGGTGGGAGGTGTGTGGGTGGCCATGGGTTGTCTGCTCCACTGACACACAGTTCTTGCTTTGCAGCACCAGCACGCTCCATGCAGGGGAGCGGGCGGAGGCAGCCGTGGACACGGATGCCCGACCCTTGATCTCAACGGCATCCAGAGCCGGGACAGGCTGTGCCTCAGTGGGGCCGGCCTCATGGCTGTGCCTGACATGGGGTCAGATGACCCCCTGGCTGGGTTCCTGCACAATGACAGCCTGGAGGTGATGTGCGCAGTGGCCCAGCTCGGCGTGGCATCTGACACTGAAGATGACCTCACACTGGTACTGGAGAGCATGGGTGCCATGGTGGCTGAGATGCCCCTATTTGCCACACAGGCACCTGCAGGTCCCAGCGCTGTTCCCGCATCCCCACAGCCACCCCCCATCTCCGCCGATGCGGCTGTGGGTGGCGCCGCAGCCATGTCCAGTGTGTGTGGTGGTGGTGGTGCTGTGGGTGCGGTGGAGGCATGGGGCCCTGCCCAGCAGACTGTCGGGTGGCAGCAGCAGGATGCAGGTGATGTTGGGAAGCGTGCCACAGTGCCCATCAATGATGCACCAGGAGACACTGTGGCCCTTTTACGGCCCACTGTGCAGCATCCCCCTGAGCGGGAGGCTGTGCAGCAGCGTGCCAAGACCCCTCCCCCAGCACAGCAGCCAGACCATGAGGACCGGGAGGCCAAAAGACTGCAGCAGCACACCCAGTTACTGCGGGCCTCTGTGGAGAACCAGGCATTGCTTGCTAGTGAGGTGCACGCACTGCAGGCAGTGGTGTGCCAGATGGCTGAGCAGCAGGACAGGGGTGATGTGCAGCTGATGGACAGGATCACCCAGATGCTGGAGGCCTCGTTTGCAGCTTTGGACTGTATGACCAGTGCCATTGTGGCATCAATGGACCACTTGGTCGGTGCCATTGCAGCTGGGCAGGCTGCGGCAGTGGCTCCTGGGCTTGGCCATATGCAGAGGACCCCCCGCAGTGCACTGTCCACCTCACGGTCCCAGCGACTGGTGACACCAGCACGGTGGATACCAGAATCTGACTTTAGGATCCCAGACACCCCAGGGAAAGGCCTACACCACAGGCCACAGACCGGTTATTGCAACCGCTCAGGTATGTGACCGGCAACATGGGGGTCCAAGGCCTCATCACACACTGCTACTGGGCACTACAATGCAAGGTTGCAGGCACTGACCCACACTGCTTTCCATTTCCACAGGTGGAAGAATATTGTGAGGTGAAGGAGAGGAGAGCCAGGGGCCTGATTGCAAAGGCAGACCGAACTTTACTGCTACTGAGACCACTACCCTCTTTGAGGCCTACATGGATCGGGAAGGCCTACTCAGTGGGGCAACAGGCATGCCACAGGAGCAAGCGGCCGCCTGGGGGGAGGTGGCCCAGTACGTGAACACACATGGGCGCTACCACCGCACCACCCAGGAGTGCAAGAAGAAGGTTGGCCCGGACAGGAGGCCTATCAAAGACAAGGTTCTGGCCATCCGGATGTCCTGCAGGGTGACCGGTGGTAGGCCACCGACCATGCCTCCCCTGACTGCCATGGAGGAGCTCGTGGCATCCACCATCAGCCACATGGCAGTGGAGGGCGTGCCCAGTGGTGGGTTCCAGACAGGTGGCAGCCCCACACTGAATTGGGAGTATGTCCGGCCAGCAGGTGTGCCTGTCATGGGCGTGTCATGTGGGTGTGTCTGAGGCCATGCCCACCGCCCCCTGCACATTTGTGGATGCGGATGCACAGTGTGGTGTGGTGACAGTGGCGACAGTGGCATGGATGGGGCTGGATGGAGGTGTGGTCAGGGTGGGGCTGGGGGTTGAGGGGTGTCGGGTGGCCATGGGGTTGTCACTCACTGACACACTGTTCTTGCTTTGCAGCACCAGTACGCCTCCATGCAGGGGAGTGGGCGGAGGCAGCCGTGGACACGGATGCCCGACTCTTGACCTCAACGGCATCCAGAGCAGGGACAGGCTGTGCCTCGGTGGGGCCGGCCTCATGGCTGTGCCTGACATGGGATCAGATGACCCCCTTGCTGGGTTCCTGCGCAATGACAGCCTGGAGGTGATGTGGCATCCAACACTGATGACAACCTCACTCTGGTACCGGAGAGCATGGGTGCCATGGTTGCTGAGACACCCCTACCTGCCACACAGGCACCAGCAGGTCCCAGCGCTGTTCCCGCATCCCCACAGCCGCCCCCATCCCCGCCAATGCGGCTGTGGGTGGCGCTGCAGCCATATCCGGTTTGGGTGGTGGTGGTGCTGTGGATGCGGTGGAGGCGTGGGACCCTGCCCAGGATACAATCCGGTGGCAGCAGCAGGATGCAGGTGATGTTGGGCAGCGTGCCACAGTGCCCATCGCCATTGCACCAGGACACACTGTGGGCCCTGTACGGCCCACTGTGCAGCATCCACCTGAGCGGGAGGCTGTGCAGCAGTGTGCCAAGACCCCTCCCCCAGCACAAAGGCTAGATCATGAGGACTGGGAGGCTGAGAGGCTGCAGGAGCACACCCGGTTACTGCGGGCCTCTGTGGAGAACCAGGCACTGCTTGCTAGTGAGCTGCTGGGCTTGGTCATATGCAGAGGACCCCCCGCAGTGCACTGTCCACCCCACGGTCCCAGCGACTGGTGACACCAGCACGGCGGATGCCAGGATTGGACTTTAGCATCCCAGACACCCCCGGGACAGGCCTGTTTGTCCACCAGGACACCCCTGCATGGACTCGGTCCCGTATATCAACCCCTGGAGGGCGTCTGATACCCCCCTGGCCAATATGCAGCAGGCATCTGCTGGATGGCCCTGGGGCAACTGCCCCCATGGCTGTGGTGGCTGTGGGACTGCACGGTTGGTGTAATGTGTTCGCTGCCCTGCCATCCACTGCTGTCACCATATGCAGCCATGTGGGGTGGTGGTGCAGCTTGCATGAGGTGGTGCACATGTGTGCTGTGCTGCTTGCCCCCTGTGTGTGTGTGTGTGTGTGTGTGTGTGAACCATGCTGCTAGGGCATGTAGCATGGATATGATGATGGCAGCCACGCACTGGTGCTGCCTGTACACCAGTGATGTGCGTCTGATCCATGCCATGTCCCTCACCATGTGCGTGTGCTGCTGTGTGTGTGTGTGTGTGTATGTGTCTGCTCGTGTGTTTGTGGCCTTGCCCTGTCTGATGTATGCCCCATCCCAGCATGCCTACTACTACTGTGCCCATCCCATCCCCTGTGGTGTGTGCTGTGCTGTGCTGTGTGGGTCTTGCCTCTGTGCTCACCTGTGTTGACCATAATGCTCCCTTGTGATCGTATCCCAGTGCAGACATGCCTACTGCACCAGTCTGGGGTCCCTCCTGCCATGTGGTGCCTGCCCACCACCCTCCGGAGCTCCTTCACTATCGTCCCTGTTGCTGTCACCCTCATCAGCCTCAACTACTATTCCACGGTCAATGGCCATGTTGCGCAGGATACAGCAGGCCAGAAATATCCTGGCTAGATGGTCAAAACTTCCGCTGTCCTTTTCAGGTAGGGCCAATACGATCAAAATGGTGGTTATGCCAAGAATTTTTTTTCCACTGGCGAATTTAAATGTCTACCTCCCTAAATCCTTTTTTAAGCCGCTCTACAAATGCTGCTCTGAGTTTTTGTGGAATGGCAAGCCTTCTAGAAGGTCTTACTATAAACTTGTTTGGCATCGTAAATTAGGAGGCCTCCAACTACCGGACTTTTACATGTACTATTTAGCGATTCACATGATGAAATTAGCCGTATGGACCTGTGAAGAAGAAACTCTCTTCCTGGGCTCCATTTGGATCGGTTATTTATTAAAAGCTTAAAGCTGGATCTAGAGTCGATGTTATATGTCCCATGGGCTAAGGTCCCGAAACAAGCCAGGGGCACTCCGCTAGGATGGGATATAAAAGCGCTGCATCAATACTATGCAAGGTTTAAAATTTCGCAAGTACGTGACCTATCCCAACCGCTATTAAGAAATCCGAACCTCGTAATTGGTAACCAACCGATATCTAGCTTTGTAACAGCAACAGCTGCCAAATTACGGGTTAGAGATTTTTATTCAAATGGGTCGTTACTTCCATTCCAGGCCTTGGTGGAAAAGTTTGCTGTGAAAGTTCAATCCTCTTTGAAACTAACCCAAATAATGAGTAGTCTTAATTCTTATTTCCATAAAAATTGTGGGATGGATAATTTGAGGTCCATGTTCAAGAGACTTAAAGAACTTATATTGCCAGGCAGAGCAATTTCTAAGATATACAAGGATATTTCTGATAGAAGAGATTCTAATGTGTCCCCGACTCCGACTTATTGGGATCTAAACTTATCTTTAGGCTGGACACCAGAAATGTGGCAGAAAGTTTGGACCGACACCTATAAATATATTAAACAGGATAGGCTGAGAGACATCCAATTTAAATTACTACATAATTTATATTTTCCCCAGCCAAACTCTCTAGGTTAAACCGTCATCTTTCCCAAAATGTTTGGACTGCAATGACCCCTTTGCATCAACTTATCATAAGTTTTGGACTTGCCCCAAAATCTCGGGATTATGGCAATTGGTGAAGTTAAAGATTAGCCAATTTTACGATTAGCCGGCTTTTTCAATCCAGAGGTCTGTATATTTGGGATGTATGATAAGCTACCCAGCAAGATAGCTAAATATCGTATGGCTATGGTAGCGGCTGTTACCAAGCTGATAATCCTTCGCCATTGGAGAGACGAATGGACTCCTTCATTTGGGGACTGGTGGGACGAATTTTTGAATGCATTGAATGCAGAAAGGTCAGTCCTGTCATTTTTTAATACTTCAACGATTTTCCATCAATGCTGGGGTGGTCTGTATCAAAGTCTCAAAGACAAGTACGGTTATTAGGTTAGGGAATTTCTTTATATTTATTGTGATGGTGTCGGCCTTATTTTCCTTTTCCTTTTGGCTCTGGTATTGTCCTTTCCTCCTCTATGCAATATTTGCTGGCCTTGTGCCTTCTGTTTTTACATATAGGTTTTTCAGGTGATGTCCTACTGTTCAAGATGATTCGGGATAGCCGCCGGGGATGGAGGGGGGGGGGGATCTGAGTTTTTCTTCTTCTTTTCTTTTTAGGTTTTCTCTGTATTATTAATTATGACTGGGAACTGTATTTTCTCATATGTTACTAATTACTTTATGTGTAATTTGTGTTGGAAATTGTTTAATAAAGCATAATTATTTGCAAAAGCAAAAGCAGGCCAGGAATATGCCACAGGCTTTCGATGGGCTATATTGTAAGGCACTGCCTGATCTGTCTAAGCAATGGAATCACATGTTTAACATGCCAAAGACATGCTCGATGATATTACACATGCTGGCATGTGCCCCATTGTGTCTCTCCTCTGCAGGGGACGATGGTCACCAGTAGGGGGTGAGCAGCCATGGCCTCAGTGGGTATGTACTGTCACCTGTGTGGTGGATGAAATGGTTATCTGCGCTGTGCTGTGCTGACACCCACTCACTCCCAGCCACCACATGCATATCACCCACCACTCCATCCTCCCTCGCCCACCCCTGGGGCCACATCTGTTGGCCTTCCTGGCGCATGTCCTACTCACCTACTAGGTGGTCCATGGGGATGTCTCCCCACTCAAGCCCTGGCACAGTGCAGAACTGTGCCATATGAAGGCATCGTGTGCACTCCCAGGGTGTGTGGCACAGACATTGATTATGCACCCCATGGCATTGCACACCACCTGGCAGTTGATGGATGGGTATCCCTTTTGGTTGATGTACACCACGCCCTCTGGGCCAGGTGGTGTGCGGATGCTGACATGGGTGCAGTCTAGTGCCCCGATCACTCCTGGCATGCCTGCCACCCAGTGGAACTCCTGCGTGTTTGCTGCATGCTCTGTCTGTGTGCTGGGGAACTGGATGTACTCCAAAGCATGTGGCAGCAGAGCATTGAGGAACTGGGTGAGGAGATGGGACGTGGCCAACTGGGTGATGCCCATGGTATCACCCGTTGGTCTTTGGAAGGTACCCGTGGCAAGCAGGCACATCACTGCTGTCTCCTTAGTCTCCACTGTCATGGCATGACTACGTCTGGTGGGTGCCTGCATCTCTTCACTGCACAGCTCACAGAGCTGCCTCAGAACAGCCCTGTTCAGCTGGTACTGGCCCACAATCTCTGAGACACTGAAGTTCTCATACGTGATCCTGGCACGGTACCACCTGTGTCGGGCATACTGCCGCCAGGTCTTTTGTCAGCCACGCCACTGTTCCTCCTGCCTCCTTACTCCCCTCATTATGGCGTCCATCAGGAAGGGGCCACTATCCATTGCTCAGTCACTGGGTCTCCCTGGGTGTCACTCGCACTCTGTCAGTCCGTCCGTCGGTCACTGTCACTCTCTCTTCCTGTCTGTCTGTCTCTCTCTCCCCCTCTGCCTCTCTGTCTCTCTCTCCCCCCCCCCTCATTGGGCTCAGTGTTATGCATCTGCTGTCTGTGTGTTTGAGCCTATATTTATTGGCTCAAGTCTGCCTGGCACAACCTGGGGTTGCTCCTGCCTTGCACCATGCTCTCTCATTGAATATGCTTTGCGCCACTTATTCATGGGAATGCCCCCTTGCACTTGCACTGCATATGTTTTGGTTGTGCATTGGCACAATGGTATTTGCACTGCACCACGGCTCCCTTTGAACATTGCTCGGTGGTGTATCTTCAGACTTGGGCTGGCGCAACTCATTTGCACCTTGCGCAAGTGTTCTAAATATCTGGGCCCTGGTATTCCAGCTCAGAAAACAGGAGGAAGACTGGCATATACAATGTACTGAAAATTAAACGAAGTCAAGAAGCAGTGAGGGGGATACCACTGGAAGTTTTTTCATAGTACAGTTCTGAGTAACCAGTGAGCTAGAGGGGAAACAACGTATTGATATTATTAACACCACATTGCTCAATGTTAATAATATGTATAAGTGCAATGATGAAAATAATTGCAACATCTTAAGATGTACTGCTGCTATGGAGTGTGAACTATATCAGATTGCCTAATAAAAAACTAAGTTTTAAAGAGGGAATCCATTCAAAATTTCTGGCATCAATAAAATCAGAATGTAGATCAGCATAACCCTAATCAGTCTCATGCCAAAAAATAGATCTCTAAATTACTTTGTTTAAAAGTTACAAGTCATTTTACAGACCTAAATTCACTGCTTGTTCAAAAAAGTGAAGAGCTGCTGATGATGTCATAACCTGAACTCACAGTCTAGCTCTCCCTGCCAGAGAGGTTATAGGACCTGTTTCTCCAAAGTATTAAAGATCATTTGCAATTGTTTTCACAAGTAAAACATGCAGCACTATTCAATAAATATTGCTATAAAAACTATGTGTGTTTCAGGTTTTGTAACAAAGTTGACAAATTCGAGGGGAAGGGGGGTTGTGCCTATTTGATGTGGTCCATTTCTCCAGGGTTGCTGGATGCCGATTCATAGCACACTGCTGTGAGGTTTGTGGACTGGATAACTTTCTGATGTGGTGAAAGGTAGTGATCATTAACACCTGTCACTCAACTAAGGTGATGTCTCAGGATGGCACTTTAAAACAATTATCCCATCTCCCTGTAAATGGGGTGGGAAAGATAATGCTGTTTTGAAACCTTACTAAGAGTTTCTATGGAGTAGCCAGCCCAGTTTTCTCCCTGGCAGGCTGTTACTTGGCCTACATTCAGGCTCATCTATTTTTTATTCCACATTAAAATGATCATTTTACCATGGCTAACACTTCCATCCTTAGTAGTAATTAACATAGATAAGGCCCCTATTAAAAATTGTAAAGCAGGAACTGACAAACAGCAATGAAGTTACCATTATAATACTAGAAGCAATACAGCTTCCTAACAGGCACAGTAAAATAGCACCCCAAATGCCATCAGCAGCATGGAGGCATGCTGACTCAGCATTCAGCAACCCTAGAGAAATAGACCACACCAAAAAGGCACAAAAGGAAAAAGAAATACGAATTTGTCAAGTTTGATACAAAATACACATAGTTTTTATAGCAATGTTTATTGAATGGTGCTGCTTATTTTACTTGTGAAAACCATTGCACATGACCTGCTGAGACAGAGATTGAGAGAGAAAGCAGCCACAGCTTCCTTAAATGAAGGAGGTTATTTTCTAGACTACACTGAATTGAATTATTACTTTTTGGACCTGTGTAAGTAATTAGTATTGATTCTGTTTTTGGGGTTGACGCTTCTTAGTTTTATCTTTAATTTGCCAGGGAGGAACTGTAGCTGGGAGATATTTGCAGTCATTTGTGACTAGACCTGTTACTTAACCTCTGTGAAATAGGTGTCTGAAAGGAAGGAAGGCACTCCCTGGGGTGGAGTGTCAGAGTTGTAGTTGATTGTTTCTGGACGGCATAGGTTTACTCTCTCCCACCCTTCCCCTCACCCTACTGGCCCCAAGCACATAACTTCCTTTATTGTAGGGGTTCTCACATCACTTCCCCAAAACTGCTAACAACATACACCTGTTCATATCCTTAAAGGCACAGCACACTGAATAGGGGGGTAGAGACATTAAAAGCTTGCACACACAAAAACAAGAACAAAAAACAACAAAAAAAAGACCAAAAGAAAAGCATCTGTAACAGGAAGGGACACAGGCATGTGGGGAATGGTGCAATGCACTGTCTGTGAAGCAGCAGTCCTCCAGGAGACATTCCGGAGCCTGCGTTGCTGCCCTATTTGCAGGCACCTCTCTTGTCTGAAGGAGGAGGTTGCTCGTCTCCATGCTGACCTGGCAAGGATTCAGGAAACCTGCTCCCCCACCCAGGGACCACCCAGGTCACCGCCACTACCTCAGAGGTTGCCAAGAAAGAGGAGTGGTTGGACCACAGTGGGCTCAGGGAAGGTGAGGGTGGTGAAACAGAGATGCATTCCTCCAGTTGTGCCTCTCCACAATTCATTCACCACTCTGGTGGAGCATGGTTCCTCTATTGAGGCACCCGCAGTGGAGATCAAGGAGGATGCTGGGAACCTCCACATTGGAGACCCACAGGAGGGTAGCACAGGACTCCACAGGGGAAGGGAACAACTCCTGATGGGGGACTCAATTGTTAGGGGGCAGAACTGGGGGAGGAAGGGGAAAGGGAGGTAAGGTGCTTGCCCAGCACCATGGCTTGGAGGGACAGGAAATGAATCCTAAGGATCGTGGGAGCAGCTGCTAGGGGGAGTGAGCTGGATGTCATTATCCACCTAGGGATGAATGACCTGGCTGAGAATGGGATCAGAGCAGTGCAACAGAAGTTTGTGGAGTTGGGGAGGGGCCTTAGACAAGTAGCACATGTAGTAACTTTCTCGTAAGTGCTACCTGTCTATGGCATGGATGAGGCTAGGGTACTCCGCACCATGGGATTCAATGACTGGTTGAAAAACTGGTGCAGAGCTCAGGGATTTGGCTTCATTTGGGACTAGGGCTCCACCTGGCGGGATGCAGGCCTATACAGGAATGATGGTCTGCATCTATCCAGGAGGGGAACCAGGATCCTAGGTGACAGATTTAAATGCTTCATTGGCAAGCATTTAAACTAGCCAAGGGGGGAGGCACTGAAAGGGAGAAGGGAAATCCTAGCCCCCCCAAAAAAATCAGGGTAGTTAGTGAGGTAAACACCCAGATAGAGCAGTCAATAGGGAGCAGGACAGGGTTAAACGGAGAAAAAGACAAAGACAGTAAGGACAGGGATGGGGCAAAAACAAATAAAGCCATAAAAAAAATGAGAGTAATGAGTGCCAATGCCCATAGTCTAGGTAAAAAGCTTCCTGAAATGGTGGCCTTAAGGGAATAGGGATGCCTGGATATTGTGGCAGTCACAGAAACATGGTACACAAAGAACAATGACTGGGATGTCAACATACCAGGGTACACAATCTACAGGAGGGACAGGGAGGGAAGAAGAGGAGGAGGAGGAGTAGCTCTCTATGTAAGGGAAGAGATCAAAGCAACAGAACTAAAGCATAAACAGGGAGGAGAGGAGACATTGTGGGTCACCCTGGAGACTGGAAATGGCTCCACAATCCTCACAGGGGTTGTATACAGACCCCCGTCTCAGGAGGAGGAAATGGACAAGGAAATGATAGAAGGCATCCTTGGGATGGCAGAGAAAGGGGAGTTATTGCTGATGGGGGACCTGAAAATGCCAGATGTTCTTGCCTTAGACAACTAGTATTGGAGCCCACTCGAGAGGGAGCAATTTTAGACCTGGTTCTCTCAAATGGAGATGAAGAGAGATCACAGATGTAGAAGTGGGTAGCCATCTGGGAACTCATGACCATCAATAGTATGGCTCACAATAAACACAGCAACAGAGTCAAGTTACACAAAGGCAAAAGTACTGGACTTTAGGAGGGCTGACTTTGCCAAAATGGGTGAGTGCCTAAGGAATGCACTAGCAAATGGGCAGGAAGGAGGGGTGGAAGAACAATGGGGAATAATAAAACTGCCATCACAGAGGTAACAAGCCTTTGTGTGAAGCAAATAAACAAAAGCAAGCGATGTAAGAAACCACTATGGTTCTCAAAGGAAGTGGCAGTGAAGGTTCAAGAAAAATAAAGCATTCAGGAAGTACAAGGAATCACAGAAGGAGCAGGACAGAGAACTGTATCAGTTAAAGCAAAAGGAAACTGGGAAGGCAGTCAGAACAACAAAGGCCCAAACCGAGGAAAAGATAGCCAACTCAGTTAAGAAGGGGGATAAAACCTTTTATAGGTACATCAGGGAGCGAAGGAAGACCAAGGGAGGATTAGTGAGGCTTAATAAAGAGGAGGGAGGGTGAGCAGAGGTGACTGTGAAAAGGCAGAGATTCTAAACAAATATTTTGCTCAGTGTTTACAAAGGAAGGGGAGGTACCTAAAACAAACAGTAGAAACACTCTGGATACAGAAGTTGATACCAGCCCATTTACAGAAGAAAGGGTTCTGAAAGAACTCTTAAAACTGAAGGTGGACAAAGCAATGGGGCCTGATGGGATTCATCCCAGAATTCTAAAAGAACTAAGGGTAGAACTAGTGACACCACTGACTACCCTCTTTAACAAATCATGGGAGGATGGGGTGGTACCTGAGGACCAGAGAAGGGCAGATGTGATTCCCCTTCACAAAAGTGGGAGCAAGGCAGAAGCAGAAAACTATAGACCTGTTAGTTTAACCTCAGTGGTAGGGAAAATGATGGAATCACTTCTGATGGAAAGAATTGTTGAGTATCTAGAGGCCAGAGGGGCTCAGGACACAAGGTAGCATGGATTCACAGCAGGGAGGTCATGCCAGACAAATCTGATAGATTTCTTTGACTGGGTGACCAAAGTAGTAGATCAGGGAGGGGCTGTGGACATGGCCTACCTAGACTTTAGCAAGGCATTTGACACAGTCCCATACAAAAGATTAATATACAAGTTAGCCAGCCTGGGAGTGGGTCCCAAGATGACAGCCTGGGTAAAGAATTGGCTGGAGAATAGGACACAGAGTAATAGTAAACGGAGTCCACTCTGAAGAAAGGGAGGTTACTAGTGGGGTGCCGCAGGGTTCAGTATTAGGACCGGTGCTCTTCAATGTCTTTATAAGCAACATTGCAGAGGGACTGGAAGCAAAAGTATGTCTCTTTGCAGATGACACAAAGTTCTGCAACAGAGTTGATGCACAAGGTGGGTTGGAAAGGATGAGAAGGGACTTGGCAAGGTTAGAGGAATGGTCAAATTTATGGCAGCTTAGATTCAATGCTAAGAAGTGCAAGGTAATGCACCTGGGAAACAAAAACCCAAGGAAGAGTACACAATGGGGTGAGATCCCAACAACAACAAAATGGAAAGGGACCTGGGGATAGTCATATCAGATGACCTAAAGGTGGGCAAGCAATGTGGAGAGGGCAGCAAGGAGGGCTGGGGATACTGGGATGCATAGGGAGAGGCATCACCAGTAGAAAACAGGAAGTTATTATCCCTCTGTACAGACAGTTGGTGAGACCTCATCTGGAGTACTGCGTGCAGTTCTGGAGACCCAATCTCTGCAAAGACATAGACAGGATGGAGGCTGTCCAGAGGAGGGCAACTAAAATGGTGCAGGGTCTGCACCAGAAGACATATGAAGAGAGACTTAAGGAGCTGAATATGTATAGCCTCGGGGAAAGGAGGGAGGAGGGGGGCATGATAGAAACTTTCAAGTACCTCAAGGGAATCAACAAAGTCCAAGAGGGTAGCATCTTTCAAAAAAAGAGGTGTGCAAGAACAAGGAGACAATTTGAAGATAGAAGGGGGGGCGCCAGAGGTAATTTAAGGAAGTATTTTTTCACAGAGAGGGTTGTGGATGCCGAAACAGTCTTCCGAGGAGGTTGTGGAGTCAAAAAAGTGGTGGAATTCAAGCATGCATGAGACAATCATAAGGCAATTCTAGGGGTGGGGTAGGGAGAAGTAGGCTGCTGGTTAACTAGGATCTGCAGCTTATCCATTAGGTAAGGAAATGGGCAGACTGGGTGGGCCAAGTGGTCCTTATCTGCCGTCAAAATCTATGTTTCTATGTTTCTATGTTTGCTGCAGCCACATCCAAAAGCAGGGCCATTCTCAATGCCCTGCAGGGGGCATGCTTCAGACAGCTAATTTTGGAACCCACTCGGGAGGGATCAATCTTAGACCTGGTACTCTTAAATGGGGACGGAGAGAGGATCTCCGACCTTGAAGTGGGTAGCCATCTGGGAACAAGCGACCACTAAACAGTGTGGTTCACGATATAAACTTAGCTGTAGAGTCAAGCCACACTACAGTGAAGGTACTGGACTTCAGGAGGGCTGATTTTGTCAAAATGGGAGAGTGCCTCAGAAAAGCATGAAGGTGGGATGGAGCAACAATGGAGAAACATCAAAATTGCATCACAGAGGCAACAAGCCTTTGTGTGAAGCAAATTAACAAATCAAAACAAAGGAAAAAACCACTATGGTTCTCAAAAGAAGTGGCGTGGAAGGTAAGGGAGAAAAAGATGGCATTCAGGAAGTATAAGGAAACACAGAAGGAACAGGACAGAGAACTGTACCAGTTAAAGCAGAAGGAAGCTGGGAAGGCAGTCAGAATAGCAAAGGCCCAAACCGAGGAAAAGATAGCCAACTCAGTTGAGAAGGGGGATAAAACATTTTATAGGTATATTAGGGAGCAAGGAAAGACTAAGGCAAGGATACTGAGGCTGAATAAAGAGGAAGGTGGTTGGGCAGAGAGCGACAGTGAAAAAACAGGGATACCAAACAAATACTTCTGCTCAGTATTCACAATGGAAAAGCAGGGGGAGATACCTAATCCAGTCAATAGATGCACTCTCAGTAGGGGTGTTGATATTAGACTTTTCACAGAAGAAAGGGTTGTGAAAGAACTCTTAAAACTGAAGGTGGATGAAGCAATGGGACCTGATGGGATTCATCCCATAATTCTAAAAGAACTAAAAGAAGAACTAGTAACACCACTGACTACCCTTTTTAATAAATCATGGGAGGATGGTGTGGTACCTGAGGACTGGAGGAGGGTGGATGTGATTCCCCTTCACAAAAGTGGGAGCAAGACAGAGTCAGGAAACTACAGACCTGTCAGTTTGACCTCAGTGGTAGGGAAAATGATGGAATCACTTCTTTTTTTAACTCTTGCATTTATTCTTCTCCTAACTGCCCCCATCTCTCCACTCATTCAGACTGCCTCTATCTGCGTGTGATCCTACTCCTCATCTGGGTCTGCCCCTAGAGTACCAAGTCCACTAACCTAGGTGCCCGGATAACCCTCCGGGTAGGATGAGGAAGTATTCCCCGGCTTTATACCCACTCCGAACTTTACATGCTGCGACATGGATCTGTACTGCAGAGTCTGCCCGATGAGCCCAAGGATCCACACAGCAAGGAGTCGTCACCTAGGAGAGACAGGGTGTTTTTCCCTGCTCGTTCCCCGATGCCGGCATGCAACGAGGGCTAAGGAGCTTGAAGGCACGCTGAGATGTGCCTCCCACTCCGCCCCTCTGCCAACGCCTGCCCTATCTCGATACTGCTACTCCCTCCTAGCGCACCTTCACCCAGGCTCCCCTAGGTGTCAGTATTGTGGCAGAAGCATGCAGGTAACCCCCCCTCCCGTAGAAGGAGAGCAGCAGTTGGGCACTCAATCCTTCTCCTCCCCAGCCGACCCACAGTGGCCCGTGCTTGTTCCCAAACACAAGTCACCAGCGTGGTGCGAGGTAAGGCGTCCAGCGCCTCAGCCCTCAGCGCCACCGGGCCCATGGAATCACTTCTCAAGGAAAGAATTGTTGAGTACCTAGAGGCCAGTGGGGCACAGAACCCAAGGCAGTATGGATTCACAGCAGGAAAGTCATTTTAGACAAATCTAATTGATTTATTTGCCTGGGTGACCAAAGTAGTAGACCAGGTAGGGGCTGTGGACATAGCCTACCTAGACTTTAGCAAGGCATTTGACACAGTCCCACACAAAAGATTAATAAACAAATTAGCCAGCCTGGAAGTGGGTCCCAGGGTGGTAGCCTGGATAAAACACTGGCTGGACAACAGGACACAGCGGGTAATAGTAAATGAAGTCCACAGTGAAGAAAGGGGGTTTACTAGTGGGGTACTGTAGGGTTCAGTACTGGAGCCGGTTCTTTTTAATGTCTTTATAAGTGACATTGCAGAGGGACTGGAAGGGAAAGTATGTCTCTTTGCAGATGACACAAAGATCTGCAACAGGGTTGATATGCAAGGTGGGGTGGAAAGGATGAAAAGGGACTTGGCAAGGTTGGAGGAATGGTCAAATGTATGGCAACTTAGATTCAATGCAAAGAAATGCAAAGTAATGCATCTGGGAAACAAAAACACAGGGGAAGAGTACACAATGGGGGGTGAGATACTGACAACAACAAAAATGGAAAGGGGCCTGGGGTAGTCGTATCAGATTACCTAAATGTGGGCCAGCAATGAGAGAAGGCAGTAAGGAGGGTTGGGGGGGATACTGGGATGCTAAGGGAGAGGCATTACCAGTAGAAAACAGGAAGTTGTTGATCCTCTGTACAGACAGTTGGTAAGACCACATCTGGAGTACTGTGTACAGTTCTGGAGACCCCATCTCCGCAAAGACATAGACAGGGTGGAGGTTGTCCAGAGGAGGGTAACCAAATGGTGCAGCATCTGCACCAGAAGACATGAAAAAGACTAAAGGAGCTTAAGATGTATAGCCTCGAGGAAAGGAGGGAGAGGGGGAACATGATAGAAACTTTCAAATACCTCAAGGGAATCAACAAAGTCCAAGAGGGTAGCATCTTTCAGAAAAAGAGATGTGCAAGAACAAGGGGCACAATTTGAAGATAGAGGGGGGACGGCTCAGAGGTAATGTGAGGAAGTATTTCTTCACAGAGAGGGTTTTAGATGCATGGAACGGCCTTCCTGAGGAGGTCATAGAGTCAAAAACAGTGGGGGAATTCAAGAATGCATGGGACAGACATAAGGCAATTCTAGTGGAGTGTAGGAGGAGGTAGGCTGTTGGTTAACTAGGATCTGCAGCTCATCCGTTAGGTAAGAAAATAGGCAGACTAGGTGGGCAAGCAGTCTTTTTCTGCCATCAAATTCTATGTTTCTGGGTAAACTTTGGAGAAACAGGTCCTATAAGCTTGCTCACAGGGAGGACTAGACTGTGAGTTCAGGTTATGACATCATCACTGGCACCTCATTGAAAATGGCTCTTTTGAACAGGCAGTGAAATCAGGGTTACAAAATAGCTCATAACTTTAAAATGAAATAACATGAAACCTAATGTTTGGTATGAGATTTATTGGGGATATGCTAATTCTAGTTTTGCAATGTAGCACTTTTGGCCTGACTCCCTCTTTAAAAAGAAGTCAAGGAGCAAGACATTTATGCAGCTAGCCGAGACAGATAGCAGCAGCATTTCAGTAATGTTACGCTGTGTTATACAAGGAAGAAAGTGGGTTGGCCACATAATGGCTATAATAAAGTTCCTGCAAAAGGCTCAGTTACTCAAAGGAAAGGGAAAGGGGAAATTGTTTAACCAGGAAAGGCACACTAAGCCGAAGCTTGTTTCCAGGTGCGACCTGGGAGCACAAGGAAGTTAAGTGACTTGCTCACGGTCACACAGTATGCAAGTGAAGGCTGTTGGATTCAAACCCAGGTCTCCAGGTATGCAGCTCAGAGCCCTAAACCTCTGCACTGTACTGTGAAACTTGATGTAGAGCAGAGGGATGGACTGTAAGCAACCATAACCTGTGAAGACATAGGCCAGGTAATAGAAGATCTCCCCACTGACAAATCTCCTGGAACGGAAAGGTACATACCCTAATTCTATAAAGTTTTTGTGGCAGACTTAGTCCCTCTGACCAGTAAATTATTTGGCTGCATGCTAGAGGTAAAGGATACATCTCATATATGGGGAGAGGCCACCATCTCTATGATTGTAAAGCCAGGGAAAGAAGCCACCAACTGTAGCTCATACCACCCCATATCCTTAATTAACCACAATGCAAACATTTTTGGAAAGATTATATCAAACAGGATCCGCAATGTGGTGGAGAATCTCGGACTCCTGGATCAGATGGTTTTCATCCCAAATAGGCACATATATGACATCATCTGCAAGCTGTTGAATGTCATGGTGGTGGTACAGGAGAGTAAAGGTATGGATGAAGTACAGGCCATCAACACAGCAAAAGCACTGGATCACCTTGACTGACATTATCTCCAGCATGCCATGGGTTAGGGGAAGCATTCAGTAAGTGGGTGGCCACTGTGTGGTAGACAAACTGCTAAAGTGAGGATAAATGGGGTCTTCTCCTAACCACTTACTACCAAGAGAGGAATTAGGCAAGATTGCCTGCTCTTTGTCCTGAGTATAGAGCCTATGGTGGCAGTGATTAGGCAGTCCACTGAAATCTGGGGTATCAGAGATGGTGAAGCCGAGACAAGAATAGCACACTATGCAGATAACTCCGTATTTATTAGTCAACCAGAGGGGTTCATGCAGGCCTGGCTAGACATCCTAAAGTTATAGAGGAAAGTTAATGCATGTAGAGACGAAACACTGAGCAGAGGGGGAGAAACTTTAACCTAGCATATATTCCTCTATCAGGTACAGTGTAGGATTTGGCCCAGAGCAAATAGGTCCCACTTATAAAAGATGGGAGAGTAGAGGTCTACTTATGCTTGAACAGCTGTTTACCAACAACTCCCCCAAATCGTTTCAGCCACTACAGACAGAATGTGGTCTCCCCCAGTGGAACTTTTACTGCTATCTACTACAAATTAGGAATTTTATTGCCATAGAATCATAGAAAATTCCATTAGCCAAAGAGCCAGGAGCACTGTATACCCTCATGGGGGGGCTACCAGGAGATGCCAGCCCTAAGCATTTAGTCTCGCAGTTTTACCAGATTTGCCACATAGACACTGAGAAGCAGAGGGAGGGAACCCATAGCAAATGGGAGGCAGAAGCAAGGGTAATGCTTTCAGACAAAGAATGGTTGGCCTGTTGAAATAACGTAGCAAAGACATCTATTTCTCCCAACTGGAGGGAGCATAGATGGAAGGTACTTATTAGATTTTTTTAGAACCCTATACTCATGGGCCATTATGGAATTACACAACATAACAGGTGCTGGAGACTCTGTAACATTAGGGTGCACTGGAAGCCTGTGTTCTGGAGTTGCCCAGTGCTGGCAAATTACTGGGATGAAACCTCTAGGGCTACCTCCATGACACTAGGCATAGAAGGTATAAAGAATATCAAGACCATGGTGTGGGGGCTGCCTTTAGCTGGAGTTCAAATCCAAAGGTAAGAGATATCTTTTTTAACATGCTAATAGCAGCTGCTACTAAAGTAATCATACAGAAGTGGATACAGGGTATTCCACCCACCCTTGAAATGTGGCTTAATAACATCATAGGCATGCTGGAGATGGAACAGCTCACAGCAAAACTGAGGCACACTGCCGAAGAATGTGAGAGTTACTGGCTCCCCCTTCCTCGACTTAAAAGACAAAGGACCCCCAGTACTGGAGCAATTAGCCTTATTGCCTTGAGCCCCTAGGCTAGCAAACCCTGTGCTGTGGGCTCCTACCTGACAATTTCTGGGTAACCCCAACTGACATAGATGCAATCCACAATGTGAAAATGGTTTTCCTCCAGATGATGGCAGATAAGCAGTTGCCCATTAAAATGCTGTTCATTATCAAGCTGTGTACTAGGTATCCCTGTTTGATTGTTATATTTCCATGTTCTATTTGTTACTTTTATGTATTTCATACTTTGATTTCTCCCACCCTCACTTCCTTTTTATGCTCCCCCCAGTTACACGCAAACTACAAGTGATGAAATGGGTACATAAGTGTGGAGCTGATACATCAACTGATATAATGTCACTGTGCACTGTATTGTGATTGTATTTGGTTGAATGAACTGTGTCCTGTATCTTTAATGTTTGAAAACTCTAAACTATTATTGCAAAAAAAAAATGTGATACTGTCCTAATTGGGGGGTAGTGAAGCAAAGATTCCCAATGTCTTCAAATTGCAAGGCTGAACTGTCCTGGACATACAGTATCTATCTAATTTACTATTTAAAAAGCAAGTAGCTAATAAAATAAATGGCTGAAGATGATGGTATTTTCTCCAGTTGCTTTTAACATTAATATGGCCTAATTTGTTTTACATTCCCTTGTTATTAGTCTATTACATTTTTCATATAATGCAGTACTTGTTTCACTCTGTTTTCCAAAAAGACTCTTGATTGACGACAGTCACCTTCGGCAGGACCTGGATGGACTCTCATCACTTTCTGATCCCCAAAGAACTAAACTACTGCAGCAGGGGAACAGGGTGGGCACTGCAGTAGCACTAACAAGGAGTCCATGGTGGCAGTCGAGTCATGGCTCCTGGGATCATTGTGCCCCTGACAACTCCTATTTGAAACTTAGAGGGAGAACAGGCATTTGTGTGAAGTTGGACAACCTTGCCCCGAAGGAAATTTCCCTGACTGGGAAGTAACTCCGATTCACCACTTGAAACCATCTAAGGCCAGTGCCCGATTGCAAGGTACTGTGGAGCCCATCTGAAGCATCTGTGGCGATGATCAAAGAAAGAAAGGGAGGACAACAGTGTCCCAGCCATCCCTAAAGGTGCATGTGTGGGGTAGAATGGTCCTTGTGTTATCTTGCTAAGGGGATGTGCATCTACAATCATGCTTTATATCCTTTTTATATGTCCCTTTTATAACAAATGAAGGAAAATATATTTAGGTAAAATTTTATGGAAAAAAAAGCTTTCACAATCTGTAGGAAATTATCTCCTTAAAGCTGTGTTGAATGTATTTTACACTTACTGTATGTCATCAGTAAGGTTGGAATACTCTTATACAGAGTCCAAAAAGGCAAATCAGAAGGTTAATAAAATAAGTGCATTACACATGAAACGTGAAAGGGTACTTGAAATGTATGTAATGTGTTGGATTATTTTGATATACTAATGGATGTTCAATTGTATATTGTTATAATTGAACGTTTTACTGCTACAGTATTTATGATGCTGTGTCTATTGAAGTATTATGCTGTTTTTAACTGACTAAAAAGATTAAATCATCAATCAATAAAGATCTACTATTATCATACCAAATCATGCCATGCCATGCCAAGCCATACCATACCATACCTACAATCAAAGAACTGGTGAGGAAGTGAAAGACGACTCCATAGAAGACTAGCTGCCTCATCCAAGAGCCACTTTGAGTGAATTATTGCCACAGTTACAGGAGGGAGCTGATGGTAGCCCTGAGACTGCAAAGCCATGAGAAACCACTGGGATGTTGGCCCTGTAACCAATGGATTGTCTAGTGCGATAAGAAGAGGGCTAAAGTCCTGTGCTGAACTTAGCCTTTCTTTTACTAGTCCCAGGAAGAAACCTTGAGGAGGTCAATGGGCCCTATCCTTTGGATTACAAATAGGGGCTCCCTTCATTTTGTTTTGTTGCTTATTTGTTTTTGCAACAACTTGGGTAGAATTTCAATGCCCAGCGTTCCCTGCCAGCAGCCTACTTCTTAAATGCCAGGTGAGGTACCCATTCAGCCAACAGATAGTTCTCACTAAGGTATGGGGGGTTAAAGTTGGCCGTACCCACTTGAGGACTGTGGGACCACTGGGAAAATTGCTGGGATTTTGTAAAGTATATTTTTATTTATTGCTAACCGTTTGCTCCCATTTTCCTTTTTGACCACTTGTTCCCCCCCCCCAACCCTTTTAATGAAATTGTTTTACATTTACAACATATTTAGTTGTCGGTATTATTATATTACAGTATCATTGTTATGAGGAGGGATTTTGTGGGCCAGGGCAACGTAGTTCTGGAGGGTAAAAGCACTGAGAACAGTTCCTGGAATCCCTCATTGCTACCTTAGGTGGAAGCATAACATCAGCAAAAGATATGAATACCCTGTGTAGCATAACAACAGAAACCCAGGCCACCCCCCCTTGGAGAGGTGGAAGGGGTGGGTCCATGGCGGATGCTACATATTGTCTGCATTTTAATTTCATCAGCAGTAAACAATGAAGTGGAGAAATCTATAGAGGATATACGAAATACAAGTTGAATTGTGTCTAAGTATTATGTTTTCCAAAGTTCTCCCGGAAACATCCGTTGCTCTCTAAAGCTATGGGCCATGTGTTGTACCTCTTAAAGCACAGAAATGGGCGTGCACTGCAATGTGACAGGTGCTCATTCAATAAACCAAAACTGAGAACACAAACTAGAAGAGCAACTGGTGTTTAAATAAAGAAAAAGGTCGGCAAGCAAGTTCAGTGCATAAATGCAATGGAGCCCGCGGCTACTATACCCCAGCGCTCCGGGTCATACTCGTGATCCGTCATCAGGGGGTGTGGCCCGAGTGCTACCAATGCTCTTTTTATTACCAGTGATTTAAAGTGACAATGCAAATCAATGTGACATATAAAAAAGCATTAGTGCAAAAACATTTTTATACAAAAATATATATAAATATTCAATTCACAAGGAACTCATGCACACTACAGTGCAGGCATTAACTTACACAAGGTTAATAATCAGCATCTACAGTTTAAATTACCTTCTTCAACAACTGCAGACATTCTTGTCTTTCTCATTGTAAACTGCCTTCTGCAATCATTAAATAAATATTATGCAACAAAGGGGCAGAGGGTTGTGGTGTAAGTGGGGAGGGAGAGAAAAAGGCAAAGTGGTAAAATTTTATACCTTATTAGCTAAATTTGCCACAACATTACAATGTCCACATTTACAATACCATATAGGTTTTGGAGGCAGCCAGATTCTAATCCCTCCACTTGGTTTCACATACATACATGGGGTGGGGGGAGCAAAGTTATGTATAGGGGATCCAAATTGCTCACAGAAATACTGTTATGTCCAAGTTGCCATTTAGACCAGTTGGATATAAAGCCTTCATGGTATAGATCCATCTTTATTCACATTGTGCTAATTTATTTAGTCTATCACCTCCTCTAGTATTTTCTAAAATGTGATCCACTCCCATGAACTTAAAACATTTCAGATCTTTATGATGAAACATCTCAAAGTGAACACCTATAGGTGTGTTAGCTACCTCTTTTTCAATTGCATGTACATGCTCTTGCATATGCTCCCTTAGTGTTCTCTTTGTTCGTCCAACATAAATATGTGGACATGTACTTTGAACAATACAAACAACATAAGTTGTCGAACAATTTATGAAATGTTGAACACTAATGCTTTTCTGATGTAAGGTAGGATGTTGAAATTTTATGCCTTGTTGACTAAATTTTCAAGCACTACAATGTTCACATTTGTAACACCCTATAGGTTTTGTAGGCAGCTAGGTTCTAGTCCCTCCATTTGGTTTCACATACATACTGTGAGTGAGTAGATCAGATAAATTATTCCCCCCTTTAATAAGAAATTACAGGTTTGTGCCCCACAGAGCCCCTTAGGTCTGGGTCAGCTTCTAACACATTCCAATGTTTGGTAATGATTTATGTTATTTTGTTACTTACCCTATTGTACCGTGTGACAAAAATTATAGGCTGATTGTCTGTTAGGGGATTGATTTTCTCCCTAGGTTTCAAAAGGGTGTCCCTATTAGTGGATCTGGCTTTTAAATAAGCCTGCTCAATCTGGGCTTCTGAATATCCTCTAATGAAAAATCTATGCTTTAAATCCTTGCTTTCTTTTTCAAAATTATGGAGACTTCTACGATTGCGTCTAAGACGAATAAAGTGCCCATATGGAATTCCTCTCTTTGTATGGGCAGGGTGTACACTAGTGGCATGTGGCAACATATTGCCTGATGTTGGCTTCCTGTATTACAACCTGAAACCCTTTGCCCATCTATCCCTTCCAATTGTAGATTCAAAAAAGGAACTTGAGAAACGTGTGCATCAAAAGTGCATCTGAGACCAATGTCATTGGTATTCAAACAATCAATAAACAGGGAAGCTGATATAGCACTACCCTTCCATATGACCAATAGATCAACGATAAACCTACCCCAGACTATAATATTCTCACTGTATGGGCTTTCAGATTCACTAAAACCTTTTTTTTCTATGTGTGAATTTACTGCTGGTGAAAGGTGCTGGATTGTCAGCGCTACAACCTGAAGTTCTGTGCTCATCCATATAATAGGTTCAGCAGGGGCAATAACAGTGCAAGCGTCCCCATAGTGCCCCATCACTGTGCTTCAACCCTGCCATGGAGGGATCAACACATAGGTGAGGGTAGTTCAGACTCCATGTCCATTCAATCCTTGGCCTCTAATGCGAGACTGCCAACAAGGGTGCCAATTAATATCAACTGTGTTGGTGGTTTTGTGATGTGGACACCTGCCCACTGGGAACTGGACTGAGACCACCACAACTCCTTTTACGTAGGCCACAGAACAGCCTGCAGGTGACAATGGCATCTGGCCATTACCGACCTTGGCTGGATTTCAACCAGTGATTTAAAGGTGAAAGGCTCCTTAATCAGCTACCAGTCCTGTCAGCCATCCAGTTCCCATGCAAACATACAAATCTGGTAGGTCATCCAGGTGAATTTCTAAGGCATCAACAACTCATGCCACAGTCACGGGAGAAAGGATATCATCTGGCATAATTGGAGGACACGTGGTCCACATTCCAGCCTCCAGAATAAGGATCCAAGATGCCTCG
The DNA here is from genome assembly GCA_016271365.2 of Neoceratodus forsteri. Taxonomy (NCBI): domain Eukaryota; kingdom Metazoa; phylum Chordata; order Ceratodontiformes; family Ceratodontidae; genus Neoceratodus; species Neoceratodus forsteri. Next base: position 143,181,864 of record CM057457.1, on the reverse strand, counting down.
GTGGGATGGGATCTCTTCGAAAGAACATCAGTGTCAGTGTTTACATTGCTAGGGATTGCTAGACGACCAGGACAGTTACATAATAATACTGGTAGAAAATTGATGAGCAGGATTATTGATCTACAAGGAATGATATTACTGAAATCAACAGATGATTGGTGGGTGGAGGGACCACTAGACTACCAGAAAATGATTGGTGTCTTGGCTGAGTTGGAGGCACATTGGCTTTAAGACCATGTTTGGAGAGATGTTAAATTGTGCGGCACTAACAGCTGTTTCATGTATCTCCAGACCTTTTGATGTGCCAATGTGTCTGTATGCAATTAGAGATGTGCAAAGTTAGGAAAATCCACTCTGTGAAAAATTTTGCAGAATTTCCTAATTTCATGGAGTTGATCCGCTGTGCATGGCCCAAATTCCCCCCCCCCCATAAAAAAAAACTTTGCAAAATGCGGAGTTTAAACTCTGCCAGTGAAGTTCAAACTTCACATTTGCAGATTTTTTCTAGTGTCAGTGGTCCCCTCCCTTGTCCCTGCCTCACTTACAATTACATTTTCTGGTGTCTAGTGGTTCCCCGTGGTATCTAGTGCCCCCTTTTACCGATCACCTGCCCAATGTTAAATAAAGTTTCCCAATCCCTAGTGGCTTGTGGCCCCTCCCCACTCAAATCCACATGACCAGTAGTGGCAAAAATATTCCCTGGTGTCTAGTGGACTCCTCTCTGATTACCAGCACAATATAAAATAAAGTTTCCCAATCCCTGGTGGCTAGAGGTTCCTCCCCACCTGAACTCATGCCCATAATGTAAAAAGTATTCTCTGGTGTCTAGTGGACCTCCCACCCCGAAGGTAGTGCCCCACCCCAACCCCTAGGAGCAACTGCACAGCCTCCACTCTCACCATGGCCAGCACCCAACTATGGTAATGAATGAGCACCTTCCTGTACAAACATGTGCTCATTCATTGACAGCCAGGCCAGACTGCACTCATTCATTGAGCTCTTTTGAGGCGTAGGCAAGAAGGTAGGGCTGTTCCGGTCACTGGCAGTGGTCAGGATGGGAGGATGGTGTTGTGGACCCTGGAGGGGGTCCACGATACCATTCCCCCCCATCATGACCCACAACCAGTGACCCAAAACGGCCATCTGCTCTTGCCTACACCCCCAAAAGAGCTCAATGAATGAGAACGATCTTGCCTGGCTGTCAGTGAATGAGCACATGCTTGTACAAGTATGCACTCATTCATTGACAGCTCAGTCGGGTGGCCGGCCATGGCAGAGTGGAGGGCTGTGATAGTCGGCTGCTCAAGGTCAGGGTGGGGAGCTGGGTAGGGCACTACCTGCCTGGGTGGGGATCCACTAGACATCAGGTAATACTTTTTTACACTACGGGGCATGGGTTCAGGTGGGGGGGAGGGACTGCAAGCCACCAGGGATTGGGAAATATTATTTTATATTGTCCCAACGATCGGCAAAGGGGGGGCCCTAGACACCAGGGAATACTTTTTGCACTACAGGACATGAGTTTGAGTGGGGGGAGGGACCTCTAGCAACCAGGGATTTGGGAAACATTATTTTATATTGGGCAGGTGATCAGCAAATGGGGGGGCACTCACCAAGGGAAAAATGTATTTACTGTCGAGTAGGCGGGGGAGGGGCCACTAAACACCAGGAAAAAACCTAAGTGGCAATCAGAGCAATTGGTTGGGGGGGCACTAGACACCAGAGAGTGGGACTCAGGCTGGTGATTAGAAAATTCACCACTTGGTAACTTTGGCTTGCTTTTGTTGTTTTTTTTAAGTGCAATTTGCACTCAAAAAAACAAACAAAAGCAAGGCAAAGTCACAAATGGTGAATTTCTGATCGAACAGGAAAAATTTGCAAAATGATCCATGATCAGATTTTGTGAATTTGCTGGAAATTCACCGGCAAATTTAAACTGCACTTCTTCTCTAAAGCAAGTAAAGTCAGCTGCTTTGCATAGGTACCTTGACATTGATTGATTGATCTCAAATGTTTCACCAGGAAAGACATACTGAACTGCCAACAGCTTGTTTCCAGATGTGTCCTGGGAGTAGGGGATGTAGAAAGTCATATACAGAAAATACAGTATATCAAGGAGCATATATTTCAGAGGACATCCATTAGTGCTGCTCACGAATGGGTCAGTACCTGAATAACTGTGCCTCTAATATGGCATATTTAGCGACTCTTCTGCGTTAACATAGAAACATAGACTTTGACAGCAGATAAGGAGCACTTGGCCCACCCAGTCTGTCTATTTCCCTACCTACTGGATAAGCTGCAGATTCTAGTTAACCAACAACTTACTTTCTGCCACCCCCCTCACTACAATTGTCCTATATCTGTCCCATGCATGTTTGAATTCTCCCACTGTTTTAGACCCAACAACCTCCCCAGGAAGGCGGTTCCATGCATCCACAACTCTCTCCATGAAAAAAAATTTCCTCATATTACCCCTGAGCCATCCCCCCTCTATCTTTAAATTGTGCCCCTAGTTCTTACACATCTCTTTTCTGAAAGATGCTACCCTCCTGGACTTTGTTGATTCCCTTGAGGTACTTGAACATTTCTATCATGTCCCCTGTCCCTCTTTCATCAAGGGTATACATATTAAGCTCTCTTAGTCTCTCTTCACATGGTTTCTGATGCAGACCCTGCACCATTTTAGTTGCCCTCCTCTGGACTGCTTCCATCCTGTCTATGTCCTTGCATAGATGAGGTCTCCAAAACTGCGCACAGTACTCCAGATGGGGTCTCACCAACTGTCTGTACAGAGGGATAACCACTTCCCTTTTTCTACTTGTGATGCCCCTTCCTATGCATCCCAGTATCCCCCTGGCTCTCCTTACTGACTTCTCATATTGCTTACCTACCATTAGATCATCTGATATGACTACCACAGGTCCCTTTCCCTTTTTGTTGTTGTTAGTACCTCCCCTGCTATTGTGTACTCTTCTCCTGGGTTTTTGTTTCCCAGGTGCATTACTTTGCACTTCTTTGCATTGAATCTAAGTTGCCATATGTCTGACAATTCCTCCAACCTTGCCAAGTCCCTTCTCATCTTTTCTACCCCCCCCCTTGTGTATCAACTCTGTTATAGATCTTTGTGTCATCTGCAAAGAGGCATACCTTTCCCTTGAGACCCTCTGCAATGTCACCTATAAAGATGTTAAAGAGGACTGGACCCAGTACTGAGCTCTGAGGTACTCCACTAGTGACCTCCCTTTCTTCAGAATGTGTTCCATTCACTATTACCTTCTGTGTCCTGTTGTGCAGCCAGTTTACTACCCAGGCTACCACCCTGGGACCCATTCCCAGGCTGGCTAACTTGATTATTAATCTTTTGTGCGGGACTGTGTCAAATGCCTTGCTAAAGTCTAGGTAGGCCATATCCACAGCCCCTCCCTGGTCTATTACTTTGGACACCCAGTCAAAGAAATCTATTAGATTCGTCTGACATGACGTCCTGCTTAAATCCATGCTGCTTTGGGTCCTGCACCCGCTGGCCTCTAGGTACTCAACAATTCTTTCTTTCAGAAGTGATTCCATCATTTTCCCTACCACTGAGGTCAAACTTACAGGTCTGTAGTTTTCTGCTTCTGCCTTGCTCCCACTTTTGTGAAGGAATCACATCTGCCTCCTCCAGTCCTCAGGTACCACCTCATCCTCCCATGATTTGTTAAAAGTGTGGTCAGTGGTGTCACTAGCTCCTCTCTTAGTTCTTTTAGGATTCTGGGAGAATCTGGTCAGACCCCAATGTTTTGTCCACCTTGAGTTTTAGGAGTTCTTTCAGGACTCTTTCTTCTGTAAATGGACTGGTGTCAACCCCCCTACCCAAAGTGCTTCTATTGTCTGGTTTAGGTAACTCCTCCTCATCTTCTTTTGTGAATACTGAGCAAAAGTATTCATTCAATATCTCTGCCTTTTCACTGTCTCCCTCTGCCCACCTCCCTCTCCCTTATTAATCTTCACTATTCCTCCCTTAACCTTTCTATGCTCCCTAATGTACCTATAAAAGGTTTTATCCCCCTTCTTAACTAAATTGGCTGTTTTTTCCTCGGTTTGGGCTTTTGCTATTCTGACTGCCTTCCCCGCTTCTTTCTGCTTTAATTGATACAGTTCCCTGTCGTGCTCCTTCTGTGATTCCTTATACTTTTTGAATGCAGCCTTTTTCTCCTCAACCTTCCCTGACACCTCTTTTGAGAACCATAGTGGTTTTTTACTCCACTTTGTTTTCTTTATCTGTTTCACACAAAGGCTTGTTGCCTCTATGATGGCAGTTTTGATTTTTCTCCATTGTTCTTCCATCCCTCCTTTTTGGCCATTTGCTAGTGTATTCCTCAGGTATTCACCCATTTTGCCAAAGTCAGCCCTTCTAAAGTCCAGTATGCTTGTTTTTGTATGGCTAGTCTCCATGGTTGTGTTTATTGTGAAGCACACTGTGCAGTGGTCACTTGTTCCCAGATGTCTACTGACTTCTAAATTTGTGATCCTCTCTCCATTTGAGAGTACCAGGTCTAGTATTGCTCCCTCCCGAGTGGGTTCCAACACTAGCTGTCTAAGGCCTGCCCCCTGCAGGGCAGTGAGAATGACCTGCTCTTGGATGTAGCTGCAGTACATGTCATCCAGTTAACATCTGCGTATTCAGGTCCCCATCAACAGTATCTCCCTTTTCAGCCATTTTGAGAATGTCCTCTATCATTTTCTGTCCATTTCTCCCCTTGAGACGGGGTCTGTATACAACCCTGTGTGGATCGTGATGCCATTCCCTGTCTCCAAGGTGACCCAGAGTGCCTCTTGTCCTCCCCCTTTACTTTTTAGTTCTGTAGCTTTGATCCCTTCCCTTATGTATAAGAGCTACTCCACCTCCTCTTTTACTCTCCCTGTCCCTTCTGTAGACTGTGTACCCGGTATGTTGACATCCCAGTCATGGTTCTCCATGTACCATGTTTCCTGACTGCCACAATATCCAATTTTTCATCTTCCATCAAGGCTACTAGCTCAGGAGCTTGTTTCCCAGGTACGGGCATTGGTACTCATTGCCCTCCATTTAATGTTGGCTTTATCCTTTTTTCCCCCATGCCTGCTCTTTTTGCCCTTGTCTATTTTTCCATTTACCCCTGTCCTGCCCTCTGTTGAGCACTGTACCTCAGTGTTTACCTTACTACCTGGCATGTTTTGTAGGGGGAGGCTTGAAATTTCCTGCCTCTTATTAGCACCTCCCCCCATGGCTAGTTTAAAAGCTTGCCAAGGAAGTATTTAAACCTGTCACTTGGGATCTTGGTTCCCTTCGTGGACAGATGCTGACCATCGTGCCAGTATAGACCTTCATCTCTCCAGGTGTACCCCCAGTCCCCAATGAAGCCAAAGCCCTGTGCTCTGCACCAGTTTTGCAATCATTCATTAAACTGCATGGTGTGTAGTACCCTAGCCTCACCCCAGCCATGGACTGGCAGCACCTCTGAGAAGGTAACCGTGCTTGCTACCTGTCTGAGGCCCCTCCCCAACTCCACAATTTCATCCTGCACTGCACTGATCCCATGCCTAGCTAGGTCATTTGTCCCAAGGTGGACAATTATATCTAGTCCCCTCTCCTGTGATGCTGCTTCTGCAATCTTGAGGATTCACTTCTTGTCCCTCCAAGCCATGGCACCAGGCAGGCACCTTACTTCCCTCTCCTCTCCCTTCCCCAGGTCTACCCCTCTAACAATTGAGTCCCCTATCAGAAGCTGTTTCCTGCCCCCCTGGTGTCCCTTGCCACCCTTCTGTGGGTCTCCCTTGTGGATGTCCTCAGGATTCTTCTTCTTCATCTCCACTGAGGGTGCCATCATAGAGGAACCTTGCTCTGCCAGACTGGCATATGGTTTGTGTAGAGGCACAACTAGGGGGCTTTGCCTCTGTTCCACCACCCGCACCCTCCCAGAACCCACTGTGGTCCAACTGCTCTTCATACTTGGCAGCCTCTTAGGGTGCTAATTACTGTTAGCAAGGTGCTAGCACGTTTTGCACTTGTTAACTGGCTTCCAATATCCCAGCCCTTGTTTCTACATATTTTTAAAAGTACAAATTATGGGTCAAATAATTTTTAATTCTGCAGGTGTGCCTTTTTATTCTGCGTTGTGGGCTTGTAATTTAGATTTGATAATTTAATCAGAACACATAATAACCAAACAGAACTAATCAGAACTGCTCCACATTTCCTGTCCTGATTAATACACATTAAAACCATTTTAGGTTCTCCCACCGCTTGTAGAGATATTCAATGAAAGTTAGTGCTTTAATTAGAACGAGGGCTGAGAGACAGGGGAGATCCAGCTCAGACCATAGGTGTTCCCTTGGTACTCTTCATCCCAATGTCACCAGATGAACTTTAAACTACTTGGCTTAAAAATACAAAGCTATGAAATGTATTCTTAGCTGGGTGTTATTAGGGGTCATAAACAGTTTTACTGCCATTGAAGCAGTGGTTACTTTGGGAATGTATAGGTGGGGAAACTCTCACATCTAGATTTCTAGGTGGTGGAATTAATTGTCAGTTCTAGGTGGTGGCACTCTTCTATAGTAGTCGCTGGGGAAAGAAGATCAAGGTGATGGAACTACCGCCCTACAGTTTTGTAAGAGATGGTAACATAGAAACATAGAAACAGACTTTGACAGCAGATAAGGATCGCTTGGCCCACCTAGTCTGTCCATTTCCCTACCTACTGGATAAGCTTCAGATCCTAGTTAACCAACAGCCTATTTCTTCTTACCCCCAGAAGAATTGGCTCATGTCTGTCCCATGCATTCTTGAATTCTCCCACCCCATGGTAGAAGTGAGTTCTTGTGGGCTGCTGCCCAGTTAAACCCCTGCATTGAACTCTATACACAGATGCTTTCATATGAAACTTGTTTTTTTTTTCCCTTTTGGATGATGGGACATCATTGTAAATGAGCTTGCTCAATGAGTTTATCCCAAATAAACAAACTCAAAACTTGATGCTGGAGGAACATTCCAGCTACTCTGCTTTTTTTTACAGTTCAGTGTACTACCTGGGATCAATGTCTAAGGACAGATATCAGATTTGGCTCCAGACTCAAGGACAAAAAGTGAAGATAAACTGTTCAAAGACAAAGCCATTATCCCGACTGCAATCCAAATGTTTGCTTAAAAAGGACTACACTAGCTAGGCAAACATGTTTATGTAAAGCATGCAGACAGCTGAGTGTCTTGCTGTGGTAGGCAGCTGTCACTGTGAGAACCTTCTGCCATAAAGACAGCAGTTTAGATTCTGAGCACTGACAATCGGGTTGAAGATTTGTGTAACTGGAACTGCCATGAGCTTTGGGTTAATAACATGCCATGTATCTCTGACATAGCTGCACCAAGGTAACTGGAACCTAAATGGGGAGTTCAAGGTGACCAATGTATACTACATGTAAAATCAGGAATCAAACAAAGTTAGCACTGGCAGGAGTCATGCCAGCCCTCTGGGGCCATGGCACTAATCAGATGTTATGTGTGCCAAGGTCAGTTACCATCAATGTGCATCACCCACTGCAGCTGCCGTGAGATGGGTCTAATAGGGGAGGCTGGATTAAAGAGAGCAATCAGCAGCTTAAAAAGTTAAAGATGTGGTAATGCAACGTTTTCTCAGACATTTGAAAAGTGTCATATAGTGCTACACTAAATTATAAGTTCCTCCTCTGTAAATCCCGTGCTTCAGAAATTTTCCGAAAATTTTTAAAAAACATTCTGCAAATGTCTGCCAGTAAGAAAACCACGGATATTTTTCCCTGTTGTATTTTCTCTCCCTACATGGCTACCCTTTTCCTTCAGGCCTCCATCATCTCCCCACTACCTGCTGGACCTACTCTTCGCTGCCACCTCAGGAAACCTGTCTATCCCTCAGCCATGGAACAAGGGGCTGGTTTATCCATACCATGGGACCTTGTTGATGCATTTTGACTGTGCACCTCCTGATTGGCCAGCTTGTCTCTATTGAGGGCCTTCCCCTGGCCAGGAAAACGAAGAAATGACATCTGTGGATGCTCTTTTCTGAGGGGGGCCATGTTGGTGGTGTGTAGGGGGGAGGCCCAGTATTGTGGGGGGACAGGGATGCCATAATCAGGTGTACAGGTGTGGCATTTTCACCAGTTTTCCCTTCACCCTCCCTCACTCTTACACATGCTGTAGCTGGCCTGGTGGAGGTGCCTGATGGTGTGTGACCACTCATGCTGTCAAAAGAACCTCCACCACCCCATCATCAGGAGCTGCCAAAGAGCAATGTAACAAGAAGCCTTCCCCTCCAGGAGGAGGACATGTAAGGGATGCTCTGTATCCTGCTTTCTGGCCTCTGCTTCTGACGTCTTGGGCTCAGGTGTTAACCTTTTTCACCTGCATGTCAGAGTGATCTCCATTGCTCCGCATCATGGAGCAGGCACCATGGGAGGCACCATGGGATTTTTTTTCATATATATTTTTGATGACTTTTCATCCCTGGGCTCAGTAGCATTCCCCTGCTCTGTCCCCACCCATCTTTGAGACTTACAGGTTAAGTACAATGGTGGTCTGACCTGTAGGGGTGTGCGGTGACTGTAGGGGATGCTGAGCAAGCCAGAGTAATTTCCTGTGGTATTTTGTTGTCTTTTTGGTTTGCCTTGGGCCTCAACATGCAATGACGCATATGCATGCACATGTGCACTGGCATGCATAGGTGCCACATCTGCTGATGCCCTGCCCCTTCTTGGTGTTCCCACTGCTGCTGACACATGGCCTCTGCCAGTTGTCAGTCAAGTGGCAGTTCACAGGAAACCTACCCCGAGGGAGGAGAGCTGTTGTGGGATGTTCAAACCTCCCTTTCCTAGCTGGCCCCTGAGTAACCCTTGTCCGTTTCTGAACACAGGTCACCAGTGTGGCTGGTACTGACGTTTCCAGCACCTCAACTCAAACTCACCATGTTACTGGGCTGCCTCACCATGGGAGATTTAATGTACACTCTTCACTGAAGATTTCATTTCTGCAGTTTTTTTCACACACATTGAATAGAATAGATGGGGGCTGGTACTGGGCTCCGTACTCTTCAATATATTCATAGTGGACATAGTGATGTGTCTAGAAGGAAAAGTCTAGTTTTAGATCAGACCAGGATCTGCAGTAATGTGGACACCACTGAAGGCGTGGATGCCATAAGGAGGGACCTGAAAAGGCTAGAAGAGTGGTCCAGAATTTGGCAACTGGGATTCAATGCCACAAAGTGAAAATTCATGCACATCACACTCAAAAACCTCTGAGCAGAGTACAGTATGGGAGGGGAGGTCATGGCATGTACTGTATAGGAAAGGGACCTCAAGATTTTCATTATAAATGACCTGAAGTAGTAGCCTAGTGTTCAAGTGCAGTAGGTAGAGCAAATAGGATAATGGGCTGCAGAGGGAAGGGGATAGCAAGCAGAAGAAGGGAGGGTATACTTCCCCTGCACAAGCCATGGGTTCGAACCCACCTTGAGTACTGTGTGCAGTTCTGGAGCCCTCACCTTAGAAAGGACATACGAACGTACAAAATTGCCAACAGATACAAGTCATATGGTCTATTAAGTCTGCTCGAATGTGCAGCCAGCAGTCCACTGAGAGGATGGAAAGAACTCTTAAAACTCAAGGTAGATAAAGCAATGGGGCCTGACGGGAGTCACCCCAGAATTCTAAAAGAACTAAGGGCAGAACTAGTATCACCACTGACTACCCTTTTTAATAAATCATGGGAGGATGGTAGAGTACCTGAGGACTGGAGGAGGGGGTATATGATTCCCCTTCCCAAAAGTGGGAGCAAGACAGAGGCAGGAAACTACAGACCTGTCAGTTTGACCTCAGTGGTAGGAAAATGATGGAATCACTTCTCAAGGAAAGAATTGTTGAGTACCTAGAGGTCAGTGGGGCACAGGACCCAAGGCAGCATGGATCCACAGCAGGAAGGTCATATCAGACAAATCTAATTGATTTCTTTGACTGGGTGACCAAAGTAGTAGACCAGGGAGGGGCTGTGGACATGGCCTACCTAGACTTTAGCAAGGCATTTGACACGGTCCCACACAAAAGATGAATAAATTAGCCAGCCTGAGAGTGGGTCCCAGGGTGGTAGCCTAGGTAAAACACTGGCTGGACAACAGGACACAGAGGGTAATAGTAAATGGAGTCTACAGTGAAGAAAGGGGGGTTACTAGTGAGGTACCACAGGGTTCAGTACTGGGGCCGGTCCTTTTTAATGTCTCTATAAGTGACATTGCAGAGGGACTGGAAGAAAAAGTATATCTCTTTGCAGACGACAACAAAAATCTGCAACAGGGTTGATATGCATGGTGGGGTGGAAAGGATGAAAAGGGACTTGGCAAGGTTGGAGGAATGGTCAAATGTATGGCAGCTTAGATGCAATGCAAACAAGTGCAAAGTAATGCATCTGGGAAACAAAAACCCAGGGGAAGAGTACACAATGGGGGGTGAGATACTGACAACAACAAAAATGGAAAGGGACCTGGGGGTAGTCATATCAAATGACCTAAAGTTGGGCCAGCAATGTGAGAAGGCAGTAAGGAGGGCTGGGGGATACTGGGATGCATAGGGAGAGGCATCACCAGTAGAAAACAGGAAGTTGTTGGCCCCCTGTACAGTTGGTAAGACCACATCTGGAGTACTGTGTACAGTTCTGGAGACCCCATCTCCACAAAGACATAAAAGCACAGGTACCGGAGCTCTCGAAATATGTGGGTGCTCACTCCCAAAAATCACGAAGCATAAACACACAAGCTAGGAGGAGCACTTTGAATAAATGATATAGAAAATAAATAAGTCAGCACACACAGGTAATGTGCAAACGCATGGAGCTCCTCGGCTACTTCTACCCCGACGCTTCGGGTCTTCTCGTGACCCTTTCTCAAGGGGAGTGGCCAGTGTGCTACACATGCTGCATTTTATTTTGAACTATTAAAGTGACCATGTAATAATTAATCAAATTCTTATAAATATTCAAACAGCAATCATGCACACATTTGTGCAGGTACAACACATTCTAAAAACAAGCATTTGTCAGTGCTGAATGTTGATTGCGTTGGGCTGTTGAGCTCGCTCAGTGGCCCTGTGTCACTGGCTCAGTCTGTTTGTCCCGGTGCTGCAGGCTGCTCTTTTGTACTGGGCTGCTGCCTGCATTGGCACCTTGTTCTGCTGAGGAAGAAATCCGCAGCAGTCCTGACAGCTCCATTGAGGTGGCTCACTCCCCCTCTCTCACTCGCTCATTCTGTTTCTCCTGGCGCTGCAGGCTACCCTTTTGTACTGGGCTCCTGCCTGAGTTGCTGCCTTCTTATGCCCACAAAGAAATTTGCAGCAGTTACAATACAGCTCTGTTGAGCTCACTCACTCACTCACTCATTCTGGTTTTCCTGCCACTGCAGGCTGCCCTTTTGTACTGGGCCCCTGCATGCATGGCTGCCTTTTTCTGCCCACAAACAAATCGGCAGCAGTCCCAACAGAGCCCCGTTGAGCTCACTAACTCCCCTTCCCTCACTCATTCATTCTGTGTCTCCTGCTGCTGCAGGCTGCCCTTTTGTACTGGGCTCCTGCCTGCATTGGCTGCTTTTTCTGGCCAGAAATAATTCTGAAGCAGTCCCGACAGAGCTCCACTGAGCTCGCTCACCCCTCTGTCGCCTCACATTCTGCTTTCTGCCGCGCTGCAAGCTGGCCTTTGTACTGGGCTCCTGCCTGTGTTGTCACATTTTCTGCCCACAAAGAAATCTGCAGCAGTCACTAGAGGCTCCTGAGCTCACTCACTACGCTTCTGTCACCACTGCTGCTCTGTTTCTCTTTCTTTGGCGCTGCAGATCATGCTTTGTATGGGGCTCTTGGTTGCATTGGTACTTTGTCTGTCCACAAAGAAATCTGCAGCTGTCCCAACAGAGCTCCATTGAAGTCACTCAGTCTCCCTCTCTCATCGCTCATTCTGTATGTCCTGGCGCTGCAAGCTGCCCTTTTGTACGGGGCTCCTGCCTGCATTGGCGCCTTTTTCTGCCCACAAAGAAATCCCAGCAGTCCTGATAGAGCTCCATTGAGCTCACTAATTCCCCTTGTCTCACTCGCTTGTACTGTTTCTCCCACCGCTGCAGGCTGGCCTTTTGTACTGGGCCCCTGCCTGTACTGACGCCTTGTTCTGCCCACAAAGACATCCGCAGCAGTCCTGACAGCGCTTCAGTGAGTTCGCTCACTCCCCCTCCTTCACTCGCTCTCTTGTTCTGTTTCTCCTAGTGCTGCAGGCTGCCCTTTTGTACTGGGCTCTTGTGTTGGGGCCTTTGTCTGAACACAAACAAATCTGCAGCAGTGCCTACAGAGCTCAGTTGAGCTCGGTCACTCCCCTCTCACTGCTCGATCTTAATCTGTCCCAAACACTGATTTCCCAGAGTGACTGCAATTGTCCAGCAGGAGTGCAAAACATATTTTAGCCAGGATGTGAAAATTGACAGCTGTAGTGTTCATAAGGAGTTGTGAAAATGCCACTGTTGAAAATGTGGCGTGACAGTATTACTAAATTTGTGGTTACAAGGGAGCGTGAAACAGTTCAATGCACGCTTGTAACACAGTCATGTTATGGAGTTTTGTCACCAAATTTTCAACATAGGGATTTAGGACCTCTGCTCATGAACAGTGCCACTGTCATTTTCTTAATCTGTCCCGAACACTGATTTCCCACAGCGACCACGTTATTCTGCGCCAGAACTGTGAAAACATATTTCGGTCAGGATGTGAAAAATGACAGCTGTACTGCTTATAAGGAGGTGTGAAAAAATGGCACTGTTGAAAATCTGGTGTGACAATATTACAAATCTGCGAAGTTACAAGGGTGAGTGGAAAGTGCGCAACACACACTTGTAACACAGTCAACTGATGGGCTATCATCACCAAATTTTCAACATAGGCATTTTAGGACCTCTGCTCATGAACAGTATCATTGTCATTTTCTTAATCTGTCCTGAACACTGATTTCCCACAGGGACTGTGCTATTCTGCTCCAGAAGTGCGAAAACACATTTTGGCCAGGATGTGAACAATGACAGCTGTACTGCTCACAAGGAGGTGTGAGAAAATGTCAAAGTTGAAAATCTGGCTTGAAAATATTGTAAATTCGTGAAGTTATGAGCGTACGTAGCAACTGCGCAACGAACGCTCGTAAAACAATCATTTTTTGGATTTTTCCCACCAAATTTGCAACATAGGCTTTTTGAGAGCCCACCTCATGAACACTGGCACTGTTGTTTTGTTAATTGGCCTCGAAGGGTGATTCCGCACAGTGAAACCACCTTTTGGGGCTGATTAACGCCATGACAGTTCAAGAATTCATGAGATGGGGTCCCAAAACCTCATGTTGAAAATTTGGTGAAAAAATTCCCAAAAATGCCCGAGATATGCACTAAAGTTGAAAAAACCCTATTTATTACATTATACAGCTTACCGACATTTCCTCAGTTTTGCGGTCGGCTTTGAAGAGTGCAGACGTGTTCCCAGTCCACCAAGATCGCTGCGCGAGTTCTGGAGGTAAGTATGGGGTGAAGGGGTGTGGGGAGGCAGGGTGTGCAGTGGGTGGGTGTGGGTTGCGGGTGGGGACAGGGGCAAGTGCTGAGGACAGTTTCCTTTTTCAGGTAAAAAAAAAAAAAAGCGACATTGTGGGACCATTTTTCTTCACAGGGTATCTGGCACGCTGGGTGGGCTCCAGCATGCCACCAGAGGATTTTAGTTTGGGGGCCAGCAGTAGCCGATGGGGGATTGGGCACCCCCGTCGGCAGGAACAAAAGGGGGGGGCTCATTATGCTGACGGGGATTGGGCACCCCATTGGCAGGAACAAAATGGGGGAGTTTCATTATGCTGACGGGGATTGGGCATCCCGTTGGCAGGAACAAAACAGGGGATGGGTTACAGAATGCCGACAGGGAGTGGCGCCTCCTCATGGAACAACAGAAACATTTGGAAGAATTACAGCCGACGGGATTAGCCCCCGCCGGCAAGTAAACATGGTGGGAGGGTTATATTGTTTGTGAACATGGCGGCCACCGCCATGTTCACAAACAATATCAGGGGTTTCACATCCCGCCCTGCAATGACGGGTCGCTCCCTCATTGCAACGGATGGCTGATGCTGCAATGACGAGGTGGCCCCTGATTGCAGCGGCTACATTGTTAGAAGGTTGTGGCATGCTGGCTGAACTAGTGTCAGCAGCAGCGTGCCACGGCATTGAGGGACGGGGGACAAGCCTTTGCATGCTGTGGGGGCATTGGGCACAACAGTGCCATGCCTCCACAACCTGCTTGTGGAGAAAGCTGACGCAACATGTTTCTTGCGCATGCACGCAATCAACATAAGAAACTTAATATTAAATGCTATTTAAGCCAGACTGAATCAACAATAACAAAACAAAAGTCTTGAATACTTAACCAAAAAAGTGAAGGAAGTTGGACAGGAGAGGAAGAGGGGAAAGGAAAGGGGGAGGAAATAGAAGAAAAATTTAAAGAAACACTGTGATATCAAGACAGTCATTCAAACCAGGGAGGTACAGAACTTTCATGGTATAAATCCATTTCTATTCACATTGTGCCAATCTATTTGGCCTATTGCCCCCCTAGCATTGTTTTTAATGTGATCTATCCCCATAAATTTAAAACACTGTAAACTTTTATGACATTTTTCAAAATGCACACCTATGGGGGTATTTGGATCATTCTTAGAAATAGCCCGTACATGTGCTTGCATTCTTTCTGTTAAGGTCCTTTTTGTTCTACCCACATAAATACATGGACATGTGCATGTACATTGTATAATATAGATCACAAACATTGTTGAACAATTAATAAAATGAGCAATTTCTATATTTTTGCTTTCAAAAAGCGTATGCTGAAACAATGCGCCCTGCAAATTAAATTTACAAACACTACAAAGGCCACATTTAAAACAACCTAGGGGTTTATTTGGAAGCCATGTTCTAATGTTAGATGGTTTAACATATAGACTATGTGTCAATGGATTTGATAGATTGTTCCCTCTTTTGAACGACACTAAAGATTTGTTACCTATCACATTTTTCAAATCAGGATCAGCTCGTAACACTCCCCAGTGTTTAGTTACAATGTTAATAATTTGATTACTGATACGATTATGTTCAGTAACAAACACAATTGGTATCTGCTCTTCTTTCTTTTTAACTTTAGGTTGCAAAAGTGCATTTATGTCAAGTACCTGAGCCTTAATGTATGCTTGTTCAACCTGTTCTTCAGAGTAACCTCTAGTCAAAAACCTATCCTTAAGTAGTTTACTTTCGCGCTCAAAATCATCTAGATGAGTGCAAGTACGTCGAAGTCGGATAAATTGTCCATATGGGACCCCTCTCTTTGTATGTGCTGGATGTGCACTCGTAGCATGTAACAACATGTTGCCAGCAGTTGGCTTCTTAAAAAGGGAACTTGAAATGTTTTCTCCACTATGCCCTTCCAGCAACAAATCTAAAAATGATATTCTGGAGACATGTGCATCAAAAGTAAAATTGAGCCCCACATCATTATTGTTTAGAAACTCCACAAATTTAGAAGCTGACAAAATGTCTCCCCTCCAAACAACCAGTAAATTATCTATAAATCTACCCCAAAATTCTATTTGTTCACAAAAAGAGTTTCTAGTAGAGTCATAGATCAAAGTTTCCTCCCACCATGCCATAAATAGATTGGCATACGAAGGGGCCATAGTGGTCCCCATCGCAGTACCCATAGTTTGTAAATAATATTTGCTGTCAAACAAAAAATAATTATTGTACAAAATAAATTTAACCACTTCCAAAATAAATTCTTGTGGAAAACTTTTTGCTGTACTATCCATATAAAGGTGATAGGCAGTATAGCACAGTGGTCTAAGGCTCTGAGCTGCAAATTTGGTGATATCCAGCAGACCAGACCTGGGTTTGAATCCCACAGCTTCCACTTGCATACTGTGTGACCCTGAGCAAGTCACTTAACCTCCTTGTGCTCCCAGGTTGCTCCTGTAAAAAAGCTTTCAGCTTAGTGTGCTATACCTGGTTAAACAACTAAATAAAAAAAAAAAATATTAAATAAAGCCTGAAGTCCCAATGTATGTGCTATAGAAGTATATAAGCTAGTGACATCTATAGTATGCCATACAAATTCAGAGGACCAGGTCAGGCCCTCAATTTTGGACAAAACATCCATTGAATCCCTGAGGTATGATTTCTGTTTAACCACTAGTTGTTTACGATAATAATCAACAAATGTTGAAACCCTTTCAGAGAGCGAACTTACCCCTGAAATAATAGGGCATCCTGGGGGTCTGACCTGGTCCTTGTGAATTTTAGGAAGAATATATATCGTAGGTGTCACAGGAAATTCCACAGTCATATATTCCTCTTCTTTACAAGACATCTGACCCTTCAAGACAAAATCTGATAATAAACTATCCAGTTTAGCTTTAATAATGCACATAGGATTATCATGAAGTGATCTATAACATTGTTTATTGTCCAATTGCCTGTATATTTCCTCTTCATACTGTACTTTGTTCATAATTATTATTTTCCTCCCTTTGTCTGCTTCCTTGATTTCTATATCTTTTAGATTTCTTAATTCCTGTAATGCAGTTCTTTCCTCAGCAGTTAAATTATCTTGTACAAATGGCCATTTCGATTTAAACAGGATAGTAAAATCTTGTAGCACTAAAGACTCATAAGTGCTAATAGCAGGCGAAATAGAGGGGGGTGGATTGAATGTGGATTTTGGATTAGAAGGTGATTTCATCAATAATGAAACACTAGAATCAGTCTCATGTGAACCATCCAAATCATTGGCTTCATTAAAAAGCTGTTCCAAAGTTGCCAATGTATCATCCAGACACCCACAAAGACATAGACAGGGTCGAGGCTGTCCAGAGGAGAGCAACCAAAATGGTGCATGGTCTGCACCAGAAGACATATGAAGAAAGACTAAAGGAGCTTAAGATGTATAGCCTCAAGGAAGGGAGGGAGGGAGCGGGGGGACATGACAGAAACGTTCAAATACCACAAGGGAATCAACAAAGTCCAAGAGGGTAGCATCTTTCAGAAAAAGAGATGTGCAAGAAAAAGGAGGGCACAACTTAAAGATAGAGGGGGGGATGGCTCAGAGGTAATGTGAGGAAGTATTTCTTCACAGAGAGGGTTGTAGATGAATGGAACAGCCTTCCTGAGGAGATAGTGGACTCAAAAACAGTGGGGGAATTCAAGAATGCATGGGACAGACATAAGGCAATTCTAATTGGGGGTAGGAGGAAGTAGGCTGTTGGTTAACTAGGATCTGCAGCTTATCCATTAGGTAGGAAAATGGGCAGACTAGGTGGGCCAAATGGTCCTCATCTGCCATCAGATTCTGTGTTTCTATGGAGACTGTGCAGAGCTGAGCAACCAAGATGATATTGGGGAAGCAGGGATGTGCTACAAGGGGAGGATGAAGGTCCTCAACATGTACTTCTTAGAGAACAGGAGAGCCAGAAGGACATGACTAAGACCTTTAAATACTTCTGGGAGATACACATGGTTGAGTGTGTGGAGGTTCTTTGGTAGGAATGGGAGAACCAGTTTGGATAAGTTCAGAACCACACAGAACCTGTGCCATTTTCTGTAAAGAATATTACCAGGACCTTTTCGCAGGTTCTGATATGGTTCTGATGTTCAAAACATTGATTTTAAACCTTAATATACTACCCCAGCAGGTCTTTATCTAGTAGGAATGCTGGTGGAAGAAGCAGAAAGACTCAAAAGGGGGCTGGATATAGTGTTGTACCACTCCAAGTTATTCTTAGATTCCTTTCCATTCACAGACAATAGTTCAAAGGTGGACCATTATGGTTAAAACAGTTTTGTACTTACAACTAAAAGGTTCTGAAAGTTTGTATAATGTTCGGATAACTATCAGAATCTTTTATAGCTTCTCAGAACCTTTTGAGGTTCTCCCATCCCTATTCTTCAGTTGAGCACAAAGGTGGTTACAAGAGACAACACAATGAGGAAAAATTTCAAGAGAGATGTAAGAAAGTATTTCAATGTTGGCTCCGTGCGCTGAGCTTAAGGGGTTCACTTGGCACACGCACACTGGTTTAAGGCCCCAAGCCTGGGGGCCAGAGCAGAGGTCGGCAAGGAGGGATTCAAAGCATCCACTGGATGCTTCTCTCTTGGGGTGGGCTCTGCCCAGGTCCCTCTGGGCAGATTGGTGGTGCTTGGAGACATGCGGTCTCGACATGACTCCTTCATGCCACCACCATAGGCCAAGAACCTGGTGGAGGGGGTGGAGAAAACTTGAAAAAGATACACCAGCCACTCGGATGATGGCCGCCTAGTCCCTCATTGCCGGATCCCCTGATGGCCGTCCCAGCAGCACCCAGGGACCAAAGGTAAGCAGGCCAGAAGGCTAATTCCCTCCACAGGAAGAGGACCCACCCAATGAAGGGATATGTCGGGTTACCCCTGGGTAGGCTGCAATGTAGGACGGTAGGGGTTGGGGTCACCCAGGATGAGTTCAGACCTTGGCAACCCAAAGGAGAGAGTGACTGTCACGGTCGGGAGGCGCAGAAAAGAAATAACAAAAAAAAGAAAAAAGAAAGCATTTCTTCACTGAAAAGGTGGTAGATAGATGTAACACTCTGCCTAAGGAGCTTGGGGGCAGAGACAGTGACAGGGTTATAGAATGCATGGGACAGGTACATGGGTATATTAAAATGAATAATCACCCAGAAGAGATGGGGGAAGTTGTGAACTGCATAGAGCCCCTTGCCACTGCCTAGCACAGGTAAAGTTAGGGCAGACTGGACAGACCTTACAGTCCTTTTCTGCTGATGCAATCTGTGTTTCTATGTAATAGACAGCAGTGTAAATTGCTGAATTCTTGCTGACATTGATGTAACCTGTAAGCTGATTTTTTTTAGATTCTTCTCTTACATAAAATAGACAGCCATATAAACTGTGAAGTTTGCCATTTTCCGCAGAAAAATGTTGGAATTCTACAGATTCTGTGTGGATGGAATTCTGAACTTCAAGCCTACCTGGCAAAACTCGAAACATGGTTCACTGCCAACCACCTCAAGCTAAATGAGGACAAGACAAAAGCTGTCCTCTTCGGGACCCGGCAACTGGGTAAAGACCGTAGTGGTCTTCTCCCTATAACATCAGCTCGAGGAATGCGTGTTGAGGTCACTGACCAGTTTAAGTATCTTGGGGTTACCCTTGACCAGGAGCTAACCTTCAAACCCCACATAGATGTCCTAACTAAATCTATCCACCAGAGACTGGGCTTGCTATACCGCCTCGGGAACTCCCTCCCTGGAGAAGCACATAGAACCATTGCTAACTGCAACCTCCTCCCCTCTTTACTGTACGGTTCTCCGTTATTACAGTCCCTCAGAGAGACTAAGCTAACCAATCTCTCCACCCTCTACCACCACATTGCTCACTTTGCAACCCACTCCTTCCCTAGGCGGCATCACTACGAAGCTCTTAAGGACCTAAACTGGCCGACACTCAAGCTTAAACTATCCTTTTCCCCTGCCTGCCTTTCCTACAAACTCCTCTCCACACACCATCCACCTCACCTTAGCGACCTGCTTACCCCTAAAGTCCCCCTCCGCAACCTCCAGTCTACCTCAAGTCGACTCTTGAACATACCCCGCATCCGCACCAATCAAGGAAAATGCTCCTTCCAGTTCACTGCCCCTCATTTCTGGAACTCGCTCCCCTCTTCCCTGCTTGACAAACCCTCCCTCTCCTCTTTCAAGGCCGGTCTCAAAGTCTACCTTCTGGAACTGAGCCACTGTTGCTGTAACCGCTAGATAAGCTCCCTACCCCTCATGACCTAATGTGGCTATCTACGAATCCTTGGCCCCCGTGTACCAACAAACCTCTATTAACTGTAAACTCTTTACAAACTGTGTTATGTTTTCTTTTGAATGACCCATGGACTTTGTTTTTCCCCCCGGGCAATGCAATTTTCTCTGAAGATGTTACTTGCTACATGCTCTCTGTCTCTGCCTTACTGTTACACAACCTCCTGTACACATTGTATATATATTTTTTGAAGCTGTATACTGTACCTTATGTACAAATTGTATATATTTTTTGAAGCTGTATACTGTACCTTATGTAAAGTTGGTGGTGTACCCACCCCGGGTCGCCCCTGAAAAAGTGACCTCTGGTCTCAGTGGGCTTACCTGGTAAACAAAATCTAAATAAATAAATAAATAAAGTGAGGATATCCTATGCTATACCACACCCTGGAGTGCATTATTGCTATTATGAACTGGGATAAAAGTTAAAAAAAAAAATTATCTTTTATAAATGGGTTTTTGGGTGGAGCAGAGTATATTTTGATAAAATAGTTTTTGTACAGTAGGTAGCATTATTATACTCAAAGTTGATAGCAGAGGTGGGGCTGTTGCGTCAGTGTGAATTTAACATCCCCCCCACACACACACACGTTACCTGGATTTGAACTGTAATTAATTTAAAGAGGTTCCTGTTTATTTCTGGTTGCGGCATGCAAGGGATTTGTTTTCAGTTGGAGCTTACCATTTTTTACACTAAAGATTAAAAAGTTGTGCACTGAAATGATGCACTGATGCTGCAAGTCAGCAAAGAGCAGACAGTTCAGAGGAATGTGGCTGGGGCAGAGAATGGACAGTACAGTGTTAAGCATTGCGTGGGGGAGTTTGAAGTGGCTGTGCTGTCTTCTGAACAGGTAGTAGTGGTGTTCATCTTTGGCCGTGAGTGGCGGTTTTATTATTCCAGTCAGGAGTGACTGCTTTTTTGGTTTGTTACAGAGAAAAAAAAGACTTGCCTGTTGTTGCCACTTTCGTGCCACTGCCATCAAAACTGCGAGTGGGAGCGAGTGAGGAGTTGCTGCTACCGACTGCAACTTCACCGCAGCTGCCCCTTGTGATCGAATTGATCTGTTGTGGGTTTTTTTTTTAACTGTATGTTGAAATCTGTGGTTGGAATATATAACAGGACATGTTCTGTGTGGGCAGAGTTTTGTGAAGTGTGGTGAAGGACCAGGAGAATACTGCTGACGGAGGAATTTCTTGTGAGTGAGGAGGCTGGTGGAGGAGGTTTTCTGAAGCCGTGAGTATGTTGTCCGATATCATCACGGCTTCAGAGACCTCTCAGTCAATCAGCTTCTTCGATTTTTTTTACCCAGTTCATAATAAGGAATTCCACCCAGTTCCAGGAAAGTCCTGAAATTCTGTGGAATTCTGACACAAGCCAAATTTTGCCCGTCTGTTCAGACCTAGTGTGTCTTTTATAACTTTCATTATACGTTAATGAAAGAGGTTTGGACTTTTCAAGTCAATGTACAGTATAATACCTCTTAGAAAGAACCAAACCTATACTGCAACTGTCCAGTCTACAACCCTACAAATACACGCATACCATTTATAGGGGCACAGTAGTGCCCCTATAGTAAGGGTTGAGTAAGCAGTTTAATGTTGAACCCCAAATTTTGCACCTTAATAACTTTGGTGTTGTATTACAAAATAGCCCCAAATTTGGCATGCACATTGAAGGCTGCCAGAGTCTCAAGACATGGAAGGTTTTGTGACAGCATCTTGTAGAGTTTTCAAGATACAGAGTGCCAAAAAAATGGGAAAAAAATATGTTTGTTTCCCTATACTTAACATTGGGCATTTTTTGGTTTCATCTACAGCCTAGAATTTCTGGAATTTTTTCATGAAATTTTCAGGTCTGAAGGGGCCCATGCCAATGGTGTCCCTCTGGAATGTTTGGTAAAAAAATATACTGTTTTAAAGATATAGCGATTTTTGAGATAACGCTCCAGTAAAAAACTATCATGGAAGTTAAAAAAACATATCATGATCAGTTATTTGTATGATTTATTTGTTGTAGGAGAAAAAACAGTCGAGCTGGCCACCATTTTCTTTTGACTGTTTCAACTTACAAAAACTAGAAATACATGCAAAATATGTATTTTTAAAAAATAAACACCAGAACCTAGCTAAACAGGACAAAATCCAGGGTGCCCAGCTTAGTGAGAGAAGCTGTTCATCCGCGTTCTCTGTATGAGAACAGCTGGACTTTCTTTACATCTACAGCTGGAGCTGGAACTTGTACTGTGGGCTGCAATGACAGCATTGAGCCACCATTTCCCTGGTGTCTAGTGGCAACTCTCTATTGCCATCCCCTTCAGTATGTTACATTTCCCTGGTGTCTAGTGGCACCCCCCCACTCTCCGATTGCCATCCCCGTAGTGAATTTAGCTTTCCTTGGTGACTAGTGGCATCCCCACCCTCTGATCACCATCCCCAAACTGCATTTAGCTTTCCCATTTAACTTTCCCTGGTCTCTAGTGGCACCTCCCACTATCCAATCACTGTCCCGTAGTGCATTCAGCTTTCCTGGTGTCTAGTGGCACAACCTCTGATTGCTGTCCCCATATTCCATTCAGCTTTCTGTGGTATCCTGTGGCATCCTCATTCTCCAATCACCAGACCCATAATGATTTGATCTTTCCCAGTTGTATAAGGGCACCCCCACTCTCCAGTCGCCATCCCCATAATGATTTTATTTTTCCATGGTGTCTAGTAGTACCCCCACCCTCAGATCACTGTCCCCATAATGATTTAATCTTTCCTTGTTGTCTAGTGACACCCCATCCTCCAATCACCTTCCTGTCTCAAATATAGAAACCATCACTCAATGTATTTTTTCTTAAATTTGGAAAAAAGAAATGGTCCCTTGCCAATCTGAGCCCACCCCAATCCCAACCTGCCACTCAGCATCAACCACGCCTGTTGCTCGCGCGTGCCAGAGATGTGCTACTCCTTCACTTAGCTATGGCCTTCTCTTGTTTGCTAGCACCTCCAAGGTCCACCTTGCTCGATGGAACACAACCTAAAACAACATCTGTTGCTTTGCTCTGTTAGACCCATGTCTCACCCATCATTGTAAATTATATGACAAACTGGGCTGGCTTTTCCTGGCCAATCACTTGAAATATGGGTTGGGCTGCTTCGTAGGAAAGGTGTTCAGAACCGGAACCCCTCCAGGGCTTGTGTGGCTCCTCAAGCCTGCTGAATCCTCCTCCTACTCCCTCAGGTCTCAGTGTCCTGGGGTGATCAAAGTTCCTTATACTCGAACCCTAATGGGGGAAAGGGACTTTGCTACAAGCACTCCAAGGCTATGGAACTTCCTTCCAGACCACGTTCGCACCTCCCCCTCCCACTGGAGCCTCCAGAATTCCCTGTGGGGGCACTTGAAACTGTTCTCTGTGTGTGGGTGTCCTAAATCACCTTAATCAGGTCTCCAAACTGGTCTCATCCAATCCACTGTCTGCTGTCCTTTAACTCTGGAAACACGTGTTTGCTTGCTATCTGCTTATGTATTCACTGTGCAGGAATAATGTTGTGAATTATGCTTGGTGCCACTTGTATATATTGATTTGTTTTGGCCTTACTCGTTCCCACCTTGAGTATGAGTTGATAGCTGGAAGGCCCTAAAGATGGGAAGAGCACCGGAGAAGGAGGAGGGGAAGGTGGAGGAAACTATGAAAGCTAAACAGGAGGGGCTGAGCGTGTAGGAATGCTTTATAGAGGGGAATCCCCACCCATTGAATTACGGGTGGACCCTTCAATTCACTGTGCAGGAATAATGTTATGAATTGTGCTTGGTGCCACTTGTATATATTGATTTGTTTTGGCCTCACTCGTTCCCATCTTGAGTATGAGCTGATACCTGGAAGGCCCAAAAAGAATAGTATCCACCTCCTCCAACTCATGGAGAGTATACCTGGCAGCACTCAGAAGAGGAAAATCCCCCTTTAATGGAGGAAACCTCTGAGGAACCATGGCTACCAAGTTGCCTTCCTTCTAGGCATACTACGAGGAGATGGAAAGAAAAGCTGAACGCATTTCTGCTTCAGGATTAGGAATGTATGTCTCAAAACAAGATGATGTCCATCTTCCCAGACATTTTATGGTGTAAGCTGGAACTTTCTTTTGTGAGACAGAAGCAGCAGCATCGATTCTAAATGAATGGCCAGAATAAGCAAAAGGATCAAGTCCCAGGCGTTGTAGTAGTGAACAAATTGAATCCACAAATTCTTTGGTGGTTAGAGGTACATTATTATGAGAGGTTAGTAGAGGAGATTCAGGACTGGATAGACTATGAAAACTGCATAGCTGGTTCAAGAAGTAGACGGGGCACCAAGCAGTATTTGTAGGAAAATATTGAATGTCCACGCCTTCTTGTAGCCTGTCCGATTTTGATGCAGAAAGATGGAGAACATAGTAATCAGCCTGCTTGGTAAGATGTTTGACCTTGAGGAAGGACGCTGCAGAAAGTGATGAAACTGTGAATTTCTCTGGGACGAGAAACCATAAAAGCCAGACAGATAGCTGCAAGTAGGATGGTGGAGTGTGAAGTAGGAGGTTCGGACTTCAGTAGATTAATTAGCTGTTTGAAGATGGTATCATCAATGGGCAAACGAGTAGGCATCCTTTTGAATGAGAGTTTTTGGATTGCCGTAAGAAGGAGCTTAACTGCAGGATATGATGTCAAGGAGACAGAAGCTGGATCTTGTAAGCAAAGGTGAAATTGAATGCCAGCTAAGTATTGTCGAATGGTAGAGTAAGATAATTTACTGGTTGTATGACAATAGGTCATGAAAGTTAATACGGTAGGCAGAGAAATCGGAAATGCGGAGGAGGCTGACATGGAGCAGAATGCACTGTATTTTCTCCAGGCTGTTTTGTAAGCTGATTGTGTGCTGATCGATAAGGCTGACCACATGAGGTTTTGCACTGTAGCAAGATAATTAATCATGGCATGACTAGATTCTTGAACTGAGGAGCTGGAGTTGGTAGAGGATCTGCAGTAGGAAGGAGAATACGAAATTTCTGAAATTGAAAACGGAAAAGGTAGTCAGTGGCTGTATTGAGATGACCAGGAATATGAAAACATTGAATGCAAAAATTATGAATCAGGGAAAGCCATGTTAATCTCCGCAAGAATAGCATAATTGTAGGAGAAGATGATCTGCCTTTCTTAATAATATCTACTGTTGTTTGATTATCTGTATATATTAACACTGTAGACAAAGACCATCGATGACCCCAAGTAAAAGCTGCTGCAACTACAGGATATATCTGAAATAAAGGGGAAGAGGTCGTGGCTGCAGGCAATTGTAGAAATTCGGAAGGCCATGTAGAAAAGATCCATGATTGATGGAAAATAGCAGCGAATCTGTGAGTAGGTGAAGCATCCATGAATACTCTAGGAGAAAAATATTGAGAGATGTCTTTGTAGAACATAGAGTGACCATTCCATTGGTTTAGGAAGAGGAACCACATGGCAAGGTCGGATTTTGCAGTAGCTGTAATGGAAATGTGACGGTGGAGAGCTGACGCCAAAGGAAGCAGATCAAGCAGATATGCTATGAAGGTACCTCCTTAAGGAATTATACGGTAGCAAAGGAGAGGTAACCTAGCAGAGACAAGAGTTCGTGGTTTTGCAGGATGAGCGATTGGAGAATGATAGAACCAGAGTCTTGATTCTCGTGTAGCTTGTCCATAGGGAGCCTGGCTTCCATGCAAACGGAATCGAGAATGATGCCCAAAAATTCCAGAGAAGTGGCAGGACCAGAAGTCTTTTCCTCCAGACAGGTACAGCTAATTGATGAAATAAACAGCGTAAGGCAGAAAGGGCTGCAGCTGGAGGCACAGAAGGAGGTTCGATGACAAGAAAATCGTCAAGCAAGTGGATCACTGAGGTTACCTGACAATGATTCAACAACAACCAGCAAAGCGTAGAAGAAAAGATATTGAACAGTTTCGGACTGCTTTTGCAACCGAAAACTACCCGCACAGCAAAGTAGTAGGAATCTTCCCATTTGATGCCATAGAGATGCCAAAGGGACGGATGAATAGGAAGGAGTTTAAATGCATCGGCATTGTCAGCTTTATAGAGCCATGCACCTCTGCCCATTTGTTTGATAGTCAATATAGCGTTGTCAATCTTGGCATAGGCCAGAGAAAAATCCTGAGAAGGGATAAGAGAGTTGATACTGGGAACGTAAGAGGCACATGGAGTGGATAAATCGAAAATAAGGCGCTGTTTTCTTGAGAATTTGCTAGTAGCAATGCCAATAGGGCTGACACGAATGAGAGGAAATGGCGGATGGAGAAATGGTCCGATGATATATTCTTTGTCCAGCTCCTTCTGCAAAAGGGAGGAGACCAAGTCCGTTGAGTGAGAGCTGTTGTAAATTAGAGATTCAGAGAGTCCTGAGGAAGAGAACAGATGCCAGTATGGAATCCAAAAGTAAATCCAGAGATGAGAAACTGCACTAAAGAGCGAGATGGATGAGTGACGAGCAGATGGGACAGTTCGCTGACATTGACAGGGTAGAAGAATGATGCAATAGTCAGGGTCTGCTTCTAAATTAGGGCAGATGGATTTTGCATGAGCTTCACCACAATGACTGCAAACGCACAGCAGACGGCAGGGATGAAGGAGCAACCCATATCGTTGAAACTATTACAGATAGATCAACCAGTCACTAAAGTAATAGGACGCACCATGTTTATCGTGACGACGTTTAGGCATAGCAATATGATTACATATAGTCCTGGTAATAGTGGAGCCTGAAGTGGTAGTATGGGATGTAGACTAATCAGGCACGGATAAAGGGCAGAAAGAAGCGGCATGGGAAAGGGAGCCGCATATCTGGCAAGTGAGAGCCTGTTGACCAGCAAAATGGTGGCAAAACAACTCATTGTCGAGTGAGCCCCAGTGAAGGTGGACATTCAGGTGAGAGGAGCAGCAGCAGCTTTAGCTGAAAAGATTTATGGTAATCGAAAAATGAGTACCACCTTAGCGGACGCCAAGGTCAACAACTAGATACAGGTAGGTATCCAGTTCCTCCTCGAGATGGAAAAGCAGAACACAAAATGTCTCTGAACAGACTAAAGGCCAAAACAAATTCAGGAATAGTCAGTTTTTGGAAAGCCTAAGGTCCTTAGAACGAAGAACGACACAAAAATTACTACAGGAGACGACTCTGTTTTCGATGGTATCGTGTGAAGAAATAAGCAATGATATAAGGTTGACATCTTTCCCTTCGATTATATCCTTGCAGAGATGAGCGGGAACTAGATGAACAGGTGAGACAGCAGGCACAGAGGAACTTGAAGCTAGAATACCTGAGGTGGAAGCAATAGCAGGCACAGAAGGAGACGGTTGAGGCATTGGGGCTGGAGCAGACTGAGGGGCAGCCGGAGCCTGGCGACATTCCATAACATCCAGGCGATTGGAAATATCAGACACAGAAGAGGCCAGATGAGAAATGAGATCCTTCAATTCAGCAAAGGCATCAGGAGCAAGTGTAGCAGGACGAGCTGGCATAGGACGTGGATTGAGATCCTGATTCTCAAGCCATAAATCATACAGCTCCTGCTTCTGGCACCAGCAGGAACAGGAACCCCAAAGTCTTCAATTCAGCCAGGAGATGAGGAACGGTCCAGTCTTTAAGAGAGTACTTAGACTTTGCAGACTTCTTCTGAGGAACGGGGCGGTCCTTCAGGTGGAGCAGGAGGATCCATGGAGGCTACCAACGGGCTGAATTACAGGCAGGAGGCTAAGCGCTGAACAGGAATGGCAACAACACAGTCCAAAGCCGGAATATATGAGGGAAACCAGCAGGGATTCCCAGAAGAATGCCAAAAGGGAGTCCAGGATAATTGCAGTCAATACAAGGAATGAACCCAGAGCAAGCAAGGAACCGCCAGGAAAGTGGCATGACAAATGAGGGAGCCAGTAGCAGGCGGGACCAAACAGCAGCCAGACCAGGAAGGAAGCAAAGGGAGGAACTTCGGACGGTAAGGGTGATGTGGAAGAGAGAGAGAGAAGGAGCAACCAGGCAGTTAACACCGTTCAGATTGGCTGGGCAGAGGGCAAGGGGGGAAGCGTGAGGGAGGTATGGCAGGAGAAGCGCTCAAGAGCCGCCACGAAAGCAGCGAGAAGAAACGCTGGCAAAGGACAAGGCAGCAGGTGGGTACCAACGAGGAAGAGAACCACACGCCTGGCCCAGCGCTCAACTATGAACGCTAAACAGGAGGGGCTGAGCGTGTAGGAATGCTTTATAGGGGGAATCCCCACCCATTGAATTATGGGCGGGCCCTTCAATTATGTGGCCCTGTTAAGAGGGTCACTCATACACTGTAACTGCCATTGAATGTCTTGTCTATTTATTCTGTATGTATATGTATATGTATATTATATGTATATTTTACCTATTTACTGCTCACTGTAGACTATCTGTGCATCTCGCTCTCCTGTAACTATGTACATTGCCCTCTGGTTGTTATGTACCTTGTCTGAACCTGTATTTTTCACTGTACTCTCCCGGGTCGCACCTGAAAATAAGCATACAGCTTGTCTAGTGTACCTACCTGGTCAACAAAAGCTAAATAAATAATAAATAAATAAACACCCCAGTACATCCCCACACACACTTACTCACCTGAACAGGTCACAGGGTGAAGATCCACTTATCATTGAAGACACGCCTTGCTGCTGGAACCGCGACTGCAATATGAGAAACTAAGGTAAGTGCGGTTCAATGTAGTTCAATGAGGTTTTCAACTTTGATGCATAACTTTGCCATCTTTGCATATTTTGAGCCCACATTTTCAACATGGCCTTTTTGGGACCCCATCTCATGAACAATGCTGTAGAATTATGAAAATCCATCCGAAAAGGTGATTTCACAGTTGCTAGGTGAAATCACCTTTCAGGTGGGATTTGAAAAATTCCACCACCCTTGTTCATGAGATGGGGGCATAAGAAGGCTATGTTGAAAATTTGGGGTCAAAAATATGTAAAAAAGGCAAAGTTATGCACATACATTGAAATTTTACTACGCTTACTCGCAACTTTGGAAAGTTTAAATATTTCTACCCCAAATTTTCAACATAGCCATTTTTTTACACCACTTCATGAAAGTGATAGATGTCATTTTTAAAATCCTGGCCAAAATATGTCTTTGCACCTCTGGTGTGGAATGACGTTTTGATGCCGCAGAATTATGTTTTGGCAGGGATTTGAAAATTCTCAGCATGGGGTTCATGAGGTGGGCTATGCTGACAATTTGCTGCTATTTTGGCAGAAATGCAAGCACAGGGCCCAGAGGGTCCTGCACATCCACAGCAACATACATGTATGCATCTATGGAGCGATGGGAGTGCAGGACCTGGAGGACCCTGCACTCCTACAGGTAAATGAGGATACGATTATAGTATCTCAAAAAGTAAGGAAATTCTTTGCAAAAAATTGTGTTAATGCACCAGTTAAGGTAACTTAATGCACCAAAACTAGGGAAATATGGTGTTAAGGTTTCCAACCCTACCGCCTCACCCTAACTCCCCAAGCAGCAGAGGGAACAAAATAGGATTTCGGGTCTCCAGAGTCTTCGTGAAGCAGTGGTGAGATCTTCCTTGGGGGTTGTCAACTTGAAACCACTGGAAGAGTGGTCAAAAGTTTGGCAGATAAGGTTTAATGCAAACAAGTGCAAAATAATTGTCACAGAAACCCATGGGTGCAGTACAAAAGTGGGGGAGAGGGATATTAGCAGCGACCAAGCAGGAAAGAGAACTGGGGGTAATCATTCTGAATGAGCTGACGGTGTCTAGACAATGTGACAAAGCAATTGGGAGAGCTAGTGGAATGCTAGGATGTACAGGTAGGGGAATTACCAGCAGGAAGAGGGAAGTGGTGTTGCCACTATATAGGTCTTTAGTAAGACCCCACCTAGAGTACAGGGTCCAGTCTTGGAGGTCACATCTCAGGAAGGACATAGACAGGATGAAGGCCATCCGAAGGAGAATTATCAAGATGGTACAGGGTCTATATCAAATGTCCTATGAGGAGAGGCTAAAGGAATTAAACATATACACTCTGGAGGAAAGCAGGAAGAGGGGGCCTATGATCAAGACCTTTAAATACCTCACGGGTGAATAAGGTGCAAGTAGGAGGTATTTTTCAGAGGAAAGGGTGCTCCAGAGCAACGGGCCTTGATCTGAAGCTAGAGGGGTTAGGTTTAGGAGAAATGTGAGCGAAACTTCTTCAGAGAAAGGGTGGTAGATGCCTGAAATGGTCTTCCAGCAGAGGTTGTGGGGCAAAGACAGTGGTGGCTTTCAAGGAAGCCTGGGATGAGCACAATGGAGTCATAAGGTATAGGTAGGGGGGTGGCAGATAAAGTGTTGTAGACCTAGCGCGGTCTACAGTGTAAGCAATGCAACAAAAAAGTGCAGACTGGATGGGTCATGCGGCCCTTATCTGCTGCCAGCTTCTATGTTTCTACGATTTGTGAACATTAACTTTGGATTGTGTCGCAATTAACAACTCTTCAGATATCCCTGCCAAAGTCTACTGAGGAGGCTGCGTTGTCCTTTCCCCGGGCACTTTATGACCAAAGTGTGCTGGGAGTTCTGCTTGTCCATTCTATAGACACTTTACTGTTTTTCCTTTCCCTGGGCACTGTATGACCAAAGGTGTGCTGCAAGTGCTGTATTGTCATTTTCTGGGCACTTTATAATCCGAAGTGTATTGTTGTGCTTGTTGTCCTTTCCGAGAACCTTACAACCCATTGTGGGCTGGGGTGCTGTATTGTCCATTTTTCCATCCACTGTATGACCTGGATTGTGCAGGTGTGCTGTGTTGTCCTTTCCAGATATATTATATCCCAAGGTGTGCTGAGAGTGTTGTATTGTCCATTCCTTGGGCACCAAATGACCCACGGTGTGCAGTTGTGTTAGTTGTCATTTTCTCAGGCACCTTGTGACACAAGGTGTGCTGTTGTGTTAGTTGTCATTTACCCAAGCACCTTATAACACAAGGTGTACTGTTGTGTTAGTTGTCATTTCCTCAGGCACCTTATGACACAAGGTGTGCTGTTGTGTGAGTTGTCATTTCCCCAAGCACCTTATGATACAAGGTGTGCCGTTGTGTTAGTTGTCATTTCCCCAAGCACCTTATGATCCAAGGTGTGCTGTGGTGTTGTCATGGTTTGGTGGTGGGCGCTACCCCTCTAGGCTGAGGGACCTGCACCCTTTGATAGTCCCCACTGCAACCCAAAGTGTATACGTTATTGTCGTGCCTTGGGTATTGCAAGGAGGGGTCAGAGGGTGGGGTCCCTGGACCTGGAGGGTGGAGGGAGCGGGTGGACGGATTGAGGTAGTTAGTCGAGGAGGTGCCCTGGGGTGAAATGGATCCAGGAGAGGGTCTTCCTGCCTGGTACCCATACCCAAGGGCTCCACTGGCATGGGCAAGTTGCCGCTTCTTCCATGGCCTATCACCCAACTCGGGCGGTGTTATGCAATGCCAGGTCAATAAAGAACAAGACAGCAATTATTGCCGATTTTGATGAAATATCTGACCTGGTTTGCATCACCGAGACCTGGCTGGATGAGAATGCTGGCCCAGTATTGGAGTCAGCTGTTCCAGCTGGGTACTCAGTGATACACCGCCCAAGATTGGATTGTAGGGACGGGGGTGTAGCCATTTGTTTTAAAACAGAACTGGGCCTTGTAGAGGTTCCAGTGAGGCCACTAGGTCCTTGAAGTGTATCATAGGTGCAGGTGTGGGCAGCAGGATTCTTCTCATCTACCATCCACCCGGAGATGGGAAAGTTTTCCTGCAGGAAGTTGCCAACTTCGTGGTCGACATGGTGTTGGAATCCTCCAGGTGGTTGGTCCTGAGGATTTCAATGCCTGGGCTCACGATGAACTTCGTATTTTGGTCAGAACTTCCTCCAACTGATGATCTGCTGGCTTTCACACAGGTAGTTACCGCTGCAACCCATATTCAGGGTCCTTGACCTGGTGTTCCTTCTGGGGATGGAGGCCGCTGACTTGGTGGTGGAACCAGTCGGATGGTCAGACCATCACTCTATAAGGTTCAGTTTTGCAGCTCCCTGTGAGACCCGCCTTTGAGATGGTCCGGTGCCACCCTTGAGGGGTGTTACCCCAGAGGGTCTGATGGCAGTGCTGGACCTATCGAGTAGGCTAGTGGAATGCTCGGACCCAGGAGACCTAGTAATGCACTATAACAGTGTGGTACTGAGGGCCCTGAATTCCGCCGCCCTGTCCGAGTTCACCCTCTCCTCTCCTCTCTGCCCTTGGTCTCCTTGGTTTGATAGGACTTTGAGGGAGTTGAGGAGAATTGGACGAAGGTTGAAACATTGTTGGCAGAAATCCAGCCTGGAGGAAGACAGGCTTAGGTTGATAGTCCATTATTCAGACTATCAATCATAAATCTCCAGTAAGAAGGCAGAGTTCCTGTCCAGGGAGATTGCTGCAGCAAAGAATCGACCAGCACAGCTCTTTCGGACCGTGGTAAGGCTGTGCAATCCACCCTGCCTTTGGGGCCAGAGAGCTTTTTCACAAACTAAGTGTGAGGAGTTCACTCAGTTCTTTGCAGTTAAGGTGTCGCCCATCAGGTCAGAGATCTGCTTGACTCATTCAAATGAGTATGGTGGTGGTCAATGCAAGGATGCAGACATCCAGTCTGTCTGGACAGATTTTTACCAGCCAGCGGTCATGGACATCATGAAGATTGTTCGAGATATGTGACTGATTTACTGTAGTCTGGACCCTGGCCCAACCCACCTCCTGGTGGGGTGTATGGATGTCATCGGACCGATCCTTGCTGAGTTAGTCTGGTGTTCACTGGACCAAGGGGTGTTTCCGGACCTCTTAAAAGAGGCCATGGTGTCACCTCTTCTGAAGAAACCTTTCTGTTACCCAGACTGTCTTGCGAACTACAGACCTGTCTCTAACCTGCCCTTTTTGGGCAAGGTTATTGAGAAGGTAGTCGCGTTACAGCTCGAGAACTTTCTTACCACCCACAAAGTCTATGATCCTCTCCTGTCCGGTTTCAAGAAGAGGCATAGTACTGAGACAGCACTGGTTCGCTGTATTTAATGATCTAATAGCCAAGGATCAAGAAATCGCTCGATCTTGGTCCTCCTTGACCTCTCAGCAGCATTTCACACTGAGGATCATGGGGTATTGCTGGAACACCTGTGGCTGCTCTGTGGACTGTCTGGGACAGTCCTCAGATGGTTTCATTCTTTCCTTACAGGCAGGACCCAGAGGCTGGTGTCAGGGTTTTTTCCTCGGCCCCCTTTGCCCTGCTTTATGGGGTGCCACAGAGTCCTGTGCTGTCCCCCAT
Source organism: Neoceratodus forsteri (assembly GCA_016271365.2). NCBI lineage: Eukaryota > Metazoa > Chordata > Ceratodontiformes > Ceratodontidae > Neoceratodus > Neoceratodus forsteri. The sequence goes on along the minus strand of CM057457.1, from coordinate 143,148,568 downwards.
GTTATTCACGGTGTATATGCTGCCATTAGGAGACATTATAAGGTGGTATTGGCAGAACTTTCACTGCTATGCAGATGATACTCAGCTCTACATGTCCTTTGTACCCAAACAAAATAGTGTGGTCTCGGTCTTTATCAACTGCCTCGCTGAGATTCAGGATTGGATGAGTGCTAACTGGTTGAGACTAAACCGGATAAGACTGAGGTGTTGGTAGTGGACCCAGGTCAGTGGGTAGAGAAGTTTACTCCTGGGCAACCATCGGGCCTTGTGCTTGGGGTAACAGTTGAGACCTTCTGAATGGGTGTGAAATCTGGGCATTGTGCTTGATAACTAATTGATACTAAAAGCACAGGTGTCAGCAGTTGTCAAGTCTTCATTTTATCATCTGAGGAACATTATGATGGATAAAGCACCTGGTTCCGTCTGAGGACCTTCCTATATTGGTTCTCGCTTTGTGTCCTCTCGCCTTTATTACTGTAATGCTCTATACCTAGGGTTACGGGGCTGGATCTCCATCGACTGCAGCTGGTGCAGAACGCTGTGGCCAGGCTGTTGACAGGCTCATCAAGAACTAGCCATATCAATCCTGTGCTATGCGAACTGCACTGGCTGCTGGTGTGATGGAGGATCACCTTCAAGGTTGCATTGCTGACTTATAAGACCCCACAGGGACAGGGACTGGGCTACTTGCTAGACCTCCTTCGGCCTTACTCTCCCCCCGCCCACTTTGCTCTGCTGATGAGGGATTGCTAGGGGTACCCAGGGTCCGTCTTCAAACATCAGGTGCTAGGGCTTTTTCTTTTGTAGCCCCGACCCAGTGGAACTCTCAACCTCATTGGATTAGAGAGTGCCTGTCCACCGAGACCTTTAAGTCCTCATTAAACGATTTATTTGATTTAGCTTTTGGGGACAATATTTAGTTTTATTGTTGCTGCTTTTTATATTGTATATCATTTTAGATTGTATATTTGGTTTTATTTGTACTGTATATGTGCCTTGGTTTTTAGAAAAGCACATTATAAATAACATTTTATTTGATTTGATTTCCCCAAGCACCTTATGACGCAAGGTGTGCTGTTGTGTGAGCTGTCATTTCTTTAGGCACCTTATTACCCTAGGTGTCCTGTTGTGTTGTCATTTCCCAAAGCACCTTATCATCCAAAGCAGGGGCATCATGCAGTCAGAAAATATGGAGGGGTACAAAATCTGAACCTGTCTGGGGGGGGCCGGGGGCATGCCCCCTCTGGGAAAATGTTGAAAAAGTGAAGTGAAATGGTGCATTTTGGTGACTTTTAGCTGTCCAGAAAGCTGTTCCCCAACAAGCTAAATGCCATAATACTGCCCCAGTTGGTGTAGAGCTAACACCATAGAAAAAAAAACATGTAGGGGGGCCGTGAGTGCCAGCAGTTCTGACTCCCCCAACCAGCAGGGTCTGGAGCCGACTCCTCTGAGAATCTCTAAAGTATACTTTGTGTGAAGGACACTACGCCAAACAAAGAAACAAACAAACAAAAAAAACTGTACTGTAAAACAGAGCAGAGAAACAAAAACAGTACACCTGACCTCTCAACAAAATGTAACAACACACACTTTCAACCTAAACTGACATCTTACTGTTATGGTTAAAAAGGAGTGGGGGTCTCTAGTATTCACCTCTAGGCCCCTGTGTGAAGTCACCCAGCTACTAATGTTGAGGTAGACGTCCTGTCATCTGGGGCCCTACTCTAAACTGTACTGCCTCAATGGCTTACCTTTATATGGTGCAACAGCCCGAAGATAGCTTAATTAATGTATGGGCCCAGCCAAAGCGCAGGCAGCTGTTAGGGAGCTAGTTAAAATAAGAAGGCCACACTTCTCCATGAACAAATCAACACAAAGAATAATTGCTCACCCTTGCTCATTCACAAACTACAAATGGGATTAAAAACAAGGGATGCTTCTGTGGACAGCTTACTTAAACAGAGAAACAAAAAACAGAGCACACCCTGACCCCCTCCCCAACAAAATGTAACAAACACACACTTTCAACCTAAATTGGCATCTTACTGTCAAGATTACAAAAGGAGTGAGGGTCTTAGTATTCACCTCGGACCCCGATGTGAAATCTCCAAGCTACCAGTGTTGAGGTAGACCTCCGTCAGCTGGGTCCCTACTCTAAAACTGTCAAATAGAGCTCTTAGTCAATATATGGAAGGGCCCTAGGATGCTGAAACTGATGCAATTAGATATGAAGCGATCAAGGAACTGCAGTAGATAAAATGAAAAACCCGACATTAAATGACAGGATCAAGGTATTCAATTTAACCCCTAATCTCCTGCAAGATAATTGATAAACCATGTAATGCAAGAGCTTGCTGGTTCTGCACTATCACTAATGAGGCCTTTTTAAAGGGCCTGCATTTATAATCAGTTTGTAAGGTACTTCTTAAAGGAGGCAGTGTGGTGTAGTGTAGTGGTTAAAGCACAGGCTCAGTCAGGAAGCAAGATACCTGGGTTCAAGTCTTGCCAGGTTCTCTAATTCAATGGGTGACCCTAAAAAGGTAATGTGACCTCCTTGTGCTCTGGGACTGCAGCTGTAAATGAGATATTAGTGTAAATCACTAGACATTATTTCTCAATTATTGCAGTAACTTTTGTTTCACAAGGTAAACCATTTTGTCCACTTCCACTAGCATTGTCTTTCTAGTTCCCATATAAAATTGCATGCACAGTGTATGATACCTGTTTCAGTATATATACACTAATAGTTAAAGAAAACATCAATTTCTGTCTAGGCTGTTAATTACATCACTGTGGACTCCTTTCCTTGCCATTTCAACTGACGTGGCTGACTTTCTTGTTCATAATTAGCATAAAATATTGGTCTTTGCATAGTTCCCCAACAGCAATGGGGAAGACACTGAAAGGAGTTTGGGACACTTAATGCAATTTATTTGCTATGCCATGCTCTAGACACCAGCAGGAACCGGAGACAGTACCCTTAGCAATTACTGCTTCAGAAGAAGCCTCCTCCTTGTGATTCCTGCTGCTGTCTCTGCACCTCGGCTGGCCCCAGACTTGGTCTGACATCACACTACACCGGACTCATCAGGGAGAGGCGGGCTGTTTGATACAATAAATAAACACACCCGACCCCACTTGCTTAGTTTCCTAGTGAGATCCTGAACTTAGCAGGCCACGGGTGCGGCAAGTGTTATGGTTGGCCACACCTGGCCAGGTTCAGAGTAGACTTACTAGTTTCTTTCTGATACAGGGAGGTGGGTGGGGGGACGGGTCACGGGGCGGCTAGGTGGCATGGTAATGGACTGCACTAGTCTGGTGAAATTAAAAAACTGCTCTCACTAGTTTAAGGTATAGAAGGGTAGCATTAGCAAGCATCCTCACCGCACCCCATCACCATTATATTTTTATTCTACCAATCTGCTATTTCTCCATTCTCGACTGTCAACAACTCTCATTTAGCTGGCTCCACAGTTTTTCCATGGCTGACCCTTCCTCCTCCTACTGACATGCACACACATACACAACCAGCTGGGCTTTTGCATGCACATAGCAGCAAACCACCTGACGAAAGAGCAAAATCACAGACCTCCTGTTAGGTACCCTTAGTGATTACTGTGTTCCCAGTGCGTTTTATCTGGGTCCACTCCCCTCCGTGATTCTTGTGGGTTTCTCTAGCTATTGCAAACCACTGATTTCTAACTAGCATCTCCCCACTGCTTTCTGTCTCGTTTCCTCTAGCGAATTGATTTCTGATTAGATTGCACTGGTGCAGGCCTGTAGCCAGCCCAGTAAAACAAAATATGTCTGTGTAGTTTTGGGGGTGCTGTGGGCAATACTACTGTATAGTACTGTATACAAATAGTGGACTTCTCAAGTCAAGTATCCTCTCACATCGTTTTTTATTTTTAAATAAATGCACTCAGCAATCAGTTGTTCACCTCTGGCTCTGCTCTCGTTTTTGTTTTTTTTAACCTGTAGTGAATGAAGTCAAGAAGGCAAGCAAGGCACTGTGGTGGTCTGGCTGGAAGAATGGACTGGGTCCAAGTCGACTCACTCGCTTTGCTGCTGGTGCTCGCTCCTCACCTCCTCCAACAGTGACACCGACAGTCTCTCAGAGTGACTGTGTAATAAAAATTAATGATTGGATTTGTCCGACGACCGACCACTCCGATCTCCTCAATCCTCAGCTTTCTCGTCAGTCAGTCAAGTAGACAGTAGTCTAGTCACTACTCACACTTAGTCCTGTATACAGTCTGCTTGTGGCCTGGCCCTGCCCGCACATTCCCTGCATATGCACTGACAGTCTGCAGCTTAAACTTGGCTTTAAAGCCTTTATGTTTATTTTTTTTTTTAAGATTTTTGACGACTGCTACATTGATAGTGGTAGACTCTAATCCTGACCAACTTGTTGACCAGTGGGCCTGGCAGGCAGCAGGCTTGAATCTGAGAAGTGGTTAAACGTAATCCAGCCCTGTGCTGTGTGCTCCCTAACAAATAAGCTCCTGCTTCGCATTCCAAAGTTTCCCATAGATGCCCTCCCCCGATCATGGTCGTAGACCTTGCCCTGCAGCTGAGCGAACTCTTTGCTTCCTTCCCCTGCAGTACTGACCTTTTTTCCTTAGGAAGCAGCCAGTAACATCATGCAATGTTCTGGTCTGGAGGAACACACCCAACTGACCGCGCTCTCTTAGTATCGACTGATGACTCGTCTGCATCTACTTTCGAGTCTGACTTAAGTTGACTTGCACAGAATGACCGAGTGACCGACTGTCAGGTCAGAGACTGAGAATGGAACTCAACTAAAGGACGACAAGACAAAACAAGCACCAATTTGCCATGTGATGAGCTATTTCTTTGCAACTCCGCTGTAAAGACAGTTGATTGGTGGTAACTGCCAGCGCTGTGATTGGCTGCTGGCTGGCAGTTACCACCAATCAACTGTCTGTTGTGACTGTCTCTCTCTGTCTTTGTTTTTACAGGTGTTCAGCTAGTCACCAGCCCAGCGGGAGCAAGTACATTTTTTTAAAACCACAGGCGGCTCTCAGTCAGTCTTCCCGCACACACAATTGATTTGGAACTGTAAACCCCAACCCCCCAGCCCCCACCAAATTGACTCTGAAAAACCTTTTTTTTTTTTTTCAGCTCGTGGGACCATAAAAAAATTGAACTCTAAATAAAAAATTTTTAATAGCCTTCACAACAATATTGGGGGGTGCTCCCTTGGGCCCTATGGGCATGATGCCACTGATCCAAAGTGTGCTGTTGTCCTAGTTGCCATCTCTTCAGGCACCTTATGACATAAGGTGTGCTGTTGGTTTAGTTGTCATTTTCTCAGGCACCTATGACCCAAGGTATGCTGTTGTGCTAGTTGTCAGGCACCATATGATACAAGGTGTGCTGTTGTGCTTGTTGTCATTTCCCCAAGCACCCTATGACCCAAGGTATGCTGTTGTGTTAGTTGTCATTTCCTCAAGCACCTTATGACACAAAGGTGTGCTGTTGTGCTAGTTGTCATTTCCTCAAGCACCTTATGACCAAGGTATGCTGTTGTGTTAGTTGTCATTTCCTCAAGCGCCTTATGACACAAGGTGTGCTGTTGTGTTAGTTGTCATTTCCTCAAGCACCTTATGACACAAGGTGTGCTGCTGTGCTAGTTGTCATTTCCTCAAGCACCTTATGACCCAAGGTATGCTGTTGTGTTAGTTGTCATTTCCTCAAGCACCTTATGACACAAGGTGTGCTGTTGTGCTAGTTGTCATCTCCTCAAGCACCTTATGACCCAAGGTATGCTGTTGTGTTAGTTGTCATTTCCTCAAGCACCTTATGACACAAGGTGCACTGTTGCGCTAGTTGTCATTTTCTCAGGCTCCTTATGTCCCAAGGTACAGTGTTGTCCAAGTTTTCATTTCCACAGGCACCTTATCACCCAAGGTGTGCTGTTGTGCTAGTTGTCATTTTCTCAGGCACCTTATGACACAAGGTGTGCTGTCATGCTAGTTGTCAAGCACCATATGACCCAAGGTGTGCAGTTGTGCTAGTTGTCATTTCCCCAAGCACCCTATGACCCAGTGTGTGCTGTTGTGTTAGTTGTCATTTCCCCAAGAACCTTATGACACAAGGTGTGCCGTTGTGTTAGTTATCATTTCCCCAAGCACCTTATGATTCAAGGTGTGCTGTTGTGTTAGTTGTCATTTTCTCAGGCACCTTGTGACACAAGATATGCTGTTGTCTTAGTTGTCATTTCCCAAAGCACTTATTAAACAAGTTGTGCTGTTGTGTTAGTTCTCATTTCCCCAAGCAACTTATGACCCCAGTTGTGGTGTTGCGCTAGTTGTCATATCCTCAGGCTCCTTATGATCCAAGGTGTGCTGTTGTGCTACCTGATATTTCCTCAGGAACCTTATGACACAAGGTGTGCTGTTGTGCTATCTGTCATTTCCTCAGGAACCTTATGACACAAGGTGTGCTGTTGTGTTAGTTGTCATTTCCCCAAGAACCTTATGACACAAGGTGTGCCGTTGTGTTAGTTATCATTTCCCCAAGCACCTTATGATTCAAGGTGTGCTGTTGTGTTAGTTGTCATTTTCTCAGGCACCTTGTGACACAAGATATGCTGTTGTCTTAGTTGTCATTTCCCAAAGCACTTATTAAACAAGTTGTGCTGTTGTGTTAGTTCTCATTTCCCCAAGCAACTTATGACCCCAGTTGTGGTGTTGTGCTTAGTTGTCATATCCTCAGGCTCCTTATGATCCAAGGTGTGCTGTTGTGCTACCTGATATTTCCTCAGGAACCTTATGACACAAGGTGTGCTGTTGTGCTATCTGTCATTTCCTCAGGAACCTTATGACACAAGGTGTGCTGTTGTGCTATCTGTTATTTCCTCAGGAACCTTATGACACAAGGTGTGCTGTTGTGTTAGTTGTCATTTCCTCAGGCTCCTTATGACCCAAGGTGTGCTATTGTCCCAGCTGGGATTTCCTCAGGCACCACATGACACAAGGTGTGCTGTTGTGTTGAAATTTCCCAAAGCACCTTATGATCGAAGATGTGCTGTTGTGCTGGTTGTCATTTCCTAAGGCACCTTATGAGCCAAGATGTGCTGTTGTCCTAGTTGTCACTTCCTCGGAACCTTATGACATGGTGTGCTGTTGTGTTGTAATTTCTCAAGCACCTTAAGATGCAGGCAGTGCTGTTGTGCTACCTGTCATTTCATCAGGCACTTTATGACCCAAGGTGTGCTGTCATGCTAGTTGTCAGGCACCATTTGGCCCAAGGTGTGCTATTGTGCTAGTTGTCATTCCCAAGCACCCTATCTGCCAGTGTGTGCTGTTGAATTAGTTGTCATTTCCTCGGTACCTTGTGACACAAAGTGTGCTGTTGTGTTAGTTGTCATTTCCCCAATTACCTTATGAAACAGGGTGTGCTGTTGGGTTAGTTATCATTTCCCCAAGCACCTTATGATCCAAGGCGTGCTGTTTTGTTAATTGTCATTTCCCCAGGCACCTTATGATGCAAGCTATGCTGTTGTGTTAGTTGTCATTTCTCCAAGCACCTTATAACCCAAGGTGTGCTGTTGTGTTAGTTGTCATTTCTACAAGCACCTTGTGACCCAAAGTGTTCTGTTGTGTGAGTTGTCATTTCCTCAGGCACCTTATGACACAAGGTGTTCTGTTGTGTTACTTGTCATTTCCCCAAGCACCTTATGATTCAAGGTATGCTCTTGTGTTAGTTGCCATTCCCTCAGGCACCTTATGAGACAAGGTGTGCTGTGATGTGAATTGTCTTTTCCCAAGCACCTTATGATACAAGGTGTGCTGTTTGCGCTTAGTTGTCATTTCCCCAGGCACCTTATGACACAAGGTGTGCTGTTGTGTGAGTTGTCATTTCCCAAGCACCTTATGACACAAGGTGTGCTGTTGTGCTAGTTGTCATTTTCTCAGGCACTTATGACCCGGGTGTGCTGTCATGCTAGTTGCCAGGCACCATATGACCCAAGGTGTGCTGTTTTGCTAGTGGTCATTTCCCAAGCACCGAATGTGTGATGTTGTGTTAGTTGTCATTTCCTCAGGCACCTTATGACACAAGGTGAGCTGTTGGTTTAGTTGTCATATCCTCACCTTATGACTCCAAGGTATGCTGTTGTGTTAGTTGTCATTTCTCCACAAACTCTTATTACCCAAGGTGCGTTTGTTGTGCTAGTTGTCATTTCTGAGGCACCTTATGACACAAGGTGTGCTGTTCTCCTTGTTGTCATTTTTCTCAGGAAACTTATGAGACAAGGTGTGCTGTTTTGTTGTAATTTCCCAAGCACCTTATGATCCAAAGTATGCTGTTGTGCTAGTTGTCATTTCCCCAATCACCTTATGACCCAGTTGCACTAGTTGTCATTTCTTCAGGCTCCTTATGACACAAGGTGTGCTGTTGTGTTAGTTATCATTTCCCAAGCACCTTATGATCCAAGGTGTGATGTTTTGTTAGTTGTCATTTCCAGGCACCTTATGACAAGGTGTGCTTATTGTGTGAGTTGTCATTTCCCCAAGCACCTTATGACACAAGGTGTGCTGTTGTGCTAGTTGTCATTTTTCAGGCACCTTATGACCCAAGGTGTGCTGTCATGCTAGTTGTTCTTTTCCCAAGCACCCTGTGACCCAATGTGTGCTGTTGTGTTGTTGTCATTTCCTCAGGCACCTTATGACACAAGGTGTACTGTTATATTAGTTGTCATTCCCCTAGCACCTTATGACACAAGGTGTGCTGTTGTGCTAGTTGTCATTTTCTCAGTCACCTTATGACCCGAGGTGTGCTGTCATGCTAATTGCCAGGCACCATATGACCCAAGGTGTGCTGTTTTGCTAGTTGTCTTTTCCCCAAGCACCCTGTGACCCAATGTGTGCGGTTGTGTTAGTTGTCATTTCCTCAAGCACCTTATGACACAAGGTGTACTGTTATATTAGTTGTCATTTCCCCAAGCACCTTATGACACAAGGTGTGCTGCTGGTTTAGTTGTCATATCCCCAGGCACCTTATTGACCCAAGGTATGTTGTTGTGTTAGTGTCATTTCTCCACGCACTCTTTATTACCCAAGGTGTGCAGTTGTGCTAGTTGTCATTTCCTGAGGCACCTTATGCCACAAGGTGTGCTGTTCTCATTGTTGTCATTTTTCTCAGGAAACTTATGACACAAGATGTGCTGTTGTGTTGCAATTTCCCCAAGCACCTTAAGATCCAAGGTATGCTGTTGTGCTAGTTGTCATTTCCCCAAGCACCTTATGACCCAAGTTGCGCTAGTTGTCATTTCTTCAGCTTCCTTATGACACAAGGTGTGCTGTTGTGTTAGTTGTCATTTATCCAGGCACCTTATGACGCAAGGTATGCTGTTGAGTTAGTTGTCATTTCCACAAGCACCTTATGACCCAAGGTTTGCTGTTCTGTTAGTTGTCATTTCTCAAAGGACCTTTTGACTGAAAGTGTGCTGTTGTGTTAATTGTCGTTACCTCAGGCACCTTATGACACAAGGTGTGCTGTTGTGTTAGTTGTCATTTCCCCAAGCACCTTATGATACAAGGTGTGCTCTTGTGTTAGTTGTCATTCCCTCAGGCACCTTATGAGACAAGGTATGCTGTTATGTGAGTTGTCATTTCCCCAAGCACCTTTTGACACATGGTGTGCTGTTGCGTAAGTTGTCATTTCCCAAGGCACCTTATGACACAAAGTGTGCTACTGTGTGAGTTGTCATTTCCCCAAGCACCTTATGACACAAGGTGTGCTTTTGTGCTAGATGTTATTTTCTCAGGCACCTTATGACCCGAGGTGTACTGTCATGCTAGTTGCCAGGCACCTTATGACACAAGGTGAGCTAGTGTATGAGTTGTCATTTCCCAAGCACTTTATGACACAAGGTGTGCTGTTGGTTTTAGTTGTAATTTCCCAGGCACCTTATGATCAAGGTGTGCTGTTGTGCTAGTTGTCATTTCCAAGCACCTTATGACACAAGGTGTGCTGTTGTGTTAGTTGTCATTTCCCCAAGCACCTTATGACACAAGGTGTGCTGTTGTGTGAGTTGTCATTTCCCAAGCACCTTATGACACAAGGTGTGCTGTTGTGCTAGATGTCATTTTCTCAGGCACCTTATGACCCGAGGTGTGCTGTCATGCTAGTTGCCAGGCACCATATGACCCAAGTGTGCTGTTTTGCTAGTGGTCTTTTCCCCAAGCACCCAATGTGTGCCGTTGTGTTAGTTGTCATTTCCTCAGGCACCTTATGACACAAGGTGAGCTGTTGGTTAAGTTGTCATATCCCCACCTTATGACCCAAGGTATGCTGTTGTGTTAGTTGTCATTTATCCACACACTCTTATTACCCAAGGTGCATTGTTGTGCTAGTTGTCATTTCCGGAGGCACCTTATGACACAAGGTGTGCTGTTCTCCTTGTTGTCTTTTTTTCTCAGGAAACTTATGACACAAGGTGTGCTGTTTTCTTGCAATTTCCCCAAGCACCTTATGATCCAAGGTGTGCTGTTGTGCTAGTTGTCATTTCCCCAATCACCTTATGACCCAAGTTAAGCTAGTTGTCATTTCTTCAGGCTCCTTATGACACAAAGTGTGCTGTTGTGTTAGTTGTCATTTCTCCAAGCACCTTATGATCCAAGGTGTGCTGTTTTGTTAGTTGTCATTTCCAGGCACCTTATGATGCAAGGTATGCTGTTGTGTTAGTTGTCATTTCTCCAAGCACTTTATGACCCAAGGTGTGCTGTTGTGTTAGTTGTCATTTCTCAAGCACCTTATGACACAAGGTGTGCTGTTGTGTTAGTTGTCATTTCCTCAGGCACCTTATGACACAAGGTTTGCTGTTGTGTTAGTTGTCATTTCCCCAAGCACCTTATGATTCAAGGTGTGCTCTTGTGTTAGTTGTCATTCCCTCAGGCACCTTATGAGACAAGGTATGCTGTTATGTGAGTTGTCATTTCCCCAAGCACCTTTTGATGCAAGGTGTGCTGTTGCGTAAGTTCTCATTTCCCCAAGGCCTTATGACACAGAGGTGCTATTGTGAGTTGTCATTTCCCCAAGCACCTTATGACACAAGGTGTGCTGTTGTGCTAGTTGTCATTTTCTCAGGCACCTTATGACCTGAGGTGTGCTGTCATGCTAGTTGCCAGGCACCATATGATCCAAGGTGTGCTGTTTTGCTAGTTGTCTTTTCCCCAAGCACCTGTGACCCAATGTGCGTGTTGTGGAGTTGTCATTTCCCAAGCACCTTATGACACAAGGTGTGCTGTTGGTTTAGTTGTCATATCCCCAGGCACCTTATGACCCAAGGTATGTTGTTGTGTTAGTTGTCATTTCTCCATGCACTCTTATTACCCAAGGTGTGCTGTTGTGCTAGTTGTCATTTCCTGAGGCACCTTATGACACAAGGTGTGCTGTTCTCTTTGTTGTCATTTTTTCTCAGGAAACTTATGACACAAGGTGTGCTGTTGTGTTGCAATTTCCCCAAGCACCTTATGATCCAAGGTATGCTGTTGTGCTAGTTGTCATTTCCCCAAGCACCTTATGATCCAAGGTATGCTGTTGTGCTAGTTGTCATTTCCCAAGCACCTTATGATCCAAGGTGTGCTGTTGTGCTAGTTGTCATTTCCCCAAGCACCTTATGACCCAAGTTGTGCTAGTTGTCATTTCTTCAGGCACCTTATGATACAAGGTGTGCTGTTGTGTTAGTTGTCATTTCCCAAGCACCTTATGACACAAGGTTTGCTGTTGTGCTAGTTGTCATTTCTCAGGCACCTTATGACCCGAAGGTGTGCTGTTGTGTTGGTTGTCATTACCTCAGGCACCTTATGACACAAGGTGTGCTGTTGTGTTAGTTGTCATTTCCCCAAGCACCTTATGATTCAAGGTGTGCTCTTGTGTTAGTTGTCATTCCCAGGCACCTTATGAGACAAGGTATGCTGTTATGTGAGTTGTCATTTCCCCAAGCACCTTATGACACAAGGTGTGCTGTTCATAGTTGTCATTTCCCCAGGCACCTTATGACACAGGTGTGCCATTGTGTGAGTTGTCATTTCCTCAAGCACCTTATGACACAAGGTGTGCTGTTGTGCTAGTTGTCATTTTCTCAGGCACCTTATGACCAGGTGTGCTGTCATGCTAGTTGCCAGGCACCATATGACCCAAGGTGTGCTGTTTTGCTGGTTGTCATTTCCCCAAGCACCTGTGATCCAATGTGTGCTGTGTTGTGTTAGTTGTCATTTCCTCAAGCACCTTATGACACAAGGTGTGCTGTTGGTTTAGTTGTCATATCCCCACCTTATGACCCAAGGTATGTCTGTTGTGTTAGTTGTCATTTCTCCAAGCACCTTATGACCCAAGGTGTGCTGTTGTGCTAGTTGTCATTTTCTAAGGCACCTTATGACACAAGGTGTGCTGTTCTCTTTGTTGTCATTTTCTCAGGCAACTTATGACACAAGGTGTGCTGTTGTGTTGCAATTTCCCCAAGCACCTTATGATCCAAGGTGTGCTGTTGTGCTAGTTGTCATTTCCCAAGCACCTTATGACCCAAGGTGTGCTGTTGTGTTAGTTGTCATTTCCCAGGCACCTTATGACACAAGGTATGCTGTTGTGTTAGTTGTCATTTCTCCAGGCACCTTATGACCCAAGGTTTGCTGTTGTGTTAGTTGTCATTTCTCAAAGCACCTTATGACCGAAAGTGTGCTGTTGTGTTAGTTGTCGTTACCTCTGTCACCTTATGACTCAAGGTGTGTTGTTGTGTTGGTTGTCATTTCCCCAAGCACCTTATGATTCAAGGAGTGCTCTTGTGTTAGTTGTCATTCCCTCAGGCACCTTATGAGACAAGGTGTGCTGTTGTGTGAATTGTCTTTTCCCCAGGCACCTTATGACACAAGGTGTGCTGTTGTGTGAGTTGTCATTTCCCCAAGCACCTTATGAAACAAGGTGTGCTGTTGTGCTAGTTGTCATTTTCTCAGGCACCTTATGACCCGAGGTGTGCTCTCATGCTAGTTGCCAGGCACCATATGACCCAAGCTGTGCTGTTTTGCTAGTGGTCATTTCCCCAAGCACCCAATGTGTGCTGTTGTGTTTGTTGTCGTTTCCTCAGGCACCTTATGACACAAGGTGAGCTGTTGGTTTAGTTGTCATTTCTCTACACACTCTTATTACCCAATGTGCGTTGTTGTGCTAGTTGTCATTTCCTGAGGCACCTTATGACACAAGATGTGCTGTTCCCCTTGTTGTCTTTTTTTCTCAGGAAACTTATGACACGAGGTGTGCTGTTTTATTGCAATTTCCACAAGCACCTTTTGATCAAGTGATGCTGTTGTCTTAGTTGTCATTTCCCAAGGCACTTATTAAACAAGGTATGCTGTTGTGTTAGTTCTCATTTCCCCAAACAACTTATGACCCCAGTTGGTGTTGTTCTGTATTGTCATATCCTCAGCTCCTTATGATCCAAGGTGTGCTGTTGTGCTACCTGATATTTCCTCAGGAACCTTATGACACAAGGTGTGCTGTTGTGCTATCTGTCATTTCCTCAGGACCTTATGTCAAGGTGTGCTGTTGTGCTATCTGTTATTTCCTCAGGAACCTTATGACACAAGGTGTGCTGTTGTGTTAGTTGTCATTTCCTCAGGCTCCTTATGACCCAAGGTGTGCTATTGTCCCAGCTGGGATTTCCTCAGGCACCACATGACACAAGGTGTGCTGTTGTGTTGAAATTTCCCAAAGCACCTTATGATCGAAGATGTGCTGTTGTGCTGGTTGTCATTTCCTAAGGCACCTTATGAGCCAAGATGTGCTGTTGTCCTAGTTGTCACTTCCTCGGGAACCTTATGACATGGTGTGCTGTTGTGTTGTAATTTCTCAAGCACCTTAAGATGCAAGGTGTGCTGTTGTGCTACCTGTCATTTCATCAGGCACTTTATGACCCAGGTGTGCTGTCATGCTAGTTGTCAGGCACCATTTGGCCCAAGGTGTGCTGTTGTGCTAGTTGTCATTTCCCCAAGCACCCTATCACCCAGTGTGTGCTGTTGAATTAGTTGTCATTTCCTCGGGTACCTTGTGACACAAAGTGTGCTGTTGTGTTAGTTGTCATTTCCCCAATTACCTTATGAAACAGGGTGTGCTGTTGGGTTAGTTATCATTTCCCCAAGCACCTTATGATCCAAGGCGTGCTGTTTTGTTAATTGTCATTTCCCCAGGCACCTTATGATGCAAGCTATGCTGTTGTGTTAGTTGTCATTTCTCCAAGCACCTTATGACCCAAGGTGTGCTGTTGTATTAGTTGTCATTTCTACAAGCACCTTGTGACCCAAAGTGTTCTGTTGTGTGAGTTGTCATTTCCTCAGGCACCTTATGACACAAGGTGTTCTGTTGTGTTACTTGTCATTTCCCCAAGCACCTTATGATTCAAGGTATGCTCTTGTGTTAGTTGCCATTCCCTCAGGCACCTTATGAGACAAGGTTGTGCTGTGATGTGGATGTCTTTTCCCAAGCACCTTATGATACAAGGTGTGCTGTTGCGCTAGTTGTCATTTCCCCAGGCACCTTATGACACAAGGTGTGCTGTTGTGTGAGTTGTCATTTCCCCAAGCACCTTATGACACAAGGTGTGCTGTTGTGCTAGTTGTCATTTTCTCAGGCACATTATGACCCGAGGTGTGCTGTCATGCTAGTTGCCAGGCACCATATGACCCAAGGTGTGCTGTTTTGCTAGTGGTCATTTCCCCAAGCACCGAATGTGTGATGTTGTGTTAGTTGTCATTTCCTCAGGCACCTTATGACACAAGGTGAGCTGTTGGTTTAGTTGTCATATCCTCACCTTATGACTCCAAGGTATGCTGTTGTGTTAGTTGTCATTTCTCCACACTCTTATTACCAAGGTGTTGTTGTGCTAGTTGTCATTTCCTGAGGCACCTTATGACACAAGGTGTGCTGTTCTCCTTGTTGTCATTTTTCTCAGTAAACTTATGACACAAGGTGTGCTGTTTTGTTGTAATTTCCCCAAGCACCTTATGATCCAAAGTATGCTGTTGTGCTAGTTGTCATTTCCCCAATCACCTTATGACCCAAGTTGCACTAGTTGTCATTTCTTCAGGCTTCTTATGACACAAGGTGTGCTGTTGTGTTAGTTATCATTTCCCCAAGCACCTTATGATCCAAGGTGTGATGTTTTGTTAGTTGTCATTTCCCCAGGCACCTTATGACACAAGGTGTGCTATTGTGTGAGTTGTCATTTCCCCAAGCACCTTATGACACAAGGTGTGCTGTTGTGCTAGTTGTCATTTTTTCAGGCACCTTATGACCCAAGGTGTGCTGTCATGCTAGTTGTCTTTTCCCCAAGCACCCTGTGACCCAATGTGTGCTGTTGTGTTAGTTGTCATTTCCTCAGGCACCTTATGACACAAGGTGTACTGTTATATTAGTTGTCATTCCCCTAGCACCTTATGACACAAGGTGTGCTGTTGTGCTAGTTGTCATTTTCTCAGTCACCTTATGACCCGAGGTGTGCTGTCATGCTAATTGCCAGGCACCATATGACCCAAGGTGTGCTGTTTTGCTAGATGTCTTTTCCCCAAGCACCCTGTGACCCAATGTGTGCGGTTGTGTTAGTTGTCATTTCCTCAAGCACCTTATGACACAAGGTGTACTGTTATATTAGTTGTCATTTCCCCAAGCACCTTATGACACAAGGTGTGCTGCTGGTTTAGTTGTCATATCCCCAGGCACCTTATGACCCAAGGTATGTTGTTGTGTTAGGTGTCATTTCTCCACGCACTCTTATTACCCAAGGTGTGCAGTTGTGCTAGTTGTCATTTCCTGAGGCACCTTATGACACAAGGTGTGCTGTTCTCATTGTTGTCATTTTCTCAGGAAACTTATGACACAAGATGTGCTGTTGTGTTGCAATTCCCCAAGCACCTTAAGATCCAAGGTATGCTGTTGTGCTAGTTGTCATTTCCCAAGCACCTTATGACCCAAGTTGCGCTAGTTGTCATTTCTTCACGTTCCTTATGACACAAGGTGTGCTGTTGTGTTAGTTGTCATTTATCCAGGCACCTTATGATGCAAGGTATGCTGTTGTGTTAGTTGTCATTTCCACAAGCACCTTATGACCCAAGGTTTGCTGTTCTGTTAGTTGTCATTTCTCAAAGGACCTTTTGACCGAAAGTGTGCTGTTGTGTTAGTTGTCGTTACCTCAGGCACCTTATGACACAAGGTGTGCTGTTGTGTTAGTTGTCATTTCCCCAAGCACCTTATGATTCTAGGTGTGCTCTTGTGTTAGTTGTCATTCCCTCAGGCACCTTATGAGACAAGGTATGCTGTTATGTGAGTTGTCATTTCCCCAAGCACCTTTTGAGACATGGTGTGCTGTTGCGTAAGTTGTCATTTCCCCAGGCACCTTATGACACAAGGTGTGCTACTGTGTGAGCTGTCATTTCCCCAAGCACCTTATGACACAAGGTGTGCTTTTGTGCTAGATGTCATTTTCTCAGGCACCTTATGTCCCGAGGTGTACTGTCATGCTAGTTGCCAGGCACCTTATGACACAAGGTGAGCTATTGTATGAGTTGTCATTTCCCCAAGCTCCTTATGATTCTAGGTGTGCTCTTGTGTTAGTTGTCATTCCCTCAGGCACCTTATGAGACAAGGTATGCTGTTATGTGAGTTGTCATTTCCCAAGCACCTTTTGAGACAAGGTGTGCTGTTGTGTAGTTGTCATTTCCCCAGGCACCTTATGAACAAGGTGTGCTACTGTGTGAGCTTGTCATTTCCCCAAGCACCTTATGACACAAGGTGTGCTTTTGTGCTAGATGTCATTTTCTCAGGCACCTTATGACCCGAGGTGTGCTGTCATGCTAGTTGCCAGGCACCTTATGACACAGGTGTGCTGTTGTATGAGTTGTCATTTCCCCAAGCACCTTATGACACAAGGTGTGCTGTTGTGTTAGTTGTCATTTCCCAGGCACCTTTATGACCCAAGGTGTGCTGTTGTGTTAGTTGTCATTTCCCAAGCACCTTATGACACAAGGTGTGCTGTTGTGTAGTTGTCATTTCCCAGGCACCTTATGACCCAAGGTGTGCTGTTGTGTTAGTTGTCATTACCTCAGGCACCTTATGACACAAGGTGTGCTGTTGTGTTAGTTGTCATTTTCCCAAGCACCTTATGACACAAGGTGTGCTGTTGTGTGAGTTGTCATTTCCCCAAGCACCTTATGACACAAGCTGTGCTGTTGTGCTAGTTGTCATTTTCTCAGGCACCTTATGACCCGAGGTGTGCTGTCATGCTAGTTGCCAGGCACCATATGACCCAAGGTGTGCTGTTTTGCTAGTGGTCATTTCCCCAAGCACCCAATGTGTGCTGTTGTGTTAGTTGTCATTTCCTCAGGCACCTTATGACACAAGGTGAGCTGTTGGTTAAGTTGTCATATCCCCACCTTATGACCCAAGGTATGCTGTTGTGTTAGTTGTCATTTATCCACACACTCTTATTACCCAAGGTGCATTGTTGTGCTAGTTGTCATTTCCGGAGGCACCTTATGACACAAGGTGTGCTGTTCTCCTTGTTGTCTTTTTTTCTCAGGAAACTTATGACACAAGGTGTGCTGTTTTCTTGCAATTTCCCCAAGCACCTTATGATCCAAGGTGTGCTGTTGTGCTAGTTGTCATTTCCCCAATCACCTTATGACCCAAGTTGCGCTAGTTGTCATTTCTTCAGGCTCCTTATGACACAAAGTGTGCTGTTGTGTTAGTTATCATTTCTCCAAGCACCTTATGATCCAAGGTGTGCTGTTTTGTTAGTTGTGATTTCCCCAGCACCTTATGATGCAAGGTATGCTGTTGTGTTAGTTGTCATTTCTCCAAGCACTTTAAGACCCAAGGTGTGCTGTTGTGTTAGTCATCATTTCTCAAAGCACCTTAAGACACAAGGTGTGCTGTTGTGTTAGTTATCATTTCGTCAGGCACCTTATGACATAAGGTTTGCTGTTGTGTTAGTTGTCATTTCCCCAAGTACCTTATGACACAAGGTGTGCTGTTCTGTTAGTTATCATTTCCCCAAGCACCTTATGATCCAAGGTGTGCTGTTTTGTTAGTTGTCATTTCCCCAGGCACCTTATGATGCAAGGTATGCTGTTGTGTTAGTTGTCATTTCTCCAAGCATCTTATGACCCAAGGTGTGCTGTTGTGATGGTTGTCATTTCTCCAGGCACCTTATGACCCAAGGTGTGCTGTTGTGTTAGTTGTCATTTCCTCAGGCACCTTATGACACAAGGTGTGCTGTTGTGTTAGTTGTCATTTCCCCAAGCACCTTATGATTCAAGGTGTGCTCTTGTATGAGTTGTCATTTCCTCAGGCACCTTATGAGACAAGGTGTGCTGTTGTGTGAATGGTCTTTCCCCAAGCACCTTATTACAAGGTGTGCTGTTGTGTAAGTTGTCATTTCCCCAGGCACCTTATGACACAAGGTGTGTACTGTGTGAGTTGTCATTTCCCAAGCACCTTATGACACAGGTGTGCTGTTGTGCTAGTTGTCATTTTCTCAGGCACCTTTTGACCAGGTGTGCTGTCATGCTAGTTGCCAGGCACCATATGACCCAAGTGTGCTGTTTTGCTAGTTGTCTTTTCCCAAGCACCCTGTGACCCAATGAGTGCTGTTGCGTTAGTTGTCATTTCTCAAGCACCTTATGACACAAGATGTACTGTTATATTAGTTGTCATTTCCCCAAGCAGCTTATGACACAAGATGTGCTGTTGGTTTAGTTGTCATATCCCCAGGCACCTTATGACCCAAGGTATGTTGTTGTGTTAGTTGTCATTTCTCCACGCACTCTTATTACCCAAGGTGTGCTGTTGTGCTAGTTGTCATTTCCTGAGGCACCTTATGACACAAGGTGTGCTGTTCTCTTTGTTGTCATTTTTTCTCAGGAAACTTATGACACAAGGTGTGCTGTTGTGTTGCAATTTCCTCAAGCACCTTATGATCCAAGGTATGCTGTTGTGCTAGTTGTCATTTCCCCAATCACCTTATGGTCCAAGGCATGCTGTTGTGCTAGTTGTCATTTCTCAGCACCTTATGACCAAAGGTGTGCTGTTGTATTAGTTGTCATTTCTCAAGGCACCTTATGACCAAGGTATGCTGTTGTGTTAGTTGTCATTTCCCCAAGCACCTTATGAACAAGGTGTGCTGTTGTGTTAGTTGTCATTTCTCAAGCACTTATGACAGGTATGCTGTTGTGTTAGTTGTCATTTCTCAAGCACCTTATGACCCAAGGTGTGCTGTTGTGTTGTTGTCATTTCCCCAAGCACCTTATGATCCAAGGTGTGCTGTTTGTTTGTTGTCATTTCCCCAGTCACCTTATGATGCAAGGTATGCTGTTGTATTAGTTGTCATTTCTCCAAGCACCTTATGATACAAGGTGTGCTGTTGTGTTAGTTGTCATTCTCAAAGCACCTTATGACCGAAAGTGTGCCGTTGTTTTAGTTGTCATTACCTCTGTCACCTTATGACTCAAGGTGTGTTGTTGTGTTGGTTGTCATTTCCCCAAGCACCTTATGATTCAAGGAGTGCTCTTGTGTTAGTTGTCATTCCCTCAGGCACCTTATGAGACAAGGTGTGCTGTTGTGTGAATTGTCTTTTCCCCAGGCACCTTATGACACAAGGTGTGCTGTTGTGTGAGTTGTCATTTCCCCAAGCACCTTATGAAACAAGGTGTGCTGTTGTGCTAGTTGTCATTTTCTCAGGCACCTTATGACCCGAGGTGTGCTCTCATGCTAGTTGCCAGGCACCATATGACCCAAGCTGTGCTGTTTTGCTAGTGGTCATTTCCCCAAGCACCCAATGTGTGCTGTTGTGTTAGTTGTCGTTTCCTCAGGCACCTTATGACACAAGGTGAGCTGTTGGTTTAGTTGTCATTTCTCTACACACTCTTATTACCCAATGTGCATTGTTGTGCTAGTTGTCATTTCCTGAGGCACCTTATGACACAAGGTGTGCTGTTCCCCTTGTTGTCTTTTTTCTCTCAGGAAACTTATGACCATGGTGTGCTGTTTATTGCAATTTCCACAAGCACTTTTGATCCAAGGTGTGCTGTTGTGTTAGTTGTCATTTCTCAGGCACCTTGTGACAACAAGGTATGCTGTTGTCTTAGTTGTCATTTCCCAAGGCACTTATTAAACAAGGTATGCTGTTTGTTAGTTCTCTCATTTCCCCAAGCACCTTATGACCCCAGTTGTGGTGTTGTGCTAGTTGTCATTTCCTGAGGCTCACTTATGATCCAAGGTGTCTGTTGTGCTACCTGATATTTCCTCAGTAACCTTATGACACAAGGTGTGCTGTTGTGCTATCTGTCATTTCCTCGGGGACCTTATGACACAAAGTGTGCTGTTGTGTTAGGTTTTATTTCCTCAGGCTCCTTATGACCCAAGGTGTGCTATTGTCCCAGTTGGGATTTCCTCAGGCACCGCATGACAGAAGGTGTGCTATTGTGTTGAAATTTCCCAAAGCACCTTATGATCGAAGATGTGCTGTTGTGCTGGTTGTCATTTCCTCAGGCACCTTATGAGCCAAGATGTGCTGTTGTCCTAGTTGAAAATAGAAAACAGAGTTAAAAATCTATACTTCGACCTTAGGTCTTCTTCAGGAAAAACTAAAAGAGAAAAAAGCAAGTTAGTGGAGGAGGAGGTAAAATGAGAGAGATATATATGTGGAGAAAGAAGAAGGGAGGCTAAGGGAGAAGAAGTGATAAATGGTAAGATTAAGAGAATCTGAGCAAGAACAAAAGGTGATGATGGGAAAGATAAAACACAATGGGAGATGTTTTATCTTTCCATCATCACTGCCTTTGTTTCTACATTAATCTTACCATTATCACTTCTTCTTTATAATTCCCATACTATCTCTCTCATTACCTATCTACATTAACTTCTTTCTTTTCTGAATATTTCCTAAGAAATCCAGCAATCAATTTTAACTCTATTTCTATTTTCAGGCGATCATTTAATATAACCATTTTGTTTTGCTTTTAGGACCACTTGCTGACGCAGTGCCTTGTCTTTGTTTTTTTACAGGTTGTCCTAGTTGTCACTTCCTCAGGAACCTTATGACATGGTGTGCTGTTGTGTTGTGATTTCCTCAAGCATCTTATGATGCAAGGTGTGCTGTTGTGCTACCTGTCATTTCATCAGGCACTTTATGACCCAAGGTGTGCTGTCATGCTAGTTGTCAGGCACCATTTGGCCCAAGGTGTGCTGTTGTGCTAGTTGTCATTTCCCCAAGCACCCTATCACCCAGTGTGTGCTGTTGTTTTAGTTGTCATTTCCTCAGGTACCATGTAACACAAACTGTGCTGTTGTGTTAGTTGTCATTTCCCCAAGTACCTTATGACACAAGTTGTGCTGTTGTGTTAGTTATCATTTCCCAAGCACCTTATGATCCAATGTGTGCTGTTTTGTTAGTTGTCATTTCCCCAGGCACCTTATGATGCAAGGTATGCTGTTGTTTTAGTCGTCATTTCTCCAAGCACCTTATGACCCAAGGTGTGCTGTAGTGTTAGTTGTCATTTCTCCAAGCACCTTATGACCCAAGGTGTGCTGTTGTGTTAGTTGTCATTTCCTCAGGCACCTTATGACACAAGGTGTTCTGTAGTGTTAGTTGTCATTTCCCCAAGCACCTTATGATTCATGGTGTGCTCTTGGGTTAATTGTCATTCCCTCAGGCACCTTATGAGACAAGATGTGTTGTTGTGTGAATTGTCTTTTCCCCAAGCACCTTATGACACAAGGCGTGCTGTTGCGTTAGTTGTCATTTCCCCAGGCATCTTATGACACAAGGTGTGCTGTTGTGTGAGTTGTCATTTCCCCGAGCACCTTATGACACAAGGTGTGCTGTTGTGCTAGTTGTCATTTTCTCAGGCACCTTATGATCTGAGGTGTGCTGTCATGCTAGTTGCCAGGCACCATATGACCCAAGGTGTGCTGTTTTGCTAGTGGTCATTTCCCCAAGCACCCAATGTGTGCTGTTGTGTTAGTTGTCATTTCCTCAGGCACCTTATGACACAAGGTGAGCTGTTGGTTTAGTTGTCATATCCCCACCGTGTGACCCAAGGTATGCTGTTGTGTTAGTTGTCATTTCTCTACACACTCTTATTACCCAATGTGCGTTGTTGTGCTAGTTGTCATTTCCTGAGGCACCTTATGACTCAAGGTGTGCTGTTCTCCTTGTTGTCATTTTTTCTCAGGAAACTTATGACACAAGGTGTGCTGTTTTGTTGCAATTTCCAAAAGCACCTTTTGATCCAAGGTGTGCTGTTGTGTTAGTTGTCATTTCCTCAGGCACCTTGTGACACAAGGTATGCTGTTGTCTTAGTTGTCATTTCCCAAAGCACTTATTAAACAAGGTATGCTGTTGTCTTAGTTCTCATTCCCCAAGCATCTTATGACCCCAGTTGTGGTGTTGTGCTAGTTGTCATATCCTGAGGCTCCTTATGATCCAAGGTGTGCTGTTGTGCTACCTGATATTTCCTCAGTAACCTTATGACACAAGGTGTGCTGTTGTGCTATCTGTCATTTCCTCAGGGACCTTATGACACAAAGTGTGCTGTTGTGTTAGTTGTTATTTCCTCTGGCTCCTTATGACCCAAGGTGTGCTATTGTCCCAGTTGGGATTTCCTCAGGCACCGCATGACATAAGGCGTGCTGTTGTGTTGAAATTTCCCAAGGCACCTTCTGATCGAAGATGTGCTGTTGTGCTGGTTGTCATTTCCTCAGGCACCTTATGAGCCAAGATGTGCTGTTGTCCTAGTTGTCACTTCCTCAGGAACCTTATGACATGGTGTGCTGTTTTGTTGTAATTTCCTCAAGCATCTTATGATGCAACATGTGCTGTTGTGCTACCTGTCATTTCATCAGGCACTTTATGACCCAAGGTGTGCTGTCATGCTAGTTGTCAGGCACCATTTGGCCCAGGGTGTGCTGTTGTGCTAGTTGTCATTTCCCCAAGCACCCTATCACCCAGTGTGTGCTGTTGTTTTAGTTGTCGTTTCCTCAGGTACCTTGTAACACAAACTGTGCTGTTGTGTTAGTTGTCATTTCCCCAAGTACCTTATGACATAAGATGTGCTGTTGTGTTGGTTATCATTTCCCCAAGCACCTTATGATCCAAGGTGTGCTGTTTTGTTAGTTGTCATTTCCCCAGGCACCTTATGATGCAAGGTATGCTGTTGTGTGAGTTATCATTTCTCCAAGCACCTTATGACCCAAGGTGTGCTGTAGTGTTAGATGTCATTTCTCCAAGCACCTTGTGACCCAAGGTGTGCTGTTGTGTTAGTTGTCATTTCCTCAGGCACCTTATGACACAGGGTGTTCTGTTGTGTTAGTTGTCATTTCCCCAAGCACCTTATGATTCAAGGTGTGCTCTTGTGTTAGTTGTCATTCCCCCAGGCACCTTATGAGACAGGGTGTGCTGTTGTATGAATTGTCTTTTCCCCAAGCACCTTATGACACAAGGTGTGCTGTTGCGTTAGTTGTCATTTCCCCAGGCACCTTATGACACAAGGTGTGCTGTTTTGTGAGTTGTCATTTCCCCAAGCACCTTATGACACAACGTGTGCTGTTGTGCTACTTGTCATTTTCTCAGGCACCTTATGAACCGAGGTGTGCTGTCTTGCTAGTTCCCAGGCACCATATGACCCAAGGTGTGCTGTTTTTCTAGTGGTCATTTCCCCAAGCACCCAATGTGTGCTTTTGTGTTAGTTGTCATTTCCTCAGGCACCTTATGACACAAGGTGAGATGTTGGTTTAGTTGTCATATCCCCACTTTAAGACCCAAGGTATGCTGTTGTGTTAGCTGTCATTTCTCCACACACTCTTATTACCCAAGGTGCATTGTTGTGCTAGTTGTCATTTCCTGAGGCAGCATATGACACAAGGTGTGCTGTTCTCTTAGTTGTCATTTTTTCTCAGGAAACTTATGACACAAGGTGTGCTGTTTTGTTGCAATTTCCCCAAGCTCCTCATGATCCAAGGTATGCTGCTGTGCTAATTGTCATTTCCCCAATCACCTTATGACCCAAGTTATTCTAGTTGTCATTTTTTCAGGCTCCTTATGACACAAGGTGTGCTGTTGTGCTAGTTATCATTTCCCCAAGCACCTTATGATCCAAGGTGTCCTGTTTTGTTAGTTGTCATTTCCCCAGGCACCTTATGAGGCAAGGTATGCTGTTCTGTTAGTTGTCATTTCTCCAAGCACTTTATGACCCAAGGTGTGCTGTTGTGTTAGTTGTCATTTCTCAAAGCACCTTATGACCCAAGGTGTGCTGTTGTGTTTGTTGTCATTTCGTCAGGCACCTTATGACACAAGCTTTGCTGTTGTGTTAGTTGTCATTTCCCAAAGCACCTTATGATTCAAGGTGTGCTTGTGTGTTAGTTGTCATTCCCTCAGGCACCTTATGAGACAAGGTATGGTGTTATGTGAGTTGTCATTTCCCCAAGCACCTTTTCACACAAGGTGTGCTATTGTGTGAGTTGTCATTTGCTCAGGAACCTTATGACAAGAGGTGTGCTGTCATCCAAGTCGCCAGGCACCATATGACACAAGGTGTGCTGTTGTTGTAGTTGTCTTTCCCCAAGCACCCTATGACACAACGTGTGCTGTTGTGTAAGTTGTCATTTCGTCAAGCACCTTATGACACAAGGTGTAATGTTATATTAGTTGTCATTTCCCGAGGCACCTTATGACACAAGTGTGCTGTTTGGTTTTGTTGTCATATCCCCAGGCACCTTATTACCCAAGGTATTTTGTTGTGTTAGTTGTCATTTCTCCACGCATTCTTATTACCAAAGATGTGCTGTTGTGCTAGTTGTCATTTCCTGAGGCACCTTATGACACAAGGTGTGCTTTTCTCTTTGTTGTCATTTTTTCTCAGGGACCATTTGACACAAGGTGTGCTGTTGTGTTGCAATTTCCACAAGCACTTTATGATCAAAGTATGCTGTTGTGCTAGTTGTCATTTCCCCAAGCACCTTATGATCCAAGGTATGCTGTTGTGCTAGTTGTCATTTCCCCAAGCACCTTATGACCCAAGTTGTGCTAGTTGTCATTTCTTCAGGTTCCTTATGACACAAGGTGTACTGTTGTGTTAGTTGTCATTTCTCCAGGCACCTTATGACCCAAGGTTTGCTGTTGTGTTAGCTGTCATTTCTCAAAGCACCTTATGACCGAAAATGTGCTGTTGTGTTAGTTGTCATTACCTCAGGCACCTTATGACACAAGGTGTGCTGTTGTGTTAGTTGTCATTTCCTCAGGCTCCTTATGACCCAAGGTGTACTATTGTCACAGTTGGGATTTCCTCAGGCACCGCATGACACAAGGAGTGCTGTTGTGTATAAATTTCCTCGAAGCACCTTATGATCGAAGATGTGCTGTTGTGCTGGTTGTCATTTCCTCAGGCACCTTATGAGCCAAGATGTGCTGTTGTCCTAGTTGTCACTTCCTCAGGAACCTTATGACATGGTGTGGTGTTGTGTTGTAATTTCCTCAAGCACCTTATGATGCAAGGTGTGATGTAGTGCTACCCGTCATTTCATCAAGCACTTTATGACTCAAGGTGTGCTGTCATGCAAGTTGTCAGGCACCATTTGGCCCAAGTAGTGCTGTTGTGCTGGTTGTTATTTCCCCAAGCACCCTATCACCCAGTGTGTGCTGTTGTTTTAGTTGTCATTTCCTCAGGTACCTTGTGACACAAAGTGTGCTGTTGTGTTAGTTGTCATTTCCCCAAGCACCTTATGATCCAAGGTGTGCTGTTTTGTTAGTTGTCATTTCCCCAGGCACCTTATGATGCAAGGTATGCTGTTGTGTTAGTTGTCATTTCTCCAAGCATCTTATGACCCAAGGTATGCTGCTGTGTTAGTCGTCATTTCTCCAAGCACCTTGTGACCCAAGGTGTGCTGTTGTGTTAGTTGTCATTTCCTCAGACACCTTATGACACAAGGTGTTCTGTTGTGTTAGTTGTCATTTCCTCAAGCGCCTTATGATTCAAGGTGTGCTCTTGTGTTAGTTGTCATTCCCTCAGGCACCTTATGAGACAAGGTGTGCTGTTGTGTAAATTGTCTTTTCCCCAAGCACCTTATTACACAAGGTGTGCTGTTGCGTTAGTTGTCATTTCCCCAGGCACCTTATGACACAAGGTATGCTGTTGTGTTAGTTATCATTTCCCCAAGCACCTTATGATCCAAGGTGTGCTGTTTTGTTAGTTGTCATTTCCCCAGGCACCTTATGATGCAAGGTATGCTGTTGTGTTAGTTGTCATTTCTCCAAGCATCTTATGACCCAAGGTGTGCTGTTGCGTTAGTCGTCATTTCTCCAAGCACCTTGTGACCCAAGGTGTGCTGTTGTGTTAGTTGTCATTTCCCAGGCACCTTATGACACAAGGTGTGCTGTTGTGTTAGTTGTCATTTCCCCAGCACCTTATGATCCAAGGTGTGCTGTTGTTTTAGTTGTCATTTCCTCAGGCACCTTTGACACAAAGTGTGCTGTTGTGTTAGTTGTCATTTCCCAAGCACCTTATGACACAAGGTGTGCTGTTGTGTTAAATTCATTTCCCAAGGCACCTTATGACCAGGTATGCTGTTGTGTTAGTTGTCATTTCCCCAAGCACCTTATGATCCAAGGTGTGCTGTTTTGTTAGTTGTCATTTCCCCAGGCACCTTATGATACAAGGCATGCTGTTGTGTTAGTTGTCATTACTCCAAGCATCTTATGACCCAAGGTGTGCTGTTGTGCTAGTCATCATTTCTCCAAGCACCTTGTGACCCAAGGTGTGCTGTTGAGTTAGTTGTCATTTCCTCAGGCACCTTACGACACAAGGTGTTCTGTTGGGTTAGTTGTCATTCCCTCAGGCACCTTATGAGACAAGGTGTGCTGTTGTGTGAATTGTCTTTCCTCAAGCACCTCATTACACATGGTGTGCTGTTGCATTAGTTGTCATTTCCCCATGCACCTTATGACACAAGGTGTGCTGTTGTGAGTTGTCATTTCCCCAAGCACCTTATGACACGAGGTGTGCTGTTGTGCTAGTTGACATTTTCTCAGGCACCTTATGACCAGAGGTGTGCTGTCATGCTTGTTGCCAGGCACCATATGACCCAAGGTGTGCTGTTTTGCTAGTTGTCTTTTCTCCAAGCACCCTGTGACCCAATGTGTGCTGTTGCGTTAGTTGTCATTTCCTTAAGCACCTTATGACACAAGGTGTACTGTTATATTAGTTGTCATTTCCCCAAGCACCTTATGACACAAGGTGAGCTGTTGGTTTAGTTGTCATATCCCCTGGCACCTTATGACCCAAGGAATGTTGTTGTGTTAGTTGTCATTTCTCCACACACCCTTATTATCCAAGGTGTGCTGTTGTGCTAGTTGTCATTTCCTGAGGCACCTTATGACACAAGGTGTGCTGTTCTCTTTGTTGTCATTTTCTCAGAAACTTATGACACAAGGTGTGCTGTTGTGTTACAATTTCCCCAAGCACCTTATGATCAAGGTATGCTGTTGTGCTAATTGTCATTTCCCCAAGCACCTTATGACCCAAGTTAAGCTAGTTGTCATTTCTTCTGGTTCCTTATGACACAAGGTGTGCTGTTGTATTAGTTGTCATTTCTCCAGGCCCTTATGGCTGAAGGTATGCTGTTGTGTTAGTTGTCATTTCCCAAGCACCTTATGACTCAAGGTTTGCTGTTGTGTTAGCTGTCATTTCTAAAGCACCTTATGACCGAAAGTGTTTCTGTTGTGTTGTTATTCGTTACCCAGGCACCTTATGACACAAGGTGTGCTGTTGTGTTAGTTATCATTTCCCCAAGCACCTTATGATCCAAGGTGTGCTGTTTTGTCAGTTGTCATTTACCCAGGCACCTTATGATGCATGGTAAGCTGTTGTATTAGTAGTCATTTCTCCAACCACCTTATGACACAAGGTGTGCTGTTGTGTTAGTTGTCATTTCCTCAGGCACCTTATGACACAGCATGTTCTGTTGTGTTAGTTGTCATTTCCCCAAGCACCTTATTATTCAAGGTGTGCTCTTCTGTTAGTTGTCATTCCCTCAGGACCTTATGACACAAGGTGTGCTGTTGTGTTGTAATTTCCCCAAGCACCTTATGATCACAAGGTGTGCTGTTGTGTAGTTGTCATTTCCCCAAGCACCTTATGACACAAGGTGTGCTGTTGTGCTGATTGTCATTTTCTCAGGCACCTTATGACCCGAGGTGTGCTGTCATGCTAGTTGCCAGGCACCATATGAGTAAGGTGTGCTGTTTTGCTAGTGGTCATTTCCTCAAGCACCCAATGTGTGCTGTTGTGTTAGTTGTCATTTCCTCAGGCACCTTATGACACAAGGTGAGCTGTTTGTTTAGTTGTCATATCCCCACCTTATGATCCAAGGTATGCTGTTGTGTTAGTTGTCATTTCTCCACACACTCATATTACCCAAGGTGCGTTGTTCTGCTAGTTGTCCTTTCCTGAGGCACCTTATGACACAAGGTGTACTGTTCTCCTTGTTGTCATTTTTTCTCAGGAAACTTATGACACAAGGTGTGCTGTTTTGTTGCTATTTCCCCAAGCACCTTATGATCCAAGGTTTGCTGTTATGCTAGTTGTCTTTTCCCTAATTACCTTATGACCCAAGTTGCGCTAGTTGTCATTTCTCCAGGCTCCTTATGACACAAGGTCTGCTGTTCAGTTAGTTATCATTTCCCTAGCACCTTATGATTGAAGGTGTTCTGTTTTGTGAGGTTGTCACTTCCCCAGGTTCATTATGACTCAAGGTGTGCTCTTGTGTTAGTTGTCATTCCTCAGGCACCTTATGAGACAAGGTATGCTGCTATGTGAGCTGTCATTTCCCCAAGCACCTTTAACACAAGGTGTGCTGTTGTAAGTTGTTATTTCCCCAGGCACCTTATGACACAAGGTGTGCTATTGTGTGAGCTGTCATTTACTCAAGCTCCTTATGACACAAGGTGTGCTCTTGTGCTAGTTGTCATTTTCTCAGTCACCTTATGACCCGAGGTGTGCTGTCATGCAAGTTGCCAGGCACCATATGAGCCAAGGTGTGCTGTTTTGCTAGTTGTCTTTTCCCCAAGCACCCTGTGACCCAATGTGTGCTGTTGTGTTAGTTGTCATTTCCTCAAGCACCTTATGACACAAGGTGTACTGTTATATTAGTTGTCATTTCCCCAAGCACCTTATGACACAAGGTGTGCTGTTGGTTTTAGTTGTCATATCCCCAGGCACCTTATGACCCAAGGTATGTTGTTGTGTGTTAGTTGTCATTTCTCCAAGCACCTTATGACCCAAGGTGTGCTGTTGTGCTAGTTGTCATTTCTCCAGGCACCTTATGACACAAGGTGTGCTGTTGTGTAAGTTGTCATTTCTCCAAGCACCTTATGAC
Source organism: Neoceratodus forsteri (assembly GCA_016271365.2). Lineage (NCBI taxonomy): Eukaryota > Metazoa > Chordata > Ceratodontiformes > Ceratodontidae > Neoceratodus > Neoceratodus forsteri. Next base: position 143,119,123 of record CM057457.1, on the reverse strand, counting down.
ACAAGGTGTGCTGTTGTGTTAGTTGTCATTTTCTCAAAAGCACCTTATGACCCGAAGTGTTCTGTTGTGTTAGTTATGCATTACCTCAGGCACCTTATGACACAAGGTGTGCTGTTGATGTTAATTGTCATTTCCCCAAGCACCTTATGATTCAAGGTGTTCTCTTCTGTTAGTTGTCATTTCCTCAGGCACCTTATGAGACAAGATGTGCTGTTGTGTGGTGTCTTTCCCCAAGCACCTTATGACACAAGGTGTGCTGTTGTATTGTGTCATTTCCCCAGGCACCTTATGACACAAGGTATGCTGTTGTGTGAGTTGTCATTTCCCCAACCACCTTATGACACAAGGTGTGCTGTAGTGTGAGTTGTCATTTTCTCAGGCACCTTATGACCTGAGTGTGTGCTGTCATGCTAGTTGCCAGGTACCATATGACCTAAGGTGTGCTGTTTTGCTGTGGTCATTCCCCAAGCACCCAATATGTGCTGTTGTGTTACTTGTCATTTCCTCAGGCACCTTATGACACAAGGTGAGCTGTTGGTTTAGTTGTCATATCCCCAAATTATGAGCCAAGGTATGCTGTTGTGTTAGTTGTCATTTCTCAACACACACTTATTACCCAGAGGTGCGTTATTGCTAGTTGTCATTTCCTGAGACACCTTATGACACAAGGTGTGCTGTTCTCCTTGTTGTCATTTTTCTCAGGAAACTTATGACACAAGGTGTGCTGTTTTTGCAATTTCCCAAGCACCTTATGATCCAAGGTATGCTGTTGTGCTAGTTGTCATTTCCCAATCACCTTATGACCCAAGTTGCACTAGTTGTCATTTCTTCAGGCTCCTTATGACACAAGGTGTGCTGTTGTGTTAGTTATCATTTCTCCAAGCACCTTATGATCCAAGGTGTGCTGTTTTGTTAGTTGTCATTTCCCAGGCACCTTATGATGCAAGGTATGCTGTTGTGTTAGTTGTCATTTCTCCAAGCACTTTATGACCCAAAGCGTGCTGTTGTGTTAGTAGTCATTTCTCTAAGCACCTTATGACCCAAAGTTGTGCTTGTTGTGTTAGTTGTCATTTACGTCAGGCACCTTATGACACAAGGTTTGCTGTTGTGTTAGTTGTCATTTCCCCAAGCACCTTATGATTCAAGGTATTACTCTTGTGAATTGTCATTCCCTCTGGTACCTTATGAGACAAGGTATGCTGTTATGTGAGTTGTCATTTCCCCAAGCACCTTTTGACCAAGGTGTGCTGTTCATAAGCTATCATTTCCCAGGCACCATATGACCAAGGTGTGCTATTATGTGAGTTGTCATTCCCCAAGCACCTTATGACACGAGGTGTGCTGTTGTATAGTTGTCATTTTCTCAGGCCCTTATGATCCGAGGTGTGCTGTCATGCAAGTTGCCAGGCACCGTATGACCCAAGGTGTGTTGTTTTGCTAGTTGTCTTTCCCCAAGCACCCTGTGCCCCAATGTGTGCTGTTGTGTTACTTGTCATTTCCTCAAGCACCTTATGACAGAAGGTGTACTGTTATATTAGTTGTCACTTTCCCAAGCACCTTATGACACAAGGTGTGCTGTTGGTTTAGTTGTCATATCCCCAGGCACCTTATGACCCAGGTATGTTGTTGTGTTAGTTGTCATTTCTCCATGCACTCTTATTACCAAGGTGTGCTGTTGTGCTAGTTGTCATTTCCTGAGGCACATTATGACACAAGGTGTGCTGTTCTCTTTGTTGTCATTTTTTCTCAGGGACCATATGACACAAGGTGTGCTGTTGTGTTGCAATTTCCCCAAGCACTTTATGATCCAAGGTATGCTGATGTGCTAGTTGTCATTTCCCCAAGCACCTTATGACCCAAGTTGCGCTAGTTGACATTTCTTCAGGTTCATTAAGACACAAGGTGTACTGTTGTGTTAGTTTTCATTCTCCAGGCACCTTATGATCTAAGGTTTACTGTTGTGTTAGTTGTCGATTTCCAAAGCACCTTATGACCAAGGTGTGCTGTTGTGTTAGTTGTCATTTCCTCAGGCACCTAATGACACAAGGTGTGCTGTTGTGTTGGTTGTCATTTCCTCTGGCTCCTTATGACCCAAGGTGTGCTATTGTCCCAGTTGGGATTTCCACAGGCACCGCATGACACAAGGAGTGCTGCTGTGTTGAAATTTCCCCAAAGCACCTTATGATCGAAGATGTGCTGTTGTGCTGGTTGTCATTTCCTCAGGTACCTTATGAGCCAAGATGTGCTGTTGTCCTAGTTGTCACTTCCTCAGGAATGTTATGACATGGTGTGCTGTTGTGTTGTAATTTCCTCAAGCTCCTTATCATGCAAGGTGTGATGTTGTGCTACCTGTCATTTCATCAAGCACTTTATGACCCAAGGTGTGCTGTCATGCTAGTTGTCAGGCACCATTTGGGCCAAGGTGTGCTGTTGTGCTAGTTGTCATTTTCCCAAGCACCCTATCACCCAGTTTGTGCTGTTGTTTTAGTTGTGATTTCCTCAGGTACCTTGTGACACAAAGTGTGCTGTTGTGTTAGTTGTCATTTCCCCAAGTACCTTATGACACAAGGTGTGCTGTTCTGTTAGTTATCATTTCCCCAAGCACCTTATGATCCAAGGTGTGCTGTTTTGTTAATTGTCATTTCCCCAGGCACCTAATGATGCAAGGTGTGCTGTTGTGTTAGTTGTCATTTCTCCAAGCATCGTATGACCCAAGGTGTGCTGTTGTGCTAGTCGTCATTTCTCCAGGCACCTTGTGACCCAAGGTGTGCTGGTGTGTTAGTTGTCATTTCCTCAGGCACCTTACGACACGACGTGTTCTGTTGTGTTAGTTGTCATTTCCCCAAGCACCTTATGATTCAAGGTGTGCACTTGTGTTAGTTGTCATTTCCTCAGGCACCTTATGAGACAAGGTGTGCTGTTGTGTGACTTGTCTTTTCCCCAAGCACCTTATTACACAAGGTGTGCTGTTGTGTAAGTTGTCATTTCCCCAGGCACCTTATGACACAAGGTGTGCTGTTGTGCAAGTTGTCATTTTCTCAGGCACCTTATGACCTGAGGTGTGCTGTCATGCTAGTTGCCAGGCACCATATGTCCCAAGTGGTGCTGTTCTGCTAGTTGTCTTTTCCCCAAGCACCCTGCGACCAAGAGGTGCTGTTGCATTAGTTGTCATTCCTTAAGCACCCAACAGCTTAAGGTGTACTGTTATATTAGTTGTCATTTCCCCAAGCACCTTATGACACAAGGTGAGCTGTTGGTTTGATGTGTCATATCCCCAGGCACCTTATGACCTAAGGTATGTTGTGTTAGTTGTCATTTCTCCTTGCATTCTTATTATCCAAGGTGTGCTGTTGTGCTAGTTGTCATTTCCTGAGGCACCTTACGACACAAGGTGTGCTGTTCTCTTCGTTGTCATTTTTTTCTCAGGAAACTTATGACACAAGGTGTGCTGTTGCGTTGCAATTTCCCCAAGCACCTTATGATCCAAGGTATGCTTTTGTGCTAATCATCATTTCCCCAAGCACCTTATGACCCAAGTTACGCTAGTTGTCATTTCTTCGGTTCCTTATGACACAAGGTGTGCTGTTGTATTAGTTGTCATTTCTCCAGGCACCTTATGATAAGGTATGCTGTTGTGTTAGTTGTCATTTCCCCAAGCACCTTATAACTCAAGGTTTGCTGTTGTATTAGCTGTCATTTCTCAAAGCACCTTATGACCAAAGTATTCTGTTGTTTTGGTTGGCGGTACCTCAGGCACCTCATGACACAAGGTGTGCTGTTGTGTTGGTTATCATTTCCCCAAACACCTTATGATCCAAGGTGTGCTGTTTTTGTTGTCATTTCCCCAGACACCTTATGATGCAAGGTATGCTGTTGTATTAGTTGTCATTTCTCCAAGCACCTTATAAACAAGGTGTGCTGTTGTGTATGTTGTCATTTCTCAAAGCACCTTGTGACCCAAGGTGTGCTGTTGTGTTAGTTGTCATTTCCTCAGGCACCTTATGACACAGGGTGTTCTGTTGTGGTAGTTGTCATTTCCCCACTCACCTTATGATTCAAGGTGTGCTCTTGTGTTAGTTGTCATTCCCTCAGGCACCTTATGAGACAAGGTGTGCTGTTGAGTGAATTCTCTTTTCCCCAAGCACCTTATGATCCAAGGTATGCTGTTGCATTAGTTGTCATTTCCCCAGGCACCTTATGACACAAGGTGTGCTGTTGTGTGAGTTGTCATTTCCCCAAGCACCTTATGACACAAGCTGTGCTGTTGTGCTAGTTGTCATTTCTCAGGCACCTTATGACCGAGGTGTGCTGTCATGCTGGTGCCAGGCACCATATGACCCAAGGTGTGCTGTTTTGCTAGTGGTCATATCCCCAAGCACCCAATGTGTGCTGTAGTGTTAGTTGTCATTTCCTCCGGCACCTTATGACACAAGGTGAGCTGTTGGTTTAGTTGTCATATCCCCACCTTATGACCCAAGGTATGTTGTTGTGTTAGTTGTCATTTATCCATGCACTCTTATTACCCAAGGTGTGCTGTTGTGCTAGTTGTCATTTTCTAAGGCACCTTATGACACAAGGTGTGCTGTTCTCTTTGTTTTCATTTTTTCTCAGGAAACTTATGACACAAGGTGTGCTGTTGTGTTGCAATTTCCCCAAGCACCTTATGATCCGAGGTATGCTGTTGTGCTAGTTGTCATTTCTCCAAGCACCTTATGACCCAAGTTGCGCTAGTTGTCATTTCTTCAGGTTCCTTATGATACAAGGTGTGCTGTTGTGTTAGTTGTCATTTCTCCAGGCACCTTATGATGCAAGGTATGCTGTTGTGTTAGTTGTCATTTCTCCAAGCACTTTATGACCCAAGGTGTGCTGTCATGCTAGTTGTCAGGCACCATTTGGGCCAAGGTGTGCTGTTGTGCTAGTTGTCATTTCCCCAAGCACCCTATCACCCAGTTTGTGCTGTTGTTTTAGTTGTGATTTCCTCAGGTACCTTGTGACACAAAGTGTGCTGTTGTGTTAGTTGTTATTTCCCCAAGTACCTTATGACACTAGGTGTGCTGTTGTGTTAGTTATCATTTCCCCAAGCACCTTATGATCCAAGGTGTGCTGTTTTGTTAGTTGTCATTTCCCCAGGCACCTTATGATGCAAGGTATGCTCCTGTGTTAGTTGTCATTTCTCCAAGCATCTTATGACCGAAGGCGTGCTCTTGTGCTAGTCATCATTTCTCCAAGCACCTTGTGACCCAAGGTGTTCTGGTGTGTTAGTTGTCATTTCCTCAGGCACCTTTCGACATGAGGTGTTCTGTTGTGTTAGTTGTCATTTCCCCAAGCACCTTATGATTCAAGGTGTGCTCTTGTGTTAGTTTTTACTTCCTGAGGCACCTTATGAGACAAGGTGTGCTGTTGTGTGGATTGTCTTTTCCCCAAGCACCTTATTACACAAGGTGTGCTGTTGTGTAAGTTGTCATTTCCCCAGGCACCTTATGACACAAGGTGTGCTGTTGTGCTAGTTGTCATTTTCTCAGGCACCTTATGACCAGAGGTGTGCTGTCATGCTAGTTGCCAGGCACCATATGTCCCAAGTGGTGCTGTTTTGCTAGTTGTCCTTTCCGCAAGCACCCTGTGACCCAATGACTGCTGTTGTATTAGTTGTCATTTCCTTAAGCACCTTATGACACAAGGTGTACTGTTATATTAGTTGTCATTTCCCCAAGCACCTTATGACACAAGGTGAGCTGTTGGTTTAGTTGTCATATCCCCAGGCACCTTATGACCTAAGGTATGTTGTTGTGTTGGTTGTCATTTCTCCACGCACTCTTATTATCCAATGTGTGCTGTTGTGCTAGTTGTCATTTCCTGAGGCACCTTTTGAAACAAGGTGTGCTGTTCTCTTTGTTGTCATTTTTTCTCAGGATACTTATGACACAAGGTGCTGTTGTGTTACAATTTCCCCAAGCACCTTATGATCCAAGGTATGCTGTTGTGCTAATCGTCATTTCCCCAAGCACCTTATGACCCAAGTTATGCTAGTTGTCATTTCTTCGGTTCCTTATGACACAAGGTGTGCTGTTGTATTAGTTGTCATTTCTCCAGGCACCTTATGACGCAAGGTATGCTGTTGTGTTAGTTGTCATTTCCCCAAGCACCTTATAACTCAAGGTTTGCTGTTGTATTAGCTGTCATTTCTCAAAGCACCTTATGACCGAAAGTGTTCTGTTGTTTTAGTTGTCGGTACCTCAGGCACCTCATGACACAAGGTGTGCTGTTGTGTTGGTTATCATTTCCCCAAACACCTTATGATCCAAGGTGTGCTGTTTTGTTTGTTGTCATTTCCCCAGACACCTTATGATGCAAGGTATGCTGTTGTATTAGTTGTCATTTCTCCAAGCACCTTATAGGAACAAGGTGTAGCTGTTGTGTAGTTGTCATTTCTCCAAGCACCTTGTGACCCAAGGTGTGCTGTTGTGTTAGTTGTCATTTCCTCAGGCACCTTATGACACAGGGTGTTCTGTTGTGTTAGTTGTCATTTCACCAAGCACCTTATGATTCAAGGTGTGCTCTTGTGTTAGTTGTCATTCCCTCAGGCACCTTATGAGACAAGGTGTGCTGTTGTGTGAATTCTCTTTTCCCCAAGCACCTTATGTCACAAGGTGTGCTGTTGCATTAGTTGTCATTTCCCCAGACACCTTATGACACAAGGAGTGCTGTTGTGTGAGTTGTCATTTCCCCAAGCACCTTATGACACAAGCTGTGCTGTTGTGCTAGTTGTCATTTTCTCAGGCACCTTATGACCCGAGGTGTGCTGTCATGCTAGTTGCCAGGCACCATATGACCCAAGGTGTGCTGTTTTGCTAGTGGTCATTTCCCCAAGCACCCAATGTGTGCTGCTCTGTTAGTTGTCATTTCCTCCGGCACCTTTTGACACAAGGTGAGCTGTTGGTTTAGTTGTCATATCCCCACCTTATGACCCAAGGTATGTTGTTGTGTTAGTTGTCATTTATCCATGCACTCTTATTACCCAAGGTGTGCTGTTGTGCTAGTTGTCATTTTCTAAGGCACCTTATGACACAAGGTGTGCTGTTCTCTTTAATTTCATTTTTCTCAGGAAACTTATGACACAAGGTGTGCTGTTGTGATGCAATTTCCCCAAGCACCGTATGATCCGAGGTATGCTGTTGTGCTAATTGTCATTTCTCCAAGCACCTTATGACCCAAGTTGCGCTAGTTGTCATTTCTTCAGGTTCCTTATCATACAAGGTGTGCTGTTGTGTTAGCTGTCATTTCTCCAGGCAACTTATGATGCAAGGTATGCTGTTGTGTTAGTTGTCATTTCTCCAAGCACTTTATGACCCAAGGTGTGCTGCCATGCTAGTTGTCAGGCACCATTTGGGCCAAGGTGTGCTGTTGTGCTAGTTGTCATTTCCCCAAGCACCCTATCACCCAGTTTGTCCTGTTGTTTTAGTTGTGATTTCCTCAGGTACCTTGTGACACAAAGTGTGCTGTTGTGTTAGTTGTCATTTCCCCAAGTACCTCATGACACAAGGTGTGCTGTTCTGTTAGTTACCATTTCTCCAAGCACCTTATTATCCAAGGTGTGCTGTTTTGTAAGTTGTCATTTCCCCAGGCACCTTATGATGCAAGGTATGCTGTTGTGTTAGTTGTCATTTCTCCAAGAATCTTATGACCCAAGGTGTGCTGTTGTGTTAGTCATCATTTCTCCTAGCACCTTGTGACCCAAGGTATGCTGGTGTGTTAGTTGTCATTTCCTCAGGCACCTTACGACACAAGGTGTACTGTTATATTAGTTGTCATTTCCCCAAGCTCCTTATGACACAAGGTGAGCTGTTGGTGTAGTTGTCATATCCCCAGGCACCTTATGACCTAAGGTATGTTGTTGTGTTAGTTGTCATTTCTCCACACACTCTTATTATCCAAGGTGTGCTGTTGTGCTAGTTGTCATTTCCTGAGACACCTTATGACACAAGGTGTGCTGTTCTCTTTGTTGTCATTTTCTCAGGAAACTTAAGACCTAAGTTGTGCTTCTGTGTTGCAATTTCCCAAGCACCTTATGATCAAGGTATGCTGTTGTGCTAATTGTCATTTCCTCAAGCACCTTATATCCAAGTTAGCTAGTTGTCATTTCTTCCGGTTCCTTATGACACAAGGTGTGCTGTTGTATTAGTTGTCATTTCTCCAGGCACCTTATGACACAAGGTATGCTGTTGTGTTAGTTGTCATTTCCCCAAGCACCTTATAACTCAAGGTTTGCTGTTGTATTAGCTGTCATTTCTCAAAGCACCTGATGACCGAAAGTGTTCTGTTGTTTTAGTTGTCGGTACCTCAGGCACCTCATGACACAAGGTGTACTGTTGTGTTGGTTATCATTTCCCCAAGCACCATATGATCCAAGGTGTGCTGTTTTTTTGTTGTCATTTCCCCAGGCACCTTATGATGCAAGGCATGCTGTTGTATTAGTTGTCATTTCTCCAAGCACCTTATGAAACAAGGTGTGCTGTTGTGTATGTTGTCATTTCTCCAAGCACCTTGTGACCCAAGGTGTGCTGTTGTGTTAGTTGTCATTTCTCCAAGCACCTTATGACCCATGCTTTGCTGTTGTGTTAGTTGTCATTTCTCAAAGCACCTTATGACCGAAAGTGTTCTGTTGTGCTAGTTGTCGTTACCTCGGGCACCTTATGACACAAGGTGTGCTGTTGTGTTAGTTGTCATTTCCCCAAGCACCTTATGATTCAAGGTGTGCTCTTGTGTAAGTTGTCATTCCCTCAGGCACCTCATGAGACAAGATGTGCTCTTGTGTGAATTGTCTTTTCCCCAAGCACCTTATGACACAAGGTGTGCTGTTGCATTAGTTGTCATTTTCCCCGGCAACTTATGACACAAGGTGTGCTGTTGTACTAGTTGTCATTTTCACAGGCACCTTATGACCCGTGATGCGCTGTCATGCTAGTTGCCAGGCACCATATGACGCAAAGTGTGCTGTTTTGCTAGCGGTCATTCCCCCAAGCACCCAATGTGTGCTGTTGTGTTAGTTGTCATTTCCTCAGGCACCTTATGACACAAAGTGAGCTGTTGGTTTAGTTGCCATATCCCCACCTTATGACCCAAGGCATGCTGTTGTGTTAGTTATCATTTCTCCACACACTCTTATTACTCAAGGTGCATTGATGTGCTAGTTGTCCTTTCCTGTGGAACCTTATGACACAGGGTGTGCTGTTCTCCTTGTTGTCATTTTTCTCAGAAACTTATGACACAAGGTGTGCTGTTTGTTGCAATTTCCCCAAGCACCTTATGATCCAAGGAATGCTGTTTTGCTAGTTGTCATTTCCTTATCACCTTATGACCCAAGTTAAGCTAGTTGTCATTTCTTCAGGTTCCTTATGTCACATGGTGTGCTGTGTGTGTTAGTTATCGTTTGCCCAATCACCTTATGATCCAAGGTGTGCTGTTTTGTTGGTTGTCATTTCCCAGGTACCTTATGATTCAAGGTGTGCTCTTGTGTTGGTTGCCATTCCCTCAGGCACCTTATGAGACAAGGTGTGCTGTTATGAGTTGCCAGTTCCCCAAGCACCTTTTAACTGGAGAATTGATGTGACTAGTAAGTTGTCATTTCCCCAGGCACCTTATGACACAAGGTGTGCTATTGTGTGAGTTGTCATTTCCCCAAGCTCCTTATGACACAAGGTGTGCTGTTGTGCTAGTTGTCATTTTCTCAGGCACGTCATGACCCGAGGAGTGCTGTCATGCAAGTTGCCAGGCACCATATGACCCAAGGTGTGCTGTTTTGCTAGTAGTCTTTTCCCCAGGCACCCTGTGAACCAATGTGTGCTGTTGTGTTAGTTGTCATTTCCTCAAGCACCTTATGACACAAGGTGTACTGTTATATTAGTTGTCATTTCCCTAAGCACTTATGACACAAGGTGTGCTGTTGGTTTAGTTGTCATATCCTCAGGCACCTTATGAACCAAGGTATGTTGTTGTGTTAGCTGTCATTTCTTCACGGACTCTTATTACCCAAGGTGTGCTGTTGTGCTAGTTGTCATTTACTGGCACCTTATGACACAAGGTGTGCTGTTCTCCCTTCTTGTCATTTTTCTCAGAGCCACATGACACAAGGTGTGCTGTTGTGTTGCAATTTCCCCAAGCACCTTATGATCCAAGGTATGCTGTTGTGGTAGTTGTCATTTCCCCAAGCACCTTATGATCCAAGGTATGCTGTTGTGCTAGTTGTCATTTCCCCAAGCACCTTATGACCCAAGTTGTGCTAGTTGTCATTTCTACAGGTTCCCTATGACACAAGGTGTGCTGTTGTGTTAGTTGTCATTTCTCCAGGCACCTTATGATGCAAGGTAAGCTGTTGTGTTAATTGTCAGTTCTCCAAGCACCTTATGACCCAAGGTTTGCTGTTGTGTTAGTTGTCATTTCTCAAAGCACCTTATGACCGAAAGTGTGCTGTTGTGTTAGTTGTTATTACCTCAGGCACCTTATGACACAAGGTGTGCTGTTGTGTTAGTTGTCATTTCCCAAGCACCTTATAGATCAAGGTGTGCTCTTGTGTTAGTTGTCATTCCCTCAGGCACCTTACGAGACAAGGCATGTGTGTGATGTGAGTTGCCATGCAGCAGCTTTGACACAAGGTGTGCTGTTGCATTAGTTGTCATTCCCCAGGCACCTTATGACACAAGGTGTGCTGTTGTGTGAGTTGTCATTTCCCAAGCATCTTATGACACAAGCTGTGCTGTTGTGCTAGTTGTCATTTTCTCAGGCACCTTATGACCCGAGGTGTGCTGTCATGCTAGTTGCCAGGCACCATATGACCCAAGGTGTGCTGTTTTGCTAGTGGTCATTTCCCCAAGCACCCAATGTGTGCTGTTGTATTAGTTGTCATTTCTCCAGGCACCTTATGACACAAGGTATGCTGTTGTGTTAGTTGCCATTTCCCCAAGCCCCTTATAACTCAAGGTTTGCTGTTGTATTAGCTGTCATTTCTCAAAGCACCTGATGACCGAAAGTGTTCTGTTGTTTTAGTTGTTGGTACCTCAGGCACCTCATGACACAAGGTGTACTGTTGTGTTGGTTATCATTTCCCCAAGCACCATATGATCCAAGGTGTGCTGTTTTTTTGTTGTCATTTCCCCAGGCACCTTATGATGCAAGGCATGCTGTTGTATTAGTTGTCATTTCCCTAAGCACCTTATGACACAAGCTGTGCTGTTGTGCTAGTTGTCATTTTCTCAGGCACCTTATGACCCGAGGTGTGCTGTCATGCTAGTTGCCAGGCACCATATGACCCAAGGTGTGCTGTTTTGCTAGTGGTCATTTCCCCAAGCACCCAATGTGTGCTGCTGTGTTAGTTGTCATTTCCTCCGACACCTTATGACGCAAGGTGAGCTGTTGGTTTAGTTGTCATATCCCACCTTATGACCAAGGTATGTTGTTGTGTTAGTTGTCATTTATCCATGCACTCTTATTACAAGGTGTGCTGTTGTGCTAGTTTCATTTTCTAAGGCACCTTATGACACAAAGTGTGCTGTTCTCTTTGTTTTCATTTTTCTCAGAAACTTATGACACAAGGTGTGCTGTTGTGTTGCAATTTCCCAAGCACCGTATGATCGGGTATCTGTTGTGCTAATTGTCATTTCTCCAAGCACCTTATGACCCAAGTTCGCTAGTTGTCATTTCTTCAGGTTCCTTATTATACAAGGTGTGCTGTTGTGTTAGCTGTCATTTCTCCAGGCAACTTATGATGCAGGTATGCTGTTATGTTGGTTGTCATTTCTCCAAGCACTTTATGACCAAGGTGTGCTGCCATGCTAGTTGTCAGGCACCATTTGGTCCAAGGTGTGCTGTTGTGCTAGTTGTCATTTCCCGAAGCACCCTATCACCCAGATTGTGCTGTTGTTTTAGTTGTGATTTCCTCAGGCACCTTGTGACACAAAGTGTGCTGTTGTGTTAGTTGTCATTTCCCCAAGTACCTTATGATCCAAGGTGTGCTGTTTTGTTAGTTGTCATTTCCCCAGGCACCTTATGATGCAAGGTATGCTGTTGTGTTAGTTGTCATTTCTCCAAGCATCTTATGACCCAAGGTGTGCTGTTGTGTTAGTCATCATTTCTCCAAGCACCTTGTGACCCATGGTGTGCTGGTGTGTTAGTTGTCATTTCCTCAGGCACCTTACGACACAAGGTGTTCTGTTGTGTTAGTTGTCATTTCCACAAGCACCTTATGATTCAAGGTACGCTCTTGTGTTAGTTGTCATTTCCTCAGGCACCTTATGAGACAAGGTGTACTGTTGTGTGAATGGTCTTTTCCCCAAGCACCTTCTTACACAAAGTGTGCTGTTGTGTAAGTTGTCATTTCCCCTGGCACCTTATGACCCAAGGTGTGCTGCTGTGAGTTGTCATTTCCAAAAGCACCTTATGACACAAGGTGTGCTGTTGTATTAATTGTCACTTCTCCAGGCACCTTATGACGCAAGGTATGCTGTTGTGTTAGTTGTCATTTCCCCAAGCACCTTATAACTCAAGGTTTGCTGTTGTATTAGCTGTCATTTCTCAAAGCACCTTATGACCGAAAGTGTTCTGTTGTTTTAGTTAGTAAATTTACCTCAGGCACCTCATGACACAAGGTGTGCTGTTGTGTTAGTTATCATTTCCAAGCACCATATGATCCAAGGTGTGCTGTTTTTTGTTGTCATTTCCCCAGGCACCTTATGATGCAAGGTATGCTGTTGTATTAGTTGTCATTTCTCCAAGCACCTTATGAAACAAAGTGTGCTGTTGTGTATGTTGTCATTTCTCCAAGCACCTTGTGACCCAAGGTGTGCTGTTGTGTTAGTTGTCATTTCCTCAGGCACCTTATGGCAGAGGGTGATCTGTTGTGTTAGTTGTCATTTCCCCACGCACCTTATGATTCAAGGTGTACTCTTGTGTTAGTTGTCATTCCCTCAGGCACCTTATGATTCAAGGTGTGCTCTTGTGTTAGTTGTCATTCCCTCAGGCACCTTATGAGACAAGGTGTGCTGTTGAGTGAATTCTCTTTTCCCCAAGCACCTTATGACACAAGGTGTGCTGTTGCGTTAGTTGTCATTTCCCCAGGCACCTTATGACACAAGGTGTGCTGTTGTGTGAGTTGTCATTTCCCCAAGCACCTTATGACACAAGCTGTGCTGTTGTGCTAGTTGTCATTTTCTCAGGCACCTTATAACCCGAGGTGTGCTGTCATGCTAGTTGCCAGACACCATATGACCCAAGGTGTGCTGTTTTGCTAGTGGTCATTTCCCCAAGCACCCAATGTGTGCTGTTGTGTTAGTTGTCATTTCCTCCGGCACCTTATGACACAAGGTGAGCTGTTGGTTTAGTTGTCATATCCCCACCTTGACCCATAGGTATGTTGTTGTGTTAGTTGTCATTTATCCATGCACTCTTATTACCCAAGGTGTGCTGTTGTGCTAGTTGTCATTTTCTAAGGCACCTTATGACACAAGGTGTGCTGTTCTCTTTGTTTTCATTTTTCTCAGGAAACTTATGACACAAGGTGTGCTGTTGTGTTCAATTTCCAAAGCACCGTATGATCGAGGTATGCTGTTGTGCTAATTGACATTTCTCCAAGCACCTTATGACCCAAGTTAGCTAGTTGTCATTTCTTCAGGTTCCTTATGATACAAGGTGTGCTGTTGTGTTAGTTGTCATTTCTCCAGGCACCTTATGATGCAAGGTATGCTGTTGTGTTAGTTGTCATTTCTCCAAGCACTTTATGACCCAAGGTGCGCTGTCATGCTAGTAGTCAGGCACCATTTGGGCCAAGGTGTGCTGTTGTGCTAGTTGTCATTTCCCCAAGCACCCTATCACCCAGTTTGTGCTGTTGTTTTAGTTGTGATTTCCTCAGGTACCTTGTGACACAAAGTGTGCTTTTGTGTTAGTTGTCATTTCCCCAAGCACCTTATGATCCAAGGTGTGCTGTTTTGTTAGTTGTCATTTCCCCAGGCACCTTATGATGCAAGGTATGCTGTTGTGTTAGTTGTCATTTCTCCAAGCATCTTATGTCCCAAGGTGTGCTGTTGTGTTAGTCGTCATTTCTCCAGGTACCTTGTGACCCAAGGTGTGCTGGTGTGTTAGTTGTCATTTCCTCAGGCACCTTATGACACAGGGTGTTCTGTTGTGTTAGTTGTCATTTCCCCAAGCACCTTATGATTCAAAGTGTGCTCTTGTGTTAGTTGTCATTCCCTCAGGCGCCTCATGAGACAAGATGTGCTGTTGTGTGAATTGTCTTTTCCCCAAGCACCTTATGACACAAGGTGTGCTGTTGCATTAGTTGTCATTTTCCCAGGCAACTTATGACACAAGGTGTGCTGTTGTGCTAGTTGTCATTTTCTAAGGCACCTTATGACCAGTGATGCGCTTTCATGCTAGTCGCCAGGCACCATATGGACATAGGTGTGCTGTTTTGCTAGCGGTCATTCCCAAGCACCCAATGTGTGCTGTTGTGTTGGTGTCATTTCCTCAGGCACCTTATGACACAAAGTGAGCTGTTGGTTTAGTTGTCATATCCCACCTTATGACCCAAGGTATGCTGTTGTGTTAGTTATCATTTCTCCACACACTCTTATTACTCAAGGTGCATTGTTGTGCTAGTTGTCCTTTCCTGAGGCACCTTATGACACGAGGTGTGCTGTTCTCCTTGTTGTCATTTTTCTCAGAAACTTATGACCTGAGGCATGCTGTTTTGTTGCAGTTTCCCAAGCACCTTATGATCCAAGGTATGCTGTTGTACTAGTTGTCATTTCCTAATCACCCTATGACCCAAGTTGCGCTAGTTGTCATTTCTTCAGGTTCCTTATGACACATGGTGTGCTGTTGTGTTAGTTATCATTTGCCCAATCACCTTATGATCCAAGGTGTGCTGTTTTGTTGGTTGTCATTTCCCAGGTACCTTATGATTCAAGGTGAGCTCTTGTGTTAGTTGTCATTCCCTCAGGCACCTTATGAGACAAGGTGTGCTGTTATGTGAGTTGTCATTTCCCCAAGCACCTTTAAACACAAGGTGTGCTGTTGCATAAGTTGTCATTTCCCCAGGCACCTTATGACACAAGGTGTGCTATTGTGTGAGTTGTCATTTCCCCAAGCTCCTTATGACACAAGGTGTGCTGTTGTGCTAGTTGTCATTTTCTCTAGAGCACGTCATGACCAGGTGCTGTCATGCAAGTTGCCAGGCACCATATGACCCAAGGTGTGCTGTTT
This sequence comes from Neoceratodus forsteri, assembly GCA_016271365.2. Classification (NCBI taxonomy): domain Eukaryota; kingdom Metazoa; phylum Chordata; order Ceratodontiformes; family Ceratodontidae; genus Neoceratodus; species Neoceratodus forsteri. Next base: position 143,103,874 of record CM057457.1, on the reverse strand, counting down.
TGCTAGTTGTCTTTTCCCCAGGCACCCTGTGAACCAATGTGTGCTGTTGTGTTAGTTGTCATTTCCTCAAGCACCTTATGACACAAGGTGTACTGTTATATTAGTTGTCATTTCCCCAAGCACCTTATGACACAAGGTGTGCTGTTGGTTTAGTTGTCATATCCTCAGGCACCTTATGACCCAAGGTATGTTGTTGTGTTAGCTGTCATTTCTCCACGGACTCTTACTACCCAAGGTGTGCTGTTGTGCTAGTTGTCATTTACTGAGGCACCTTATGACACAAGGTGTGCTGTTCTCCTTCTTGTCATTTTTTCTCAGGAAACCTATGACACAAGGTGTGCTGTTGTGTTGCAATTTCCCCAAGCACCTTATGATCCAAGGTATGCTGTTGTGGTAGTTGTCATTTCCCCAAGCACCTTATGATCCAAGGTATGCTGTTGTGCTAGTTGTCATTTCCCCAAGCACCTTATGACCCAAGTTGCACTAGTTGTCATTTCTACAGGTTCCCTCAGACACAAGGTGTGCTGTTGTGTTAGTTGTCATTTCTCCAGGCACCTTATGATGCAAGGTAAGCTGTTGTATTGTCAGTTCTCCAAGCACCTTATGACCCAAGGTTTGCTGTTGTGTTAGTTGTCATTTCTCAAAGCACCTTATGACGAAAGTGTGCTGTTGTGTTATTGTTATTACCTCAGGCACCTTATGACACAAGGTGTGCTGTTGTGTTAGTTGTCATTTCCCAAGCACCTTATGACACAAGGTGTGCTGTTGTGTAAGTTGTCATTTCACCAAGCATCTTATGACACAAGTGTGCTGTTGTGCTAGTTGTCATTTTCTCAGGCACCTTATGACACAAGGTGTGCTGTTGTCTTAGTTGTCATTTCCCCAGGCACCTTATGACACAAGGTGTGCTGTTGTGTTAGTTGTCATTTCCCAACACCTTATGACCAAGGTGTGCTGTTGTGCTAGTTGTCATTTCCCCAAGCACCTTATGACCCAAGGTGTGCTGTTTAGTTGTCATTTCTCAGCACCTTATGATACAAGGTGTGCTGTTGTGTTAGTTGTCATTTCTCCAGGCACCTTATGATGCAAGGTATGCTGTTGTGTTAGTTGTCATTTCTCCAAGCACTTTATGACCCAAGGTGTGCTGTCATGCTAGTTGTCAGGCACCATTTGGGCCAAGGTGTGCTGTTGTGCTAGTTGTCATTTCCCCAAGCACCCTATCACCCAGTTTGTGCTGTTGTTTTGGTTGTGATTTCCTCAAGTACCTTATGACACAAAGTGTGCTGTTCTGTTAGTTATCATTTCCCCAAGCACCTTATGATACAAGGTGTGCTGTTCTGTTAGTTGTCATTTCCCAAGCACCTTATGATCAAGGTGTATGCTGTTTTGTTAGTTGTCATTTCTCCAAGCACCTTATGATCCCAAGGTATGCTTTTGTGTTAGTTGTCATTTCTCAGGCACCTTGTGACCCAAGGTGTGCTGGTGTGTTAGTTGTCATTTCCTCAGGCACCTTACGACACAAGGTGTTCTGTTGTGTTAGTTGTCATTTCCCAAGCACCTTATGATTCAAGTGCGCCTTGTGTTAGTTGTCATTTCCTCAGGCACCTTATGAGACAAGGTGTGCTGTTGTGTGAATGGTCTTTTCCCCAAGCACCTTATTACACAAGGTGTGCTGTTGTGTAAGTTGTCATTTCCCCAGGCACCTTATGACACAAGGTGTGCTGCTGTGAGTTGTCATTTCCCAAAGCACCTTATGACACAAGGTGTGCTGTTGTGCTAGTTGTCATTTTCTCAGGCACCTTATGACCATAGGTGTGCTGTCATGCTAGTTGCCAGGCACCATATTACCCAAGTGGTGCTGTTTTGCTAGTTGTCTTTTCCCCAAGCACCCTGTGACCCAATGAGTGCTGTTGCATTAGTTGTCATTTCCTTAAGCACCTTATGACACAATGTGTACTGTTATATTAGTTGTCATTTCCCCAAGCACCTTATGACACAAGGTGAGCTGTTGGTTTTAGTTGTCATATCCCCAGGCACCTTATTACCCAAGGTATGTTGTTGTGTTAGTTGTCATTTCTCCCCACACTCTTATTATCAAGGTGTGCTGTTGTGCTAGTTGTCATTTCCTGAGGCACCTTATGACACAAGGTGTGCTGTTCTCTTTGTTGTCATTTTTCTCAGGAAACTTATGACACAAGGTGTGCTGTTGTGTTGCAATTTCCCCAAGCACCTTATGATCCAAGGTATGCTGTTGTGCTAATTGTCATTTCCCCAAGCACCTTATGATCCAAGTTGCGCTAGTTGTCATTTCTTCCGGTTCCTTATGACACAAGGTGTGCTGTTGTATTAGTTGTCATTTCTCCAGGCACCTTATGATGCAAGGTATGCTGTTGTGTTAGTTGTCATTTCCCCAAGCACCTTATGACAAAAGCTGTGCTGTTGTGCTAGCTGTCATTTTCTCAGGCACCTTATAACCCGAGGTGTGCTGTCATGCTAGTTGCCAGGCACCATATGACCCAAGGTGTGCTGTTTTGCTAGTGGTCATTTCCCCAAGCACCCAATGTGTGCTGTTGTGTTAGTTGTCATTTCTCCGCACCTTATGACACAAGGTGAGCTGTTGGTTTAGTTGTCATATCCCCACCTTATGACCCAAGGTATGTTGTTGTGTTAGTTGTCATTTATCCATGCACTCTTATTACCCAAGGTGTGCTGTTGTGCTAGTTGTCATTTTCTAAGGCACCTTATGACACAAGGTGTGCTGTTCTCTTTGTTTTCATTTTTCTCAGGAAACTTATGACACAAGGTGTGCTGTTGTGTTGCAATTTCCCCAAGCACCTTATGATCAAGGTATGCTGTTGTGCTAATTGTCATTTCCCCAAGCACCTTATGATCCAAGTTAAGCTAGTTGTCATTTGTTCCGGTTCCTTATGACACAAGGTGTGCTGTTGTATTAGTTGTCATTTCTCCAGGCACCTTATGATGCAAGGTATGCTGTTGTGTTAGTTGTCATTTCCCCAAGCACCTTATGACTCAAGGTTTGCTGTTGTATTAGCTGTCATTTCTCAAAGCACCTTATGACCGAAAGTGTTCTGTTGTTTTGGTTGTGGTACCTCAGTCACCTCATGACACAAGGTGTGCTGTTGTGTTGGTTATCATTCCCCAAGCACCTTATGATCCAAGGTGTGCTGTTTTGTTTGTTGTCATTTCCCCAGGCACCTTATGATGCAAGGTATGCTGTTGTATTAGTTGTCATTTCTCCAAGCACCTTATGAAACAAGGTGTGCTGTTGTGTAAGTTGTCATTTCTCCAAGCACCTTGTGACCCAAGGTGTGCTGTTGTGTTAGTTGTCATTTCGCCAGGCACCTTATGACACAGGGTGTTCTGTTGTGTTAGTTGTCATTTCCCCAAGCACCTTATGATTCAAAGTGTGCTCTTGTGTTAGTTGTCATTCCCTCAGGCACCTCATGAGACAAGATGTGCTGTTGTGTGAATTGTCTTTTCCCCAAGCACCTTATGACACAAGGTGTGCTGTTGCATTAGTTGTCATTTTCCCAGGCAACTTATGACACAAGGTGTGCTGTTGTGCTAGTTGTCATTTTCTCAGGCACCTTATGACCCGTGATGCGCTGTCATGCTGATAGCCAGGCACCATATGGCCATGGGTGTGCTGTTTTGCTAGCGGTCATTCCCCCAAGCACCCAATGTGTGCTGTTGTGTTAGTTGTCATTTCCTCAGGCACCTTATGACACAAAGTGAGCTGTTGGTTTAGTTGTCATATCCCCACCTTATGACCCAAGGTATGCTGTTGTGTTAGTTATCATTTCTCCACACACTCTTATTACTCAAGGTGCATTGATGTGCTAGTTGTCCTTTCCTGAGGCACCTTATGACACGAGGTGTGCTGTTCTCCTTGTTGTCATTTTTTCTCAGGAAACTTATGACACAAGGCGTGCTGTTTTGTTGCAGTTTCCCCAAGCACCTTATGATCCAAGGTATGCTGTTGTGCTAGTTGTCATTTCCCTAATCACCTTATGACCCAAGTTGCGCTAGTTGTCATTTCTTCAGGTTCCTTATGACACATGGTGTGCTGTTGTGTTAGTTATCGTTTGCCCAATCACCTTATGATCCAAGGTGTGCTGTTTTGTTGGTTGTCATTTCCCAGGTACCTTATGATTCAAGGTGTGCTCTTGTGTTAGTTGTCATTCCCTCAGGCACCTTATGAGACAAGGTGTGCTGTTATGTGAGTTGTCATTTCAAGCACCTTTAAACACAAGGTGTGCTGTTGTGTAGTTGTCATTTCCCCAGGCACCTTATGACACAAGGTGGTGCTATTGTGTGAGTTGTCATTTCCCCAAGCTCCTTATGACACAAGGTGTGCTGTTGTGCTAGTTGTCATTTTCTCAGGCACGTCATGACCCGAGAGTGCTGTCATGCAAGTTGCCAGGCACCATATCACCCAAGGTGTGCTGTTTTGCTAGTTGTCTTTTCCCAGGCACCCTGTGAACCAATGTGTGCTGTTGTGTTAGTTGTCATTTCCTCAAGCACCTTATGACTGAGGTGTACTGTTATATTAGTTGTCATTTCCCCAAGCACCTTATGACACAAGGTGTGCTGTTGGTTTTAGTTGTCATATCCTCAGGCACCTTATGACCCAAGGTATGTTGTTGTGTTAGCTGTCATTTCTCCACGGACTCTTACTACCCAAGGTGTGCTGTTGTGCTAGTTGTCATTTACTGAGGCACCTTATGACACAAGGTGTGCTGTTCTCCTTCTTGTCATTTTTCTCAGAAACCTATGACACAAGGTGTGCTGTTGTGTTGCAATTTCCCCAAGCACCTTATGATCCAAGGTATGCTGTTTTGGTAGTTGTCATTTCCCAAGCACCTTATGATCCAAGGTATGCTGTTGTGCTAGTTGTCATTTCCCCAAGCACCTTATGACTAAGTTGCAGCTAGTTGTCATTTCTACAGGTTCCCTATGACACAAGTGTGCTGTTGTGTTAGTTGTCATTTCTCCAGGCACCTTATGATGCAAGGTAGCTGTTGTGTTAATTGTCAGTTCTCCAAGCACCTTATGACCCAAGGTTTGCTGTTGTGTTAGTTGTCATTTCTCAAAGCACCTTATGACCGAAAGTGTGCTGTTGTGTTAGTTATTATTACCTCAGGCACCTTATGACACATGGTGTGCTGTTGTGTTAGTTGTCATTTCCCAAGCTCCTTATGACACAAGGTGTGCTGTTGTGTGAGTTGTCATTTCCCCAAGCATCTTATGACACAAGCTGTGCTGTTGTGCTAGTTGTTGTCATTTTCTCAGGCACCTTATGACCCGAGGTGTGCTGTCATGCTAGTTGCCAGGCACCATATGACCCAAGGTGTGCTGTTTTGCTAGTGGTCATTTCCCAAGCACCCAATGTGTGCTGCTGTGTTAGTTGTCATTTCCTCCGGCACCTTATGAGACAAGGTGAACTGTTGGTTTAGTTGTCATATCCCACCTTATGACCAAGGTATGTTGTTGTGTTAGTTGTCATTTATCCATGCACTCTTATTACCCAAGGTGTGCTGTTGTGCTAGTTGTCATTTTCTAAGGCACCTTATGACACAAGGTGTGCTGTTCTCTTTGTTTTCATTTTTCTCAGGAAACTTATGACACAAGGTGTGCTGTTGTGTTGCAATTTCCCCCAAGCACCAGTATGATCCAGTGGTATGCTGTTGTGCTAATTGTCATTTCTCCAAGCACCTTATGACCCAAGTTGAGCTAGTTGTCATTTCTTCAGGTTCCTTATGATACAAGGTGTGCTGTTGTGTTAGTTGTCATTTCTCCAGGCACCTTATGATGCAAGGTATGCTGTTGTGTTAGTTGTCATTTCTCCAAGCACTTTATGACCCAAGGTGTGCTGTCATGCTAGTTGTCAGGCACCATTTGGGCCAAGGTGCTGTTGTGCTAGTTGTCATTTCCCAAGCACCCTATCACCCAGTTTGTGCTGTTGTTTTAGTTGTGATTTCCTCAGGTACCTTGTGACACAAAGTGTGCTGTTGTGTTAGTTGTCATTTCCCCAAGTACCTTATGATACAAGGTGTGCTGTTCTGTTAGTTATCATTTCCCCAAGCACCTTATGATACAAGGTGTGCTGTTTTGTTAGTTGTCATTTCCCCAGGCACCTTATGATGCAAGGTATGCTGTTGTGTTAGTTGTCATTTCTCCAAGCATCTTATGACCCAAGGTGTGCTGTTGTGATAGTCGTCATTTCTCCAGGCACCTTGTGACCCAAGGTGTGCTGGTGTGGTAGTGTCATTTCCTCAGGCACCTACGACACAAGGTGTTCTGTTGTGTTAGTTGTCATTTCCCCAAGCACCTTATGATTCAAGGTGCGCTCTTGTGTTAGTTGTCATTTCCTCAGGCACCTTATGAGACAAGGTGTGCTGTTGTGTGAATGGTCTTTCCCCAAGCACCTTATTACACAGGTGTGCTGTTGTGTAAGTTGTCATTTCCCAGGCACCTTATGACTGGGTGCTGCTGTGAGTTGTCATTTCCAAAGCACCTTATGACACAAGGTGTGCTGTTGTGCTAGTTGTCATTTTCTCAGGCACCGTATGACCATAGGTGTGCTGTCATGCTAGTTGCCAGGCACCATATTACCCAAGTGGTGCTGTTTTGCTAGTTGTCTTTTCCCCAAGCACCCTGTGACCCAATGAGTGCTGTTGCATTAGTTGTCATTTCCTTAAGCACCTTATGACACAATGTGTACTGTTATATTAGTTGTCATTTCCCCAAGCACCTTATGACACAAGGTGAGCTGTTGGTTTAGTTGTCATATCCCCAGGCACCTTATTACCCAAGGTATGTTGTTGTGTTAGTTGTCATTTCTCCCCACACTCTTATTATCCAAGGTGTGCTGTTGTGCTAGTTGTCATTTCTGAGGCACCTTATGACACAAAGTGTGCTGTTCTCTTTGTTGTCATTTTCTCAGGAAACTTATGACACAAGGTGTGCTGTTGTGTTAATTTCCCCAAACCTTATGATCCAAGGTATGCTGTTGTGCTAATTGTCATTTCCCCAAGCACCTTATGATCCAAGTTGCGCTAGTTGTCATTTCTTCCGGTTCCTTATGACACAAGGTGTGCTGTTGTATTAGTTGTCATTTCTCCAGGCACCTTATGATGCAAGGTATGCTGTTGTGTTAGTTGTCATTTCCCCAAGCACCTTATGACAAAAGCTGTGCTGTTGTGCTAGTGTCATTTTCTCAGGCACCTTATAACCCGAGGTGTGCTGTCATGCTAGTTGCCAGGCACCATATGACCCAAGGTGTGCTGTTTTGCTAGTGGTCATTTCCCCAAGCACCCAATGTGTGCTGTTGTGTTAGTTGTCATTTCCTCCGGCACCTTATGACACAAGGTGAGCTGTTGGTTTAGTTGTCATATCCCACCTTATGACCAAGGTATGTTGTTGTGTTAGTTGTCATTTATCCATGCACTCTTATTACCCAAGGTGTGCTGTTGTGCTAGTTGTCATTTTCTAAGGCACTTTATGACACAAGGTGTGCTGTTCTCTTTGTTTTCATTTTTTCTCAGGAAACTTATGACACAAGGTGTGCTGTTGTGTTGCAATTTCCCCAAGCACCTTATGATCCAAGGTATGCTGTTGTGCTAATTGTCATTTCCCCAAGCACCTTATGATCCAAGTTGCGCTAGTTGTCATTTCTTCCGGTTCCTTATGACACAAGGTGTGCTGTTGTATTAGTTGTCATTTCTCCAGGCACCTTATGATGCAAGGTATGCTGTTGTGTTAGTTGTCATTTCCCCAAGCACCTTATGACTCAAGGTTTGCTGTTGTATTAGCTGTCATTTCTCAAAGCACCTTATGACCGAAAGTGTTCTGTTGTTTTAGTTGTCGGTACCTCAGGCACCTCATGACACAAGGTGTGCTGTTGTGTTGGTTATCATTTCCCCAAGCACCTTATGATCCAAGGTGTGCTGTTTTGTTTGTTGTCATTTCCCCAGGCACCTTATGATGCAAGGTATGCTGTTGTATTAGTTGTCATTTCTCCAAGCACCTTATGAAACAAGGTGTGCTGTTGTGTAAGTTGTCATTTCTCCAAGCACCTTGTGACCCAAGGTGTGCTGTTGTGTTAGTTGTCATTTCGCCAGGCACCTTATGACACAGGGTGTTCTGTTGTGTTAGTTGTCATTTCCCCAAGCACCTTATGATTCAAAGTGTGCTCTTGTGTTAGTTGTCATTCCCTCAGGCACCTCATGAGACAAGATGTGCTGTTGTGTGAATTGTCTTTTCCCAAGCACCTTATGACACAAGGTGTGCTGTTGCATAGTTGTCATTTTCCCAGGCAACTTATGACACAAGGTGTGCTGTTGTGCTAGTTGTCATTTTCTCAGGCACCTTATGACCATGTGATGCGCTGTCATGCTAGTCGCCAGGCACCATATGGCTAAGGTGTGCTTTTTGCTAGCGGTCATTCCCCAAGCACCCAATGTGTGCTGTTGTGTTAGTTGTCATTTCCTCAGGCACCTTATGACACAAAGTGAGCTGTTGGTTTAGTTGTCATATCCCCACCTTATGACCCAAGGTATGCTGTTGTGTTAGTTATCATTTCTCCCACACACTCTTATTACTCAAGGTGCATTGATGTGCTAGTTGTCCTTTCCTGAGGCACCTTATGACACAGGTGTGCTGTTCTCCTTGTTGTCATTTTTCTCAGAAACTTATGACACAAGGCGTGCTGTTTTGTTGCAGTTTCCCAAGCACCTTATGATCCAAGGTATGCTGTTGTGCTAGTTGTCATTTCCCTAATCACCTTATGACCCAAGTTAGCTAGTTGTCATTTCTTCAGGTTCCTTATGACACATGGTGTGCTGTTGTGTTAGTTATCGTTTGCCCAATCACCTTATGATCCAAGGTGTGCTGTTTTGTTGGTTGTCATTTCCCAGGTACCTTATGATTCAAGGTGTGCTCTTGTGTTAGTTGTCATTCCCTCAGGCACCTTATGAGACAAGGTGTGCTGTTATGTGAGTTGTCATTTCCCCAAGCACCTTTAAACACAAGGTGTGCTGTTGTGTAAGTTGTCATTTCCCCAGGCACCTTATGACACAAGGTGTGCTATTGTGTGAGTTGTCATTTCCCCAAGCTCCTTATGACACAAGGTGTGCTGTTGTGCTAGTTGTCATTTTCTCAGGCACGTCATGACCCGAGGAGTGCTGTCATGCAAGTTGCCAGGCACCATATCACCCAAGGTGTGCTGTTTTGCTAGTTGTCTTTTCCCCAGGCACCCTGTGAACCAATGTGTGCTGTTGTGTTAGTTGTCATTTCCTCAAGCACCTTATGACACAAGGTGTACTGTTATATTAGTTGTCATTTCCCCAAGCACCTTATGACACAAGGTGTGCTGTTGGTTTAGTTGTCATATCCTCAGGCACCTTATGACCCAAGGTATGTTGTTGTGTTAGCTGTCATTTCTCCACGGACTCTTACTACCCAAGGTGTGCTGTTGTGCTAGTTGTCATTTACTGAGGCACCTTATGACACAAAGGTGTGCTGTTCTCCTTCTTGTCATTTTTCTCAGAAACCTATGACACAAGGTGTGCTGTTGTGTTGCAATTTCCCCAAAGCACCTTATGATCCAGGTATGCTGTTTTGGTAGTTGTCATTTCCCCAAGCACCTTATGATCCAAGGTATGCTGTTGTGCTAGTTGTCATTTCCCCAAGCACCTTATGACCAAGTTGCGCTAGTTGTCATTTCTACAGGTTCCCTATGACACAGGTGTGCTGTTGTGTTAGTTGTCATTTCTCCAGGCACCTTATGATGCAAGGTAAGCTGTTGTGTTAATTGTCAGTTCTCCAAGCACCTTATGACCCAAGGTTTGCTGTTGTGTTAGTTGTCATTTCTCAAAGCACCTTATGACCGAAAGTGTGCTGTTGTGTTAGTTGTTATTACCTCAGGCACCTTATGACACATGGTGTGCTGTTGTGTTAGTTGTCATTTCCCCAAGCTCCTTATGACACAAGGTGTGCTGTTGTGTGAGTTGTCATTTCCCCAAGCATCTTATGACACAAGCTGTGCTGTTGTGCTAGTTGTCATTTTCTCAGGCACCTTATGACCCGAGGTGTGCTGTCATGCTAGTTGCCAGGCACCATATGACCCAAGGTGTGCTGTTTTGCTAGTGGTCATTTCCCCAAGCACCCAATGTGTGCTGCTGTGTTAGTTGTCATTTCCTCCGGCACCTTATGAGACAAGGTGAACTGTTGGTTTAGTTGTCATATCCCCACCTTATGACCCAAGGTATGTTGTTGTGTTAGTTGTCATTTATCCTCATGTGCGGAAAATGCTTTATAAAGAGTAAAACAACAACACCAACAAACAAGGTAACAGGGCAGGGACAGGGGAGGGACAATAAAGGGTGGGGACAGGTAACAGGGGGACTGAGGGGGAACAGGACCAGCAAGGGAAAGGAGGGATATCAACAGGGCCCCTCAATGGCGGCCATGGCCCACCACTATGCCACCTCTCCACCTCTTCTTGTCTGTCGCCGACATTCGCTGCAGGGAGACCACAGCTGCCAGCACCCTCCGTACGAACAAAAGGATTTGCCACAGGAGCCTGGTATGTGTCTGCCTAGCATGTGGAGCAGGACGCCATCCAACACATATGGGCATGGGACAAAAGAGGCAATCGGTGCAATGGCCCAGTGACATATGCTCACCCACAGCTTGCAATGGATGGCGCTACCACACACACCCCTGGAGAGCCCAGAATGGAGGCCCATGGGGGGGGACAATGCCAGCCAACAACATGGCACACCACGGTGGCGCAGAGAGGTGGATGCAGCCGTGCAGTGGCCACAGGTCTGCACCGTGACACTCACATGGCACACAGCAACAGCAGCACCACAGCACAAATGGTGGCATCTGTGCGCACACCCACCCAACCAACAGCCGGTACACCGTGGCCAAGGGATGGCATGCAGTGGAATGCACGACGGACCGTGGCACACACACACACACACACACACACACACACACACACACAGCTGTCACAGAGCATGGCAGAGGCGGCCATGGATTTGCCCTGGTCCCCACCACTACCCCACTGCATGACTGAGAAGGAATGTGGAAATGCATACCTGCCCTGCGCTGTGCAGCTGGAGCCACCTGCTGCCCAACTTGCTGTGCTGCCCTGGCTGCTTCCGCCGCCACCCTGGCCCATCTATGATCTTCCGGCCGTGTGGAGGGAATGAAGAGAGGTTGACATCAGTACACAGACACGCATGAAGAGCCCCCCCACCACCACACTGCTCGCTATGCACTGGGTATGTCCCTGGCTGTCTGTAGGCCCACACGCCAGCACGGCTGCCACTGGCACGGCAGCAACACCAGATGTGCGGTACCCCATGCCGACATTCCACCTCTCTGTGGGGCATGCCACACAGCCCTGCCAACATCACAGTATGACGCCTGGCCATCACAGCAATATGAGCACACCTACCTGGCTGTGGCACTGAGCCTCACAGGACGTATGCCTACAGATACCATAGGTGGTCCGGTGCTCTCCTTTGCAGTTCTCTATAGCAGTGCCTGCATTGCTCTGCTGAGCAGCCAACACTGGTGTGCCGCTCCAGTGCCCCTGCCACATGGTGCCACACCTCCACCCTGGCCTGCTGCAGTGGCACCTGGCCGAACAGCTGTCCCTCATACGGCTGAACAACAGTCACCAGGTTGATGAGCTCTGTCACAGACCAGTTGGCTGCCCTTGTGCTGTACCTCTGCGCCATGCTGACCCACTGAGATAGATAGGAACATGGCCATGTATCAGTGCACGTGCCTGCCACATTTGCAGGCTGCATGATAGGGTAAGCAGGGCCGCAATCGCGCAGCACGTGGCTGTGCGGTCACTGCGCAGTGCAGGACAATAACGCAGGCCTGGGCATGTGCAGTGTGCAGTGCGCCGGGGCCTAGTGGGGTCAAGGTGTCACGCAATGACCCATGGATCAGAGGTCAGAACCCCCATGCAGTGTGCATGTGCATGATACAGGCGGTGCACACATGCGCAATGGCATACTGGTGTGGTGTGCGCCATGCCATAGCATTGCGCAAGTTGCACCGGACATGCAATAGCGGTGCGGCCACTGCTGTGCACGTGCACACTGCGGGCACGTGCACTGTGCATGTGTGAGTACTGCATCACGGACTTGCTCCGGCGCAGTTCCACTGCACATGGCGCAATCACGCGATATTGGAACGTCATATGCAAATCACTTCATGAGCCAATGCATGGCGCAGTGGGGTGCATTAGCATATCAATACAATTGCACACAGGCTAATTTATTTATTTATTTATTAAATTTTGGTGACCGGGTAGGCCCACTGAGCCCCGAAGGTCCCTTTTTCAGGGGCGACCCAGGATAACAATACAAGTTATACGAATGAACAAGGACATAAGGAACATTTGAGGCATTGTGAGTTACATCATGAGGTGGTTACAGTAAAGAAAAATAGTGGATACAGGCATGGTTGCAGGCATTTAAAAGAAAAGCAGTGGATACAGGCATGGCTTAAGGCATGGTAAAAGAAAAGCAGTGGATGCAGGCAGGGTACAGGCATGGTTAGCATCATGACATGTAAGCAATTGGTAGTATTTTGCATATAGTTTATTCAGGGGTTACACGTGGCCTCTGGCGAGCAGTCTGTATAAGGCAGGTAGTAGGAAGGTTAAGCTAGGAGACAGGAGTTGGAGAGGAGGGGAGTACCTTAGAAGCTTTAAGTGCCATGACAGTGGCATGTGCTTGAGGTCAGCAGATGGGACTTAAGCCTGTACGGAAGTTCATGAGTGAGGAGGAGGCTTGGACCTGGGGAGGGAGCTTGTTCCATTGGCAGGCTGCTTGGGAGGAAAAGGATCTTCCGCCAGCGTTTGTCCTTACCCTAGGGACTTCTAATAGCGTTCTATCTGAAGTCCTTAGGTTCCTTGGGTTGTGTTTGAGGGTTATGGTCCTGGCAATGCTTGGCGGAGCTTGGAGTTTGAGAATCTTGTAGGCCTTGACAAGCAAGGGTTGTTGGAGGCGGGCGACTAATGTGGGCCAACAAAGATTGGCCAGTGTCACAGTGATGACGTCTCGGGTAGTCTAAGTTTGCGAAATGAGCTATTTTATTATATAGGGTTTGCATCCTGGTAATCTCTTGTTTAGCCATGCCCTGTATAATAGGGGCCGCAAGGTCAGGTTGGGTAGAAGGACGCTGGTAGCTATGGAGAGCTTGGCTTCAGGGATGAGTTGGTCCCTGAGTCGGCACAGGGTGCCATGCTTCCATGTAGGGTCCTGGTGACCTGGTTCACGTTCCTTGTATGTGATATTCTGATCCAACATGAGGCCTAAGTATTTAAGGGAGGGACTACATTAATGGCTTTACCAGAGAGTGAGGTTAAGGAGAGGATGAGGCCTGTCAAATCCCAGGATCTTGGCCTGAATAGCATTGCCTTGGTCTTGTCAGCATTTAGTACCATTCTGTTCTTACATAGCCAAGTCTCTAGTGAAGTGAGATCCTTTTGGAGTAGAGGGCCTAGGGCAACCACATCATGCAGGGGTCGGAAGATGACAGTATCATCAGCGTACTGCACAACCGAGCTCTCCCCGCAGCGGGTATGCAGGTCGTTGCTAAACAAGGAAAACAGGAGGGGGCCTAGAATTGAGCCCTGAGGTACACTCTGGTTTAGGGGTAGTGGGTCAGACATGGTCCCTTTCCATGAGACCCTCTGTGCCCTGCCTGATAAGTAGCTCCCAAACCACTTCAGGGCATGATTGTCTAGGCCTATATTTTGCAGCTTCTGTAGCAGCAAGTTGTGGTCGATGAGGTTGAACTCCTTGGATAAGTCTATAAAGACTGCACCAGTGGGTATCCCTTTGTCCATTGCCCTGAGAATTTCATCCGTGAAGTTAATGAGGGCAGTGTCAGTACCATGGTTTGTTCTAAATCCATGTTGGAAGGGGGCAAGGAGCTGATGAGCTTCCAGGTAGTCCCTGAGTTGATTGTAGATGACTCTTTCTTGCACCTTAGCAAGTGAGCAGAGGAAGAAGATGGGCCTGTAGTTGTTGAGTTTTTCCCTGAGCCCCCCTTTGTGAATAGGGACAACACTGGCATGTTTCCACGGATCAGGGACTGCTCCTTCCCTTAGTGATCAATTGAGGAGCATGGTTATAGGCCAGGCTAAGGAGGTAGCTCCTGCCTTGAGTAGCCGAGGGTTGATACCGTTGGGTCCCCCTGACCTTTTCGGTTTCAGGTTCCTTAGGAGGTTTAGCACTTCAGTGCGTTTAACCAGTCTCAGGTGAAATGGTGGTCTTTCAATGTGAGGTGGTTCATCTGAGGTAGGGGGGAGAGTCTGGGGAGACAGGCAGGTCTTGTAGGCCTCAAGGTCTGAGAAGTGCCTGTTAAGGGCAGCCGATATTTGAGAAGGGTCAGTTGTGAGCTGACCATTAATCTCCATGGGACAGGACTCAGGCTTTTTTCTGCCCTTGATCAGGTCATTGATATGATTGCAGAATTGCTTGGGGTTACCCAGGCTGATTTTCTGCAGGTGTGTTAAGTAATCTCTCTTAGCGAGTTTATGGCTCTCTTGGCTTTGTTCCTCAGGGCTTTGTATTCAGCGAGATCTGCCGGGAGGAGGAGAGCCTAAACTCTTTCAGGCTTTTGCCCGAGTAGCCATTAGGGCTTTGAGGAAGGGAGAAATCCACTTGTAGCAGCTGCCTTTAGCCCTCATTCTCTTCATTTTAGCAAAGAGGTTGGCCGCTGTGGTTAGTTTGTTCTGGAAGTATTGCACAGCCTCTGTAAGAGTAGGGAGAAGATTTATGGGGTTCCAGTCCAGACTACCTAGGTAGCGATTGTATTGTAGTTCAGAGAACTTGGAGAAGTCACGGTGGAGAGAATTCTAGGTTGGACCTTGGGTGGTTTGTTTTCCATATACAGAAGATTGGGAATGGTCACCAGGAGTCTGCCATTGTGCCCACACTCTGTATATTAGTGGGGTTATACACCAGAGCCCAGTCAAGGGTGGTGTGGTTCCCAGTTTTGTAATTAAGTCTGGTCAGTTCAGAGATGACCTGTGTCAGACCTGTTTCATGGGTAAGTGACTTTGAGGCATGACCAGGGTCCTGGGCCCAGTTAATGTTGAAGTCACCCAGGATTAGTTGCTCCGTTGTTACCTTGATAGCCATATCATTTGTGATGGCTTCAAGGGATTTGAGGGCTGATTTTGGTGGATGATAGATGCAGCCTATTGTTAGTTGTTTGGCATGCCCTAGGGTTATCCGGATGTATATGCTCTCTCCCTCAGCAGTAGGATTAGTCTGCAGGGGTGGAGGTGACATGGAGAGGTCATCCTTAGCATAGATTAGGACACCACACCCTTTTTTGGTTTCTCTGTCATTGCAGTAGCTATTGTAGCCCACGACCTGAATCTCGTGGTCATGGATGTGGGCTTTTAGCCAGGTTTCAGAGATGGCTAGTAAGTCCAGTTTGAAGAGGTCCAACCAGGCCTGGACTTCATGTATTTTTAGTCTAAGACTACATATGTTCATATGTGCTATCTTCAGACCCTTGGTGGCCACCCATTGATGGTCCTGGGGGGATGCTACCAAGGTATTGGGTACGTATGGGCCAGGGTTAGGTTGGATATCACCTGATAGGAGAAGTAGCAAGACGAATAACCTGAGCAGTTTAGTGCTAGGTATTGAGATGAGGTGTCTTTGATGCGTCCTGCTCATATAGAAAAGCAGGTCACAGCACACACCCTTTTTATGATCTCATGCTCCGTTAAGAGACTAGATATACTTGAGATAGGGTAGCTGCTAAGAAAGTCATGTGGGGGGATATTATGTAGATTGCTCACTGGTTCTGGGAGGAATCGGTCTATGAACCTGTCCACCCAAAGTAGGGTCAGTGAGTAGATTATGGCATGTAGTACACCCCTATTAGGGGGAGGGACACTTGGGTTCCTAGCACACCAAAGAGGGCGGAAGGAAGCATATACTAAGTAAGGCATTATTATTGGATGATGTCAGCGTAGTGTAGGTAAGAAAAGGGTGCACAGAGTCTATCTGACTTGAGTCTGAAGGGTGGATGGCAGATACTGAGGGCTTCCTGTTTTCAGCTGCAGAGCTGTCACACAGGCAGTTTTAAGGAAGTTGTCAGCCTATTCAGTGAAGCTTAGGGGAACTTCAAACTACAACCTCCCCTTGTAGCAGCACCGGGAAAGAAGTAGAATGATAATGCAGGCCATATTGCCCATGATTGAGTACAGTGATTTGTGTAGAAAGACCAAGAATCCCTCTAGTGGCAGGTCTGTATAACCTGCTAATGGAAAACTAGCGCTGCGTTACACCAAAGGCCACAGACCAGTTATAGCAACCGCTCAGGTATGTGACCAGCAACATGGGGGTCCAAGGCCTCATCACACACTGCTACTGGGCGCTACAATGCAAGGTTGCAGGCACTGACCCACACTGTTTTCCATGTCCACAGGTGGAAGAATATTGGGAGGTGAAGGAGAGGAGAGCCAGTGGCCTGCTCGCAAAGGCAGACCGAACTTTACTGCTACTGAGACCACTGCCCTCTTTGAGGCCTACATGGATTGGGAAGGCCTACTCAGTGGGGCAAGAGGGCATGCCACAGGAGCAAGCGGCGACCTGGGGGGAAGTGGCCCAGTACGTGAACACACACGGGCGCTACCACCGCACCACCCAGAAGTGCAAGAAGAAGGTTGGCATGGACAGGAGGCCTATCAAAGACAAGGTCCTGGCCATCCGGATGTCCTGCAGGGCGACCGGTGGCGGGCCACCGACCATGCCTCCCCTGACTACCATGGAGGAGCTTGTGGCATCCACCATCAGCCGCACGGCAGTGGAGGGCGTGCCCGATGGTGGATTCCAGACAGGTGGCAGCCCCACACTGAATTGGGAGTATGTCTGGCCGGCAGGTGTGCCTGTCATGGGCATGTCATGTGGGTGTGTCTGAGGCCATGCCCACCGCCCCCTGCGTGTGTGTGGATGCAGATGCACAGTGCGGTGTGGTGGCAGGTGGTGACAGTGGCATGGATGGGGCTGGATGGGGTGTGGTCAGGTGGGGCTGGGGGGTTGGGTGGGGGTGTGGGGGTGGCCATGGGATTGTCTGCTCCACTGACACACTGTTCTTGCTTTGCAGCACCAGCATGCCTCCATGCAGGGGAAGCGGGCGGAGGCAGGCATGGACACAGATGCCCGACCCTTGATCTCAATGGCATCCAGAGCCGGGACAGGCTGTGCCTCGGTGGGGCCGGCTTCATGGCTGTGCCTGACATGGGGTCGGATGACCCCCTGGCTGGGTTCCTGCACGATGACAGCCTGGAGGTGATGTGTGCAGCGGCCCAGCTCGGCGTGGCATCTGACACTGATGATGACCTCACACTGGTACTGGAGAGCATGGGTGCCATGGTGGCTGAGATGCTCCTACCTGCCACACAGGCACCAGCAGGTCCCAGTGCTGTTCCCACATCCCCACAGCCACCCCCCATCCCCGCCGATGCGGCTGTGGGTGGCACCGCAGCCATGTCCGGTGTGTGTAGTGGTGGTGGTGGTGCTGTGGGTGTGGCTGACGCATGGGGCCCTGCCCAGCAGACAGTCGGGTGGCAGCAGCAGGATGCAGGTGATGTTGGGCAGCGTGCCACAGTGCCCATCGACGTTGCACCAGGACACACTATGGCTCCTGTACGGCCCACTGTGCAGCATCCACCTGAGCGGGAGGCTGTGCAGCAGCATGCCAAGACCCTTCCCCCAGCACAGTGGCTAGACCATGGGGACTGGGAGGTCGAGAGGCTGCAGGAGCACACCCGGTTACTGCGGGCTTCTGTGGAGAACCAGGCACTGCTTGCTAGTGAGGTGCACTCACTGAGGGCAGTGGAGTGCCAGATGGCTGAGCAGCAGGACAGGGGTGATGTGCAGCTGATGGACAGGATCGCCCAGATGCAGGAGGCCTCAACTGCAGCTTTGGACTGCATGACCAGTGCCATTGTGGCATCACTGGACCACATGGCCGGTGCCATTGCAGCTGGGCAGGCTGCGGCAGTGGCTCCTGGGCTTGGCCATATGCAGAGGAACCCCCACAGTGCACTGTTCACCCCACGGTCCCAGCGACCGGTGACACCAGCACGGCGGATGCCAGGATCGGACTTTAGCATCCCAGACACCCCCGGGACAGGCCTACACCACAGGCCACAGACCGGTTATTGCAACTGCTCAGGTATGTGACTGGCAGCATGGGGGCCCAAGGCCTCATCACACACTGCTACTGGGTGCTACAAAGCAAGGTTTCAGGCACTGACCCACACTGCTTTCCATGTACACAGGTGGAAGAATATTGGGAGGTGAAGGAGAGGAGAGCCAGGGGCCTGCTCGCAAAGGCAGACCGAACTTTACTGCTACTGAGACCAGTGCCCTCTTTGAGGCCGACATGGATCGGGAAGGCCTACTCAGTGGGGCAACAGGCATGCCACAGGAGCAAGCGGCAGCCTGTGGGGAGGTGGCCCAGTACGTGAACACACAGGGGCACTACCACCGCACCACTCAGGAGTGCAAGAAGAAGGTTGGCAGGGACAATAGCCCTATCAAAGACAAGGTCCTGGCCATCCGGATGTCCTGCAGGGTGACCGGTGGTGGGCCACCAACCATGCCTCCCCTGACTGCCATGGAGGAGCTCGTGGCATCCACCATCAGTCGCATGGCAGTGGAGGGCGTGCCCGGTGGTGGGTTCCAGACAGGTGGCAGCCCCACACTGAATTGGGAGTATGTCCGGCCGGCCTGTCATGGGCAAGTCATGTGGGTGTGTCTGAGGCCATGCCACCGCCCCCTGCACATGTGTGTATGTGGATGCACAGTGTGGTGTTGTGGCAGGTGGTAACAGTGGCATGGATGGGGCTGGATGAGGTGTGGTCAGGGTGGGGCTGGGGGTTGGGTGGGAGGTGTGTGGGGGTGGCCATGGGGTTGTCTGCTCCACTGACACACAGTTCTTGCTTTGCAGCACCAGCACGCCTCCATGCAGGGGAGCGGGCGGAGGCAGCCGTGGACACGGATGCCCGACCCTTGATCTCAACGGCATCCAGAGCCGGGACAGGCTGTGCCTCAGTGGGGCCGGCCTCATGGCTGTGCCTGACATGGGGTCAGATGACCCCCTGGCTGGGTTCCTGCACAATGACAGCCTGGAGGTGATGTGCGAGTGGCCCAGCTCGCGTGGCATCTGACACTGAAGATGACCTCACACTGGTACTGGAGAGCATGGGTGCCATGGTGGCTGAGATGCCCCTATTTGCCACACAGGCACCTGCAGGTCCCAGCGCTGTTCCCGCATCCCCACAGCCACCCCCCATCTCCGCCGATGCGGCTGTGGGTGGCGCCGCAGCCATGTCCAGTGTGTGTGGTGGTGGTGGTGCTGTGGGTGCGGTGGAGGCATGGGGCCCTGCCCAGCAGACTGTCGGGTGGCAGCAGCAGGATGCAGGTGATGTTGGGAAGCGTGCCACAGTGCCCATCAATGATGCACCAGGAGACACTGTGGCCCTTTTACGGCCCACTGTGCAGCATCCCCCTGAGCGGGAGGCTGTGCAGCAGCGTGCCAAGACCCCTCCCCCAGCACAGCAGCCAGACCATGAGGACCGGGAGGCCAAAAGACTGCAGCAGCACACCCAGTTACTGCGGGCCTCTGTGGAGAACCAGGCATTGCTTGCTAGTGAGGTGCACGCACTGCAGGCAGTGGTGTGCCAGATGGCTGAGCAGCAGGACAGGGGTGATGTGCAGCTGATGGACAGGATCACCCAGATGCTGGAGGCCTCGTTTGCAGCTTTGGACTGTATGACCAGTGCCATTGTGGCATCAATGGACCACTTGGTCGGTGCCATTGCAGCTGGGCAGGCTGCGGCAGTGGCTCCTGGGCTTGGCCATATGCAGAGGACCCCCCGCAGTGCACTGTCCACCTCACGGTCCCAGCGACTGGTGACACCAGCACGGTGGATACCAGAATCTGACTTTAGGATCCCAGACACCCCAGGGAAAGGCCTACACCACAGGCCACAGACCGGTTATTGCAACCGCTCAGGTATGTGACCGGCAACATGGGGGTCCAAGGCCTCATCACACACTGCTACTGGGCACTACAATGCAAGGTTGCAGGCACTGACCCACACTGCTTTCCATTTCCACAGGTGGAAGAATATTGTGAGGTGAAGGAGAGGAGAGCCAGGGGCCTGATTGCAAAGGCAGACCGAACTTTACTGCTACTGAGACCACTACCCTCTTTGAGGCCTACATGGATCGGGAAGGCCTACTCAGTGGGGCAACAGGCATGCCACAGGAGCAAGCGGCCGCCTGGGGGGAGGTGGCCCAGTACGTGAACACACATGGGCGCTACCACCGCACCACCCAGGAGTGCAAGAAGAAGGTTGGCCCGGACAGGAGGCCTATCAAAGACAAGGTTCTGGCCATCCGGATGTCCTGCAGGGTGACCGGTGGTAGGCCACCGACCATGCCTCCCCTGACTGCCATGGAGGAGCTCGTGGCATCCACCATCAGCCACATGGCAGTGGAGGGCGTGCCCAGTGGTGGGTTCCAGACAGGTGGCAGCCCCACACTGAATTGGGAGTATGTCCGGCCAGCAGGTGTGCCTGTCATGGGCGTGTCATGTGGGTGTGTCTGAGGCCATGCCCACCGCCCCCTGCACATTTGTGGATGCGGATGCACAGTGTGGTGTGGTGACAGTGGCGACAGTGGCATGGATGGGGCTGGATGGAGGTGTGGTCAGGGTGGGGCTGGGGGTTGAGGGGTGTCGGGTGGCCATGGGGTTGTCACTCACTGACACACTGTTCTTGCTTTGCAGCACCAGTACGCCTCATGCAGGGGAGGGCGGAGGCAGCCGTGACACGGATGCCCGACTCTTGACCTCAACGGCATCCAGAGCAGGGACAGGCTGTGCCTCGGTGGGGCCGGCCTCATGGCTGTGCCTGACATGGGATCAGATGACCCCCTTGCTGGGTTCCTGCGCAATGACAGCCTGGAGGTGATGTGGCATCCAACACTGATGACAACCTCACTCTGGTACCGGAGAGCATGGGTGCCATGGTTGCTGAGACACCCCTACCTGCCACACAGGCACCAGCAGGTCCCAGCGCTGTTCCCGCATCCCCACAGCCGCCCCCATCCCCGCCAATGCGGCTGTGGGTGGCGCTGCAGCCATATCCGGTTTGGGTGGTGGTGGTGCTGTGGATGCGGTGGAGGCGTGGGACCCTGCCCAGGATACAATCCGGTGGCAGCAGCAGGATGCAGGTGATGTTGGGCAGCGTGCCACAGTGCCCATCGCCATTGCACCAGGACACACTGTGGGCCCTGTACGGCCCACTGTGCAGCATCCACCTGAGCGGGAGGCTGTGCAGCAGTGTGCCAAGACCCCTCCCCCAGCACAAAGGCTAGATCATGAGGACTGGGAGGCTGAGAGGCTGCAGGAGCACACCCGGTTACTGCGGGCCTCTGTGGAGAACCAGGCACTGCTTGCTAGTGAGCTGCTGGGCTTGGTCATATGCAGAGGACCCCCCGCAGTGCACTGTCCACCCCACGGTCCCAGCGACTGGTGACACCAGCACGGCGGATGCCAGGATTGGACTTTAGCATCCCAGACACCCCGGGACAGGCCTGTTTGTCCACCAGGACACCCCTGCATGGACTCGGTCCCGTATATCAACCCCTGGAGGGCGTCTGATACCCCCCTGGCCAATATGCAGCAGGCATCTGCTGGATGGCCCTGGGGCAACTGCCCCCATGGCTGTGGTGGCTGTGGGACTGCACGGTTGGTGTAATGTGTTCGCTGCCCTGCCATCCACTGCTGTCACCATATGCAGCCATGTGGGGTGGTGGTGCAGCTTGCATGAGGTGGTGCACATGTGTGCTGTGCTGCTTGCCCCCTGTGTGTGTGTGTGTGTGTGTGTGTGTGAACCATGCTGCTAGGGCATGTAGCATGGATATGATGATGGCAGCCACGCACTGGTGCTGCCTGTACACCAGTGATGTGCGTCTGATCCATGCCATGTCCCTCACCATGTGCGTGTGCTGCTGTGTGTGTGTGTGTGTGTATGTGTCTGCTCGTGTGTTTGTGGCCTTGCCCTGTCTGATGTATGCCCCATCCCAGCATGCCTACTACTACTGTGCCCATCCCATCCCCTGTGGTGTGTGCTGTGCTGTGCTGTGTGGGTCTTGCCTCTGTGCTCACCTGTGTTGACCATAATGCTCCCTTGTGATCGTATCCCAGTGCAGACATGCCTACTGCACCAGTCTGGGGTCCCTCCTGCCATGTGGTGCCTGCCCACCACCCTCCGGAGCTCCTTCACTATCGTCCCTGTTGCTGTCACCCTCATCAGCCTCAACTACTATTCCACGGTCAATGGCCATGTTGCGCAGGATACAGCAGGCCAGAAATATCCTGGCTAGATGGTCAAAACTTCCGCTGTCCTTTTCAGGTAGGGCCAATACGATCAAAATGGTGGTTATGCCAAGAATTTTTTTTCCACTGGCGAATTTAAATGTCTACCTCCCTAAATCCTTTTTTAAGCCGCTCTACAAATGCTGCTCTGAGTTTTTGTGGAATGGCAAGCCTTCTAGAAGGTCTTACTATAAACTTGTTTGGCATCGTAAATTAGGAGGCCTCCAACTACCGGACTTTTACATGTACTATTTAGCGATTCACATGATGAAATTAGCCGTATGGACCTGTGAAGAAGAAACTCTCTTCCTGGGCTCCATTTGGATCGGTTATTTATTAAAAGCTTAAAGCTGGATCTAGAGTCGATGTTATATGTCCCATGGGCTAAGGTCCCGAAACAAGCCAGGGGCACTCCGCTAGGATGGGATATAAAAGCACTGCATCAATACTATGCAAGGTTTAAAATTTCGCAAGTACGTGACCTATCCCAACCGCTATTAAGAAATCCGAACCTCGTAATTGGTAACCAACCGATATCTAGCTTTGTAACAGCAACAGCTGCCAAATTACGGGTTAGAGATTTTTATTCAAATGGGTCGTTATTTCCATTCCAGGCCTTGGTGGAAAAGTTTGCTGTGAAAGTTCAATCCTCTTTGAAACTAACCCAAATAATGAGTAGTCTTAATTCTTATTTCCATAAAAATTGTGGGATGGATAATTTGAGGTCCATGTTCAAGAGACTTAAAGAACTTATATTGCCAGGCAGAGCAATTTCTAAGATATACAAGGATATTTCTGATAGAAGAGATTCTAATGTGTCCCCGACTCCGACTTATTGGGATCTAAACTTATCTTTAGGCTGGACACCAGAAATGTGGCAGAAAGTTTGGACCGACACCTATAAATATATTAAACAGGATAGGCTGAGAGACATCCAATTTAAATTACTACATAATTTATATTTTTCCCCAGCCAAACTCTCTAGGTTAAACCGTCATCTTTCCCCAAAATGTTTGGACTGCAATGACCCCTTTGCATCAACTTATCATAAGTTTTGGACTTGCCCCAAAATCTGGGATTATGGCAATTGGTGAAGTTAAAGATTAGCCAATTTTACGATTAGCCGGCTTTTTCAATCCAGAGGTCTGTATATTTGGGATGTATGATAAGCTACCCAGCAAGATAGCTAAATATCGTATGGCTATGGTAGCGGCTGTTACCAAGCTGATAATCCTTCGCCATTGGAGAGACGAATGGACTCCTTCATTTGGGGACTGGTGGGACGAATTTTTGAATGCATTGAATGCAGAAAGGTCAGTCCTGTCATTTTTTAATACTTCAACGATTTTCCATCAATGCTGGGGTGGTCTGTATCAAAGTCTCAAAGACAAGTACGGTTATTAGGTTAGGGAATTTCTTTATATTTATTGTGATGGTGTCGGCCTTATTTTCCTTTTCCTTTTGGCTCTGGTATTGTCCTTTCCTCCTCTATGCAATATTTGCTGGCCTTGTGCCTTCTGTTTTTACATATAGGTTTTTCAGGTGATGTCCTACTGTTCAAGATGATTCGGGATAGCCGCCGGGGATGGAGGGGGGGGGGGATCTGAGTTTTTCTTCTTCTTTTCTTTTTAGGTTTTCTCTGTATTATTAATTATGACTGGGAACTGTATTTTCTCATATGTTACTAATTACTTTATGTGTAATTTGTGTTGGAAATTGTTTAATAAAGCATAATTATTTGCAAAAGCAAAAGCAGGCCAGGAATATGCCACAGGCTTTCGATGGGCTATATTGTAAGGCACTGCCTGATCTGTCTAAGCAATGGAATCACATGTTTAACATGCCAAAGACATGCTCGATGATATTACACATGCTGGCATGTGCCCCATTGTGTCTCTCCTCTGCAGGGGACGATGGTCACCAGTAGGGGGTGAGCAGCCATGGCCTCAGTGGGTATGTACTGTCACCTGTGTGGTGGATGAAATGGTTATCTGCGCTGTGCTGTGCTGACACCCACTCACTCCCAGCCACCACATGCATATCACCCACCACTCCATCCTCCCTCGCCCACCCCTGGGGCCACATCTGTTGGCCTTCCTGGCGCATGTCCTACTCACCTACTAGGTGGTCCATGGGGATGTCTCCCCACTCAAGCCCTGGCACAGTGCAGAACTGTGCCATATGAAGGCATCGTGTGCACTCCCAGGGTGTGTGGCACAGACATTGATTATGCACCCCATGGCATTGCACACCACCTGGCAGTTGATGGATGGGTATCCCTTTTGGTTGATGTACACCACGCCCTCTGGGCCAGGTGGTGTGCGGATGCTGACATGGGTGCAGTCTAGTGCCCCGATCACTCCTGGCATGCCTGCCACCCAGTGGAACTCCTGCGTGTTTGCTGCATGCTCTGTCTGTGTGCTGGGGAACTGGATGTACTCCAAAGCATGTGGCAGCAGAGCATTGAGGAACTGGGTGAGGAGATGGGACGTGGCCAACTGGGTGATGCCCATGGTATCACCCGTTGGTCTTTGGAAGGTACCCGTGGCAAGCAGGCACATCACTGCTGTCTCCTTAGTCTCCACTGTCATGGCATGACTACGTCTGGTGGGTGCCTGCATCTCTTCACTGCACAGCTCACAGAGCTGCCTCAGAACAGCCCTGTTCAGCTGGTACTGGCCCACAATCTCTGAGACACTGAAGTTCTCATACGTGATCCTGGCACGGTACCACCTGTGTCGGGCATACTGCCGCCAGGTCTTTTGTCAGCCACGCCACTGTTCCTCCTGCCTCCTTACTCCCCTCATTATGGCGTCCATCAGGAAGGGGCCACTATCCATTGCTCAGTCACTGGGTCTCCCTGGGTGTCACTCGCACTCTGTCAGTCCGTCCGTCGGTCACTGTCACTCTCTCTTCCTGTCTGTCTGTCTCTCTCTCCCCCTCTGCCTCTCTGTCTCTCTCTCCCCCCCCCCTCATTGGGCTCAGTGTTATGCATCTGCTGTCTGTGTGTTTGAGCCTATATTTATTGGCTCAAGTCTGCCTGGCACAACCTGGGGTTGCTCCTGCCTTGCACCATGCTCTCTCATTGAATATGCTTTGCGCCACTTATTCATGGGAATGCCCCCTTGCACTTGCACTGCATATGTTTTGGTTGTGCATTGGCACAATGGTATTTGCACTGCACCACGGCTCCCTTTGAACATTGCTCGGTGGTGTATCTTCAGACTTGGGCTGGCGCAACTCATTTGCACCTTGCGCAAGTGTTCTAAATATCTGGGCCCTGGTATTCCAGCTCAGAAAACAGGAGGAAGACTGGCATATACAATGTACTGAAAATTAAACGAAGTCAAGAAGCAGTGAGGGGGATACCACTGGAAGTTTTTTCATAGTACAGTTCTGAGTAACCAGTGAGCTAGAGGGGAAACAACGTATTGATATTATTAACACCACATTGCTCAATGTTAATAATATGTATAAGTGCAATGATGAAAATAATTGCAACATCTTAAGATGTACTGCTGCTATGGAGTGTGAACTATATCAGATTGCCTAATAAAAAACTAAGTTTTAAAGAGGGAATCCATTCAAAATTTCTGGCATCAATAAAATCAGAATGTAGATCAGCATAACCCTAATCAGTCTCATGCCAAAAAATAGATCTCTAAATTACTTTGTTTAAAAGTTACAAGTCATTTTACAGACCTAAATTCACTGCTTGTTCAAAAAAGTGAAGAGCTGCTGATGATGTCATAACCTGAACTCACAGTCTAGCTCTCCCTGCCAGAGAGGTTATAGGACCTGTTTCTCCAAAGTATTAAAGATCATTTGCAATTGTTTTCACAAGTAAAACATGCAGCACTATTCAATAAATATTGCTATAAAAACTATGTGTGTTTCAGGTTTTGTAACAAAGTTGACAAATTCGAGGGGAAGGGGGGTTGTGCCTATTTGATGTGGTCCATTTCTCCAGGGTTGCTGGATGCCGATTCATAGCACACTGCTGTGAGGTTTGTGGACTGGATAACTTTCTGATGTGGTGAAAGGTAGTGATCATTAACACCTGTCACTCAACTAAGGTGATGTCTCAGGATGGCACTTTAAAACAATTATCCCATCTCCCTGTAAATGGGGTGGGAAAGATAATGCTGTTTTGAAACCTTACTAAGAGTTTCTATGGAGTAGCCAGCCCAGTTTTCTCCCTGGCAGGCTGTTACTTGGCCTACATTCAGGCTCATCTATTTTTTATTCCACATTAAAATGATCATTTTACCATGGCTAACACTTCCATCCTTAGTAGTAATTAACATAGATAAGGCCCCTATTAAAAATTGTAAAGCAGGAACTGACAAACAGCAATGAAGTTACCATTATAATACTAGAAGCAATACAGCTTCCTAACAGGCACAGTAAAATAGCACCCCAAATGCCATCAGCAGCATGGAGGCATGCTGACTCAGCATTCAGCAACCCTAGAGAAATAGACCACACCAAAAAGGCACAAAAGGAAAAAGAAATACGAATTTGTCAAGTTTGATACAAAATACACATAGTTTTTATAGCAATGTTTATTGAATGGTGCTGCTTATTTTACTTGTGAAAACCATTGCACATGACCTGCTGAGACAGAGATTGAGAGAGAAAGCAGCCACAGCTTCCTTAAATGAAGGAGGTTATTTTCTAGACTACACTGAATTGAATTATTACTTTTTGGACCTGTGTAAGTAATTAGTATTGATTCTGTTTTTGGGGTTGACGCTTCTTAGTTTTATCTTTAATTTGCCAGGGAGGAACTGTAGCTGGGAGATATTTGCAGTCATTTGTGACTAGACCTGTTACTTAACCTCTGTGAAATAGGTGTCTGAAAGGAAGGAAGGCACTCCCTGGGGTGGAGTGTCAGAGTTGTAGTTGATTGTTTCTGGACGGCATAGGTTTACTCTCTCCCACCCTTCCCCTCACCCTACTGGCCCCAAGCACATAACTTCCTTTATTGTAGGGGTTCTCACATCACTTCCCCAAAACTGCTAACAACATACACCTGTTCATATCCTTAAAGGCACAGCACACTGAATAGGGGGGTAGAGACATTAAAAGCTTGCACACACAAAAACAAGAACAAAAAACAACAAAAAAAAGACCAAAAGAAAAGCATCTGTAACAGGAAGGGACACAGGCATGTGGGGAATGGTGCAATGCACTGTCTGTGAAGCAGCAGTCCTCCAGGAGACATTCCGGAGCCTGCGTTGCTGCCCTATTTGCAGGCACCTCTCTTGTCTGAAGGAGGAGGTTGCTCGTCTCCATGCTGACCTGGCAAGGATTCAGGAAACCTGCTCCCCCACCCAGGGACCACCCAGGTCACCGCCACTACCTCAGAGGTTGCCAAGAAAGAGGAGTGGTTGGACCACAGTGGGCTCAGGGAAGGTGAGGGTGGTGAAACAGAGATGCATTCCTCCAGTTGTGCCTCTCCACAATTCATTCACCACTCTGGTGGAGCATGGTTCCTCTATTGAGGCACCCGCAGTGGAGATCAAGGAGGATGCTGGGAACCTCCACATTGGAGACCCACAGGAGGGTAGCACAGGACTCCACAGGGGAAGGGAACAACTCCTGATGGGGGACTCAATTGTTAGGGGGCAGAACTGGGGGAGGAAGGGGAAAGGGAGGTAAGGTGCTTGCCCAGCACCATGGCTTGGAGGGACAGGAAATGAATCCTAAGGATCGTGGGAGCAGCTGCTAGGGGGAGTGAGCTGGATGTCATTATCCACCTAGGGATGAATGACCTGGCTGAGAATGGGATCAGAGCAGTGCAACAGAAGTTTGTGGAGTTGGGGAGGGGCCTTAGACAAGTAGCACATGTAGTAACTTTCTCGTAAGTGCTACCTGTCTATGGCATGGATGAGGCTAGGGTACTCCGCACCATGGGATTCAATGACTGGTTGAAAAACTGGTGCAGAGCTCAGGGATTTGGCTTCATTTGGGACTAGGGCTCCACCTGGCGGGATGCAGGCCTATACAGGAATGATGGTCTGCATCTATCCAGGAGGGGAACCAGGATCCTAGGTGACAGATTTAAATGCTTCATTGGCAAGCATTTAAACTAGCCAAGGGGGGAGGCACTGAAAGGGAGAAGGGAAATCCTAGCCCCCCCAAAAAAATCAGGGTAGTTAGTGAGGTAAACACCCAGATAGAGCAGTCAATAGGGAGCAGGACAGGGTTAAACGGAGAAAAAGACAAAGACAGTAAGGACAGGGATGGGGCAAAAACAAATAAAGCCATAAAAAAAATGAGAGTAATGAGTGCCAATGCCCATAGTCTAGGTAAAAAGCTTCCTGAAATGGTGGCCTTAAGGGAATAGGGATGCCTGGATATTGTGGCAGTCACAGAAACATGGTACACAAAGAACAATGACTGGGATGTCAACATACCAGGGTACACAATCTACAGGAGGGACAGGGAGGGAAGAAGAGGAGGAGGAGGAGTAGCTCTCTATGTAAGGGAAGAGATCAAAGCAACAGAACTAAAGCATAAACAGGGAGGAGAGGAGACATTGTGGGTCACCCTGGAGACTGGAAATGGCTCCACAATCCTCACAGGGGTTGTATACAGACCCCCGTCTCAGGAGGAGGAAATGGACAAGGAAATGATAGAAGGCATCCTTGGGATGGCAGAGAAAGGGGAGTTATTGCTGATGGGGGACCTGAAAATGCCAGATGTTCTTGCCTTAGACAACTAGTATTGGAGCCCACTCGAGAGGGAGCAATTTTAGACCTGGTTCTCTCAAATGGAGATGAAGAGAGATCACAGATGTAGAAGTGGGTAGCCATCTGGGAACTCATGACCATCAATAGTATGGCTCACAATAAACACAGCAACAGAGTCAAGTTACACAAAGGCAAAAGTACTGGACTTTAGGAGGGCTGACTTTGCCAAAATGGGTGAGTGCCTAAGGAATGCACTAGCAAATGGGCAGGAAGGAGGGGTGGAAGAACAATGGGGAATAATAAAACTGCCATCACAGAGGTAACAAGCCTTTGTGTGAAGCAAATAAACAAAAGCAAGCGATGTAAGAAACCACTATGGTTCTCAAAGGAAGTGGCAGTGAAGGTTCAAGAAAAATAAAGCATTCAGGAAGTACAAGGAATCACAGAAGGAGCAGGACAGAGAACTGTATCAGTTAAAGCAAAAGGAAACTGGGAAGGCAGTCAGAACAACAAAGGCCCAAACCGAGGAAAAGATAGCCAACTCAGTTAAGAAGGGGGATAAAACCTTTTATAGGTACATCAGGGAGCGAAGGAAGACCAAGGGAGGATTAGTGAGGCTTAATAAAGAGGAGGGAGGGTGAGCAGAGGGTGACTGTGAAAAGGCAGAGATTCTAAACAAATATTTTTGCTCAGTGTTTACAAAGGAAGTGGGGGAGGTACCTAAAACAAACAGTAGAAACACTCTGGATACAGAAGTTGATACCAGCCCATTTACAGAAGAAAGGGTTCTGAAAGAACTCTTAAAACTGAAGGTGGACAAAGCAATGGGGCCTGATGGGATTCATCCCAGAATTCTAAAAGAACTAAGGGTAGAACTAGTGACACCACTGACTACCCTCTTTAACAAATCATGGGAGGATGGGGTGGTACCTGAGGACCAGAGAAGGGCAGATGTGATTCCCCTTCACAAAAGTGGGAGCAAGGCAGAAGCAGAAAACTATAGACCTGTTAGTTTAACCTCAGTGGTAGGGAAAATGATGGAATCACTTCTGATGGAAAGAATTGTTGAGTATCTAGAGGCCAGAGGGGCTCAGGACACAAGGTAGCATGGATTCACAGCAGGGAGGTCATGCCAGACAAATCTGATAGATTTCTTTGACTGGGTGACCAAAGTAGTAGATCAGGGAGGGGCTGTGGACATGGCCTACCTAGACTTTAGCAAGGCATTTGACACAGTCCCATACAAAAGATTAATATACAAGTTAGCCAGCCTGGGAGTGGGTCCCAAGATGACAGCCTGGGTAAAGAATTGGCTGGAGAATAGGACACAGAGTAATAGTAAACGGAGTCCACTCTGAAGAAAGGGAGGTTACTAGTGGGGTGCCGCAGGGTTCAGTATTAGGACCGGTGCTCTTCAATGTCTTTATAAGCAACATTGCAGAGGGACTGGAAGCAAAAGTATGTCTCTTTGCAGATGACACAAAGTTCTGCAACAGAGTTGATGCACAAGGTGGGTTGGAAAGGATGAGAAGGGACTTGGCAAGGTTAGAGGAATGGTCAAATTTATGGCAGCTTAGATTCAATGCTAAGAAGTGCAAGGTAATGCACCTGGGAAACAAAAACCCAAGGAAGAGTACACAATGGGGTGAGATCCCAACAACAACAAAATGGAAAGGGACCTGGGGATAGTCATATCAGATGACCTAAAGGTGGGCAAGCAATGTGGAGAGGGCAGCAAGGAGGGCTGGGGATACTGGGATGCATAGAGAGGCATCACCAGTAGAAAACAGGAAGTTATTATCCCTCTGTACAGACAGTTGGTGAGACCTCATCTGGAGTACTGCGTGCAGTTCTGGAGACCCAATCTCTGCAAAGACATAGACAGGATGGAGGCTGTCCAGAGGAGGGCAACTAAAATGGTGCAGGGTCTGCACCAGAAGACATATGAAGAGAGACTTAAGGAGCTGAATATGTATAGCCTCGGGGAAAGGAGGGAGGAGGGGGCATGATAGAAACTTTCAAGTACCTCAAGGGAATCAACAAAGTCCAAGAGGGTAGCATCTTTCAAAAAAAGAGGTGTGCAAGAACAAGGAGGCACAATTTGAAGATAGAAGGGGGGGCGCCAGAGGTAATTTAAGGAAGTATTTTTTCACAGAGAGGGTTGTGGATGCCGAAACAGTCTTCCGAGGAGGTTGTGGAGTCAAAAAAGTGGTGGAATTCAAGCATGCATGAGACAATCATAAGGCAATTCTAGGGGTTGGGGGTAGGAAGAAGTAGGCTGCTGGTTAACTAGGATCTGCAGCTTATCCATTAGGTAAGGGAAATGGGCAGACTGGGTGGGCCAAGTGGTCCTTATCTGCCGTCAAAATCTATGTTTCTATGTTTCTATGTTTGCTGCAGCCACATCCAAAAGCAGGGCCATTCTCAATGCCCTGCAGGGGGCATGCTTCAGACAGCTAATTTTGGAACCCACTCGGGAGGGATCAATCTTAGACCTGGTACTCTTAAATGGGGACGGAGAGAGGATCTCCGACCTTGAAGTGGGTAGCCATCTGGGAACAAGCGACCACTAAACAGTGTGGTTCACGATATAAACTTAGCTGTAGAGTCAAGCCACACTACAGTGAAGGTACTGGACTTCAGGAGGGCTGATTTTGTCAAAATGGGAGAGTGCCTCAGAAAAGCATGAAGGTGGGATGGAGCAACAATGGAGAAACATCAAAATTGCATCACAGAGGCAACAAGCCTTTGTGTGAAGCAAATTAACAAATCAAAACAAAGGAAAAAACCACTATGGTTCTCAAAAGAAGTGGCGTGGAAGGTAAGGGAGAAAAAGATGGCATTCAGGAAGTATAAGGAAACACAGAAGGAACAGGACAGAGAACTGTACCAGTTAAAGCAGAAGGAAGCTGGGAAGGCAGTCAGAATAGCAAAGGCCCAAACCGAGGAAAAGATAGCCAACTCAGTTGAGAAGGGGGATAAAACATTTTATAGGTATATTAGGAGCAAGGAAAGACTAAGGCAAGGATACTGAGGCTGAATAAAGAGGAAGGTGGTTGGGCAGAGAGCGACAGTGAAAAAACAGGGATACCAAACAAATACTTCTGCTCAGTATTCACAATGGAAAAGCAGGGGGAGATACCTAATCCAGTCAATAGATGCACTCTCAGTAGGGGTGTTGATATTAGACTTTTCACAGAAGAAAGGGTTGTGAAAGAACTCTTAAAACTGAAGGTGGATGAAGCAATGGGACCTGATGGGATTCATCCCATAATTCTAAAAGAACTAAGAGAAGAACTAGTAACACCACTGACTACCCTTTTTAATAAATCATGGGAGGATGGTGTGGTACCTGAGGACTGGAGGAGGGTGGATGTGATTCCCCTTCACAAAAGTGGGAGCAAGACAGAGTCAGGAAACTACAGACCTGTCAGTTTGACCTCAGTGGTAGGGAAAATGATGGAATCACTTCTTTTTTTAACTCTTGCATTTATTCTTCTCCTAACTGCCCCCATCTCTCCACTCATTCAGACTGCCTCTATCTGCGTGTGATCCTACTCCTCATCTGGGTCTGCCCCTAGAGTACCAAGTCCACTAACCTAGGTGCCCGGATAACCCTCCGGGTAGGATGAGGAAGTATTCCCCGGCTTTATACCCACTCCGAACTTTACATGCTGCGACATGGATCTGTACTGCAGAGTCTGCCCGATGAGCCCAAGGATCCACACAGCAAGGAGTCGTCACCTAGGAGAGACAGGGTGTTTTTCCCTGCTCGTTCCCCGATGCCGGCATGCAACGAGGGCTAAGGAGCTTGAAGGCACGCTGAGATGTGCCTCCCACTCCGCCCCTCTGCCAACGCCTGCCCTATCTCGATACTGCTACTCCCTCCTAGCGCACCTTCACCCAGGCTCCCCTAGGTGTCAGTATTGTGGCAGAAGCATGCAGGTAACCCCCCCTCCCGTAGAAGGAGAGCAGCAGTTGGGCACTCAATCCTTCTCCTCCCCAGCCGACCCACAGTGGCCCGTGCTTGTTCCCAAACACAAGTCACCAGCGTGGTGCGAGGTAAGGCGTCCAGCGCCTCAGCCCTCAGCGCCACCGGGCCCATGGAATCACTTCTCAAGGAAAGAATTGTTGAGTACCTAGAGGCCAGTGGGGCACAGAACCCAAGGCAGTATGGATTCACAGCAGGAAAGTCATTTTAGACAAATCTAATTGATTTATTTGCCTGGGTGACCAAAGTAGTAGACCAGGTAGGGGCTGTGGACATAGCCTACCTAGACTTTAGCAAGGCATTTGACACAGTCCCACACAAAAGATTAATAAACAAATTAGCCAGCCTGGAAGTGGGTCCCAGGGTGGTAGCCTGGATAAAACACTGGCTGGACAACAGGACACAGCGGGTAATAGTAAATGAAGTCCACAGTGAAGAAAGGGGGTTTACTAGTGGGGTACTGTAGGGTTCAGTACTGGAGCCGGTTCTTTTTAATGTCTTTATAAGTGACATTGCAGAGGGACTGGAAGGGAAAGTATGTCTCTTTGCAGATGACACAAAGATCTGCAACAGGGTTGATATGCAAGGTGGGGTGGAAAGGATGAAAAGGGACTTGGCAAGGTTGGAGGAATGGTCAAATGTATGGCAACTTAGATTCAATGCAAAGAAATGCAAAGTAATGCATCTGGGAAACAAAAACACAGGGGAAGAGTACACAATGGGGGGTGAGATACTGACAACAACAAAAATGGAAAGGGGCCTGGGGTAGTCGTATCAGATTACCTAAATGTGGGCCAGCAATGAGAGAAGGCAGTAAGGAGGGTTGGGGGGGATACTGGGATGCTAAGGGAGAGGCATTACCAGTAGAAAACAGGAAGTTGTTGATCCTCTGTACAGACAGTTGGTAAGACCACATCTGGAGTACTGTGTACAGTTCTGGAGACCCCATCTCCGCAAAGACATAGACAGGGTGGAGGTTGTCCAGAGGAGGGTAACCAAAATGGTGCAGGATCTGCACCAGAAGACATGAAAAAGACTAAGGAGCTTAAGATGTATAGCCTCGAGGAAAGGAGGGAGAGGGGGAACATGATAGAAACTTTCAAATACCTCAAGGGAATCAACAAAGTCCAAGAGGGTAGCATCTTTCAGAAAAAGAGATGTGCAAGAACAAGGGGGCACAATTTGAAGATAGAGGGGGGACGGCTCAGAGGTAATGTGAGGAAGTATTTCTTCACAGAGAGGGTTTTAGATGCATGGAACGGCCTTCCTGAGGAGGTCATAGAGTCAAAAACAGTGGGGGAATTCAAGAATGCATGGGACAGACATAAGGCAATTCTAGTGGAGTGTAGGAGGAGGTAGGCTGTTGGTTAACTAGGATCTGCAGCTCATCCGTTAGGTAAGAAAATAGGCAGACTAGGTGGGCAAGCAGTCTTTTTCTGCCATCAAATTCT
Organism: Neoceratodus forsteri; assembly: GCA_016271365.2. NCBI lineage: Eukaryota > Metazoa > Chordata > Ceratodontiformes > Ceratodontidae > Neoceratodus > Neoceratodus forsteri. Next base: position 143,069,255 of record CM057457.1, on the reverse strand, counting down.
ATGTTTCTGGGTAAACTTTGGAGAAACAGGTCCTATAAGCTTGCTCACAGGGAGGACTAGACTGTGAGTTCAGGTTATGACATCATCACTGGCACCTCATTGAAAATGGCTCTTTTGAACAGGCAGTGAAATCAGGGTTACAAAATAGCTCATAACTTTAAAATGAAATAACATGAAACCTAATGTTTGGTATGAGATTTATTGGGGATATGCTAATTCTAGTTTTGCAATGTAGCACTTTTGGCCTGACTCCCTCTTTAAAAAGAAGTCAAGGAGCAAGACATTTATGCAGCTAGCCGAGACAGATAGCAGCAGCATTTCAGTAATGTTACGCTGTGTTATACAAGGAAGAAAGTGGGTTGGCCACATAATGGCTATAATAAAGTTCCTGCAAAAGGCTCAGTTACTCAAAGGAAAGGGAAAGGGGAAATTGTTTAACCAGGAAAGGCACACTAAGCCGAAGCTTGTTTCCAGGTGCGACCTGGGAGCACAAGGAAGTTAAGTGACTTGCTCACGGTCACACAGTATGCAAGTGAAGGCTGTTGGATTCAAACCCAGGTCTCCAGGTATGCAGCTCAGAGCCCTAAACCTCTGCACTGTACTGTGAAACTTGATGTAGAGCAGAGGGATGGACTGTAAGCAACCATAACCTGTGAAGACATAGGCCAGGTAATAGAAGATCTCCCCACTGACAAATCTCCTGGAACGGAAAGGTACATACCCTAATTCTATAAAGTTTTTGTGGCAGACTTAGTCCCTCTGACCAGTAAATTATTTGGCTGCATGCTAGAGGTAAAGGATACATCTCATATATGGGGAGAGGCCACCATCTCTATGATTGTAAAGCCAGGGAAAGAAGCCACCAACTGTAGCTCATACCACCCCATATCCTTAATTAACCACAATGCAAACATTTTTGGAAAGATTATATCAAACAGGATCCGCAATGTGGTGGAGAATCTCGGACTCCTGGATCAGATGGTTTTCATCCCAAATAGGCACATATATGACATCATCTGCAAGCTGTTGAATGTCATGGTGGTGGTACAGGAGAGTAAAGGTATGGATGAAGTACAGGCCATCAACACAGCAAAAGCACTGGATCACCTTGACTGACATTATCTCCAGCATGCCATGGGTTAGGGGAAGCATTCAGTAAGTGGGTGGCCACTGTGTGGTAGACAAACTGCTAAAGTGAGGATAAATGGGGTCTTCTCCTAACCACTTACTACCAAGAGAGGAATTAGGCAAGATTGCCTGCTCTTTGTCCTGAGTATAGAGCCTATGGTGGCAGTGATTAGGCAGTCCACTGAAATCTGGGGTATCAGAGATGGTGAAGCCGAGACAAGAATAGCACACTATGCAGATAACTCCGTATTTATTAGTCAACCAGAGGGGTTCATGCAGGCCTGGCTAGACATCCTAAAGTTATAGAGGAAAGTTAATGCATGTAGAGACGAAACACTGAGCAGAGGGGAGAAACTTTAACCTAGCATATATTCCTCTATCAGGTACAGTGTAGGATTTGGCCCAGAGCAAATAGGTCCCACTTATAAAAGATGGGAGAGTAGAGGTCTACTTATGCTTGAACAGCTGTTTACCAACAACTCCCCCAAATCGTTTCAGCCACTACAGACAGAATGTGGTCTCCCCCAGTGGAACTTTTACTGCTATCTACTACAAATTAGGAATTTTATTGCCATAGAATCATAGAAAATTCCATTAGCCAAAGAGCCAGGAGCACTGTATACCCTCATGGGGGGCTACCAGGAGATGCCAGCCCTAAGCATTTAGTCTCGCAGTTTTACCAGATTTGCCACATAGACACTGAGAAGCAGAGGGAGGGAACCCATAGCAAATGGGAGGCAGAAGCAAGGGTAATGCTTTCAGACAAAGAATGGTTGGCCTGTTGAAATAACGTAGCAAAGACATCTATTTCTCCCAACTGGAGGGAGCATAGATGGAAGGTACTTATTAGATTTTTTTAGAACCCTATACTCATGGGCCATTATGGAATTACACAACATAACAGGTGCTGGAGACTCTGTAACATTAGGGTGCACTGGAAGCCTGTGTTCTGGAGTTGCCCAGTGCTGGCAAATTACTGGGATGAAACCTCTAGGGCTACCTCCATGACACTAGGCATAGAAGGTATAAAGAATATCAAGACCATGGTGTGGGGGCTGCCTTTAGCTGGAGTTCAAATCCAAAGGTAAGAGATATCTTTTTTAACATGCTAATAGCAGCTGCTACTAAAGTAATCATACAGAAGTGGATACAGGGTATTCCACCCACCCTTGAAATGTGGCTTAATAACATCATAGGCATGCTGGAGATGGAACAGCTCACAGCAAAACTGAGGCACACTGCCGAAGAATGTGAGAGTTACTGGCTCCCCCTTCCTCGACTTAAAAGACAAAGGACCCCCAGTACTGGAGCAATTAGCCTTATTGCCTTGAGCCCCTAGGCTAGCAAACCCTGTGCTGTGGGCTCCTACCTGACAATTTCTGGGTAACCCCAACTGACATAGATGCAATCCACAATGTGAAAATGGTTTTCCTCCAGATGATGGCAGATAAGCAGTTGCCCATTAAAATGCTGTTCATTATCAAGCTGTGTACTAGGTATCCCTGTTTGATTGTTATATTTCCATGTTCTATTTGTTACTTTTATGTATTTCATACTTTGATTTCTCCCACCCTCACTTCCTTTTTATGCTCCCCCCAGTTACACGCAAACTACAAGTGATGAAATGGGTACATAAGTGTGGAGCTGATACATCAACTGATATAATGTCACTGTGCACTGTATTGTGATTGTATTTGGTTGAATGAACTGTGTCCTGTATCTTTAATGTTTGAAAACTCTAAACTATTATTGCAAAAAAAAAATGTGATACTGTCCTAATTGGGGGGTAGTGAAGCAAAGATTCCCAATGTCTTCAAATTGCAAGGCTGAACTGTCCTGGACATACAGTATCTATCTAATTTACTATTTAAAAAGCAAGTAGCTAATAAAATAAATGGCTGAAGATGATGGTATTTTCTCCAGTTGCTTTTAACATTAATATGGCCTAATTTGTTTTACATTCCCTTGTTATTAGTCTATTACATTTTTCATATAATGCAGTACTTGTTTCACTCTGTTTTCCAAAAAGACTCTTGATTGACGACAGTCACCTTCGGCAGGACCTGGATGGACTCTCATCACTTTCTGATCCCCAAAGAACTAAACTACTGCAGCAGGGGAACAGGGTGGGCACTGCAGTAGCACTAACAAGGAGTCCATGGTGGCAGTCGAGTCATGGCTCCTGGGATCATTGTGCCCCTGACAACTCCTATTTGAAACTTAGAGGGAGAACAGGCATTTGTGTGAAGTTGGACAACCTTGCCCCGAAGGAAATTTCCCTGACTGGGAAGTAACTCCGATTCACCACTTGAAACCATCTAAGGCCAGTGCCCGATTGCAAGGTACTGTGGAGCCCATCTGAAGCATCTGTGGCGATGATCAAAGAAAGAAAGGGAGGACAACAGTGTCCCAGCCATCCCTAAAGGTGCATGTGTGGGGTAGAATGGTCCTTGTGTTATCTTGCTAAGGGGATGTGCATCTACAATCATGCTTTATATCCTTTTTATATGTCCCTTTTATAACAAATGAAGGAAAATATATTTAGGTAAAATTTTATGGAAAAAAAAGCTTTCACAATCTGTAGGAAATTATCTCCTTAAAGCTGTGTTGAATGTATTTTACACTTACTGTATGTCATCAGTAAGGTTGGAATACTCTTATACAGAGTCCAAAAAGGCAAATCAGAAGGTTAATAAAATAAGTGCATTACACATGAAACGTGAAAGGGTACTTGAAATGTATGTAATGTGTTGGATTATTTTGATATACTAATGGATGTTCAATTGTATATTGTTATAATTGAACGTTTTACTGCTACAGTATTTATGATGCTGTGTCTATTGAAGTATTATGCTGTTTTTAACTGACTAAAAAGATTAAATCATCAATCAATAAAGATCTACTATTATCATACCAAATCATGCCATGCCATGCCAAGCCATACCATACCATACCTACAATCAAAGAACTGGTGAGGAAGTGAAAGACGACTCCATAGAAGACTAGCTGCCTCATCCAAGAGCCACTTTGAGTGAATTATTGCCACAGTTACAGGAGGGAGCTGATGGTAGCCCTGAGACTGCAAAGCCATGAGAAACCACTGGGATGTTGGCCCTGTAACCAATGGATTGTCTAGTGCGATAAGAAGAGGGCTAAAGTCCTGTGCTGAACTTAGCCTTTCTTTTACTAGTCCCAGGAAGAAACCTTGAGGAGGTCAATGGGCCCTATCCTTTGGATTACAAATAGGGGCTCCCTTCATTTTGTTTTGTTGCTTATTTGTTTTTGCAACAACTTGGGTAGAATTTCAATGCCCAGCGTTCCCTGCCAGCAGCCTACTTCTTAAATGCCAGGTGAGGTACCCATTCAGCCAACAGATAGTTCTCACTAAGGTATGGGGGGTTAAAGTTGGCCGTACCCACTTGAGGACTGTGGGACCACTGGGAAAATTGCTGGGATTTTGTAAAGTATATTTTTATTTATTGCTAACCGTTTGCTCCCATTTTCCTTTTTGACCACTTGTTCCCCCCCCCCAACCCTTTTAATGAAATTGTTTTACATTTACAACATATTTAGTTGTCGGTATTATTATATTACAGTATCATTGTTATGAGGAGGGATTTTGTGGGCCAGGGCAACGTAGTTCTGGAGGGTAAAAGCACTGAGAACAGTTCCTGGAATCCCTCATTGCTACCTTAGGTGGAAGCATAACATCAGCAAAAGATATGAATACCCTGTGTAGCATAACAACAGAAACCCAGGCCACCCCCCCTTGGAGAGGTGGAAGGGGTGGGTCCATGGCGGATGCTACATATTGTCTGCATTTTAATTTCATCAGCAGTAAACAATGAAGTGGAGAAATCTATAGAGGATATACGAAATACAAGTTGAATTGTGTCTAAGTATTATGTTTTCCAAAGTTCTCCCGGAAACATCCGTTGCTCTCTAAAGCTATGGGCCATGTGTTGTACCTCTTAAAGCACAGAAATGGGCGTGCACTGCAATGTGACAGGTGCTCATTCAATAAACCAAAACTGAGAACACAAACTAGAAGAGCAACTGGTGTTTAAATAAAGAAAAAGGTCGGCAAGCAAGTTCAGTGCATAAATGCAATGGAGCCCGCGGCTACTATACCCCAGCGCTCCGGGTCATACTCGTGATCCGTCATCAGGGGGTGTGGCCCGAGTGCTACCAATGCTCTTTTTATTACCAGTGATTTAAAGTGACAATGCAAATCAATGTGACATATAAAAAAGCATTAGTGCAAAAACATTTTTATACAAAAATATATATAAATATTCAATTCACAAGGAACTCATGCACACTACAGTGCAGGCATTAACTTACACAAGGTTAATAATCAGCATCTACAGTTTAAATTACCTTCTTCAACAACTGCAGACATTCTTGTCTTTCTCATTGTAAACTGCCTTCTGCAATCATTAAATAAATATTATGCAACAAAGGGGCAGAGGGTTGTGGTGTAAGTGGGGAGGGAGAGAAAAAGGCAAAGTGGTAAAATTTTATACCTTATTAGCTAAATTTGCCACAACATTACAATGTCCACATTTACAATACCATATAGGTTTTGGAGGCAGCAGATTCTAATCCCTCCACTTGGTTTCACATACATACATGGGGTGGGGGGAGCAAAGTTATGTATAGGGATCCAAATTGCTCACAGAAATACTGTTATGTCCAAGTTGCCATTTAGACCAGTTGGATATAAAGCCTTCATGGTATAGATCCATCTTTATTCACATTGTGCTAATTTATTTAGTCTATCACCTCCTCTAGTATTTTCTAAAATGTGATCCACTCCCATGAACTTAAAACATTTCAGATCTTTATGATGAAACATCTCAAAGTGAACACCTATAGGTGTGTTAGCTACCTCTTTTTCAATTGCATGTACATGCTCTTGCATATGCTCCCTTAGTGTTCTCTTTGTTCGTCCAACATAAATATGTGGACATGTACTTTGAACAATACAAACAACATAAGTTGTCGAACAATTTATGAAATGTTGAACACTAATGCTTTTCTGATGTAAGGTAGGATGTTGAAATTTTATGCCTTGTTGACTAAATTTTCAAGCACTACAATGTTCACATTTGTAACACCCTATAGGTTTTGTAGGCAGCTAGGTTCTAGTCCCTCCATTTGGTTTCACATACATACTGTGAGTGAGTAGATCAGATAAATTATTCCCCCCTTTAATAAGAAATTACAGGTTTGTGCCCCACAGAGCCCCTTAGGTCTGGGTCAGCTTCTAACACATTCCAATGTTTGGTAATGATTTATGTTATTTTGTTACTTACCCTATTGTACCGTGTGACAAAAATTATAGGCTGATTGTCTGTTAGGGGATTGATTTTCTCCCTAGGTTTCAAAAGGGTGTCCCTATTAGTGGATCTGGCTTTTAAATAAGCCTGCTCAATCTGGGCTTCTGAATATCCTCTAATGAAAAATCTATGCTTTAAATCCTTGCTTTCTTTTTCAAAATTATGGAGACTTCTACGATTGCGTCTAAGACGAATAAAGTGCCCATATGGAATTCCTCTCTTTGTATGGGCAGGGTGTACACTAGTGGCATGTGGCAACATATTGCCTGATGTTGGCTTCCTGTATTACAACCTGAAACCCTTTGCCCATCTATCCCTTCCAATTGTAGATTCAAAAAAGGAACTTGAGAAACGTGTGCATCAAAAGTGCATCTGAGACCAATGTCATTGGTATTCAAACAATCAATAAACAGGGAAGCTGATATAGCACTACCCTTCCATATGACCAATAGATCAACGATAAACCTACCCCAGACTATAATATTCTCACTGTATGGGCTTTCAGATTCACTAAAACCTTTTTTTTCTATGTGTGAATTTACTGCTGGTGAAAGGTGCTGGATTGTCAGCGCTACAACCTGAAGTTCTGTGCTCATCCATATAATAGGTTCAGCAGGGGCAATAACAGTGCAAGCGTCCCCATAGTGCCCCATCACTGTGCTTCAACCCTGCCATGGAGGGATCAACACATAGGTGAGGGTAGTTCAGACTCCATGTCCATTCAATCCTTGGCCTCTAATGCGAGACTGCCAACAAGGGTGCCAATTAATATCAACTGTGTTGGTGGTTTTGTGATGTGGACACCTGCCCACTGGGAACTGGACTGAGACCACCACAACTCCTTTTACGTAGGCCACAGAACAGCCTGCAGGTGACAATGGCATCTGGCCATTACCGACCTTGGCTGGATTTCAACCAGTGATTTAAAGGTGAAAGGCTCCTTAATCAGCTACCAGTCCTGTCAGCCATCCAGTTCCCATGCAAACATACAAATCTGGTAGGTCATCCAGGTGAATTTCTAAGGCATCAACAACTCATGCCACAGTCACGGGAGAAAGGATATCATCTGGCATAATTGGAGGACACGTGGTCCACATTCCAGCCTCCAGAATAAGGATCCAAGATGCCTCGGTGGGATGGGATCTCTTCGAAAGAACATCAGTGTCAGTGTTTACATTGCTAGGGATTGCTAGACGACCAGGACAGTTACATAATAATACTGGTAGAAAATTGATGAGCAGGATTATTGATCTACAAGGAATGATATTACTGAAATCAACAGATGATTGGTGGGTGGAGGGACCACTAGACTACCAGAAAATGATTGGTGTCTTGGCTGAGTTGGAGGCACATTGGCTTTAAGACCATGTTTGGAGAGATGTTAAATTGTGCGGCACTAACAGCTGTTTCATGTATCTCCAGACCTTTTGATGTGCCAATGTGTCTGTATGCAATTAGAGATGTGCAAAGTTAGGAAAATCCACTCTGTGAAAAATTTTGCAGAATTTCCTAATTTCATGGAGTTGATCCGCTGTGCATGGCCCAAATTCCCCCATAAAAAAAACTTTGCAAAATCGGAGTTTAAACTCTGCCAGTGAAGTTCAAACTTCACATTTGCAGATTTTTTCTAGTGTCAGTGGTCCCCTCCCTTGTCCCTGCCTCACTTACAATTACATTTTCTGGTGTCTAGTGGTTCCCCGTGGTATCTAGTGCCCCCTTTTACCGATCACCTGCCCAATGTTAAATAAAGTTTCCCAATCCCTAGTGGCTTGTGGCCCCTCCCCACTCAAATCCACATGACCAGTAGTGGCAAAAATATTCCCTGGTGTCTAGTGGACTCCTCTCTGATTACCAGCACAATATAAAATAAAGTTTCCCAATCCCTGGTGGCTAGAGGTTCCTCCCCACCTGAACTCATGCCCATAATGTAAAAAGTATTCTCTGGTGTCTAGTGGACCTCCCACCCCGAAGGTAGTGCCCCACCCCAACCCCTAGGAGCAACTGCACAGCCTCCACTCTCACCATGGCCAGCACCCAACTATGGTAATGAATGAGCACCTTCCTGTACAAACATGTGCTCATTCATTGACAGCCAGGCCAGACTGCACTCATTCATTGAGCTCTTTTGAGGCGTAGGCAAGAAGGTAGGGCTGTTCCGGTCACTGGCAGTGGTCAGGATGGGAGGATGGTGTTGTGGACCCTGGAGGGGGTCCACGATACCATTCCCCCCCATCATGACCCACAACCAGTGACCCAAAACGGCCATCTGCTCTTGCCTACACCCCCAAAAGAGCTCAATGAATGAGAACGATCTTGCCTGGCTGTCAGTGAATGAGCACATGCTTGTACAAGTATGCACTCATTCATTGACAGCTCAGTCGGGTGGCCGGCCATGGTGCAGAGTGGAGGGCTGTGATAGTCGGCTGCTCAAGGTCAGGGTGGGGAGCTGGGTAGGGCACTACCTGCCTGGGTGGGGATCCACTAGACATCAGGTAATACTTTTTTACACTACGGGGCATGGGTTCAGGTGGGGGGGAGGGACTGCAAGCCACCAGGGATTGGGAAATATTATTTTATATTGTCCCAACGATCGGCAAAGGGGGGGCCCTAGACACCAGGGAATACTTTTTGCACTACAGGACATGAGTTTGAGTGGGGGGAGGGACCTCTAGCAACCAGGGATTTGGGAAACATTATTTTATATTGGGCAGGTGATCAGCAAATGGGGGGGCACTCACCAAGGGAAAAATGTATTTACTGTCGAGTAGGCGGGGGAGGGGCCACTAAACACCAGGAAAAAACCTAAGTGGCAATCAGAGCAATTGGTTGGGGGGGCACTAGACACCAGAGAGTGGGACTCAGGCTGGTGATTAGAAAATTCACCACTTGGTAACTTTGGCTTGCTTTTGTTGTTTTTTTTAAGTGCAATTTGCACTCAAAAAAACAAACAAAAGCAAGGCAAAGTCACAAATGGTGAATTTCTGATCGAACAGGAAAAATTTGCAAAATGATCCATGATCAGATTTTGTGAATTTGCTGGAAATTCACCGGCAAATTTAAACTGCACTTCTTCTCTAAAGCAAGTAAAGTCAGCTGCTTTGCATAGGTACCTTGACATTGATTGATTGATCTCAAATGTTTCACCAGGAAAGACATACTGAACTGCCAACAGCTTGTTTCCAGATGTGTCCTGGGAGTAGGGGATGTAGAAAGTCATATACAGAAAATACAGTATATCAAGGAGCATATATTTCAGAGGACATCCATTAGTGCTGCTCACGAATGGGTCAGTACCTGAATAACTGTGCCTCTAATATGGCATATTTAGCGACTCTTCTGCGTTAACATAGAAACATAGACTTTGACAGCAGATAAGGAGCACTTGGCCCACCCAGTCTGTCTATTTCCCTACCTACTGGATAAGCTGCAGATTCTAGTTAACCAACAACTTACTTTCTGCCACCCCCCTCACTACAATTGTCCTATATCTGTCCCATGCATGTTTGAATTCTCCCACTGTTTTAGACCCAACAACCTCCCCAGGAAGGCGGTTCCATGCATCCACAACTCTCTCCATGAAAAAAAATTTCCTCATTACCCCTGAGCCATCCCCTCTATCTTTAAATTGTGCCCCCTAGTTCTTACACATCTCTTTTCTGAAAGATGCTACCCTCCTGGACTTTGTTGATTCCCTTGAGGTACTTGAACATTTCTATCATGTCCCCCCTGTCCCTCTTTCATCAAGGGTATACATATTAAGCTCTCTTAGTCTCTCTTCACATGGTTTCTGATGCAGACCCTGCACCATTTTAGTTGCCCTCCTCTGGACTGCTTCCATCCTGTCTATGTCCTTGCATAGATGAGGTCTCCAAAACTGCGCACAGTACTCCAGATGGGGTCTCACCAACTGTCTGTACAGAGGGATAACCACTTCCCTTTTTCTACTTGTGATGCCCCTTCCTATGCATCCCAGTATCCCCCTGGCTCTCCTTACTGACTTCTCATATTGCTTACCTACCATTAGATCATCTGATATGACTACCACAGGTCCCTTTCCCTTTTTGTTGTTGTTAGTACCTCCCCTGCTATTGTGTACTCTTCTCCTGGGTTTTTGTTTCCCAGGTGCATTACTTTGCACTTCTTTGCATTGAATCTAAGTTGCCATATGTCTGACAATTCCTCCAACCTTGCCAAGTCCCTTCTCATCTTTTCTACCCCCCCCCTTGTGTATCAACTCTGTTATAGATCTTTGTGTCATCTGCAAAGAGGCATACCTTTCCTTGAGACCCTCTGCAATGTCACCTATAAAGATGTTAAAGAGGACTGGACCCAGTACTGAGCTCTGAGGTACTCCACTAGTGACCTCCCTTTCTTCAGAATGTGTTCCATTCACTATTACCTTCTGTGTCCTGTTGTGCAGCCAGTTTACTACCCAGGCTACCACCCTGGGACCCATTCCCAGGCTGGCTAACTTGATTATTAATCTTTTGTGCGGGACTGTGTCAAATGCCTTGCTAAAGTCTAGGTAGGCCATATCCACAGCCCCTCCCTGGTCTATTACTTTGGACACCCAGTCAAAGAAATCTATTAGATTCGTCTGACATGACGTCCTGCTTAAATCCATGCTGCTTTGGGTCCTGCACCCCGCTGGCCTCTAGGTACTCAACAATTCTTTCTTTCAGAAGTGATTCCATCATTTTCCCTACCACTGAGGTCAAACTTACAGGTCTGTAGTTTTCTGCTTCTGCCTTGCTCCCACTTTTGTGAAGGGGAATCACATCTGCCCTCCTCCAGTCCTCAGGTACCACCTCATCCTCCCATGATTTGTTAAAAAGTGTGGTCAGTGGTGTCACTAGCTCCTCTCTTAGTTCTTTTAGGATTCTGGGGAGAATCTGGTCAGACCCCATTGCTTTGTCCACCTTGAGTTTTAGGAGTTCTTTCAGGACTCTTTCTTCTGTAAATGGACTGGTGTCAACCCCTACCCAAAGTGCTTCTATTGTCTGGTTTAGGTAACTCCTCCTCATCTTCTTTTGTGAATACTGAGCAAAAGTATTCATTCAGTATCTCTGCCTTTTCACTGTCTCCCTCTGCCCACCTCCCTCTCCCTTATTAATCTTCACTATTCCTCCCTTAACCTTTCTATGCTCCTAATGTACCTATAAAAGGTTTATCCCCCTTCTTAACTAAATTGGCTGTTTTTTCCTCGGTTTGGGCTTTTGCTATTCTGACTGCCTTCCCCGCTTCTTTCTGCTTTAATTGATACAGTTCCCTGTCGTGCTCCTTCTGTGATTCCTTATACTTTTTGAATGCAGCCTTTTTCTCCTCAACCTTCCCTGACACCTCTTTTGAGAACCATAGTGGTTTTTTACTCCACTTTGTTTTCTTTATCTGTTTCACACAAAGGCTTGTTGCCTCTATGATGGCAGTTTTGATTTTTCTCCATTGTTCTTCCATCCCTCCTTTTTGGCCATTTGCTAGTGTATTCCTCAGGTATTCACCCATTTTGCCAAAGTCAGCCCTTCTAAAGTCCAGTATGCTTGTTTTTGTATGGCTAGTCTCCATGGTTGTGTTTATTGTGAAGCACACTGTGCAGTGGTCACTTGTTCCCAGATGTCTACTGACTTCTAAATTTGTGATCCTCTCTCCATTTGAGAGTACCAGGTCTAGTATTGCTCCCTCCCGAGTGGGTTCCAACACTAGCTGTCTAAGGCCTGCCCCCTGCAGGGCAGTGAGAATGACCTGCTCTTGGATGTAGCTGCAGTACATGTCATCCAGTTAACATCTGCGTATTCAGGTCCCCATCAACAGTATCTCCCTTTTCAGCCATTTTGAGAATGTCCTCTATCATTTTCTGTCCATTTCTCCCCTTGAGACGGGGTCTGTATACAACCCTGTGTGGATCGTGATGCCATTCCCTGTCTCCAAGGTGACCCAGAGTGCCTCTTGTCCTCCCCCTTTACTTTTTAGTTCTGTAGCTTTGATCCCTTCCCTTATGTATAGAGCTACTCCACCTCCTCTTTACTCTCCCTGTCCCTTCTGTGGACTGTGTACCCCGGTATGTTGACATCCCAGTCATGGTTCTCCATGTACCATGTTTCCGTGACTGCCACAATATCCAATTTTTCATCTTCCATCAAGGCTACTAGCTCAGGAAGCTTGTTTCCCAGGTACGGGCATTGGTACTCATTGCCCTCCATTTAATGTTGGCTTTATCCTTTTTTCCCCCATGCCTGCTCTTTTTGCCCTTGTCTATTTTTCCATTTACCCCTGTCCTGCCCTCTGTTGAGCACTGTACCTCAGTGTTTACCTTACTACCTGGCATGTTTTGTAGGGGGAGGCTTGAAATTTCCTGCCTCTTATTAGCACCTCCCCCCATGGCTAGTTTAAAAGCTTGCCAAGGAAGTATTTAAACCTGTCACTTGGGATCTTGGTTCCCTTCGTGGACAGATGCTGACCATCGTGCCAGTATAGACCTTCATCTCTCCAGGTGTACCCCCAGTCCCCAATGAAGCCAAAGCCCTGTGCTCTGCACCAGTTTTGCAATCATTCATTAAACTGCATGGTGTGTAGTACCCTAGCCTCACCCCAGCCATGGACTGGCAGCACCTCTGAGAAGGTAACCGTGCTTGCTACCTGTCTGAGGCCCCTCCCCAACTCCACAATTTCATCCTGCACTGCACTGATCCCATGCCTAGCTAGGTCATTTGTCCCAAGGTGGACAATTATATCTAGTCCCCTCTCCTGTGATGCTGCTTCTGCAATCTTGAGGATTCACTTCTTGTCCCTCCAAGCCATGGCACCAGGCAGGCACCTTACTTCCCTCTCCTCTCCCTTCCCCAGGTCTACCCCTCTAACAATTGAGTCCCCTATCAGAAGCTGTTTCCTGCCCCCCTGGTGTCCCTTGCCACCCTTCTGTGGGTCTCCCTTGTGGATGTCCTCAGGATTCTTCTTCTTCATCTCCACTGAGGGTGCCATCATAGAGGAACCTTGCTCTGCCAGACTGGCATATGGTTTGTGTAGAGGCACAACTAGGGGGCTTTGCCTCTGTTCCACCACCCGCACCCTCCCAGAACCCACTGTGGTCCAACTGCTCTTCATACTTGGCAGCCTCTTAGGGTGCTAATTACTGTTAGCAAGGTGCTAGCACGTTTTGCACTTGTTAACTGGCTTCCAATATCCCAGCCCTTGTTTCTACATATTTTTAAAAGTACAAATTATGGGTCAAATAATTTTTAATTCTGCAGGTGTGCCTTTTTATTCTGCGTTGTGGGCTTGTAATTTAGATTTGATAATTTAATCAGAACACATAATAACCAAACAGAACTAATCAGAACTGCTCCACATTTCCTGTCCTGATTAATACACATTAAAACCATTTTAGGTTCTCCCACCGCTTGTAGAGATATTCAATGAAAGTTAGTGCTTTAATTAGAACGAGGGCTGAGAGACAGGGGAGATCCAGCTCAGACCATAGGTGTTCCCTTGGTACTCTTCATCCCAATGTCACCAGATGAACTTTAAACTACTTGGCTTAAAAATACAAAGCTATGAAATGTATTCTTAGCTGGGTGTTATTAGGGGTCATAAACAGTTTTACTGCCATTGAAGCAGTGGTTACTTTGGGAATGTATAGGTGGGGAAACTCTCACATCTAGATTTCTAGGTGGTGGAATTAATTGTCAGTTCTAGGTGGTGGCACTCTTCTATAGTAGTCGCTGGGGAAAGAAGATCAAGGTGATGGAACTACCGCCCTACAGTTTTGTAAGAGATGGTAACATAGAAACATAGAAACAGACTTTGACAGCAGATAAGGATCGCTTGGCCCACCTAGTCTGTCCATTTCCCTACCTACTGGATAAGCTTCAGATCCTAGTTAACCAACAGCCTATTTCTTCTTACCCCCAGAAGAATTGGCTCATGTCTGTCCCATGCATTCTTGAATTCTCCCACCCCATGGTAGAAGTGAGTTCTTGTGGGCTGCTGCCCAGTTAAACCCCTGCATTGAACTCTATACACAGATGCTTTCATATGAAACTTGTTTTTTTTTTCCCTTTTGGATGATGGGACATCATTGTAAATGAGCTTGCTCAATGAGTTTATCCCAAATAAACAAACTCAAAACTTGATGCTGGAGGAACATTCCAGCTACTCTGCTTTTTTTTACAGTTCAGTGTACTACCTGGGATCAATGTCTAAGGACAGATATCAGATTTGGCTCCAGACTCAAGGACAAAAAGTGAAGATAAACTGTTCAAAGACAAAGCCATTATCCCGACTGCAATCCAAATGTTTGCTTAAAAAGGACTACACTAGCTAGGCAAACATGTTTATGTAAAGCATGCAGACAGCTGAGTGTCTTGCTGTGGTAGGCAGCTGTCACTGTGAGAACCTTCTGCCATAAAGACAGCAGTTTAGATTCTGAGCACTGACAATCGGGTTGAAGATTTGTGTAACTGGAACTGCCATGAGCTTTGGGTTAATAACATGCCATGTATCTCTGACATAGCTGCACCAAGGTAACTGGAACCTAAATGGGGAGTTCAAGGTGACCAATGTATACTACATGTAAAATCAGGAATCAAACAAAGTTAGCACTGGCAGGAGTCATGCCAGCCCTCTGGGGCCATGGCACTAATCAGATGTTATGTGTGCCAAGGTCAGTTACCATCAATGTGCATCACCCACTGCAGCTGCCGTGAGATGGGTCTAATAGGGGAGGCTGGATTAAAGAGAGCAATCAGCAGCTTAAAAAGTTAAAGATGTGGTAATGCAACGTTTTCTCAGACATTTGAAAAGTGTCATATAGTGCTACACTAAATTATAAGTTCCTCCTCTGTAAATCCCGTGCTTCAGAAATTTTCCGAAAATTTTTAAAAAACATTCTGCAAATGTCTGCCAGTAAGAAAACCACGGATATTTTTCCCTGTTGTATTTTCTCTCCCTACATGGCTACCCTTTTCCTTCAGGCCTCCATCATCTCCCCACTACCTGCTGGACCTACTCTTCGCTGCCACCTCAGGAAACCTGTCTATCCCTCAGCCATGGAACAAGGGGCTGGTTTATCCATACCATGGGACCTTGTTGATGCATTTTGACTGTGCACCTCCTGATTGGCCAGCTTGTCTCTATTGAGGGCCTTCCCCTGGCCAGGAAAACGAAGAAATGACATCTGTGGATGCTCTTTTCTGAGGGGGGCCATGTTGGTGGTGTGTAGGGGGGAGGCCCAGTATTGTGGGGGGACAGGGATGCCATAATCAGGTGTACAGGTGTGGCATTTTCACCAGTTTTCCCTTCACCCTCCCTCACTCTTACACATGCTGTAGCTGGCCTGGTGGAGGTGCCTGATGGTGTGTGACCACTCATGCTGTCAAAAGAACCTCCACCACCCCATCATCAGGAGCTGCCAAAGAGCAATGTAACAAGAAGCCTTCCCCTCCAGGAGGAGGACATGTAAGGGATGCTCTGTATCCTGCTTTCTGGCCTCTGCTTCTGACGTCTTGGGCTCAGGTGTTAACCTTTTTCACCTGCATGTCAGAGTGATCTCCATTGCTCCGCATCATGGAGCAGGCACCATGGGAGGCACCATGGGATTTTTTTTCATATATATTTTTGATGACTTTTCATCCCTGGGCTCAGTAGCATTCCCCTGCTCTGTCCCCACCATCTTTGAGACTTACAGGTTAAGTACAATGGTGGTCTGACCTGTAGGGGTGTGCAGTGACTGTAGGGGATGCTGAGCAAGCCAGAGTAATTTCCTGTGGTATTTTGTTGTCTTTTGGTTTGCCTTGGGCCTCAACATGCAATGACGCATATGCATGCACATGTGCACTGGCATGCATAGGTGCCACATCTGCTGATGCCCTGCCCCTTCTTGGTGTTCCCACTGCTGCTGACACATGGCCTCTGCCAGTTGTCAGTCAAGTGGCAGTTCACAGGAAACCTACCCCGAGGGAGGAGAGCTGTTGTGGGATGTTCAAACCTCCCTTTCCTAGCTGGCCCCTGAGTAACCCTTGTCCGTTTCTGAACACAGGTCACCAGTGTGGCTGGTACTGACGTTTCCAGCACCTCAACTCAAACTCACCATGTTACTGGGCTGCCTCACCATGGGAGATTTAATGTACACTCTTCACTGAAGATTTCATTTCTGCAGTTTTTTTCACACACATTGAATAGAATAGATGGGGGCTGGTACTGGGCTCCGTACTCTTCAATATATTCATAGTGGACATAGTGATGTGTCTAGAAGGAAAAGTCTAGTTTTAGATCAGACCAGGATCTGCAGTAATGTGGACACCACTGAAGGCGTGGATGCCATAAGGAGGGACCTGAAAAGGCTAGAAGAGTGGTCCAGAATTTGGCAACTGGGATTCAATGCCACAAAGTGAAAATTCATGCACATCACACTCAAAAACCTCTGAGCAGAGTACAGTATGGGAGGGGAGGTCATGGCATGTACTGTATAGGAAAGGGACCTCAAGATTTTCATTATAAATGACCTGAAGTAGTAGCCTAGTGTTCAAGTGCAGTAGGTAGAGCAAATAGGATAATGGGCTGCAGAGGGAAGGGGATAGCAAGCAGAAGAAGGGAGGGTATACTTCCCCTGCACAAGCCATGGGTTCGAACCCACCTTGAGTACTGTGTGCAGTTCTGGAGCCCTCACCTTAGAAAGGACATACGAACGTACAAAATTGCCAACAGATACAAGTCATATGGTCTATTAAGTCTGCTCGAATGTGCAGCCAGCAGTCCACTGAGAGGATGGAAAGAACTCTTAAAACTCAAGGTAGATAAAGCAATGGGGCCTGACGGGAGTCACCCCAGAATTCTAAAAGAACTAAGGGCAGAACTAGTATCACCACTGACTACCCTTTTTAATAAATCATGGGAGGATGGTAGAGTACCTGAGGACTGGAGGAGGGGGTATATGATTCCCCTTCCCAAAAGTGGGAGCAAGACAGAGGCAGGAAACTACAGACCTGTCAGTTTGACCTCAGTGGTAGGAAAATGATGGAATCACTTCTCAAGGAAAGAATTGTTGAGTACCTAGAGGTCAGTGGGGCACAGGACCCAAGGCAGCATGGATCCACAGCAGGAAGGTCATATCAGACAAATCTAATTGATTTCTTTGACTGGGTGACCAAAGTAGTAGACCAGGGAGGGGCTGTGGACATGGCCTACCTAGACTTTAGCAAGGCATTTGACACGGTCCCACACAAAAGATGAATAAATTAGCCAGCCTGAGAGTGGGTCCCAGGGTGGTAGCCTAGGTAAAACACTGGCTGGACAACAGGACACAGAGGGTAATAGTAAATGGAGTCTACAGTGAAGAAAGGGGGGTTACTAGTGAGGTACCACAGGGTTCAGTACTGGGGCCGGTCCTTTTTAATGTCTCTATAAGTGACATTGCAGAGGGACTGGAAGAAAAAGTATATCTCTTTGCAGACGACAACAAAAATCTGCAACAGGGTTGATATGCATGGTGGGGTGGAAAGGATGAAAAGGGACTTGGCAAGGTTGGAGGAATGGTCAAATGTATGGCAGCTTAGATGCAATGCAAACAAGTGCAAAGTAATGCATCTGGGAAACAAAAACCCAGGGGAAGAGTACACAATGGGGGGGTGAGATACTGACAACAACAAAAATGGAAAGGGACCTGGGGGTAGTCATATCAAATGACCTAAAGTTGGGCCAGCAATGTGAGAAGGCAGTAAGGAGGGCTGGGGGATACTGGGATGCATAGGGAGAGGCATCACCAGTAGAAAACAGGAAGTTGTTGGCCCCCTGTACAGTTGGTAAGACCACATCTGGAGTACTGTGTACAGTTCTGGAGACCCCATCTCCACAAAGACATAAAAGCACAGGTACCGGAGCTCTCGAAATATGTGGGTGCTCACTCCCAAAAATCACGAAGCATAAACACACAAGCTAGGAGGAGCACTTTGAATAAATGATATAGAAAATAAATAAGTCAGCACACACAGGTAATGTGCAAACGCATGGAGCTCCTCGGCTACTTCTACCCCGACGCTTCGGGTCTTCTCGTGACCCTTTCTCAAGGGGAGTGGCCAGTGTGCTACACATGCTGCATTTTATTTTGAACTATTAAAGTGACCATGTAATAATTAATCAAATTCTTATAAATATTCAAACAGCAATCATGCACACATTTGTGCAGGTACAACACATTCTAAAAACAAGCATTTGTCAGTGCTGAATGTTGATTGCGTTGGGCTGTTGAGCTCGCTCAGTGGCCCTGTGTCACTGGCTCAGTCTGTTTGTCCCGGTGCTGCAGGCTGCTCTTTTGTACTGGGCTGCTGCCTGCATTGGCACCTTGTTCTGCTGAGGAAGAAATCCGCAGCAGTCCTGACAGCTCCATTGAGGTGGCTCACTCCCCCTCTCTCACTCGCTCATTCTGTTTCTCCTGGCGCTGCAGGCTACCCTTTTGTACTGGGCTCCTGCCTGAGTTGCTGCCTTCTTATGCCCACAAAGAAATTTGCAGCAGTTACAATACAGCTCTGTTGAGCTCACTCACTCACTCACTCATTCTGGTTTTCCTGCCACTGCAGGCTGCCCTTTTGTACTGGGCCCCTGCATGCATGGCTGCCTTTTTCTGCCCACAAACAAATCGGCAGCAGTCCCAACAGAGCCCCGTTGAGCTCACTAACTCCCCTTCCCTCACTCATTCATTCTGTGTCTCCTGCTGCTGCAGGCTGCCCTTTTGTACTGGGCTCCTGCCTGCATTGGCTGCTTTTTCTGGCCAGAAATAATTCTGAAGCAGTCCCGACAGAGCTCCACTGAGCTCGCTCACCCCTCTGTCGCCTCACATTCTGCTTTCTGCCGCGCTGCAAGCTGGCCTTTGTACTGGGCTCCTGCCTGTGTTGTCACATTTTCTGCCCACAAAGAAATCTGCAGCAGTCACTAGAGGCTCCTGAGCTCACTCACTACGCTTCTGTCACCACTGCTGCTCTGTTTCTCTTTCTTTGGCGCTGCAGATCATGCTTTGTATGGGGCTCTTGGTTGCATTGGTACTTTGTCTGTCCACAAAGAAATCTGCAGCTGTCCCAACAGAGCTCCATTGAAGTCACTCAGTCTCCCTCTCTCATCGCTCATTCTGTATGTCCTGGCGCTGCAAGCTGCCCTTTTGTACGGGGCTCCTGCCTGCATTGGCGCCTTTTTCTGCCCACAAAGAAATCCCAGCAGTCCTGATAGAGCTCCATTGAGCTCACTAATTCCCCTTGTCTCACTCGCTTGTACTGTTTCTCCCACCGCTGCAGGCTGGCCTTTTGTACTGGGCCCCTGCCTGTACTGACGCCTTGTTCTGCCCACAAAGACATCCGCAGCAGTCCTGACAGCGCTTCAGTGAGTTCGCTCACTCCCCCTCCTTCACTCGCTCTCTTGTTCTGTTTCTCCTAGTGCTGCAGGCTGCCCTTTTGTACTGGGCTCTTGTGTTGGGGCCTTTGTCTGAACACAAACAAATCTGCAGCAGTGCCTACAGAGCTCAGTTGAGCTCGGTCACTCCCCCCTCTCACTCGGTCGATCTTAATCTGTCCCAAACACTGATTTCCCAGAGTGACCGTGCTATTGTCCAGCAGGAGTGCAAAACATATTTTAGCCAGGATGTGAAAATTGACAGCTGTAGTGTTCATAAGGAGTTGTGAAAAAATGCCACTGTTGAAAATGTGGCGTGACAGTATTACTAAATTTGTGGTTACAAGGGAGCGTGAAACAGTTCAATGCACGCTTGTAACACAGTCATGTTATGGAGTTTTGTCACCAAATTTTCAACATAGGGATTTAGGACCTCTGCTCATGAACAGTGCCACTGTCATTTTCTTAATCTGTCCCGAACACTGATTTCCCACAGCGACCCGCTTATTCTCGCCAGAACTGTGAAAACATATTTCGGTCAGGATGTGAAAAATGACAGCTGTACTGCTTATAAGGAGGTGTGAAAAAATGGCACTGTTGAAAATCTGGTGTGACAATATTACAAATCTGCGAAGTTACAAGGGTGAGTGGAAAGTGCGCAACACACACTTGTAACACAGTCAACTGATGGGCTATCATCACCAAATTTTCAACATAGGCATTTTAGGACCTCTGCTCATGAACAGTATCATTGTCATTTTCTTAATCTGTCCTGAACACTGATTTCCCACAGGGACTGTGCTATTCTGCTCCAGAAGTGCGAAAACACATTTTGGCCAGGATGTGAACAATGACAGCTGTACTGCTCACAAGGAGGTGTGAGAAAATGTCAAAGTTGAAAATCTGGCTTGAAAATATTGTAAATTCGTGAAGTTATGAGCGTACGTAGCAACTGCGCAACGAACGCTCGTAAAACAATCATTTTTTGGATTTTTCCCACCAAATTTGCAACATAGGCTTTTTGAGAGCCCACCTCATGAACACTGGCACTGTTGTTTTGTTAATTGGCCTCGAAGGGTGATTCCGCACAGTGAAACCACCTTTTGGGGCTGATTAACGCCATGACAGTTCAAGAATTCATGAGATGGGGTCCCAAAACCTCATGTTGAAAATTTGGTGAAAAAATTCCCAAAAATGCCCGAGATATGCACTAAAGTTGAAAAAACCCTATTTATTACATTATACAGCTTACCGACATTTCCTCAGTTTTGCGGTCGGCTTTGAAGAGTGCAGACGTGTTCCCAGTCCACCAAGATCGCTGCGCGAGTTCTGGAGGTAAGTATGGGGTGAAGGGGTGTGGGGAGGCAGGGTGTGCAGTGGGTGGGTGTGGGTTGCGGGTGGGGGACAGGGCAAGTGCTGAGGGACAGTTTCCTTTTTTCAGGTAAAAAAAAAAAAAAACGACATTGTGGGACCATTTTTCTCTTCACAGGGGTATCTGGCACGCTGGGGTGGGCTCCCAGCATGCCACCAGAGGATTTTAGTTTGGGGGCCAGCAGTAGCCGATGGGGGATTGGGCACCCCCGTCGGCAGGAACAAAAGGGGGGGGCTCATTATGCTGACGGGGATTGGGCACCCCATTGGCAGGAACAAAATGGGGGAGTTTCATTATGCTGACGGGGATTGGGCATCCCGTTGGCAGGAACAAAACAGGGGATGGGTTACAGAATGCCGACAGGGAGTGGCGCCTCCTCATGGAACAACAGAAACATTTGGAAGAATTACAGCCGACGGGATTAGCCCCCGCCGGCAAGTAAACATGGTGGGAGGGTTATATTGTTTGTGAACATGGCGGCCACCGCCATGTTCACAAACAATATCAGGGGTTTCACATCCCGCCCTGCAATGACGGGTCGCTCCCTCATTGCAACGGATGGCTGATGCTGCAATGACGAGGTGGCCCCTGATTGCAGCGGCTACATTGTTAGAAGGTTGTGGCATGCTGGCTGAACTAGTGTCAGCAGCAGCGTGCCACGGCATTGAGGGACGGGGGACAAGCCTTTGCATGCTGTGGGGGCATTGGGCACAACAGTGCCATGCCTCCACAACCTGCTTGTGGAGAAAGCTGACGCAACATGTTTCTTGCGCATGCACGCAATCAACATAAGAAACTTAATATTAAATGCTATTTAAGCCAGACTGAATCAACAATAACAAAACAAAAGTCTTGAATACTTAACCAAAAAAGTGAAGGAAGTTGGACAGGAGAGGAAGAGGGGAAAGGAAAGGGGGAGGAAATAGAAGAAAAATTTAAAGAAACACTGTGATATCAAGACAGTCATTCAAACCAGGGAGGTACAGAACTTTCATGGTATAAATCCATTTCTATTCACATTGTGCCAATCTATTTGGCCTATTGCCCCCCTAGCATTGTTTTTAATGTGATCTATCCCCATAAATTTAAAACACTGTAAACTTTTATGACATTTTTCAAAATGCACACCTATGGGGGTATTTGGATCATTCTTAGAAATAGCCCGTACATGTGCTTGCATTCTTTCTGTTAAGGTCCTTTTTGTTCTACCCACATAAATACATGGACATGTGCATGTACATTGTATAATATAGATCACAAACATTGTTGAACAATTAATAAAATGAGCAATTTCTATATTTTTGCTTTCAAAAAGCGTATGCTGAAACAATGCGCCCTGCAAATTAAATTTACAAACACTACAAAGGCCACATTTAAAACAACCTAGGGGTTTATTTGGAAGCCATGTTCTAATGTTAGATGGTTTAACATATAGACTATGTGTCAATGGATTTGATAGATTGTTCCCTCTTTTGAACGACACTAAAGATTTGTTACCTATCACATTTTTCAAATCAGGATCAGCTCGTAACACTCCCCAGTGTTTAGTTACAATGTTAATAATTTGATTACTGATACGATTATGTTCAGTAACAAACACAATTGGTATCTGCTCTTCTTTCTTTTTAACTTTAGGTTGCAAAAGTGCATTTATGTCAAGTACCTGAGCCTTAATGTATGCTTGTTCAACCTGTTCTTCAGAGTAACCTCTAGTCAAAAACCTATCCTTAAGTAGTTTACTTTCGCGCTCAAAATCATCTAGATGAGTGCAAGTACGTCGAAGTCGGATAAATTGTCCATATGGGACCCCTCTCTTTGTATGTGCTGGATGTGCACTCGTAGCATGTAACAACATGTTGCCAGCAGTTGGCTTCTTAAAAAGGGAACTTGAAATGTTTTCTCCACTATGCCCTTCCAGCAACAAATCTAAAAATGATATTCTGGAGACATGTGCATCAAAAGTAAAATTGAGCCCCACATCATTATTGTTTAGAAACTCCACAAATTTAGAAGCTGACAAAATGTCTCCCCTCCAAACAACCAGTAAATTATCTATAAATCTACCCCAAAATTCTATTTGTTCACAAAAAGAGTTTCTAGTAGAGTCATAGATCAAAGTTTCCTCCCACCATGCCATAAATAGATTGGCATACGAAGGGGCCATAGTGGTCCCCATCGCAGTACCCATAGTTTGTAAATAATATTTGCTGTCAAACAAAAAATAATTATTGTACAAAATAAATTTAACCACTTCCAAAATAAATTCTTGTGGAAAACTTTTTGCTGTACTATCCATATAAAGGTGATAGGCAGTATAGCACAGTGGTCTAAGGCTCTGAGCTGCAAATTTGGTGATATCCAGCAGACCAGACCTGGGTTTGAATCCCACAGCTTCCACTTGCATACTGTGTGACCCTGAGCAAGTCACTTAACCTCCTTGTGCTCCCAGGTTGCTCCTGTAAAAAAGCTTTCAGCTTAGTGTGCTATACCTGGTTAAACAACTAAATAAAAAAAAAAAATATTAAATAAAGCCTGAAGTCCCAATGTATGTGCTATAGAAGTATATAAGCTAGTGACATCTATAGTATGCCATACAAATTCAGAGGACCAGGTCAGGCCCTCAATTTTGGACAAAACATCCATTGAATCCCTGAGGTATGATTTCTGTTTAACCACTAGTTGTTTACGATAATAATCAACAAATGTTGAAACCCTTTCAGAGAGCGAACTTACCCCTGAAATAATAGGGCATCCTGGGGGTCTGACCTGGTCCTTGTGAATTTTAGGAAGAATATATATCGTAGGTGTCACAGGAAATTCCACAGTCATATATTCCTCTTCTTTACAAGACATCTGACCCTTCAAGACAAAATCTGATAATAAACTATCCAGTTTAGCTTTAATAATGCACATAGGATTATCATGAAGTGATCTATAACATTGTTTATTGTCCAATTGCCTGTATATTTCCTCTTCATACTGTACTTTGTTCATAATTATTATTTTCCTCCCTTTGTCTGCTTCCTTGATTTCTATATCTTTTAGATTTCTTAATTCCTGTAATGCAGTTCTTTCCTCAGCAGTTAAATTATCTTGTACAAATGGCCATTTCGATTTAAACAGGATAGTAAAATCTTGTAGCACTAAAGACTCATAAGTGCTAATAGCAGGCGAAATAGAGGGGGGTGGATTGAATGTGGATTTTGGATTAGAAGGTGATTTCATCAATAATGAAACACTAGAATCAGTCTCATGTGAACCATCCAAATCATTGGCTTCATTAAAAAGCTGTTCCAAAGTTGCCAATGTATCATCCAGACACCCACAAAGACATAGACAGGGTCGAGGCTGTCCAGAGGAGAGCAACCAAAATGGTGCATGGTCTGCACCAGAAGACATATGAAGAAAGACTAAAGGAGCTTAAGATGTATAGCCTCAAGGAAGGGAGGGAGGGAGCGGGGGGACATGACAGAAACGTTCAAATACCACAAGGGAATCAACAAAGTCCAAGAGGGTAGCATCTTTCAGAAAAAGAGATGTGCAAGAAAAAGGAGGGCACAACTTAAAGATAGAGGGGGGGATGGCTCAGAGGTAATGTGAGGAAGTATTTCTTCACAGAGAGGGTTGTAGATGAATGGAACAGCCTTCCTGAGGAGATAGTGGACTCAAAAACAGTGGGGGAATTCAAGAATGCATGGGACAGACATAAGGCAATTCTAATTGGGGGGGTAGGAGGAAGTAGGCTGTTGGTTAACTAGGATCTGCAGCTTATCCATTAGGTAGGAAAATGGGCAGACTAGGTGGGCCAAATGGTCCTCATCTGCCATCAGATTCTGTGTTTCTATGGAGACTGTGCAGAGCTGAGCAACCAAGATGATATTGGGGAAGCAGGGATGTGCTACAAGGGGAGGATGAAGGTCCTCAACATGTACTTCTTAGAGAACAGGAGAGCCAGAAGGACATGACTAAGACCTTTAAATACTTCTGGGAGATACACATGGTTGAGTGTGTGGAGGTTCTTTGGTAGGAATGGGAGAACCAGTTTGGATAAGTTCAGAACCACACAGAACCTGTGCCATTTTCTGTAAAGAATATTACCAGGACCTTTTCGCAGGTTCTGATATGGTTCTGATGTTCAAAACATTGATTTTAAACCTTAATATACTACCCCAGCAGGTCTTTATCTAGTAGGAATGCTGGTGGAAGAAGCAGAAAGACTCAAAAGGGGGCTGGATATAGTGTTGTACCACTCCAAGTTATTCTTAGATTCCTTTCCATTCACAGACAATAGTTCAAAGGTGGACCATTATGGTTAAAACAGTTTTGTACTTACAACTAAAAGGTTCTGAAAGTTTGTATAATGTTCGGATAACTATCAGAATCTTTTATAGCTTCTCAGAACCTTTTGAGGTTCTCCCATCCCTATTCTTCAGTTGAGCACAAAGGTGGTTACAAGAGACAACACAATGAGGAAAAATTTCAAGAGAGATGTAAGAAAGTATTTCAATGTTGGTCTGCATGCGCTGAGCTTAAGGGGTTCACTTGGCACACGCACACTGGTTTAAGGCCCCAAGCCTGGGGGCCAGAGCAGAGGTCGGCAAGGAGGGATTCAAAGCATCCACTGGATGCTTCTCTCTTGGGGGGTGGGCTCTGCCTAGGTCCCTCTGGGCAGATTGGGTGTGTGCTTGGAGACATGCGGTCTCGACATGACTCCTTCATGCCACCACCATAGGCCAAGAACCTGGTGGAGGGGGTGGAGAAAACTTGAAAAAGATACACCAGCCACTCGGATGATGGCCGCCTAGTCCCTCATTGCCGGATCCCCTGATGGCCGTCCCAGCAGCACCCAGGGACCAAAGGTAAGCAGGCCAGAAGGCTAATTCCCTCCACAGGAAGAGGACCCACCCAATGAAGGGATATGTCGGGTTACCCCTGGGTAGGCTGCAATGTAGGACGGTAGGGGTTGGGGTCACCCAGGATGAGTTCAGACCTTGGCAACCCAAAGGAGAGAGTGACTGTCACGGTCGGGAGGCGCAGAAAAGAAATAACAAAAAAAAGAAAAAAGAAAGCATTTCTTCACTGAAAAGGTGGTAGATAGATGTAACACTCTGCCTAAGGAGCTTGGGGGCAGAGACAGTGACAGGGTTATAGAATGCATGGGACAGGTACATGGGTATATTAAAATGAATAATCACCCAGAAGAGATGGGGGAAGTTGTGAACTGCATAGAGCCCCTTGCCACTGCCTAGCACAGGTAAAGTTAGGGCAGACTGGACAGACCTTACAGTCCTTTTCTGCTGATGCAATCTGTGTTTCTATGTAATAGACAGCAGTGTAAATTGCTGAATTCTTGCTGACATTGATGTAACCTGTAAGCTGATTTTTTTTAGATTCTTCTCTTACATAAAATAGACAGCCATATAAACTGTGAAGTTTGCCATTTTCCGCAGAAAAATGTTGGAATTCTACAGATTCTGTGTGGATGGAATTCTGAACTTCAAGCCTACCTGGCAAAACTCGAAACATGGTTCACTGCCAACCACCTCAAGCTAAATGAGGACAAGACAAAAGCTGTCCTCTTCGGGACCCGGCAACTGGGTAAAGACCGTAGTGGTCTTCTCCCTATAACATCAGCTCGAGGAATGCGTGTTGAGGTCACTGACCAGTTTAAGTATCTTGGGGTTACCCTTGACCAGGAGCTAACCTTCAAACCCCACATAGATGTCCTAACTAAATCTATCCACCAGAGACTGGGCTTGCTATACCGCCTCGGGAACTCCCTCCCTGGAGAAGCACATAGAACCATTGCTAACTGCAACCTCCTCCCCTCTTTACTGTACGGTTCTCCGTTATTACAGTCCCTCAGAGAGACTAAGCTAACCAATCTCTCCACCCTCTACCACCACATTGCTCACTTTGCAACCCACTCCTTCCCTAGGCGGCATCACTACGAAGCTCTTAAGGACCTAAACTGGCCGACACTCAAGCTTAAACTATCCTTTTCCCCTGCCTGCCTTTCCTACAAACTCCTCTCCACACACCATCCACCTCACCTTAGCGACCTGCTTACCCCTAAAGTCCCCCTCCACAACCTCCAGTCTACCTCAAGTCGACTCTTGAACATACCCCGCATCCGCACCAATCAAGGAAAATGCTCCTTCCAGTTCACTGCCCCTCATTTCTGGAACTCGCTCCCCTCTTCCCTGCTTGACAAACCCTCCCTCTCCTCTTTCAAGGCCGGTCTCAAAGTCTACCTTCTGGAACTGAGCCACTGTTGCTGTAACCGCTAGATAAGCTCCCTACCCCTCATGACCTAATGTGGCTATCTACTTATCCTTAGCCTGTACCAACAAACCTCTATTAACTGTAAACTCTTTACAAACTGTGTTATGTTTTCCTTTTTGAATGACCCATGGACTTTGTTTTTCCCGGCAATGCAATTTTCTCTGAAGATGTTACTTGCTACATGCTCTCTGTCTCTGCCTTACTGTTACACAACCTCCTGTACACATTGTATATATATTTTTTGAAGCTGTATACTGTACCTTATGTACAAATTGTATATATTTTTTGAAGCTGTATACTGTACCTTATGTAAAGTTGGTGGTGTACCCACCCCGGGTCGCCCCTGAAAAAGTGACCTCTGGTCTCAGTGGGCTTACCTGGTAAACAAAATCTAAATAAATAAATAAATAAAGTGAGGATATCCTATGCTATACCACACCCTGGAGTGCATTATTGCTATTATGAACTGGGATAAAAGTTAAAAAAAAAAATTATCTTTTATAAATGGGTTTTTGGGTGGAGCAGAGTATATTTTGATAAAATAGTTTTTGTACAGTAGGTAGCATTATTATACTCAAAGTTGATAGCAGAGGTGGGGCTGTTGCGTCAGTGTGAATTTAACATCCCCCCCACACACACACACGTTACCTGGATTTGAACTGTAATTAATTTAAAGAGGTTCCTGTTTATTTCTGGTTGCGGCATGCAAGGGATTTGTTTTCAGTTGGAGCTTACCATTTTTTACACTAAAGATTAAAAAGTTGTGCACTGAAATGATGCACTGATGCTGCAAGTCAGCAAAGAGCAGACAGTTCAGAGGAATGTGGCTGGGGCGAGAGAATGGACAGTACAGTGTTAAGCATTGCGTGGGGGAGTTTGAAGTGGCTGTGCTGTCTTCTGAACAGGTAGTAGTGGTGTTCATCTTTGGCCGTGAGTGGCGGTTTTATTATTCCAGTCAGGAGTGACTGCTTTTTTGGTTTGTTACAGAGAAAAAAAAGACTTGCCTGTTGTTGCCACTTTCGTGCCACTGCCATCAAAACTGCGAGTGGGAGCGAGTGAGGAGTTGCTGCTACCGACTGCAACTTCACCGCAGCTGCCCCTTGTGATCGAATTGATCTGTTGTGGGTTTTTTTTTTAACTGTATGTTGAAATCTGTGGTTGGAATATATAACAGGACATGTTCTGTGTGGGCAGAGTTTTGTGAAGTGTGGTGAAGGACCAGGAGAATACTGCTGACGGAGGAATTTCTTGTGAGTGAGGAGGCTGGTGGAGGAGGTTTTCTGAAGCCGTGAGTATGTTGTCCGATATCATCACGGCTTCAGAGACCTCTCAGTCAATCAGCTTCTTCGATTTTTTTTACCCAGTTCATAATAAGGAATTCCACCCAGTTCCAGGAAAGTCCTGAAATTCTGTGGAATTCTGACACAAGCCAAATTTTGCCCGTCTGTTCAGACCTAGTGTGTCTTTTATAACTTTCATTATACGTTAATGAAAGAGGTTTGGACTTTTCAAGTCAATGTACAGTATAATACCTCTTAGAAAGAACCAAACCTATACTGCAACTGTCCAGTCTACAACCCTACAAATACACGCATACCATTTATAGGGGCACAGTAGTGCCCCTATAGTAAGGGTTGAGTAAGCAGTTTAATGTTGAACCCCAAATTTTGCACCTTAATAACTTTGGTGTTGTATTACAAAATAGCCCCAAATTTGGCATGCACATTGAAGGCTGCCAGAGTCTCAAGACATGGAAGGTTTTGTGACAGCATCTTGTAGAGTTTTCAAGATACAGAGTGCCAAAAAAATGGGAAAAAAATATGTTTGTTTCCCTATACTTAACATTGGGCATTTTTTGGTTTCATCTACAGCCTAGAATTTCTGGAATTTTTTCATGAAATTTTCAGGTCTGAAGGGGCCATGCCAATGGTGTCCTCTGGAATGTTTGGTAAAAAATATACTGTTTTAAAGATATAGCGATTTTGAGATAACGCTCCAGTAAAAACTATCATGGAAGTTAAAAACATATCATGATCAGTTATTTGTATGATTTATTTGTTGTAGGAGAAAAACAGTCGAGCTGGCCACCATTTTCTTTTGACTGTTTCAACTTACAAAACTAGAAATACATGCAAAATATGTATTTTAAAAAATAAACACCAGAACCTAGCTAAACAGGACAATCCAGGGTGCCCAGCTTAGTGAGAGAAGTTGTTCATCCGCGTTCTCTGTATGAGAACAGCTGGACTTTCTTTACATCTACAGCTGGAGCTGGAACTTGTACTGTGGGCTGCAATGACAGCATTGAGCCACCATTTCCCTGGTGTCTAGTGGCAACTCTCTATTGCCATCCCCTTCAGTATGTTACATTTCCCTGGTGTCTAGTGGCACCCCCCCACTCTCCGATTGCCATCCCCGTAGTGAATTTAGCTTTCCTTGGTGACTAGTGGCATCCCCCACCCTCTGATCACCATCCCCAAACTGCATTTAGCTTTCCGCATTTAACTTTCCCTGGTCTCTAGTGGCACCTCCCACTATCCAATCACTGTCCCCGTAGTGCATTCAGCTTTCCCTGGTGTCTAGTGGCACAACCCTCTGATTGCTGTCCCCATATTCCATTCAGCTTTCTGTGGTATCCTGTGGCATCCTCATTCTCCAATCACCAGACCCATAATGATTTGATCTTTCCCAGTTGTATAAGGGCACCCCCCCACTCTCCAGTCGCCATCCCCATAATGATTTTATTTTTCCATGGTGTCTAGTAGTACCCCCCACCCTCAGATCACTGTCCCCATAATGATTTAATCTTTCCTTGTTGTCTAGTGACACCCCATCCTCCAATCACCTTCCCTGTCTCAAATATAGAAAACCATCACTCAATGTATTTTTTTCTTAAATTTGGAAAAAAGAAATGGTCCCTTGCCAATCTGAGCCCACCCCAATCCCAACCTGCCACTCAGCATCAACCACGTCTGCTGCTCGCTTGGCGTGGCCAGAGATGTGCTACTCCCTTCACTTAGCTATGGCCTTCTCTTGTTTGCTAGCACCTCCAAGGTCCACCTTGCTCGATGGAACACAACCTAAAACAACATCTGTTGCTTTGCTCTGTTAGACCCATGTCTCACCCATCATTGTAAATTATATGACAAACTGGGCTGGCTTTTCCTGGCCAATCACTTGAAATATGGGTTGGGCTGCTTCGTAGGAAAGGTGTTCAGAACCGGAACCCCTCCAGGGCTTGTGTGGCTCCTCAAGCCTGCTGAATCCTCCTCCTACTCCCTCAGGTCTCAGTGTCCTGGGGTGATCAAAGTTCCTTATACCGAACCCTAATGGGGGAAAGGGACTTGCTACAAGCACTCCAAGGCTATGGAACTTCCTTCCAGACCACGTCAGACCTCCCTCCCACTGGAGCCTCCAGAATTTCTGTGGGGCACTTGAAACTGTTCTCTGTGTGTGGGTGTCCTAAATCACCTTAATCAGGTCTCCAAACTGGTCTCATCCAATCCACTGTCTGCTGTCCTTTAACTCTGGAAACACGTGTTTGCTTGCTATCTGCTTATGTATTCACTGTGCAGGAATAATGTTGTGAATTATGCTTGGTGCCACTTGTATATATTGATTTGTTTTGGCCTTACTCGTTCCCACCTTGAGTATGAGTTGATAGCTGGAAGGCCCTAAAGATGGGAAGAGCACCGGAGAAGGAGGAGGGGAAGGTGGAGGAAACTATGAAAGCTAAACAGGAGGGGCTGAGCGTGTAGGAATGCTTTATAGAGGGAATCCCACCCATTGAATTGCGGTGGACCCTTCAATTCACTGTGCAGGAATAATGTTATGAATTGTGCTTGGTGCCACTTGTATATATTGATTTGTTTTGGCCTCACTGCTCCCATCTTGAGTATGAGCTGATACCTGGAAGGCCCAAAAGAATAGTATCCACCTCCTCCAACTCATGGAGAGTATACCTGGCAGCACTCAGAAGAGGAAAAT
Organism: Neoceratodus forsteri; assembly: GCA_016271365.2. NCBI lineage: Eukaryota > Metazoa > Chordata > Ceratodontiformes > Ceratodontidae > Neoceratodus > Neoceratodus forsteri. The sequence continues at coordinate 143,037,773 of CM057457.1, read as the reverse complement.
CCCCTTTAATGGAGGAAACCTCTGAGGAACCATGGCTACCAAGTTGCCTTCCTTTCTAGGCATACTACGAGGAGATGGAAAGAAAGCTGAACGCATTTCTGCTTCAGGATTAGGAATGTATGTCTCAAAACAAGATGATGTCCATCTTCCCAGACATTTTATGGTGTAAGCTGGAACTTTCTTTTGTGAGACAGAAGCAGCAGCATCGATTCTAAATGAATGGCCAGAATAAGCAAAAGGATCAAGTCCCAGGCGTTGTAGTAGTGAACAAATTGAATCCACAAATTCTTTGGTGGTTAGAGGTACATTATTATGAGAGGTTAGTAGAGGAGATTCAGGACTGGATAGACTATGAAAACTGCATAGCTGGTTCAAGAAGTAGACGGGGCACCAAGCAGTATTTGTAGGAAAATATTGAATGTCCACGCCTTCTTGTAGCCTGTCCGATTTTGATGCAGAAAGATGGAGAACATAGTAATCAGCCTGCTTGGTAAGATGTTTGACCTTGAGGAAGGACGCTGCAGAAAGTGATGAAACTGTGAATTCTCTGGGACGTAGAAATCCATAAAAAGCCAGACAGATAGCTGCAAGTAGGATGGTGGAGTGTGAAGTAGGAGGTTCGGACTTCAGTAGATTAATTAGCTGTTTGAAGATGGTATCATCAATGGGCAAACGAGTAGGCATCCTTTTGAATGAGAGTTTTTGGATTGCCGTAAGAAGGAGCTTAACTGCAGGATATGATGTCAAGGAGACAGAAGCTGGATCTTGTAAGCAAAGGTGAAATTGAATGCCAGCTAAGTATTGTCGAATGGTAGAGTAAGATAATTTACTGGTTGTATGACAATAGGTCATGAAAGTTAATCTGGTAGGCAGAGAAATCGAAATGCGGAGGAGGCTGACATGGAGCAGAATGCACTGTATTTTCTCCAGGCTGTTTTGTAAGCTGATTGTGTGCTGATCGATAAGGCTGACCACATGAGGTTTTGCACTGTAGCAAGATAATTAATCATGGCATGACTAGATTCTTGAACTGAGGAGCTGGAGTTGGTAGAGGATCTGCAGTAGGAAGGAGAATACGAAATTTCTGAAATTGAAAACGGAAAAGGTAGTCAGTGGCTGTATTGAGATGACCAGGAATATGAAAACATTGAATGCAAAAATTATGAATCAGGGAAAGCCATGTTAATCTCCGCAAGAATAGCATAATTGTAGGAGAAGATGATCTGCCTTTCTTAATAATATCTACTGTTGTTTGATTATCTGTATATATTAACACTGTAGACAAAGACCATCGATGACCCCAAGTAAAAGCTGCTGCAACTACAGGATATATCTGAAATAAAGGGGAAGAGGTCGTGGCTGCAGGCAATTGTAGAAATTCGGAAGGCCATGTAGAAAAGATCCATGATTGATGGAAAATAGCAGCGAATCTGTGAGTAGGTGAAGCATCCATGAATACTCTAGGAGAAAAATATTGAGAGATGTCTTTGTAGAACATAGAGTGACCATTCCATTGGTTTAGGAAGAGGAACCACATGGCAAGGTCGGATTTTGCAGTAGCTGTAATGGAAATGTGACGGTGGAGAGCTGACGCCAAAGGAAGCAGATCAAGCAGATATGCTATGAAGGTACCTCCTTAAGGAATTATACGTGTAGCAAAGGAGAGGTAACCTAGCAGAGACAAGAGTTCGTGTTTTGTGCAGGATGAGCGATTGGAGAATGATAGAACCAGAGTCTTGATTCTGCGTAGCTTGTCCATAGGGAGCCTGGCTTCCATGCAAACGGAATCGAGAATGATGCCCAAAAATTCCAGAGAAGTGGCAGGACCAGAAGTCTTTTCCTCCGAGACAGGTACAGCTAATTGATGAAATAAACAGCGTAAGGCAGAAAGGGCTGCAGCTGGAGGCACAGAAGGAGGTTCGATGACAAGAAAATCGTCAAGCAAGTGGATCACTGAGGTTACCTGACAATGATTCAACAACAACCAGCAAAGCGTAGAAGAAAAGATATTGAACAGTTTCGGACTGCTTTTGCAACCGAAACTACCCGCACAGCAAAGTAGTAGGAATCTTCCCATTTGATGCCATAGAGATGCCAAAGGACGGATGAATAGGAAGGAGTTTAAATGCATCGGCATTGTCAGCTTTATAGAGCCATGCACCTCTGCCCATTTGTTTGATAGTCAATATGCGTTGTCAATCTTGGCATAGGCCAGAAAAAATCCTGAGAAGGGATAAGAGAGTTGATACTGGGAACGTAAGAGGCACATGGAGTGGATAAATCGAAAATAAGGCGCTGTTTTCTTGAGAATTTGCTAGTAGCAATGCCAATAGGGCTGACACGAATGAGAGGAAATGGCGGATGGAGAAATGGTCCGATGATATATTCTTTGTCCAGCTCCTTCTGCAAAAGGGAGGAGACCAAGTCCGGTTGAGTGAGAGCTGTTTGTAAATTAGGAGATTCGTAGGAGTCCTGAGGAAGAGAACAGATGCCAGTATGGAATCCAAAAGTAAATCCAGAGATGAGAAACTGCACTAAAGAGCGAGATGGATGAGTGACGAGCAGATGGGACAGTTCGCTGACATTGACAGGGGGTAGAAGAATGATGCAATAGTCAGGGTCTGCTTCTTAAATTAGGGCAGATGGATTTTGCATGAGCTTCACCACAATGACTGCAAACGTACAGCAGACGGCAGGGATGAAGGGAGCAACCCATATCGTTGAAACTATTACAGATAGATCAACCAGTCACTAAAGTAATAGGACGACCATGTTTATCGTAGGACAAGCGAGGCATAGCAATATGATTACATATAGTCCTGGTAATAGTGGAGCCTGAAGTGGTAGTATGGGATGTAGACGAATCAGGCACGGATAAAGGGCAGAAAGAAGCGGCATGGGAAAGGGAGCCGCATATCTGGCAAGTGAGAGCCTGTTGACCAGCAAAATGGTGGCAAAACAACTCATTTGTCGAGTGAGCCCCAGTGAAGGTGGACATTCAGGTGAGAGAGAGCAGCAGCAGCTTTAGCTGAAAAAGATTTATGGTAATCGAAAAAATGAGTACCACCATAGCGGACGCCAAGGTCAACAACTAGATACAGGTAGGTATCCAGTTCCTCCCTGCGAGATGGAAAAGCAGAACACAAAATGTCTCTGAACAGACTAAAGGCCAAAACAAATTCAGGAATAGTCAGTTTTTGGAAAGCCTAAGGTCCTTAGAACGAAGAACGACACAAAAATTACTACAGGAGACGACTCTGTTTTCGATGGTATCGGTAGAAGAAATAAGCAATGATATAAGGTTGACATCTTTCCCTTCGATTATATCCTTGCAGAGATGAGCGGAACTAGATGAACAGGTGAGACAGCAGGCACAGAGGAACTTGAAGCTAGAATACCTGAGGTGGAAGCAATAGCAGGCACAGAAGGAGACGGTTGAGGCATTGGGGCTGGAGCAGACTGAGGGCAGCCGAGCCTGGCGACATTCCATAACATCCAGGCGATTGGAAATATCAGACACAGAAGAGGCCAGATGAGAAATGAGATCCTTCAATTCAGCAAAGGCATCAGGAGCAAGTGTAGCAGGACGAGCTGGCATAGGACGTGGATTGAGATCCTGATTCTCAAGCCATAAATCATACAGCTCCTGCTTCTTGGCACCAGCAGGAACAGGAACCCCCAAAGTCTTCAATTCAGCCAGGAGATGAGGAACGGTCCAGTCTTTAAGAGAGTACTTAGACTTTGCAGACTTCTTCTGAGGAACGGGGGGGCGGTCCTTCAGGTGGAGCAGGAGGATCCATGGAGGCTACCAACGGGCTGAATTACAGGCAGGAGGCTAAGCGCTGGAACAGGAATGGCAACAACACAGTCCAAAGCCGGAATATATGAGGGAAACCAGCAGGGATTCCCAGAAGAATGCCAAAAGGGAGTCCAGGATAATTGCAGTCAATACAAGGAATGAACCCAGAGCAAGCAAGGAACCGCCAGGAAAGTGGCATGACAAATGAGGGAGCCAGTAGCAGGCGGGACCAAACAGCAGCCAGACCAGGAAGGAAGCAAAGGGAGGAACTTCGGGACGGGTAAGGGTGATGTGGAAGAGGAGAGAGAGAAGGAGCGAACCAGGCGACTAACACCCGTATCAGCGGAGCAGAGGAAAAGGGGGGAAGCGTGAGGGAGGTATGGCAGGAGAAGCGCTCAAGAGCCGCCACGAAAGCAGCGAGAAGAAACGCTGGCAAAGGACAAGGCAGCAGGTAAGTACCAACGAGGAAGAGAACCACACGCCTGGCCCAGCGCTCAACTATGAACGCTAAACAGGAGGGGCTGAGCGTGTAGGAATGCTTTATAGGGGGAATCCCCACCCATTGAATTATGGGCGGGCCCTTCAATTATGTGGCCCTGTTAAGAGGGTCACTCATACACTGTAACTGCCATTGAATGTCTTGTCTATTTATTCTGTATGTATATGTATATGTATATTATATGTATATTTTACCTATTTACTGCTCACTGTAGACTATCTGTGCATCTCGCTCTCCTGTAACTATGTACATTGCCCTCTGGTTGTTATGTACCTTGTCTGAACCTGTATTTTTCACTGTACTCTCCCGGGTCGTACCTGAAAATAAGCATACAGCTTGTCTAGTGTACCTACCTGGTCAACAAAAGCTAAATAAATAATAAATAAATAAACACCCCAGTACATCCCCACACACACTTACTCACCTGAACAGGTCACAGGGTGAAGATCCACTCTATCATTGAAGACACGTCTTGCTGCTGGAACCGTCGACTGCAATATGAGAAACTAAGGTAAGTGCGGTTCAATGTAGTTCAATGAGGTTTTCAACTTTGATGCATAACTTTGCCATCTTTGCATATTTTGAGCCCACATTTTCAACATGGCCTTTTTGGGACCCCATCTCATGAACAATGCTGTAGAATTATGAAAATCCAGCCGAAAAGGTGATTTCACAGTTGTTAGGTGAAATCACCTTTCAGGTGGGATTTGAAAATTCCACCACCCTTGTTCATGAGAGGGGCATAAGAAGGCTATGTTGAAAATTTGGGGTCAAAAATATGTAAAAAAGCAAAGTTATGCACATACATTGAAATTTTACTACGCTTACCGAACTTTGGAAAGTTTAAATATTTCTACCCCAAATTTTCAACATAGCCATTTTTTACACCACTTCATGAAAGTGATAGATGTCATTTTAAAATCCTGGCCAAAATATGTCTTTGCACCTCTGGTGTGGAATGACGTTTGATGCCGCAGAATTATGTTTTGGCAGGATTTGAAAATTCTCAGCATGGGGTTCATGAGGTGGGCTATGCTGACAATTTGCTGCTATTTTGGCAGAAATGCAAGCACAGGGCCCAGAGGGTCCTGCACATCCACAGCAACATACATGTATGCATCTATGGAGCGATGGGAGTGCAGGACCTGGAGGACCCTGCACTCCTACAGGTAAATGAGGATACGATTATAGTATCTCAAAAAGTAAGGAAATTCTTTGCAAAAATTGTGTTAATGCACCAGTTAAGGTAACTTAATGCACAAAACTAGGAAATATGGTGTTAAGGTTTCCAACCCTACGCCTCACCCTAACTCCCCAAGCAGCAGAGGAACAAAATAGGATTTCGGTCTCCAGAGTCTTCGGAAGCAGTGGTGAGATCTTCCTTGGGGGTTGTCAACTTGAAACCACTGGAAGAGTGGTCAAAAGTTTGGCAGATAAGGTTTAATGCAAACAAGTGCAAAATAATTGTCACAGAAACCCATGGGTGCAGTACAAAAGTGGGGGAGAGGGATATTAGCAGCGACCAAGCAGGAAAGAGAACTGGGGGTAATCATTCTGAATGAGCTGACGGTGTCTAGACAATGTGACAAAGCAATTGGGAGAGCTAGTGGAATGCTAGGATGTACAGGTAGGGAATTACCAGCAGGAAGAGGAAGTGGTGTTGCCACTATATGAGTCTTTAGTAAGACCCACCTAGAGTACAGGGTCCAGTCTTGGAGGTCACATCTCAGGAAGGACATAGACAGGATGAAGGCCATCCGAAGGAGAATTATCAAGATGGTACAGGGTCTATATCAAATGTCCTATGAGGAGAGGCTAAAGGAATTAAACATATACACTCTGGAGGAAAGCAGGAAGAGGGGGCCTATGATCAAGACCTTTAAATACCTCACGGGGTGAATAAGGTGCAAGTAGGAGGTATTTTTCAGAGGAAAGGGTGCTCCAGAGCAACGGGCCTTGATCTGAAGCTAGAGGGGGTTAGGTTTAGGAGAAATGTGAGCGAAAACTTCTTCAGAGAAAGGGTGGTAGATGCCTGAAATGGTCTTCCAGCAGAGGTTGTGGGGGCAAAGACAGTGGTGGCTTTCAAGGAAGCCTGGGATGAGCACAATGGAGTCATAAGGTATAGGTAGGGGGGTGGCAGATAAAGTGTTGTAGACCTAGCGCGGTCTACAGTGTAAGCAATGCAACAAAAAGTGCAGACTGGATGGGTCATGCGGCCCTTATCTGCTGCCAGCTTCTATGTTTCTCGATTTGTGAACATTAACTTTGGATTGTGCATGATAACAACTCTTCAGATATCCCTGCCAAAGTCTACTGAGGAGGCTGCGTTGTCCTTTCCCCGGGCACTTTATGACCAAAGTGTGCTGGGAGTTCTGCTTGTCCATTCTATAGACACTTTACTGTTTTTCCTTTCCCTGGGCACTGTATGACCAAAGGTGTGCTGCAAGTGCTGTATTGTCATTTTCTGGGCACTTTATAATCCGAAGTGTATTGTTGTGCTTGTTGTCCTTTCCGTAGGAACCTTACAACCCATTGTGGGCTGGGGTGCTGTATTGTCCATTTTTCCATCCACTGTATGACCTGGATTGTGCAGGTGTGCTGTGTTGTCCTTTCCAGATATATTATATCCCAAGGTGTGCTGAGAGTGTTGTATTGTCCATTCCTTGGGCACCAAATGACTCACGGTGTGCAGTTGTGTTAGTTGTCATTTTCTCAGGCACCTTGTGACACAAGGTGTGCTGTTGTGTTAGTTGTCATTTACCCAAGCACCTTATAACACAAGGTGTACTGTTGTGTTAGTTGTCATTTCCTCAGGCACCTTATGACACAAGGTGTGCTGTTGTGTGAGTTGTCATTTCCCCAAGCACCTTATGATACAAGGTGTGCCGTTGTGTTAGTTGTCATTTCCCCAAGCACCTTATGATCCAAGGTGTGCTGTGGTGTTGTCATGGTTTGGTGGGCAGGCGCTACTCCCCCTCTAGGCTGAGGGACCTGCACCCCTTTGATAGTCCCCCACTGCAACCCAAAGTGTATACGCATTGTCGTGCCTTGGGTATTGCAAGGAGGGGTCAGAGGGGTGGGGTCCCTGGACCTGGAGGGTGGAGGGAGCGGGGTGGACGGATTGAGGTAGTTAAGTCGAGGAGGTGCCCTGGGGTGAAATGGATCCAGGAGAGGGGTCTTCCCTGCCTGGTACCCATACCCAAGGGCTCCACTGGCAGTGGGCAAGTTGCCCGCTCTTCCATGGCCTATCACCCAACTCGGGCGGTGTTATGCAATGCCAGGTCAATAAAGAACAAGACAGCAATTATTGCCGATTTTGATGAAATATCTGACCTGGTTTGCATCACCGAGACCTGGCTGGATGAGAATGCTGGCCCAGTATTGGAGTCAGCTGTTCCAGCTGGGTACTCAGTGATACACCGCCCAAGATTGGATTGTAGGGGGGTGTAGCCATTTGTTTTAAAACAGAACTGGGCCTTGTAGAGGTTCCAGTGAGGCCACTAGGTCCTTGAAGTGTATCATAGGTGCAGGTGTGGGCAGCAGGATTCTTCTCATCTACCATCCACCCGGAGATGGGAAAGTTTTCCTGCAGGAAGTTGCCAACTGCGTGGTCGACATGGTGTTGGAATCCTCCAGGTGGTTGGTCCTGAGGGATTTCAATGCCTGGGTCTACGATGAACTTTCGCATTTTGGTCAGAACTTCCTCCAACTGATGATCTCGTTGGCTTTCACACAGGTAGTTACCGCTGCAACCCATATTCAGGGTCACTCCTTGGACCTGGTGTTCCTTCTGGGGATGGAGGCCGCTGACTTGGTGGTGGAACCAGTCGGATGGTCAGACCATCACTCTATAAGGTTCAGTTTTGCAGCTCCCCCTGTGAGACCCGCCCCTTTGGAGATGGTCCGGTGCCACCCTTTGAGGGGTGTTACCCCAGAGGGTCTGATGGCAGTGCTGGACCTATCGAGTAGGCCAGTGGAATGCTCGGACCCAGGAGACCTAGTAATGCACTATAACAGTGTGGTACTGAGGGCCCTGAATTCCGTCGCTCCTGTCCGAGTTCACCCTCTCCCTCTCCCTCTCTGCCCTTGGTCTCCTTGGTTTGATAGGACTTTGAGGGAGTTGAGGAGAATTGGACGAAGGTTGAAACATTGTTGGCAGAAATCCAGCCTGGAGGAAGACAGGCTTAGGTTGATAGTCCATTATTCAGACTATCAATCATAAATCTCCAGTAAGAAGGCAGAGTTCCTGTCCAGGAGATTGCTGCAGCAAAGAATCGACCAGCACAGCTCTTTCGGACCGTGGTAAGGCTGTGCAATCCACCCTGCCTTTGGGGCCAGAGAGCTTTTTCACAAACTAAGTGTGAGGAGTTCACTCAGTTCTTTGCAGTTAAGGTGTCGTCCATCAGGTCAGAGATCTGCTTGACTCATTCAAATGAGTATGGTGGTGGTCAATGCAAGGATGCAGACATCCAGTCTGTCTGGACAGATTTTTACCAGCCAGCGGTCATGGACATCATGAAGATTGTTCGAGATATGTGACTGATTTACTGTAGTCTGGACCCTGGCCCAACCCACCTCCTGGTGGGGTGTATGGATGTCATCGGACCGATCCTTGCTGAGTTAGTCTGGTGTTCACTGGACCAAGGGGTGTTTCCGGACCTCTTAAAGAGGCCATGGTGTCACCTCTTCTGAAGAAACCTTTCTGTTACCCAGACTGTCTTGCGAACTACAGACCTGTCTCTAACCTGCCCTTTTTGGGCAAGGTTATTGAGAAGGTAGTCGCGTTACAGCTCGAGAACTTTCTTACCACCCACAAAGTCTATGATCCTCTCCTGTCCGGTTTCAAGAAGAGGCATAGTACTGAGACAGCACTGGTTCGCGTACTTAATGATCTAATAGCGAAGGATCGAAGAAATCGCTCGATCTTGGTCCTCCTTGACCTCTCAGCAGCATTTCACACTGAGGATCATGGGGTATTGCTGGAACACCTGTGGCTGCTCTGTGGACTGTCTGGGACAGTCCTCAGATGGTTTCATTCTTTCCTTACAGGCAGGACCCAGAGGCTGGTGTCAGGGTTTTTTCCTCGGCCCCCTTTGCCCTGCTTTGTAGGGTGCCACAGAGTCCTAGTGCTGTCCCCATGTTATTCGTGTATATGCTGCCATTAGGAGACATTATAGGTGGTATTGGCAGAACTTTCACTGCTATGCAGATGATACTCAGCTCTACATGTCCTTTGTACCCAAACAAAATAGTGTGGTCTCGGTCTTTATCAACTGCCTCGCTGAGATTCAGGATTGGATGAGTGCTAACTGGTTGAGACTAAATCCGGATAAGACTGAGGTGTTGGTAGTGGACCCAGGTCAGTGGGTAGAGAAGTTTACTCCTGGGCAACCATCGGGCCTTGTGCTTGGGGGTAACCAGTTGAGACCTTCTGAATGGGTGTGAAATCTGGGCATTGTGCTTGATAACGAATTGATACTAAAAGCACAGGTGTCAGCAGTTGTCAAGTCTTCATTTTATCATCTGAGGAACATTATGATGGATAAAGCACCTGGTTCCGTCTGAGGACCTTCCTATATTGGTTCTCGCCTTTGTGTCCTCTCGTCTTTATTACTGTAATGCTCTATACCTAGGGTTACCGGGGCTGGATCTCCATCGACTGCAGCTGGTGCAGAACGCTGTGGCCAGGCTGTTGACAGGCTCATCAAGAACTAGCCATATCAATCCTGTGCTATGCGAACTGCACTGGCTGCTGGTGTGATGGAGGATCACCTTCAAGGTTGCATTGCTGACTTATAAGACCCCACAGGGACAGGGACTGGGCTACTTGCTAGACCTCCTTCGGCCTTACTCTCCCCCCCACTTTGCTCTGCTGATGAGGGATTGCTAGGGGTACCCAGGGTCCGTCTTCAAACATCAGGTGCTAGGGCTTTTTCTTTTGTAGCCCCGACCCAGTGGAACTCTCAACCTCATTGGATTAGAGAGTGCCTGTCCACCGAGACCTTTAAGTCCTCATTAAAAACGTATTTATTTGATTTAGCTTTTGGGGACAATATTTAGTTTTATTGTTGCTGCCTTTTTATATTGTATATCATTTTTAGATTGTATATTTGGTTTTATTTGTACTGTATATGTGCCTTGGTTTTTAGAAAAGCACATTATAAATAACATTTTATTTGATTTGATTTCCCCAAGCACCTTATGACGCAAGGTGTGCTGTTGTGTGAGCTGTCATTTCTTTAGGCACCTTATTACCCTAGGTGTCCTGTTGTGTTGTCATTTCCCAAAGCACCTTATCATCCAAGCAGGGGCATCATGCAGTCAGAAAATATGGAGGGTACAAAATCTGAACCTGTCTGGGGGCCGGGGCATGCCCCTGGAAAATGTTGAAAAAGTGAAGTGAAATGGTTGCATTTGGTGACTTTTAGCTGTCCAGACTGTTCCCCAACAAGCTAAATGCCATAATACTGCCCCAGTTGGTGTAGAGCCAACACCATAGAAAAAAACATGTAGGGGGGCCGTGAGTGCCAGCAGTTCTGACTCTCAACCAGCAGGGTCTGGAGCCGACTCCTCTGAGAATCTCTAAAGTATACTTTGTGTGAAGGACACTCACGCAAACAAAGAAACAAACAAACAAAAAAAACTGTACTGTAAAACAGAGCAGAGAAACAAAAAAACAGTACACCTGACCCCAACAAAATGTAACAACACACACTTTCAACCTAAACTGACATCTTACTGTTATGGTTACAAAAGGAGTGGGGGTCTCTTAGTATTCACCTCAGGGCCCCGATGTGAAGTCACCCAGCTACTAATGTTGAGGTAGACGTCCTGTCATCTGGGGCCCTACTCTAAACTGTACTGCCTCAATGGCTTACCTTTATATGGTGCAACAGCCCGAAGATAGCTTAATTAATGTATGGGCCCAGCCAAAGCGCAGGCAGCTGTTAGGGAGCTAGTTAAAATAAGAAGGCCACACTTCTCCATGAACAAATCAACACAAAGAATAATTGCTCACCCTTGCTCATTCACAAACTACAAATGGGATTAAAAACAAGGGATGCTTCTGTGGACAGCTTACTTAAACAGAGAAACAAAAAAAACAGAGCACACCCTGACCCCCCTCCCCAACAAAATGTAACAAACACACACTTTCAACCTAAATTGGCATCTTACTGTCAAGATTACAAAAGGAGTGAGGGTCTCTTAGTATTCACCTCGGACCCCGATGTGAAATCTCCAAGCTACCAGTGTTGAGGTAGACCTCCCGTCAGCTGGGTCCCTACTCTAAAACTGTCAAATAGAGCTCTTAGTCAATATATGGGAAGGGGCCCTAGGATGCTGAAACTGATGCAATTAGATATGAAGCGATCAAGTGAACTTGCAGTAGATAAAATGAAAAACCCGACATTAAATGACAGGATCAAGGTATTCAATTTAACCCCTAATCTCCTGCAAGATAATTGATAAACCATGTAATGCAAGAGCTTGCTGGTTCTGCACTATCACTAATGAGGCCTTTTTAAAGGGCCTGCATTTATAATCAGTTTGTAAGGTACTTCTTAAAGGAGGCAGTGTGGTGTAGTGTAGTGGTTAAAGCACAGGCTCAGTCAGGAAGCAAGATACCTGGGTTCAAGTCTTGCCAGGTTCTCTAATTCAATGGGTGACCCTAAAAAGGTAATGTGACCTCCTTGTGCTCTGGGACTGCAGCTGTAAATGAGATATTAGTGTAAATCACTAGACATTATTTCTCAATTATTGCAGTAACTTTTGTTTCACAAGGTAAACCATTTTTGTCCACTTCCACTAGCATTGTCTTTCTAGTTCCCATATAAAATTGCATGCACAGTGTATGATACCTGTTTCAGTATATATACACGCAATAGTTAAAGAAAACATCAATTTCTGTCTAGGCTGTTAATTACATCACTGTGGACTCCTTTCCTTGCCATTTCAACTGACGTGGCTGACTTTCTTGTTCATAATTAGCATAAAATATTGGGTCTTTGCATAGTTCCCCAACAGCAATGGGGAAGACACTGAAAGGAGTTTGGGACACTTAATGCAATTTATTTGCTATGCCATGCTAGACACCAGCAGGAACCGGAGACAGTACCCTTAGCAATTACTGCTTCAGAAGAAGCCCTCCCCTTGTGATTCCTGCTGCTGTCTCTGCACCTCGGCTGGCCCCAGACTTGGTCTGACATCACACTACACTCGGACTCATCAGGGAGAGGCGGGCTGTTTGATACAATAAATAAACACACCCGACCCCACTTGCTTAGTTTCCTAGTGAGATCCTGAACTTAGCAGGCCACGGGTGCGGCAAGTGTTATGGTTGGCCACACCTGGCCAGGTTCAGAGTAGACTTACTAGTTTCTTTCTGATACAGGGAGGTGGGTGGGGACGGGTCACAGGGCGTGCTAGGTGGCATGGTAATGGACTGCACTAGTCTGGTGAAATTAAAAAACTGCTCTCACTAGTTTAAGGTATAGAAGGGTAGCATTAGCAAGCATCCTCACCGCACCCCATCACCATTATATTTTTATTCTACCAATCTGCTATTTCTCCATTCTCGACTGTCAACAACTCTCATTTAGCTGGCTCCACAGTTTTTTCCATGGCTGACCCTTCCCTCCTCCCTACTGACATGCACACACATACACAACCAGCTGGGCCTTTGCATGCACATAGCAGCAAACCACCTGACGAAAGAGCAAAATCACAGACCTCCTGTTAGGTACCCTTAGTGATTACTGTGTTCCCAGTGCGTTTTATCTGGGTCCACTCCCCTCCGTGATTCTTGTGGGTTTCTCTAGCTATTGCAAACCACTGATTTCTAACTAGCATCTCCCCACTGCTTTCTGTCTCGTTTCCTCTAGCGAATTGATTTCTGACTAGATTGCACTGGTGCAGGCCTGTAGCCAGCCCAGTAAAACAAAATATGTCTGTGTAGTTTTGGGGGTGCTGTGGGCAATACTACTGTATAGTACTGTATACAAATAGTGGACTTCTCAAGTCAAGTATCCTCTCACATCGTTTTTTATTTTTAAATAAATGCACTCAGCAATCAGTTGTTCACCTCTGGCTCTGCTCTCGTTTTTGTTTTTTTTAACCTGTAGTGAATGAAGTCAAGAAGGCAAGCAAGGCACTGTGGTGGTCTGGCTGGAAGAATGGACTGGGTCCAAGTCGACTCACTCGCTTTGCTGCTGGTGCTCGCTCCTCACCTCCTCCAACAGTGACACCGACAGTCTCTCAGAGTGACTGTGTAATAAAAATTAATGATTGATTTGTCCACAACCGACCACTCCGATCTCCTCAATCCTCAGCTTTCTCGTCAGTCAGTCAAGTAGACAGTAGTCTAGTCACTACTCACACTTAGTCCTGTATACAGTCTGCTTGTGGCCTGGCCCTGCCCCATTCCCTGCATATGCACTGACAGTCTGCAGCTTAAACTTGGCTTTAAAGCCTTTATGTTTTATTTTTTTTTTAAGATTTTTGGACTGCTACATTGATAGTGGTAGACTCTAATCCTGACCAACTTGTTGACCAGTGGGCCTGGCAGGCAGCAGGCTTGAATCTGAAAGTGGTTAAACGTAATCCAGCCCTGTGCTGTGTGCTCCCTAACAAAGCCAAGCTCCTGCTTCGCATTCCAAAGTTTCCCATAGATGCCCTCCCCCGATCATGGTCGTAGACCTTGCCCTGCAGCTGAGCGAACTCTTTGCTTCCTTCCCCTGCAGTACTGACCTTTTTTCCTTAGGAAGCAGCCAGTAACATCATGCAATGTTCTGGTCTGGAGGAACACACCCAACTGACCGCGCTCTCTTAGTATCGACTGATGACTCGTCTGCATCTACTTTCGAGTCTGACTTAAGTTGACTTGCACAGAATGACCGAGTGACCGACTGTCAGGTCAGAGACTGAGAATGGAACTCAACTAAAGGACGACAAGACAAAACAAGCACCAATTTGCCATGTGATGAGCTATTTCTTTGCAACTCCGCTGTAAAGACAGTTGATTGGTGGTAACTGCCAGCGCTGTGATTGGCTGCTGGCTGGCAGTTACCACCAATCAACTGTCTGTTATGACTTTCTCTCTCTGTCTTTGTTTTACAGGTGCTCAGCCAGTCACCAGCCCAGCGGAGCAAGTACATTTTTTAAAACCACAGGCGGCTCTCAGTCAGTCTTCCCGCATCACACAATTGATTTGGAACTGTAAACCCCACCCCCAGCCCCCACCAAATTGACTCTGAAAACTTTTTTTTTTTCAGCTCGTGGGACCATAAAAAATTGAACTCTAAATAAAAAATTTTTAATAGCCTTCACAACAATATTGGGGGGTGCTCCCTTGGGCCCTATGGGCATGATGCCACTGATCCAAAGTGTGCTGTTGTCCTAGTTGCCATCTCTTCAGGCACCTTATGACATAAGGTGTGCTGTTGGTTTAGTTGTCATTTTCTCAGGCACCTTATGACCCAAGGTATGCTGTTGTGCTAGTTGTCAGGCACCATATGATACAAGGTGTGCTGTTGTGCTTGTTGTCATTTCCCCAAGCACCCTATGACCCAAGGTATGCTGTTGTGTTAGTTGTCATTTCCTCAAGCACCTTATGACACAAGGTGTGCTGTTGTGCTAGTTGTCATTTCCTCAAGCACCTTATGACCCAAGGTATGCTGTTGTGTTAGTTGTCATTTCCTCAAGCGCCTTATGACACAAGGTGTGCTGTTGTGTTAGTTGTCATTTCCTCAAGCACCTTATGACACAAGGTGTGCTGCTGTGCTAGTTGTCATTTCCTCAAGCACCTTATGACCCAAGGTATGCTGTTGTGTTAGTTGTCATTTCCTCAAGCACCTTATGACACAAGGTGTGCTGTTGTGCTAGTTGTCATCTCCTCAAGCACCTATGACCCAAGGTATGCTGTTGTGTTAGTTGTCATTTCTCAAGCACCTTATGACACAAGGTGCACTGTTGCGCTTAGTTGTCATTTTCTCAGGCTCCTTATGTCCCAAGGTACAGTGTTGTCCAAGTTTTCATTTCCACAGGCACCTTATCACCCAAGTGTGCTGTTGTGCTAGTTGTCATTTTCAGGCACCTTATGACACAAGGTGTGCTGTCATGAAGGTTAAGCACCATATGACCCAAGGTGTGCAGTTGTTAGTTGTCATTTCCCCCAAGCACCCTATGACACAGTGTGTGCTGTTGTGTTAGTTGTCATTTCCCCAAGAACCTTATGACACAAGGTGTGCCGTTGTGTTAGTTATCATTTCCCCAAGCACCTTATGATTCAAGGTGTGCTGTTGTGTTAGTTGTCATTTTCTCAGGCACCTTGTGACACAAGATATGCTGTTGTCTTAGTTGTCATTTCCCAAAGCACTTATTAAACAAGTTGTGCTGTTGTGTTAGTTCTCATTTCCCCAAGCAACTTATGACCCCAGTTGTGGTGTTGCGCTAGTTGTCATATCCTCAGGCTCCTTATGATCCAAGGTGTGCTGTTGTGCTACCTGATATTTCCTCAAGGAACCTTATGACACAAGGTGTGCTATTGTGCTATCTGTCATTTCCTCAGGAACCTTATGACACAAGGTGTGCTGTTGTGTTAGTTGTCATTTCCCAAGAACCTTATGACACAAAATTGTGCCGTTGTGTTGATTATCATTCCCCAAGCACCTTATGATTCAAGGTGTGCTGTTGTGTTAGTTGTCATTTCTCAGGCACCTTGTGACACAAGATATGCTGTTGTCTTAGTTGTCATTTCAAAGCACTTATTAAACAAGTTGTGCTGTTGTGTTAGTTCTCATTTCCTCAAGCAACTTATGACCCCAGTTGTGGTGTTGCGCTAGTTGTCATATCCTCAGGCTCCTTATGATCCAAGGTGTGCTGTTGTGCTACCTGATATTTCCTCAGGAACCTTATGACACAAGGTGTGCTGTTGTGCTATCTGTCATTTCCTCAGGAACCTTATGACACAAGGTGTGCTGTTGTGCTATCTGTTATTTCCTCAGGAACCTTATGACACAAGGTGTGCTGTTGTGTTAGTTGTCATTTCCTCAGGCTCCTTATGACCCAAGGTGTGCTATTGTCCCCAGCTAGGATTTCCTCAGGCACCACATGACACAAGGTGTGCTGTTGTGTTGAAATTTCCCAAAGCACCTTATGATCGAAGATGTGCTGTTGTGCTGGTTGTCATTTCCTAAGGCACCTTATGAGCCAAGATGTGCTGTTGTCCTAGTTGTCACTTCCTCGGGAACCTTATGACATGGTGTGCTGTTGTGTTGTAATTTTCTCAAGCACCTTAAGATGCAAGGTGTGCTGTTGTGCTACCTGTCATTTCATCAGGCACTTTATGACCCAAGGTGTGCTGTCATGCTAGTTGTCAGGCACCATTTGGCCCAAGGTGTGCTGTTGTGCTAGTTGTCATTTCCCCAAGCACCCTATCACCCAGTGTGTGCTGTTGAATTAGTTGTCATTTCCTCGGGTACCTTGTGACACAAAGTGTGCTGTTGTGTTAGTTGTCATTTCCCCAATTACCTTATGAAACAGGGTGTGCTGTTGGGTTAGTTATCATTTCCCCAAGCACCTTATGATCCAAGGCGTGCTGTTTTGTTAATTGTCATTTCCCAGGCACCTTATGATGCAAGCTATGCTGTTGTGTTAGTTGTCATTTCTCCAAGCACCTTATAACAGGTGTGCTGTTGTGTTAGTTGTCATTTCTACAAGCACCTTGTGACCCAAAGTGTTCTGTTGTGTGAGTTGTCATTTCCTCAGGCACCTTATGACACAAGGTGTTCTGTTGTGTTACTTGTCATTTCCCCAAGCACCTTATGATTCAAGGTATGCTCTTGTGTTAGTTGCCATTCCCTCAGGCACCTTATGAGACAAGGTGTGCTGTGATGTGAATTGTCTTTTTCCCAAGCACCTTATGATACAAGGTGTGCTGTTGCGCTAGTTGTCATTTCCCCAGGCACCTTATGACACAAGGTGTGCTGTTGTGTGAGTTGTCATTTCCCCAAGCACCTTATGACACAAGGTGTGCTGTTGTGCTAGTTGTCATTTTCTCAGGCACCTTATGACCCGAGGTGTGCTGTCATGCTAGTTGCCAGGCACCATATGACCCAAGGTGTGCTGTTTTGCTAGTGGTCATTTCCCCAAGCACCGAATGTGTGATGTTGTGTTAGTTGTCATTTCCTCAGGCACCTTATGACACAAGGTGAGCTGTTGGTTTAGTTGTCATATCCTCACCTTATGACTCCAAGGTATGCTGTTGTGTTAGTTGTCATTTCTCCACAAACTCTTATTACCCAAGGTGCGTTGTTGTGCTAGTTGTCATTTCTGAGGCACCTTATGACACAAGGTGTGCTGTTCTCCTTGTTGTCATTTTTCTCAGGAAACTTATGAGACAAGGTGTGCTGTTTTGTTGTAATTTCCCCAAGCACCTTATGATCCAAAGTATGCTGTTGTGCTAGTTGTCATTTCCCCAATCACCTTATGACCCAAGTTGCACTAGTTGTCATTTCTTCAGGCTCCTTATGACACAAGGTGTGCTGTTGTGTTAGTTATCATTTCCCCAAGCACCTTATGATCCAAGGTGTGATGTTTTGTTAGTTGTCATTTCCCCAGGCACCTTATGACACAAGGTGTGCTATTGTGTGAGTTGTCATTTCCCCAAGCACCTTATGACACAAGGTGTGCTGTTGTGCTAGTTGTCATTTTTTCAGGCACCTTATGACCCAAGGTGTGCTGTCATGCTAGTTGTCTTTTCCCCAAGCACCCTGTGACCCAATGTGTGCTGTTGTGTTAGTTGTCATTTCCTCAGGCACCTTATGACACAAGGTGTACTGTTATATTAGTTGTCATTCCCTAGCACCTTATGACACAAGGTGTGCTGTTGTGCTAGTTGTCATTTTCTCCAGTCACCTTATGACCGAGGT
The DNA here is from genome assembly GCA_016271365.2 of Neoceratodus forsteri. NCBI lineage: Eukaryota > Metazoa > Chordata > Ceratodontiformes > Ceratodontidae > Neoceratodus > Neoceratodus forsteri. The sequence continues at coordinate 143,019,547 of CM057457.1, read as the reverse complement.
GTGCTGTCATGCTAATTGCCAGGCACCACATATGACCCAAGGTGCTGTTTTGCTAGTTGTCTTCCCCAAGCACCCTTGACCCAATGTGCGGTTGTGTTAGTTGTCATTTCCTCAAGCACCTTATGACACAAGGTGTACTGTTATATTAGTTGTCATTTCCCCAAGCACCTTATGACACAAGGTGTGCTGCTGGTTTAGTTGTCATATCCCCAGGCACCTTATGACCCAAGGTATGTTGTTGTGTTAGGTGTCATTTCTCCACGCACTCTTATTACCCAAGGTGTGCTGTTGTGCTAGTTGTCATTTCCTGAGGCACCTTATGACACAAGGTGTGCTGTTCTCATTGTTGTCATTTTTCTCAGGAAACTTATGACACAAGATGTGCTGTTGTGTTGCAATTTCCCCAAGCACCTTAAGATCCAAGGTATGCTGTTGTGCTAGTTGTCATTTCCCCAAGCACCTTATGACCCAAGTTACGCTAGTTGTCATTTCTTCAGCTTCCTTATGACAAGGTGTGCTGTTGTGTTAGTTGTCATTTATCCAGGCACCTTATGACGCAAGGTATGCTGTTGAGTTAGTTGTCATTTCCACAAGCACCTTATGACCCAAAGGTTTGCTGTTCTGTTAGTTGTCATTTCTCAAAGGACCTTTTGACCGAAAGTGTGCTGTTGTGTTAATTGTCGTTACCTCAGGCACCTTATGAGCACAAGGTGTGCTGTTGTGTTAGTTGTCATTTCCCCAAGCACCTTATGATACAAGGTGTGCTCTTGTGTTAGTTGTCATTCCCTCAGGCACCTTATGAGACAAGGTATGCTGTTATGTGAGTTGTCATTTCCCCAAGCACCTTTTGACACATGGTGTGCTGTTGCGTAAGTTGTCATTTCCCAAGGCACCTTATGACACAAAGTGTGCTACTGTGTGAGTTGTCATTTCCCCAAGCACCTTATGACACAAGGTGTGCTTTTGTGCTAGATGTTATTTTCTCAGGCACCTTATGACCCGAGGTGTGCTGTCATGCTAGTTGCCAGGCACCTTATGACACAAGGTGAGCTAGTGTATGAGTTGTCATTTCCCCAAGCACTTTATGACACAAGGTGTGCTGTTGGTTTAGTTGTAATTTCCCCAGGCACCTTATGACCCAAGGTGTGCTGTTGTGCTAGTTGTCATTTCCTGAGGCACCTTATGACACAAGGTGTGCTGTTCTTTGTTGTCATTTCTCCCAGGCACCTTATGATGCAAGGTATGCTGTTGTGTGAGTTGTCATTTCCCAAAACACCTTATGACACAAGGTGTGCTGTTGTGCTGCTGTCATTTTCTCAGGCACCTTATGACCCGAGGTGTGCTGTCATGCTAGTTGCCAGGCACCATATGACCCAAGGTGTGCTGTTTTGCTAGTGGTCATTTCCCCAAGCACCCAATGTGTGCCGTTGTGTTAGTTGTCATTTCCTCAGGCACCTTATGACACAAGGTGAGCTGTTGGTTAAGTTGTCATATCCCCACCTTATGACCCAAGGTATGCTGTTGTGTTAGTTGTCATTTATCCACACACTCTTATTACCCAAGGTGCATTGTTGTGCTAGTTGTCATTCTCGGAGGCACCTTATGACACAAGGTGTGCTGTTCTCCTGTTGTCTTTTTCTCAGGAAACTTATGACACAAGGTGTGCTGTTTTCTTGCAATTTCCCAAACACCTTATGATCCAAGGTGTGCTGTTGTGCTAGTTGTCATTTCCCCAATCACCTTATGACCCAAGTTGAGCTAGTTGTCATTTCTTCAGGCTCCTTATGACACAAAGTGTGCTGTTGTGTTAGTCATCATTTCCAAGCACCTTATGATCCAAGGTGTGCTGTTTTGTTAGTTGTGATTTCCCCAGGCACCTTATGATGCAAGGTATGCTGTTGTGTTAGTTGTCATTTCTCCAAGCACTTTAAGACCCAAGGTGTGCTGTTGTGTTAGTCATCATTTCTCAAAGCACCTTAAGACACAAGGTGTGCTGTTGTGTTAGTTATCATTTCATCAGGCACCTTATGACATAAGGTTTGCTGTTGTGTTAGTTGTCATTTCCCCAAGCACCTTATGATTCAAGGTGTGCTCTTGTGTTCGTTGTCATTCACTCAGGCACCTTATGAGACAAGGTATGCTGTTATGTGAGTTGTCATTTCCCCAAGCACCTTTTGATGCAAGGTGTGCTGTTGCGTAAGTTCTCATTTCCCCAAGCACCTTATGACACAAGGAGAGCTATTGTGTGAGTTGTCATTTCCCCAAGCACCTTATAACACAAGGTGTGCCGTTGTGCTAGTTGTCACTTTCTCAGGCACCTTATGACCTGAGGTGTGCTGTCATGTAAGTTGCCAGGCACCACATGATCCAAGGTGTGCTGTTTTGCTAGTTGTCTTTTCCCCAAGCACCGTGTGACCCAATGTGTGCGGTTGTGTAAGTTGTCATTTCCCCAAGCACCTTATGACACAAGGTGTGCTGTTGGTTTAGTTGTCATATCCCCAGGCACCTAATGACCCAAGGTATGTTGTTGTGTTAGTTGACATTTCTCCATGCACTCTTATTACCCATGGTGTGCTGTTGTGCTAGTTGTCATTTCCTGAGGCACCTTATGACACAAGTTGTGCTGTTCTCTTTGTTGACATTTTTTCTAAGGAAACTTATGACACAAGGTGTGCTGTTGTGTTGCAATTTTCCCAAGCACCTTATAATCCAAGGTATGCTGTTGTGCTAGTTGTCATTTCCCCAAGCACCTTATGATCCAAGGTATGCTGTTGTGCTAGTTGTCATTTCCCCAAGCACCTTAGGATCCAAGGTATGCTGTTGTGCTATTTGTCATTTCCCCAAGCACCTTATGACCCAAGTTGCGCTAGTTGTCATTTCTTCAGGTTCCTTATGATACAAGTTGTGCTGTTATGTTAGTTGTCATTTCTCCAGGCAGCTTATGACCCAAGGTTTGCTGTTGTGTTAGTTGTCATTTCTCAGAGCACCTTATGACCGAAAGTGTGCTGTTGTGTTGGTTGTCGTTACCTCAGGCACCTTATGACACAAGGCGTGCTGTTGTGTTAGTTGTCATTTCCCCAAGCACCTTATGATTCAAGGTGTGCTCTTGTGTTAGTTGTCATTCCCTCAGGCACCTTATGAGACAAGGTATGCTGTTATGTGAGTTGTCATTTCCCCAAGCAGCTTTTGACACAAGGTGTGCTGTTGCATAAGTTGTCATTTCCCCAGGCACCTTATGACACAAGGTGTGCCATTGTGTGAGTTGTCATTTCCTCAAGCACCTTATGACACAAGGTGTGCTGTTGTGCTAGTTGTAATTTTCTCAGGCACCTTATGACTCGAGGTGTGCTGTCATGCTAGTTGCCAGGCACCATATGACCCAAGGTGTGCTGTTTTGCTAGTTGTCTTTTCCCCAAGCACCCTGTGATCCAATGTGTGCTGTTGTGTTAGTTCTCATTTCCTCAAGCACCTTATGAGACAAGGTGTGCTGTTGGTTTAGATGTCATATCCCCTGGCACCTTATGACCCAAGGTATGTTGTTGTGTTAGTTGTCATTTCCTGAGGCCCCTTATGACACAAGGGGTGCTGTACTCTTTGTTGTCATTTTTTCTCAGGAAATTTATGACACAAGGTGTGCTGTTGTGTTGCAATTTCCCCAAGCAGTTTATGATCCAAGGTATGCTGTTGTGTTAGTTGTCATTTCCCCAAGCACCTTATGACCCAAGTTGCTCTAGTTGTCATTTTCTCAGGTTCCTTAAGACACAAGGTGTGCTGTTGTGTTGCTTGTCATTTCTCCAGGCATTTTATGATGCAAGGTATGCTGTTGTGTTAGTTGTCATTTCTCCAGGCACCTTATAACCCAAGGTTTGCTGTTGTATTAGTTGTCATTTCTCAAAGCACCTTATGACCCGAGTGTGCTGTATTTGTGTTGATTATCGTTACCTCTGTGCCTTATGACTCAAGGTGTGTTGTTGTGTTGGTTGTCATTTCCCCAAGCACCTTATGATTCAAGGAGTGCTCTTGTGTTGGTTGTCATTCCCTCAGGCACCTTATGAGACAAGGTGTGGCTGTTGTGTGAATTGTCTTTTCCCCAGGCACCTTATGACACAAGGTGTGCTGTTGTGTGAGTTGTCATTTCCAAGTACCTTATGAAACAAGGTGTGCTGTTGTGCTGGTGTCATTTCTCAGGCACCTTATGACCCAGGGTGTGCTCTCATGCTAGTTGCCAGGCACCATTATGTTAAGCTGTGCTGTTTTGCTAGTGGTCATTTCCCCAAGCACCCAATGTGTGCTGTTGTGTTTGTTGTCGTTTCCTCAGGCACCTTATGACACAAGGTGAGCTGTTGGTTTAGTTGTCATTTCTCTACACACTCTTATTACCCAATGTGCGTTGTTGTGCTAGTTGTCATTTCCTGAGGCACCTTATGACACAAGGTGTGCTGTTCCTCTTGTTGTCTTTTTTTCTCAGGAAACTTATGACACGAGGTGTGCTGTTTTATTGCAATTTCCACAAGCACCTTTTGATCCAAGGTATGCTGTTGTCTTAGTTGTCATTTCCCAAGGCACTTATTAAACAAGGTATGCTGTTGTGTTAGTTCTCATTTCCCCAAACAACTTATGACCCCAGTTGTGGTGTTGTGCTAGTTGTCATATCCTCAGGCTCCTTATGATCCAAGGTGTGCTGTTGTGCTACCTGATATTTCCTCAGGAACCTTATGACACAAGGTGTGCTGTTGTGCTATCTGTCATTTCCTCAGGAACCTTATGACACAAGGTGTGCTGTTGTGCTATCTGTTATTTCCTCAGGAACCTTATGACACAAGGTGTGCTGTTGTGTTAGTTGTCATTTCCTCAGGCTCCTTATGACCCAAGGTGTGCTATTGTCCCCAGCTGGGATTTCCTCAGGCACCACATGACACAAGGTGTGCTGTTGTGTTGAAATTTCCAAGCACCTTATGATCGAAGATGTGCTGTTGTGCTGGTTGTCATTTCTAAGGCACCTTATGAGCCAAGATGTGCTGTTGTCCTAGTTGTCACTTCCTCGGAACCTTATGACATGGTGTGCTGTTGTGTTGTAATTTCTCAAGCACCTTAAGATGCAAGGTGTTGTTGTGCTACCTGTCATTTCATCAGGCACTTTATGACCCAAGGTGTGCTGTCATGCTAGTTGTCAGGCACCATTTGGCCCAAGGTGTGCTGTTGTGCTAGTTGTCATTTCCCAAGCACCCTATCACCCAGTGTGTGCTGTTGAATTAGTTGTCATTTCGGTACCTTGTGACACAAAGTGTGCTGTTGTGTTAGTTGTCATTTCCCCAATTACCTTATGAAACAGGGTGTGCTGTTGGTTAGTTATCATTTCCCAAGCACCTTATGATCCAAGGCGCTGTTTTGTTAATTGTCATTTCCAGGCACCTTATGATGCAAGCTATGCTGTTGTGTTAGTTGTCATTTCTCCAAGCACCTTATGACCCAAGGTGTGCTGTTGTATTAGTTGTCATTTCTACAAGCACCTTGTGACCCAAAGTGTTCTGTTGTGTGAGTTGTCATTTCCTCAGGCACCTTATGACACAAGGTGTTCTGTTGTGTTACTTGTCATTTCCCCAAGCACCTTATGATTCAAGGTGTGCTCTTGTGTTAGTTGCCATTCCCTCAGGCACCTTATGAGACAAGGTGTGCTGTGATGTGAATTGTCTTTTTCCCAAGCACCTTATGATACAAGGTGTGCTGTTGGCGCTTAGTTGTCATTTCCCCAGGCACCTTATGACACAAGGTGTGCTGTTGTGTGAGTTGTCATTTCCCAAGCACCTTATGACACAAGGTGTGCTGTTGTGCTAGTTGTCATTTTCTCAGGCACATTATGACCCGAGGTGTGCTGTCATGCTAGTTGCCAGGCACCATATGACCCAAGGTGTGCTGTTTTGCTAGTGGTCATTTCCCCAAGCACCGAATGTGTGATGTTGTGTTAGTTGTCATTTCCTCAGGCACCTTATGACACAAGGTGAGCTGTTGGTTTAGTTGTCATATCCTCACCTTATGACTCAAGGTATGCTGTTGTGTTAGTTGTCATTTCTCCACACACTCTTATTACCCAAGGTGCGTTGTTGTGCTAGTTGTCATTTCCTGAGGCACCTTATGACACAAGGTGTGCTGTTCTCCTTGTTGTCATTTTTCTCAGTAAACTTATGAGACAAGGTGTGCTGTTTTGTTGTAATTTCCCCAAGCACCTTATGATCCAAAGTATGCTGTTGTGCTAGTTGTCATTTCCCCAATCACCTTATGACCCAAGTTGCACTAGTTGTCATTTCTTCAGGCTCTCTTATGACACAAGGTGTGCTGTTGTGTTAGTTATCATTTCCCCAAGCACCTTATGATCCAAGGTGTGATGTTTTGTTAGTTGTCATTTCCCCAGGCACCTTATGACACAAGGTGTGCTATTGTGTGAGTTGTCATTTCCCTAGCACCTTATGACACAAGGTGTGCTGTTGTGCTAGTTGTCATTTTTTCAGGCACCTTATGACCCAAGGTGTGCTGTCATGCTAGTTGTCTTTTCCCCAAGCACCCTGTGACCCAATGTGTGCTGTTGTGTTAGTTGTCATTTCCTCAGGCACCTTATGACACAAGGTGTACTGTTATATTAGTTGTCATTCCCCTAGCACCTTATGACACAAGGTGTGCTGTTGTGCTAGTTGTCATTTTCTCAGTCACCTTATGACCCGAGGTGTGCTGTCATGCTAATTGCCAGGCACCATATGACCCAAGGTGTGCTGTTTTGCTAGATGTCTTTTCCCCAAGCACCCTGTGACCCAATGTGTGCGGTTGTGTTAGTTGTCATTTCCTCAAGCACCTTATGACACAAGGTGTACTGTTATATTAGTTGTCATTTCCCCAAGCACCTTATGACACAAGGTGTGCTGCTGGTTTAGTTGTCATATCCCCAGGCACCTTATGACCCAAGGTATGTTGTTGTGTTAGGTGTCATTTCTCCACGCACTCTTATTACCCAAGGTGTGCAGTTGTGCTAGTTGTCATTTCCTGAGGCACCTTATGCCACAAGGTGTGCTGTTCTCATTGTTGTCATTTTCTCAGGAAACTTATGACACAAGATTGCTGTTGTGTTGCATTTCCCCAAGCACCTTAAGATCCAAGGTATGCTGTTGTGCTAGTTGTCATTTCCCAAGCACCTTATGACCCAAGTTGCGCTAGTTGTCATTTCTTCAGCTTCCTTATGACACAAGGTGTGCTGTTGTGTTAGTTGTCATTTATCCAGGCACCTTATGATGCAAGGTATGCTGTTGAGTTAGTTGTCATTTCCACAAGCACCTTATGACCCAAGGTTTGCTGTTCTGTTAGTTGTCATTTCTCAAAGGACCTTTTGACCGAAAGTGTGCTGTTGTGTTAGTTGTCGTTACCTCAGGCACCTTATGACACAAGGTGTGCTGTTGTGTTAGTTGTCATTTCCCCAAGCACCTTATGATTCAAGGTGTGCTCTTGTGTTAGTTGTCATTCCCTCAGGCACCTTATGAGACAAGGTATGCTGTTATGTGAGTTGTCATTTCCCCAAGCACCTTTTGAGACATGGTGTGCTGTTGCGTAAGTTGTCATTTCCAGAACCTTATGACACAAGGTGTGCTACTGTGTGAGCTGTCATTTCCTAAGCACCTTATGACACAAGGTGTGCTTTTGTGCTAGATGTCATTTTCTCAGGCACCTTATGTCCCGAGGTGTACTGTCATGCTAGTTGCCAGGCACCTTATGACACAAGGTGAGCTATTGTATGAGTTGTCATTTCCCCAAGCTCCTTATGATTCTAGGTGTGCTCTTGTGTTAGTTGTCATTCCCTCAGGCACCTTATGAGACAAGGTATGCTGTTATGTGAGTTGTCATTTCCCCAAGCACCTTTTGAGACATGGTGTGCTGTTGCGTAAGTTGTCATTTCCCCAGGCACCTTATGACACAAGGTGTGCTACTGTGTGAGCTGTCATTTCCCCAAGCACCTTATGACACAAGGTGTGCTTTTGTGCTAGATGTCATTTTCTCAGGCACCTTATGTCCCGAGGTGTACTGTCATGCTAGTTGCCAGGCACCTTATGACACAAGGTGAGCTATTGTATGAGTTGTCATTTCCCCAAGCACCTTATGACACAAGGTGTGCTGTTGGTTTAGTTGTAATTTCCCCAGGCACCTTATGACCCAAGGTATGTTGTTGTGTTAGTTGTCATTTCTCCACGCACTGTTATTACCCAAGGTGTGCTGTTGTGCTAGTTGTCATTTCCTGAGGCACCTTATGACACAAGGTGTGCTGTTCTTTGTTGTCATTTTTTCTCAGGAAACTTATGACACAAGGTGTGCTGTTGTGCTGCAATTTCCCCAAACACTTTATGATCCAAGGTATGCGGTTGTGTTAGTTGTCATTTCCCAAAACACCTTATGACACAAGGTGTGCTGTTGTGCTACTTGTCATTTTCTCAGGCACCTTATGACCCGAGGTGTGCAGTCATGCTAGTTGCCAGGCACCATATGACCCAAGGTGTGCTGTTTTGCTAGTGGTCATTTCCCCAAGCACCCAATGTGTGCCGTTGTGTTAGTTGTCATTTCCTCAGGCACCTTATGACAAGGTGAGCTGTTGGTTAGTTGTCATATCCCAACCTTATGACCAGGTTGCTGTTGTGTTAGTTGTCATTTATCCACACACTCTTATTACCCAAGGTGCATTGTTGTGCTAGTTGTCATTTCGGAGGCACCTTATGACACAAGGTGTGCTGTTCTCCTTGTTGTCTTTTTTTCTCAGGAAACTTATGACACAAGGTGTGCTGTTTTCTTGCAATTTCCCAAGCACCTTATGATCCAAGGTGTGCTGTTGTGCTAGTTGTCATTTCCCCAATCACCTTATGACCCAAGTTGCGCTTAGTTGTCATTTCTTCAGGTCCTTATGACACAAAGTGTGCTGTTGTGTTAGTTATCATTTCTCCAAGCACCTTATGATCCAAGGTGTGCTGTTTTGTTAGTTGTGATTTCCCAGGCACCTTATGATGCAAGGTATGCTGTTGTGTTAGTTGTCATTTCTCCAAGCACTTTAAGACCCAAGGTGTGCTGTTGTGTTAGTCATCATTTCTCAAAGCACCTTAAGACACAAGGTGTGCTGTTGTGTTAGTTATCATTTCATCAGGCACCTTATGACATAAGGTTTGCTGTTGTGTTAGTTGTCATTTCCCCAAGCACCTTATGATTCAAGGTGCGCTCTTGTGTTCGTTGTCATTCACTCAGGCACCTTATGATCCAAGGTATGCTGTTGTGCTAATTGTCATTTCCCCAAGCACCTTATGATCCAAGGTATGCTGTTGTGCTAGTTGTCATTTCCCCAATCACCTTATGGTCCAAGGTATGCTGTTGTGCTAGTTGTCATTTCCCAAGCACCTTATGATCCAAGGTATGCTGTTGTGCTAGTTGTCATTTCCCCAAGCACCTTATGACCCAAGGCTGTAGTTGTCATTTCTTCAGGTTCCTTATGACACAAGGTGTGCTGTTGTGTTAGTTGTCTTTTCCCCAAGCACCTTACGATTCAAGGTGTGCTCTTTTGTTAGTTGTCATTCTCTCAGGCACCTTATGAGACAAGGTGTGCTGTTGTGTAAGTTGTCATTTCCCCAGGCACCTTATGACACGAGGTGTGCTATTGTGTGAGCTGTCATTTCCCCAAGCACCTTATGACACTAGGTGTGCTGTTGTGCTAGTTGTCATTTTCTCAGGCACCTTTTGAACCGAGGTGTGCTGTCATGCTAGTTGCCAGGCACTATATGACCCAAGGTGTGCTGTTTTAGTAGTTGTCTTTTCCCCAAGCACCCTGTGACCCAATGTGTGCTGTTGTGTTAGTTGTCATTTCCTCAAGCACCTTATGACCCAAGTGTACTGTTGTATTAGTTGTCATTTCCCCAAGCACCTTATGACCAAGGTGTGCTGTTGTGTTAGTTGTCATTTCCCCAGGCACCTTATGACACAAGATGTGCTGTTCTCTTTGTTGTCATTTTTTCTAAGGAAACTTATGACACAAGGTGTGCTGTTGTGTTGCAATTTCCTCAAGCACCTTATGATCCAAGGTATGCTGTTGTGCTAGTTGTCATTTCCCCAATCACCTTATGGTCCAAGGCATGCTGTTGTGCTAGTTGTCATTTCCTCTAGCACCTTTTGATCCAAGGTATGCTGTTGTGCTAGTTGTCATTTCCCCAAGCACGTTATGACCCAAGTTGCGCTAGTTGTCATTTCTTCAGGTTCCTTATGATACAAGTTGTGCTGTTGTGTTAGTTGTCATTTCTCCAGGCAGCTTATGACGCAAGGTATGCTGTTGTGTTAGTTGTCATTTCTCAAAGCACCTTATGACCCAAGGTGTGCTGTTGTGTTAGTTGTCATTTCTCAGAGCACCTTATGACCGAAAGTGTGTTGTTGAGTTGGTTGTCGTTACCTCAGGCACCTTATGACACAAGGTGTGCTGTTGTGTTAGTTGTCATTTCCCTAAGCGCCTTATGATTCAAGGTGTGCTCTTGTGTTAGTTGTCATTTCTCAAAGCACCTTATGACCGAAAGTGTGCCGTTGTTTTAGTTGTCATTACCTCTGTCACCTTATGACTCAAGGTGTGTTGTTGTGTTGGTTGTCATTTCCCCAAGCACCTTATGATTCAAGGAGTGCTCTTGTGTTAGTTGTCATTCCCTCAGGCACCTTATGAGACAAAAGGTGTCTGTTGTGTGAATTTGTCTTTTTCCAGGCACCTTATGACACAAGGTGTGCTGTTGTGTGAGTTGTCATTTCCCCAAGCACCTAATGAAACAAGGTGCTGTTGTGCTAGTTGTCATTTTCTCAGGCACCTTATGACCCGAGGTGTGCTTCATGCTAGCTGTTGTAAGCAACCATATGACCCAAGCTGTGTTGTTTTGCTAGTGGTCATTTCCCCAAGCACCCAATGTGTGCTGTTGTGTTAGTTAATCGTTTCCTCAGGCACCTTATGACACAAGGTGAGCTGTTGGTTTGATTTGTCATTTCTCTACACCTCTTATTACCCAATGTGCATTGTTGTGCTAGTTGTGTCATTTCTGAGGGCACCTTATGACACAAGGTGTGTGTTCCTTCTTTGTTGTCTTTTTTCTCGGAAACTTATGACCCGGTGTGCTGTTTTATTGCAATTTCCACAAGCACCTTTTGGATCCAAGGTGTGCTGTTGTGTTAGTTGTCATTTCCTCAGGCACCTTGTGACACAAGGTATGCTGTTGTCTTAGTTGTCATTTCCCAAGGCACTTATTAAACAAGGTATGCTGTTGTGTTAGTTCTCATTTCCCCAAGCACCTTATGACCCCAGTTGTGGTGTTGTGCTAGTTGTCATTTCCTGAGGCTCCTTATGATCCAAGGTGTGCTGTTGTGCTACCTGATATTTCCTCAGTAACCTTATGACACAAGGTGTGCTGTTGTGCTATCTGTCATTTCCTCGGGGACCTTATGACACAAAGTGTGCTGTTGTGTTAGGTTTTATTTCCTCAGGCTCCTTATGACCCAAGGTGTGCTATTGTCCCAGTTGGGATTTCCTCAGGCACCGCATGACAGAAGGTGTGCTATTGTGTTGAAATTTCCCAAAGCACCTTATGATCGAAGATGTGCTGTTGTGCTGGTTGTCATTTCCTCAGGCACCTTATGAGCCAAGATGTGCTGTTGTCCTAGTTGAAAATAGAAAACAGAGTTAAAAATCTATGCTTCGACCTTAGGTCTTCTTCAGGAAAAACTAAAAGAGAAAAAAGCAAGTTAGTGTAGAGGAGAGGTAAAATGAGAGAGATATATATGTGGAGAAAGAAGAAGGGGGAGGCTAAGGGAGAAGAAGTGATAAATGGTAAGATTAAGAGAGTCTGTCTGAAACAAAAAGGTGATGATGGGAAAGATAAAACATAATGGGAGATGTTTTATCTTTCCCATCATCACCTTTTTGTTTCACATATTCTGTCTTAATCTTACCATTTATCACTTCTTCTCCCTTAGCCTCCCCCTTCTTCTTTCTCCACATATATATCTCTCTCATTTTACCTCTAATCTACACTAACTTGCTTTTTTTCTCTTTTAGATATTTCCTGAAGAAGACCTAAGGTCGAAACGTAGATTTTTAACTCTATTTTCTATTTTCAGCGTGCATTTAATATAACCATTTTGTTTTGCTTTTAGACCACTTGCTGACGCAGTGCCTTGTCTTTGTTTTTTTACAGGTTGTCCTAGTTGTCACTTCCTCAGGAACCTTATGACATGGTGTGCTGTTGTGTTGTGATTTCCTCAAGCATCTTATGATGCAAGGTGTGCTGTTGTGCTACCTGTCATTTCATCAGGCACTTTATGACCCAAGGTGTGCTGTCATGCTAGTTGTCAGGCACCATTTGGCCCAAGGTGTGCTGTTGTGCTAGTTGTCATTTCCCCAAGCACCCTATCACCCAGTGTGTGCTGTTGTTTTAGTTGTCATTTCAGGTACCTTGTAACACAAACTGTGCTGTTGTGTTAGTTGTCATTTCCCCAAGTACCTTATGACACAAGTTGTGCTGTTGTGTTAGTTATCATTTCCCAAGCACCTTATGATCCAATGTGTGCTGTTTTGTTAGTTGTCATTTCCCCAGGCACCTTATGATGCAAGGTATGCTGTTGTTTTAGTCGTCATTTCTCCAAGCACCTTATGACCCAAGGTGTGCTGTAGTGTTAGTTGTCATTTCTCCAAGCACCTTATGACCCAAGGTGTGCTGTTGTGTTAGTTGTCATTTCCTCAGGCACCTTATGACACAAGGTGTTCTGTAGTGTTAGTTGTCATTTCCCCAAGCACCTTATGATTCATGGTGTGCTCTTGGGTTAATTGTCATTCCCTCAGGCACCTTATGAGACAAGATGTGTTGTTGTGTGAATTGTCTTTTCCCCAAGCACCTTATGACACAAGGCGTGCTGTTGCGTTAGTTGTCATTTCCCCAGGCATCTTATGACACAAGGTGTGCTGTTGTGTGAGTTGTCATTTCCCGAGCACCTTATGACACAAGGTGTGCTGTGTGCTAGTTGTCATTTCCAGGCACCTTATGATCTGAGGTGTGCTGTCATGCTAGTTGCCAGGCACCATATGACCCAAGGTGTGCTGTTTTGCTAGTGGTCATTTCCCCAAGCACCCAATGTGTGCTGTTGTGTTAGTTGTCATTTCCTCAGGCACCTTATGACACAAGGTGAGCTGTTGGTTTAGTTGTCATATCCCCACCGTGTGACCCAAGGTATGCTGTTGTGTTAGTTGTCATTTCTCTACACACTCTTATTACCCAATGTGCGTTGTTGTGCTAGTTGTCATTTCCTGAGGCACCTTATGACTCAAGGTGTGCTGTTCTCCTTGTTGTCATTTTTTCTCAGGAAACTTATGACACAAGTGTGTCTGTTTTGTTGCAATTTCCAAAAGCACCTTTTGATCCAAGGTGTGCTGTTGTGTTAGTTGTCATTTCCTCAGGCACCTCGTGACACAAGGTATGCTGTTGTCTTAGTTGTCATTTCCCAAAGCACTTATTAAACAAGGTATGCTGTTGTCTTAGTTCTCATTTCCTCAAGCATCTTATGACCCCAGTTGTGGTGTTGTGCTAGTTGTCATATCCTGAGGCTCCTTATGATCCAAGGTGTGCTGTTGTGCTACCTGATATTTCCTCAGTAACCTTATGACACAAGGTGTGCTGTTGTGCTATCTGTCATTTCCTCAGGGACCTTATGACACAAAGTGTGCTGTTGTGTTAGTTGTTATTTCCTCTGGCTCCTTATGACCCAAGGTGTGCTATTGTCCCAGTTGGGATTTCCTCAGGCACCGCATGACATAAGGCGTGCTGTTGTGTTGAAATTTCCCAAGGCACCTTATGATCGAAGATGTGCTGTTGTGCTGGTTGTCATTTCTCAGGCACCTTATGAGCCAAGATGTGCTGTTGTCCTAGTTGTCACTTCCTCAGGAACCTTATGACATGGTGTGCTGTTGTGTTGTAATTTCCTCAAGCACCTTATGATGCAAGCATGTGCTGTTGTGCTACCTGTCATTTCATCAGGCACTTTATGACCCAGGTGTGCTGTCATGCTAGTTGTCAGGCACCATTTGGCCCAAGGTGTGCTATTGTGCTAGTTGTCATTCCCAAGCACCCTATCACCCAGTGTGTGCTGTTGAATTAGTTGTCATTTCTCGGTACCTTGTGACACAAAGTGTGCTGTTGTGTTAGTTGTCATTTCCCCAATTACCTTATGAAACAGGGTGTGCTGTGTGTGTAGTTATCATTTCCCAAGCACCTTATGATCCAAGGTGTGCTGTTTTGTTAGTTGTCATTTCCCAGGCACCTTATGATGCAAGGTATGCTGTTGTGTGAGTTAGTCATTTCTCCAAGCACCTTATGACCCAAGGTGTGCTGTTGTGTTAGATGTCATTTCTACAAGCACCTTGTGACCCAAGGTGTGCTGTTGTGTGAGTTGTCATTTCCTCAGGCACCTTATGACACAGGGTGTTCTGTTGTGTTAGTTGTCATTTCCCCAAGCACCTTATGATTCAAGGTGTGCTCTTGTATTAGTTGTCATTCCCCAGGCACCTTATGAGACAGGGTGTGCTGTTGTATGAATTGTCTTTTCCCAAGCACCTTATGACACAAGGTGTGCTGTTGCGTTAGTTGTCATTTCCCCAGGCACCTTATGACACAAGGTGTGCTGTTGTGTGAGTTGTCATTTCCCAAGCACCTTATGACACAAGCGTGTGCTGTTGTGCTAGTTGTCATTTTCTCAGGCACCTTATGAACCGAGGGTGTGCTGTCTTGCTAGTTCCCAGGCACCATATGACCTAAGGTGTGCTGTTTTTCTAGTGGTCATTTCCCCAAGCACCCAATGTGTGCTTTTGTGTTAGTTGTCATTTCCTCAGGCACCTTATGACACAAGGTGAGATGTTGGTTTAGTTGTCATATCCCCACTTTAAGACCCAAGGTATGCTGTTGTGTTAGCTGTCATTTCTCCACACACTCTTATTACCCAAGGTGCATTGTTGTGCTAGTTGTCATTTCCTGAGGCAGCATATGACACAAGGTGTGCTGTTCTCTTAGTTGTCATTTTTTCTCAGGAAACTTATGACACAAGGTGTGCTGTTTTGTTGCAATTTCCCCAAGCTCCTCATGATCCAAGGTATGCTGCTGTGCTAATTGTCATTTCCCCAATCACCTTATGACCCAAGTTATTCTAGTTGTCATTTTTTCAGGCTCCTTATGACACAAGGTGTGCTGTTGTGCTAGTTATCATTTCCCCAAGCACCTTATGATCCAAGGTGTCCTGTTTTGTTAGTTGTCATTTCCCCAGGCACCTTATGAGGCAAGGTATGCTGTTCTGTTAGTTGTCATTTCTCCAAGCACTTTATGACCCAAGGTGTGCTGTTGTGTTAGTTGTCATTTCTCAAAGCACCTTATGACCCAAAGGTGTGCTGTTGTGTTTGTTGTCATTTCGTCAGGCACCTTATGACACAAGCTTGCTGTTGTGTTAGTTGTCATTTCCCCAAGCACCTTATGACTCAAGGTGTGCTGTTGTTTAGTTGTCATTCCCTCAGGCACCTTATGAGACAAGGTGTGCTGTTATGTTGAGTTGTCATTTCCCAAGCACCTTTTCACACAAGGTGTGCTATTGTGTGAGTTGTCATTTCTCTCAGGAACCTTATGACACAAGGTGTGCTGTTCTGTTGTTTCATTTTCTCAGGCACCTTATGACACAAGGTGTGCTGTTGTGTTAGTTGTCATTTCCCCAAGCACCCTGTGACACAACGTGTGCTGTTGTGTAAGTTGTCATTTCGTCAAGCACCTTATGACACAAGGTGTAATGTTATATTAGTTGTCATTTTCCGAAGCACCTTATGACACAAGGTGTGCTGTTGGTTTTGTTGTCATATCCCCAGGCACCTTATTACCCAAGGTATTTTGTTGTGTTAGTTGTCATTTCTCCACGCATTCTTATTACCAAAGATGTGCTGTTGTGCTAGTTGTCATTTCCTGAGGCACCTTATGACACAAGGTGTGCTTTTCTCTTTGTTGTCATTTTTTCTCAGGGACCATTTGACACAAGGTGTGCTGTTGTGTTGCAATTTCCACAAGCACTTTATGATCCAAGGTATGCTGTTGTGCTAGTTGTCATTTCCCCAAGCACCTTATGATCCAAGGTATGCTGTTGTGCTAGTTGTCATTTCCCCAAGCACCTTATGACCCAAGTTGTGCTAGTTGTCATTTCTTCAGGTTCCTTATGACACAAGGTGTACTGTTGTGTTAGTTGTCATTTCTCCAGGCACCTTATGACCCAAGGTTTGCTGTTGTGTTAGCTGTCATTTCTCAAAGCACCTTATGACCAAAATGTGCTGTTGTGTTAGTTGTCATTACCTCAGGCCTTATGACACAAGGTGTGCTGTTGTGTTAGTTGTCATTTCCTCAGGCTCCTTATGACCCAAGGTGTACTATTGTCACCAGTTAGGATTTCCTCAGGCACCGCATGACACAAGGAGTGCTGTTGTGTATAAATTTCCTCGAGCACCTTATGATCGAAGATGTGCTGTTGTGCTGGTTGTCATTTCCTCAGGCACTTATGAGCCAAGATGTGCTGTTGTCTAGTTGTCACTTCCTCAGGAACCTTATGACATGGTGTGCTGTTGTGTTAGTTGTCATTTCCTCAAGCAACTTATGATGCAAGGTGTGATGTATGTGCTACCTGTCATTTCATCAAGCACTTTATGACCCAAGGTGTGCTGTCATGCAAGTTGTCAGGCACCATTTGGCCAAGTAGTGCTGTTGTGCTGGTTGTTATTTCCCCAAGCACCCTATCACCCAGTGTGTGCTGTTGTTTTAGTTGTCATTTCCTCAGGTACCTTGTGACACAAAGTGTGCTGTTGTGTTAGTTGTCATTTCCCCAAGCACCTTATGACAAGGTGTGCTGTTGTGTTAGTTGTCATTTCCCAGGCACCTTATGATCCAGGTGTGCTGTTGTTTTGTTAGTGTCATTTCCCCAGGCACCTTATGAGCAAGGTATGCTGTTGTGTTAGTTGTCATTTCTCAAGCACCTTATGACCCAAGGTGTGCTGTTGTGTTAGTTGTCATTTCCTCAGACACCTTATGACACAAGGTGTTCTGTTGTGTTAGTTGTCATTTCTCAAGCACCTTATGATTCAAGGTGTGCTGTTGTGTTAGTTGTCATTCCCTCAGGCACCTTATGAGACAAGGTGTGCTGTTGTGTAAGTTGTCTTTTCCCCAAGCACCTTATTACACAAGGTGTGCTGTTGCGTTAGTTGTCATTTCCCCAGGCACCTTATGACACAAGGTATGCTGTTGTGTTAGTTATCATTTCCCCAAGCACCTTATGATCCAAGGTGTGCTGTTTTGTTAGTTGTCATTTCCCCAGAGACCTTATGATCCAAGGTGTGCTGTTGTGTTGTTGTCATTTCTCAAGCACCTTATGACCAAGGTGTGCTGTTGTGTTAGTTGTCATTTCCTCCAAGCACCTTGTGACCCAAGGTGTGCTGTTGTGTTAGTTGTCATTTCCTCAGGCACCTTATGACACAAGGTGTTCTGTTGTGTTAGTTGTCATTTCCTCAAAGCACCTTATGATCCAAGGTGTGCTGTTGTGTAGTTGTCATTTCCTCAGGCACCTTATGACACAAGGTGTGCTGTTGTGTGAATTGTCTTTTCCCCAAGCACCTTATTACACAAGGTGTGCTGTTGCATTAGCTGTCATTTCCCCAGGCACCTTATGACACAAGGTATGCTGTTGTGTTAGTTATCATTTCCCCAAGCACCTTATGATCCAAGGTGTGCTGTTTTGTTAGTTGTCATTTCCCCAGGCACCTTATGATACAAGGCATGCTGTTGTGTTAGTTGTCATTACTCCAAGCATCTTATGACCCAAGGTGTGCTGTTGTGCTAGTCATCATTTCTCCAAGCACCTTGTGACCCAAGGTGTGCTGTTGAGTTAGTTGTCATTTCCTCAGGCACATATGACACAAGGTGTTCTGTTGGGTTAGTTGTCATTCCCTCAGGCACCTTATGAGACAAGGTGTGCTGTTGTGTGAATTGTCTTTCCTCAAGCACCTCATTACACATGGTGTGCTGTTGCATTAGTTGTCATTTCCCCATGCACCTTATGACACAAGGTGTGCTGTTGTGTGAGTTGTCATTTCCCCAAGCACCTTATGACACGAGGTGTGCTGTTGTGCTAGTTGACATTTTCTCAGGCACCTTATGACCAGAGGTGTGCTGTCATGCTTGTTGCCAGGCACCATATGACCCAAGGTGTGCTGTTTTGCTAGTTGTCTTTTCTCCAAGCACCCTGTGACCCAATGTGTGCTGTTGCGTTAGTTGTCATTTCCTTAAGCACCTTATGACACAAGGTGTACTGTTATATTAGTTGTCATTTCCCCAAGCACCTTATGACACAAGGTGAGCTGTTGGTTTAGTTGTCATATCCCCTGGCACCTTATGACCCAAGGTATGTTGTTGTGTTAGTTGTCATTTCTCCACACACTCTTATTATCCAAGGTGTGCTGTTGTGCTAGTTGTCATTTCCTGAGGCACCTTATGACACAAGGTGTGCTGTTCTCTTTGTTGTCATTTTTTCTCAGGAAACTTATGACACAAGGTGTGCTGTTGTGTTGCAATTTCCCCAAGCACCTTATGATCCAAGGTATGCTGTTGTGCTAATTGTCATTTCCCCAAGCACCTTATGACCCAAGTTGCGCTAGTTGTCATTTCTTCTGGTTCCTTATGACACAAGGTGTGCTGTTGTATTAGTTGTCATTTCTCCAGGCCCCTTATGACGCAAGGTATGCTGTTGTGTTAGTTGTCATTTCCCCAAGCACCTTATGACTCAAGGTTTGCTGTTGTGTTAGCTGTCATTTCTCAAAGCACCTTATGACCGAAAGTGTTCTGTTGTGTTAGTTGTCGTTACCTCAGGCACCTCATGACACAATGTGTGCTGTTGTGTTAGTTATCATTTCCCCAAGCACCTTATGATCCAAGGTGTGCTGTTTTGTCAGTTGTCATTTACCCAGGCACCTTATGATGCATGGTAAGCTGTTGTATTAGTAGTCATTTCTCCAACCACCTTATGACACAAGGTGTGCTGTTGTGTTAGTTGTCATTTCCTCAGGCACCTTATGACACAGCATGTTCTGTTGTGTTAGTTGTCATTTCCCCAAGCACCTTATTATTCAAGGTGTGCTCTTCTGTTAGTTGTCATTCCCTCAGGCACCTTATGAGACAAGGTGTGCTGTTGTGTGAATTGTCTTCTCCCCAAGCACCTTATGATACAAGGTGTGCTGTTGTGTGAGGTGTCATTTCCCCAAGCACCTTATGACACAAGGTGTGCTGTTGTGCCAGTTGTCATTTTCTCAGGCACCTTATGACCCGAGGTGTGCTGTCATGCTAGTTGCCAGGCACCATATGATGCAAGGTGTGCTGTTTTGCTAGTGGTCATTTCCTCAAGCACCCAATGTGTGCTGTTGTGTTAGTTGTCATTTCCTCAGGCACCTTATGACACAAGGTGAGCTGTTTGTTTAGTTGTCATATCCCCACCTTATGATCCAAGGTATGCTGTTGTGTTAGTTGTCATTTCTCCACACACTCATATTACCCAAGGTGCGTTGTTCTGCTAGTTGTCCTTTCCTGAGGCACCTTATGACACAAGGTGTACTGTTCTCCTTGTTGTCATTTTTTCTCAGGAAACTTATGACACAAGGTGTGCTGTTTTGTTGCTATTTCCCCAAGCACCTTATGATCCAAGGTTTGCTGTTATGCTAGTTGTCTTTTCCCTAATTACCTTATGACCCAAGTTGCGCTAGTTGTCATTTCTCCAGGCTCCTTATGACACAAGGTCTGCTGTTCAGTTAGTTATCATTTCCCCTAGCACCATATGATTGAAGGTGTTCTGTTTTGTGGGTTGTCACTTCCCCAGGTTCATTATGACTCAAGGTGTGCTCTTGTGTTAGTTGTCATTCCCTCAGGCACCTTATGAGACAAGGTATGCTGCTATGTGAGCTGTCATTTCCCCAAGCACATTTTAACACAAGGTGTGCTGTTGCGTAAGTTGTTATTTCCCCAGGCACCTTATGACACAAGGTGTGCTATTGTGTGAGCTGTCATTTACTCAAGCTCCTTATGACACAAGGTGTGCTCTTGTGCTAGTTGTCATTTCTCAGGCACCTTATGACACAAGGTGTGCTGTTGTGCTAGTTGTCATTTCCAGGCACCTTATGACCCAAGGTGTGCTGTTTGCTAGTTCAATTTCCCCAGGCACCCTGTGACCCAATGTGTGCTGTTGTGTTAGTTGTCATTTCCTCAAGCACCTTATGACACAAGGTGTACTGTTATATTAGTTGTCATTTCCCCAAGCACCTTATGACACAAGGTGTGCTGTTGGTTTAGTTGTCATATCCTCAGGCACCTTATGACCCAAGGTATGTTGTTGTGTTAGCTGTCATTTCTCCACGCACTCTTATTACCCAAGGTGTGCTGTTGTGCTAGTTGTCATTTACTGAGGCACCTTATGACACAAGGTGTGCTGTTCTCCTTGTTGTCATTTTTCTCGGTACCTTAGACACAAAGTGTGCTGTTGTGTTAGTTGTCATTTCCCAAGTACCTTATGAAACAAGGTGTGCTGTTGTGTAGTTGTCATTTCCCCAAGCACCTTATGATCCAAGGTGTGCTGTTGTGTTAGTTGTCATTTCCCAGGCACCTTATGACACAAGGTGTGCTGTTGTGTTAGTTGTCATTTCTCCAAGCACCTTATGACACAAGGTTTGCTGTTGTGTTAGTTGTCATTTCTCAAAGCACCTTATGACCGAAAGTGTTCTGTTGTGTTAGTTGTCGCTACCTCAGGCACCTTATGACACAAGGTGTGCTGTTGTGTTAGTTGTCATTTCCCCAAGCACCTTATGATTCAAGGTGTTCTCTTCTGTTAGTTGTCATTTCCTCAGGCACCTTATGAGACAAGATGTGCTGTTGTGTGAATTGTCTTTTCCCCAAGCACCTTATGACACAAGGTGTGCTGTTGTGTTAGTTGTCATTTCCCCAGGCACCTTATGACACAAGGTATGCTGTTGTGTGAGTTGTCATTTCCCCAACCACCTTATGACACAAGGTGTGCTGTAGTGTGAGTTGTCATTTTCTCAGGCACCTTATGACCTGATGTGTGCTGTCATGCTAGTTGCCAGGTACCATATGACCTAAGGTGTGCTGTTTTGCCCTGTGGTCATTTCCCCAAGCACCCAATATGTGCTGTTGTGTTACTTGTCATTTCCTCAGGCACCTTATGACACAAGGTGAGCTGTTGGTTTAGTTGTCATATCCCCAAATTATGAGCCAAGGTATGCTGTTGTGTTAGTTGTCATTTCTCAACACACACTTATTACCCAAGGTGCGTTGTGCTAGTTGTCATTTCCTGAGACACCTTATGACACAAGGTGTGCTGTTCTCCTTGTTGTCATTTTTTCTCAGGAAACTAATGGCACAAGGTGTGCTGTTTTATTGCAATTTCCCCAGTCACCTTATGATCCAAGGTATGCTGTTGTGCTAGTTGTCATTTCCCGAATCACCTTATGACCCAAGTAGCACTAATTGTCATTTCTTCATGCTCCTTATGGCACAAGGTCTGCTGTTGTGTTAGTTATCATTTCCCCTAGCACCTTATGATCCAAGGTGTGCTGTTTTGTTAGTTGTCATTTCCCCAGGCACCTTATGATGCAAGGTATGCTGTTGTGTTAGTTGTCATTTCTCCAAGCACTTTATGACCCAAGGCGTGCTGTTGTGTTAGTAGTCATTTCTCTAAGCACCTTATGACCCAAGGTGTGCTGTTGTGTTAGTTGTCATTTCGTCAGGCACCTTATGACACAAGGTTTGCTGTTGTGTTAGTTGTCATTTCCCCAAGCACCTTATGATTCAAGGTGTGCTCTTGTGTTAGTTGTCATTCCCTCTGGTACCTTATGAGACAAGGTATGCTGTTATGTGAGTTGTCATTTCCCCAAGCACCTTTTGACACAAGGTGTCTTGTTGAGTAAGCTGTCATTTCCCCAGGCAACTTTTGACACAAGGTGTGCTATTATGTGAGTTGTCATTTCCCCAGCACCTTATGACACGAGGTGTGCTGTTGTGTAGTTGTCATTTTCTCAGGCCCTTATGATCCGAGGTGTGCTGTCATGCAAGTTGCCAGGCACCGTATGACCCAAGGTGTGTTGTTTTGCTAGTTGTCTTTCCCCAAGCACCCTGTGCCCCAATGTGTGCTGTTGTGTTACTTGTCATTTCCTCAAGCACCTTATGACAGAAGGTGTACTGTTATATTAGTTGTCACTTCCCCAAGCACCTTATGACACAAGGTGTGCTGTTGGTTTAGTTGTCATATCCCCAGGCACCTTATGACCCAAGGTATGTTGTTGTGTTAGTTGTCATTTCTCCATGCACTCTTATTACCCAAGGTGTGCTGTTGTGCTAGTTGTCATTTCCTGAGGCACATTATGACACAAGGTGTGCTGTTCTCTTTTGTCATTTTTCTCCAGGGACCATATGACACAAGGTGTGCTGTTGTGTTGCAATTTCCCCAAGCACTTTATGATCCAAGGTATGCTGATGTGCTAGTTGTCATTTCCCCAAGCACCTTATGACCCAAGTTGCGCTAGTTGACATTTCTTCAGGTTCATTAAGACACAAGGTGTACTGTTGTGTTAGTTTTCATTTCTCCAGGCACCTTATGACCCAAGGTTTACTGTTGTGTTAGTTGTCGTTTTTCAAAGCACCTTATGACCGAAAGTGTGCTGTTGTGTTAGTTGTTATTACCTCAGGCACCTAATGACACAAGGTGTGCTGTTGTGTTGGTTGTCATTTCCTCTGGCTCCTTATGACCCAAGGTGTGCTATTGTCCCAGTTGGGATTTCCACAGGCACCGCATGACACAAGGAGTGCTGCTGTGTTGAAATTTCCCCAAAGCACCTTATGATCGAAGATGTGCTGTTGTGCTGGTTGTCATTTCCTCAGGTACCTTATGAGCCAAGATGTGCTGTTGTCCTAGTTGTCACTTCCTCAGGAATGTTATGACATGGTGTGCTGTTGTGTTGTAATTTCCTCAAGCTCCTTATCATGCAAGGTGTGATGTTGTGCTACCTGTCATTTCATCAAGCACTTTATGACCCAAGGTGTGCTGTCATGCTAGTTGTCAGGCACCATTTGGGCCAAGGTGTGCTATTGTGCTAGTTGTCATTTCCCCAAGCACCCTATCACCCAGTTTGTGCTGTTGTTTTAGTTGTGATTTCCTCAGGTACCTTGTGACACAAAGTGTGCTGTTGTGTTAGTTGTCATTTCCCCAAGTACCTTATGACACAAGGTGTGCTGTTCTGTTAGTTATCATTTCCCCAAGCACCTTATGATCCAAGGTGTGCTGTTTTGTTAATTGTCATTTCCCCAGGCACCTAATGATGCAAGGTGTGCTGTTGTGTTAGTTGTCATTTCTCCAAGCATCGTATGACCCAAAGGTGTGCTGTTGTGCTGAGTCGTCATTTCTCCAGGCACCTTGTGACCCAAGGTGTGCTGGTGTGTTAGTTGTCATTTCCTCAGGCACCTACGACACGGCGTGTTCTGTTGTGTTAGTTGTCATTTCCCAAGCACCTTATGA
Organism: Neoceratodus forsteri; assembly: GCA_016271365.2. Lineage (NCBI taxonomy): Eukaryota > Metazoa > Chordata > Ceratodontiformes > Ceratodontidae > Neoceratodus > Neoceratodus forsteri. Next base: position 142,995,880 of record CM057457.1, on the reverse strand, counting down.
TTCAAGGTGTGCACTTGTGTTAGTTGTCATTTCCTCAGGCACCTTATTAGACAAGGTGTGCTGTTGTGTAGTTGTCATTTCCCAGGCACCTTATGACACAAGGTGTGCTGCTGTGAGTTGTCATTTCCCAAGGCACCTTATGACACAAGGTGTGCTGTTGTGCAAGTTGTCATTTTCTCAGGCACCTTATGACCTGAGGTGTGCTGTCATGCTAGTTGCCAGGCACCATATGTCCCAAGTGGTGCTGTTCTGCTAGTTGTCTTTTCCCCAAGCACCCTGCGACCCAAAGAGTGCTGTTGCATTAGTTGTCATTTCCTTAAGCACCTTATGACACAAGGTGTACTGTTATATTAGTTGTCATTTCCCCAAGCACCTTATGACACAAGGTGAGCTGTTGGTTTAGGTGTCATATCCCCAGGCACCTTATGACCTAAGGTATGTTGTGTTAGTTGTCATTTCTCCTTGCATTCTTATTATCCAAGGTGTGCTGTTGTGCTAGTTGTCATTTCCTGAGGCACCTTACGACACAAGGTGTGCTGTTCTCTTCGTTGTCATTTTTTTCTCAGGAAACTTATGACACAAGGTGTGCTGTTGCGTTGCAATTTCCCCAAGCACCTTATGATCCAAGGTATGCTTTTGTGCTAATCATCATTTCCCCAAGCACCTTATGACCCAAGTTGCGCTAGTTGTCATTTCTTCCGGTTCCTTATGACACAAGGTGTGCTGTTGTATTAGTTGTCATTTCTCCAGGCACCTTATGACGCAAGGTATGCTGTTGTGTTAGTTGTCATTTCCCCAAGCACCTTATAACTCAAGGTTTGCTGTTGTATTAGCTGTCATTTCTCAAAGCACCTTATGACCGAAAGTATTCTGTTGTTTTAGTTGGCGGTACCTCAGGCACCTCATGACACAAGGTGTGCTGTTGTGTTGGTTATCATTTCCCCAAACACCATATGATCCAAGGTGTGCTGTTTTTTTTTGTTGTCATTTCCCCAGGCACCTTATGATGCAAGGTATGCTGTTGTATTAGTTGTCATTTCTCCAAGCACCTTATGAAACAAGGTGTGCTGTTGTGTATGTTGTCATTTCTCAAAGCACCTTGTGACCCAAGGTGTGCTGTTGTGTTAGTTGTCATTTCCTCAGGCACCTTATGACACAGGGTGTTCTGTTGTGGTAGTTGTCATTTCCCCCACTCACCTTATGATTCAAGGTGTGCTCTTGTGTTAGTTGTCATTCCCTCAGGCACCTTATGAGACAAGGTGTGCTGTTGAGTGAATTCTCTTTTCCCCAAGCACCTTATGATCCAAGGTATGCTGTTGCATTAGTTGTCATTTCCCCAGGCACCTTATGACACAAGGTGTGCTGTTGTGTGAGTTGTCATTTCCCCAAGCACCTTATGACACAAGCTGTGCTGTTGTGCTAGTTGTCATTTTCTCAGGCACCTTATGACCCGAGGTGTGCTGTCATGCTAGTTGCCAGGCACCATATGACCCAAGGTGTGCTGTTTTGCTAGTGGTCATATCCCCAAGCACCCAATGTGTGCTGTAGTGTTAGTTGTCATTTCCTCCGGCACCTTATGACACAAGGTGAGCTGTTGGTTTAGTTGTCATATCCCCACCTTAGGACCCAAGGTATGTTGTTGTGTTAGTTGTCATTTATCCATGCACTCTTATTACCCAAGGTGTGCTGTTGTGCTAGTTGTCATTTTCTAAGGCACCTTATGACACAAGGTGTTCTGTTCTCTTTGTTTGTCATTTTTCTCAGGAAACTTATGACACAAGGTGTGCTGTTGTGTTGCAATTTCCCCAAGCACCTTATGATCCGAGTGTATGCTGTTGTGCTAGTTGTCATTTCTCCAAGCACCTTATGACCCAGGTTGCGCTAGTTGTCATTTCTTCAGGTTCCTTATGATACAAGGTGTGCTGTTGTGTTAGTTGTCATTTCTCCAGGCACCTTATGATGCAAGGTATGCTGTTGTGTTAGTTGTCATTTCTCCAAGCACTTTATGACCCAAGGTGTGCTGTCATGCTAGTTGTCAGGCACCATTTGGGCCAAGGTGTGCTGTTGTGCTAGTTGTCATTTCCCCAAGCACCCTATCACCCAGTTTGTGCTGTTGTTTTAGTTGTGATTTCCTCAGGTACCTTGTGACACAAAGTGTGCTGTTGTGTTAGTTGTCATTTCCCCAAGTACCTTATGACACAAGGTGTGCTGTTGTGTTAGTTATCATTTCCCCAAGCACCTTATGATCCAAGGTGTGCTGTTTTGTTAGTTGTCATTTCCCCAGGCACCTTATGATGCAAGGTATGCTCCTGTGTTAGTTGTCATTTCTCCAAGCATCTTATGACCGAAGGCGTGCTCTTGTGCTAGTCATCATTTCTCCAAGCACCTTGTGACCCAAGGTGTTCTGGTGTGTTAGTTGTCATTTCCTCAGGCACCTTTCGACATGAGGTGTTCTGTTGTGTTAGTTGTCATTTCCCCAAGCACCTTATGATTCAAGGTGTGCTCTTGTGTTAGTTTTACTTCCTAGGCACCTTATGAGACAAGGTGTGCTGTTGTGTGGTGTCTTTCCCCAAGCACCTTATTACACAAGGTGTGCTGTTGTGTAGTTGTCATTTCCCCAGCACCTTATGACACAAGGTGTGCTGTTGTGCAAGTTGTCATTTTCTCAGGCACCTTATGACCAGAGGTGTGCTGTTCATGCTAGTTGCCAGGCACCATATGTCCCAAGTGGTGCTGTTTTGCTAGTTGTCCTTTCATCAAGCACCCTGTGACCCAATGACTGCTGTTGTATTAGTTGTCATTTCCTTAAGCACCTTATGACACAAGATGCTGTATATTAGTTGTCATTTCCCCAAGCACCTTATGACACAAGGTGAGCTGTTGGTTTAGTTGTCATATCCCCAGGCACCTTATGACCTAAGGTATGTTGTTGTGTTGGTTGTCATTTCTCCACGCACTCTTATTATCCAATGTGTGCTGTTGTGCTAGTTGTCATTTCCTGAGGCACCTTTTGAAACAAGGTGTGCTGTTCTCTTTGTTGTCATTTTTTCTCAGGATACTTATGACACAAGGTGTGCTGTTGTGTTGCAATTTCCCCAAGCACCTTATGATTAAAGGTATGCTGTTGTGCTAATCGTCATTTCCCCAAGCACCTTATGACCCAAGTTGTGCTAGTTGTCATTTATTCCGGTTCCTTATGACACAAGGTGTGCTGTTGTATTACTTGTCATTTCTCCAGGCACCTTATGATGCAAGGTATGCTGTTGTGTTAGTTGTCATTTCCCCAAGCACCTTATAACTCAAGGTTTGCTGTTGTATTAGCTGTCATTTCTCAAAGCACCTTATGACCGAAAGTGTTCTGTTGTTTTAGTTGTCGGTACCTCAGGCACCTCATGACACAAGGTGTGCTGTTGTGTTGGTTATCATTTCCCCAAACACCTTATGATCCAGGGTGTGCTGTTTTGTTGTTGTCATTTCCCCAGACACCTTATGATGCAAGGTATGCTGTTGTATTAGTTGTCATTTCTCCAAGCACCTTATGAAACAAAGGTGTGCTGTTGTGTAGTTGTCATTTCTCCAAGCACCTTGTGACCCAAGGTGTGCTGTTGTGTTAGTTGTCATTTCCTCAGGCACCTTATGACACAGGGTGTTCTATTGTGTTAGTTGTCATTTCACAAGCACCTTATGATTCAAGGTGTGCTCTTGTGTTAGTTGTCATTCCCTCAGGCACCTTATGAGACAAGGTGTGCTGTTGTGTGAATTCTCTTTCCCCAAGCACCTTATGATCCAAGGTGTGCTGTTGCATTAGTTGTCATTTCCCCAGGCACCTTATGACACAAAGTGTGCTGTTGTGTGAGTTGTCATTTCCCCAAGCACCTTATGACACAAGCTGTGCTGTTGTGCTAGTTGTCATTTTCTCAGGCACCTTATGACCCGAGGGTGTGCTGTCATGCTAGTTGCCAGGCACCTATATGACCCAAGGTGTGCTGTTTTGCTAGTGGTCATTTCCCCAAGCACCCAATGTGTGCTGCTCTGTTAGTTGTCATTTCCTCCGGCACCTTTTGACACAAGGTGAGCTGTTGGTTTAGTTGTCATATCCCTTATGACCCAAGGTATGTTGTTGTGTTAGTTGTCATTTATCCATGCACTCTTATTACCCAAGGTGTGCTGTTGTGCTAGTTGTCATTTTCTAAGGCACCTTATGACACAAGGTGTGCTGTTCTCTTTAATTTCATTTTTTCTCAGGAAACTTATGACACAAGGTGTGCTGTTGTGTTGCAATTTCCCCAAGCACCTTATGATCCGAGGTATGCTGTTGTGCTAGTTGTCATTTCTCCAAGCACCTTATGACCCAAGTTGAGCTAGTTGTCATTTCTTCAGGTTCCTTATCATACAAAGGTGTGCTGTTGTGTTAGCTGTCATTTCTCCAGGCAACTTATGATGCAAGGTATGCTGTTGTGTTAGTTGTCATTTCTCCAAGCACTTTATGACCCAAGGTGTGCTGCCATGCTAGTTGTCAGGCACCATTTGGGCCAAGGTGTGCTGTTGTGCTAGTTGTCATTTCCCCAAGCACCCTATCACCCAGTTTGTCCTGTTGTTTTAGTTGTGATTTCCTCAGGTACCTTGTGACACAAAGTGTGCTGTTGTGTTAGTTGTCATTTCCCCAAGTACCTCATGACACAAGGTGTGCTGTTCTGTTAGTTACCATTTCTCCAAGCACCTTATTATCCAAGGTGTGCTGTTTTGTAAGTTGTCATTTCCCCAGGCACCTTATGATGCAAGGTATGCTGTTGTGTTAGTTGTCATTTCTCCAAGCATCTTATGACCCAAGGTGTGCTGTTGTGTTAGTCATCATTTCTCCAAGCACCTTGTGACCCAAGGTGTGCTGGTGTGTTAGTTGTCATTTCCTAAGGCACCTTACGACACAAGGTGTACTGTTATATTAGTTGTCATTTCCCCAAGCTCCTTATGACACAAGGTGAGCTGTTGGTGTAGTTGTCATATCCCCAGGCACCTTATGACCTAAGGTATGTTGTTGTGTTAGTTGTCATTTCTCCACACACTCTTATTATCCAAGGTGTGCTGTTGTGCTAGTTGTCATTTCCTGAGACACCTTATGACACAAGGTGTGCTGTTCTCTTTGTTGTCATTTTTCTCAGGAAACTTAAGACACAAGTTGTGCTTCTGTGTTGCAATTTCCCCAAGCACCTTATGATCCAAGGTATGCTGTTGTGCTAATTGTCATTTCCTCAAGCACCTTATGATCCAAGTTGCGCTAGTTGTCATTTCTTCCGGTTCCTTATGACACAAGGTGTGCTGTTGTATTAGTTGTCATTTCTCCAGGCACCTTATGACACAAGGTATGCTGTTGTGTTAGTTGTCATTTCCCCAAGCACCTTATAACTCAAGGTTTGCTGTTGTATTAGCTGTCATTTCTCAAAGCACCTGATGACCGAAAGTGTTCAGCTCTGTGGGAGGGTGGACACCCAGGAAGGGATATAGGAGTTGAAGGAGGACAGAGTCAGACTGGAGGAATGGTCAGAGAGGTGGCAGCTGGGGTTCATGCCAAAAGTGCAAGGTGATGCACATAGGAGCAAGAAACCCAAGAGCAGAGTACTACATAGAAAAGGTACAGGTAGCTGCATCTGAAGAGGAAAAGGACCTGGGGTAACAATTCCTAGTGATCTGAAGCAATCCGCTCAATGCAAAAGGCAGTGGCAAAAGCCAACAGGATGCTGGGTTGCATCAAGGGGTTTCAGTAGCAGGCACAGCGAGGTTATTCTGCTATTATATAGATCACTGGTGAGGCCTCACTTGGAGTATGGGCGAGGTATTGGCACCCGTACCTAAAAGAAAGACATTAAATTGCTGGAGGGGTGCAGAGGAGGGTGACTAAAATGATCAAGGGATGGTAGGACAAGTAATACAAAGAGAGGCTGCGAGCCCCGAGGATGTACTCCTAGGAGGAGAGGAGGCAAAGGGGAGATATGATAGAAATCTTCAAGTACCTGAAGGGAGTAAACAAAGTAGAATGTGAGGGTCTCTTCAACAAGAGAGAAACCACCACCACCAGCGGTCACAGCCTAAAGCTGGTGGGGAGAATATACAGGAGGGATGTGAGGAAGCACTTCTTCACGGAAAGGGTGGTGTCGACCTGGAATGAGCTGCCAGAGGAGGTGGTAGCAGCTAGACAGTGGGATCATTAAAAAAATCTTGGAACAAACACAGAGGGAACTCATGGGACCAAGGAATGGGGAGGGGAGAGGGAGAGGTGGGGGTCACGGACACTGGTGTTGGGGTAAAATCCAAAACCGCAAAACAAATCGAGCAGACAAGATAGACCACATGGTCTCCTTCTGCTGGGCTTCTTTCTTATGTCTGTGTTCTTACATGGGAATGCTTCTGCACAGCAGATATTCAAGTAAATGCATATCGGTACATGCTAATGCAGTTGTTTCTGTTTTGACACTACTGGGGATCTTTTGCTTTAAAATACACGTAAAGGCTAGATCATCAGATGGCTAGGGGCTCAGAAGCATGTGGCCATCGTTATAGATGCTCAGAAAACACCAGCTCATTTCTTCTGGCCCGGTACCCTGAGGGGTCCTTAGATCTGCACACCTATCCTATGCTAACCTGGCCCTGTGTCATCTCTTCTCAGAGATACAGCCACTGAAACACATACTTTTATGCATCTTGGCCTCATTTCAGGGAGGATGGAACCAGGAGGAAATGAATGCAGTTGCTCAGCTTTGAAGAGTTACATTTTACAGCTTCATATTACTAGACTGTTTCAGGTCTCCTTTTTGGTTTCATTTAATGTTATCAGATTGCCTCCTGCTTTTCTGTTTCTTTGCAGTTAAAAGGTTCCTGCATATGTCTTGTACAAAGATGCTATAGAAATAAGCTTTCAGGGCCTCACAGGTCCCTTCCAAAGGTGAATCCTGAGGAAGAGAGCTGTGAGGCTCTGAAAGCTTGGTACTATACCATCTGTGTACAAGACATATGTTGGTTCAATAAAGGTATTAAACTTTCCAGCGACTCCTGTTTTCCAAGGAGCAACACAGCTAAAATTCCTTTTACAAAAGTTAATTCAAGTGTGGGCTGATAGGGTGCCATCCAGGCAAAAGCATACTATAGAACAAAAAAGCTTTCCTAGTGAGGAAATTCACCTCTGGGGGCATTGGCGAAAAATGGCTGCTGCCATAATTCCCTAGGATTTCTTCAGATAGTCACTTAGCAGGAACTTTCTGTTAACCTGGGGAGGTGCTGCAGGCAGCTTCTCTACCCTGCATCCAACTGAACTCAGCTTCCTGGCCTGGTTAGACCCTAGCAGCTGGTTATATCCCCAGAAACCTCAGTCAGTTGCCTGCTGACTCAGAGCTCTTGAAGGGCACACCAAGTACTCATACTCATGGGCCTAGTAGACCTACAGGGGGCAGGACTCCCTTGGGGGTATATTATTATTATCAACATTATTGTTGTTCTTATAACCCTCTTTATAACAAATGACTCCCCCAGGATTCCTGTTGGTAGCGTGGGATCAGTAGTTAAATGGGACCCCTAAGAGAACCGTATATTTGGGTGAAATGCTGTGGACTCCATGAAGCTTCCACCTTGTTACCCTCTGACCTAGGGACAACCAGTCAAAAGTGTTCCTGGTTAAACTTCACCTGAATGCCTCTTGAAGAATGTAGGACAGTGGATACCGGTGTCTTTTGTGAAGCCATGGGGCATTGTGGTCAGTGAGTGACCGCTTGTGGACCAGTGGGGGTCGTCTCTGAACTGCTGATACATAAGCTGGATTGTGATGAAGGCTGATGGATCTAAGACAAATCCATTGGATAAAGGGCCTGCTATTCTGAACAAAATCTGGTCAGAGCCGATATGGCTGTGGAGAGGTTTTAGGAGTGGCAAGAGCATGGAAAAGAATATGCGGTGCTTTTGCTGCAGCTGTAAGTAATACTGCAGAGATTCCAGTACTGTGCGTGCATGATACTCGCACATGTGCAGTTTGCCCTGTAGTCAGCCCTGCTCAACATGGTGGTGTTGACATAAATATGCATGCACAACAGTCATGCACGTGCAGTTTAAGTCAATGTCACCATGTTGCACATGGTGGCCATCACTGCTGCAGTTGAGGAACGGAAATGTAGTGCGCCAGAAGTGGGTATGTTTATGTAGGCTATGGAGCGGAAGGGCTGCATAAATAGAATCACTGGAAATTATGTCAGAGCATTGTGGCAGCATCAGACAGCGGTCCAGTTACGTGCTTCCACAGTGCTCTTATACAACTCTGATGATGGCATAACCTCCATGGAGCTTGCCATGCAGTCAGCATAAGTCAGACTCAGGAGGAGTCTATTAACAAACTAGAGATCTGGTCTGGGACTTGCTCATCATCACTGTCACTTTCTCATTCTTTTCTAAGCAGGAATTTCTGACAAATGTGCCTTAACCATATTGATCTTAGTGCTGCTAGACTACTTCTGGTTTTCCCGATTGTATTTTATTTATTTTATTTAGTTTTTGTTGACCAGGTTAGGTGCGCTAGCCAAAGTTGACTATTTTCAGGCATGACTTGGGAGAATAGATACATAAAATGAGATGAGATTATACAATACATCGTATATAGTACAGGTACATAGTATATATTACAGGTAGGTTAGAATACAGATCAAGTCAAACAGTAATCAAGATAATACATATAGCTATGTAGAGATGATAAAAGTGACATTAGTATTAGGTGGGGTAGTAGCAGTCTTGAAGTGGTAGCTGCTGGTGGTGGCATGCTCTGGAAAAAAAGTGTCCCATGCTGATTTGCACATTCTAGAAATGATGCCTTTCCTTGTTTTTGCTGTAAAGAAACTGACCTCTTTAATACAAAAACAAGGAGTCAGTTATGGCCTCTACCCCCAACCCTTTTGCTTCAAGTTAGGAACGTGATTATGGGTTTGCATAAGATGTACAGTAGCAGCCATGGATGCATAATATTGTTAAACAGTAATCAACTGTATGTAAAAGCTCTTTTTTAATGTGTGCTTTCTTAATGTTGTCAATACCACTCCACCCACGTGTATTATGCCCTGGATTTCTGTGCTCTAAGTGCATTATTTTACATTTTATGTTGCTTGCACATGTAACCCCCACCCCTGCCTTTTTGCCAAAACGACAGGTGGCATGCTGTTGGCGCTGGCAGCAATACCTGGTGGGGACCTGGGTTTGGGGAGGATGAGGTTACCTGGCACAAGGGGACCTAGGTTTGGCTACTCTGCACAGGGGCACCCAAGTAAATCCAAACACAGAAAGCAATAACTGTAATGTCCAGAACCAGGATTGGGATTTTTCAGTGTGACTTTTATTCACAACTAGCTGAACACAACAAAGCATAGATGGCCCCCCATGGGGCTACGTTTACTGATAATGCAGATTAGAGACTACAAGGCGGTCCACTTGAAGAATGAACCATTTCTACTGTTTTCAGGCTCTGGACCCACCAGGCACACAGCCCGGACTTGCATGCGCTTTGGATACACAGCCCAACAGGCCCGGCTTCCCTGCCGGCCACTTGACTGACGGTTCATTGGAAGAATGAACCCATTTTACTTGTTGTGGCTCCCCACACCACTTAGAGTCTGCGACTCCTAGAGAGATTTCCTTCTTACTTCTTCTGACTCCCATCTCACAAAGATAATTTTTTACCCTTGTTGTGGCTCCCCACACCACTTAGAGTCTGCGACTCTTAGAGAGATTTTCCCTTTTGCAACCCCACGTCTGGTTACTTCCCTCATCACTGGCCAGGTGCATGAGACAAAGTAGCAATCACAGCAGAAATCCGTAGAGGTGGACCTGGTTACTAAAGATGGGGGGTTTGCCCACCTCCAGCTCCCACAGCCCATACCCGGCCATTTCGCTGGAAAAACTGAAACTTCGAAATGTAGATTAAATGGTGGATGAACTGTCGCACCCCCTCTACAAGATTACTTGAATTCACACAGCACTTTAGCTTTTGACACTACTCCATTTGCTTGTCCTAGTACTATAGGCCTCCCAAATAGTAGTTCAAATCCCAGATTTCTTCACATTTCCCAAGCTGAAGAAACACAATTTTTAGCCTCTCAAATTAGAGCAAAAACATTCACCCTTTCGTTGCAGGTGCCCCACAGGCGAAGTACAACTTTTTCCACTTTTCAACCACAAACCGAAACTGTAAAAGGCAGCTTTCTTTCTTTAGCAGAAATTAGGAGATTGCCCTGGAATCTACATGGGGATACTTTACTGCCCCCCCCCGGAGGGAGGGGCACTGAGACCTGGACAGTGGTCTCCACCACTTGAACACTGGACACTGACCTTCTTGCTTCAAAACAAACAGGAGACTCCTTTCCTGCTGAAAGGCAAGTAGGACACTGACTTCCTTCCCTAACAGAAGGTAAACAAGGACTGACTTTAAAAACTCCCAACATTCTATCTCACTCCCTCTGCTGCAGATTCCAATGTAGCTTATGCAGCTGCGACAGTTCTATGGTGATGTCATCTCTCAGTCTCAGCTGAGACTGAGAACAGAGTGAGACAGTGTGAAGCCCATTTAACTGGAGTTTCACAAGCTGCCTTCCCTGCCTACCACTAGGTCTTACTGGGATTCTAGTAACCCCGGGTAACTAGGGGTTACATTCGCCCTTGACCAGGAAATGACTGTCCCCAGTCATTATGCACCCGGCCTTAGGCTATCCCACCATATTGCTACCTGCGGAGGGGTGATCAGGCCTCTCCTACCATTGCAAGCACAGGCAGGCAACACTAAGGGCCTAGAGGCCTGTAACTGACATATCAGCCTCTACACTATCCACTTACTATGGACACCCGGTGGCTCTGGTAGAACCATCCAGAGCATAGCCCTGATAGATCAGCACTGCGGTCCCTTCTGCAGGTCAGGACCACAGCCTGTCCATCCCCCTAACGCTCTAGGGAAAACCTATCTGCCTCTAACATAATATTCCCAAAACAAAAGAAAACCTGGGGGCCTCCCCGACCTTGGGCAACCTATAACCACACACCATTAAAATACAAATTACTGCTTCCTCCTCACCCCACAACCACACCTGTGGAAGGAAAGGGTTAATACAGCAATAACCATAATAATAACACCACAGTACTTTAAATTTCTACACAATAAAGCACTGATAAGGAACTCCGATGAGCCCTCCTCCTCTTCTTGTCTTCTCTTCTGTCTTCCCAGGAACACCTGTAAGAAAAGACAAAACAAAACACACCTAATCTGCATACACAGTCTATCTAAAACCCCTACCATACAAAACACTGAAAAATCCCAAAAAGATTTTTTAGAAAAAGGTAGAAAACAGTATTTACATTAGAATACAATAATGACACTATTTACAATACACATTTGGGGGGATGGAGTGCCCCTAAAGTCCCAACTAATGACCACAAGGCCCGAAGGCTAGTCCAATAAAGAGTCTCTCCTGGGCTGGAGCCCGGTGAAGCACAGTTCTAGCAGGCCAAAGTCCCGAAGGGGAGAGTCTTTGCGGACAGTTCACACAATTTTGAAGTCTGTAGTGTAGGGTGTGTACTGCAATGTCATAAAGATAGAAAACTTCGACTTACCAGCTATTTGTAGTTAAAGAATCTGCACTGACTTGCACTCCGTAAGACCTGCTGCATTTCTTCTGGTTAATCGTTGAGATCTTCCGGGAACTATGGAGGGCACACTGAAATAGCCGATGTATCACTGACTGAACCTTAGAACAGGAATAAGTGCAGTAGCTGGTCCAAGGCCATCCGATTACCAGGCGGTGAACAGGAAACAGCTGGGATGGTGTCCTCTCTGGATCTGAAGTCATCTGGTGGGCCAGTTGATGGTTGCTGGACAGGACAGTACACTGTAGACTGATGAATGTGGAGCACCTGAGTCCTTGTTATTCATATTGGCGGATCAATAAGGGCACTTCACAGTCTAATGTGGCAGTATTGACTACCACTGCTCGGCTCTCCATTTTGTAGGCACGGGCTTAATGTGCTGGGAGGTCCTTGCACTGGGGCCAATAGTACGGGGTCAGGGCTTGAATTATTACCCTGTCTGGACGCACATAATTCACACAGTGGGAGACTTCACATCCTCTCCGTCCACCACTCTCACTCTGTCCATAAACAATGTCCTGCCTCTCTTCCACTCGGTATACTTTTCATGGAACAGTCTATTCTTTACATGCTGGTTGGCCCCAGGATGCACACTTTTCATTGCTTCATTCCAGATCCAGGATTTCCTGCAGTTCTCAATCTCTTCCCAGACTTTCCGAGGAAAGGTAGAAAAGGTCATACCATAGATTTTGTTGGCCTTTCTACGAACCAGTCTCTCCTCTTTACTTGCTTTGGTCAATCTGAGACTGCTGGCCTGGCTTGGGGGTGGCCAGTCCTGGTTCTGCCAGCTTCGCATTCTTAAGGAAATTAAAAACGGATCCCTGACTTCTTCCTCCTGTAAAGCCAGGGCAGTGGCATCACCACCTTCTTCAACACATTCTGCCGAGGCAAGATCTTGAGGCTGTGTACCCGTGCCTTTCTCACAAGGCCACATAGGTTCCCCCTCATCTTCCTCTTCACTGAGGATCTAAGCCCAGGAGTCAGCAGTCGTTCTCACCCACCAGACTATCCATTCATCACTAGGCACGGAGGTCGACACCTCCCATTCAAAGGCCTCCCGCATCTCATCTTCACCTAAGGGACTTGGGCTAGGCCCCCCCCACCCAGGGGTCTATTGATGCTTTATCCAAACTTTGTCTCTGAGATCCAGCATCCAAAACTTCAACTTCTGATTCAGTCTCTAACTCTGCACCCTCTAGCTTTGTGCCACACTCCCCCGAGGGACCTTCCTCCACAGGCTCCGCCTGGTGCTGTGTGCTGCCAACTGCAGATTCCTGAATTTTTGTCCATGTGGGGGCCAAATGAATTGGAGGCGCTTTATACAAGCCATATTTTTGAAGGCATCCAGCACAGTGAGGAATCATGAAGACATCCCTTCCAGCACTCAAACATATTTGGCATACACGCACTGGATAATTAGGAATTGCCACATCAGGAGGCAGTTGCCCTCCATAGCACCACTTTTCAATATCTCTCAGTCTATTTACTGCTGCTGTTACTGCAACCCAGGCATGATCCGGGTAACGAGCTGGTCCTGAGGCCATAACTGCAGAAAAATAAACAAAAGTTCACTGTAACTGAAAGTCCCACTTTAATGAACACACTCTGTAGCTTTAAAATGGCTCATCTGCTGCTGTGTTTACTTTACTACCCCACCCTGTAGCATGGCGGCAGCACTCTGTGCATCAACATTTAGAATCTGAGTCAAGCCACTGCGCACCGATTCACAAGCTACTGATAACTTTTACTTAAACTGCACAACTTGCTCTGTTCTGGCTTTACACACATTTACAGGATTTTCCTTGGACGTTTCACAAGCTGGTAACTTTTATTTAATTACAGTCCCTTAAAAGCTTGGTTTCAGCACAGGATTTCCTGCTTCTACTAGTGTTGCATTTTGCTACAACCCACAGTCTCTCTCTGGCTGCAAACTTTAAAATGAGGCTAAATTCAACTCCCTGCACACATTTAATGGCTTTACAGACTTGCACTTGCTGGCAGGACTTCACACAGTTGTTACTTGCAAAGCGACTACACTGCTGCACACACATTTTATATGGCATTACTGAAAATCACTGTTTGAGCAGTTTTATGAAGGTTTACTCACTGTGATTAGTAGCAACTTGCTTCGATGGGCTAAAACGGCCTGCAGCCAGTTTTTGAAGGCCTCAGTACACAAACGGGCGGGCAGTCTTAACGATTGTCGTTTTAACCACCAAACTCGCTATTTTCATGATCGATTTGCAGGTTGAGCCTGATTTTAAACTCAAAAGTCAATTTTTTGAATGTTTACAGCGCTTTGAATACTCCGCGATGCTCCTCCACTGCCAGTACACGCACTACACTCTGTATCCCTCTCGAATGCTGAGGCAGTCTCAGAAGAGCTGGCTGAGGGGTGGGACTAATGGCAATCTGACCAACCACATGACGCCATGCAAATGAGCCTCTTCTTCCCCGTGAGAGCTCCTCTCCTCACGGCGATCATCGAGCAGGCAAATTTAAACTGTAAAATGCACTTTTTTTTTTTTTTTCAACTGACTCCACGGCAGGAGCCCATTTCGACCATGTAACATTGCCATTAACTCTGCAGTCTCTTCATTTACACAGAAAGCATTTCCAACATCCAGGGCATAATTTCTCTGTTGCTACCCCTAGTCTTCCACACTTTCCTTTACAGAATTCATTTTAAAAGCATTTCAAACATCCAAGGCATAATTTCTCTGTTGCTACCCCTAGTTTTCCACACTTTCCTTCACAGAATTAATTTTAAAAGCTGACAAAAACGCTGTAAACAATTTTGACGCAGGACAAGGGCACACTCTTTGGCTTTACTGCTCCTTGGTAAACAGTTGGCATTTTTTAAACAGCAGCACAAGATTCACAGCACACAGCAACACACTAGGGAAACTGCTTCAGCTTTTTTGGGATACCCACTGCCAGATAGCCAAAACGTTAGCCCTCTTGCCCAAGTACCTTCCTCCCCGAACAAAATCCAAAGCATTGCCTCCATTTTTGTAACCCCCACCCTGCCTTTCTGCCAAAATGATAGGGTGGCATGCTGTTGGCGCTGGCAGCAATACCTGGTGGGGACCTGGGTTCGGGGAGGATGAGGTTACCTGGCACAGGGACCCTAGGTTTGGCTACCTGCACAGGGCACTCAAGTAAATCCAAACACAGGAAGCAATAACTGTAATGTCCAGAACCAGGACTGGGATTTTTCAGTGTGACTTTTATTCACAACTAGCTGAACACAACAAAGCATAGATGGACCCCCATGGGACTACGTTTACTGATAATGCAGATTAGAGACTACAAGGTGATCCACTTGAAGAATGAACCATTTCTACTGTTTTCAGGCTCTGGACCCACCAGACACACAGCCCGGACTTGCATGCGCTTTGGATACACAGCCCGACTGGCCCGGCTCCCCTGCCGGCCACTTGACTGACAGTTCATTGGAAGAATGAACCCATTTTACTTGTTGTGGCTCCCCACACCACTTAGAGTCTGTGACTCCTAGAGAGATTTTCTTCTTACTTCTTCTGACTCCCATCTCACAAAGAGAATTCTTTACCCTTGTTGTGGCTCCCCACACCACTTAGAGTCTGCGACTCCTAGAGAGATTTTCCCATTTGCAACCCACATCTGGGTACTTCCCTCATCACTGGCCACGTGCATGAGGCAAAGTAGCAATCACAGCAGAAATCCGTAGAGGTGGACCTGGTTACTAAAGATGGGGCTTGCCCACCTCCAGCTCCCACAGCCCATACCCGGCCATTTCTCTGGAAAAACTGAAACTTCGAAATGTAGATTAAATGGTGGATGAACTGTCGCACCCCCTCTACAAGATTACTTGAATTCACACAGCACTTTAGCTTTTGACACTACTCCATTCGCTTGTCCTAGTACTATAGGCCTCCCAAATAGTAGTTCAAATCCCAGATTTCTTCACATTTCCCAAGCTGAAGAAACACAATTTTTGCCCTCTCAAATTAGAGCAAAACACTCACCCTTTCGTTGCAGGTGCCCCACAGGTGAAGTACAACTTTTTCCACTTTTCAAGCACAAACCAAAACTGTAAAAGGCAGCTTTCTTTCCTTAGCAGAAATTAGGAGATTGCCCCTGTAATCTACATGGGGATACTTTACTCCCCCCCTCTGGAGGGAGGGGGCACTGAGACCTGGACAGCGGTCTCCACCACTTGAACACTGGACACTGACCTTCTTGCTTCAAAACAAACAGGACGCCTCCCTTCCTGCTGGAAGGCAAGCAGGAGACTGACTTCCTTCCCTTACAGAAGGTAAACAAGGACTGACTTTGAAAACTCCCAGCGTTCTATCTCACTCCCTCTGCTGCAGAGTCCAATGTGGCTTATGCAGCTGCGACAGTTCTATGGTGATGTCATCTCTCAGTCTCAGCTGAGACTGAGAACAGAGTGAGACAGTGTGAAACCCATTTAACTGGAGTTTCACAAGCTGCCTTCCCTGCCTACCACTAGGTCTTACTGGGATTCTAGTAACCTCGGGTAACAAGGGGTTACACACGCATGTGCAAGAAACATAGTGCCATCATCCGAGGTTTTGGAGGTGTGGCAGCCCTCTTCCAATTCAGTCAGTGTGTTTACAGGTGCGGCCGCAGTTCTCCAATCCATGCTGCAGCTGTCTATGACAGCAGTTGAAAATGCAGTGGTGTACAGTTGAAAGGGAGAGCTATGCTTCAGTGAGCAGCAATAAGATTGTGTGCTCATGCACGCTCCACACACACACACACACACACACACACACACACACACACACACACACACACACACGCATACTACATGCTGGTGCCCCCCCCACACACTATATAGCCGACGGGGGTGCCCAATTCCCGTTGGCTGTGCTGCGCTCCCTCCCCAAAATAGAGTTCCAGATGCCATGCTGGGAGCCCACCCCAGCTGGCAACAGATGTAGGCGGCCGGACGGGTGTGCCCAATCCCCTGTCGGCTCCATCTGTCCCCCCCAAGAGACTATGCCACGCTGGGAGCCCACCCTGGCAACAGTTCCTACAGCCAACGGGGGTGCCCAATCCCCGTCGGCTCCACGGCCCCCCCAACAGCCTTCCAGCTGCCATGCTGGGAGCCCACCCCAGCGTGGCAAACATCCCGCATAGTGCAAGTAATAAAAAAAAAAAAAGAACCTGAAAGAAAAAACCTTCCCTCGCTGCTGTCTTGACTCCCCTCTCCCACCTGCGCCCACCCACTGCGCACCCTGCCTCTCCACACCCCTACCTCACCCCATACTTACTTCTGAAGCTCAGCGCGATGATCTTCGGTGGACCAGGAACACGTCTGCACTCTTCAAAGCCGACTGTGAACTGAGGAAATGCCGGTAAGCTGTATAATGGAATAAATAGGGTTTTTTCAACTTTAGTGCATATCTCGGTCATTTTGGGGAATTTTTTCACCAAATTTTCAACATGGGGTTTTTGGGACTCCACCTCATGAATTCTGTCACTGTCATGGTGTTAATTGGCCCCAAAAGTTGATTTTGAGGTCACTGCACGGAACCACCTTTCGGGACTGATTTATGAAATGACAGTGTCACAGTTCATGAGGTAGGCCACCAAAAACCCTGTGTTGAAAATTTGGTGAAAAAATTCCCCAAAATGACTGTTTTACGAGCATGTGTTGCGCTGTTCCTATGCACGCTCGTAAGTTTGCGAATTTTCAATATGTTCACTCCAGATTTTAAACATTGCCATTTTACCATACCTCCTTATGAGCAGTACAGCTGTCATTTCTCACATCTGATCCAAAATGTGTTTTCACACATGTAGTGCACAATGGCACAGTCGGTGTGCGAAATCAATGTTCAGGACAGATTAAGAAAATCACAGTGACATTGTTCATGAGCGGAGGTCTTAAAATGGCTATGTTGAAAATCTGGTAAAAAAATTCCTAAAAATAACTGTTTTACGAGCGTGTATTGCACAGTTCCTATGCATGCTTGTAATTTCGTGAATTTTTAATATTTGCACTCCAGATTTTCAAGTGCATGTCTTGGGAGGAAGACATGGAACTATCACTTCAAATACCTAAACAACACATACAAGCAAGCAACATTCAGCATTGACAAATGCTTGTTGTGTTTAGAACAAAAAGGCCTTTCAAATGAGGGTAGTCACTAATCTAAATTCTTTATGGTTTTTTAGGTTTCCTTGCACATGCCCAAGAAGCATCTTGTGGTAGAATGACATTTCACAGATGTGTCAGGGACGAGTCCAATGCACAGCACTATACAGTGAGGTCATCCCTGATAGACCAATGAGCATGCAACCAGACTGTGACACTAGTCACAGTTTTACAGCTGGAAGCCGATCTGTAGTTGAAACAAATGAAGCACTCCAATGAGAGCGGTTCATTCCTTTCATTCATGTCCTTACTGATCTTACTGTTTGTC
The DNA here is from genome assembly GCA_016271365.2 of Neoceratodus forsteri. Lineage (NCBI taxonomy): Eukaryota > Metazoa > Chordata > Ceratodontiformes > Ceratodontidae > Neoceratodus > Neoceratodus forsteri. The sequence goes on along the minus strand of CM057457.1, from coordinate 142,977,785 downwards.
TCCCCACCCACCCTGCAGATGTCCGGGTACCAAGCCATACACTGCATCCCCCTCTCTCTGTGCCATAAGTAGTAAATAGTCCTAGCAGCAAAGAACAAATAAATATAATTTATCCTTCCCCCAACAGACGTCCATGTTGAACTTGTTTGTGTCTCTGCTTGAATGAGAGTGCTTGTTCTGTCCCTGAGCCCTCTCTCTCTCCGTGCTTCATGTGTGCCACAATGCCCAGCCTGAGCATTGCTCTCTGTGATGGTACCCACTGACCCACCCCACAGGTCGGAGCAAGAGTGCTGAGAAGTGAGGCAGCACTGCCGCAGAACTGTTGCTTAACCCTGGACTGTGGGGAGAGAGAGAGACACGGGCTGCAGGGACAAACACTGAGAAGGAGAGGCAGCAGTGTCCCCCCCCCCAAAAGAGAGTGCAGGATCAAAAGAGGTGGTGAGTGGCACAAGTGTCAGGGACAGAGCAGAGAGAGAGTCCCCAAACAGTGACAGCAACATGCTGAGATGTGGCGAGTAAGTGGAATGAGAGTGATCACCAGGTAACAGGCTGGATATTGCAGCACCACCTTGGCAGTGTGAAATTGGGGGCAGTGCAATGTAGTGACCATAACCATGATGACCAGTGGCTCCCAGACCTGCAACTGAACAAATGTTCATTTCAGTGGGTGGCCCTTTCCTTAGCAATGTTATCTCCCCCAACCCCGAGACAGACACAGCAACAGCGAGAGCCACATCCTGTGCGGCATATATGTGCAGGTCCAATCCATTCCAGTCAGAGATGGTGTCAACCCCCCCCCCACCCAAGACAGAGAAGTGGAGTACAGTGTGTACCCAAGCTTGGTTGCCATCCATTTTATTGCCACTCACTCTTCCGGCACTTTGCTGTCTTTCTGACTCTCTGTTTGTCTTTTTGAAGCACAGTGGAAGTGGACAGCACATATAGAGAGGCAGAGAAAGTGGCAGCAAGAGTGCTGTGACTGGGGCAGTGCAGAAGAGTTTTCCTTTCGCCATGGGGGAGCAGAGGTCAGAGAGAGAGAGAGAGAGAGACCAGGAGAGACACAGTGTAAAATAAACTTGGTGCATCTATTCCACCACTGCACAAAAGGAACACCCAAACAGAGACAGAGACAGAGGCAGATATGTGGATCACATATCTGCCCCTTCACATTGACTGGCACAGTGTTGGGTGGCACTGGATGGACACCCCTGGGCAGTTACTGCCCCCTGCATGTCCAGATTACATCAGCACATATGGGACAATCTGCAATAGCCACAGACTGATGTAGGTTACTCATCTTCCCCTCCACACCCATCCCACTCCACACAAGTTGGCACAGTGACAAGGAGACCTCCAGGTGGGCAGTCCAAGGCAAGTAGTGGACTGTGGCCTGGCAGAAGTTGGTGATTGGTGCCCTCTCCACAACCATCCCACCACTGCACATTGGCATCCCCAGTCAGAGACAGAAATGTGAGTTGCACATTTGCCATACCACACCTATTTCTATCTAACCTGGTGGGCTCCAGGTGGGTGGAAATGAGGCTGCGGTCCAGGTCGACTGGGCGGCCTGAGGCCATTGGTACCCAACACATCATTCTGTATCTCTGCACATGTGAAGCATTTTCTCCTTCCATTCCAGCTCCTACATGTGAGGAGCACTCTGCAGGAGCCAATGACAGACATGATTCACACATCTGTCCATCTTCACCCATCTGAGTGCCATGAAAGCTGGAACTGGCATTGGGTGGGCTTCAGGCAGGTGGATCTGGGAGAAAGATGACCCATTCCATCTCCACACAAGGGTAGCACCCTGCAGCAGCCATGGATAGAGATGCAAGTTACACATCTGCCTCTTCATATCCGTCCCTACTCCACCACAGCTTGCATGAAGGTTGAAATGGACTTTGGGTGACTGGCACTTCCTCATCCTATGCCACATCTCTACACTTGCACTCTGCTTCAGCCAGAAGCTCTCCCACCTAATGTGCTCTGCCCATGGAGAGCATTCTGAGGAACAGGCATAAAAATGTGGATCTTGTACCTGCCCCTCCACAACTGTTCTCACTCTGCTGGGTGGGTGGTGGGGACAGGATCCAGTGGGTGCTCCTGCATGACTGGTGCCACTCTTGCACCCCATCTATCAACCCAGTACTTTACAGCAGCCAGAGAAGAGATGTGGGTTGCACATCTGCACCATTATAAACTGTCCCCATTTCAAACCGTTTCACACACAGGCTGGAGTGGGGTCTAGGATGGTGGCCCCTAAGTGACTGTTCCCCCCTTCATCCCACCTTCACACATGGGAAGCACCCCCCCATTACACATTTACACATAGAGAGCACTTCTCCCCCCTCCATGCCTTCTTTGCATGTAGGGAGCAATTCTCCAGCTCTCTTCCACATGGTGGACATAGTGTCTTATGCAGTCATATTTAGTCTCATCCTTGCCGAATTCAACATTGTACATTTTCTGCTGGGGGAAGGCCTCCTTGGAGTTCCCAGGGTTAGGTTGCAGCATTCTGGGGACAGGGCATTCTCGGTGGCTGTGCTTACCATGTAGAACTCCTTTCCTGTCTATTTAAAGGAGGCTCCCTCAGTAGAAGCCTGTAAGAAGGGCCTAAAACTTCCTGTTCCAGCAAGCTTTATTGATTAATTGTTTGATGTTAGTGGAATAGATGCATTTAAATCTGCTCCTATCTGAATTTTACATACATTGTTGGCTTAATTTTATATTGCTGTTTGTATTGTACAGTGCCCAGAGTCCCAGAAAATGGGTGCTTTTATAAATCAGTATCTATCTATCTATCTTATCTATCTATTATATATACTAATATTAAGAAAATTGATTTATGTAATAGATAAACCACTCTGAGGTGTGTGGTAGGAGCTCTGATGTCGCATGCCGCTTGGTGTGCGTCAACCGTAAAGGCGTGTGTATATCAGAGCGACCGCCACACTTCAAATGATTTATCTATCTTATAAAATGTCAAAATTGTTTTGAGGGGGGTAAAGGTGTAGGGACATACTTCTGATATACAAGGTCATGTGATGCTGTTCAGCTAATGATATTGCGCCATTTCCCTACTCATTTTATAATTTAATTTATATTAGGTGTCCTTACTTTTTGTATCTCATACCATGTATTGTCTTTATCATTGCTTGTACAAGGGACATCCTTGCAAATGAGCTTGCTCAATGGATGTTATCCCTTCACAATAAACTTGAACATGGAGAGCGCTCTTCTCTCCATTCCATCTGCACACATAGGTATCATTGTTCCACCTCCATCTCACCTCCATACATTGCGAGCACTGATACCCTGACCCCCCAGTGCTTCTTCCACTACATTTCACCTCCCCCACATGGAGAGCACTTCTCCCACTGCATCCCGCCTCCAGCACATAGGGAGCACTCCTCCCCCTCCATTCAACCTCCACACATGGGGAGCTTTCCTCCCACTTTATATCAGCTCTGTACATGAGGAGCAATCCACCCCGTCATCCCACTGCCCCTACATGAGGAGCATTGCTCCCCATCCATCCCACTCCTACACATGGGAATACCTCCACACATTTGCATCACTCCTTCTCTACCACCATCCCACCTCTGCCTATAGAGAGTACTCCTAACCCCATTCCACCTTTGCACATGGGAGCACTCTGCAACAGCCAGAGACAAAGATGTCAGTCAGGCATCTGCCTTTCCACACCTATTCCCACTCCACGTGATAAGTTCCAAGTTGGGCAGAACATCGGTGGAGTTGAGATGTTATGAGTGGGTTGCCCTGGGAGATGGTGCCAATACCCCTCACCACCTATCTGAATGAGAGAAGTCCCCTCCTCTGAATCAATCTTTATTCTTTTCTCCACTCACCACTTTTCTGCTGATTATCCTCCTACTGGCTTGCCTTAACAGTCGCTCCCCTCCCAAGACAGGACTACAGGCCAGTAGGCCAGGGCAGATTTTTCTCAACCTCTCCTGTCTTCTCTCTTCAGACCACACCACCAGTCCAGCCAGCATCTAGCACACTCAACAGGACACACCACGTGTTACACACAGCTTGGCCCCGGATGGGTCTGTTCTTTCTGTGGTAGACCATACTTCAAGTTCTCCCACAGTTCAGCTGAGGCTAGAGAAGAGTAGCTGTAGTCCTATTCTACCACCATCACAGTGAACGGACACCACAACTTGCTCGGCACTGTACAGACAATGCAGCACAGCAGCATACTTACTAGTCTGTCTCACCAGACTTCTCCCGCTGTCTCTGTTGGCAATGTCTCTATCTCCCCTAGCCATCAATGGTCCTGTGTATGCACATTGTGTTGCAGCTAGTTCCAGCCACTATGGAGACTGCTGAGACACTGAGTGTTTTAGCAGCTGAGCCTGAGCCAATCCAAAACTAAAATACAGGAGTTTAAAAATTTCTGAGATAATTGTGTGGGGTGGGGGGCGTTGAACACCCTGAGCACTCCCCTACCTACACCCATGCAATCCACAACAGTTCACACACATGCAGTCCTTACACTTAAAGGCACACCTCCCAGCCCAGCTACCCCCCCCCCGACTGCCTGGGCACACTAATGAACACCAACTGCTACCCCTCCCACTTCCTTTGCAAGCAGCGAAGATCCTTTGCTCTCAAGCAGTCAGTCCTGTACAAGTAGCAGAGTTGTGGGTCCAAAGCTGCAGTCAGACCTGTTGCTGTAATGGAGCTCGAGCCTGCCTGAATACAACAGGACAGCTAAACTGGGTCCTCTTAATCCCTACAGAGCTAGGGCTACTGAACAGATGATTGCTACAACCACTCAGACACCACCAGGGATTTAAAACAAGAACTGGACTATGGCAGGCAGCCTGCCATCTGCCTCCTCCTCCTCCTCCTCCTCCTACACTGACTGTTTGCAGAACTTGCCCAGCTCCTCCTCTGCCACCAGTGCCCACCTGCAGTCAGTTGTGTCATTGGGTGGCCCCCCTTGGAGTGGTCAAGTGAGCTCCTCGACTTGTTACTAGCCCCAGCAACCAATTCTCTCTTTTGACTTCCTTCCATGTCTGGTTGCATTTGCCTGTTTCCAAACACCCAATAAACTTTTTTCTAGTGTCTACTTAGATACAGAATATTAAATATATAAAATAAAATATATTTGCTTTGAGAAGATAGAAGCCTTTATTATGGCTCGCTTGTGTGTATTTTTTTTTTTAACCAGGAGAGACACACTAAGCTGAAAACTTGTTTACAGGTGTGACCTGGGAGCACAAGGAAGTTAAGTGACTTGCTCAGGGTTGCACAGTATACAAGTGGAGGGTAGAGGATTCAAACCCACTCTTCATGTTTGTAGGTCAGAGCCTTAAACCACTGTGCTATACTGTCTCCTAAGAATATGGCTGGAGAATGCTGAAATCTCATCTTGATTGTTTTACTTCTTATTGCTATTTTGTATTTTCAGGTTAAATCAAATATAATAAAATATAATTTTTTGAGAAGATAGAAGCTTTTGTATGGCTCTTTTGGTTGAGCCACAGCATATTGAAGTGTTGAAGCAGTGAGATTACCATGATTTTAACAGCCTTGCACCATTCCTCTGATCCTAAAAATAAGTATCACAATGGTTGTATAATTGTAGGTCTATAATCAAATGTCTTTAATTCATTATGATTTCACACTAAGAAGAATGGCCTTAATGAGTGCATTTAAGGTTTCATAATTTGACCTTTTGCAATTTTAATGACCTCCCAATCCTGCAGTCATCAATTAGTTTTATCTTAACATTTCTTTACTCAGTTCATCAATAGTCCAATAAGATTTAGAATAACATTACTTTAGAACAAAAACTATATAGACTTTGGGTTTGATTTTGCACAAATATTAACTTCTCTTCGTGCTGAAAATGCATAGGCAATTAGTTGTACTCACTTTTGTATTTCTCCACACTTTTACTTTGGAAATTTGTAAAAAAATGAAAAAATAACACTGAACAGTCCAGTAAGATTTAGAATAAAATAACATTAGAAAAAAACTGTATAAACTTTGTGTTTGATTTTGCACAAATATTAACTTCTCTCTGACTTGAAAATGCATAGGAGATTAGTTGTACATCCTTTCTATTTCTCCAAACTTTTACTTTGGAAATTTATAAAAAATATGAAAAATAACACTTGACCTTTTGCACAGGTCTTGTCCTCCCATAAAGGGAATGGCTAAAACTTATTTAGGAGTCATTCAAGAGTTATACCAAGGTCACAATTTAGTAAACTATACATTTAATGAATTTTAATAGTAGAAGTTGCCAAAAAAGACATAATAAAACAAAAAAATCAGTGGTGCAGCATAGATGCCTAAAATGTATCAAACCATTTGCTTCTAAAAGTTTCACAGACAGCCAGGTCTTCTTTATGTGTGAGAGCATTGTTTTCTTCTGTCTTCCTTCTTCCTCCTATTTGGTTAGTGTCAGCTTCACATATAGATATTGCTGGCTAATAATTACTAAAATTAATCTGCTGCTTTTTTCCTGAAAAGATCTACCATGATCCTATCATGAAAAGATCTAATGTGCCCCCAATAAGCAGCTCATTTTGTTTGAAGCTGTTTTTTTCTTCATATTAAGAACTAAAGAATTCCATTGACGTATTCTGCATTCCTAGAATAACTTCAGGCTCTGCTGTTAAATTAGCCATGACAAGATATAAACTGTGGCCTGGATATTCAAAGGGGTTGCGCATGGCACAACAGGGATGTGCCATGCGCAACTCACCTATGGGCCCCGCCACGATATTCAAGTGGGCAAGTTGCGATGTGCAACTCCCGATGCACTGGGGCACATTGGTAATATATGCGGTGCAAATGCAGGGGGTGTGCCCATAAATATGCAGCACATCCCGATATTCAGCCTGGGATGTGCAGTGCAATGCTAGCACAACCTACATTGCACTGCACAGAAGGGCTCAAAGTTGTGCCAGAAAAACAAGGCACAAGTCCAGGCCACCCACAGGTGGACTGCTGTATTGAATGGCGCAACACAGCACCCACCTGCTATGGGTGGCAACCTCCCCCCGAACACCATGCACAAGCACCTTGGATGCCCTGGCAGTCTACTGGTATCCCACTTCCTGCCTGTATCCCTGATAGCAGTACAGAAGTATGGATTAAACCCCTTGGTGGTCCAGTGGTCCCCCCCACCTGTAACCATGATCACCATTAAATGTAAGGATCAAACTCCCTGGTGGTCTAGTGGCATCCCCATCCCTCACATTCTACCCGATCATGGGCAGCCATCTGATATCATGATCCCTGGTGGCCAGTGAACCCCCTCCCCACCACCCTCTGAGGGACCCAGCTACCCAGACCCCCGGCGTCATTGGCGGGTGGCTGAACTCCACCCGCGCCGCCCATCCGCCTGCGAATGACAGCTTACAGTATGATCTATAAGTCCATTGGTCCAGTGTGGACCAATGGGCTTCACCTCATACTGTACTACACAGGCATGAATCTGTGAATGAACCCATTCACAGATCCATACCTGTGTAGTACAGTGTTGTGTGCAAGCCCATTCATCCACGGTGGACCAATGGGCTTACAGGCTCATACTGTGAGACCCAACTCATTCGATAGCAGCTGAGCGGTATGCGGCAGAATGCAGCCACCTGCCGATGACGTGGGGAGACAGCTGGGTGGCAGAGGTCCTTACAGGGTGGTGGGGAGAGGGTCCACTGGCCACTGAGGATCACGGTATTGTGATGGCTGCCCATGATCGAGCACAACAGAGAGGGGAGGGGATGCCACTAAACCACCAGGGTGTTATAACTTATGTGTAATGGCATCACAGGTTATGGGCGGGGAGGGAGCCACTGGAACACCAGGGGTTTAATCCATACTTCCTTACAGTGATCAGGGATATGAGCAGGAGGTGGATACCACTAGCCCACCAGGGATTGTACGTTACCTTTGCCCACTATCGGGCTAACTGGGAGGGGATTCCACTAGACTACAAGGGCATGGGAGTAATATGTTTTGCCACACTCATGGTAGCGAGGGCCGGGGGATGCTCTGGGACCTCTTAGTCCTCACTGCAATCTGTGCAGGGTGCCAGGTGCATTTTGCCAGGCTGCCCTATACAATGCATGTAAATGGGGCTATAATGACATGCTAATGGCCCCATTTGCACTTACATGCATTATGGCCTCATTGCACTACGCCAGGCTGAATATCATGGGTGATGCACCTAAGCGAAAGTGCACTTGCACTGGTGCATCCCCTGCTCCTGTTCCTGTCTTGCGGCTGATGCGGTGACACTGCACCATGCGCGCAGTGTCGCTCCTCCTCTCTGCCATATTCAATGGTGCTAGGCCATAGCGCAGCACTCGTTAGATATCACCTGGTCCATGCCTGGCATAGCCCAGTTGCACTGCACTCAGGCTTGCACCACTGCCTGGCGCCGTCTCAATATCTAGTCCCATATGTTCTGGTCCTAGTGTAGTGCTTTCCAGAAATCAGGCTGTCAAAATAAAATAGCAGTTATCCACACAAATGTAAATATCTCTTAAAGTATAGGAGTTACTCATAACTCATCAATACAAAGTTATTGCAGGACAAAATAGCTTTCAAATGAGCCTATTCATTAATCTGCACTGATTATATTTTCAAACGATGGCCATCTGATTACCTGAATTTTCATTTTCTTCACAATTTTCACCTTTTGGATGGCCATATTTAAAAAGTCTAATGAATTCGAGATTGAGTGACTATAATAATTTGAAAGGCAATTTGTCCTGAACAATTTTCATGTTGGTTTGTATATTGGTAACTTGTATACTTTCTGAGATATTTACATTTGATTGGCATGACTCCTACTGTGTTCACTCAGAGAAACAAAATGATGTTGTTTGGAAGACCATATTTTACAAACTATCAAGAATTCAGATTAGTGACTACCCTCATGTGAAAATGTCTTGCTTGCAGAGCAACTTTCACACTGGTTGTTTGTGCACCTTGAATAGTTTGATAGATATTTAGATTTGTTTGGAAGGTGTGCACAGTTGCTGTCAGAAAAGCAACGGACTCTGTGTCCATCATTCTAAACAGAAAGAAGGACGTGCCATAGGGATTTGCAATGTTATGGAAGGATACACAGAAAACTACTGAAAAATGTGTTCCACAGAAACCCCTTTTCAAGCTAAAGCGATATGGCTATAGGCTCTGCCCACAGCCCTTAAAAGGAGTGCAGGCTATACCATTCCAGGTCAGGCCCGGATCATGCAGTTGTCCAGGCTGTGTGTGAGTGTTGAAGTGTGATATGGCTGCCACTACACATTCAGTGACTTCACTACCAGTCTGGCATTGCTTGTAAAGCACTTTGGGATACATTGTATGAAATAGACTATATAAATGCTGATTCTTCTTTTTCTTGTGTCTGGGGGATGAACTGTACAAAACTGACTGAGCCTTGAGAGGAAAAGAGTAGTAAGTACATGCTAGCCAGCTCAGAGTGACAACATCGTGAGGGACCAGCATGGAGTGAAACTAAACCAAGCTGGAGTTGTTAGTGCAGGTTCCATAGACTGCACTAAAGTCAGTATAGGGCTGCAACCAATTTGAGGGTTTGTGAAATGGGGAAGTGTGGGTCAGTCTGTAACATTAGCAGTACAGACAGAGGGAGGCAGCAGGCTGAACTGCTTGGAAGGAGCCTGAGAAGCTAGTTCCTAAGCGTGAGGGCAAGCGAGCCCTAAGATGGAACCTGATAGATACTGAGGCACCATGAGAGGCTGGAGTTCCAGAGGTCTGCAGCACCTGGACAGGATATCTGGTTGAGGAATCATGAATAAAGTCATGGCAAGCCTGGCTTCAGGAAAACAGTTTAGTTGGAATTTGTTTGCTGCATTTGGCTGTTCAGGCCCAGATCTGCAAATACCTCATGTTTTAGGGTTGGTGCAAATGTCTGCAATTGTATGGCCTATGGGGGTAGTTGTTGAGTTGAGCCACCTGCTCTTTCCATTTGATGTGCTTCACCACCAGCCATCTTGCGACAGTCAGTGGTCCTGCATCAATCTAACCCTGGGACACCCGGGTTGCCCCTGAAAAAGGGACCTCTGGGGCCCAGTGGGCCTACCCGGTCATCAAAATTCAATAAATAAATAACCAGGAACTGCTGTAAGGTGAGCTCCCCTAGTGTGCAAAGGAAAATCCTGGTACTAGGTCAGTGAGGGTAGAAGCTGGTACAGGAGGGCCTTCACAGCCATTGCGATGTAGGCAGGTGTAGGGCCAGGTAAAGTGTGTAAAGCCTTCTTAAGGTTTGACTAGCTGCAGCCTAAGTAAGGGTGGTAGCTCAAACCATGCATAGAAGGACACTTACTGTAAACGGGCCCTATATTTTGTTTTTCTGTAACCATTTTCTCTTGCAGGGACCTACAATGTCAAATAAAACTGTTTTGCTGTTCAAACCTGCTGTGATTATTGATTATGACAATACTGTCCATGCTGATACAAGGGGAACTGCTGCAGTTATTGGGGGAGGGGGGCTTATGGGAGGAGTGACCATAGGGAGATGGAAAGGTACAGCATCCCCAGGGGGTTATACTAACCGGTCATCAAGCCCACATAAAATCTTCCTCTGGAAAGTAGCACAACACATTTCTACTTCTCTGAATATGAACCCCCCCTCACTGTAAGTGATAAAAAAAAAACAGGGATGCAGTCAATATCTATGGCAGCCTGGTGCCGGTGTAAGGTACTGGCGCATTACCCACCATAAGCCAATTGGGAGGGGCATCCATTCTATAGGGGCTTTACATTATTGTTGTTATTGCTAAAATTATATCTATTAGGAGCTTAGCTCACATACAACAATCTCCAGTGGTGAAAGGCAAGACACAAAGACAGATCTACTGGGTGGGGCAGCTGGTGGCTCCTCTGTCCCAGCTGTCCCATGGGTGATGCTCTAATTTAGCAGTTTTTCTTTTCAGTTCCTCTGAATAATTTGTGAAGGACATTCATCCATCTACAAACAGTACAGTACATAATCCTGATGAGTGATCTGTAATTTGGGGTGAGCAAAGTTCATGACTCTGGGTAAGGATTTACAATGGCCTTATTAGCCAATCCTCATTTTCACGTTAAGTGATCTGAGTCCAAACCCTTCTCATTAGGCAAGGTTGACATTTATTGAAGGCATAAACTTCATCATGTAAATTCTTATCTTTAATTATCTTCTGTGCACAAAAGCATTCCTTCTGTGTGACATTTGAATAATTCAGTTTCTAACCTCATCCAGTGTCAGCATCAGAAACTTCATTACAGAAAATGCTGATCACCAAGGAGCTGAGAAATTGGGAAAGATTGAGCCTTTTGATTGGGTTCTCATTGCAACAGACAAGTTGAGCTTATTCTAGCAAACTCTAGGCTGTGTTGCAGAAGCTCACTATGTTACCAGCTAGGAGGCTTGAATTTGGTATAAGAAAGGTGTACCAAGGCTAGCAGCAATAGGACAGAGGTGGCTAAAAGCACATCAAGGGGTTGAACTGTGAAGTCTTTTGGGCAGGTACAGTATATACACCATGCACCATATATGTAAAACATTTTGCTCATCAGAGACCCCCCACAGAGTTCCTAGAAAGGCTGAAAGGTTAACTCTGTTAGTTTAGTTTTTAGTATAAGGATAGTGGACATCTTGAATTAAGACAATAAATGGAAAGTTCCATAGTCGTGTCTTATAGAAACATAGAATTTGACGGCAGATAAGGACCGCTTGGCCCACTCAGTCTGCCCATTTCCCTGCCTAATGGATAAGCTGCAGATCCTAGTTAACCAACAGTCTACTTCCTCCTCCTACCCCAACCCCCTAGAATTGCCTTATGACTATCCCATGCATTCTTGAATTCCACCATTGGTTTTGACTCCACAACTTTCACAAGGTCATTCCATATCCACAACCCTCTCCATGAAAAAATACTTCATCACATTACCTCTGAGCCATCCCCCATCTTCAAATTGTGCCCCCTTGTTCTTGCACACCTCTTTTTCTGAAAGATGCTACCCTCTTGGAGTTTGTTGATTCCCTTGAAGTACTTGAAAGTTTCTATCATGTCCCCCTCTCCCTCCTTTCCTTGAGGCTATACACATTAAGCTCCTTAAGTTTCTCTTCATATGTCCTCTAATGCAGACCCCGCACCATTTTAGTTGCCCTCCTCTGGACTGCCTCCATCCTGTCTATGTCTTTGCAGAGATTGGGTCTCCAGATCTGCACACAGTACTCCAGATGGGGTCTCACCAGCTGTCTGTACAGAGGGATAACAATTTCCTGTTTTCTACTGGTGATGCCTCTCCCCATGCATCCCAGTATCCCCTCAGCCCTCCTTACTGCCTTTTCACACCGCTTATCCACCTTTAGGTTATTTGATATGACTACCCCAGGTCCCTTTCCATTTTGTTGTTGTTAGTATCTCGCCCCCTATGTGGTGGAGGGCAACAATATGCCTGTGGGAATTCCCTTTCATTGCCCTGATTCAAGATGGACACAGTCTCTATTATACTCAAAGGAGACATGCATTTATTTAATTGATTATGTAACTCTCCCCCACAGTGTGGGGCTTACCTTCAGCTTAACAGAGCCTAGTTGAACTGCTGCCACCCTTCCATGCTCTCACTGGCTCCCAATGACTTCAGCTTTGGTGTGGAAGACCAGATGAGCACTGCCAACAAGAGAGAGAGGAGCAGGATTCTGTGGTGCCACTCAATTGAGCATAGCTGTGTGGCCCCAGTTGCACATCAAGGATGGCACCTGCCCTCTAGGAAGTGATCAAGCATGCTCCCAATGGAGTAGGAATTTCTCCAATCAGTGCCCTGACTGGACTGGTCTGCAGTGAATGTTTTAAGTGCAGAAGCACTGTACAAGTAAACCTTCAGGCCCAGTGATTCACATAAAGCCAGCATGCCACTGTCTTGTGCACCTGATGTCCATCACTACAGCAATAGGGGTCAGGGTGGCACCATAGAAACAGAAACAAAGCCATTACCTGCAGAAAAGCAAAGCATCCATCTAGGCTACTTGAATTGATATTATTACTACCTCATCCCTGACCTAATGTCCTAATGGGGTTTCCACCACATCACTCCCTTGAATCCCTCCCTCTTTAAGTTCCCTCAGTGGATCTGCCAGTCCCCTTCTCTGTCCCAGCCATGCTTGAACCCATTTACATTTCCTGTCCCCACTAATTCTGTTGGTAGACTTTTCCATCTTAACCACACTCCCAGTTGAGTAGAGCTTCCTCACATTCCTCCTGAACCCCCTATTCCTGTTGAATAGGTCCTCACAGTTCACTCTATTTATTCCTCATTGGAACTTGTAGGGCTCTATCATATTGCCCTTCTCCATTTTAGCATCCAGCAAGTACATGTTCAGGGTCTTCAGCTACTTCCTCGCAGAATCTGCCCTGTTGGCCCTGGATTATCTTGGTGACCCATCTTTGCACTGTCTCCAGTCTATCCTTGTCCTTTCTCATGTGTGGACTGCAGAAATGGGTGCAATATTCTAGTGACCCATACGGGGATAATATCACTCCTCCTACTGTTGAAACCCCTTCCAATACAACCCGACATTCTTATTGCCTTACCCTAGGCCTTATTACACTGACTAGTTTGTTTGAATGAATCATTGATAATGACTCCCAGGTCTCTTTTTACAGCTGCATGGACATAGCGATGCTTATGTATTGCTATGACATAGGAGAGAGAAGGGACTATTGAAGCAGGTGACTGGATACCTAGACTGTGTCCTTCCACAGTGGAATCGAAAAACAACCACATGCGGTCTTCTCCATTCATTACAGTGCTGTTCATTTGTGTCTCTCCCTTCCCTCTGCTGCATTCATTTTTTTCTCCTGTGCTCACTTCCAGTTCACTTCTGGCCAGCCCACTGGTTCCCCAAAAGGGTAACATTTGACAGTCCCAGAACAAAAGAAACACAGAAGGTAATAAAATTATTGATGTAACCTTTCTGGCTCCTCGCCTAGTTACAAGCACAAATGCAGCAATGAGTTCTCTTTCTTGGGTTCTGCTTGAAATGGAGGTTGCTAGGCAACCAGCTGCTTTACTGAATGACCCAAATGCACTGACTGCCTTGGGGAAAATGTTTCCTAATATTACAAACTTGCAAAATAGTAGTTGTTTCCCTGGAGTCTAGTGGCACCCCCCACCCTCTAATCCCCATTCCCATTCATGCTTCCCCGGTGTCTAGTGGCACTACCAACCCTCTGACCCCCATTCCCATTCATGTTTCCCTGGTGTCAAGTGGCACCTCCCATCCTCCAATCCCCATTCCCATTCATGCTTCCCCGGTGTCTAGTGGCACTACCAACCCTCTGACCCCCATTCCCATTCATGTTTCCCTGGTGTCTAGTGGCACTACCAACCCTCCAATCCCCATTCCCATTCATGTTTCCCTGGTGTCTAGTGGCACTACCAACCCTCTGACCCCCATTCCCATTCATGTTTCACTGGTGTCTAGTGGCACCTCCCATCCTCCAATCCCCATTCCCATTCATGTTTCCCTGGTGTCTAGTGGCACTACCAACCCTCCAATCCCCATTCCCATTCATGTTTCCCTGGTGTCTAGTGGCACTACCAACCCTCCAATCCCCATTCCCATTAATGTTTCTCTGGTGTCTAGATTCCCTGGCATCTAGTGGCCCCCCCAACCTCCAATCCCATTAATGTTTCCCCTGGTGTCTAGTGTTACCCCTGACCTCCAATCCCTGTCCCCCTATGGGATCTGTAATAAAAAAAACTGTCCCTCAATTTTTTTTTAATCTGTAGAAAAGAAAATGATCCCTTGCCAATCTGACCCCCCACCCCGATCTCCCACTGAGCACTCACCACCCCAAACTCCCAGTGCACCCCCCAACACTCTCACCCACTTGAACAAGTTGCATGATGAAGATCTACTCTGTAATTGAAGGCATGTCTTTCTCCTTGAACTGGCAACTGCAATCTGAAAACTAAGGTAAGCACAGTTCCAGGTATATCAATGGGGTTTTAATCTTTGATGCATAACTTTGGCAGTTTTCATATTCTCACCCCAAATTTTCAACATGGCTTTTGTGGGACTCCACCTCATGACCAATGTCAGTAGAAGTATGCAAATCAGGCCAGAAAAGCATTTTTGTGGTCATTTAACAAAATCACCTTTCAATGGGATTTGAAAATTTTCACTAACCTTGTTCAACAGAGTGGGGTCATAAGATAGCTATGTTGAAAATTTTGATAGAAAATATTAAAAATGGCAAAGTTATGAGGTACATTAAAATGTTATAATGCACACTCATAACTTTGGTCATTTCTTATGATTTTGACTGCAAATTTTCAACATAGCCTTTTTTCATATCACTTCATGAATGTGACAACTGTCATTTCTCACATCCTGACCAAAATGTGTTTTCACACCTATGGCAAGGAATGACATCACTGCATGAAATTACCTTTTGGGCAGGTTTTGAACATTTTATCCACCCTTGTTCATGATGTCAGGTCATAAGAAGACTATGTTGAAAATTTGGGGTAAAAATATTGCAAAACAACAAAGCTATGAGTGTACATTGACATTTCCCAACACACACTCATATCTTTGATTAGTTTAAGTGGACAATGTTCCTTTAAAGCAGTATAGCAGCCATGTTGACTCTGACCAGAGTTTGTCTCAGTTGCAGTGGGCAGCCAAGCCATCCCACCCAGTACTCTCCTGTGGGTTCCTCTTCCCTAGGTACATTACCTTGAACTTCTTGTCACTGAATCTCAACTATCATGCATTTGATAATCTCTCTCCAGCCTTTCCAGATCAGTTTTTAATTTCTTCATCATCACCTGTTCACATCCAGCCTGTCACAAAACTTTGTGTCATCTGCAAAGAGCCACATCTTACCCTGTATACCTTCCTCTAATTCGTTAATAAACATATTGAAAAGGACAGACCCCAGGACAGATCCCTTTCGGCATCCCACATGTGACTTCTCTGTCCCCTGATTTGGCCCTGTTAACCACCACCCTGTTACCCCTCTTTCAACAAGTACCTCAGCCCCTGTCTAACTCCTTTTCCATACCCAAGTCCCATAACTTCTTTAGCAGTCACTTGTGTGGCACCAAGTTGAAGGCTTTTCAGAAGTCAAAGTAGAGTGAATCTTTATGCCCTTTAGCAGCTGCCCTAGTGACCCAGTCAAAGAGCACTATTAGGTTGATCTGACATAACCTCCCTGCCATGAACCTATGTTGTTTACCATTATGTAGCAGATTTTCTTCCAGGTATGTCACCAGGCTTTCCTTGACTAGGGGTTCACCATCAACCAATCAGGCTGTAGAGACTAAAGGGTAGCTACAAGGAGCCCTGGGAAATTTTGCAGAGCAACTGCCAAAACATGTTTCAGAGGGATTTGAAAATGACACCAATCATGTTCATGAGGTGGGGTACCAAGGGTTATGTTGAACATTTTGGGTCAAAGTATGCACAACCACAAGTTATAAGTACATATTGGAAAACTCAATGTTTTTCTATAACTTTGTTGTTTTTGACATTTGACCTCACCAACATAATCTTTCATGACCCCACCTTATAAACAAGACATTGAATTTTTTAAATCCTGTCCAAGGTGGTTTCACAGTGCAACTGTGAAACATGTTTTGAAGGGATTTGAAAAATGACACTTAATCTCATACATGCTTATGAAGTGGGGTAACAAAATGGCTATATTGAGAATCTGAGAGCCAAAATCTGCAAAATTACAAAGTTATGAGAAAATAATTCTACATTTCTTCATAACTTTGTTGTTTTTGACATTTGACTCTGAATTTTCAGCATAGTCTTTAATGACTCCACTTTTTTTTTTTTAATTTTTTAGTAACTGGGTAAGGTCCACTAGGCCTAAGACCTTTTTTTTAGGGGTGATCAGGAGCACTGGGAAGGTTAAGTGACTTGCTCAGGGTCGCATAGAAAGCAAGTGGCGGTTGTGGGAATCAAACCCAGGTCTGTTGGATGTACCAAGCTCATTCACAGCTTGTTACTGTAACCTCTAGGCTACGCTGCCAGCCTTATGATCAAGAAAGATTAATTTTTTTAAATCCTGTCTGAAATGTGATTTCACAGAATAACTTCAAAAACAAGTTTTGGGGGATGTGACAAATTTGTCCTGGTTCATGAAGTGGGGTAAAAAATTACATTTTGAAAATTTGGGGCACAAATATAAAAAACATGATAAAGTTATGAGTAAAAGTTAAAAACACATTGAAAACCATTAACCAAACTTACCTTGTTTTCAGTCAGTTTGTAGTTTGCATAGGAAGAAGCAGGACATTTGAGAGGTAGTTCTGGGCCCACCAGATAGGTAAGTGAGGTGTGTGGTCATGGGTGCTGAAAGGTGGTTGGGGACTGGTGGGTGTGGTTACAGAAGTTTTTTTTACAAGTTAAAAAAAGACTTTGAGGGACAGTTTCCTTTATTTCAGATACACAAGACTGGGGATTGGACACCCCGGTGTTGGTTTGTTGCTTTGCAGCACCAGGGGTAGACTCCCCATGTCACATCCTATTTGGGGGGGTTGGTGGCAGAAGTGATAAGCTGTTTTTTCTGAAGTGGGAGGGTGTTTGCCTGTGGGTCAGATGACAGGTGGACTTCTTGGCAGTGGGAGACTGTTTGCTAATGGGTTGGTTGGTTGTTGGGCTTTTCACAAGTAGGAAGTTGTTTGCTTGTGTGTCAGGTGGCAGGATGACTTCTTGGCAGCAGGATTATGTTTTCTGTGGGGCCTGGTGGTGTGTTGGCTTCTCTGCAGTATCAGGATGTTTGCCGATGGGTTAGGTGGGTATTGGGGGTGCCATTGAAATTTTTGTGCTTTGGTCATGTTACGAATTCCATCCTAGACAGCCACCACTTGCTAATCCAGCTGTCATGCACTGTGCTTCTTGCAGCCAACAGAAAGTATGCTAAAGGTTACAGACAGTTGCAAGAAGCAACTGCAAGGTACAAGCTCGCTGACTGACAGTTGTAAAAAGGCACATCCCAGTCACTTCATGCTTTCATGCCTGACTTTGATTGCAGTAGGAACTAGTGTGCTATGCAAAGCAACCTAGGAACTGGTGTGCTATGCAGAGCAGGCAGGGTTGGTGAACAATTGTGGGGATGGGGATGTGTGCTGAAAAAGCAGGACTAGCAAGAATCAGTACAAGAAATTGAGAGAGAGAGGGAGAGGAGGGGAGAGGGAGAGGGAGAGGGGAGAGGGGAGAGGGGAGAGGAGAGAGGGAGGAGGGAGAGAGAGAGAGAGAGAGAGAGAGAGAGAGAGAGAGAGAGAGAGAGAGAGAGAGAGAGAGAGAGAGAGAGAGAGAGAGAGAGAGAGAGAAATTGGAAGTTGAGAGGAGGGCTGAAAGGAGGGAGGATGAGGATATGCTGTTAATGGTATTCCTAAAAGGATGTATGTACACTTTAGCAAGGCATTTGACACAGTCCCACACAAAATTAATAGTCAAATTAACCAGCCTGGGGTGGGTCCCAGGGTGGTAGCCGGTAAAACATTGGCTGGACAACAGGACACAGAAGGTAATTGCAAATGGAGTCCACTCTGAAGAAAGAGGGTTACTAGTGGGCACCGCAGGGTTCAGTACTGGGTCCAGTCCTTTTAATGTCTTTATAAGTGACATTGCAGAGGGACTGGGAGGAAAAGAAGCCTCTTTGCAGATGGCACAAAGATCTGCAACAGGGTTGATACACAAGGAGGCGTGGAAAGGATGAGAAGGAACTTGGCAAGGTTGGAGGAATGGTCAGAAATATGGCAGCTTGGATTCAATGCAATGAAGTCCAAAATAATGCACCTGGGAAACAAAACCAAGGGAAGATTACACAATGGGGGAGGTAGTAACAACAACAAAATGGAAAGGGACCGTGGGTAATCATTACAGATCACCTTAAGGTTGGCAAGCAATGTGAGAAGGCGGTAGGGAGGGCTGGAGGATACTGGATGTATAGGGAGAGGCATCACCAGCAGAAAACAGGAAGTTGTTATCCCCTGTACAGACAGTTGGTGAGACCCCATCTGAGTACTGTGTCCAGTTCTGGAGACCCCATCTCGCAAGGACATAGAAAGGATGGAGGCAGTTCAGAGGAGGGCAACTAAAATGGTGCAGGGTCTGCAAGAGAAACCATACGAGGGAGACTAAGGTGCTTTATGTATACCCTTGAAGGAAAGGAGGAGGAGGGGACATGATAGAAACATTAAGTACCTCAGTGGAATCAACAAAGTCCAAGAGGTAGCATCTTTCAGAAAAAAGATGTGCAAGAACAAGGGGCACAATCTGAAGATAAGTGGGGATGGCTCAGGGGCAATGTGAGGAAGTATTTTTTTCACAGAGAGGGTGGTGGACACATGGAACAGCCTTCCTGAGGAGGTTGTGGGGTCTAAAACTGTGGAAGAATTCAAGAATGCATGGGACAGACATGGCAATTTTTGTGGGGGGTAGGAAAAAATAGGCTGTTGGCTAAATAGGATCTGCAGCTTATCCTCTAGGTAGGGAAATGGGCAGACTAGGTGGGCCTAGCGGTCCTTATCTGCCGTCAAAGTCTATGTTTCTATGTTTCTATGACTGATTTTCTACTGGTATGCCCACATGTTGAACAGCACCCACAAGGTGGCATACCCAATCTAAGGGGTCCCCAAAAGTAGCTGCTGACCCTGTGTTTTTGTACTTGATAGTAGTCTGTATGAAAAAAAATTATTCTTGATTCTTTATGGCTACCAGAGGAGGTGTGTCAAAAATTCCTGCATTTGATGGGAAATCGCTAATGATATTCCAAAGAGAATTTAAAATTCTTCTAATTTGTGAAATCTTAGAATTGTATTTAGTAGGGAACACTACTCTGCACGATGTAATTCCCTGAGCAGTGTCATGTGCCTGTTCTTGTATAACATTTTGTATTCTTGTAATGTCTTTCTACTATACCCTCTCTCTTGAAACCTTTGCATGGAAAGGACCATCAACCACACTTAAAATTTGGCTTCTATTTTGGAAAAAATGGTTTGACAAACCAATTGAGATATTGGAAGCTGACTTGCCATTACAAGCTCATCCCAGAATTCCATTTTACACAATTCCTAAAATACATAAAAGTTTGACAGGGCTTCTGGGAAGGCCCACTGTGTTGGGGATGGGAAGTTTATTTGAACCAATTTTGGATTTGATAAATTTTCATTTACAGCCATTAATAGAATACATTCCTGCTTTCTTAGGGGATACTACACATTTACTCCAAATACTCAAGGAAGACAATCTCCCATTTGTAGGAAGGCTACCTATTGGCAACATTGGATGTATCAGATTTATACTGTACACTTCAGTTCCACATGGAGAAGGGTAGAGACAATGGGTTACTTGTTGGATACATGGCTAGCCAAAATATCCAAAATGTGTGTTGCAGACATTGCAGAGTTAATTTGAACTAAGAACTACTTCAGTTTTGAAAGAAAGTTTTTGAGCAATGCCATGGGACCCCATGAGGTCTACCATGGCCCAGGTTATGTGAATGTGTATATGTATACCTTTGAGCCTGGATATATATTGAATGAACAACATAATCCATATTATCCCCATATAAAATTACAGAACAAGAGATTTATAAATGCCCTCTTCCTAGTGTGGCAAGGTAATGAAGAAATGCTACTGCAGTTTTTGGATTTGTAAACAGTAGAAAACCCAGCTTGAAATGTACTATGAACAACAGCCCTGTTAGTGTTCCCTATTTAGATCTAATGATAAAAATTAGTGATGTGGCATTTGTAACTAACTTGTATCAAAAACCCACAGCAAGAAATACAGTATAACATGCGCAGAGTTACCACTCCAAAAATCTTACTAGTATTCCATATTCGCAGTTTTTAAGGATTAGATGAAATTGCAGTCAGAACTCTGACTTTGAAAGGAAATATAGGAGGCTGCAAAGGTTTTAAGAGTGAGGACACAGTAGAAAGACACTATGAAAAACATTACAGAATACAGAATGTTACACAAGAACAGGCCTTGCATGGCACTACTCAAGGAGCTACATGCAGCAGGGTTGTGTTCTCTGCTAAAAACAGTTCCAAGATTTTACAGATTAGAAGGATTTAAAATTCTCACTGGAGTATCATTAGAGATTTCCCATCAAATTAAGAATTTTTGATGCACCTTCTCTGGTAGCCATAAAAAAATCTTCTGACTATTAAGGATAAATTGGTTCATACAGACCACTGTCAAGTACAAAAAACAGGGTCTGCAGCTACTTTTGGGACCACTTAGTCCGGGTATGATGCCTTGTGGGCGCTGGTCTGTATGTGGGCATACCAATAGAAAATCAATTTATATACATCCTTCTACCAGTTGAAATACCCAATTAAACAACATATAACTTGTAAATCTGTGGGGTCAGTTTATGTATTGCAGTGTCCTTGTGATCGTATGTATATAGAAAAAAAAAACAACTAGACAATTTAAGGTGATAATATAAGAACATAAAAGTAATAGGAATAAGGTACAAACATCAGTGGCTGAACACTTTAATACAGAAGGGCACACAGGTATATTGCTATGTTACTGGGGTCTTGAATTAATGAACCCCTCTCCCAGAGGTGGTGACTTTAATAAATGTTAGAATGCACAGAAATGCACTGGATTTTTGAAATTGATGCTCTAAATCCAAATATTGGTATGAACAGGGACAAAAACTGAAATGCCTGTTGGTAGTACAAGTATCTCATTTCACAGAGAGGGTGGTGGATGCATGGAATGGCCTTCCTGAGGAGGTTGTGGGGTCAAAAACAGTGGGAGAATTCAAGAATGCATAGGACAGACATAAGGCAATTCTGGTGGGGGGTAGTAAAAAGTAGACTGTTGGTTAACTAGGCTCTGCAGCTTATCCAATAGGTAGGGAAATGGGCAGACTGGGTGGGCCAAGCGGTCCTTATCTGCTGTCAAAGTCAGTGTTTCTATCTAGTTGGTATGAGCTTCATTAATGCTATCAAATGGTCTACTCCTCCCCAGCCTCTTCCTTTAGATCTCCCCTCATGCAGAACACTTTATTCATTGGATTTTACTTACGTTCTGCAATCAGCCCTCTGGCTGACTCTGTTTCCATTCTTTCTTATGGTTCAAATATGCAGATTAGATAAGAGTTCCTTATAATGGATGCTATGAATTCCCTTTCCCATATTTAATGCCTAGAGTCAAAAACATTAATTTTTGCTTAAACTTTATCTCATGGTACCATGCTATCACCCTCAATATAATTATTTTATCATAACACAATACACCTTTGGATCATTAACAGGTTATGAAGCTAGCTTTGTTCAAATAAAATGATTACAGTTAGCATCTATAGTTTTTCACATAATATATAATTATGCTGTTTAATTTTCATTATATTGTTCATTTCATACTTGTGGAAGTTTGAGTTGTACTGATGTTTCTTAAATATGATGTTTTGGGAACTTAAGGTTTTGTAATTGCAAGCCCCCTCCATCGTTCAGAACAGCTCATGCTTTCACTGCTCACTGCTGTGACCCTGATCATTGCCACCATTTTGAAGTGCAGTGTTTATGTTTGGTTGCTCTGTGACCCTTGATTCTGTTCCAGCACATGACATGTTCGGGTGGTATCATGATGCATGATGTCACCAATGTAGAATCTCAGTGGTGAGCTTTAAGTTAAGTACAGTGTTCTGCCTTGCTTGCTTACCATGAAAAAACACTGGAAAGCATCTTTAACTAGAAAGTTATATCAAAGAGTAAGTGACTTCTCAGAAAGGATGTTTTGGAAGTGTATTTCAGAAATAATTTAGGTCTGGATGGTATTAGTTTCAACTCTTATTTGTTTTCTCATTTGGTAAACAGAATAGGCCATTTGAGCCATGAAATTGTGAATAAAATCATTTATGCAGCCAGGTATTATTGCAGCATTTAATAATATTCATGATCTGCTAGCATTCATGACGTCTGTTACTTTTATCCAGCACTGAGCAGTGTTTGAGTTCATGGGAGAGGAGTGCCTCACCATTTATTGTATCCATGCTGAGACAAATAAGCATTGTAGTTAAATGTATGCATGCTCATTTTAGGTTGTTAAATGAGGCAAGTGTTTGATTGAAAAGAACTGAGTACTCAAAAAAGTGACCACAAACTGTGAGTAATACACATAGAAAAAACATTTTTGCTTTAAGAAATTTATACTATTGGGTAATGCAGTCAGAAACTAATTTAAATAATTTGATTTGCATTTTTAGACAATCCCCTAAGGAAGCCTGTATATGAGTTGATGAAACATTGAGGATGATGTATGATGCCTACATGAATTGTTTGAAAATAAAATCCACACAGTTTTATGAAGATCTGACTGCATTTTATTGAAGCTTGAGAGGAACAAAGGGACAGATAGTAGTCTGCAGGCAGGCTGGAGGATAGCCAAGGGCTCAGGAAGAAGGACCTCAACAAAAGTCCCAATGTAGTGGCATGGTAGGTAGGAGGGACCTGCAGCAGATGGGCAAGAGTCTGGCTGAGGATCAGAGAGGAAGGAACCCAGGCATGAGTGCTGAGGCAGAGTGGTAGGAGTGTGGGCACGAAGTGGGCAGCCAGATCCAGACAGCTGCAGTAGAGGCAAAGAGCAATGTGGAACAAATGCAACAGCAGCATGGCAGCAGAAGTGGAGTGGATATCTCACACAGAGCCGTGAGCAAGGTCCCGTTTTTTACTGCTGGGTGCAAAGAGCAATAGAGGAGGAGCAGAAAAGGGAAGGGGCTCAGTTGGAGCAAAAGAGGAGAAATGGTAGAATGGGTGGCCAGAACAAGGAAGCCGCAAGCCACGGCTGTGTGGCAGAGGCAGAAGAACAGGAGAACCAGCCGTATGGCCATGAAAAGAAATGAGCATCTGGAGGATGCTTGAGAGATGTGCTCTTACAGCAATCAGTAAGGGTGTTACCCTACCAAACCTCAGGCAAAGCCTCTCAGTTTGTTACACGCCTTACATTTTGGCTTTTTGTTTTGCAGGTTGGTCATGGTGAGACACAAAACCAAGAGTCTTTAAACAGAAGGATGAGCGTGTGTCTCACACAGTATACTCTGTACTATTATGTTGCTGCCCATTTACATTTTGTGGTATTTTCTCCTGAAAATGTCTTTTCCACCTCTTACCAATGCAGGCCCAGACCAGGCAAATCCAAATCCTTAGTAAACCAAATCCATAACCAAATCCAAGTCCATCCTGGCTTTTCCCATCGTGGCTGTGCAATGACTCTCTCAGTCTGCAAGTGACAGGAGTGAGTGTGATAAGCAGATTGGTGGCTACTGGAACTGCTGCAGAGGCAGGCTGTGTATCTGTCAGAGACAGTTCACAGAAAAGAAGGTAATCATGTGCTAGATCAGCATGACACTGTAAGCTCCGGGCTGCATCTGAGTGAGAGACTTCTCTGTGTTGCAGCCCAGTCTGAATCTGAACTGGGAACCCTGTTCATCTGGGAAGTCCCTTAGCCAGTACAGTATTCCCAGCACACTATGGACTGTATGCCAGGACATAGTGTGTAGTGATTAAGATTGAAGTTTACTGGCAGAACTGCCCTGTGAAGAGAAATAATTGTCTGTTGAATGTGGAGGTCATGGTGGCCTGACTGGGACTGGAGATGGTAGTCATTTGTCAGTTGAGACCAGCGGTCTGCACCACAGAAGAGGAGAGTGAAACCAGCCAGAAAAAGACTAGCTGCAGACTGCACTATCGCGCCTTTGCATCGAGGGAGATGCCTGGTCTGGGACAACCATGAGTTAACTCTAGACTTGCACTGCAACCACAACCCTGGTGTATCATAGTTGGAAAGAATTAATTGGACTAGGCCAATCAGCTGGGAGTTACAAATTCCTAATTTGGGTGTCATAAGCATTTGGGTTTGGGGTTTTAATTTGCAAGGATAGCCTTAGTTGTTTAAGTGTACCACTGTATATACAATGTCATTGGCCTTCACCATTTCTGTGGCTGTGTACCCAGTGAAGGACTGGGAGCTCCCTAATAGATTTAAAAGGATATACACTGGTTCCAGTTGGGAGAGGTAGTGCCCCTGTACAGGAAGGCTGACACGAGCATTTATACTGTGCTTGTGTTATGTGGTGGTGGGCATAGTTTGAGGGCTGAGCTTGGATGGGCAACTTATTACAGTTTGGGGAAAAACATTAATTTAGCTGTGCTTTGGAGGGCACTTAAGAGCAGCCAGGAGTTTGTGAGCTAGGCCTAGAAGGTCACGGAAGACCAGAAATAGGAACTATATTGCACTACCTTATTGCTTATCTACACCACTCTTATTTTTCTCCCTCGAGGGGCCGTCAGTCCCTAAGTAAAGTAATTGTTCCTTTGTTGTTTAAATCCTTGTCTGGGAGCTCTTTTGTCATTTTAATCCTTGTCTGTGAGCCTATTGTTTCGTAGAGTAATACATTGTATGCTCATTGTGGTAGCTGTCATTGCAATGCATTAGTTCATGTGTAGCATAATTCCTGTTGGGATATGGGTAGGTACCACATCCTTAGAGTTTGTACATACTGACTCCAGGCCATTAAAACTTTTCTCAGGGTGGAAGCACCACACAATTTATTTAAATTTTAGTAAGAACCCACAATCAGTAGTCTCATCTTTAAGGACTGGTGTGGCCAGCATTTGGCTGACCAGTGACTGCAACCCTTGAAATGATTAAATGTGTGGGAACTGAGTGACAAATATTATCCCTACTTGAGGTAAGTGAAGGTATGGATCACCTCTACTATGACGGTAGCCTGGAAATTTCGGCATTGGTATGACTGGAATCCGGAATGCATGACATGTACCTGTATTGGCTGAAATGAATGTCCAGGTACTGTATATGGGTGCCTGGCTGAGCTCTGTAAGGGATGAGGGTAAACAGAACTGAAGAGCACTGCTAGTACATAGACTAATGAGGCAAGACTACCAGAGATAAGTTCAGAAAATGCCTGGAGACGGAGAAGACCCAGTTGGTGTAATGTGGCAACAGGACACTGAAGAGCTGGTATTGCTGCTCAGAGTGCTCTATCAGTGGGATGATCAGACTGAAAATGAATGTGAAGAATTGGATCCTACTGATGCCCAAAAGAGCATGGACTACCAGAGGGATTACTGGTGAAACTCAGCAAGTTGACCATGTGCACACATGTATATGTAAAAAGTTTGCCATTCAAGTGAAAAACAGGACTGCACATGATATAATTGTGAAAAAAGGGATGGACCATGGCTTGGGTATACCATGCTGACTCAGCAACATAGCCCAAACATTTACAGAGGGAGCTAAGTAAAGAACTGTCCCTATAGCTTTCGATTTTGGAGACTTACCTCTGCCTGAGAAATGGAAGACATAAGAATGAACTAAAAGCTAGCCAAGTGGACCAATGTATTCATCTTCAGTGACTGGGACACTGGATGAGTGATATAGGAAGAGCACGACATCCACCGGCATAATCATTGTCCTTTCCAAAAGAGGTCAGGACATCTGCCTCCAGAAGATATCAGAAATATTCAAAGATATCTGAAAGAGGTATTAGCTGCCAGAATTACTGAAGGGTCCAGAATCCCTTTTGCATCACCCATCATAGTCCTCTGTAAGAGGAATTAGATGGTATGCAAGTGCGTGGCCTATCTGATGCTCAGAAATAGAACAGTGCTAGACCAGTACATGGTGCTGAGGATTCAGGACACTTCGAACTGTCTTTAATGGAACTCACTGACTCTCTGTACTAAATTTGAGGTGTGGGTGTTACCAAATACCTGAGGCATACTGTATGGTGAATGGGAGAAAACTATTTTTATTTGCCCACTTGGCTCTATGAGTTTTTATGTATGCCCCAAGGTATCTCTGGTGTGCTGGCTACATTCCAGCACCTTGTAGAAAGGGTTTTACCATAGTGCTTCAACAGCGCTAGTACCGACATCCCCTACGGTGACAGCTACCATGCTAACTGTTGGCTTTGTGGCTTCAGGGATGTCAGCGCATTCTATTGGGGGGCTGCACCCCCAAACCCCCCCACAACCCCCAGTCTCTAGGATTCCAACTCTGAGTTGGAGTTGGACTGGGATGGGAGGGAGAAACACCCAGTGAGGCAGCCTCGGTCACTGCACAGACCATCACAGCGACGTGCGGGTTTTGCACGATTCCTGCCACTGTGATGGCTTTTGTATGTGTCGAGTCACTGCGTGACAGTTTACCTGTAGAAGAACTGCGGGAGGCTATAAATGTTCTGGAATGCTTAGCCTCTTAGACAACGTCTTCATGTTTGGGAAGCCATTGAGGATCAATCATGTCAGTTCAAAGTCC
Source organism: Neoceratodus forsteri (assembly GCA_016271365.2). Taxonomy (NCBI): domain Eukaryota; kingdom Metazoa; phylum Chordata; order Ceratodontiformes; family Ceratodontidae; genus Neoceratodus; species Neoceratodus forsteri. Next base: position 142,950,448 of record CM057457.1, on the reverse strand, counting down.
TAGACAGTCTAAAAGAGTCTGGACTCAGAGTCTTGAAAGACAAGTGTCAGTTTTTCCAAAGCTTAGTAAAGCATGTGGGACACAACATTTTCTAGATGTGGGATCCACACTGACCTCAGAAAGTTTAAAGCCTTGACCACATGGCTAAACCAGGGACCCTAAAAGATCTGCTGAAGTTTCTCAGATTCTGAGGGTATTATAAGCAATTTATCAAGGACTATACCCAAGTAGTGAGACCACAACTGAATCAGATACAGGGATACCAGTCAGCAAATAAAGCAAAGACAGTGACAGCAAAGGCTATAGCTAAACCCAAAGCTTATTTAAAGAACCACAGAGAGCTTTAGACTCCAGCAGGATGCAGCCTGTAAAAAGGTTTTCCATAAGATCGTCTTTTGACTGGGCAGATGTAATTAACTATGCAGAAAAAGTTGCAGTGGAAAAAATTCCATAGCCTCCTCTGTGCTGGATTTTGGGGGAGTTGGGCCTTACCAAGGGCAAGTGAGCAGACTGTTGCTTTTATTGCACACTAAGGCAATGGAAGTAAAGAAAAATACTTATGAGATGGAGGCAAACAAACTGACTGAATGGGAGGTGGGGGTCACCACGATGACTTTTACCTGAGTGTTCAATACAGGGAAAGGGCCCTAATGAACAGGTTTGAGGAGGTATGGGCCCATGATTTAAAGTCTGGGACTATGGGAAAACACAGAGATCACATAGAAAGTCAGCACAAATGAGGGTGAGATGCAGTTAGTCTTAGAACTCTACAAGTATAACCCCTAAAGATTTAGGTGTCTCAGGCCAGTCAGAAGGGGAAACCATCAGCATCAATCTACTAACTTCTTTCCCAATTAAATTTCTCTCCATCTTCTAAGCTGCAAAATAAGGCATGAATCAGCAGCTGTCAGTGGAGACTACAAAAGGCACCTGGTGGGACTTACCAGTTGAATAAGATGTGTATGAACGGACCAATATCCAGTTCTGTAGAATTATTTGCAATATAGGTATCTATAGCATAAAAATATACATCATTCTAGTATGGACATGTGTTAATGCTCTTCTTTTCATCTTTTTTACTTTGTTCTTTTCTGTACAGTGTTTACCTCTGACTGTTATAATGTATATAAATATTCTGATCAGTTTTATATTCCTTGAACATGGATGGCTAAGGAATTAACAAGATGCTCAGCAGCTGCAACATAATTGTATTGTGTCTAAATAGTACTGTGTCTAAATAGTTTCAGAACTTTATTATATTACTATATGTCTTACTAATGTAGCTGTTATCTTTTCAATAATCCACAACAAAGGTGTGGGTTTTGTTGGGATTTACTCATGCCTGGTGAGGCTGAGTGACCAAAATAGCAGGGCATGAGTAAATCCCATAACTCACATCCTGGAGTGGATTGTTGCAATTATACAATGGCTTGTAAGAAAATAATTTTAAAAAGATATTACAATATTTAATTTGCTGTGTTTAAAGCTTTTTTTTATTTATGTTTAGTAATACCCTTCCACCCTGTTATGTAGTGCCTTGTTACTAGGGAGAATATTGCTGAAGTGGTCTGTTCCCCCAATAGCACAACACCCGCCCCCCACACAGCAAACCCCAGAGACACATCAACCAATCAATCAATCAAAATCTTTATTTAGCCAGGTGAAACACCGTTGAGAAAAACTCATTTCCGAGGTGGACCTGGACAAAAAATACTCAGTACACAGTCATACATAAATACATAGTTATACATATTCATACAAGTAAGTTTTTATATATACAGCATATACATGTTCCAATTCAGTACATCTCATAGGATATGCACACAATATACATGCGAATAGAGAGAAAATAATGCACATGAAAATAATGTGCACATATAGTCAGATAATGCCCATTTCAGTATGCAGAGAAATAGGATCCTAAAGAGAAGGTGGGAAATAGGATCCTAAAAAGGAAAGTGACAGGGGTTAGTATAAAGCTAGACAACTCAGGGAGTCAATATACTGCTAGACGACATAGGCAGGTACCTAGAGTATCATAACATTGATAAGGAATTGGTGCAGCCTAAAGAGCGAGGAACAGTGGGTAAGAATAGAGAGCTGATGAGTGGTAGGGATTGTGTCATGCAAAGCAGGGGAAGGATCTAGCAAAAACAGACAGCTGATGGGTGGTAGGGATTGTGGCATACAAACTGGGGAAAAGGACTGGCAAAAACAAGGAGGCTTGAAAAGGGGGGCCTATATAATAAACCTTAGAAGGTAACTGATGAGACTATCAGAATAAAATTCTGGTTCCAAGTCTAAGCACCCGTAATACATTATACATACCTATATATAGGGAGGAAAAAGGAAGATGGTGTGGAGGCTAGCAGGTACCAGGAGGACTCAGTGATGCTGCGACATGGTGTCATATTGTTAATCTCAGGAAGCAGTTATAGAGCTCCTTAACAGATCTTACATAAAGCATTTTAAATGCAGAGGAAATTGATTAGGTGCACAAGTTTTAAGGATTCTATAAATTGTTCCTAGCGAAGGTACTACATATCTTAAGGAAGATCTACCAAAGCGAATTGACTTTTGGAATGAGTAGGATATTGGAGGCGCTCTCAGGGTGTATTTACCAATGTGTATAGAGGAAGACAGTACGATATATATTGAGGAAGCTTTTTGATCGCTCTATATGTCTAGGAAGCAGTGCTTTTCTGTCTTCTATAGGCAAGGGATGACCAACCCATCAGAGCATATAGGGAGCAGTGGTGTATGGAATATGGGGCAACAGTAACAAATCTTATGGCTCTGTGGTATAGAATATCTAGTTTGGCTAATGCTGAAGCAGGGCCTTGGTCGTATATAAAGTCAGCATAGTCCAGCAATGATAGAATGTGGCTATTACTAGCCTCCTCTTGGCATCCTGGGTGAGCAGCTTTTGATTCTGTAGAAAAGGCCAAGCCTCTGCCTAAGCTTTTTATAAGATCCTCAGTATGTTCAAGGAAGGAAAGCTTTGGTTGATCCACACTCCCATGTATTTGAATTTTGTTACAAATTCTAGTGGCTCACCTAGAGTGTAGTAATCTGGGAGTGGATCCCTGTGTAGCAGGGTTGTTTGCATAGATAAAGGATGAGAAGAGCATCACCTTTGTTTTTTTTTTTTGCATTCAATAGTAGTTTCTGGTTAAGTAGTTGAAGTTGCAATTGATTAAACTCCTGCTGAAGATCCATGCATGCTGCTTCAGGAGTGGGTCTGTAAATGTAGAGTACCGTATTATCTGCAAATATATGAAAGTTGGCAGATTTGATTCCTACGTTGATTCCATTAATATAAATCACAAGTAACAGTGGACTCAGTATGAAGCCTTGTGGTACACCCTCAGTAGTGGTTTCAGCGGTGAAAACATCATCTGCCTTTACCTGCTGCTGGCGCTCTGAAAGGTAGTTTGAGAACCATCTCAGAGGGGGAGTCCACGCTGATGTTACTAAGGGATTCCAACAGCAATTCATGGTTGACAGTATCAAACGCCTTTTTTAGGTCCAGAAATACTGTGCACACAAAGCTCTTGGCATCCAGAGCCTCCTGCCAGTCGTTGGTAGCCTTTGCCAGGGCCATTATTGTGCTATGGCGTGGTCGGAATCCTGACTGTAGAGGGTTTAGCAGCTTTGCAGATTCCAAGTAATTTCTAAGTTGAATACTTAATTTCTCTTGCATTTTGGATAGGATAGGAAGTAAAGAGATTGACCTGTAGTTGTTGAGGTCACTAGGGCCTCCCGATTTGAGTAGGGGGATCACGTGGGCAGTTTTCCATATAGGAGGTATTTCACCATGCAGGAGAGATAGATTGAAGAGATGTGTGATTAGTGGTGGGCGAAGTGGGCTCAGTTCACTCCGCAAAGGCGAATTCGCTGAGTGCTCCGCAACGTGAAGCAGAGTACTTTGCGTTATAATGAGGAACGCTAAGTACATTGGAAGCAATGACTTCGCATTACTCTGCCTCCCCAGGTCACTACTCTGCTAAATTTAAGGCGAAGTGCATTGCAGGCAGTGCACTTCATCTCACTTCGCCTTGTTTTTGAGCTCCAAAGGTGAATTTTGCAGTGATTCATGGGATTTCAGGTCACATGGGCTCTATATTGATCTGCACAGCTTCAGTTCGTGGTAGTATGAGTAGGAAGGAGTAGGAAACAGTGTGCTCTGATAGCTGTCTGTCATAGGAATCTTGTAAAAGCTGTTCAAAAAGCATTTTTGCTTTTTTTGGGGGGATCCAACTTTAGTTCATTGATTGTAAGAAACCCTCCTGTACTCATATCATCGAGCGTTTTTGTTTTTGTGTGGATTTTGAATGTTAATTTACAACATTGAGTGTGTGTGGTGAAAGACAGTGAAAATGTGCTTTGGAGGAGGGCATATCTGTGGTGTAGGTAGATTTAAGTTAGAGAAATAGTGATTTCTTTGTTTTTGGTTATATTTTGTTATGTAACTGTGTTAATGTAACACAGTAACATTGTCAGTAATAGTAGAAATCTTCTTACTGTTTGTTGTGTGGATGTGGTGCAGCAGTTCATAAATTCAGGTTGTTTACAAATTTACAATACGTAACGTGGCATAGTACTGAACTTTTGCATTTGCTACGCATTCCTCGTTCAGCATTGTACACAAACTGTTCTGTGTGTGAGTGTGTGTGCACTGTTGAGTGCATTCAATAATACACCTTTTATTGTGCCACAGACTAGTGTAATTGCAGGCGCAACAGTGTGAACCTGCTATCCACTGCAGCTGCCTGATTTTGTACTGCGATCGTGGTATCTGTTCTTAGTTTTGCTGCTTGTAGTGCCGTAAAAATCAGCACTGTCTACATTCAGTGTTCCCCCCCCCCCACCCCCACGTTCAAAAGGTATTTTTTACCAGATTGTATTGTTTTTGTGACCTCATCAGCACCATTGGTTACTGATGTTGTTTTAATTGCGTGACAGTCTCAGAGTAGTCTCTTATCTGTTGTTGAAGCCACAATTGTTTATTTGACTTCACATCCAGCGTCCCTCCAATCAGAGAGTGAACATATCAAAATCTGAATTTGGTTATAATATTTGTGGTTGATCCCCCCAAAATGCATGCAAAGAGACGCACAAGCAAAGCTGTTTCTCGCCATGGCAATGTTGGCAGTAAGATGGTAATAATCCTTCTTTACAAGACACTGGTTAGGCCCCATCTGGAGTACTGCATGCAGTACCAGAGGATACACCTTCACAAGGACATTAACCAAACTGAGGCAGTCCAGAGAAGGGCAACCAAAATGGTGCAGGGACTGCATCAGAAAACATATGAGGACAGATTAACGGAGCTCAGTATGTATACCCTAGAGCAAAGGAGGGAGAGAGGTGAAATGATCGAAACATTCAAACACCTTAAGGGCATTAACAAAGTGAAAGAGTCTAACATGTTTCAATATAAGAAAAATAGCAGGACAAGAGGACACAGCATGAGATTAGAGGGAGGCCAATTAAGGGGTAATGTGAGGAAGTTCTTTGTCATAGAAAGGGTGGTGGATGCATGGAACGGCCTACCTCAGGAAGTGGTGGATATGAATACAGTGCAGGGCTTCAAACAGGCATGGGATAGGCATAAGGGAGCAATACAGATGAATATGAATAGATAGGCCATTGACAGAGCAAAGGCCGATGGCAGATTTATAAGGCAGAAAAAGAAATGGGCAGACTGGGTGGGCCTTGCAGTCCTTATCTGTTGTCAACTTCTATGTTTTGATGTTTCTATGTTTCAGAGACTCCCAGAGTTCAGATACAAATACCCAGGGGTCAAAGTTCCGGCGATTCCTTTTAACAGTACATATGGATGCAGAAGCTATTTTTAAGGCAGATCTCTCACAGGTAATGAAGCAGTGGTCACTAATATCTGAGAAGAGTACCCCAGCATGAAACAATAGATGTGGTTTACTTACTAGAATGAGGTCTAGAGTGTGCTATTATGTGGATTCTTTTGTTTGGGCACGTTATTTCCTTTACGAGTTGGGATAACCAAAGGGGTCACAAAGGTTTTTCAGTGGTCTGGAGATACTGGAGCACCAGTCCAGGTTAAAGTCACCCAATATGATTATTTCTGAGGACATGGATCCTAGAATGCTATTTAGATGGTCTACAGTAGCAAACCAGCTGAAGGGGTCTGTAGTATCCTATGACACAGAAGGAGACCGATAGGGTGAGACTTGAATTTTAGGGGCAGGCTTTTATATTCTTTGGGAATAGAAGTTGAATTAACAACAGAGGCTGTCAGTTTGTCATGGACATAAATCGCAACCACTCCATCTCTTGTTTGTCTATCTGTTCTGAAAATGGTGTAGGATGGAATGTTTACCAAAAGTCTGAGGTACCAGGTTTAAGCTAAGACTTAGAGACCACCATGATATCAGGCTTAGTATGAAAAATCCAGGCCTGTATAGAAGCAAGTTTCTTTAGTAGGCTGCATGCATTGGCGTGCATGAAGCTCGCTCCTTTGATATTGACCAAGTCCGAGGATAGAGATAGCTGCAGGGGACCGGGTTTAGCTCTACATGTCTAGAACACAGTAACAAAATAGCAAGAATTTCTTGATGGCCCCTAGGACTAATCTATTTGCCTATTTGGTCACTGTGAATCTGGATGCCACTGGACACCAGTCATTATTTGTGTTGTCAACATACGATTGCTGTGTGGAGTACAGGCCAGGAGCGTATTTGTATTTATTTATCTATTTATTTATTTATCCAGCACCCAGAGTAAGTTCAAAGCATTACCCATGAAATTGAAGTGGTGACACCCTGGAGCACGTTCAGTTTTTCAGATACTTGGGTGTCACAATAGACTCCACTCTGTCTTATGTTCAACACATTGATAACACTGCAAAGGCTATCAGTACAAGAATAGGGATTCTTTACCACCGCAAGCACTGCTTAACCTATGAGGCATTGAATCTGGCTATCAACAACTCAGTAGTGTCCCTTGTTGATTATGGACTGGCAATCTATGGATCGGGAACTGACACTGCCTTACAATGCATTTTGATTGTGCTTAATAATGTGTGCCACTTTCTCACAGGTGCTTCAAGACTCATGCACACCTGTGACCTCTACTCACAGGCCGGTTGACTCCAACTAAATGAAAGAATAAGATACTAATCTTGCCTCCTTGCCAAGAAATGTGCTCTCAGTCTCCTACTGGCAGGGGTCCACAAACTCCTAACCATGCACTCAAGTTCCCATTTCACAAGGAACTCTGTCACCCAGATCTACAAAATTCCTATACTCCGCACTGCCTTGGCACAACATGCATTCTGCTACCATGCTCCTCACTGGACCAATGTCTTGCCACCTGATATTTCCGGTGCTGCAACTATTGTTTTTCCAAATACAAACAACGACAGCACCTTATCTCAACCAGCAGATGTGGCTGCTCCAATACTAACACTCCTCCTGTACCTCAAGGGCACCCTAGCACTCTTATCTCATGTCTAACCCACTTGTCTGTCATGACCTACCCTTAGCACTTCAGGTCACCACTCTACCTCACAACCTTTGCCACCTCTACCCCACCAATTCTGTATACTCCACCCACTCCCTACCCACCCTCTAGCACCCTTACCACTATCCTCCTACTATCATCTCCTCTCAAGCAACCCAGTAGGGTGCCCTAACTTTGACTCAGGCAAATTACTTGCTGCCTATGATCCTAAATTTGGTGTGTTCATTATAGGAACTCTGCCTAAAAATGTAGTACTGTATTACTGTATCTAACTGTTACCCTGTCTAAAACATGTACTACTGTTTTGATGTACATTTGTCCTTGTAACTGACGTGGAACCCATAAATGAGCAACTGCTCACAGGTATAATCCAAGAACTCAATAAATGAAAAAAAAAAAAAGGCTCCATTGAGCAATGCTCATTTACAAGGAGGTGCTGGTTAGGACAGACATAACAGGAATAAAATGCAGGTAACATAATAGAGGGACACATAAACAATGGGTACAGCAATTTTTACAAGTGAGAAGTAAAACAGTTCCACCAAGCTACATCGACAATGAAGTTGTCAAAATGTGACACAGCGACAGCTACAATATCAATAGGTGAAATTTCGCCTTTCAGACACTGGCTGTTTTTTTTCAGGGGGCTTTGCCCCTTGCACCTCTCAGATCCTTAAAGATCCAACTCTGAGTTGGACTTGACTTTGAAGAGGGGTGTATCATGGGAAAATGGCGAAATATCACCTGCAGGACCATTACAGCGACAATTTCGAATTCTCATTGAAATTGTCACTGTGATGACTTTCGCTGTCAAAACGTCACTGTTTTGACATGATACAAACTAAAACAAGGATTAAGAGACAATAGAATAAAAATATAATAAAAACACAATAACCATGCTTACAGAAGGCATAAAGTACAGTAGTAGCTATGTAGATTAAGCACAAATTACTAAGTGATTTAATAGCATTCACTCTTGTTAACACAGTATTGACAAAGTAACGCTTTGAAATAGTAAGGACTGACAAATGAACTCAGTTTAGGTGAATCTTGCAAGATGTTCTAGGAAGTAGGTGCAATCCAACTAAAGGCCACTTTCAAAATTTCGAGTTGTGCCTTGGAACACTGAAAAGAATAATACTGTGTATTTTCTTAAGTTATATAGACTGGTAGCTCTCTGTAGAAGATTTGACATATGATGGCAACAAGTTTCGCGATGGTCTTAGAGGATCACAAGTGTAGGATTCTGAGCCTTCTGATTGTAGGTGAAGACCAACCAGCAGCTGAGGAGGAGGCAAATTGAGTGTCCTGGCCTGCAAGTCAGAGATAACAGCATTTGTCAATGCCGAATGTTTGCTTGCTGGCATTGGCATTGGTAGTGTAGAAGTTACAGAGCTGCATAATAGGAATGGCAGCATATTGAACTGAAGTCAACCCCACCACCACCCTGCAGAGAGTGACAGGCATTGGGGTGTGCCTTTGGGTCATCAGGCATAACGGCCCGCCATTTCACCACACCCTACCTTGCAGACACTGACAAGTGTCACTGTGTGCACTGGGGTCTTTGGCCTTATGCGCACCCATTCCATCAGGAAATACGGTGAGGAAAGTGCGGTATGGGAAGCAGGCAGTTTGGAGCCCGAAGAGTCTGAGGCACACCTTGATGCCTCTCACTGGCTGCAGGGTGTGGGTGGGGTGGAATGGTATGAGCATTACAGGCAAGAATCCCAAGTCACACCCCTGATGCCTGTCATTCTCACAGGGTGGCGTTATGGTCGGAAACCCTAACGCCTCAGGCATTCGTTAGTATTTTCACTCCAAATTTTCAACATTTTTTTGTGACCCCACCATCGAACAGTGGCAATACAGTTTGTTAGCCGAAAACTGCTTTTGCACAGCGACTACGGCATTTGGCACCACAGGTGCAAAAACACATTCCAAACAGGATGTGAAAAATGACAGTGGTACTGTTCATGGGGAGGTGCAAAAATGGCAATGTTGAAAATCTGCTGTGAAAATCTTAAAAAAAATGGTGAAGTCACGAGCGTGCGTAGAAACTGTGCAACGCACACCCATAATGTAACTAGTTTGGGGATTTTTTTACAGCAGATTGTTAGCACAGGCATTTTGAAGACCTCCGATCATGTACAGTGTCAGTGTGATTTTCTTTATCTGTCCCCAACAATGACTTCTCACAGCGACCACGCATTTCTGCGCTGAAAGTGTGAAAACACATTTTGGCCACGTCGTGGAAAATGACAGCTGTACTGTTCATAAGGAGGTGTGGAAAATGCCACTGGTGAAAATCTGACTGAAAATATTACAAATTTATGAACTTACAGGTGCGTGGAAACTGCGTAATGCTCACTGTAACACAGTCATTTATGGAGTTTTGTCACCAAATTTTCAACATAGCCATTTTAAGACCTCTGCTTATGACCAGTGTCACTGTGATTTTCTTAATCTGTCCCAAACATTGTTTTCGCTACACGACTGTACCATTGTGCGCTACATGTGTGGAAACACATTTTAGTAGCGATGTGAAAATGGTAGCTGTACTGCTCATAAGGAAGTGCGATAAATGGCACTGTTGAAAATCTGGTGTGCAATATTACAAATTCGCAAACTTGCCGTGTGTGTAGAAACTGCAACGTGAGCTCCTAAAACAGTCATTTGGGGATTTTTCACTAAATTTTCAACATAGCCATTTTAACACCTCTGCTCGCAGAACAGTGTCACTGTGATTTTCTTAATGTGTCCCATTACATTGATTTCGCACACCGACTGCGCCATTGTGCACTACATGGGCGGAAAAGCGGCGTTTGGTGAGATGTGAAAAGTGACAGCTGTACTGCTTATAAGGAGGTATGGTAAAATGGCAATGTTGAAAATCTGGAGTGAAAATATTGAAAATTACTAACGCACTTAGCGTGTGTAGAACTGCTAACGATGTCAGAACAGTCGAGTTTTTAGGATGCCACCAAATTTTTCAAAATAGGCTTTTGAGAGCTTCCACCTTTATGAATGATTGGCAGTAAATATTTCATTAATCAGTCCCAAAAGATGATTTTGTGCAGTGACTGCGAAATCACCCTTCTGGCCTGATTAACGCCATGACAGTGGCAGCATTCATGAGAAGGGGTCCCAAAATCCCATGTTGAAAATTTGGTACAAAAATTCCCAAAAATGCCTGAGATATGCAGCAAAATTGAAAAACCCTATCTATTACATTATACAGCTTACCAGCATTTCCTCAGTTCGCGGTCAGTTTTGAAGCGTGCAGACATGTTCCCGGTCCACCGAAGATCATTGCGCCAGACTCTGGAGGTAAGTATGGGGTGAGGGGGTGGGGAGGCAGGGTGAGCAGTGGGTGGGGCAGGAAGACTCGCGAGGGACCGTTTTAATTTACAGTTTTTTTTTTTTACTATTAAGACGACGCGGGGCATTTGCCACGCTTAGATGAGGCCCCAGCGTGCAGCTGGAAAGGTTGTTTGGTAGGGGCTGGAGCAGGCGGGGGATTGGGCACCCCGTCGGCCATACGGACGGCATGTGCCACGCTGGGGTGGGCTCAGCGTGGCACCAGGAACGTTTTTGGGGGCAGCATGGAGCCGACGGGGCATTGGGCACCCCTGTCGGCTTTACAGGTATGTGCGTGGGGAAGCGCGGCCAGCACGCAATATGCGTAAAAGCGCGTGTTGAGGGGAGCTCTGCTCACTGAAGTGGAGCTTCCCTTCAAGTGTATGCCACTGCATTTTCAGCTGCTGTCATAGACAGCTGAAGCAGTGATTGGCGACCGCGACCGCACCTGCAAACACACTGACTGAAATGGAAGAGGCTGACACACCTCTGGCAAACTCGGACGATGGCACTATGTTTTGCGCAAGTGCTACATAAATAAAATGGAGGGCTCAGTGATATAGCACATATAACATCTGACAAGTGTGATACTGAGGCACTTCTGTAAAGGTCAACACTATAGCCCAATAGGGAAGGAAAGTTGCTTGAACTAGCCTTTTTCAGAGCTAAAAAAGAACTTGATCCATTAATAGAACCCAAGTCTTTGATGTAGTTTTAGACAATGATTATCTATATGTATTCTAAAGGATAGTTTGCTATCCAACCACATACCTGGGTACTTAAAGGATTATACATACTCCAGCTTATCACCCATTAGAATGGTAATACCAGCAGAGGGTGAGGGCAAGTATTATTTGGGAGAGAATACTATATACTGTACTTGGTTTTTGCAGCATTTAAGAGAATCTTAGAGGTACAGAAATTAACTTAGAGTTGATAAAATGCACACTGCAGATTATCATTTGCTATAGCTGGAGCAGGACTAGTAGCATACAAAACAGTGTCATCTGCATGTACATGTAGCTTGGTATTTATCACTGGTATAGATCAAAAATAACAGTGATCTAAAAAAGGATCTTGTTGAACACCTTTGTAGATGCGAGCACAAGAGGATGTTAAGCTTTCCATCTTTTATCTGTTGTACTCCAGAAAGGTACTCCCTAAATCAAGCTACTGTTTCAGGCCAATGCCAATATTCTTAAATTTATTCAAGAGGGAATTACGGTCAACAGTATCAAAAGCTTTGCTAAGATATATGAAGACTGCTGCACTGGTGAGCTTATGACCTAGAGCTGTGAGCCAGTCATTGATGACCTTTACTAAAGCAGTTGACACCTAGTGCTGCACCTGGAAGTCTGATTGAATTAGTGTAATAATATACTGAATCTATCAGGATAATCCCTGAGCTGCTAATTCACCAGTTTTACAAGCAATCTGGCTAGGGACCAGCAGGATAAATATAGGACAGTAGTTGCTTAGGAAGGCTTTATCGCTTGACTTATATAGCGGGAGAATATGAACAGTTTTCCACAACATGGAATTTCACATTTTGCTATTGACAGAGGAAGGAGATGGGTTATGGGGCAGCTAAACTAGGATAACCCATTTTAGGAACAATTGTCTGAGGTTATCAGCACCAGCACTTTTTGGTATTAAGGTTTAGGAGTAGCTGTTCCCAGTGGCGGATCCAGGATTTTACAGTGGGTGGGTGGGTGCTGTGATGGTGTGCCTACTTGATATGTACATTTCTATAGTTTTTTTAATCCTTTATACTATCCTTTTCATTACATTTTTGACTGAAAATATAAACACAATCTGTAGTTTTGAATGTATATTTTCTTACGATCACTATATTTAACTTCTCCAGCAAAGTGAAATGCAGCAGCAGCAGCAAGCAAGTAAGTAACAATGGGGGGGGGGGGTGCAGCTGCACCCACTAAAGCCCCCTAGACCCACTCTGTTCCACCTGCAAAAAGGAGAATGGCAGAAACTGGAAGGTGTCAGAACTTGAACTGTGTGGATTTCAATATGCTGTTGTGATGGTTAAATGTGTCTACCACTGACAACCAGGAATGGAGATGCATTCTGTAAAATACCATGAAAGCACTGTGTAACAGTTTTGACAGTGATGAGTAAGAATCACCTGCCAGGCTCATCTTGTGGCCAGTCTTGGAGCTTCTAATGAAAGTTTGCCACACCAGCCTATTGCAGCTTCACATCGCTAGATCAAACCAAGTCACTGCATCTAAGCTCTTAGGATCTGCAGACAGAACAGAAGCTGGACCATAGTTTATTGGGTATCTTTGTCACCCTGCAGAAAGAGGTGATGCCACCTGAGTGGTACAGTATCAAGGAATGCTGACACTCAATTGCTACAATGGTAGGGGTCCAAACTGAAGATCACGGACAACTTGCTCTATAGGGGAAAACCAAGGAACACAAAAATTTACCAGACAGCAGTTTTTGCTGCCAAAAACTTTATAAAGATCATACTGAGCACTTTGCATGATGAAACAGGACACCTGGGAAGTGAAAGGACACTGGACTTTGCCCACGTTGGCATCTGTTGGCCACATATGGGAAGTGATATACAACAATACATCAAACAGTACAGCAGATCAATGGAAAGAAACACCCTGCTGAAGAGGGCTACCCCTGTAGTGAACATTATTACCACTGCACCTATGGAATTGGTGTACATTGATTTCCCTTAGTCTATTATCCAATGCAAGGAATGCTGTCAACATTCTTGTGGTCATGGACTATTTTTCCAGATATGCCCAGGCATATCCGACTGAAGAACAAAAAGTCACTTTGGTCACTAAAATTCTAATGAAAAGTTCAATGGTTTTCTCAATTAGAATAATGTTATGCTTGTGCAACTGTATAACAATGTTTCTGGCTATCCGCACACTCTCTTTCAGTAGGAATTGCCACCCTGTAGGGGTACTGAAGAGAGGTGAGCTGCTGGAGGAGAAGAGGAGGATGGTGGGGTAAAGAGAAAGAGCTTCAGATGGAGGCTGGAAGGAACTGCTTATATTGTTCAGGAAGTAGCCATGACTGGTTGTTCACCCACTGAACTGCAGGCGGAGCCTTTCAATTCAATGGCTTTCTCAACCAGAATAATGTTATGCTTGTGCAACTGAATATTTGTGGCTGTTCGCACTCTCTACTCCAGTAGGAATTACCACCCTGCTGGGGTACTGAAAGCAAGGAACCCTCTAAGAGGGTTCCCCCCTCAGAGGTGCTGCAGGAATGGTCCTTTGGTTAAAGATACCTTAGGAAGGAACCCCAAAAGAATTACAGCAGCTATCGATGACTAAGAGGTAGAGATGCAGACTGACAGCAACAGGCAGCTTAATGAAACATAAATGAGACACACAAGTTAGCAGAATAGCTCCAATAATAGGGCTTACACTGATGACAACAAAGGGCTTCCTAAAGAGAGAGAGGGAATGGTTAGTAGGGCCACCATCCATCTCCATCCAACAGCGGAACCTACCTAAGTGAACTATGGAACATCACTAAACTAACTAATATTATGACCTGCGAAACGGTGGACAGAAAAAAAAAACATTGAGGAGGAAATCTCTGGGGATCCAAGGCCAAGATCACCTTCCCTCCAGGCTTGGAATGTTGTATTTAGTAATGGCTCTGCTACTGCCATTTAGAAACTCAAATAAGGGGAGTGGAAAATATTCCAATTTAGAGGAAACTCTCACTCTGTCCCTCTAACGGGAACACCATGGAGGATTGTGAGTACATGCCTCCGCAACAAACTACCTTGAAGGTGGGAGGAGGAGAGAATGACCACTGAGACACTTGCTTGACCTACCAATCTACTGTTTAGATCAAGCGAACCAAGAATGGTCATAGGGAGAATGCATTGAAGGTGGTTCAGTAATTGCTACTGCAGCTAAAGGATAGCACTAAATCCTCCCTTCGCTTCTAGTCATAAATTCTACATCAAGAGGTACTACCGCACACAAACAGCTAAAGCTCCACCTGGGTAAGGACATTCCCACTATGGACCTGAAAGGAAGCATCTCACACCAGGCATCACACGTTCAGAATGTGGACTAGAGTATAGAGTGAGACTGTTGGCTGTGAGCAAGCTCAGAGCCAATAAATTGATGAGCATGGTTGATTAATCTCTTGTAACAATGAATCAGGCTATACCAGGTAATGTGGAGAATATCAGGTACTATGCAGCAAAGTAAACACCTTTGATAACGGTACAGGCTGCATATGGTAAGGCAGGGAGTAACAGGCATTTAGTAGCATGATAAGCACCTGTAGCAATGGGCCTGGTAAACAAATAGTACACAGAAGAATGGTAGCTTGACCTACCAATCTACTAGAGTAGGAATTGCACACCTAGCTCAGGTTATCTGGGCCTTTAGTCAGTGCGAGGCTAGCCAACCAGTCTATCAATAAGTGTCAATTACAGGTGACAAATACCCAGAGGATTTTAGTGGCCAAGGTAGTATACGAACACGAGGCAAATGAACCACAGGTCTCCACTGCAGGCAGAACAAAGAAGCCATGGTAAAGCACCGTGACCCACATGCAGATTTATGAAAACTAGTTTACACCGACAGCTGTAGCTGAGCTGACATCCAGAGTATAATGAAGCCATGTACAAATGATGAATAGCATCCAGCAGGAGCTGAGCTTAACAAGCAAGGGACTTTGTAGGTGTGAGCAGTAACGCACTGAAACAGGAAGAATAATTGCTGGACAAATGCATTTAAGCAGGTGTGAACCATATGGTGAACGTAATATAGACATACTTAGCCCCTGGATTGAGTCCTGCTGAGTACCAATAGATATGTTTGAGCAGATTAAAACCCCCAAAAGGGCTGTTTTCATGGGAAAAGTAATGTGGAAGGGCAGGAGACTCGAGGAAATTTTGTTGCATAGCTGGTAGCACCGAATAGCCAAGCAAATTGAAATGCCCACTAGTGCGGATAAACCTGTTGAGCAGATGGAAACTCCAAAAGGACTGTAGGCAAGCTGGCAATATAGAATTGTAGTGGACTCAGGTTTGATTCCCAGCAGTACAGAATTGTAGTAGACTCAGGGTTGATGCCCACTGAGTGCATATAAACAAGAAGAGCAGATTTAAAGCCCCAAAAGGGCCGGAGAAAACTGAGGGCGGATGAAAAGAAGTGAAAGCAAATAAAGAAATGCTGAGGTAAATAAGCAGGAAAGAACCTTAGAGGAATGCAAGGCTGCTGGCAGAATCTGAGAGGAGCTAGCACTGCGAACTGAGAGCAAGCTGCAACAGGGAGGGCAGCAAACTGAGGAGGAGCCTATACCAGGTACAATGAATTATCAGAAGTGGCAGCAATGGAGATGGAGGAGGGCTGAAACAAACAATTGCAGGAAACCAAAGGGTGGATTGGTAGGCAGAAAAGCAGCAGGCTGAGCCATAGAGTTCAACTACCTACTAGAGAGGGCTACAGGGTGGACTCCAATGACTCAGTTGAAGCCATAAGTCCACCATATTAGAGGAGTTATGATAACAGCACCAGCACACTGTTTTTACATTAATCAGGTAATGCATTGAAAGGACAAACCGGATTTGCAGATTTAAATCAAAACAGTGTGCTGGTGTTGTTATCTTTAGTTTCCAGAAGGGTTCCTGTTATCTACTGGCACATCAACCCTCCTCTAATATGGCAGACTCACGCTTCAACTGAGCCATTGGAGTCCACCCCCTAGCCCTCTTTAGTAGATATTTGAACTATATGGGCTGAGCTGAGCATATAGGAAAATGCAGGGAACTGAGGGCTTGCTAAATCGGTGAGGAAAGGAGCCATGGCACAGGCACATGGCTGCATAAGGGAAGAAAACAACAAGTAACCTGTGGCACAAACAAACAATGTAGACACAGGGCACTAGGAAACTAAATCCCCAAAGAACTGAAGGATGGAGCAAAAGCAACACAAAGTACCTGGATCTGAGACGGGAATGCTGCAGTAAAGGTAACCACTCCCTGCTGCTGCTAGCTGCGAGCAAGAGCTAGGGCCATGTGCAGGCCATGAAGTGGAGCAGCAGCAGCAGAGGGTAGGAATGGGAGATGAAACAGACTACAGACGCAAGAAAACTGAAGCTGCCAGGTAGCTGAGGAGGAAAGGGAGCCAGAGCACTTGAAAGGAGGAACACAGCACAAATAAAGGGCAATGAGAAAGCCCCAAAAGAAAACACAAAACCAAAAGCACAAATACAGCAGAACAGAAAACAAGCACAAGGAAACACACAGCAGCCGGACGCAAAAGCAAAGACTAACCAAGCAGGAGAGATGCAGGAATACAACTGACAGAAACCAAGCCGAGTCTAAGGCACAAACAAACTAGTGGGGGAGGCAAAGTCACAGACAAGGCTGCAGCAGACCCAGAGTAAGGAGAGGGTCCAACAGAGCCTCCAGCTGACAAAGAGAAGGAGCTTCGGATGGAAGCTGGGAGGAACCGCTTATATAGTTCAGAAAGTAGGTGTGGCTAGTCACTCACCATTGAACTGCAGGTGGAGCCTTTCAATTAATTGTGCACTATAGAGCAACCAAGAAGATCCACTCAGATCAGCGATGAAATTTTGAAAGTCACTTGGTAAAGAAACTATTATCCCTCTGAGGAAATACATAAATCTTGAACAACACTGTATCACCCCTCCAAAAAAAAGAGATCCAGAACTGAGAGATGTAATCTGACTCACCATACTCCAGGTCATGCAAGACCACAAAGACAAGGTCAAATGGCATCAACAAGTGAATGCACTTGTGCAAACATACAAGCTGCACAAAATGCAGATATTTGTCTACTACCTACTGTACAAGCCAGATTACCCATCAGTTTATGTTACAGAGACTTGCAGAATCTCCAGTATGTCCAGTGCCTGAAGGACCAGTTAAATGCAGCCTGCCAACTAGCCTAAATATGGCTGAAAAGGAATACAGCCAACAAAAGTCAAGATGACAAATGGGTGAAGGTGTCAAGAACTGTTCCTGGTGACCACGCTTTGTTACAAAATCTGGCACTGCCCGAAAGCACACGATTGCCAACTGATGGGGAAATCCCTTTCTGTTCTTGTGGAGCCACTGCAGGACTTGCCTATATACAAGTTAATCTAGAAGGAGGATCAAGTGGGACCCGGATTGGCTACTGGAATGACTTGTTGCCCTTTGGGCAACTGATCCTCCATAGTGAGGCTGGAAACATGCCCCCCCCCCACAATCCCCCATAAATAGAACTTCTACACGCAGATGGGATGCAATGCAAAGGCAAACTAACCATTAATCCACCACCCAGTGCTCAGGTTGATCATTGGGACAGCTCAGATGGTAAGCCAGAGATCTGTATGATGACTGGCTGAAATAACAAAACGGATTTATAATTACAATTTACACGGCTGAGGTGCCTAAGATTTAGTAGTTTCACTCCCTTATCACTTTTTTGCTGAGAAAAAAACTGTCTGGTGACCCTGCTGAACCAGCCTACCCCCACAGTAATTTTGAAAATGTTGCTGCAAGTTAATTTCCAGAGGTTATACTAAATCAAACCCCTCTCCCACAGTACAAGCCATCCCAGCTTCCCTTTATTAAATCACCATTTAAAGTATTGATTCAGTTGCTGGGTAAAGGGCAGATAAAGTCATTTTAATAATATTTTTGAGAGGAGAGAATGGTAAGTATCCACCCATCTACTAATTTTTAAATCCAACATGAAAAAAAAAACTTTCCCTGCAATCTCCTTTTATGCAGTCCTAGCCACCTCTGCTGTAAGCCCTATTATATAACAAACAATGGAATACTGTAAATTAGTTAACACATTCTGTAACTATAATTGTTGCAGATGAAAGGGTAGGGAAATAATTTTTATAGTGCACTCAGCTATTTGGGGGGATGGCATGGGGGTCAGCGTTCCACGGCGAACTGGGATTATTTTAATAATACCACTCAGCTGTATATGGTAAGGAGGAATGTGTGGTACCTAGAAAACTGACTGGCTTGTAGATACTGTCCATGGCATCCTATATTGTCCAGCTGGGCCCAGGTTCACAGTGTTTTAGTTTATAACCTCTCTAATGTGATTGTTTCAGGAGGCCGTGGCTTCTAATTATTGAATCTCAATTACTTTCTATGGACTGAATGGTTCAGATTAAGTCAGACTGCTGCATAGGAAAACAATCTCCTCTTATAGTCAGTCATATGGATAAGTTTTTGTTCTAAAATGTGTAACTGTTTTTTCTGAAAATACTCTGTAGAAATGTTCTTATTCTGCTGCATGTCAAAGTTACTGTATTTTGTTGCCACTCGCCTTTCCAGCAACTAGATCAAAAACCAGAATCCGATGGAATTGTTCTGTTCTCCATTGTCCAGAAGTAGCTGCCAGGCTGGTACACACCGGGGTGGGGCTAGCATTGTTTAACCTGAAGAACCCTTCATTATAGAACTAGAGTGTCCAAGTGCATCACAGTCTTGTACTTTACAACCTCTGTTAATACTGTAACACTGTACTGTTCTGGGGCTGCACTCTTCATTTGTTCTCACCCTTATAACCAGGTCATTTTAAACACATACAGACCTACTGCAGAACAGTCCATGAAGTAACAAATTTCAAAATACATCATCTTCTTGTCCAACTGCTAAAAAAATCGCCTCTTTGACCGAAAGCAGTTTCTAAACCAAATAAAATCCCTGCAATATCCTCCTTGTGCCACCTCAGCCTCCGTTGCACTCAGATCTATCACACATCCATTAAGCAAATGCTTTTATTATAGGAATAACACAGTAGTAGGCTGGGTTTATGAGGTAATAAACAAACCAGGGTTAATAAACACTGAGGATGGAGGCCGAGGTGTTTATTAACCTCCTGATCCAGTTAATACTGAGAAACCCAGACCACTATGAGTAATTATCATTATTATACTGAAAAAGAAAAAAAATTAAAAACAGACTAAAATCTGTCTCTGTGGAGCTACAGCACGTCTGCGAGAAACCAGGACCTGTTTCTCACAGATGTACTGTAGCATTGCTGGATGTCTCAGACTGACTTCTGTGTATTCTGCGAGAAGGTCATGTCAGACGAATCTAATCAATTTCTTTCATTGGGTGACCAAAGTAGTAGACCAGGGAGAGGCTGTGGACATGGACTTTAGCAAGGCATTTGACATAGCCCCACACAAAAGATTAATGAACAAGTTAGGCAGCTTGGGAGTAGGTCCTAGGATTGTAGCCTGGGTAAAACATTGTCTTAACAATGGGACACAGAGGGTAATAGTAAATGGAGTCCACTCTGAAGAAAGGGGGGTTACTAGTGGGGTACTGCAGAGTTCTGTACTGGGACAGGTCATTTTTAATGTCTTTATAAGTGACATTGCGGAGGGACTGGAAATAATATTGCCTCTTTGCAGTTGGCACAAAGATCTGCAACAGGGCTGATACATGGGGGGGTGGAAAGGATGAGAAGAGACTTGGCAAGGTTGAAGGAATGGCCAAAAGTATGGCAGCTTAGATTCAATGCAAAGAAGTGCAAAGTAATGCACCTGGGAAACAAAAACCCAGGGGAAGAGTACACAATGAGGGGGGAGGTACTTACAACAAGAAATATGGAAAGGGACCAGAGGTCAGTTATATCAGATGACCTAAATGTAGGCAAACAATGTGAGAAGGCAGTAAGGAGAGCTGGGAGGATACTGGGATGCATAGGGAGAGGCATTACCAGTAGAAAACAAGAAGTTGTTATCCCTCTGCACAGACAGACCCCATCTGAGTACTGCATGCAGTTCTGGAGACCACATCTCCACAAGGATATAGACAGGATTGAGGCGTCAGAGAGGCAACTAAAAGTGTGCAGGGTCTGCACCAAAGCCATCTGAAGAAGACTGGAGAAGCAACATGTATCCCTTGAGGAAAGGAAGGAGGGGCGGCATGATAAAAACTTGTGATAGGTCATGTAGAAAAAGTATTTTAATAAATAGTAGAATAAAATACAAAATGAAGAAGCACCCCCCCACAAACACTAAAGTGCAAACGTTTCATGTCACACTGAAGCTGTTTGAGTGCATCCCAGCATGCACTCAATCAATCAATCAGTCAATCAATTAATCAATCAATATCTTTATTTATCCAGGCGGGCACCATTGAGCAAGCTCATTTACAAGGTGGACCTGCAGTCCTACAGTAATAGTACAGAAAGACAAGTTACAATAGTACAAACAGTAAAAATAGCTGCTATTATAGTAAAAATGCACATTTACAGGTAATATACATTGAACATAGAACTACAAGGAGTCGTGGATAATGAACTTGTGCTGGATCCAAGCCCAAAAACTGTGCATTTTGTAGTGGGAAATGTTAGGGAGAGGGTAGGCATACCAGATAGAAGATATCAAGCACATAATGTAGGGAGAGGTGGGGAATAGGGGCGCAAGCGAAGATGACCCAATTGTTAGAGCAGGGTGAGGGATTGGGAGGGTGGAGGACCGTATGAAAGGTGACGAAGCGATTTTTGGCCCAAAACACAGCGACATATGGAGGAGAAAAGCTGCCATTGTACTAAGTGCAAGAGGAGGAATATAGTAGCAGGGACATAACTGGGAGGTCCTGGAGGTTGGGGCAGAGGGAGGTGTTGGATGGACGAGGGACTGAATATTTTTTGGAGTGAAAGACGATAATTATCCCCAAGTGCAGTAGCATGTGCTAGAATCAGGCTGCAGCTGTTCAGAGCATCAAAGAATAAGATATGGGAGTTTGGCAATATATCCTGTGCATCTGTTGGAGGGCATGCTAGAGGCAAAGACACACATTTCAGCTGGGGGCCGCCGTTTGTGGGCCACCGTTTGAGGGAGGGAGGTTAGTTAGTGTCTAGTAAGCAGTTGCAAATTCGTAATGCCATCACGGTAAAGCCTTTTGAACGAAAGGGTACTTACTGGGTTTTCAGCTGAAGTATTTTGGGGTTTTTATTCCATATTGATGGGAGTGAGAATCTAAGTGGCTCTCTGACTCGTGTGAGTGCCCTGGTATATTTAGCTTGGAGTTGTGAGCAGCTTCTAGGGAATAATTCCTGGGCACAATCGGAGACAGACAGTTGATGATGTATTGAGGGAGTTTGCCACTGAGGGCTCTAACTGTCCAGAGTGCTGCATTAAAGTTGCGCCTATAGTGAAGTGAGGTTCAGCCCGTGGCAGCATATAGTGTGCAATGATGGGTAGAGAAGGGGAGGTCAGTTATGAAGGGTATAGCTCTGTGGTAGAGTGTATCCAATTTTCCAAGATAGGAAGCTGCACAGCTACTGTATATGAAGTCTGTGTAGTCAATTAAGGACAGGAACGTGGCTTGGACTAGTCGTTTCTTTGCGTCTGCTGTAAGAAGTCTTCATCCTGTAAAAAGGCCAAGTCTTTGCCTTTTTTTTTCAGCAAGTCTTCCAGGTGGTCAGTGAAGGAGAGTTTATAGTCAATCCAGACCCCAAGATATCTGAATTTCAGAACGTACTCTAAGCACTCTCCCAGCATCGTGGTTATTGGGGGGAGGGAATCAGTAGTGCTTGTGTAGTTTGCGGGGGAAAATAATATGACTTTAGTTTTCTTAGCGTTTAATAGCAGTTTTTTATTGATTAGTTGGAGTTGCAGGATGTTGAAATCTTTTTGTAGGTCAGTACAAGCTTCTTTTGGTGTGGGACGACTCAGGTACAGCACTGTGTCAGCCGCGAATAAGTGAATACTTGCATCCTTGATTCCCTCATCAATGTTGTTGATATATGTTATATGATATGTTGATATATGTTGTTGATTTTGTTGTACAACTAGTACAACCACTGACTACTCTCTTTAACAAATCATGGGAGGATGGAGTGGTACCTGAGGACTGGAGGAGGGCAAATGTGATTCCACTTCACAAAAGTGGGAGCAGGGCAGAGGCAGGAAACTACAGACCAGTTAGTTTGACTTCAGTGGTAGGAAAAATGATGGAGTCACTTCTGAAGGAAAGAATTGTTGAGTACCTAGAGGCCAGTGGGGTACAGGACCCAAGGCAGCATGGTTTCACAGCAGGAAGGTCATATCAGACGAACCTAATAGATTTCTTTGACTGGGTGACCAAAGTAGTAGACCAGGGAGGGGCTGTGGATATGGCCTACCTAAATTTTAGCAAGGCATTCAACACAGTCTCACACAAAAGATTAATATACAAGTTAGCCAGCCTTGGAGTGGGTCCCAAGGTGGTAGCCTGGATAAAAAACTGGCTGGACAACAGGACGCAAAAGGTAATAGTAATCGGAGTCCACAGTGAAGAAAGGAGGGTAACTAGTGGAGTACCGCAGGGTTCGTACTGGGACTGGTCTCTTTAAAATCTTTGTAGTGACATTGGAGAGCACCTGGAAGGAAAGGTATGCCTCTTTGCAGATGACACAAAGATCTGCAACAGGGTTGATACACAAGGTGGGGTGGAAAGAATGAAAAGGGGCTTGGCAAGGTTGGAGGAATGGTCAAATATGTGGCAGTTCAGATTCATTGCAAAGAAGTGCAAGGTAATGCATCTGGGAAACAAAAACCCAGGGGAAGAGTACACAATGGGGGGTGAGTTAATAACAACAACAAAAATCGAAAGAGACCTAGGAGTAATTATATCAGATGACCTAAAGGTGGGCAAGTAATGTGAGAAGGCAGTAAGGAAGGCTGGGGGGATACTGAGATGCATAGGGAGAAGCATCAACAGTAGAAAACAGGAAGTTGTTATCCCTCTCTACAGACAGTTAGTGAGACCCCATCTGAGTACTGCGTGCAATTCTGGAGACCCTATCTCCACAAAGACATAGACAGAGTGGTGGCTGTTCAGAGGAGGGGCAACAAAATGGTGCAAGGTCTGCACCAGAAGACACTGAGGAGAGACTAAAGCAGCTTAATATGTATACCTTTGAGGAAAGGAGGAGAGGGGACATGATAGAAACTTTCAAGTATCTCAAGGAATTAACAAGGTACAAGAGGATAGTATCTTTCAGAAGAAGAGATGTGCAAGAACAAGGGGGCACAATTTGAAGATAGAGGGGGGATGGCTCAGAGGTAATGTTATAAAGTATTTTTTCACAGAGAGAGTTGTGGATGCATGGAACAGCCTTCCTGAGGAGGTTGTGGAGTCAGGAACAGTGGGAGAATTCAAGAATGCATGGGACAGGCATAAAGCAATTCTAGTGGGGGGCAGGAGGAAGTAAGCTGTTGATTAACTAGAATCTGCAGCTTATCCATCAGGTAGGGAAATGGGCAGACTGGGTGGGCCAAGCGGTCCTTATCTGCCCTCAAATTCTATGTTTCTGTTCTATGTTTCTATATACACTGCAAAGAGGAGGGGACCTAATATGGATCCCTGAGGGACACCTCTTTGTAAGAGTTTTAGGGCAGATAGTTCGACATCCGCTTTCACCTGCTGGTATCTGTCTGTCAGATATTCAGAGAACCAGTTTAGAGAAGTAGCATCCGGTCCTAGTGTTTTTAGTGAGTTGAGGAGCAGGTTGTGGTTGACTGTGTCGAATGCTTTGCTGAGGTCAAGAAACACAGCACATACTGACTTTTTATGCTCCAACTCCAGTTGCCAGTCGTTAGTTACTTTAGCTAATGCCGAGAATGTACTGTGGTTGGCTCGGAATCCGGATTGAAGGGGGTTTAGTAATTTTTCTCTGTCAATGAAAGATCTTAGTTGGCCATTTACTATTTTTTTCAGTAGCTTCGAAAGTGTGGGTAGGAGAGAAATTGACCTATAGATATTAAGGTGGCAAGGGTCTCCAGATTTAAATAGTGGGATAACGTGTGCGATCTTCCATATCTGAGGGAGGGTACCTTGTGTTAGGGACAGGCTGAATAAATGAGTAATAGGCACTGCCAATACATGGCATGCTATCTTTAGGAAGTATGGTTCAAGTGCATCTGCGCCGGCACTTTTCTTAGTATCCAGGTGGAGAATCAAGTCTTCCATTTCCTTGAGGGAAACCAATGAGAATGAGAAATGTTGACTAACGGAGCCAACATTTGGTTGGGTCATGCCATGCTGGGTGCGCAGGCTACATGCAGGTGAGTTATTGAAGGCTAACCCTGCTGTGGCGAAGTGCGTGTTGAATGTCTACAGTATCTCTTTTTGTCATTGATTACTGTATTGTCAGAGGTAATTTTGTAGGGAGCATATTTTGTGACATGGCTCCCGCCAATTCTTTGATTGTGGCCCAGAATTTGGAGGACAATTGGCTGCAGTATCTAGTTCTGCTTGGTAATAGCAGGCTTTTAGCTTCCTAATCAGTTTGGTGCAGCAATTTCTGGCTGTTCTAAAGAGGCAGCAATCTTCCTCTCTTTGGGATTTGCGGGCAGTTTTCCAGAGTTTATCCCGACAGTAGTGCAGCCTTAAGATCTTGAGTGAACCAATGGCATTTCCTAGCCTTTATGCGTATTTTGACAGAGGCGCATGTAGATTCATTGGCGTAGGTAATGATTTCATGTAGTACAGAATATGCAGTTTCCACTGTTTTTGCAAGGTAAAAACTCAGCCACAAGGGGGAGTTTTGTAGGTCAAGTAGGTATGCCTTTGGGTCGAATGACCTGGTTGACCTTTTGGTGGAGAATTTGGCCGTAGTTGGCACTTTGTTGGCTGCCCAAACTCCAGCTATTAGGCAATGGTCACTAATATCCATGTCAAAGGTTCCAATGTGGGAGAAGGAATGGGGTTTATTCACAAGCAGGACATCCAGAAGGGTACTTTTGGCTGTATTCTCTTTGTTGATATGGGTGGGCTCTTCATTGAGTAGGGTGAAACCAAGGGAGTCACAGAAAGATTTAAGTGGGTGTCTGGCTTCTAACAGCCAATTGTAGTTTAGATCCCTGAGGATAATTGTTTCCAGGAGGCTAGTGTCCAAGATAGCTGTAAGATAGGACAAGAGCTGAGTACCGTGATGGGACTATAGCATCCCATGACCGGAGTGCTAACGATGGGGATAGATTGATTTTATGTCCAGGTACTCAAATCCCGCTACCAGTGAGTTAGAATTAAGTGTTGTTGCCACAAATCTATCTTTGATGTAGATGGCGACCCCACCTCCTCTGGATTGCCTTATTGCATTTAAAGATCTGGTAATTAGGTATATTAATCACGCTATCTGGCGTAGAGGACCGTAGCCAAGATTCTGAGATAACAAGCACATCTGGCATTGTATGGGCGGTCCAAGCCTGGATAAGGGTGAATTTTTTCAGCAGGCTGCACATGTTAATGTGCATAAACCTAATATCTTTAAGAGATAGTGACTCAGAAGGGGAGGCAAGTTTATTTATGGGCCCTGGATAAAGCTCGACATTACCTGAGCAGAGTAAGAGGAGGAGTAGCAATTTTTTCAGGGACTCAAGTGAAAGGCAATGTGCTGGAGGCTTTTTCCAGCTTGGCATGGAGGAGGAACCGGGGTGCCAAGCTTTGTTTTTTAATTTATGCAAGCCTAAGGACACTGAGACTAATAGTCTGGCTGTGTAACGCCAGTGGGAGTAACTCAAATTAATTAGAGATAAGGAAGGAGGCATAGACAAACCTGCAATAGTTGCTCTTCGAGGAAGGTAGTCCACCTGGATCAGTTGGCAAGGAGCCGAGGCATAACATGTGATGTGTAGAGTCTGATTGGGCGAGCAGTCTTTAGGATGAGGATGTGGATACATCTCAGTCTCAAATTTTGGGATAATAAGCCAGTAAGGGTATGATACACAGTGCATCAGAGGAGGAATTGCCGTGAGGAATTCAAGCATGCATGGGACAGTCATAAGGCAAATCTGGGAGTAGGAAAGAAGAAGTAGGCTGCTGGTTAACTAGGATCTGCAGCTTATCCAGTAGGCAGGGAAATGGGCAGACTGGGTGGGCCAAGTGGTCCTTATCTGCTGTCAAATTCTATGTTTCTATGTTTCTATGAGGCTGCCATAATTGCAGTTGTTGGGTAAATGAGGGAATTTTGATAACAAGGGTAGATTGTCGGCTGCTGGTTGCAGGATTCCCCTGGCAGTAACAAATTGTTTTAGTAAGAAAGAGAAGGCAGGAGATTTGTCATGGATGGGAGTGGGCAGTGCTAACGGGTCTATATAATAGCACACAGGAGGGGGGATGAGCAGGTGGGCAAAAAATTGCAGCTTTGCCGTACCTCTCAAGTGGTGGAGTCCAATGAGGAGGTCTCGGGTGGTGGCTTCTGAAGCGCTGACCACCCGGTGTCCACGGTCCACATGGAGGGCATCTGAGCTGGGATCCCTAGCGGGTTCTTGGCTAGAGAAAGGAGAAATGAGCTCAAATTAATAGTGGGGCAACTCAAGTGCAAGCAGTCTGAGTGAAAACAGCTCAATTAGCAACTGAAAAGCCAACGATTTCCTTGGCACCTTGCAGTCTGGAGAGAGCTACAAAGTCACGAAGGGGCTATAACACTTGGTTACTGGGAACATTTTTAGACAATAAACACAGATTTTGGCAAATCAGTCACAGTTCAGTAATTTGTAGTACAATTTTCAAGTAAAACAGTGCCTTAGCAAGACAGGATATGCTAGTCAGCAAGACAGGATATGCTAGTCAGCAATAAGCAGACCTAAAGTACCAAAATGGTATGCCTCAGCAAGACAGAATGAGATAAAGCTGCTAGAAGGCTTAGTTGCAAAAGGGGATGGGAGAAATTGTGGTTGTTGACAGTAAGTAACCAATAAATTGAAACATCAGATAGGAGGACTGAGACTGTGTGCATTTAAAGGAGGCCGGGGAGGCCTGGGGGGAGGGGAACGGAAAATCAAGGGAAGTTTGCAGAGCTAGCACTGAATCAGTGCACATACAGTTGGAGAGAAACTGCAGCCGGGGGATGGTAAGTTACTTTACACAGGCCGAGCAGAACAGGCTAAATTAAAATATATAAATTAGAAGCCGGTACAGTGATGCAGGCTGACATTAAGCCACACGTCTCGGGTGCTCCTGTCTCAGGTGAGTGAGACCAGCCAATCAGGGAGCTCTATACAGGCGTGGAGCCAATAGCGCTACCCTGAGAAGGCGCTGAAATTGAAAACAGCAAATTGCAAGTGATGATCCAGTTCAGCGTTCACACAGCCCAGAGAAATTGTGGCAATTTTTCAAGCATTGTACCTTATCTATCTCTTTGGAGGGTAGGTGGATCAGGCTCCTTGCACCATAGAGGTGCTATGGCTGGATCGTGACCGCTGCCTGAGGGGGCAAGTGGCACCTTATTTATCTCTTTGGGGGGGTAGGTGGATCAGGCTCCTTGCACCATAGAGGTGCTATGGCTGGATCGTGACCGCTGCCTGAGGGGGCAAGTGGCACCTTATTTATCTCTTTGGGGGGGTAGGTGGATCAGGTTCCTTGCACTGTAGAGGTGTTATGGCTGGATCGTGACCGCTGCACACCATATTCTAAATTTAAAGGACCTACACGTACTTAAAGGAACATAATTCTATTTTCAAGAACTTTATGTAGGGAAAACACTAAGCGGTACACTCTTGTGTTCAAAAACACGAAATGCACCTTCAGAAATACAGAACATAATAACAAATAAAATGCATTCAAAAGAAAAAAATATTATTGTTATTGTGCCTATTTATATACCTATATGGAACAATAGTTTAGACATCTAAGACAAATTATCTATAAACTATGAATTATGAAGTTACAGTGTTCCTGAAACCAAACTATAAATTAATAGGTTACTCAGGAATCAATGGGATTTGAAAATTCATAAACATTCAGCCAGAGAAAATATTAATATATATCATGAAACTAAAACTAAACTCACAAAGCTACAGTATATTTAGCATATGAAAACATTACACTAAAAAGATTATTTCACTAAACAATCAATTGCACAGAAAATTTATTGCACAAAATGGTTTATTGGTTTATTATGCAAATTTGCATTTTGTGCAATTCTATTTTCTGTGCAATTGATAATTTTTCTGTGCAATTGATTGTTTAGTGAATAATCTTTTAGTGCAATGTTTTTCATATGCTAAATATACTGTAGTTTTGTGAGTTTAGATTTAGTTTCATGATGTTATTTATTAATATTTTCTCTGGCCGAATGTTTATGAATTTCAAATCCCATTGGTTCCTGAGTAACCTATTAATCTATAGTTTGGGTTTCAGGGAACACTGTAACTTCATCATTCATAGTTTATAGATAATTTGTCTTAGATGTCTAAACTATTGTTCCATATAGGGGGATGTGGTCAAAATAGCGCAGCCACAATAGCACGAGTAAATACATCGCATTCAAAACCGCGCCTGTAAAGATAGCGTATTAACAAAAGCGCGCTCACCTTAATAGCGCAATGCCTGACTACAGCTTCATCACTACAACCATGCATAGCCGAGACGGATTTAGGGAAGAGGGTACAAACAAAAAAAGCATGCTTGGTTAGGGACACAAATCAGTGTTGCACGTCCATTCCTCTTTCAGTCCCCCCACTGGCTAAACAGTTCCACCACCACATACAAATACAACATATGGTATGTGAATCTTTATTTTCTTTATTATTGTTCTAATTTAAAAGAAATTCATATCAGCATAATCAGCATATTGCAAAATCAATTTCTTAAGTTAGGCTTGCAGCTGGAAATTGTACGCTATTCCCCGTAAATATTCCATCCTGAGGCGTGAGCTGTATTCTCTAACAATCCCTGTTATACGTTTAGCTGTGTCTTTGTATTTTTTGCGAATTTCAGTCACTGCCGATCCAGCAACCAGCTGTTCAATCTCAGTGCTATTCATGTGTTGTTCAGTTTTTAGCAGCTCGAAGAATTTCCAAATAGAGGGGTGATGCGCACCGATTAGGTGATTGAAGCGACAATGCCAGGCTTCAACAGCATTTGCTTTCCGGGGTAGAGCATCACAAACTGCATCATAGCAGTTCCACAGGGATATCAGAAACATGGGCCTTCTACGCCCCCCCGGCGAGTGGTCTACCAAGCCACATATCCGCGAAGTAATCTATCAAATTCGATGGTGTCTCCCCATTTGTCTGGTAGAAGTCAGTGTTCATTAGCTCATTGAAAGTGTGACTAACATCATCGACAGGCACATATGCAACAGCTAGTAGCATCCTGACATTGAGGGCAAAATTTGGGTCTGAAGTGTATGGACCACTTGCCTCAGGCAATTTCTGAATCTTTCTCCACACTGCCTGGGTCATGTGGAAGAAGCACCCTCTCATTTTAGCATTTGGGAATGAGTGGCTGAATGCTTTTATTGCTGCCAACTCAAAGTCTGTCAAAATAGTCTGTGGCTGCAAACCCTCACATAAACCATTAATCACTGCTAGAACTTTCTGATAATCTGCTGCAGTTCTCTTACACATTAACATGTACACCAGTGGAATGACTTTTCCATACTTGACAGCATGAATTGTATATACTTGCGAAAATATAGACAGATAGCTCTTAAAAGTACCGCCAGCAAACAGTGCTCGCTTCGCTTCAAGTGTTCCATGTCTGCAGAAGTGGTGAATATCAAAATTCTGTCACTGCCAGGCCCACTGTCATATTGCAGAAATTTTTCTTTCTTTATTGTTTGAACAAAATCTAATGGGATACTTAGAGCTATGGCATCAATAGGCTCAGAGTAGCAGTTTGTGAATGGGCCTCCGATTCCTCCATTACAATCGCCTTCAGCATGTATAGCTGGTAGTTGAGATGCCACAGAAGGTGATAGTTGAGAGACTCCAGAAGCAACTATTTGGTGTGTTGTCTCGACAGTGGTACCAGTCTGCTCTTCATAGTTGAGACTGCCTCTTTTTCAGCCAGAGATGCAGGGTCAGGGACATGATTGTGCTCCCCAATGGATTTAAGCACTATTTCTCCTTTCAGGTGAATTTGAGCAGTGCAGTGACCCTTATCGTACTTCTAAGCACTTGTAGTACGTTTTGTCAGCTGTCACCGCCTCTCCTATAGATAAATCCATCGGTACTGCAAGATCACCACCCTTCTGGCTCTTCAAGAAACATGCCATGTTATTGTCATCTGATGGGTTACAATTTAGACACATCTTTATAGCTACATTTAAATTACACATTCATGCTAAACATGACATGTGCAATTAATTCAGCTCTATGAAGACCTTGCGCTTTGTTGATCGCGCTAAATTGCATGCGTGATTAGGGATGCAACAATTTAACATTAAACCCAATATAGGTATATAAATAAGCACAACAACAATAATATTTTTCTTTTGAATGTATTTTATGTGTTATTTTGTTCTGTATTAGTGAAGGTGCATTTTGTGTTTTTGAACACAAGAGTGTACCACTTGGTGTTTTTCCCTACATGCAGTTCTTGAAACTAGAATCATGTTCCTTTAAGTAGGTCCTTTAAATTTAGAATATGGTATGCATGCTGTCATGCACTGAAAAAGCATCAGTGTGACATGAAATGTTTGCACTTTAGTGTTTGGGGGGGTGCTTCTTCATTTTTTATTTTATTCTGCTATTTATTAAAATACTTTTTCAACCTAACCTAGCACAAAGGTCTTTGTTCAGTAGCTGTAGCAGCCCGACTTCTGATTTTTTGGATTCGGTTTCTCGTCATAGCTCCAGCGTATTGTCTTCATGCAGCTGCCTCTTTGCTTGGTTTGACATGATAGAAACATTTAAGTACCTCAAGGGAATCAGCAAAGTCCAAGAGGCTAGCATCTTTCAGAAAAAGAGATATGCAAGAACAAGGAGGCACAATTTGAAGATAGATGAGGGATGGCTCTGGGGCAATGTGAGGAAGTATTTTTTCATGGAGAGGGTGGTGGATGCATGGAATAGCCTTCCTGAGGAGGTTGTGGGGTTAAAAATAGTGGGGGAACTCAAGAATGCATGTGACAGACATAAGACAATTATACTTGGGGGGTAGGACGAAGTAGGCTGTTGGTTAACTAGGATCTGCAGCTTATCCAATAGGTTGGGAAATGGGCAGACTGGGTGGGCCAAGTGGTCCTTATCTGCCATCAAAGTACAGCAGACAGATCTTGCAGTCTGATTGGCTAACTACAACACGTAGCAGCCAATCAGAATGCAGACCCACAGTCCTATTATTCAGTCTACTGTCTGGTTATCACAGAATAACAGGAGGGTAAATCTGCATTCTGATTGGCTAAGAGGGAACTTTTCCAGTATAATAATTAAGAAATATTCTACAAAGATCAGGGCTAGACCTGTCCCGTAACAATTAATGAAATAAATTAATAATTAATCAATATGCCACAATGATGATTTCTGGAAAAACAAAAAGAAGGCTGAAAGTGAAATTTTTTTTTTTTATTCCTCTGTGCTCAGCTGTTTAGGAATTTCACTGTGCACACCATCAGTCACTGAGATGTAGTCTGCTGGCTAAAAAGCCTCATTGCTTCACAATTGTTTGTCAGCACAGTTTTCTGCAACTTAACTGTGATAAATATACTGCACTGAACATTGCAAACCTTGGGACAAACTCAAGTGGAATTCTGAGTTAACATATCACATTCTAGCAGATGGCACTGTATTTGTTGTGCCATACCCTACTGTTGCAATTGCATCTCACAAACATTTCTTTAAACTGCTCCAGGGTGGACCAGGATGTTGGGTGACATAGCTGCTGAAGTTGCAATTGAATTGGAGTGCCAGGTGGGAGAGCCACATTGCTGACTATTGTCCTCGGTGGATCAGGATATTAGATGGCATAGCCACAGTTCCTATACTTGTCCTATGTGGGCTGGGATGTCAGACTATAGAGCCACAGTTCCTGCAGTTGTTCTGAGTGGACCAGGATGTTGGCTGGCACAGCTGCAGTTCCTAGCATTGTCTCAGGTGGAACAGATGTCAGGCAGCACAGACACAATTCTTGTGACTGTCCACAGCGAACGAGGATCATGGCACAGCTGCAATTCCTGCAACTGTCCCTGTTGTGTGTATCTTATACTTATCTGACAACAGCTTAAGGTAAAATAATATTGTTCTCTAAGTAACAAACTATACTGGAAATGAGAAGAGGAGTGGGGAAGGCAGACTACAAGCAAAGACAAAATCCCTGCATTGGAGGATGCACAAACAGAACAAGAGAATGAGTGATAGAAAGCACACTGATCTGTTTCACACTAAGGGATCAATTCACTACTAGGGCTGGGAAAAGTTGGCTGGGGCACATTTAAGGCTGTGCAAGTGTACGCTGCATAGCTGGCCTCGGTGGGATGCGCGGAGCTGGAATGCACAGACCCTTAGGTGGGCCCAGGTGTCCCGAGTGTGTCTGCGTAGCTCCACTCTATGGGTGGGGTCGACTGGGTGGGCCGAACCATGGGCTTCCAAACAGAAGCCCTGACCAGGCCCCATATTGGATACCTGCTCTGAAGGGAGCAGGGATGATGTAACATGGTGGCCTGCATACAGGGTGCCATGTCTCAAACAGAAGACTTGAAGTTTAATGGCATTCACAACTGGTGCTTGGCAGACTGCCAGCACCCACTAGCCTCCAACGCATTGGTCTGAGCTACGCCTGTGACTGCAGGGCACCAATGTGTCCTGTGATGGTCAGTCCAGAGGAGGGTGCTGTCATTATAGCAGCCCTCTGTCTGGTGTAACAGTAAGCCCCAGACACTGACCTGGTGGAGCACAAATGGCATTGTGCATGCCCATTCCCCGGCCTCTACTCTGACCAGCCACTTTAGTTGCAAGGGATCCCCCACACACAGAACTGGGTAGGGGTGTTCAGTGGGTGTATGCCATTAGTGCATCAGTGGGTGTCCATCAGACACCTGGAATCTGTGTATCCTGGGCATATGTACCATAATAGGTGTGTAAGGGCCGGGATACCTTTAATGGATAGAGGCCAAATTTTGATGATGCTATTCCACTGTAGTGGAATCATGGATATCAAAAGCAGTATGCATCGATTCCACTTCCACCTTCTCATTCTTTCTTCTTACTGCATTATGTCATGCATAGCTATACTATGGAGCCGTAAAAAGGAATTTTTAGGGTACTGTCATGCATAAGATAATATAAAGTTATCTAATGCCAAAATATTTTTCCCTTGTATCTTACATTTTTTTAGTTTATCTGTATCTTATCAGCTCAGTGTAGTACACTGATTTGACAGAAATAAAACCTGCCATTCCATTCACAGTGCACTAACATGGTATTTTAACTTTTTATTAGTGAATTCAATTAGGGCGCTTCTCATGTTCCTGTGTCTTTGATGCTACTCAGGGCTCTGAGCCATTGAGAAACTGTCAAAAACTAAAACGTATTTCTGATTTTCAAACTCCATCCAATCTCAGTCAAGGAAAGCGCTTTGTACGATGTAACATATCCTACACACCCCAGGGCCATCCCATTTATGCACAGTGGTGCATCCTAGCGTAAAACTGACCAAATTTATAGTTATCAGTTTTTGTGTCAAACAAAAGACAAGTCTTGGGAGCATGCTCAGTTCCCGTGAGCAAGTACTAGCTATGCATGCTCAGATTTTTCAGGTTTACACTTGAAATCTAAAATGAAGGCATTGACAGTCAAGCCTGCTACTGGCTAGAAGTGGTGGTTTTCTAAAATTTGGAGAGTGAGCCCTGTGAATGAGTACTAACTGCACATGTCTATAAAGTGTACATTTTCACCTAAAAACTCAGAAATTCCTTTGTGTAATAAATAAACGTACTGATGGTAGCACTTATGAAAGTTATTAATGGTGGTTTACTCGATTTTGGAGCGAGCCTAGTTGTGCATAGATTTTACATAAAACTGATCTTTTAGAGCTCTTCGACAGCACTGTCCAGCCCTCACTGTGAGGTTCACAGTAAGTATATAATGGTATTCCATGAGTTACGGTAGCTGCTACTTTCCTTTTTTTTTCCGGTATATATATGTAACACCTTCCCCTTCTAGTTGCATAACTTACTTCACAGATGGTCCGAGGGCAATTAAAGGAGCGTACCTCAAGCGCTAACCATCGAGACCAATGCACTTATACATGGCAGGAAAAGTGGCGCTTCTACCTCTCACCTTCACTCATAGCATCTGGTTTTGTTTTCACCCTGAAAGCTGCATAACGGACCAGGAACTCCTCTACTTATCTCCAGAGCCCCTCTTTGAGCCCCAATGCCCTCCAAGGGTGGGATGAATCTTCATCTGGAATGCAACTCATGAGAAATTAATTGAACTGAAATTAAAGGGAAAAGAAGAAAATTCATTTCATTAGCTTCCCTCTCAGTTTAAATAAGACATGTCACTACTTTTCCTCAAAATTGATTTTTTATTTGCTGCTGCACAGCAATGAGTCCCAGCAATGCAGGGGTCACACACTTCATTTAACTAAATAAGCAGCTCCATGGGGCTAATCAAACTTTTTACACTTACTGGCTGGACATTTTAAGGCAGCAGAAACAATGAATCTTAAGGCTGTCACAAGCAAGGATTTTTCCTATTCTCTCTCTCGGATGCTTTACCCAAGACCTCTTGAACTCAGATCCCTGCAATCTCCTGGCTTCTCTGCATCTGGTAAGCCAAACCTTTTCTTCCTTACCTGGGTTACTCACTCTCTCACTGGCAGTGGTCGTACCCCCAAAACTTTGATGCAGGAAAGTGGGCTGCTTCCCTCACTTGGACCCCTGGGTTCTGGCCCAAACCACAGAGGTACCAGGATTTTCCCTGACAACCCAGGTCCCATAACGCACTTCAAGGCTAGCACTGTACTTGTGCTACTTCAGCACCTGCCACTTTCGCTCAGCTCAGTCTCTCCTCCAGTCGGCTCCACTGATGCAGCGACCCCAAAACCCGGCCCTGCCCCAGCACTCCCGCCCCATACTACTGGCTGTACAGCCTTCTCAAAGATGGCCCAAACATAGAAACATAGAATTTGACGGCAGATAAGGACCACTTGGCCCACCCAGTCTGCCCATTTCCCTACCTAATGGATAAGCTGCAGATCCTAGTTAACCAGCAGCCTACTTCTTCCTACCCCCACCCCCTAGAATTGCCTGTCCCATGCATGCTTGAATTCCACCACTGTTTTTGACTCCACAACCTCCTCCAGAAGGCCGTTCCATGCATCCACAACCCTCTCTGTGAAAAAATACTTCCTTAAATTTCCTCTGAGCTGCCCCCCAGCTTCAAATTATGCCCCCTTGTTCTTGCACACCTCTTTTTTTGAAAGATGCTACCCTCTTGGACTTTGTTGATTCCCTTGAGGTGCTTGAAAGTTTCTATCATGTCCCCCTCTCCCTCCTTTCCTCGAGGCTATACATATTAAGCTCCTTAAGTCTCTCTTCATGTCTTCCGTGTAGACCCTGCACCAGTTTAGTTGCCCTCCTCTGGACAGCTTCCATCCTGTCTATGTCTTTGGGAGACTGGGTCTCCAGAACTGCATGCAGTACTCCACATGGGGTCTCACCAGCTGTCTGTACAGAGGGATAATAACTTCCTGTTTTCTACTGGTGATGCCTCTCCCTATGCATCCCAGTATCCCCCCAGCCCTCCTTGCTGCCCTCTCACATTGCTTGCCCACCTTTAGGTCATCTGATATGACTACCCCAGGTCCCTTTCCATTTTTGTTGTTGTTAGTATCTCACCCCCATTGTGTACTCTTCCCCTGGGTTTTTGCTTTCCAGGTGCATTACCTTGCACTTCTTAGCATTGAATCTAAGCTGCCATACATTTGACCATTCCTCTAACCTTGCCAAGTCCCTTCTCATCCTTTCCACCCCACCTTGTGCATCAACTCTGTTGCAGATCTTGTGTCATCTGCAAAGAGACATACTTTTCTTCCAGTCCCTCTGCAATGTTGCTTATAAAGACATTGAAGAGGACCGTCCATACTGAACCCTGCGGTACCCCACTAGTAACCCCCCTTCCTTCAGAGTGGACTCCATTTACTATTACTCTCTGTGTCCTATTCTCCAGACAATTCTTTACCCAGGCTGTTATCTTGGGACCCACTCCCAGGCTGGCTAACTTGTATATTAACCTTTTGTGTGGGACTGTGTCAAATGCTTTGCTAAAGTCAAGGTAGGCCATGTCCACAGCCCCTCCCTGATCTACTACTTTGGTCACCCAGTCAAAGAAATCTATCAGATTTGTCTGGCATGACCTTCCCTCTGTGAATCCATGCTGCCTTGGGTCCTGTGCCCCTCTGGCCTCTAGATACTCGACAATTCTTTCCTTCAGAAGTGATTCCATCATTTCCCTACCA
The DNA here is from genome assembly GCA_016271365.2 of Neoceratodus forsteri. Lineage (NCBI taxonomy): Eukaryota > Metazoa > Chordata > Ceratodontiformes > Ceratodontidae > Neoceratodus > Neoceratodus forsteri. The sequence goes on along the minus strand of CM057457.1, from coordinate 142,913,400 downwards.
CTGAGGTTAAACTAACAGGTCTGTAGTTTCCTGCTTCTGCCTTGCTCCCGCTTTTGTGAAGGGAATCACATCTGCCCTCCTCCAGTCCTCGGGTACCACCCCATCCTCCCATGATTTGTTAAAGAGGGTAGTCAGTGGTGTCACTAGTTCTACCCTTAGTTCTTTTAGAATTTTGGGATGAATCCCATCAGGCCCCATTGCTTTGTCTACTTCAGTTTTATGAGTTCTTTCAGAACCCTTTCTTCTGTAAATGGGCTGGTATAAACTTCTGTATCCAGAGTGTTTCTACTGTTTGTTTTAGGTCCCCTCTTCCTTTGTAAATACTGAGCAAAATATTTGTTTAGTATCTCTGCCTTTCACAGTCACCCTCTGCCCACCCTCCCTCCCGTTTATTAAGCCTCACTATCCCTCCCTGGTCTTCCTTTGCTCCCTGATGTACCTATAAAAGGTTTTATCCCCTTCTTAACTGAGTTGGTTATCTTTTCCTGGTTTGGGCCTTTGCTGTTCTGACTGCCTTCCCAGCTTCCTTTGCTTTACTGATACAGTTCTCTGTCCTGCTCCTTCTGTGATTCCTTGTACTTTCTGAATGCTTTCTTTTCTCTTGAACCTTCACTGCCACTTCCTTGAGAACCATAGTGGTTTCTTACATCGTTTCGCTTTGTTTATTTTTGCTTCACACAAAGGCTTGTTACCTCTGTGATGGCAGTTTTATTATTCCCATTGTTCTTCCACCCTCCTTCCTGCCCATTTGCTAGTGCATTCCTTAGACACTCACCCATTTTGGCAAAGTCAGCCTCCTAAAGTCCAATACTTTTACCTTTGTATGGCTTGACTCTATTGCTGTGTTTATTGTGAACCATACTGTTCGATGGTCGCTAGTTCCCCAGATGGCTACCCACTTCTACATCTGTGATCCCTCTTCATCTCCATTTGAGAGAACCAGGTCTAAGATTGCTCCTCTCTCGAGTGGGCTCCAATACTAGTTGTTAAGGCATGCCCGTGTAGGGCATCTAGAATAACCCACTCTTCAAGTGGCTGGTGCAACTGCACTCCAGTTAACATCTGGCATATTCAGATCACCCATCAGCAATATCTCCTTTTTCTGCCATTTTAAGTATACTTTCTATCATTTCCTTGTCCATTTCCTCCCCATGAGAAGGGGTCTTATACAACCTCTGCGGATTGGTGCCATTGCGGTCTCTAAATTTACCCACAGTGCTTCTTCTCCTCCCTGTTTTCCCTTTTGTTCTGTTGCTATGATTCCTTCCCTTATGTAAAGAGCTACTCCTCCTCCTTTTACCCTCCCTGTCCCTCCTGTAGATAGTGTATCCTGGTATGTTTATGTCCCAGTCATGGTTTTGTGTGTACCATGTTTCTGTGACTGCCACGATATCCAGATGTTCCTCCTCCATCAAGGCCACTAATTCAGGAAGCTTGTTACTCAGACTATGGGCATTGGTACTCATTGCTCTCCATTTTTGATGGCTTTATCTTCTGTTGCAGCATCCCCACTGATCTTTCTACCTCAGTCTTTTCTCATTTAGTACCCTGTTTTGTAGGGAGGCTGGGATTTTCCTGCTGCTTATCAGTGCCTCCCCTGACTAGTTTAAAAGCTTGCCAATGAAGCATTTAAACCGATTGCTCAAAAGACTTGTTCCTTCCTGGACAGATGCAGACCATTCTGCTAGTATAGGCTGGTGTCCTCCAGGTGGAACCCCAGTCCCCAATGAAGCCAAACCCCTGTGCTCCACACCATTTTTCAACCATTCATTAAACTGCATGGTGCAAAGTACCTCGTCTCACTCATGCCATTGACAGGCAGCACCTCTGAGAAGGATACTGTGTGTGCATGTGTCTTAGACCCCTCCCAATTCTACAAAGTCCTTCTGCACTGCTCTAATCTCATGTTGAGCCAAGTCATTTGTCCCTATGTGGACAATGACGTCCAGCTCAAGCTCAAGATTCTGCTGTTCATCATCCTTGGGGGATCCCTGCCAGGGCCACATCTCCTTTGGCATCTACCTGGACTTGCGTTAGCTCTAGTCCAAGGGCCTCCCTCCAAGGTCTGCCATTTTGGCTTGTGACCCACCTAGCCCTCAATGTGCCTGTGCCCCAGGACCTGCCCATCCATAGCAGGCCCCATCTTAATGGCGAAGGGCCCCCCGGCTACTGCTACTCCTAGGCTGCCCTGCCACACCAGGTATGAGAAATGCCACTGCCACAAGCTCCCCTCCTGTGGAGGCCCTGCCTCTTCCCCCACAGTCCTGGTGGCCCAGGGAACACCATAAAGGGGTCTCTAATGGCTCCTACCATTCCCGACCTACAAAGCCACTTACCTTTCCTGCCCCCAAATGACACAGGACCTGACTACCCATGCTTCCCCATGGAGCTACCTTTCCCCCAGCTCCTTGTCGACCATGATGCTTAGAAGGCTGTCCTGTCTGTACTTTTGGGGGAGGGTCCCTCACTGGCCCTCCCAGACTGCCAAGCTCCCTTACTTGCCCATCTTAACCTGCTCCTCCAGCCCCAGGCCTAATGCCCAGGCTGGAAAGGCCCTGATACTTACTGTCTCTCCCTTATATTATCCGTAAAACCTACTTTACTGCCACCTTGAGGCATCCAGCTGCCAATATCCCCCAGAGCACAGAGCACTAACACATTCCCTAGCTCGAGGGGAGGAGGGGTAGGAGGGGGGAAAGGGATGCCTAAAATGGGAATATAAGCCCCTCTATTAAGGGGGCTTACATATACTTTTCTCCCTGTGGTGTGGCACAGGCAGCTGCTCAGCCCTGCACCTTCTCCTAGTATCTGTCTCCCTGGTCCACCATGCCCAGATCCCTCACAGATTCTGCTTCCTGTGCTGCTGCTGTCTGTAGCACCTTGCCCATCAATGTTAAGCAATCTACCTCTGCTAATACCTTCAATACAGCAGCTTTTCATCATTTTAAAAGTTTGAATGAATGTGTAGGTAAATGAATCATACTGTACTACTGTCATTTTTGTATTTTTATTGTCAGTACATGCATACCTGTATGTTGTACCTGTACTTGACTTCAGGTCGTACCTGAAAATGGAATGTAAATTCCAGAGTACTTACCTGTAATATCAAAATAAATGAAATGAAAATGGATTGCCCCCACCCCCCATGGTGGGGCTGGGAAGGGGAGGGTCTCCCTCACTTTCCCTGGAGACTCTCATCCAGATTGTGAGTTGGTGAACTGGTGATGGCGCGAGGCGGGGGCAGGCAGGCAAGGCTTCCTATACATCCAAAAAGAACCTGCACACTGTAGCAGCAATTTTAATCACACCAGACTCAATGTCCAAAATGAAATTGCTTTAATGCAAACTAAAAGTGTGACACAGATTACCAACCGTACCACCAGCTTGCCCGGCGCTGGATAAACCTTTGTCAGGGGCTTCTTACAGCCCATGACCACCATTTTCAATTTTCTCTCTGCTGTTCCTACTGGAGCATAAGTGCATGCACGTGGAAGTGTACACATGCCAACTGTAGCCCTACTTGTGTGCCTCTTAAGCTTCCAGTGCTACATCCAGGCCTCCACTGGGGGGGGTAGCCAAGGGCTGAGTAGGGTAGCCAAGGGCCGAGCCAACAAGGCTCCCTCCCCTTGGAGAGGAGAACTGTCCACCAGATGCTCAGTCCTCTCCCTTCCCAGCCAACCCCTGGCAAACGTGAACTTGTTCCTGAACCCAGGTCGCCTGCATGGTGAGAGGTAAGACACATAGCGCCTCAGCCCTCCACACCATGGGGCTGGCCCTGTTTCTTCTTTTAAGAGCAGGGCCACACTGGGATTTCTGTTTTTAATTTCAGAAGTAGCTAGCTGTTTCTTTTTTATCATGGAAGTATTTTCCTTTTTCCATTTGCTCACTACATGGTTTGCTACTATATATGATAACATTAGGTGTGATGTGAAGAGCAATACCTTACCAGGAGGCTGACATGTCTAGTTCTATTTCTCTTCATACCTCTTCAGCATTGTGCCTCACTTGTCACCTTACAGGTATCAGCATGGCCCAGTTGGTGGCACATCTGCCAGTTGGTCATGGGTGTTAGTCCCACATCAAGACTGGGCTCATACCATAAAAATGAGGCCTGAGTGCAGTGCGGGGGCGGTAGGGGTGCTGTACTGCTGAGTTGTGCCGTCCATTGGATGAAATGTGAAGATGTGAAACTGAGGCTCCTTCTGCCCATCTCTGGTGCTGTCCAGGTGGAAGTAGCAGAATCCAAGGTACTTTTGCAAGAGTAGGGTTTTGTCCATGGTATCCTGGGCAAAATTCCTTACCATAAAACTGGTTCATGCAATTGTCCAAGGCTGTGTGTGGGTGTTGATGTGCAATGGCTGCCATTACACATTCAATCACTTCACTACCAGTTTAGCATTGCTTGTAAAATGTTTTGGGATACCATGTGTATTAAAAGCACTATAGAAATGCTAATTCTTCACTTAGTGTGATGTGATGTCACAAGTGACCAATTTGGCAGCTGGTAAATGGCTCTTCTTAGTTACTTCTGATGCCACAGTCAGTGAAATCACAATGCTGATGAGAAATGAAGAGGAACAGAACTAGATATGTCAACCTTCAGGTAGAGTACTATCCTAAACATCACACTTAGTACTGTCAGAAAATTGCCTGATTAGCGAAAGGAAAAATAAAACAAAATACTTTAGATATAACAAGTAATAGCTGACAACTTTTAAAAATTACATAATTTCAGACACTGTACTAGCTCTTTAAATGTATGCTTTGTTGGGACTGTCACAGTAGGCATTGGTGTATGGGTGTGGTGAACTAGTGGGGAGGTGGGTTGGTACTGTGTACAAAAAAAAAGAAAATGATGTACACACCGAAGGTTAAGCTATCTTATTTTAAAGTGCAAGGCCTGCTCCAGAAGCAGAGAAGAAACACCCATGCATATTGCATATTTTGAAGGCTATGTCTACAGTTCAGTGGGCTGGAGTTACCAGCCTCACTCTCTTTCATGAGCCAGCTTCTCCCAGCCTCATTCAGAAGTACTGGCCCCTCCCGGCTACCCATGGGAGGTCACTTGCCCTTAGGCCCAGAAGCCAATCCCCTGGCCCATCCTTACTGAGTGAAGTGACCAAGGGAGGTCTGGCCAATGGACAGTGCACTGACCCTCAGGGGCAGGGAGCAGCCCCTGGGGGGAGGGACAAAAAGGCCAACTGTATAACGTCCAGGCAGGAGAGACCCTATATCTTTCTGCCTGGATGTCTGAAGCATCAGGACAAGCAAAGTATGAAGAGCTTCAGAGCAGGTAAACCTGGGCCCTGTGGCCTAGGGGTTTGACTCATCAGTTTTCTGTGGGGTCACTTCGCCTATATGGGGATTTGTAACTGGGGCTACTTTTGCCTAGAGAGGTACTACTAGCAGCTGGCATATAATAAAATAGCTCACAATACATTCCCTATCCCCAGTAGAAGGAATCTGAAATCTGCCTCATAAGCAAACTGTGGGAGCAGGGAGCAGATTTATGCAGAGGACACAGTCCTAACGATTGCAGGATAGTGGAACTGGTGAAGTTAGAGTTGGATAGGCACTGCAGAGCTCTTGCACACTCCTACAGATGTAGGGATGGTTTGATCCCCTCCCTTCTTGCTGTCTACCCACTGCCAGTGACTCACCGATCAGCGCGTCCCTAGGTTCCACGGATTTCTCCGTAGTTGTTGCTTGTACCGGAGTGGTAGTACTGCTGCATGACCGGGTGGTGTTTCCAGGCTACTGCCATCCCGTAGCAGCGCCAGAGGTCATGGGGGGGGCGGGTACCCTAGACCATTACCCTTGCAGCATTGAACAGTTTCAGAACTGTTAAAATCAGATACGATGCGCAGAAGGGACAAGCGTGACTCACCGCTACATTTTAAATATTCTCATTGCTCAACCCATAAGTGAAGCCAACCAACGCCATTTTCTGTCCCTTTTTTCCCAGGGACAATGCCGGAGTGTGGAGCAGTCTCGCACGTCTGTGAGATTCGGAGAGGAAGTAAATCCATTCTGGGTATGGTAGGCTCCTACTCTCGTGAGCTCATCGTGCGAGAGTTAGGCGGCCATGTTGCCTGGGGACGCCAGCAATGGATCAAAGGGAGCAAGATATAGGGCCCTCCTCCTGTCGTGAGGTCAGCCATATTACCTGTGCGTTACAAAGTTTATTGAGGTTGCCCACACACGGTGCATTGTCCATGAGGCCTAGGGTGGGGTGGAGATTTCTCCACCATATCCCCACCTCGATCGCCCCTCCCTTCCACCACCACAAGCGGGGGGGGGGGCAACACAAGTGGCTTTTAAGATAGGAAGGCCCCTAATTAAAAAACAAACAAACAAAGAAAAGGTTATATTCCATACAAAAAAGAAAAGCACCATTCAGATCCACAATTGCATGTGTAAATAAATAGGTTGAAATGCAGAAATGCAGCGATGGATCCTGACTACTCTCCACATGCCAGGGGAAGCAAAAAAAAAAGAAATAAATAAATGAATGAATAAATAGCAGGCAACACAGGTTAGCGATATTTTTGGCAGCCAGACAATGGGACACGCTACCGCAAATACTGCAGAGGGGTGGCAGTGAGAGAAGGGGGGAGAGACATTCAGGGTAGGGAAACAGCTGGCAGGCATGCTCACCTGCTGGGGGGGGCACCATCATTACAAAAATCTGCAGGACCTGTATATTTTAAACCCCTTTTTGTTGTTCTTTTCCTCCTTTTCAACTCAGCATTACTTTAGGGACAGAGGAGTATATATCATAAGGGGATGTGTTCCAAGGGGCGATCCAATGAGCAAGGGAGTGGTGGGGCAGATGCTTCACAACATCCCAGCTTGAGTGACCAACCCACTGCAGAATTCACAGAGGTGCTAAGGCACCTGATGGAACTTGGGGGACCGACTGGTTGCAGGTTGCAATGCATGTCAGGGCACACCCAGCGAGACCCAGGGGACACCAGAAGAAACCTGGGTTTTGCAAATAGCTGATCCACCACCCAATATTGCCCACAGAGTTGCAGGGATAGGAGGGCCATTGCATGCCACTCAGCCCATGACTGACTCCATGGTGAAGCAGGTATGGGCCGTTGGCTAAGCAGGCTTACAGCCGACAGGGAGCAAGGTGCCACAAGTGGGCCCGGCATCGGCACCAGTCCAGCAACCAGTAATGCCAGAAGCTACAGGGCCCAGTGTTCCCCTGCCACCAGCTCAGGCAGGGTCCAAGCATTGGGCTTACGTGGAGGTGAATGGACACCCACCTGTCCACAGCGATACGGGAGAAAATATGGAAGGGAGAGTATATAGAAATCTTTGAGCTACTCCACAGAGAGTTACCAGATTCAGGGGATAAAGACAAAGTGAAGCAGGAGAAGCTGCATAGGTACAGGGTGTTCCGTACATTTGAGAATTGAGCGGCAGCCTTTGACATTTTTATTAGCATTTATTGCATGAAGTTCCCCCATAAGATTGGGCAACTATTGAAATACAGGGTCAATATAAAGACAGCTCATTTAGCTTATGAGGGCAAAGCATAGTTAAGGTACAAGGAACTGTTCAGGATGAGATTAACCAAGATGTCAGACATGAGGTGGGATAAGATTGACCATGATCTATGGTGCAGGCACATGACCGGTGAGACCAGCTAATGTGGCTTATACGGCCAGCAACCACGTGGTTAAAACACCATGGATGGGACAGAAGAGGAATTGCCAGCAGTATAACTCAGACAAGTGTTTTCGGGATTTCTGCAGGTACAGGCACAAGTGCAGTAACTGTGGGGGGGGGATCATAAGGCCAACACATGCCACAGTGCAGCAGGTTTTAAGAAGGGAGATGACCAACAAGGGGGTAACAAACAGGGGGACAGACCAGACCAGACAAGAAGTCTGGCGAGATCCCCAGTAAACACTGAGCATATCTGCCCATGGCTCAGCCGCTACCCCTATAGATCAGATGCATCTTTCCTGCTGGCTGGGTTCTCCAGCAGCTTCCCCATTCCCTATTGGGGTCTACAAATATCCACAATTGCATCAAATCTTAAATCGGCCAACTCCATGCGGGCAGTCGTGCTGAATAAAATCCACTAAGAAGTGGAGGCTGGGAGAGTGTCGGGTCAGTTTCATGGCCGGCTATTTGAGCCATTCAGGATTTTGCCAATGGAAGTGGTCCCTAAGAAAGAACCTCTGAATTCAGGCTAATCCATCACTTGTCCTACCCCAAGGGTACGTCAGTGAATGATTACATTAGCATGGAAGATAGTGCAATTAGCTATGCACCTTTTGATAGGGTGGGGTGGTCAAGCTGACACAACAAGCTGGCAGGGGAGCTTGCCTGGCAAAAAGCAACATAAAATCAGCTTTTTGATTGCTGCCGGTCAGTCCGGCAGATTTCAATCTACTGGGCTTCCAATTTGAAGGGGGGACATATTTTGACAAGGCAATGCCAATGGGCTGCTCGGTTTCATGTGCTGCATTCAAAATGTTCAGCTGCATTTTAGAGTGGGCCGCTATACACTTCAAGGGTAACAGCAAAATTACCCAGTGCTTCGATTTCTTATTCATTGGGGTCCCTAAAAAGTTGGAATGCGATGCCACACTCCAGGGTTTTCACCAGCTGATGGGGTAGTTCAGGGTGCCATTAGCACATGAAAAATCAGAGGGTCTGATTACTAAGCTTACTTACTTGGGGGATAAAAACTGACTCTCAGATGATGGTGTCTCGGCTACTGCACGACAAGCTGGATAGTCTAAAAAGGTTGGTGTCTGAAGTAAAAGGCCTGAAGAAGGTCAAGCTAAAACAGTTGCAGTCTTTGACTGGGCATCTTAACCTTGCATGTAAGGCATTGGCACCAAGGAGACCTTTTATTAGGCGCCTGGCATGGGCAGCCAAAGGAGTGTTGCAGCCATATCACCACATCAGGGTGAATGCGAGCATGTGGTCTGACCTTGAGGTGTTGGAGGTTTTTCTAAAACAGTTTAACGGGGTGTCTGTGTGGCAGGTTGGTACAGATTTCACACCTGACTGCCAGTTGGTGATGGATGCAGATGGTGATTTTGGCTATGGGGCATATTTTCAAGGTTCATGGTTTGCTGACCCATGGGATGACAGCTGGCGGGAGGCAGACCTCATCAAAAATGTGAATATACTGGAGCTATTCCCAATAGTGGCTGTGGTATTCATCTGGGGAGACAGACTTAGAAACCACTAGATGATGTTTCACTCTGACAATATGGCCGTGGTGGGGATACTCAACACTCAATCGTCAAATTCAGTTGAGGTCATGAGGTTGCTGAGTGTGTTTGTGCTGCTTTGCCTGCAACTCAACTTTTCATTCAGGGTGAAGCACATATCAGGGGTGAAGAATGTAACTGCAGATGTGTTATCTTGTTTGCAGTACATGCACATTCGGCAGATGGCACCGATGGCGGATGCAGCACCATCCCAAGTCCCTGGGTTCTTATGGCAGGAGGCGATAACTGAACGACCAAACTGGTGCAGCATGCGTTAGCTAGAGGAACATGGCGCAAGTATCAGGTGCATGTGAGGTCATTCCTGGAATTCAGTGCCAACAGAGACAAATGACAAGATGCATTGCAGAATGCCCCCTTGCTCCAGTCATTTGTGCATGTGCTAATTAATGAGGGCAGGCACCTGTGTATACATGCAGTCACCTTCAGGGGTAGGTTTTATAGCAAAAGCACAGGGATTACAGGATGTTACTGGAACAGTCATATTCAGAAAAATGATAGACAGGTGGACCAGAATATGGGAACCCAGGGCAGGACGCCAGAAAGCCAGTGGACGCTATGCTGCTGGCTGACATCATACAATGTTAGCGCATGTCTGCTCCGGATGAGGCTTCATTATTTAGGGAACTCTTTGTTACTGAATTCTTTGGGGCTTTCAGAGGATTGGAGCTGGTGGAGGGGAGTGTGCTGACAGAGGGACATAACTTACGCTGGGGGGATGTTCAAGTGCAAGAGGGCAGCATCACTTTGATGTTGCGGTTGTCAAAGACTGAGCATTTGGGCCGCCACAGATAGTAGCACTACATAGGGCAGTCAGCCACCCACTATGCCCATGGGCATTGGTTAAGAAATACAGTCGGAGCAGAGGGGATAGCCAAGGAAGTTTTTTATGCATTTAGATGGTCGGCCAGTTACCAGATACCAGTTTGCAGCTGTGTTGAAGAAAGGGATTTGGGCTGCAGGAGGGACCCAGAGGATTTCAGCACATACTCATTTCGATTGGGGCTGCCACTGAAGCGGCAAGACTGGGCGTACTGAGGGTAGAATTAAGGCTATTGGGAGATGGCTGTCCAGGGCATATCAAGGTCACCTCAGGCCTCTGGGCACGAAGCCTGGGGGTTGCAAAGGTAGGGTGAGCATGGAAATTTAATGTTATCTGATTTTTCCTTGCAGATGCACCCCAGACAGTCAAATTTTTTGACGATCGTACACTCTTTTGTTGGAAGAGCCCACAATCAAGCGGCGCGGTATGCTAAAGAAATACAGTTGGATCTACCTACGCAGAATGCTACGGTTATCTAGTGTGTGGCATTGGAAGAATGAGATGGTGGGACCTGATCGCCAGGCTAAGGAAGATGGGTTTTCTTGATGACTCACCAGAGGGCCTGATCATACACCTTGGGGGAAATGACCTGGGCAGCATGTAGCTGATTTGCATTGGAGCATTGTGATTGATTTGCTCTGGATAAAGCAGCAAATGACCAACGTGCATTTGACCTGGTCGAGAATTGTGCCAAGGTTGAAATGGTTGAGACAAGCAGCAGCTAGGCCCATGAAGAAGGCATGCAGTGAGGTTAATCGAGAGATGTTTCAATACTGCCTGGCCTGGGGTATCCAACTGGTGTACCATCACTACATCACAGTTGACTGCAGGGGGGCTGTATGAATAGGATGAGGTATATTTGTCAGACGTGGGGTCTGCATTGTTCAACTGTAACATTCAAGAAGTTTTGGATAGGTGGTTGTAGGGCGGTAGCCCTGAGGCATTTGGGAGATGCATGATGAGTCATGTATCTTGTGGCGGACAATTCAGCAATGTAAAACAATTGAAAAAGAGGGGTGCCTGGGTAGGTGGCGTCCTGAAGAATGTGAAGGGGTGGGGCCCAGTGAGGGTGCACCTATGAGACTTGGACAATGCAGGATGGAGCGAGGGACCAGTGGGGGGGGTGATGGACAACTAGTGGAGGCCCTGTGAGGGCACCACTGGGTGACTATGGCCTCAGTGGGTTCCCAATTTCCATCAGAGTCAGCCTGTCAAGGGGAGACTGGCCGGCCCAGTGGGGGTTACTGGGGAACCCTTGATCAAAAGGTCTTGATGAAATTTTCTAATAAAGGTTTTGATATTTATAGCTGAATTGGTCTGTTGCCTCAAGGTGAATGCCAGAACATATTAGTAGTCCGTAGTTGATAGTATCATATTAGCTATGTAATAATGTTGTTTTATGCAATCATATGTTTGTAAACATCGGCCTTTACTGCCAAAACTTTACAAAGTTCTCCATACCTTATTTGGGGATTGCATTGGGATCTATAAGGGCATGGTTCCTCCCGACTATCCATGGGAGGTCACTTACCTTTAGGCCCAGAAGCTGAACCACTGGCCTGACCTTACTGGGTGTAGTGACCAAGGGAGGTTGGGCCAATGGCTAGTGCACTGACCCTCAGGGGCAGGAAGCAGCCCCAGAGGGAGGTACAAAGGCCAGCTGTATAATGTCCAGGCAGGAGAGACCCTACCTCTTTCTGTCTGGACATCTGAAGCATCAGGACAAGCAAAGTCCTGCCCACCCAACCCTTTGGTGATATTCGGGCCAGTGTTTTTTGTTCGGTCTCGTAATCAGTGGCATTGTGTCCAGCGGACAATTCGGTAATGTAAATAAAATTCATCAGAAAATTGGAAAAAGGGGCACTCGGGTACGTGGCACACTGAAAAATGTGAAGGGGTGGGGCCCAGTGAAGGTGCACCTCTGAGATTTGGTCAATGCAGGATGGAGCGGGGGACCAGCAGGGGGCAATGGATGACTGGTGGAGGCCCTGTAAGGGCACCACTGGGTGACTATGGCCTAGTGGGTCCCCAATTTCTGTCACAGTCAGCCTATCAAGGGGGAGACTCGCTGGCCCAGTGGGGGTTGCCGGGGAACCCTTGGCCAGAAGGGCTTGATGAATTTTTGCGAATAAAGGTTTCGATATTTACAACTGAATTGGTCTGCTGCCTCAGGGTGAATGCCAGAACATATTAGTAGTCCACAGATGATATTATCATAGCAGCAATGTAATAATGTTGTTTTATGCAATCTTACATTTGTATGATTTTAATAATTATAGTCTAGTAAACATCAGCCTTTATTGCCAGAACTTTACAAGGTTGTCTGTGCCTTATTTGGGAATTGAATTGGGATCTATAAGGGCATGTTTCTTTGCTGCAGCTGGAGGATCTGCTGGGGCTCTGGCCCTCTTTTCTTTTCCATGTTTATCTGCCATTTTTGCTTTGTGGCTTTGGGCTTTCTGTTCAGTTTGTGCTGTCAGCGGCTTTATAGGTCAGTATTTTTTTTCCTACCTTTGCTGGCTGCAGCTTATGCTTCCTTCTTTGTCTAGGTTAGCTACTCCTGCTGTACAACTGTTGTCATGTAATGCTGGCCTGTGTCTCTTTCTGTTTTGTATATTGTGTGCTTACTAATTTCTAAAGTATGTCCTACCTTTGTCATTCTCTGCTGTTTTGCTTTTAACTATTTCAGTCTTTTGCTAACCCAGTCTTTTCTGTCTTGCAGCTCATACCACGTCACTTGTAAACTTTCTCTCAGTTCCACTGCATTCCTCCACCTTGCTTCCTAGCAAGGCAGCTGCTTCCACGCCTGCTCTGTCATTTTAGTAAATTTTACTTAGTCAGTCTGCTTCAGTATTTACCACCCTAGTTGTATAGTATACAGCTTCCAGCCTTTCCCACAGAGGCTGGATTTTACCTCTCATTTTGACCTTTGATGTAAAGTCAAATTTCAGTACCTTTTCAGGCATTGTATTTTCCATCAGTATCAGTTATACCATTCAACAGCCATCATTCAATTAGAATCATGCCCTCAGGGTTTGCTTTGGGGGTAGACAGCTCCTGCTCTCCCTGAAGTCTGCATTTTGAGAGTGAGTCCCTTGTCTTGGGTGAGGGTCCCTCTCTGTAGGCCACTTGTCTCTTGTGGCATCTCTTGGTGGTCTCACTGGGTGGTAAGGTCCAACTATCCGGGGGAAGTTTTAGGCATGCAGACCTTCGGTTGGCAGTACCACAAGATGTAGCATTTAAAACTTCAGCTGTCAGAAGGTGGAGCCCAGAGCCCAAAGCCCAAAGGGGTTCCTTTAGCTGTGTAGACCATGTCAGCACCACCACTGAAAGCTGTTCTCCCTGTATCTCATAAGGTCTGCCTATTCTCATTGTGTATCTGACATCACTTAACAACCCAGCACAGTGCATAGAGGGTAAGCACATGCACGCACTAACAAAAAAAAGGCAAAAAAAAAATGTGTGTGTATATATATATATATATATGTGTAATTTAAGCAGGAAGGGAGACAGACATGTGGTGAGTGCTGCAATGCACTGGCTGTGGGGCGGCAGTTTTTTGGAAGACATTTTGAGGCTGCTTTGCTGCCCTATTTGCAGGTAACTGTCTGCCCTGAGGTGGGAGGTTGCCCATCTCCAGGCCAAAATGGCAAGGATTAGGGAAGCCTCCCTCACCCAAGGATTACCAGTGCCACCACCGCTGCCTCAGAGGTTGCCAAGAAAGAGGAGCGGTTGAACCACAGTGGGCTCAGGGAGAGTGTGGTGGAAGAGAGGCACATCCCTCCAGTTGTACCGCTTCACAATTCATATGCCATTCTGGTGGAGCATGGTTCCTCTGTGGAGGCACCCGCAGTGGAGACCAATGAGAATGCTGGGAACCTCCACAAGGGAGACTCACAGGAAGGTGGCAAGGAACACCACAGGGGAAGGAAACAGCTTCTGGTGGAGGACTCAGTTGTTAGGGGAAATAGAACTGGGGGAGGGAGGGAGGGGAGAGGGAGGTAAGGTGCCTGCCTGGTGTCATGGCTTGGAGGGACAGGAAGTGAATCTTCAGGATTGCAGGAGCAGCGGCACAGGAGAGGGAGCTAGACATCATCGATGTCCACCTTGGGACAAATGACCTAGCTGGATCTGGGATCCGAGCAGTGCAGGAGGAGTTTGTGGAGTTGGGGAGGGACCTTAGATAGTAGCATGCACAGTAACCTTCTTGGAGGTGCTGCCTGTCAGTGGCATGGGTGAGGCCAGAGTACTCCACACCATGCAGTTCAATGAATGGTTGAAAAACTGGTGTGGAGCACAGGGTTTTGGCTGCACTGGGAACTGGGGACCCATCTGGAGGGATGTAGGCCTATACTGCCCGATGGTCTGCATCTGTCCTGGAAGGAACCAGGCTCCTAGGTGATAGGTGTAAATGCCTCATTGGCAAGCTTTTAAACTAGCCAGGGGGAGGCACTGATGTGAATCAGGAAATTCCCAGCCTCCCCACAAAACAGGGTAGTTAGTGAGGTAAACACCAGGCACAGAGGTTGATAGGGAGCAGAACAGGGGTAAATGGAGAAAATGGCAAAAGCAGTAAGAGGCAGGATGGGGCAAAAAGGGTAAGTCCATCATAAAATGGAGGGCAGTGAGTACTAATGATTGTATTCTGGGTAACAAGCTTCCTGAGCTAGAGACCTTGATGGAAGAGGGACACCTGGATATCATGGAAGTCACAGAGACATGGTACATGGAGAACCATGACTGGGATGTCAACATACCAGGATACACAATCTACAGGAGGGACAGGGAGGGTAAAAGAGGAGGAGGAGGAGTAGCTCTCTACATAAGGGAAGGGATCAAAGCAATGGAACTAAAGGCTAAACAGGGAGGAGAGGTGGTACTGTGGGTCACCTTGGAGACAGGTAGTGATACCACAATCTGCAGAGGGGTTGTACACAGACCCCCATCTCAGGGGGAGGAAATGAACAAGGAAATGATAGAAGGCATCCTCAGAATGACAGAAAAAGGGGAGATAATATGCCAGATGTTACAGTAACTGGAGCACATTTATTGCAGCCATATCCAAGAGTAGGATCATTCTTGATGCCCTACAGGGGGCATGCCACAGACAGCTAGTGTTGGAACCCACTCAGAAGGGAGAAATCTTAGACCTGGTACTCTCAAATGGGGATGGGGAGAGGATCACAGATTTAGAAGTGGGTAGCCATCTGGGAACAAGCGACCACCACACAGTGTGGTTCGTGATAAACACAACTGTGGAGTCAAGCCATACCAAAGCAAGTGTACTGGACTTTAGAAGGGCTGACTTTGGAAAAATGGGAGAGTGCCTAAGGAATGCACTAGCAAATGGGCAGGAAGGAGGGGTGGAAGAACAATGGGGAAAAATCAAACTGCAATCATAAAGGCAATGAGCCTTTGTGTGAAGCAAATAAAGAAAACAAAACCAAGTGAAAACCACTATGGTTCTCGATAGAGGTGGCAAGGAAGGTTAGGAAGAAAAAGACAGCATTCAGGAAGTATAAGGAATCAGAGCAGGAGCAGCACAAAGAACTGTATCAGATAAATCAGAGGGAACTGGGGAAGGCAGTCAGGATAGCAAAGGCCCAAACCGAGGAAAAGATTGCCAGCTCAGTTAAAAAGTGGGCTAAAACCTTTTATAGCTAGATTAGGGAGTGAAGAAAGACCAAGGGAGGGATAATGAGGCTTAATAAAAGGGAGGGGAGGTGGGCAGAGAGTGACAGTGAAAAGGCAGATATACTGAACGAATACATTTGCTCAGTATGCACTAAAGAAGAAGAGGGGGTGGTACCTAAACCAGACAATAGAAACACTCTGGGCAGGAGGGTTGATACCAGTCCATTCACAGAAGAAAGGGTCCTGAAAGAACTCTTAAAACTCAAGGTGGACAAAGCAGTGGGGCCTGACAGGATTCACCCCAGAATTCTAAATGAATTTAGGGGAGACCTAGTGACACCACTGACTACT
Organism: Neoceratodus forsteri; assembly: GCA_016271365.2. NCBI lineage: Eukaryota > Metazoa > Chordata > Ceratodontiformes > Ceratodontidae > Neoceratodus > Neoceratodus forsteri. Next base: position 142,897,329 of record CM057457.1, on the reverse strand, counting down.
CTCTTTAACAAATCATGGGAGGATGGTATGGTACCTGAGGAATGGAGGAAGGTGGATGTGATCCTCCTTCACAAGAGTGGGAGCAAGGCAGAGGCAAGAAACTACAGACCTGTTAGTTTGACCTCAGTGGTAGGGAAAATGATGGAATCACTTCTGAAGGAAAGAATTGTCGAGTACCTATAGGCCAGTGGGACACAGGACCCAAGCCAGCATGGATAGAAACATTCAAATACCTTAAAGGCAACAACAGGGTGCATGTGCAGAACCTCTTTCAGGTAAAGGACTGCGCAGGACTAGAGGGCACAACCTTTGACTTAAGGTCGGAAAGCTCAGAAGCAATATGAGGAAATTCTTCTTCACAGAATCTGTTGTGGAACCATGGAATAGCCTGCCAGAAGGGGTGGTGGGAGCCAAGACAGTGGGGGAATTCAAGCGGGCATAGGACAGGCACTGTGGGATACACAAGCAGGCAGCTAAGTAGGGGGCTAGGAAGCCAAGGGAAGACTTGATGGATTGTATGGTCCCCATCTGCTGGCAACTTTTATGTTTCTATGTTTTGGATTCACAGCGGTAAGGTCATGTCAGATGAATCTAACATATTTCTTCAACTGGGTGACCAAATTAGTAGACTAAGGAGGGGCTGTAGACTTTTAAGGACATTTGACACAGTGACACACAACAGATTAAAAAAGTTAGCCAGCCTGGGAGTGGGTCCCAGGGTGGTAGCCTGGGTAACAAATTGGCTGGAAAACAGGATTCAGAGGGTAATAGTAAATGAAGCACACTCTGGAGAAAGGGTAGTTACTAGTGGGGTACAACAAGGTTCAGTACTGGGACCTTACCTTTAATGTCTTTATAGGTGCCATTGTGGAGGGGCTGGAAGGAAAAGTATGCCTCTTTGCAGATGACACAAAGATCTGCAACAGAGTTGATAATCAAGGAGGGGTGGAAAGGATGAGAAGGGACTTGGGTAGGTTGGAGCAATGGTCAAGATTATTGCAGCTTAGTTTCTATGCAAAGCAGTGCAAAGTAATGCACCTGGGAAAAAAAAAAACTCAGCGGAAGAGTACACAGTAATGGGAGGAGGTACTAAAAACAGAAAAAAATGGAAAGGGACCTGTGGGTTCACATGTCAGATGACTTTAAGATAGGCAACCAATGTGAGAAGGCAGTAAGGAGAGCTGAGGGGATTCTGGGATGCATAAGGAGAGGCATCGCCAGTAGGAAGTGTCATCGAGGCACAGGTCAGGAAGCATAGAAAAATCAGGAGCAGTTGTAAAATTTGCAAATAGTGTTTTATTTATAACAGTAAAATAAGAAAAATAAAAAAAATGTTCAGTATAACTATTTACAAAGGCAGAATAAACAGAGAAAGTCCATATGGGTTTCTTCTCAATTTCCAATCTCAGTCTCTCAGTCTCTGAGTCTCTCTCTTGCAAGAAATTGCAGCTGTTTTTATAAGTCTTTGCAACCCCCACTCATTAAGAAAACAGCATGCTTCTCACATAGTGTTCTTGTAAGTTTCAACAAGTGCAGCATGTTTCTGTGTTTTGGTTTCACAGCTGGAAGGTCATGTCAGATGAATCTAACAGATTTCTTCAACTGGGTGACCAAATTAGTAGACTAGAGAGGGGCTGTAGAAATGGCCTACTTAGACTTTAGCAAGGGATTTGACACAGTGACACACAACAGATTAATAAACAAGTTAGCCAGCCTGGGAATGGGTCCCAGGGTGGTAGCCTGGGTAACAAATTGGCTGTAAACAGGACACAGAGGGCATAAGTAAATGGAGCACACTCTGGAGAAAGGGTAGTTACTAGTGGGGTACAACAAGATTCAATACTGGGACAGTTACTCTTTAATGTCTTTATAGGTGGCATTGCAGAGGGACTGGAAGGAAAAGTATGCCTCTTTGCAGACAACACAAAGATCTGCAACAGGGTTGATACACAAGGAGGGGTGGAAAGGATGAGAAGGGACTTGGCTAGGTTGGAGCAATGGTGAAGATTATGGCAGCTTAGTTTCAGTTCAAAGCAGTGCAAAGTAATGCACCTGGGAAACAAAAACCCAGCAGAAGAGTACAAAATGGGGGGAGGCGATACTAACAACAGAAAAAATGGAAAGGGACCTGTGGGTTTACATGTCAAATGACCTTAAGGTAGGCAACCAATATGAGAAGGCATTAAGGAGGGCCGGGGGGATTCTGGGATGCACAGGGAGAGGCATCACCAGTAGAAAGTGTCATCGAGGCACAGGTCAGGAAGCAAAGGAAAACTAGGAGCAGTTGTAAAATTTGCAAATAGTCTTTTATTTGTTACAGTAAGCTAAACAAAATAAAAAAATTGTTCAGTATAACTATTTACAAAGGCAGTATAAACAGAGAAAGTCCATCTGGGTTTCTTCTCAATTTCCAATCTCAGTCTCTCTCAGTCTCTGTGTCTCTCTCTCGCAAGAAATTGCAGCTCTGTTTTTATAAGTCTTTGCAACCCCTACTAGTTAAGAAAACAGCATGCTTCTCACATAGTGTTCTTGTAAGTTTCAACAAGTGCAGCAAAAAGAACATTGTAACCCAGAGCTGAGCTTTTGCTTACAGCTTCTCAGAGAGTTTGCAAACAGGTTTACTTGGGAGCTTAAGCAACAGGTTGGTAGAAAAGAGGACAGGAGTTATATTTTGTTTTTAACTGAAATATTTGAATAGTTTGTAAGTGAAATTAGTTCTATGTGTTAAAAATTATTACCTTGAATTTGAACTGATACTTGGGCTGTGATATTGTAGGTTTGGGGATAGTTGTTTGGCAGGGAAAATTAGAAGGTAATTTAAATGTGTTGTTTGCCTGGTGTTAGGGGAGGGACATTAGCTGAAATTAACTTGTTTAAACAGGAATTACTGTGGCTTTCTATTGTTCACTTGGGAGCTTACACAACAGGTTGGTAGAAAAGAGGACAGGAGTTATATTTTGTTTTTAACTGAAATATTTGAATAGTTTGTAAGTGAAATTAGTTCTATGTGTTAAAAATTATTACCTTGAATTTGAACGGATACTTGGGCTGTGATATTGTAGGTTTGGGGATAGTTGTTTGGCAGGGAAAATTAGAAGGTAATTTAAATGTGTTGTTTGCCTGAGGTAAGAGCCTCCCACCCACCCTGTTTTGTAGGTCTCTTAAATACTGAAAAGCCACTGGGGTTGGGATTGAAGGGCTGAGTATTTCTGTTTGGGACTGAAATTTGAAGCAACAGGAGTTGGTGGGCCTGTGACATCATATGGTACCTGGTGTCTGCTTACACACACTGTTAGTGGGACCGAACACATACTGGACTGTATGTGTTTGTGAGACTTAGGAACTTTGTTGGTGGGGTTGAAATTGGGTTTGTAAATAACTACAGTCAGTATAGAGAGAAACTGTACTCCAGGGGAAAGGGACTGAGAAAAGGGGTGTGCTATTATAAACAGAGGGGGATAATCAGGGTGGCCATATTCCACCATGGCAGGCATCTTCGGAAGGGTTGTAGGCTGCACAGGCTGTGGGATGGCAATAATTCTAAATTGGGCCTGGAGAGAGGGAGGCTGCCCACTCTGTAGACAGCTATCTTGTATCAGGAGTGAGGTATATTGGTTAAGGAGTAAGCTGTGGGAGCTGTCCAAGGATAGGGGGTGTGGATATGGGCAGCAGAAGGGTGGGGCTGAGGGGAGGCTGGGGCAACGCTCTGAAATTACAGGACATTATGCTACAGCAAGCAGAAGGGGGGATATTAGGGACAGAGGACCCTTAGATAGGGAAGTTGATGCTAAGGGGAAACCGTACAGGGTGAAAATTCTGAATTCAAAGGAGACTGGAGGGGAAGAGTCAGAGGGCTGTTGTAAGCGGAAGCCTAAAACAGCAGACTGTGGGAAGGGAGCCCTAAGGTGAACAGTGCAAGAGAGGAAGAAGAGGGTCAGTTTAGAGATGAAGTCAGGGGAAACTCGGTTACTTGATGGAGGCTGACATAGAGTGTCACAATAAATTTGAGATACTAAGCATCCTAGAGGGGAGGAAGGGTTGGTGGAAATGAGGAACTTATACAGAGGCGGGAGGGAGTCAGATACCCATAGGGCATCACAGACCAGCTATGGAAAGGATAGACATAGTCCCAGAGGAGAAGAAACATATATGTTAAGCAAATGGGAGATGCAACATATTCCAGACATGAGGGAGGAGAGCATGATTGAGAGAAACTGTGAGACAAGGAGATGGGAGGAGCCCCCTTCAGCAGGGAGGTCAGTACCAAGGATGGGGCCCTAGCTAAAGGGGACCAACAGAGAGCCTCTGGAGACAGGGGTACTATTACAAAGGGGGATGGTGCGGGGAAGGGGAAACCATCAGGGCCAGGATAAATGGTTCAGATAAGAGAGGGTTAAAGGGACACCTATTCAGAGGGGTTTGAGTTAAGTGGGCAAAATAGCAAGGAGGCAGAAAGGGAGGGTGACAAGGGGTCTCTAATAAGGCAGGAAGACTCCCATGAAACTGCGATCATGAATAAAGTGGGGAGGGGGCTGAGAGGGCATAGTGGAGGTAACCATAAGGATGATGGCGGTGTTAAGGTTCTGTTACTGGGAGACTCGATGATTAAGGGTATCCATTGGGAGGGACAGGGGGGTGGATGCTATAGCCAGGTGAAGGTAGTGAGTATCTCTGGGCTGACAGTGCACAGAGCAAAGTTCATGGTGTATGAAATGGTTAGGGATTGTGGAGGGAAACCGGATCTCCTGGTGCATTTGGGAACTAATGATCTAGAGGAAATAGCATTATGGAAATCAAGCAAGGTTCCAAGAACTTGCCAGAGTCTGTCGGATAATGGATGCAACATTTCCTTTTGGAGATATTGCCAGTACCAAAGGCCCCAGTGGAGAAAAAATGAAGCCACAGAGGTTAATGAATGGCTCAGGAAGTGGGGTGAAGAAATGGGTTGGGGTGTTAGGGAACTGGAATGGAGTTTGGGAGGATAAGGGACTATATGCCAAGGACAGGTTTCATCTTGCCCCATTAGGGAAGGAAGTCCTTAAACAGGGGATGGCTGACTACATACAAGAAAGGTGGGGTTTAAACTTGTGGGGGGAAGGGATAAGGGGGCTGACCAGAAGCCCTCCTCCAGATGAGGGGAGTAGCCTCAGCCCAAGGGGGAGGAGGAAACAGACTGGAGGTGGAGGTTTCAGGAGGAGCAGGGGAGGATGGAAGTATAAGGAATCTGGGTGGGGTCTGACAAAGAGGATCAGGATAAGGGTGGGGTTAGTGTTAGTTAATGCCAGGAGCTTGGGAAACAAGTTGCCAGAGTTCCAGGCCATGCTGTTTGAGGGGTGGATGTGGCGGCAGTCACGGAAACGTGGCCAACAAAACCATGACTGGGACCTAAATGTATCGGGGTACACTATGCTTAGGAAGGATAGAAAGGAGAGCAGAGGGGGTGGAGTGGCTATGTTCATCAGAGATGACATAGAAATTGCTATGGTAGAAGAGGCAGAGGGAAACGTGGAGGCCTTATGGGTCACCTTACGATCCCCAGCAGGAGATAAGGTCAAGCTGGGAGTAGCATATAGGCCCCCCGGGATGAGTGATGTTCTAGAGGATGGTTTGCTGGACAACATCATTGCCCAGTGTGGTCCAAAAGGGGAAGGAGTGGTGTTGATGGGGGACCTTAATATGCCAGGTACAAACTGGGGAACCATGTCCTCTAAGGTGGCCAAGGAGCAGAGGCTGCTGGATGGCTTCCAGGATGTGTTCTTAACACAGCATGTGATGGAGCCCCAAGGGAGGGCATGTCCTGGATGTGGTTCTGGCAGATGGGGATCTGTAAGGGACATGGTTGTACAGGACCCCTGACTGGGAGTGACCACAATACTGTCTGGTTTCAAATAAGCATTGGGGAGTGGGGGTGAGATCTAGGACACTGGCAGTGGACTCAGGGGGCAGACTTTATGGGCATGGGAAATATTCTCAAGGATCACTTAAGGGATTACCTCAATGACAAGTGTGGAAAGGAGATGGGAGGTCATAAACGGGGACTCCATGGAGGCAGTCAGGATCTGCGCTAAGTTGAAACGCAGGGAGCAAGGTCACATAAACCATGCTGGTGGTCCAGTGAGGTCCAGGTAGCAGTCAGAGAAGGCAGCTTACAAAATATAAAACAACAAGAGGGATAGGGATAAGAAATGTACCAGCTTGCATCTAGAAAAGTCACCAGATGGTGAGGGGAGCAAAGTCCAGTAAAGAGCAACGGCTGGCACAGGGGATACATGGAGGGGAAAAGGGTTCTTCCGACATTGGGGAGTGGAGAAAACTAAGGGCCATCTCAGCAGATTGAGATCAGAAGGAGGGTGGGTGGAAGAGGCGAGGACCAGGCAGAAGCATTTAACGAGTACTTTGCCTCTGTGTTCACTAGGGAGGGGATGGGATATCTACAAAGCAAGGCACAAAGGGATAGAAGCGGCAGGGAGTGGATCAGGGGGCAACAGAAATGGAGCAAAAGGAGGAAAGGTACCCCAGGGGTGTCACATCTGGATAAGGATAAAAAGACCAGTAAGGTGGAGGGATGGATGATGCCATCCCGCCAAAGGGTGTGTTTGCCCTCAAGGCCCTAAAGAAAGACAAATCTCCTGGGCCGGATGGCATTCATCCGAGTACTATGGGAATTGGCGGACATACTGGCTGCACCCTGGCGGAGCTTTCAGCAGGTCACTTGAGACAGGAGGGTACCTAGGGATTGGCGAGAGGACATGTGGTACCAATCCATAAAGGGGTCAAGGAAGTACCAGGAAACTATAGACCCATCAGTTTAACCTCGGTGGTGGAAAATTAATGAGTATACTAAAGGAACGATTGGGGGTTTACTTGGAGGAGGGAGGTCTGGATAGTCGGCAGCATGGGTTTGTGCCAGGTAGATCATGTCAAACCAACCTTGTGGAGTTCTATGAATGGTAACATCAGAACTGGACAGGGGGTAAGCCTGTGGATGTATTATTCTTGGACTTCAGCAAGGCGTTTGACTCTGTCCCTCACAATGGTCTGGTGGAGAAACTGATGGGGTTAGGAGTAGGCCCTTGATGGTCAGATGGATTGAAAACTGGATAGCTGGACACACTCAGAGAGTAGTGGTCTGTGGGGAGCTCTCGAACCCTACAGAGATTGGTAGTGGGTACCACAGGGCTCGGGTCCTGGGTCCAATCCTGTTTAATGCATACATATCGGACATCAGGGATGGTATAGGGTGTGAAATGAGTCTCTTCAGAGATGACTCCAAGATGGGAGCAGTAGTTGAGGGAGAAGAGGAGGTTGGCCCTGCAAGGGACCTGGACACCCTGGAAAGCTGGGCTCACACATGGAAATTAATAATATCGCCATGCAAGGTGTTGCATCTTGGTCGGGGAAACCAAACACAGGTACACCCTGGGAGGAGGTGCTGAAGCCTCAACAGCGGAAAAGACCTAGGGGTCATGGTGGATACATGTATGAATAACTCTGAGCAGTGCAGGAGAGCAGCTAGCAAGGCAAACAGGATGTTGGGATGCATCGCAAGGGGATCACCTCTAGAGCAAGGAAGTGATTCTGCCACTGTACAATGGACTGGTTAGACCACACCTTGAGTACTGTGTACAGTACTGGAGACCACACTTGAAGAGGGACATACAGCCCTGGAGAGAGTACAGAGGAGGGCAAAAAGATGATACGAGGGCTAGGGGATTTGACTTACGAGGACAGACTTGAGGAGCTCTGCCTGTTTTCATTGGAGGAGAGAGAGACAGGGGGACATGATTGAGGTCTTCAAGTACCTCAAGGGAATAAATAGGGTAAACATGGAGGATCTTTAGACTAAAAGCAGGGAGGTATCACCAGAGGACATGGTTTGAAGTTGGAAGGTGGAAGGGTGAGGGGAAAAGAGGAGGAGGTTTTTCACTGAGAGGGTGGTGGACCCTTGGAATGCACTGCCTGGTGAGCTGGTTCAGAGATCCACAGTGGAGGGCTTCAAGAGAGGGTGGGACAGACACAGAAAGTGGATGTATCAGATGATGGCCTGTCCCAGGGGGTGCGGATGGATGATAGGGTTTCTGGAGCACAAGGGATGGGAGGGTCTCGCACCCAACTAAGGATCTAGGTTCGAGCAGACTCGATAGACCATAAGGCCTAATCTGCTGGCAAATAGTATGTTAGTATGTTTACCCCTTGAGTTCCAAACAGCGTTTTGCAGTCATTTCAACAGTATAACTATATACATTTAATTAGTAAAACTATATATATTTCTAAACAAAGGGATCCCAGTATCAGTTACATTTCCACATAATGATTCACATATATTGTTATACCAGTAGGTATGCAAAGGGGAAGAGAAAAGACAGAACTGCAAGTGCGGGTAAAGAGATAGCGAGAGGCAGAGAATTGCAAGGCCATTGGTGTGATCAAGTCCTAGGTCTCATGAGAAAATTCGGTTGCGCAACCAGACAGACAAGAGACAGAAAAGGAGAGAATAGAACAGATCCTTGCATTTAAACTCTGTCTCCTAACAACTGGGACAGGGCCATATTCAACCCTGTCACAGAAAGCAGAAAGTTGTTATCCCTGTTTACAGACAGTTGGGGTGACCCCATCTGGAGTACTGTGTACAGATCTGGAGACTCCATCTTCGCAAGGACATAGATAGAATGGAGGCAGCCCAGAGGAAGGCAACCAAAATGGTACAGGGTCTGCACCAGAAGCTATACGAAGACAGACTAAAAGAGCTTAATATGTAAACCCTTGAGGAAAGGAGGTGGAGGGCATGATAGAAACTTTCAAGTACCAAAAGGGAATCAACAAAGTCCAAGAGGGTAGCATATTTCAGAAAAAGAGATGTGCAAGAACAAGGTGGCACAATTTGAAGATAGAGGGGGGATGGCTCAGGAGCAACATGAGGAAGTATTTTTCATGGAGAGGGTGGTGGTTGCATGGAACAGCCTTCCTGAGTAGGTCATAGGGTCAAAAACAGTGTGGGAATTCAAGAATTCATGGGACCGACATAGGACAATTATAGTGGGGGTAGGAGGAAGTAGGCTGCTGGTAACTAGGATCTGCAGCTTATCCAATAGGTAGGGAAATGGGCAGACTAGGTGGGCCAAGTGGTCCTCATCTGCTGTCAAAGTCTATGTTTCTCTGTTTGTCTCCTTCCTTTAGTTTCCATTCAAGGTTAGGCCTGCTTAGAGTCTTGAGGCTGGGTGATAGCCTTTCAGTATTTGCTACTCTCCTCATTCCATGGTTTGAGGGGTGGGCCTCCTTCGCAGGGAACTTCCTTTAGCTGCAGAAGTCAATTCAGGGATGCCACAAGCGCTATCCTATTGAGAGGAGAGAGAGAGAGAGAGAGAGAGAGAGAGAGAGAGAGAGAGAGAGAGATACCCTCCAAAACGCCTTGAATTTTGAACTCCAAATTAGCATGCTGAGCTGTCACAATAGGTTCCCATGCCAGGACAAATGCTATGGATCTCCAGAGATTTCTCCATAGGGTTTTTCTCCCTCATTGCCAAAGGCCAAACTGTATTACATATGTTTAGATATAGCATTTACCCTAGTAGAACATTTCCGTTATGAGTTGGGGTTGGATGGTGGCTCACATCCTTCAATGCTGCTGTTCCTTTTCTCATTATGGAAGTCATGCCTCTGTCTGCTCTCAGTCTCCGGCTTCTGTCAGTCATTACTCCAGTCATTGATTACTTCAGTCATTCTCTGTCTGTATTAGTCATTACCATCTGCTGTCATTCAATACTCCACTCAGTCTCTGTGTTCACCACCTTCTTCGCAGTACATTTGGGCACTTTCCTACAGTATCTTTAGCATAAAGAAATTATGTTCACACAGCACATCTAGAGGTGGAACCCTTCTCAAGAGGGTTCCTTTGACTTCCCAGTACCCTGACAGGGTGATAGTCCCCCATGGGACAGAGAGTGAGAAAGGCCACATATAACAAGTCAAACAACTAATTTATTCAACTGCCTTCAGACTGTCAACAATTTTGTACAAGCATGACTCCTCACTTAGGTTGTGTATGCCCACCGAGAAATGAAATTTTATCAGAGGGAAGAGTTTGTCACCACACAGCCTTTAAATAGTGTAGCATACATGTATTCATAAGCCCCACATGCAAGTAAATTTTCCACAGCTGTGTTTAAAGTGCATACCAAGTGGATGTGATATTAAAGTTCACAGGTTTTGACATACATTTACATATTAATGAACTGTAAATGTGTCATTCACCATCATGAACATGTTTGTTAGAAACAAAAAAATCTGAGATAATTCAAACTGTTGCACCAGCAAGGGACTGTGGCATTTTGGTATTTGGTCTGCCACTAAAGGACCCCTTACCTTCTCTGGTATTCTGCTTTCCCATCTGGTGCTTCTACGATAGTAGACTGTAGGTACTAAATGAACTGGGTCAAACGCATAAAACAATGAACAAGATAAGGTTTATTCAGGAGCTTAAGCAGGAACAACCCATCAGCACAGGGTACAGACTAGACTGAGCAGAGGACAAAGGGATTTGGTCTTTCCTAGCCCCTGCTAGATACTTATTAACACAACATGTGGTCATAGCTGGCTGCCCATTACTGTTTCTAGTTAAAGCGGTGGCAGCTAATCTTTAGCGCCATACTCAACTCTGTACTCCACATCACCCCGGGTACTGTAAATGTGAGTACCACTCGAACAAGTAAAGACATTGTTATGCATGAACAACAGTAGAAATTAGCAAAACCTTTGTAAATATTAAGATAACATTTAACAGCATTGTGGAGACATTGCAATAGGTGAGGATTGGTGCTTTTCTCTGTAGAAGCAGTTGGTAGCAGCAAAGTGAGTTGAGGTGCTATAGGAGTGTCCACATGGAGCCCATCTGTAGACTAGAAGGGGAGAGCTTGTAGGCAGGATTCTTCATCTGGAGAGGCTACTCAGAGGGATATCATCTCCAGCTTACAGCATAGGCATTGGAGTGAACTCGACATGGTCGGTATTGGATTTCAAAATTGTAGCCTTGCAGTATAGCAATCCATCGGGTGAACCTTCCTACTGGTTCCTTCATTTCGAACAACCACCTGAGGGCCAAGTGATCCACGATAGATGTGAAGGAGGAATAGCGAAGGTAGCAGTCAAACTTCTTTACAGCAAGGACCATGGTTAGGCATTCTTTTTCTGTGAAGCCATAGTTTTGGTCAGCTGAAGAAAGAGAGCGCCCTGCATAGGAAACAACTTGTTCTGTTCTGTCTTGGATTTGACACAGCACAGCACCCACTGCAAAGGAACTCGCATCTGTGTAAAGCTTGAATGGCTGGTCGAACCTGGGATAGGCCAATACTGGGGAAGAAATAAGTTTTTCTTTCAAAGTTTCAAAGGCTTCTTTGCATTCGGAAGTCTATATGTAGTCACATCTCTTTTTTGTGAGAGTGTACAGTGGAGCTGCAATCTTAGCATAGTTGCAAATTAATTTTCTGTAGTAGCCAGACATACCCAGGAAAGCTCTAAGGTCTTTGAGGTTTGTAGGTTCTGGATAATCCTTTACTTGCAGAGAGCTTATCTGGATCTGGCAAGATGTCTTGCGAACTGATCACATATCCAAGGTAATGGATTTGATGCTGAGCAAGGCAACATTTCTCTGGATGAAGTCTGAGGTTGGTTTGCCTGAGATATTTGAACACCTCTTTGAAATGCTGGAGGTGTTCTTGGAAAGTTCTGCTGAAGACGATAACATCATTGAAGTAAACTAGGCAAGATTTCAAAGACAGTCCACGTAACACAGCTTCCATGACGCGTTGAAATGTGGCTGGGCTGTTCCGAAGTCCTATAGGCAGACGTTTAAACTGGAAAAGTCCCAAGTGGCAGCACCAGACTGTGTATGGTGTGAAGCTGGATGAATAGTGACTTGGTAAAATCCACTCTGAAGATCTAGAGTGGTGAAATAAGCTGGGCTGGCTGCACCAAGGCTTTCTAAGGCATCCTCTGTGGTAGGTAAGGGATGGGCATCCTGTACCGTGAGGGCATTGTGCTTTCTGTGGTCCACCATAAATCAATACCCTTTGTCCTTCTTAACTACCAGCAAGCAAGGTGAACCCCAGGAACTTGTGGATTCCTCAATAACGTCCTGTTCAAGCATGTCCGTGATTAAGTTCTCCAGCACTTGCTTTTGTTTGTGTCCCACTTTGTAGGCTCACTGACGAATTGGCTTTTGGTTGGGCTGCACCTCAGTGGTGTGTTGCAGGATATCGCAGCATCTGAGTTTGTTATCAGGGCCAACAAAGACATCAGGAATTCCAGAAGTTGTTGTTTCTGTGTTGGACATGCTGGAAGTTTTCAATCAGAGAGACACAGACTGAAGGGCATTCTTTGTGAAGCTGAAGTGGTTGGATGGTACTGACAGGATGACTGTTAATGGAACCAGGTTGAGGTTCAGGAAGAAGCTGAAGCTGATCCCCTGAAGACAGACAAACAAACTTTCCAATACTGGCACCCTTGGAGATGACCACTAGTTCGTCCATGAAGTTGCAGCATTTTTGGAATACTGAGCCACTGTGCACAGGAGACAAGGTGTTCCCTGAAAGGAAGCCTGAGGAATGCAGAGCTGAGGATCCCGTGACGATGCCAGCAACACCTTGTGGGAGTGGTTCACCTCAAATCTTGGCAACTAAAACCATCTCTGACTTAGGAGGCACAGTGACTGAGTCTATAGCTGCAAGTTGCCTCTGGGATCTAGTGACAGTTTGTTTGAGGCAAAGTCTAGGATGGCTTTGTGTGCTTTAAGAAAGACCAGGCCAAGAATCATGTTTGTTTTAGTTCAGGCAGTAGGTAGAATTTAACAATAGTTTGCTGTGAGCCGAAGTGGAGCTTAAGATGGACGATGCCTGTGATGGGTACTGTAACACTGCTTGCTGTGATGATGTACTGTAGGTCAGCTGGAGCAATAGTAGGTACATGATGAATAGCTGGGTTGTCTAGTATACTGTTGTGGATCACAGAGATTTCTGCTCTGTAATCGACCAAGGCATGCGTGGACCAATTCCCAATAGTGACAGGGACGTAGTTTACAAGGAGGGGTGACCTGATGTCAGGAACTTTGGCTCCTTTGGGTGAGATTGTGCCTGGCTTAGCAGCTCAAGGGTGCAGTTTGTTTGAGTTATGAGAGTCAGTGGGGCGATTAGTGGCTGTGTTCCCTTGATCCTGGGAGTAGTTGTGGCCATTTTGCAGGTTGTGCTGAGGTGGGCACCCATGGCTCTCTTGACTGCCTTGGTAGTTTAACAGTTTGTGGCAGACAGCAGCAGTTTGTCCCCTGAATCTGCACCACTGACAGGTTACTGGTTCTCCTGGATACAGGGATGGCTCAGGTCTCGGTTGAAGTGGCGCAGCACATTAGCAGAGGTTGGAGGGGAAGCAGTCTTAGCATTGAAGTGTAAGCTGTTGGCGAGTGTCTGTATCATAGATTACTGCTGCTGAACACAGGTTGCAAATGCGGCTAACTGTGAGGATTGGGGCGCTTGCACAGAGGTGGGGCAAGACATTGCTAGAGACTCGGCGGGTTGATCTGCTTGAATTGTGTCAATCCAAGTTGCTGGTTTCTGTTGGATGACATACAGGCAGAGGTGAGGGAGGAGGCCCCATACAAAGGTAGTGATTTGTTCCTTTTCTGACTTCTTCAGGCATTTGCACTGTGACTCAATGTCCACTATAAAGGCTTCTAGGGACTCAGAGGGTTGCATGGTGCGTTCCTACAATTGCTGTTCTAAGAGCCATGATAGGTGTGCTTGTAGGAAATGATCCTTGAAGGTGGCATACAGGGTGGTAGTGTTCCTTTTTACTTGCTCTAGAAGTGCGTTGAACCACAAAATGGCAGTCCCTCTCAGGTACAAGCGTAAGGTACTGGAAATGCACATAGGGTTAGTCCAGCCATGCAAAGCAAGCCAGGCTTGAAATTGCTTGAGGCAGTCAACATCATCTTCATGGGGTAGTGCTGAGAAGGGACCTGGCTGTAAGCTGGAGTTGATCATGGCTTGTGAGGAAATAGCTTTAGTAGAGGTGAGGTTATCCTGAATGGCCTTCACAGTGGGCGTCCCTTGGGCTAAGATGGACGACTGGATGTCGTGCAGGATGGCTTAAATTTTGTCGCCCATGCCCCTGAGGGAGGTGAAGATAGCTCACAGGATGCTCCAGTGCATGAAGTTTCATCTGCCTCAGACATCATGGGCAGTGAGGTGCTGCACTTCAGTGTGCAGAGGTTGTAAGGATGAGAGGGAGTGGTTGCCTTGTAGAAAACGAGACGTCTTTGGAAGAAACAAATTGCTGAGAGAAAATATTTTTGTAGACAAAAGTACAGTTATTTGTAAGCAATTTTCATCAATGGACATCTTAATAAACAATTTCCACTATGTTTTTGTGTTGTCTAATATTTAAATAAAGTCGTATCCCAAGATAAATTATTTAGTGTACTGTCTCTTTAATTGCATAGGCTTGCATTGACCTGTGCTGAAAACCATTCATTTGCCTTGAATAGAGGTAATTGCAATGATTGACTGCAGCGAGGTGACACCACTAGGGGAGCACGGTCACTGCTTATGCACTGTTTGCTGGCAACAAAAAGGAGACTCCATGCCAGTGAGGTTGCTGTACAGGGAGTGAAATGGCGATTTGCCAGGCTGCAGGCCTTCTTACCCACTGAAAATCTGGTAGGCTTCCCCTTTGGTGAGTGCAAAAGAGCTGGGGAATGTCTGCATTTATACTGCACTGATTAGTTCCTTGTGCTTGTACATTATTGTTGTTATGCTGCTCGTTTCCCAGGCTGTTCCGTGTGTTTTCTTTACTGTGGAGTTGTCCCCAGGGGAGAGAATCCATGGCTCCAATATTTTAGTATGCTGCCCCCCGTTTGCCTTGTATACTGTGCTGGTATTGCTTGTAGCTGCCCCCCAGGTTTGTTGATTTTCTATTTATGTATTTATTTTTGTAATGGCCACATTTTCTGTCCTTTTCCGGCTTCTCCTGGCCCCCATGGGCTTTGTGTGGCTGAGCGGGGAAAAAGAATCTCGGCTGAAGTGGAGGGAGAATGAAGCCAAGGTTAGCTACATGACTGTCCGAGAATGAGCAGCCTTGCACAGTGTGAAGCAGGAGTGAGCCTCTGTGGCCTGGAGTAGCGTGGCCATTTGACAGGAGCGATTGGAGCTGCAGCAGGAGCCAGGAATAGCCGCAGTCCCCGTAGCTTGGCAGCTGGTAGAGGTTGCTCCGTGCTTTGAGGGGAGCGTGGTAATGGAGAGTCCAGGAGCTACAGTAAGGTGGGCCAGCAGGTAGTGGTGGCTGCTATTTGATGCAGGACAGAGGAGCAGGGAAACAGGCTGTTGCGGTGGGAAATAGGACTGCCTTTATGTCTGAGTGAGCTGTAGTTGTTTCAGGGGGAGCACTCTGTAAGGCAGCTTGCAGGGCTGTGTGGGTCCCAGTGCGCAGTCTGGCTTGTGGGTTGGTTAGGCCCCCATGTAGCCTGAATTGTGGTGATGAGCTCCTAAAAAAAAATATGTTTTTGTAGGAGTGGCAGGGAATGCTGTGCACTGTTTTGAGATTGTTCGCTCTTTTGTCCCATTTGCTGGGCCACACGTGGAGTTGGCAATGTCTTGTGGATTGGTGCGCAGCGCCGTGGGTTTAGAGTGAGGGGAACAGCACTGAAGTGGAGTTGGAGCTCTGAGAGCACTGTTGGTAGCTCCGTGAGTACAGTGGTCCACAGTTTAAATTGTAGGAATGACAATTTTGGTCTGCAGTTGCTAATTAGCAGGTTGATTAAGCAATTTGCATTTGCTGGAGCTGCAATCCAGAGACAGCATCAGGAAGGATACTTTAGAATTGTGTTTGGCGCCTTTTTGGTTTTTATTTTGGTGGCTGATCTCTGCAGCTGAGGGCAGTTTGGCAGGGGTTGCAGTGTAATTTCTGTGCCTTTGCTGGCTTGGAGCTGGAATTTAGATTTTGGTGCACTTTCTGAACGCAGAGGTTGTACAGGCCTGCTGAGGTTTGCAGCATGCAGCTCCGTGGGGTTTGCGGAGGCTTACAAAAATAACTTATATACTGTAGCTGATCAAACAGTGTCCCACATCTATATTGCAGCACATTTATATTTTCTAGGGCAGATTGCAGGAGTATGAAGTGAACAGGATACCGTTCAGTTTTATTTGCTGTTCCTCTCTGCTGCCATGTGGAATTTTCTAAGCATCCATACAGTTCAAACACACTCGGGTGATGACTCTGGGGTACCCAATGATGCAGATAAGTGAGATGGGGGGTTCTGGGCAGAAGAAGGTCCGCATTCTCCACCATGTGTGGCTTTTTGGTATTTGGTCTGCCACTAAAGGATCCCTTATCTTCTCTGGTATTCTGCTTTCCCATCTGGTGCTTCTGCGATAGTAGACTGTAGGCACTGAACGAACTGAGTCGAATGCATAAAATAATGAACAAGATAAGGTTTATTCAGGAGCTTAAGCAGGAACATCTCATCAGCACAGGGTACAGACTAGACTGAGCAGAGGACAAAGGAGTTTGGCCTTCCCTAGCCCCTGCTGGACAATAATTAGCGTAACATGTGGCCATAGCTGGCTGCCCATTACTGTTCCTAGTTAAAGGGGCAGCAGGTAATCTTTAGCCCCATGCTTAACTCTGTACTCCACAGGACATTCTATCCCACTTATCAAAAGTACAACCTCAGATATTTTGCCTGTTTTTTATTCAGTAAAACGTCCAACCCATAGACATATATAAGTAATAAGCCACGACAGGGTATGCAGTAAAAGGTTTTAATGCACGGCCCGGGGATGTGCTAATGCACGCAGCTGAAGGCCAGGTGTCCTTACACCACTGGGAAATGCATAAAAATCCTTTAATGCACACCCTGGAGAGACTTATCAAACTTATAAAATGGCTCACTACAAAAATGAATAAAATAATTGTTTTCATTACATAAATTAAATTATGGCTTCCTAAATTATGTATTGAACTGTGTCCTGTATATAGACATTAAAGAGTTCCTGTGGAGCAGATGGCAGTTTTAGAATAGTATGTATGTGAAATGGTAATGCATTGTGTTACTTCTGCCACTTGAGGGCAGCATTCCGATATGTGTAAGCTAGAAAGAGAGCAGACAGAGAGTGTTGTTGTTGGGAGAGAGAGGCTCCTGAATAAAAATGAAAGCTGCTGTATTCCTGTTGCAGTGTGAGTTTGTTGAACAAGACCAGAATAAATGTTAGAGCATAACAATTGGTGACGCGGTGCTTAGTTACTCTCCGGTACCTTACCAGAACGAATTACAGCTGTGAGGGTTTTTCCTGAGACGTAACTTTTGGACCCATGAGTGAACCTTCAAGAAACTCATAAAGATGGCCGTGACCATAGGACATATTGATGCCTTTGATAAAAATGTGGAACAATGGACAACTTATATTGAGAGATTTGGACATTTTGTCACAGCAAATTATATAAGTGATGAAAAACAAGTGGCTGTGTTACTGAGTGTCATGGGCAGCACAACGTACAGTTTGCTGAGAAGTCTTATAGCACCAGAAAAGCCCGGGAGAAAACTTTTGCCAGTATTGTGGAGGTCTTACAGACACATTTCTCTCCTAAGCCTCTGGTGATTGCTGAAAGATTTCGCTTTCACAAACAAAATCAAGCAGAGGGTGAGTCTGTTGCACAGTATGTGGCTGTTCTAAAGAAATTAGCTGAGCATTGCGAGTTTGGTACCCATTTAGATGATGCCCTCGGAGACAGATTTGTGTGCAGTTTAAAAAGTGAAGCAACACAGAAGCGTCTCTTAACGGAGGCAGGACTGACATACAAGAAAGCGATAGAGATCGCTGTATCAATGGAAACAGCTGCACGGGAGGCTCAGCACCTAAGTGATTCCCTGAAAGTAAATGCTTTATCCTTCTCTTCTCCCAGGAAGCCTAATAAATGTGGTCATTGTGGCAAGGCTAATCACAGTGATAAGGACTGCTGGTTTAAAGAACAGACATGTCATAACTGTGGGAAGAAAGGCCACATTGGGCGAGTGTGCAGAGGGAAAAAGAAATGAGGGGAAATCAATGGAAGCAAAGGGAAGCAATTTGCGAACTGTAGAAAGAGAGAAGTACATTGTGTGGAAACACAGGGAACGTGCAGTGATGACACTAATACTGAATTAGCATTGCACGTGCTGACTCTTAAAGGGGAAACGGCAACCATCTGTGTAACACCTGAAATTGAAGGGAAACCACTGAAAATGGAATTGGACACAGGGGCTGCAGTCTCATTGATTTCTACAGACAAGTATGAAGCTATGTTGAGACATCTACCCCTGCAAATGACGGACGTTGTACTGAGGACATACACTGGCGAGGCAATTTCACCTGAAGGTGTCATTAAGGTGCAGGTGAAAATAAATGGGCAAATGGCACTACTGCCTCTGTATGTGGTTAAAGGTAACTACCCTTCACTCTTAGGCCGAGAATGGCTGAAGAAAATACGCCTCAACTGGCAGGAGATAAGGACTGTCAATACGGGTGACCACAACACTCTGGAAGCAGTGTTGCAAAAACATGCTCCTTTATTCAAAGGGGAGCTAGGCACAATGAAGGACATTGAGGCAAGAGTGTTTTTGAAGCCACAGCACAAACCAAAGTTTTGTCAACCTCGCCCAGTATCTTATGCACTCAGACCTAAAATGGAGGCCTAATTAACTCTAACCAAGCTGGCGCCTTGTCACCTGTACAGTGTAGTGACTGGGCAAATCTAGTAGAGCCAGTGGTAAAGAAAGACAGGTCCATCATGAACATGTGGAGACTTTAAAGTAACCATAAATCCAGTTCTGTGTGTGGAACAGTATCCGATTCCACGATCGAAGACTTGTTTGCATCGCTGGCACAGGGCCAACGCTTCAGTAAGCTGGATCTGTCACATGCTTATCTGCAAATGAGAGTAGATGAAAATTCAAGGAAATATCTCACAATAACCACCCAAAGGGTCTCTTCTGCTATAATCGCCTACCTTTGGCATTGCATCAGCTCCAGCCATATTTCAGCGAGCTATGGACCAGGTTTTACGAGGTCTTCCAAATGTTCACTGTTACCTGGATGATGTACTGGTGACTGGAAGGAATGATGCAGAGCACCTGAAGAACCTGGATGCACTTCTGCAGCGATTGGAAGATTTTGGCTTGTGTGTCCAGAAGGAGAAGTGTGAATTTTTCAAGACTTCATTGGAGTACTTGGGCCATACCATAGATGCAGCGGGCTTACACAAATCACCTGAGAAAGAAAAAGTGATTGTGGACGCCCCAGCACTGGAAAATGTGAGCCAGTTATGGTCATTCTTGGGCCTGTTAAATTATTATGGCAGGTTTATTCCTAACCTGTCTACGATTCTCAACCCACTAAATGGCTTGCTGTGCAAGGGGAAGTCCTGGTGTTGGACAAAGGACTGTGAGAGTGCGTTTAAGAAGGCCAAAAAGCAACTTGTTTCTCAAGATGTGCTCATTCACTATAATCCACAGTTGAGCATCAGACTGGCGTGTGATGCCTCACCTTATGGGGTGGGAGCAGTTCTTTCTCATGTTCTACTGAATGGGGATGAAAAGCCAATTGCCTTTGCATCCAGAACTCTCAGCAAAGCTGAACAAAACTATGCCCAAATCGAGAGAGAAGCTTTGGCAATAGTGTTCGGAGTTCGCAAATTCCACCAATACCTCTATGGTCGGGAATTCACACTTCTCACTGATCACCGTCCCCTCACGACCATTTTCAGCCCCCACAAAGGTATTCCTTCCATGGCAGCAGCCAGAGTGCAACGTTGGGCTCTCTTGTTATCAGCTCACAACTACCGCATTGAATACAAGAAGGCGGCGCTTCATGGCAATGCTGATGGGCTCTCAAGATTGCCTCTGCAGGTAGTCCACAGTGACAAGGTGGACACTATCGATGTCTTCTACATCAGTCAGCTTGAGAAATTACCTATCACAAGTTCTGAAATTAAAAAGGAGACAAAAGTTGATCCTGTGTAGTCTCGAGTCTTGGACTTAGTAACAAAAGGGAATTTTACTGTGAACCAGGACATTCACGGTGAGCTATCACCATTCTACGTCAGATGTAATGAGCTTTCAGTACAGCAAGGTTGCTTGATGTGGGGTGTCCGGGTGATTGTCCCTTCAAAACTACGTATTCGTGTTCTGGATGAGCTACATGTGGGACACCCGGGCGTAGTGAGAATGAAGGCTTTAGCTAGAAGCTATATTTGGTGGCCAGGGATTGATTTGCAAATTGAGCAACAAGCAAAAACATGCACTGCCTGTCAGCGTGTTCAGAAAATGCCGTGTCCCTCACCTCTACATCCCTGGATGTGGCCAGGTGCACCGTGGCAGCGCATTCATGTAGATTTTGTGGGGCCATGGGAGGGACACATGTACTTAATTGTTGTAGATGCCCACTCAAAGTGGCCCGAAATTCAAGTCATGGACACCACTACTGCCAGTAAGACCATTCAAGTGCTGCGAGGGACTATTTAGCCGTTCTGATTCCTGAACAGCTGGTCAGTGATAATGGACCACAATTTATTTCTAGTGACTTTGCAGCATTTTGAAGTCCAATGGTGTGAGGCATATTAAGTAGTGCCCCATATCACCCCTCGACTAATGGTCAAGCGCCGCTTTTGCAAACCATGAAGAATGCTCTGAAATCAGTGGGGTCTTTGACCTTACAGCACAAGTTGGATAACTTCCTGTTGGCA
Source organism: Neoceratodus forsteri (assembly GCA_016271365.2). Classification (NCBI taxonomy): domain Eukaryota; kingdom Metazoa; phylum Chordata; order Ceratodontiformes; family Ceratodontidae; genus Neoceratodus; species Neoceratodus forsteri. The sequence goes on along the minus strand of CM057457.1, from coordinate 142,876,569 downwards.
TACGAAATACACCCCATGCTACAACAAAGGAATCTCCAGCAATGTTGTTTTTTCGGTAAGCTTCGCTCCGTCTTGACTTCTTGCTTAAGCCAGATGTGGCATCAGAGGTTTTGAAGAACCAAAATCTCAAATACTGCACCGCAAGCTCATTCAAAGGACAGGCAGTTCATTGTTGGTCAAGAAGTGCTTGTTCGAGATTACGGAAGGGGAAAAGTGGACCCCTGGTGTGGTGACATCTCAGACGGGTCCAGTGTCGTATACAGTTGATGTTGAATCTGGAGTGAAATGGAACGTCATGCTGAACAGCTCTAGATCTTCAGCAGTGCACAGATGGGGACACCTCCAGGGAAGAAAACCCACGGAAATGTGGATTCCATCTGCCGTAGCTTACAGAAGCCCCACTACGGAAGTCTCAACACCTTCTGAAGATGTAAAGGAGGAGGTGGAGAGGAGCAATGGTGAGGCTGTACAACCACTAATCGAAGATCGGAGGGAGGTACCAGACAGGGCAGCCATGCCAAGGGTTGCTCACGAGAGACGTCATCCATCCCGAATTTCAAAACCTCCAGATCATTTGAACCTGTGAGACATTTAAAAGAAATAAATGTTTTGTGTAGTTAGAGAGCCAGATCAGATTATTGGGGCAGAATATTCCCCTTGACTGGTTCGAGGCCTGGGGCAGTCTACCCCCTACCTCTAGCATAGTATGAACCATCTTAATAATAGCGAATAATGCTAATACTTGTTCATTTGGTAACAATATAATTTAGTGGGGAGGAAATGTTATGTATGTGAAATGGTAATGCATTGCGTTACTTCTGCCACTTGAGGACAGCATTCCGATATGTGTAAGCTAGAAAGAGAGCAGACAGAGAGTGTTGTTGTTGGGAGAGAGAGGCTCCTGAATAAAAATGAAAGCTGCTGTATTCCTGTTGCAGTGTGAGTTTGTTGAACAAGACCAGAATAAATGTTAGAACATAACAAATAGCACTGCTTGGAAAGTTTTTTCCTTTTTTTCTATAGGACTTTTACAGTATAGAGATTGAGAACATTGGGTAGATTGTTCGATAGTAATATGGTTTAACAAAAAAACTGACATTACAAGTTAAGGGCTGATGGTGTTCTGATATGCTATGTGTTGATTGTAACTTTCCATTCTGTTGAGAGTCCCCCCCCCAAAAAAAGTGCACAATTGGAAAGTGAAGTAAAAGAAAACAAAAAAATTACATATTAGGGCTGTCTGGCCTCTGTCTTACCAGCTGATAAACCTGGTGCTGGCAATTTGATATACTGGCTATTTTCAGCTTACATTGCAGTGTCAGTGGCTCAGTAGGTAGCACACTCACCTCTGAGGCCGGGAGATCAGAGGGCTGTGGGTTCAGTTCCCACATCTGGCACTTGGGTTAATATCCCAGTACTGACGCTGTAGTGCAGCATGAGCGGGGTGCTGCACTTCTGAGGTGCCGTCTTTTGGATGAGACGTTAAACCGAGGTCCCATATGCCTGGATTGGTGGTAGTTCAGGTAGATGTTAAAGATCCCATGGCACTTATTGAAAAGAGTAGGGGAATTTCCCCGGTGTCCTGGCCAAAATTTCCATCATTCACTAAAAAAATACCACCAACAGCTTAATCTGGTTCAAGGTCAGTTGGCATTCATCTGTATCCCCTCCCCCGGGTCGTGCCTGAAAATAGGCAGGATTTGTCTAGTGCACTTACCTGGTCAACAAAAATAAATAAAATAAATAAATAAAAACATCTTATTGTGTCAGTTACTGGCCAGCTTGCTCATCCCCAGAAAGAGGAAGACTGGAACTGGGTCAGCATCACTGTGTAGCCACAGTGACAGTTTTGGCTATCTCCCTTTCCATGCCAGCAGGAGCAGAGAAATAAAAGATTGTAAAAATGGAAAGACATTTTGTTTAATGCTCATTCATGCTTTTGTAGCTGCTCCCACTGCCATTAGGAACCTGGGCCATTTATGTGTCCTAAGTCCTAAGCCCTGAGGTAGCTGTGTTCTATGATGCAGCTTCCCCCATCCCCATGGATACTGCTAATAGGTAAGTATGGTCATCTAGCTGTCACCAAGTGTTTTCTTCTTTTTTTTGTTGAATTATGCTCTCTTGTCCCATTTCATCTAACGGGAACTACTGGTTCCATCAAGGTCTCGCCTGCTGTTTTTCTGAATCCTCCCCTTTTTTCAGTTATGGATTGTTACCTGTGCTTGAGAATGAGCTGTTTAGAAAAACGCCAGGTTCCTTCTGGCTAGGGTCACATGATGACTCATTTCCTGTCCACCTGCATACTCTGCAGGACACACACAACATGAAGATCGCCGAGTTGCTCTCCTGGCCAAAAGAGTATACAGATATGACCGGGGAGCTTAGGAGCAGTGGAGGCTGTAGGTGAATGAACAACCAGACTGAGTCACTATCTGTCTCCCACCTCCCCCACCCCCCGTTTTGGTGTGGTTTAGCAGAGTTTCGTGGCTATCTCACCTAAGGTTAGGCACCACAGACAGCAGGAGGGAAACGGTAAAGAAGCTTGGTTTTAAGCAAAAAAAATAAACCAAAAAAAAACTTGCAACTGACAACCTAAATTTATCATAGAGCTGTTAACCCAGCAGTGTTTCTTAGTGAGGGATTGAAGTGAAACAGCACTTTTTGAGCTGGAGGCCACAGAGTCCATTTTTAGCTGTCATAAAGCTTTGTATGTTATGGAATGATAGGAGGGTCTTTAAAAATTCATACTGGGTTACAAGTTGTACTAGTTCTGTTGTTTTATGCCAACAGATTATATAAATGGGTTTAAATAATGATAGTAGTAGTAAGGATTAAGAATTCCAAGATGGTGGACACTTACTTTATCTTCGTTTTAGAGGCTTAGTGATATGTGTGTGTCAGCAGGTTTTTTTTTAGATGAAAATGAGATTTGGCTGCTGACAGTGCGTTTCAAGAGATTTAATGCACAGTCAGGTGATGTCTCTGGGCCAATTCAATTTCTAGATTTTTTCTTGCCATTTTATTATTGGCTTTAAAGAAAGGGTTTGGCTAGGCTAGATAATAAGGTTAAACCCATATCTTTGAGATTATTTTTTATTTCTTGGAGAGGTGATGGGGAAGGGAAAAGTAGAGCCCATTGCTGGTGACCAATTTGCCGTGCAAGTTTAAAATGCCATTCAACTTATAGGCCATTATATATTTAATCTCATAATATTTATATATTGTTAACTCACAAAGATTAACATGACTAAACTGGCAAAGAAGTACAACCATAAAGGTCAACAACAGAAAAATGCTCACTAAAGAATTTATAGCTGTAACATTAAAAGACATATCTCAGGACTTGCTAGGGATTTGATTGCCCTAATATGATATTATATAACGAGCTTGTGACCAAGATCTTCACTGAGATGCATTGGCGTCAAGGCCTCAAATCTCTAAATTTCACTCTGATTCCATCTTTGTCTGGTGTTGACCTGTTTGATTATTGAATAAAAAACAGGCAACATTTTTGAAGCTGAGCTTATGATGGGTGGGGTAGAATGGTTCTTGCTGGTGTAACAGTTTGAATTGTTTCAGATGGCTTGTTTTTAACAAATATGTTCATGATGGTGAATGTCACAAAACAACACACTTACAGTATTTCTCCCATGTTACATTTTATTTCTTTATTTATTTAATTAATTTCGGATTAACACCTTTGAGCCAAAGGCTCTTTTACATAGCTTCCATGTCAAGAACAATAAGGGAGATACAAGGTCCAGGTAAAAAAATAAGTAGGGTTAAACAAACATACAGTGTAGTCATGTACATATAGTCAAAATACATTTTATATACAAGTTGCAGGAAGAGTAGCCAACATGTACAAGTTATGTTCTTAGAAATAGTGAATTGCACAAGATTATACCCATAGGTGCATCCAGAGGCCTTGTCTAGCAGAATGCTATGTCATGGGCAAGAGGCATGAGCCTATTGTCCAGATTCGTAGCAGTGGCAGGTAGGGAGGCAAGCAGTGAGCTCCACCAGGAGGATATGATTGAGAGAGAGGAGGGTGGGTAGGTAGAGCAAGAAGGCTGGTAGGGTAAATAAGAGCAGAAGGCAAAGAGGAGGTACAATCAGAGAGGGGAAGGCAGGGGAAATGGGGTATGCGGGTTTATGGGAGTGGCTGGAGTAGATTGGTTCGGGAGGAGGATAGTGAGGGAGAAAGAAAGGGAGGCATGCTGGGTAGGTGAGGAGGGGATGGTGAGGGCAGGGGAGGGAGCAGGAGAATAAAGGAGGGATGTGGGGTATGCAGATGTATTGGGGTGGCAGAAGTAGACTGGTTTGGGAGGGGGATAGTGAGGGGTGGGAGAAAGGGAGGTGTGCTGGGTAGGTGTGGAGGGGATGGTAAGGGGCAGGGGAGGGATTAGAGAGGATAAACAGAGGGAAGGACAATGGAATATACATAACAGATGCAGGGTAACAAGGTAGCCACAGTGTGGTGGGGATGGTAAGGGGCAAGGGAGGGAGGAGGATAGTTGAAGGGAAAGGACCTTGGATTATGCATAACAATCACAGAAGGATCTGGTAACAAGATAGTCATGGAGCTTTCGTTTACAAGGGCCAAAGGTGGCTGTGTTGGTTAACTACCCTGGGCAAAGAATTAAACCATTTTGGGGGTCTGAAAGCAAAAGACTGCTGCCCTTGTGATGTACGACACCGAGGGACTTGTAGGGAGGAGTTGTCTGAGCTTCTGGTGTGGCAAATATTGCGTGAGGGGATGAGGAGATTTTGTACTCCAGAGTGCAGTAGTCCAATGGAGGCCTTCTTTACCGCAAGACTAGTATGGTAGAAAATTCGGCCATGTAGTTGCAACCATTTGGCCTGTTCATAGAGATCACAAGTGTGTGTCCGTGGGGCAGCCCCTACAAGAAGTCATCAGGCCTTATTAAAGGCTATGGATAATCTCCTAAGTGCAGAGTCAGTTGCTGCTCCATATATCACCAGCCCATAATCTATTAATGGAACTATGGAGCTAAAATCACAGGCGTAAGTTGCCGTATATGTATGGCTTCAGAAACATTTCTGGATAATTCTCTAGCTGTCAATTCATCAGTGATGCAAGAATGGTTTTTCTGACTAGGGTCATCTATCTCACACCTGGGACAGGCATTGACCAAGTCAGCATGTATCACCCTCTCTATCACTGCACCAATTATGCCACGGATGGTATGATACATAATGTACTTACAATACATATCGTAGTCAGTTTTGGGGGGTTTACTACTGAGGCCTGGTTTTTCACATGAGGGCCCCTGTCTAATCTCAGTAGAAGAAGAAGAGGGTTGGGTAGTGATCACAGTCTGTTCTGTGACATTTTGAAACATTTTATTGCTCTCTGTATTTCTAACATACTGGTCTTCACACATCTCCTTAACAACCACATTTGTATCTTTCACACAGCAAACACAGTTGAGCAGTAGATTTGTGGAAAGTTGTGAATCCATGCTGTCCAAATATGACTGCTGCTCCATTGCAAATCCTTCAGTCTAATAAAGTAAAACAGAAAACAGCATTGGTCCTGTGACTTATTATAGGTAAGATTTAGTTCTACTGCTAACTCATCTCCTCAGTTACACAATGTACGCATGTCACCACTCACACATTTTTTTTAGTGTTAAAAATGCATTTACCTCATCAAGGCAACTCTTTTCGTCTTCTTCATTTTTCTTATCTTTCTCTTTCTTAGCCTGGGCTTGACTGCTTGTGCCTGCATCATCATCATCCACCTCTTGGGCAGAGGCGCCTTTTGGCTGTGTCTTGGATTTCCTTTTCTCAGCTTTCTCTGATGCTTTTTTTGGCAGTGTCTCACCAACCATCTTCTCTGGCTCCCCCTTCTTGTCACTCTCTGTTTTAGGTTTCATCGTAACACCTTTTTCTGCATCAGATTTACAACCCAGCACCTCTTCAAGGTCTTGCATTGGTGCCTCTTTGGAAGGACAGTCAGATTTAGGATTTTCTAATTCACCAAACTGTGCAGCGAACTTCTTTTTTATGTCAGACACTCTTCCACTCAACAGGACTTGTGTGTGACATTCTTTTTCACATCTCATGTGGTACACATATGTTGGCTTGGGTTGTGGGGCTCCGATAGTCATCTTCTTGCTTGGCTTTTCATCTCCAGACTTTTCATTCGGTGGTGTGACAGTCTGTTCTGTTGCTGGGAGGTTACATTGAGAAGCTTTGTGCTGTGCCATCTTCTTCTTGATGTTTCTGGATAATCAGCTCCAAGTCTATAAAACTGAATCTGAGGACTCTCTCAAAAAGCTGTGCCTTCTGGCTTCAACTGCAGGGTTTATATAAGGCTTTGTAAGATGGACTGCCCCTTGGTAGAAACATCACCACACCCACCATACTATACACGGTAACATGTGTCACAGACACATCTATTGTAGCCCCCACTCCCTTTTTAAGAACATTATAAATATCACTCACATTTCATTCAACCTTCTCCTTAATACTACACAGAGCTGAGGGGAGAATTATAGGTATGTGTCTTCCTTTTTTCTGATTCAGATGTATTTTATTCTGTAATTCATGATGGGTATAAATGATTAGTGTGTGACTGCTAACATTTGCAATGCTATCCAGAGAAAACTGCTGAACCAGCTTATTTACATGGAGGTCCCCCTTTTAGCTTATGAATGGTGCATGCATATACATAAACATAGAGGTAAACTTTTTGGTACATGTTTACACAGTCCTAAAGATGCTTGTTAATTATTTTATGCCTTGTTTGTTATAAAACAGAAAAGGGGTACTTACACAGGCAGATGGATTTCCCTCTGTGGGGGGTCTCCAAACAGATCTCCGAAACCTCTGCACTATGAGGCTGCCTTCTAGATACAGCATTCTGAAAATATCCTAATCAAAAAAACACACACATGCCCCTGCAATTATAACTCCAAGCTGACAGGGGACACATAATACTACACTACATAAGCCCTAACTTATTTTTTTGGGGTGGGGCACGGTGGTGAAGAGGGACAGGGGTTTGAGCCAGGACAGTGGGGTGCAGGAGAAAGGAGGGGCACAGGAGTTCGAGCTAGGATGGGGGGACTCGGGTTCCAGCCAGGATGGCGTGGCAGGGGGTTCCAGGGGTGCATGTGATTGAAGGGCATATGATGCTTACACAATGGTGGTGTTATGTCACCTCTGGGGGTTCAGCGCAGGTCATGTCCAACTCAAGGGGTGGAGACGCGGGTTTGAGCACATGTCAAATCCTGTACAAGGGGTGGGACACGGTTTCGAGCACATGTCATTTCCTGCACAAAGGGGCAGGACACGGGTTCAAGCACATGTCATTTCTTGTGCAAGGGGGTGGGACACAGGTTCGAGCGCATGTCATTTCCGGCGGAAGTGGGTAGGGCGAACACATTTATGGAGGGACTTCTGGTTAGACCAGGGATGATTCTGATTGGTCCATTTTAGACCATGCCTACCTGTCAAATGATGTGGCATGTGCTGATTGGCTGAAATTTTAACATTTGACAAGATATATGAACTTATGCTACTGGCATCACTGCAAGGCACTCTCTACATTAAACTGGTCCCCCATGGAGGGAAGGCTTCACACAAACTCCTTTACTCCCCCAAAAAAAAATCTGGCTGACATCATAGACTTCAAACCACATAGAAGGCCCCTCCACTCCACTGGACTGAAACTTGCTACCATGCCAAGGGCACTCTCTGCTGTTGTCAGCGATCCTTTATGGCCACTGCACGAAGGCTATGGAACAAGCTCCCCCCAAGATCCCAAGATCATGGAATGCCTTACTTTTGCATCCTTCAGATCTGCTGTGAAGGAATATCTATTATTAACAAACTCTGTACCTGCTTTAGCTAGCTTATCTGGTAATCTGACTCTCTGTACTTGCCTATGAATAGTGCCTGTGTTCTGTAGAACCAAGTGCCTCTCAATACTTATTTGTAGCCTGTATCAAACTACTTCTCTGTTATGTAAATCTATTGTCTGTACTGTATTTTGTCATTCACATATGTATTGTTTGTTTTATCATCTGTATGTATTCTTTCAATGTATGTTATGCAATTAATTCCAGGCCACTCCGGAAAAAGAGAGAGCTTGTTTCAGTGAGCCTACCTGGTTATCAAAATCAAATAAATAAATAAATAAATAAATAAAAATACAGTATGTTTGTTAAAACCTTCCTTTCTTATTCTGTTTTTGTCAAACAGCGTAGCTTTCTCCAGTAATTTTTTTCACCCCACTTGCTTCTTGTGTCTCTCCATTTTATCAAGTATTTTGATTTCCAGTAACACAACAGCAAAGCCTTAGCATTCTTTGGTTCAAACTAATCACATCATTGAATGCAGGGGAAAGAAAATATTATTTGAATTTTTCTGAAGAAATACTTCACTAAAGAAGCAAGGTAGCCATTTTGATAGTGACAGTCCCTTTCCTATGTAGCTCTGAGATGAGCAATAGATTCAGTACTGAAATACTTAGAGAATGTCACAGGATTCTTCTAAGTAAATATTTATAATACATGGTTAGCTCATTTTGTGGGTGGTTTCCAAAAACAGTTCTTACCAACTAACTGGTAAAAATGACTTTTTGAACCCAAATCTGTTAATTAATTTAACAAAGGGAAAGAGGAAATTGTTTAACCAGGAAGGGCACACTAAGCTGGAGCTTTTTTCCAGGTGTGACCTAGGAGCACAAGGAAGTTAAGTGACTTGCTCAGGGTCACACAGTACGCAAGTGGGGACTGAGGAGATTGAAACCCAGGTCTCTAGGTTTGCAGCTCAGTGCCCTTAACCACTGCACTATACTGCCTTAATGACATCTTCCCATAAATCTATCAGTCAAAAGTCTCATTATTGCAGGTGTACAAATGGATGCAATTTTATTTTTTTTCTCTATAGAACTTTTTCTCCACTGATGGTAGAGAGTGGCTGTTCAGCTCTATCCCATCTCATCCAGATCCTCATCTACTGCCCCAGGGACCTTAGCTGGGGTGGTGAGTCCTCCCATGGCTTGCCCCCCCCATGGCTGTACCAGTGGAAGGAAGGCCATCCTTTCCGTCCAAGTATCCAGGTTGGACCAATAGTCCTGGTCAGCAGTGTAGCCAGAAGTAGGCAACAGGGCTTCATTAAGTCCCCGCCAACACATTTCCCATTTTTCTTGGCCACCCAACCCTTCCACATATGCGTGTGAAGACACTCACACAGCACGCACTCGGGGTCTCTCCCTTTATGCCGCCCATGCTGCACTGCCACCAGGCCTCCACCTGGTGACAGTCTATGCCTGGGCCAGTATACCTTCCCATCCCAGGAGTGGAGAGCAGTCCTTTGGATGCTTCATCCTCTCCCATCCCAGCCACCCCCTGGGAATCTGAGCTTGTTCCTGAATTTGGGTTGCCGGTGTGGTTAGACGTAAGGAGCCACAGCAGCTCAGCCCTCTGTGCCACAGGAACAGCCAACAGCTGCCATTTTAAACTCACCTACTATTGCTCCTATTCCTGCTATCAGGCAATGTGCACCTGAACCCCGGCCCACCACCCCACCGGTTCAGTCTGTCACCTAAGCCAACAAGGATTACTCTTGCCTCTATAAATATCTGAAGTTTACTTACAAAGATGGATAACGTGAAAGTATGGATTACTCTGCACAAGCCCAATGTTCTCTCTGTAGTTGAGTCATGGCTCTCTCCCAAAATACCTGACCTTGCCATTCATACTGCCAGGATACACCCTGTTCAGAAAGGACTGTCTCTCAAAAAGGGGTGGGGGCTGTGTCTTGTACATCAGGGATTCCCTTCAGTGACATATCTTACCCACCCCCAGTTGTAGTGACAACCTGCAGGACCTGACTGTAAAACTACTATTGGGATCACATAACAGGGCTCTTACAGTACTCTCTGTTTATATCCCACCTAAACTAACCATGGGTGGCACCAGTGACCTTATGGAATATGTGAGTACCCTGAGCCTAAATACTGAAATTGTGATGCTGAGAGATTTCAACATCAACTGGCTCTCCCCTGCTGCTGCCCCAGTCAAGGATACCTTATCAGCCATCCACTTATCCCAAATGGTCGAGACACCAGCCTGAGTCAATTACAAAACTGGGACCGGCACTCTCCTTGATTGGATACTCTCTAACCGGCCTGCTTACATCTCCAGTACTACTGTTCTCCCTGATTTATTGAGTGTCCACTCCCCTGTTACATGTACTTGGACCTACAATTTCTACAAACCAGCTCCCAGAACTATAACAAACCATGTACTACTGAAAGGTCACCTTGCACTTCTAAAAGTGGACCTCCAGTGCATAGACTGGTCAGACCTCTATGAAGCCAGTGATGTTGATACAGCCCTGGACCACTTCATAAATAAATTTAACACCATCTGTGACAAGCATGTCTGGATAAAGACTAGAAAATAAAAGGACGTTGCAACCCCTGGATCACTGGACCTCTTGGATCAGCTCCATGACAGAAAGCAAGAGCAAATGGTGCCTCCGCTAACATCCAGAGGTACAAAAAAGCTTGTAATGAATGCACGAAAGCTGTCTGACTCACCAAAAGCAAATTCTACAAGGAAGCCCTTTCCAGCTCCTAGAATAACAACAAGTCATTCTGGGACAACCTCAATGACATAAGCGGCAAGGATCCCAAAACTGCCCCGTCAATGCTCATGGTTGACGGTGCACCATCCTTGGACCATCTTCACATAGTCAATGCACTTAATGCGTTCACAGACCTGAGCAATGTACTACCAGTGGACTACATTAATCCCCCAACCCCAGCTGAACATAATGAGACCCAGCAACCATCTTCTAACCAACTGCTCTTCTACTTTAAAGAAGTCTCAGAACCTGAAGCCAGAAAGTACCTGGAGAAGGCTCTGGGGAAATCATGACACAGTGGGGACACCCTGGACCTTAAACTTGTCAACCTGGCCCTGACGGAAGTCCTTGGCACACTCACAAAATAATTAACCTCTCCCTTTGCCTCTCACAGTTCCCCAAGCGATGGAAATCAGCAACAGTTACCCCAGTGCACAAAGGTGGGGACCGGACTTTGCACAACAACTACAGGTCTATCTCCATACTCCCCCCCCCAATGCTGTAGAGTGGATTGTGGCAGATCAGCTTATCGAGCACCTGAACCAGTACCAACTCCTTTGTCCTGAACAAAATGGCTTCCAATCCAGAAAGAGTTCCATCATGGCTTTACTTGAATTTACTGGTTTCATCTACCACTCACTAGACCAAGGTCACCTAGTAGGGGCAACTTTCATCGATCTATCAAAAGCATTTGATATGATGCACCATGAGCTCCTTCTGGAGCAGTTGTCTGCCATTGGTCTCTCTCCAGAATCTGTATGCTGGTTCAACAGTTACCTTCACAACCGCTCCCAAAAGGTCAGGATTGGTGATATCATCTCTGATAGCAGACCAGTCCATTCTGGGGTCCCACAGGAGTCAATTCTGGGACCCCTACTATTCTTCTTATTCCTAAACCAACTGCCAGCCACCTGCCCAAGCCAAATGCTCCCTATACATGGATGATGTGGTCATGTTTACCAGCAACCTTCATCCCGAACAGCTGGTGGTAGATCTCCAAAGGGGGTTTTCATCCACTGAAAAATGATTTAAAGAGCACAGGTTAGTCATGAACTGCAAAAAAACAAAGATAGTGATGTACTCCAGCTCCCAAAGCAAGTTCAAGGCCTTCTCCCTTGCACTCATGAATGACAGCGGAGACATTCTGGAGCATGTCCAGCAGTTCAGGTACCTGGGCATCACACAAATGACTCCACACTGTCATATGTCCAACACATAGACAGTGCAGCTAGGGTGATCAACACAAGAATAGGGATTCTTTACCATCACAAATACTGCTTAACATATGAAGCACTGAAACTGGCCATCAACAGTTCTATAGTCTCTCTCATCGACTAAGGCCTGGTTATTTATGGGTCAGCGACTGACATGGCCCTGCACCGCATCGCCATTGCACTAAACAAGGCATGCCACCTTCTTACAGGTGCTGCAAGACTCACGCACACACTCTACACCCTGGCAGGATGGCTCCAACTGAAGGATAGAATAAAATACCAATCCTGCCTCAATCAACTACCTGTAGGGGTCCAGAACCTCCTAACCCTGCACTTGAGCACCAGACTCACAAGAAACTCCACCACTCAGGACTACAAGGTACCTAGATGACACACTGCCTTGGCACAACATGCCGTCTGCTATTGTACTCCTCTCTGGACCAATTTCTTACCACCTGACATTACTGGTGCTGCAACTATTGGCTCATTCAAATGCGAACTTTGGCAGCAGCTTATTATAACCAACAACTGTGGCTGCTACCATTAGCACCATCTTTTAACTACAACAACATACTTGCACTTTGCCTCACGTCATCACTATACGTTGATGCATCCCAACCTCAGCACTTCAGGTCACCACCCTATCTTACACCCAGTGCCTCCTCTACTCCTCCCAAACATGACGCCTCCCCCTCACACTCCCCCCCATCATCCCACTAAGCCTGCTCCTCCTACTTTCTCAATGTGTTTGCAACTCAGTAGGGTGTCCTACCTTCAGACACTGGCAAACTGTTATACTACCTAAGCTGCTCAATGTTGTGTGTACCTTATTGTAACTCTGTATCAAATGTAATCCTGTAATGCTGTACCGTATTGTCTTTGTAAACTGATGTGGAACCTATAAATGAGCATCCGCTCACTGGTGAAATCCAAGATCTCAATAAAATAAATAAATAAATAAATAAACCACAGCTGAAAGCTTGTGTTACCTCAGTAGCATTTTGCCATGATTTTCTCCAGTCTTGGAAACAATATATTCATTTGCATAATGACATATCATGTGTAATATAATATATATATATATATATATATATATATATATATATATATATATATATATATGTAATAGATAACTAATCTAGGGAATTTGCGGTCGCTCCATTTATACGCATGTCGTCCAACCACCCAAAGGCTTGCTCATATCAGAAGTGCTACTGCACACTCTACAGTGGATTATCTATCTTATCAAATGGCAAAATTGTTTTGGTGGGGTAAAGTGCAGTGTGCAGTCGCACTCTGATATACGCATGGTCACCTGATGGTGTTTGTCCAATGCCATTGATTCTTTTTCTAGCCCATTTTAAATATATATATATATATATATATATATATATATATATATATATATATATATTTACTGGTGACCCCATTTATTAAATGGATTACGGTACTTTTAAATGCCGTAATAACCGCAAATCGGGTTATTACGGCGTTTCTTAAAACTTTATCTCACCATCAGTGTCACTCATTTGTAGTGTGCCACATTATTGGCCCTTATTATTGGCTCTCTTATGTGGGTGAGCTGAACAGATAAAAAAACATGGCAGCTACTATGCTCCGTTAGCGACGACCAGACTAGTATTCCAAGGAACGATACCCAGCTGCAGTAAGTTATTGTTTTTTTTTTAAATTATCTGATTATTCCTGCCTTTTTTGGGAAAACCATAAAAAAAGTTATCTGGTTGATTCCGCTGTTGTCATGCTTTGGTCGGAGCTTCTATCCAACCAAGCACGATCTCGAAGGAGACTGTTTTCTCACGGTCAGCAGCAGTAGCATTTTTCTTAACAAAAAGAAAAAAAACTGAAAAAATCTCCTTCTTCCACTGGGAGTGTGTGTATGTGTGTATGTGTGTGTGTGTGTGTGTGTGTGTGACTGAGGAGCAGAAATGACAGTGACTCTGTGAGGAAACAGCCCCCAGCACCAACTTCTTGCACCAGCAATTATAAAAAATAAAGTCTAGGAAGGGGTGTGTTCATGATGTTTTTTTCCACACCCTTGGTGAATGATGAGCTCATAAGCTTCTTGAGCTTTGCTCTCAAGGTTTATGGCTCATCATTCACCTTGGGTGGGTGAAAAAACATCATAACACACCCCTGCCTAGCCATTATCTCTCTCTCTCTCTCTCTCTCTCTCTCTTCTCTCTCTCTCTATATATATATATATCTTATACTGGCACAGTTGCACCAGTATTGTTAGGGTTGAGTAGGCAGGTTAATGTTAAACCCCAAATTTTACACCTTAATAACTTTGCAACCGTTCAACGGATTTGCACAAAATTTGGAATGCATGGGGGTAGATCTCTTGATTTGTCAAGTTGCGTCTTGATCAGACTTGTGGTTTTCATGCAGCAAAGCACCAAAGAATGCATTTTTTGCCTTTTTTTGCACTTTTGTTGCTGATTTTTGCCCATCACACTGCGGCCACACTGTTTGGTATTTTGGTCTGAAACTTTCAGGGTAGAAAGAGGTTTTATCAAAGAACAATCCAGCATTAGTTTGGTGAAAAAATATTAATCCATTCCAATGTTAGTTAATTTTGAATTTTAGGGTTCTGAGCATGCTCAGTTCAGTCTAAGATTTATACGTATGTTTTGCGAAAGGGGACTGGGCTCGCGATCAAGGATTTTGTCACCTCATGGAAAAGGATTTATAAAATCCCTGTTTGAGAGGAAAAATTCCCCTTTTGCGAGTTGCCATCTTGTTTTCATTTTTTCCTCCAAACAAAATGTTGTAGCTTGCCCCACGGCTGACTTCTTTTGGAAATGAAGCATGGGTTTTGTTCAGGGTGACACCCTCTACAAACCCATGCCTTTGGCTTCCTTCATTTTGGCCAAAAAATTGCCATTTTAAACTTTGAAATTCTTCATTTGTGACTTGCTTCTGATCCTCTTTTGGGAGCTGACAAAAGCCTCTTTCGCGAATCAATCCCCTTTTGCGAGGTAACAAACTCTTTGATCGTGACTTAGGGACCAAATGGCCCTATCTTGCAAACAAGGATTTGCTCAGGAAAGGGGATTTTGTCAGCTCGCAAAAGGGGATTGGCTCGTGAAAGGGGATTTTATCAGTTTGTGAAAGGGGATTGGATTTTTGAATCCCCTTTCGTGAACTGACAAAATCCCCTTTCATGAACTGACAAAATCCCTTTTCGTGAGCTGATTCCCTTTTGAAAGCTGACAAAATCCTTAATCGCCATTTCCTGACCAGATGGCCCTGCTTGTGAACAAGGATTAGCTCACGAAAGGGGATTCTGACACCTTGCAAAGGATCGACTCGCAAAAGGGGATTTTGACAGCTCACGAAAGGGGATTGTTTTTTCAATTCCTCATTCACAAGCTGAAAAAATACCCATTCATGAGTCAATCCCCTTTCGCGAGCTGACAAAATCCTTGATTGCAACCTCCAGACCAGATGGAGAAATCTAACAATCAAGGATTTCTCACGAACAGTGATTTTGACAGCTCATGAACTGGGATTGACCTCACGAATGGGGATTTTGCCACCTCATGAACTAGGAATTTAAAAATGTTGCCAGTGCACTGTAAATAAATGGTTTGAAATTCAACATCTTTATTGAATTTTGACAAAACAAGAAGATAATTGACGAGGAGAACATGAACCAGAATATAGAACACCAGATGTAAAAATTCAATACAAAGATAACCCCAGGATGTTACTGGATTCCTTAAATCTAAAAAATAAAAATAAAATAAAACCTACTATACCCTCCCTCCCCTCTACTCTTTACTTTTACAGCCCCCACCCCCACCCCAGGGATGTGCCTTATTGGAAAAAAACATAGCAAAGCATATGCCAAAAACAATCAATATACAGTAGCAGGTATCAATGAAAGATAATGCAAACCAAAATAGCCAGAGGCATACATACATGAACCTTAATTCAAATATAAAGCATACAGTTTGCCCCATTTCTGATTGAAAGAGGTCAAAAAATTCCAGGAGCTTGCTATTAACCGTTCAGTCTTGAAACAAAGAGATATTTCTTTGATCCATTCTGCATATGATATGACAAGTTGGTCCATCCAGTGCTTGAGAACCAGTCTTTTGACTGCTATAGAGATTAAAGCCATATGAAACCTGTGCTCCAGAACCTTAATATTGGAGAACATCCCTAAAATACAAATTTCTATAGTGAACAGATCTCTCAATCCCAAGAGGGGATCTAAATTGGATTGGATTGAATGCCATAATGAAGCCACTTTGTTACAGTGCCAAAGAATGCGTACCAGGTTCCCTTCAGCTATGCCACACCTTGTGCAAATAGTCGAAGGTAATCTGCCTAACCTGGCCAACTTGACTGGTGTATAGTACAAATTATTTAAGATATGATATTGAATAAGTCTGTGCCTATCTTGAGTGAGATATCTGTGCATGTCCTCCCACATCTGACCCCAGATCGAAGGGGATTCTGGCAGAAGAGAAGACCAGATTTTAGAACCAATAAGGGGATTAGGATATTTGGTACCCAATGAAAAGGAATATAGCTTGGAGATTCCATGGGGCTTATTCGCATATTCCTGTATCTGGTCTGAAAAAGGCCTGACTTGGGACAATATAAATGTGGATCCAAAAATAGAGACCATAAGGTGTCTCAGTTGAAAAACTTTAAAAATATACTTCTGAGGGATGTTGAATTTATCCATTATATCAGCTGAGGAAAGGAGGGAATCCTGAGAAAACAGACTTTCCCCACAAGAGTTCTGCAATTGAGGAAGCCAATCTGGGGAGAGTGGAGAACCACCTATTTTGATGTTAGGGTTTAAAGTAAGAGGTTGAGCCGCATCCTTTTTAGGTGAAATATTAAAGAAGTTCCAGCACTGAGTCAACACCTTAATAGAGACCCCTATAACGGTGTTTTGTAAAGGAGGAGGTAATGTGGAAATAGTGTAGTAAAAAACTCTGGATGAATGGAGGCTATGCTTCTTTAAAATCCTTCTCTCTAGCTGTAGCCAGATAGGAAGGTATGCATCAGGCCTGGCATCATACCATCTCCCCATTTTAGACATATGACTCGCCCAGTAGTATAGCATAAAGTTGGGAAGACGGAGATCACCTCTCTCCTTAGGCAAGTTAAGTTTTAAAAAGGCCCATCTGGGATGTTTGCCCTGCCAAATAAATTTAGAAAGAGCAGAATGGAGCTGCTGAAAATAAGATGTAGGGAGATAGATATTCAGTAAATTTAGTGGGTAAAAAACCCGAGGCAGCACGTTCATTTTAATAATACTTATACGGCCCCACAAAGACAAAGGGAGGGCAGTCCAACTTTGAAGATCTTGCTGTATCTTTAACACTAAATCATCTAGATTGAGTTTTCTGAATGCCTCAGGGTCTCTAGTAAGGTGTATGCCTAAATATTTAAATGAGGAGGGGGACCATTTCATACCGAACTGGGTGAAGTTAGCATTGGGTATGATAGCGTTTAATGGGAATATGACTGATTTGGATAAATTCAACTTATAATTGGCCACTTGGCCAAACTGATCAATGATTTGTAATACATGTGTTAGAGAGGATTCCGGGTTGGCCAAATGTAAAAGAATGTCATCAGCATAAGCCAAAAGGGTCAGAGACTGCTGATAGACTAAGCCTCCTGTGACCTGGGGTGAGTTCTTAATACTAAGTAGCAGGGGTTCCAGATATAAATTAAACAAAAAAGGAGAAAGGGGACACCCTTGCTGCGTACCATTAAATAGGGGGAATCGAGAAGAGAAGACCCCATTGCAGTAGATTCTAGCAGTGGGAGACTTATATACCGTCCAAAGCCATTGAATAAAAGTGTCCGGGAAGCCCATTCTCTTAAGAGCGGCCCAGAGAAATTCCCAGTGTACTCTGTCAAAGGCTTTTTCTGCATCTAATGAGACTAAAGCCATTGGAGCCTGGGAATCTTGGGCAACCTGGAAAATATGCGAGAGGGTGCGCAAATAGTCAGCTGAGGATCTGCCTTGAACAAACCCCACTTGTTCGGGTCTCAGCAAATTGGACCAAATCTGCTTAATTCTAAGAGATAAGATTTTAGTTAGAATCTTTATATCATAATTTAATAATGAAATTGGGCGGTAGCTGGCAGGGTCCTTCTGGGGTTTATCTGGTTTCAAAATCAAAACAATCATGGCTTCCAGCAAAGTGGGGTCCAGGAGGTCAGAGGTAAACATATACTCAGACAATTTCAAGAGAAGGGGAGCAATCTCTTTACAAAAACTTTATAGAAATTGGAGGGAAAGCCATCAGGACCTGGGGATTTATCCAGAGCTAACCCTCTAATCGCTTCCTCCACCTCAGCCAGAGTAATGGGAGAGGCCAAAACTCACCCTGGTGGGCCTGCAGGGAAGGGAGATGAAGGCCATCCAGAAATTGTTCAATATGGGAATGGGAGAGTTGCGAAGGACCCATACTATAAAGGTCCCTATAAAAAGACTTGAAAACCTGGGAAATGTCCCGAGGGGAGGTCTTAATCAAACCGTCAGGGGAAAACAGTGCAGGGATCCATCTTGACCCTTCTACTTCCCGCAATCAGAGGGATAGCATTCTACCTGGTTTCTCCCCTTGATCAAAATAATGAGCTTTAGTTTTAAGGATGGCATACTCTGCCTTGTCTCTTAACAGATCTGCATATTCATTCCTAAGTTTCAGTAAAGCTTCTAAATCTGATTGGGAGGATGAAGAGGATAAATTATTTTCCGCAAGCTTAATTTGATTCGACAGTGACATGATTCTGGCCTCCCTCTGTTTTTTCCTCCTGGACGCTAACTTAATAAATTCTCCCCTGATGAAACATTTAAAGGAACACCAAATCAAGTCCTCCCTATTTGTTGAACCTGAATTAATATCTATAAAGGAAGAAATTAGGGATTTTATATGAGAAATTATGCGTTTCTCTTTTAGAAGTTGTTTGTTTAATTTCCAGGAGGTGTCTCTTTGAACCTGTGGGTCGGGAGAAATCGAAATCCATGTCACAGAATGATCAGATATAACAATTGGTTCTATTCCCGTCTGTAAAATACCGGACAAAAGGGTGTTACTGACTAAAATGAAATCAGTTCTGGTCCATGACCAATGAACTTGGGAATAAAAGGAAAAAAGCTGTCCAGAGGGATTGAGCAAGTGCCATGGGTCGCATAAGCCCAATAAATCCATAAAGTCCCTCAGGGCAAGTTGTGAAGGGGAAAGTGGTCTTAATGGCCTATAGGTTTTATCCAGATCCTGTGATGGAGCGATATTCCAATCCCCATCCCCCAAGTATTAGCAGGGAGGGCAAGAGTCCACTCAATTTATCAGCTAAGCTCATAAGAAAATCCGGGTCCCTTCCCACTGGACCATAAATTGCTCCTAATACCACCCTAACATTATTAAGCATACCCTTAACAATAATAAATCTACCTTCTTGGTCCACTAGGCACTCCTCTGCCAGAAATGATATGTGTCTTTTCACCAATCTAGCCACCCCTCTACTAGATGATGTCCCACAAGAAACACAAATTTGGGAGTAGCCCTGCCGACGTAACCCATTGACTTCTGATGCCATGAGATGGGTTTCCTGCATCAGAAGAATGTCAATATTTAAAAGGGCACACTTTTTGAGAAACTGGTATCTTTTAGACAAATCTCTGGCACCTCTGACATTCCACATTGCAATTTTAATTGACACCATTGTCATGTAATATTATATTTAAAAGCAAGGAAAACATGTATCAATGGAAAATTAAACCCTTCCAAAAGGCACATCCCGCCCACCCCATTCAATCCCTAGAAATATACACAACTAAAACACGCCTGCCTTCCCCACCCCCATCAATACATATGAAGAATAAAAATAACTTCAACCATGATACATCAGTCCCAAACAGAGCAAGCAGTGGGAAAGACAACTGGACATCAAAAGCCCCCTCCCCCCACAAACCCCTCCAACTATATACAAAGGGTCCGCCGACTAATACCAGAGAGTTATTAGGTTCCTTAAACACTAATTCGGAGGACTGAGACCCATAGGCAACATTCCATTGGGAGGCGGATTCTGTACCAAGGTACCAATACTGAGAAGGTGTACCACGATTTGTTTCTGACCATAATGACAAATAGAGACAGGGATCACCATGGTTAACGTTTCTCCCAAGAAAGGTGCCTTTCACCCCACTCCCTGGTGTGCTATGCAGCCCTCCCAGAGCTAGCTCCATCTCGGAGCCCCCTATCCCTCAACCCTCTTAGGAAAACCAGAGTAAGCCCTACTGCACGATAAAGGAAGTAGGGATTTGAGAAAACTACTGGGGACAATACTACTTATAGGGATTCCTATTTCCCCAGACATAACAAAGTGGTAGAACACATTGTAAGATAAGTAGTCTGACCTACTTTAAAGAGTGAGCTGCTACTTCGGAGAGCATCAACTAGGGCTGTCCTGCAATGCCCGACCTGTTTCGAGAGGATAGATGCCTCCAAAACCCCTCTGAGACTCACCACATTTCCTAAAGTCTCGGGGCACTTCCAACCCTGAGGGAACAAGGAAAAGACCGGAGGACCGAAAAAACGGAGGGACCCGGAATGACCGACCCGGCTAGCGGCGTATAGAAATGCTGACTGAACAAAGGTTCCCACCATCTCGGCAGGTGGAGCAAGCAGCACTCCCCCGAGCAGATATTAGGCCTATAAGGCCACTCGCCTACCCGCCACATGCACTCACCAACGAGAAACCTGAAAAGAAGAGAAAGGAGAAGAAATTCTAATAAACAGGTGAGAGTATAGCATCTCATCTATAAGCGAAAATAACATTCTGACAGTTGCAGTGAATGTTCAACCAGCTTTGAACAGGTTGGGCAGCTTGATAGTGAAATCAGTAACAGCTTGTTCCGGGAGATTCGTAGGAGTGCCCTGTCCCATCTATAGCCACTTGTAACTTGGCTGGGTAAATCATTCTGTAGCGTATGCCAGCAGCAATTGGCTTGCTAACCATTGGGTGAAAAGCCGAGAATTTCTGCCGCGTTTCATAAGGAAGGTCTTGAGTTATTCATAGCTTAGTACCACTCCACAAAATTGCTTGAAGCTCTCTTGTCTTGACTAATACATGCTGCTTTTCCAGAAAACTTAAAAACTTGACTATAATAGGCCTTGGTGGTGCTCCAAATGCGGGTTTCGGCCGGAGGGACCGGTGAGCCCTCTCCATATGGTATTGTGGATTGAGGGGGGATGGACCAACAACCTTATTTAGAAATTTATGGAGAAAGGGGGATGATATCGGCGCCTTCCTCGACTTCAGGGAGGCCCAAGATCAGCAGATTGTTCCTCCGGCTTCTCCCGTCTAAATCTTCTGCTTTTAGCTGGAGTTTACTGCCCTGTTGTCTGAGCTGGATAATTTCTGGGTCCATCCTCTCCCTCCACTTCTGCAGAGAGGAGGTTCTTGCCTCCGAGTCCCCCAATCTTGTCATTAACATGCTAAGGTCCCCTCTTAAAGATTTTAGCTTCACAGAAATATCCTCCAACGTTTCTTTAAACGGCAACAACTCCTGGAGGAAACGATCCTCGGTTAGAGGAATCGCTGAAACACTAGACGGGCTTGATTTAGAGGTGGTCCCCGAGCCTTGGTGCTTAGTTTTTTTAGTGGATTTCTCTGGAGTAGACGGTGGAATGTGCCTTATGCCAGCCGGCTTCATCTCCGCTTCCATCGCAACTTTTAAGCCGATTGCAGTATTAAAATCGGACCAAAAGACGTTCAGTGGATATAGTAGCATTAAAGAAGCTCGAGACAGAGGTCTGATGTTCACTCATCAGTATTAGTAGGGAAAAATGTGATTTGCAAGAGGGTGATGGACGGGAGCTCCAAAGAAGTACTGCTTCTAGTTGCTCTGCATCATGTGACTCCCAAATAAACGGCTTGGTCTTTTGGCTTGAAATTTTCAGGGTATAAAGGGGGTGTCCCAGAGATGTGAATTATGCTGTTTAGGTATAAAAAAGTTAATCAGTTCCATAGATATGCCATCACGAAGTTGAGATTTTTCCCATAGGATACACTGCGATGCCCACAGCGACTTTCGGTGCCTGTATTTTGAAAATCATGCAAGATACGGATTTTTCGCTACCCACAGCTTAGTCCACTTTTAGTTTGACTAAGCATGCATGGAGGTTTTGAAGTCATGATTACAACTGCAGTGGAATTTTTTTCATAGCTTGTACGGTTACTGAGATATTGGCAAATTAGTGCTACAAAGGTTACTTTTCAGCCCTATAGGGCTACTGTATGGCTCCATTGTTATATGTAGGTGGGAGTGCAGGGCCTGGAGAGCCCATGCTCCCAAATTATTATGCACAAATGGGCAGCTTGGTTGGAGCACGGGGCCCGGAGTGCCCGCGCTTCCACCAGCACATACCACTTATCAGTTACATTACACTTTCTCAAAAGTAAGGAAGTGCGTTGCAAAAACATTGTCAATGCCCCAGTTAGGGTTGAAGTGACAAAAGTAGGAAATGAGGCGTTAAGGTTAGGTCCTAACCCCCACCCTCCCAACCCTCCCCATCCTCCCACACCAACAGGCATTGGGGTGTGCCACGAGTTGTTAGGCCTAACTCTCACATTATTCTCCTATGCTGTACCATGTCAGCCTCTTTACACATGGAATGGGATGAGAGTTAGCTAATGACTCCCATGACACACCCTCATGCCTGTTGGTGTGTGGAGGATGGGGGCTGGGTGGTAGGGTGGGGGTTAGGGATCAAACCTAATGTCTCATTTCCTACTTTTGTCACTTCAACCTTAACTGATGCATTAATGAAGTTTTTTTAATATATATATATATATACAGTGTATATATATATATATATATATATATATATATATATATATATACAAAATCACACATGACCCCACAATGCATATATATATATATATATACACCCATATTTTAAGAATGGGCTGGTTCTTAATCACTTCATAGAGTCTGTGACATCAGGAGCTCTCAGCTTTACTAGTGAGCTGAGCTCACATGATGTCACAGAAGCAACTTGGTGTTAAGAATTAGCCTGATCAGTTAGGGTTCAACTTCCAACCCTAATACCGCCACTACCCCCAAGCAGTTAAAGGAAAAAACATTAGGGTTGTGGGACCCTGGAATCTTGGCAAATCAGTAGTAGGGTTTACCTTGGGGTTGTCAACCCAAATGCTTCCCTTTTCTCCAACTCATAGCCTCCTGTGCTAAGCATAAGGTACAACTCCAAGCCAGTGCCTCATAATGATATGCCCTTCAAAGGTAGAGAAGTATGTCTGGCCACATGTTGCCAACAGAATCTGTGATAGCTTTCTTCACGCAGGGCCCGCATGACATTACATCTGACCTTGTTTGCTCAGGAGAGGATGTGGGCATTAGGGTTAACAACCCTAGGGAAAACCCCACCACTGATTCACCAAGACTCCAGAGACCCAAAAACCTAATGGGGTGGGGAATTAATGTTGGAAACCCTAATGCCACCTTTTCCTACTTTTGTGGTGTTAAGCTTAACACCAACTGGTGCATTAATGTAGTTTTTTTCAAATAATTTCCTTTCTTTTTGAGATAGGTGAGTTGTATCCTTAGTCACTCAGGTCCATTTGGGACCTGCATGCACAGATGCAGGCAAATAGGCTGGGGCTGTCTAGTGGAATGTAAAAGTGGGGCCTTGCTCTTTCATGTGTCTCCAGATACAGATGTTCAGGGCAAATAATCTATCTCTGAGCCATAGCACAGGGTCCTCTGGCACCATTTGGTGCATAGGTGCAGATCCCTGCACCAAGAGAAGAGTACTCTTCACTATATGGTACTAGGGCCCATGTAGGCAACCCTGCACCTTCCCTTCCCAGGCTGGGGATTGGTGTTGCATGACAGCACATCTCCCCAGCCTCATCACATCTATTTGAATCACTGAGCTCACCCCCAAACTCAGCTCACTTGCATGTGATTACAGAGCACAACCCACTGGGGTAAAGGCTAGCCCTGTGCACAACGTTTCTTCATAACTTTTTTTATTTTGATCCCAAATTTTCAAGACAGTCATTTTATGGCTCCTGCTTATAAAAACATGATGTGTGACATTTATAGAACACTGTCCGAAATGTAATTTTGCACCACAAGTGCTAAAATACACCTAATCCAGGATTTGATAGCAAGAAAGCAAGACCTCTCACGTTTATGACATGGTGTGAAAAAACTGTTATGATGAATGTCTGGAATTAAAATATGGACAATTAGTGAAGTTATGAGTGAATGTTGAAATATTTCAGTGTTCACTCATAACTTGATCTTTTACCATAGTTATACACCAAATTTTCATCATAGTCTTCACATAGTCTTCTTCTGACCTCACCTTATAAACTCAGTAGGTGCAAATGTTTAAATCTCACCTGAAACCTGATTTTGCACAGCGACTGCAAAATCACCTTTCAGCAAGGATTTGGAAAATTTAAACTGCCTTTTTCATAGGGTGGGTGTCCTAAAAATGCCATGTTGAAAGTTTGGTGACAAAGTATTGAAAATTAGCAAAGTTATGAGTGAATGTTGAAATATTTCAGCGTTCACTCATAACTTGGTTATTTTACCATATTTTTGCCCTAAATTTACTCTAAAGTTTCAACATTTATTTATTTATTTAAAATTTTGGTGACCAGGAAAGGCACACTGAGCCAAAGCTCGTTTCAAGGTGTGACCAGGGGACATGGTACAGGGAAAAAATACACAACAAGGAGTTTCAAAATTAGGAACATACAAAAAATCAGGTACATAATGTACATATTGCAAGTCAGGACATTAATAAAGCAATCCTTAATTTGATTACTTAGTAAAAAGCAATATGGTGATTCAACTACAGACAATCGGATAAGTGCAGTTAAGGCAATATTTCATGCAAGCATAAGGGAAACAAAAACAGAATGGATCTCAGTTACTTAGGAGACTGAAATTGGGGAAGGGGGTCCTTAGGGGTGAGAAATAGGAGGGGGAGAAGTGTGGGAGGGGAGGGATGGTGCAGAGGAGGAGGAGGATGGACAGGTGCAGGGTGGAGGAAAAAGGAGATGAACAGGTTTTTTAAAGGAGAGGAAGGTGGATCAGTTTCAAAGTTCAGGGGTGAGATTATTCCATAAGAGAGGGAGGCAGTATGAGAAAGCACACTGGCCAGCTGCTGAGTGGGAGTGAGGGATTCAGAAGGAGCAGGGATCCCAGGAGCATAGAGAGTACAAGGAGGAGGTGCAGGGGAGAGGCAGGAGGAGAGGTATGGAGGGAGAAGCCCAAACCAGAACTTGGCAATGAAGGATAATGAGTGGACAAGCCTTCTATGTGAGATAGGTGAGATGGAGAGAGCAGAGCAAAGGGAGCAGTGGTGTGTATGGGGAGGGGCATTGGTGGCAAATCTGCAGAAGGAGTTTAGTATGGTATCCAGTTTAAGAAGGGACATAACGAGGGCTGTGCTCTATACAACGTCTGCATAGTCTAGGGATGGGAGGATCATTTTAAAGACAAGCTCATGTCATATGGGAAGGAAAGTGAGTCTTTATTTCGAAAAAGAAATCTGAGTTTGGGGTGTAGCTTGGAGGTTAGTACATCTATGTGTGTAAAGAAATTAAGGCGACTGTCTGTCCAGACCCCAAGGTATTTGAAGGCTTGCACATTGTCTTGGGGGGAATTGTCCTGAGTGTGAAATACAGGTTGGGACAGGAGCCTGGCAAACTTTTGAGCAAAGATGAAAGTCATAGAGACTGTTTTATTGTTATTTACTTTTAGGTTATTTGCTTGACACCAGGCCAGAATTTTATTGAAGGCCTGTTGGAAAGGTGCTTGCACATCAATTAAAGAGGGTCCCAATGTGAAGATGATGTGTCATCTGGATACATATGAATGTGGGAGTTTGAGCAGATGGAAGGGTGATCATAAATAAATACTGAGAAGAGTAGAGTGCCAAGGATTGACCCCTGGGGGATGCCTGCCAAAATGGGGAGGGGAGTGAAGAGGAGTTGCCCAGTCATATTGATTGCTGCCTTCCAATGAGATAGGAGTAGAACCATTGTGTGGGGGTGATATCTGACCTGCAGAGTGGAGTTTATTTTATAAAAGCGTGTGTGAGATGGAGTCAAATGCCTTAGCAAGGTCGATGAAAATGACATTGGTGATATGGCCTTTGTCCATGGCAGAGTGGATAGCGTTTGTGAGATGCAGAAGGAAAGAGATTGCAGAGTGATTCTTTCTAAACCCTGATTGGTATGGGGAGAGTATGTTCGCTTAGGTGAAGAAGTCCAATAATTTTGAGTATACAAGGGATTTCTGGACCTTTGCAAGTGAGGGGAGAAGAGAGATGGGTCAGAACTTTCCTGGGGACAATAGGTCTCCACCTTTGTGGAGGGGCATTACACAGGCTGTTTTCCAGAGGATGGGTACAGTACAGGAGGTGAATGAGCAGTTTAAGAGGTGCGCAAGGGGCATGGCTGTGGCTGTTGCTGAGAGGTGGAGTAGTTTAGGATGAAGCCCATCAAGGCTTGTTGGATGAAGCAAATTTAGGGCTTAGAAGACTCTAGTGCAGAGACAGGAGGGAAGCAGTAACTGTCATTTGAGGGAGAGGGAGGAGGGGGAGGACTCAATGGCAGGGGGTAGGCAGGGAAGGTGCAAGTGGTGAAGAACTTATTAAAAAACTCTGTCATGAAGGAGGGATCAGAAATGAGAGAGCCATCAATCCTGAGGTTGGGGGGGTGGAGTGTGAGGATCAACATAACCTTGTTATGACCCTACCTCATGAATCTAATAGGTAAAAATGTTCAAATCCCATCTGAAAGGTGATTTTGTGGAGCAACCGTGAAATCATTTTTTTAGGACAGATCTGAAAATTTCCCCTGCCTTGTTCATGAGGTAGGGTCTAAAATAGGGCATGTGGAAAGACACTGGAAATTCACAAAGTTATGAGTGAACATTGAACCATTTCAATGTTCATGCATAACTTGGTAATTTGTATACCAAATTTTCAACATAGTCTTTCTATAACCTCACCGGATGAACCCAATAAGTGAAATATTTCAAATCCTGCCCAAAATGTGATTTTGTGGAGTAATTGTAAAATCACGTTTTGGGAAGGATGTGAGAAATTTCACCAGCATTTCGTGCTGGGGTTCCAAAAAGGTTATGGTAAAAGTTTGTCAACAAAAATTTTAAAAATTAGCAAAGTTATGCATGAACATTGAAATATTTACATGTTCACTCGTAACGTTGTCCTTTTAACATATTTTTACTTCAGATTTTCAACATAGGCTTCTTATGATCACACTTCATGAACCCGGTACGTAAAAATGTTCAAATCCCACTTGAAAGGCAAGCTTGTGCAGTGACTTCGCAATCACCTTTCAGACTAGATTTAAAACAGTCCACCTACCTTATTCATAAGGTGAGGCCCCAAAAGACCATGTTGAAGATTTGGTGTAAAAATACTACAAAATGTCAAACTTATGAGTAGATGTTCAAACCGTGTGGAAGTACGTTAAACTGGATTTACTTTATTTTCTCATATTGCAGTCGCTGGTTCCAGCAGCATGACGTATCTTCAATTGGAGAGTGGATCTACATCTAGGGACATGTTCAGGTGAGTGAGGGTATGTGGGTGGTGGCTGCGGGGTGGGGGTTGGGCGGGAGAGGTGGGGGTCTGGTGGGTCAGATTGCTGACAAATTGTTTTCTTTGTTTCAGGTTAATGTTGAAAAAGAAATCATACTAAGGTTCATACTAAGGTAGATTACAAGAGCAAGAAGGCAGAAGCCCATGAAGCTCTTATACTAATCCAAAACATAATAGGAAAGGTCATACCCTTTACAAATAAGACCATCCAATCTGTATTTAAAAATACATTTAGTTTCACTAATAATAACATTTAGTGGTAGCCTATTCCATGGACCAACAACTCTAATGGTAAAAAAATATTTACGACTTGACCTAACAAAGGGTTTTCTAACTAATTGTAAGGGATGTCCTCTGATATTGTGACCACAGTTTTTGAATTCCAGACCCAATTCAGACAATAAATCAGGGTCTTGAATAATATCATACAATAGCATAAGGTCGCCACGAAGACGACATGTAGATAAGGGCATAAGATTTAAAATAGCGAGTCTATTCTCATAAGGAACATCAAAAAGCCCAGATACTTTTTTAGTGAATTTTCTCTCAACTCTTTCCAATAACAGGCATTCTGATTTTTTATATGGATTCCAAAGCTGTGAAGCATATTCCAAATGTGGTCTTACATATGCTCTATATAGAGGTAACAGTACATCCTGTTTTCTAGATCTTATATTATGCAATATAGACCATACCACTTTACCGGATTTGTTAATGATATTATGTACATGATTTTTATAAGAAAAGTTATCTGATATATTAATTCCCAAATCTCTTTCATCAGATGTAGTCTCAAGTAATATGCCATCCAAATAATAGGGACATTGTGAATTTCTAAGGCCCAAATGCATAACTTTGCATTTGGAGATATTTAAAGTCATACCCCACTTCTTGACCCATGTTGTAATGTGGTCTAGATCCTGTTGAATGGCATCAGCCTGATAGTCAGAGGCACATGGCCCTCCTATTTTAACATCATCAGCATATTTTATAGTGAATGATGAGCAACCCGAAGTAAGGTCAGCAATAAATGCCTGAAACAGGCATGGGCCCAATACTGAACCCTGTGGCACCCGCTAGTCACTATACCCTGGCTGAAGTACTTCCATGAATAATTACTTCTGAGAGCGATTGTAAAGCCAATTGATTATCCAATTAACTAGAAACCAGTTTATATTTAGTTTATGAAGTTTAGAAGTTAAGGCCCAATGAGTCATGATGTCAAAGCCTTACTAAAATCAATGTAAATAATATCACACGGCACGTTTTATCTAGTAATGAACTGATTTGTTCATAAAAACATATTAAATTTGTCAGACAACTCTGCCTTTTTGAAGCCATGTTGTTCTACATCATGACAGTCCAGGACTGGGATATTAAATCTTTAATTAAACTCTCTAATAATTTACAAGTAGAAGAAGTAAACTTATAGGCCGATAGATTTCCCAGTTGTTTTTTGGGCCCTTTTTGTAAATAGGGATTACATAAGCTTCTTTCCAGTCCAGGGGAACAAACTTGGTGGCCAAAAAATATTCAAACATCAATTTTAAAGAAACTGTAATTACATCAGCTAATAAAAATAATAAATGTCCGGCTATATTATCTGGACCAGGACTAAATTTTCCTTTAAGTTTTAATAATTTATCTCTGATAGAGTCCAGCAAAAATTTCACTGGTGAAACATTGGCAGTATCTAGTAAAGCATAATCATTAGTTGAGACTGAAGAACCAGTGACATTTTTACAAACATTTTTATTAAACAGTTCGGCCATTTTTTTTGGCTCATATATCAAAGTCTCACACCCCAATAATGGACCTACTTGACATGTTGGTTTCTGTAAAGAGTTAATATAAGAATAAAATTGTTTACTGTTAGATTTATTGGTGCTAGATGCTAGATTTAGTTCCCAAGTAGATCTGACCTTCCTGATCATTCTTTTGCATTTTCTTTGTATATGTTTATAAGAAATCCAACTGGAAGGAATTTTAGTTTTTTGATATTTAACATAGAGACATCAAGGAACAGTTTTCTCTTACACATCAGATTTAGCATTAAATCTGAATCTGACACTGGGGATTGGGCACCCCAGTGTCAGCTTTTAGTCTATGGTGGACCTGCAGGGTGGCTACCTTGGTGTCATCACCTATAAATGGGAGGGGTTTAGTGACCTGGAGGGGAGGAACTTTTTGGGTAAGTGGTACCAGGGGTGGGAACCCCAGTCTGCTTTTCATTTCTAGCATAGTCAAGGAAACACAAGGAAGGGCTGGTTGAGTTGGGAGGGGCATGGCATTTGAAAATAAACAGATAGCTAGATAGATAGATAGACAGACCAACAGAGATTGAACAATTGCCAGCTCACTGCTGGCACTGCAGCTGGCAGCGTGTCTCCATCTGCAGCTGCAGATGTCAAGAAACTTTCACTGTTCTCATACAGAGAATAGGGTTGAGTGGCTCCTCTCACTAAGCTGGGCTCCCTGGATTTTGGGGTGCCCAGAAAAGTTTTGTCTGGCTGCATTTTGTGAAGGAAGACAGCTTGTTTAGAAACACACACAGTTACTTAACTGTAATGCAGTGGCAAATTGTCAGAAAACTTACACTGTATACAGAGAACATATAATTTTCTGTGTTAAAATATGCCGTTTAGTCCCACTTGTGAGGGGTTAGGACCTCATAACTCACTCATGGTTTTGCTACTTGTGAGTTGTGGTCCTGGACCCTCACTTTTGAAAATAAATAGCATATTTTAATATACAGTATATATATATATATATATTATGGTAGCACGGTAGTGCTACCATAGTTAGGGTTGAGTAGCACTTTTAAGGTTAAAGAGTCAAACTTTGCACCTTAATAACCTTGCCACTGTTCAATGGATTTGCCTGAAATTTGGACTGCATGATCAAAAATCATGCATCTTGGGATTTGCCAACTTTTGTACCAGTTGAATATATGGCTGCGAAGTTATTACGTGTGATCTCTGCACGTGTTTACGGTTTCTGGTGAATTCTTTGCTCACACCTACAGGTTACATGGTTTACGTGGCTGGTCTGAAAACTTCAGAGAACATGCAGCTGGGCTCCCCGATGTGCCTTTTAAAGATTTCGTGAAAAAGTATTAAACGGTTCAACAGTTATTCAAAAAACAAGTTCCCATTATAAGTCAATGGGAAAAGTTAACAAAAAGTTCAACAGTGTTGCAAATGCACTTTTTAGTGTCACAAATGGCCATAGTAGTGTCGCATATCTGCCATTTTGTTTTCAGTTGGTGATCAGAGAAATGCTTGGCATTTAAAATTGGGACCATCTAAGGACACAATTCTTTTTGTGTTTACCTAGTCAAGCCCAGAGGATGTTAGGCATGTCTTTATTTTGGGGTTAAACACCCTAGAAATATGTTTTTCAAATTTCTTGAAAAAGTAGTGTCGCATTCACGACACTTTCGCAAATGTTTGTGAAAGATGTCGCAAATCACTACACTACTTTTTCAGACTATGGACAAAATGACAGCAGTGTTTTACCACCCTGCTGCAAAAGAGTGGTTTGGTCTTTTGAGCTGAAATTTGGAGGGAACATAGCCAACATCTCACAGATGTGTCTTTTGGTGGTTTGGTGAAAATATATTGCATCGCTGCAAAGTTACAGTACTCTGAAGTTGGTGTTTTTCCCCATAGACTAACATGGTGGCGTACGCCGTGCCTTTCGAGGCTCGTATCTTGAAAACGATGCAAGATACAGATTTTTTGTTGTGAGTTGCATAGCCAAATAGCAAAAGCCTAGCCAGGAAAATAATGATTTCTCTGAAATTTAAATTTTATTTCTACGTCGTGCTGTTGCTGAGATATTAGCAATTAAGTACTTCCAATGCTCATTTTAAGCTTCGATGCCCATTACAATGCATACATTCTTTGTACACACTGTGTTTCTATGCACCTGTTTGGCAAAATAGGGTATGTGCTTCCGTTACTGTTACAGTTACTGTTTCCACTTGTGTTTATGTCCCATTTAGCGTTCAGTTCCCGTGTATGCCACCGTGTGTGTTACCCTTTGCGTTGTCATTTGCGCTTGAGTTTTCATTACTGTTACCATTTGTGTTTCCACTACTGTTTCTGTTTGCATTGTTTTTGCGTCACCGTGCGCATTGCCATTTGTGTTTCCGGCAGCCCTTTCATTTGCGTTTCCATTTTTCTTTCGTTTTGTGTCTTCCTTGCTGTTACTGTTACCATTTGCATTTGCAATTGCGTTGCTGTGCCCATGCACATTACGGTTTGCGTTTCCATATGCGCTTGCATTTCCTTTTGCATTTCTGTTTCCTTTGCTGTTATTGTTGCTGTTACTGTTACCATTTGCATTTACAATTGTGGTACTGTGCTTGTATGCGTTTCGGTTTGCGTTTCCGTACACACTTCTGATCCCATTTCCGTTTCTGTTTCCTTTGGCATTATTCTTCACGTTAGCTTTACCATTTGCATTTACAATTGTGGTACCATGCCTGTGTGCGTTACAGTTTGCATTTACGTGTGCGCTTGCGTTCGCGTTTCCCTTTCGCATTCTTTTTGCTGTGACACTTAACATTTCAATTTAAAATACCACTGTCATCACTGTTCATATTACCAGTTGTGTTTTCATATGCACTTCAATGTCCGTTTGCATCACTGTTTGCTTCGGCATCACTTTGCGCTTGCGTTTCTATTAACATTTCCCTTACCATTTATGTTTGCATTACCATATGCACCACTGTTGGCGCTTCTGTTTGCATTGCTGTTCCTGTTACTATGTCACAAGACATCACATCCCGCCACTGCATTACATTCACTATTTCCGTCATCATTCTCAAAAGAAGGAATTAGAGGCAAAAACTCAGTTTAATGCATCAGTTAGGGTTGTTCCACATGCGATAGTGAGGAACTATGTTAGGTTGAAAAGCTCTTGCCTCCAATCTCTGGCCAGGTGTGCTGGGGCTCGCCGGGCCCAACTCACCCCATTCTCCTATTCCTCAGCCTTATACATGTAATGGGTGAGAGTCAGGGCGATAACCTCAACACGCACCCCAATGCCGGTTGGGGGGTGGGCTAGAGGGGGTCCAAGGGGGTTTTTCAACCCTAACACTGAATTTCCTTACTTTTGTTGTTGTGGAACAACCCTAACTGATGCATTAAACAGAGTTTTTTGCCACTAATATATATATACCTAGTGCCCACATGGTTTGGCATTCTGATCTGAAATTTTCAGGGTACAAAGGGTTTGCCCCAACATGGTGCCTTTCATTTCATTTAGTGAAAAACTATTAATCCATTCCCAAGTTATAAGGATTTGAAACTTCAGTTCTGAGCATGCTCAGTAGAGTCTTTTCAATAGATATTTGATACCCTACTAAGCACGCTCAGAACCAAAATTTCAAATCCTATTAACTCGGGAATGGATTAATAATTTTTCACTAAACCAATGAAAGGCACCCTTCTGGGGCAAGCCCGTTCTGTCCTGAAAATTTCAGACCAACATTCCTGACTGTCTGGACTGTATAGTTCATGAGGAGCGGTAATAAGAAGGCTATGCTAAAGATTTTGTGACTGTACACCTTAGATAGACTCTTTGTCCTCAATGCACTGCCCTCATCCCTCACCCTTATACCACTGTTCTTCTACCCTCCCACTCCCTATTCTAACAATGCCCCATGGGCTGCTCTAACCTCAGCTTCTCCATCCCTCCCCTTTCTGCCTCACTATTCCTCTCCTACCACCTCACCACTCCTCCCTATTCTTATACTATGCCCATACAGACTAACTCCTCCATTTTGCCTTCCCCTTCCCCTCTCACCTTCCTTCTAGCTACCTCTGTCCTCACCTCTCCTCTCCTGCCGCTCTTCCTCCTGGACTATGCTCATACTGGGCTGCTACAATTAACACCTCTTGACACTTAGTAACACTATTTTGTGCCTGCCTAGCAATGGAATTGTTTTGAAGTTTTTGCCAATATCCCACACTTATTGTACTGGATTGTTTACATATACCACCTGCTATCTGGAACTGTTTTTGTAAATCCCTTGTACTTTATTATGTGTACTGATTTCTTGTCCCTGTACTTTGTAATGTGTATTGTCTTCCTGGCTTGGAGCTTTTGTAAAGGAGCCTCACGGCTCAAAGGTTGTAATCTAAAACTGAAATAAATAAATGAATGAATAAATTTGGTGTACGAATGTGGTGACGTGCCCAGGTGATGACTGAACATTTCAATATTTCAGCATTCACTCATAACTTCACTAATTTTCAATATTTTGACTCCAAACTTTCAACATAGCCATTTTTCCATACCACCTCATAAACGTGACAGATGACATTCTTTAAATCCTGGATGAGATGTCTTTTTGCAGTTCTGGTGTGAAATGACATTTTGGCCAGTGTACTGTATGTCATGTTTATAAAAGCAATCATAAAACAACTATCTTGAAAACTTTGGGACAAAATTAAATAAAATAGTGAATGTGTGAAAAGTGAATGTATAAAGAGTGAATGAGCCAGGCCCTGCACGTCTGTAAGTGGATAGAGTCTTTCCATGGTGCAGGGTCCAAAGGGTTCTGCACATCTGCACCTCTTCACACAGTTCTCAAAGGGACCTTGGTAAATGAAGATGTGATTCCACTATCTCAAAAAGAATGGACATTCTTTGCAAAAATCTTCATGTGGGGGTAATACTGATTTATTACTATTACAGAGTGGAGGGTACTACTCGGTAGGAAAAGAAATATATATTTAAAATGTATAGAGTTTTCATCAATTTTTCCAACTGACTTTGAACACTCATTGTTCACTAAGGTAACTACAATGTTTAAAGCAGGACGGTTCTGAAATAGGCTTGCCTAGTGACCTAATCCAGGATAAATATAAATAAAATTCAAAAATTCAAAAGGTCAGGGAACAGAGTCTGTTGCACATCGGTTCACTTTAGTCACAAGGAAAGTGTGTTCAGATAAAACCGAGAACATTGATCAAATCTGGCTATAAAACCACTATTGGAGGCAATTTGGGCAAAGTATCTCTCCTAGATAGGCTATGGTGATAAAATATGGGACACCACAAATAGAGACAAACTTATGGTCCCAATATATAAATTGTTGAGAAAGATCATCTTTGTTACTTTTCATTCCCATCTGCTTACATATGTGCAGAATTGGGCCATGACAATATTAACACCTTACTGGATTAAAAAAAAGCTAAAATACTGGCTCAGACTTACTAGACTTGCACCTGATAGAATTCCTAAACTATGCCTGATTGTAAAAATTAAATGGCACAATATGGGGTGCTTTAGGTCACCATGGCTCTCAAACATCTATGAATTATTAGAGAAATACAACCTGAAGTTTTTTTTTTTTGCACCTCCTCCCTCCTCGGCTGGCCACCTGGGTCCTGCAGCCACCCTCCTCCACTGGTCATCATACTGCTGCTCCCACAAGTGCAAGTTGACCCCCCAGGTGACCCGACATAACCCTTCATTGGGTGGGTCCCCCCTCCAGGGGAGAAGTACCCAGAGGCACAACTTAGTTAGCCTTGGGGTTGGCGGTGGAGTAGTCAGTGTGGGGCTATCCCAGGTTTTGTGGTGTGCCGGGGACCGGTGGCCATCATCCAGCTGGCCAGGGGGCATTTTCATGTTTCCTTAGCCCGCTCACTACAACCCTGACTGGGTCTGTGAGAGCAGTGACCAGCGGTGGGGGCATGTCGAGGCCATACGTTCCCCCAGCCCATCACCAATCTGCCACCAGGTGCCAAGGCCCTGCCCACCCCCCCGAGAGGGAAGCAGCCAATGGATGCTCTGGATCTCTTACCTGCCAGTCTCCACTCCTGGTACCCAGGCTCAGGGCATGAACCCGGGTCACCAGCGACCCCTTCAGTCGGCACCATTGAGCAGCCCACCTGATATTCTGATGTGAATATAGTCTTAAATACCCATTACAAGAACAATATCTTTAAAAAGAAAATCAGAAAATACTGGATCACTATAGATAAGGAAACGATCAAGGGTTCTAGATACTCTTCTTAATTTTCTGGAAATAATGAAAATGACTTCAAATTACAATATTATTTTGAGGTTTTGACAGCTCAAAAGCTAAGAACCAGCTTCACTAAGTATAAATCTGAAACTTCTGAGAGCAAAATTCTACAAATAAGATATAGAAAGTCTCAGGACAGCTCAAACCATTGTGACTGTACAGCAGGCGGTATGGAAGATCTGCTACATGTGCTATGGATTTACAATTGGTACAATAAGCCTCAACGTTATCTACTAAAAATAATATTCCAGGTTGATAGACTAGAACAAATAAATGCAAATATACAAACACTGACTAGAATCATAATCTATATGGAAGATACACGTACAGTTAAGTGACTGGCCATTTTCTTTGCAAATGCAGCAAAAAAAAAAAGGAAATCAAATTGTGCACAATAAATGTGAACATATGAACTTCGGGTTGGGGGAAATGCTAACTCTGTTTCTCAGCACTTTGTGATGTCTTGAATTTAATATTTATAGTTGTAATTATTTATTATTACCTTGACTGAAAACTTGAAGTGTTTTAACTAAATTGTAATGTATTTCTTTGTAGTGACTTTTTTGTCGATCAAATAAACTACCACCCTCTGCAGTTCAAATCTGGGATAGTCACGTGTAAAAGAAATACTCCATTATTTTAAAATCTAAAAACAAATGTGAAACAGTCCCAAAACAGGCATCCTGCAAGACAGAAGAAAACATGTAATTTAAAATAAAATGGTAAGGTTTAGGTATAGAATGTTCACTGTTAACAAATACTCCATGGATATACTGTACATTTTTTTTTATTTTGTTAACTGGGTAAGGACACTGGAACAAGTCCCTTTTCAGGTCTGACCCAACGTAGAAATAAACTCAATCACAATAATACAAAATTATACATAAAACACATGACAAAAAATGCGTACAAGCATCCAGGTCCTGTAAATAACTTTTCAAACTGACTTTAAAAACTAGTAAAGAAGAAGCAGATCTTAAATTGTTAGGAAATGCATTCCAGAATAAAGAAGCAGCAGCTGAAAATGAGCGAGATCCAGCTTTCGATTTATGTGGTATGGTTTGTAAGAGAGTCCCTTTAGATGATCTCAGATTTAAAGTGGTAGCCTGAATCGAAACAAAGTTTCTTAAAGGAAACAAACTTTTAGAAAAAAGAGATTTGTAAATTAAGCAACCAAAACATAAGCAAACCTAGCTTTAGGAGACAGCCAGCCAAGTCAAGAATACAACAAACATGATGTGTAGGTGAGGGAAGGTCCAAAACAAAACAATAGATATTATTATACACGATTGTAAGGGCATTACTTTCTTTCACAGATAACTTAAAATATAAACCAGCAGCATAATCTAAGTGGGGCTCAGAATTCCGGTAGCTATATTTTGGCAGGGGTAAAAACTGGAGGGTGGGGGGTACCACTGACACCAATGAAAAACATGATATGCCACTGGAGTAATGGCAGGGTGGGGGGTGCCACTAGACACCAAGACCATTCACTTAAAATTAATGGGGAACTGGGCACAATTGTTGGGTGGTGGGTTCCACTGGATACCAGGGAAGAGACAAATGTGTTTTTCTAAAGGAATATATTACCAACTTATGTATGCATAGGAGCACAGGATCTGAAGGACCCTGCATTCCCACAACAAAAATGCATGGGTGTTCCTCCTGAGTTGGCGGTTGGGATGGTCTGGTTGGAAATTCCTGCCAGAAATGTGATTCCACACCACTGCAATGCTCACACCATTCCATGAGTAAATAAGCTGAGATGGGTGCAGTGTATGAGAATGGGTGAGAACCCCAAGGCACAACCTATGCTTGTTACTGCCTGCAGGGTAGGGGTAGGGTTTTAGGGTTGGAAACTCTAATGCCACAGTTCCATACTTTTGTCACTTTAACCCAAACTAGTGCATTAACAACATTTTTGCAATAAATTTCCTTACTTTTTGAGATAGTATAATCTAATCCTCATTTATATGTGGAAGCAGGGCCCTGTACTCCCATCCATCTATACTTCTAGAGATAGTATAACTGCATTGTTATTTCCCTAATTCTCCATAGATGGGTATATGTCGGGAATGAGAATCAGAGGGTGGAGGTGCCACTAGACACCAGGGAGGGATACATTACTGTTACAAAGTAGAGGCTCAAAAACGTCTGTGTAAAAATCCCTTTCCATGTGCTTTTTTCACAAAATGTGCGAAAAAAGAATCCTTTTTCACAAATTTGTGAAAGTGAATCCCATTTCGTGTTGTTTTTTCACAATTTGCAACAAAGAATTCCCAAGCAAGAAAAAAAACCCCACAGAAGAGGATTTCAAAACCTTCAAAAATACATTTAAAGTTGATTTTTCAAAAAAACAACACCAGAATCCTGTGAAACAGGACCTGATTAGCAGAACATGTGTTGGTTTCTAGTAAACACGTACTTTTTTCTGTTATTTTATTTTGTTTCCCTTGCTAATTGAAAAATGAAATGGCAGCGGAACTAAAAAAGATATCCATTTGTGACACAGAATCACCCATTTGCAAAAAAGTATTACCATTTGCGACAAAGGATCCTTTTTTGAGAGGGACATCTAACTGTTCCCATTGAAAATACTGTAATGGAAATTTTAAAATTGAATAACATTGGAATGGATTAATATTTTTTCACCAAACAGTAGAATGCATATCTATAAGGCAAGTGCTATCTACCACGAAAATTGCAGACCAAAATTCCAAATTGTTTCTGCACTGTGGTGTGAAAAGAAATGGAAAAAAACCTGGTAAATTATACATTTTGTGACCCTCCATATCTCCGCACCCACACATCCAACTGGAAGGCAATTTGCCACATCAAGAGGTTCTGGGACCCTGATAGTGCATGTAAAATTGCATGAAACTCAGTAGAATGATTGGGATGTTATAAAAGTACAAAATTTCGAGTTTAACATAGAAGTGACCATTCAACCCTAACTATAGGGGCGTGACCATGCCCCTATAATCTATCTATCTATCTATCTATCTATCTATCTATCTATCTATCTATCTATCTATCTATCTATCTATCTATCTATCTATCTATCTATCTGTGTTCTTTGCAAAAAAAACGTTGTTAATGCACCAGTTAGGATTCAGATTAAAACAACAAAAGTGGGAGATGTGGTGCTAGGGTTCTCAACCCTAACACCTCACCCTCACCCTGCTGGCAGCAAAAGGAAAACCATTACAGTTTCACCTCTCCTGAGTCATTGCAAATCCAGCCTGAGGTGTTCCTTGGGGTTGTTAACCCTAACACTCATCTCATTCCATCAGTAAAGAAGCTGAGATGTGCAGACTATATGAGAATGGGGTGAACATTACAGCTGTCAACCCCAAGGAACACCGCAGGCCTGATTTGCGAAGACTCAGGAGAGGTAAAACCATAATCAGGTGTGAAGCAGGTGTGTACTGGGTCTGTTCTGTAGGTTCTGTAGGTACTGTACAAGTAAGCGGAAAATGCCTTCTGTGTTGCCAGGGGGAGTGAATTTAACTGCTGGATTTAGCTGTTTTATTTAACTGTTGTGACTGCTATTTGGGGGGATGGAGATGTATGCCGTGCTTCAGTGAAAAGTAAGACTTATTTAATGCACCCTGTGGACAAATGGTGGCTAGCTGTCTTTATTCTCTATTGGCTTCTTAAAGCATAACATGAGTAAGTTCCTCAGTAATTAGAATTGCCCCATAGCCTCCCTAAAGACCAATCTTTTTACCAAGTCTACAGTCATAAACCTAGGCACACATACTGTAGTTACCTTAATGTAATGTGTTGTGAGGAACTGCTGTTGCTGTACGTAGGGCAGAATTCATCAACTGACAGATTGTGACTTTATATATCAAAAGCTTACAATAAATATGATATTCCTTATTTTATACGCATCTTGTATTCTGAAAACACCTCTGTATTGTGTGACAACATTAGGGACCTTATTTTAAACTATTATATACCATTTTATGCTGTAATTGTGTATTTGAGCCCTGATTCCAACAAACAGGAAGCAGGAAGAGAGCTGGTAGTTCAGGCATAGCTGTTCCTGAACTACATACGGCTGGAATTTTATCATGTTCACTGTTACTAAGGTCTATACCTTGTGCCTGAGCCACGCATGAGTGGTTCATGCACAGTGGACTAAAATTAACACTTTTGGAGTTTTTTTGGGTAGCGAGTGATCCCGCGACCTTACCGACCACTTCCGGGTCATAGGACCTTACAAAACTCGCCCCTGCAGCGAGCAGGGCGTGCGGCGAAGCGCACAGAGACACGCATGTTTGCGCGTGTCCACCGGGACTGCGGGAAAAAAGGGTATTGCTACAGTAAGTTAATGGTTGTTTGCTGTTATACTTGATTGAGTTATATTCTGGTTTACTAGAAGTTTATTTATAACATGGAGGCCCCAAATAATCACTGCTCATCTTGTTTGATGTTTGCTATTGGTCCCCAGATTACTAACTATGTTTGTAGCAAATGCTTAATGATTTAAACCCTTCATTATGAAATAAATCATTTACTGGCCTCTACAACTGTTAGCCCTGAGATTGAGGCATTGGAGGACTATATTGATTCCATGCTTGGTCAGTCTTTACCCTCGAGTCCTTCCTTGGTTGATGATTTATCACCCTCTTTAAAATGTAATGTTCCCATTACTTCTCCCTCACCTGCTTTATCCTTAGAGGAATCAGATAATTGGGTGGTTGTACCCAAGGGTAAATCAAAATGTGGGGGGGGGCAAATAGGTTACAATGTCCCATTTCTACCCTTATCTAACAAATTTGATGTTCTAAAGCATGACACTACTGTCTTTCCACATGATGATTCTTTAAATGTTCCCCAAAGTAGTCTATCAGTATCTAGTCCATCTTTTAAAAGGGCAGAAAGTAAAATTGTAAATTTGTCATCTAAGCAAAACAATTCTCAATATAATTTAAGTGATCAAGCTAACGAACCTGTTACTTTATCACTTACTCCCAGTAATACGGATTTCCATTCATCACCTAAACAAATTTTTGTTATTGGCGATTCCATTATTAAACATTTGGATTGCCCTATATGTAACGTGGACAAACTTAACCGTACTTGCTCTAGTTTAAGAGGTGCCCGTGTATCGGACATCACTTCCGTAGTGAAAATATATTAATGGGGCTGGTGAAAACCAATTGTTTATAATACATGCAGGTACCAATGATGTAAATAGAGGCAGCCTTGATGAGCTTAAACAGGACATCATTGCACTCAATAATGTACTAGCTGAAAAGACAGTCTTGTATGCTTCTCAGAAATCCTTCCTGTACCAGAGCTTCTGATGCCATCATCACTAAGATTGAAGCCTTTAATGATTGGCTGAGATGATGGTGTATTCAGCAGGGCATTCTTTGCCTTGCACATTGGGAAACTTTTTACTTAAAAGACTCACTGTTTTGTTGGGATGGACTTCATCTCAGCTGCAGGGGTAGTACCCTACTGGGTAGAAGCATTACAACAGCCATTAACAAACTTTTAAACTAAAAACTGGGTGTGAGATCAGAGAGAAAAAATCCTGTTCTCTAAATAGACCTATTACTGATTCTATTGAGTGTGAGGTGCTTAGTCTTAATGCTAAATCCTTAAACCTGGTTAAAATGGCTGAACTTGAGGCTATGTGCCTTTCGAACAAATTTGGACTTATTTCTATTACTGAAACTTGGTGGGACCCCGTTACCACCTGGATCCCACACATTACTGGGTACAAATTATATCATAAGGATCGTCAAGGCCAGATGGGGGGAAGGGTTTGTCTATATGTTAGGGATGACATAGTTTCATTCCAACTTCCCCTTATTAGTAATATTGAAACCATTTGGGTAAACATTCAGTTTAAGGGACAACCCCAACTGCTGGTGGGAACATGTTTTTTTATTTTATTTTTTTTATTTAAACAGCAGTTTGGAAAACCTTTGAGCCATAGGCTCATTTACAAAGGTACCTTGTCACATGTTATAGGCCTCCTTCATCCAATCTGGAATATTCCACATGCTTGCATAAAGAAATTTCAGATATGGCTTCTAAAGGAAATATCCTCGTTTTGGGTGACTTTAATATGCCCTCTATAAATTGGAATTCCTTAATTGGTAGTACGCAGGCTGAGAAAGATTTAATAGCACTTATTGTAGATATGGGACTTGAACAAATTATTACTGAACCTACACGAGGAGTCAATATATTGGATTTAGTTATTACTAATATAGGGAGCTCAATATCTAAGGTTCTAGTTGGCGCCCCATTAGGATCCAGTGATCATCACTCAATTACTTTTACTTTGCAATTTTGTCAATATATCTCCAAGTTTTCAGAATTCAAGAATTATAATAGTGCTAACTTTAGCACTATTAATGATCAAATAAATTCAATTTCTTGGGATGTAATTCTATCTCTTCTTTCCCTGGAGGAATCCTGGAAATATTTTAAATCTTCTATTTACTATTTAGAAGATTTACACGTCCCTATCACAAAAAAGTATAATAAAAAGGGGAAAATACCCCTGTGGTTTAACAAAACTATCAAAGCATTAATTAAGGATAAACAAAGGCTTTTTTTATGTGTAAAGAACAGTGAGGGAGATGCCAAAGAATTATTAATTATTAAATATAGGAAAACCTTAAAACTTTTAAAGCAAGCAATTTTACAATCCAAAAAGAAACTTGAGTTTTGTTTGGCCCACACAAAAGACAGCCATTAATCATTATTCTCCTATCTCAATAATAAAAAATGGAATAATAGATATGTGGGGTCCTTATGTGTAAATAACTCAATTATAGCCACCAATAGGGACATAGCTGATACATTCAGTAAACAGTTTTGTTCAGTTTTTACAAAGAAAGAAGTTCCTAAACTCCTTAGGCAAACAGTTAACTATACTCCTTCCTATACTATTACTAAAGATGATACCCTAGAAGCTATTTTGTCTTTAAAACCCAACTCTAGTCCTGGACCAGATAACATCAATCCCAGATTCTTACTTGAGACAGCTGTTGCTATCACTGAACCCCTATCAATCATCTTTAATAAATCCTTACTTGAAGGGGTTATCCCTTATGATTGGACAATAGCCACAGTTATTCCAATCTTTAAAAAAGGAAACCATTCCAAGCCAGAAAACTATTGTCTGATAAGTTTAACGTCAGTCATAAGTAAACTTACGGAGAAAATTATTAAGAAAATGTTAGATTATGAATCCACTTTGGGTAATATAATTGATGATACTCAGCATGGATTCAGACAAGGATATTCCTGTACCACTTACCTGGTATCCTTCTATAATCATATTAGTATGGGTTTGGATAATAGCATCCCCATGGATGTAATCCTTCTTGATTATAGTAGAGCATTTGACAAAGTCCCCCATGATATTTTGCTTGATAAAATGGTAAAAATTGGATTTTCTCACTATATAGTCAAATGGGTTTCAGGATGGTTGAACAATAGACAACAGCAAGTCAGAATAAATGGCACGCTTTCACAGGCTTTGAGTGTGACCAGTGGGGTTCCGCAAGATTCTGTGCTGGGACCAACCTTATTTAATATCTTTATTAGTGACTTGCAGGTTGGCCCCGACAATGTTCTCTCGAAATTTGCTGATGACACTAAGTTAGGAGGGTCTGTTCACACATTATTAGATAGAGAATCTATGAGAAATAACTTAAAATCTGTTGAAGAATGGGCAGACTTAAACAAGATGACACTTAATCCAGACAAATGCCATGTTCTACATTTTGGTAAGAATAACCCCAAACAAATTTATTCATTAAATAATATTCCCCTACATGTGTCACTGTTAGAGCGAGATCTTGGGATTATTATTAATAATAAACTATCTTCAAATGATCACTGTACTATGATAGCTAGAAAATCCAATGCAATGCTCACTCAGATTCAATATTCATTTGTGTCAAGGACTCATGAATGTATTATTCCTCTGTATAGAACATATGTAAGGCCCCATTTGGACTATAGGTCTCCATTCTGGAATCCATACTTGAAGCAGGATATGGATAGAATGGAGAGGGTCCAGAGGAGAGCTACAAAATGGTCCCATATCTATCCAAATTGGATTATAGGGAAAGACTACATGTAACCGGGTTATATTCTCTTCATACAAGATGCACTAGATGCGGTCTGCTATCTGCTTTGTGATAAGGTGATTGCTTTACTATAAATGTGCTATGTGCTGTTAGTGGATTGCGATTTGGTTCCCCACTGTTTAATTGTGCCATGCTTGTTGGAAGCTGCATCCAGCCTTCCCGGACTGATTTTCAAAGTGTTTTACCCAGCCTGAGCCCTGCCATACCACTGGCCCAGCCCGCTACTTCAGGTGCAGAGAACACCATCGATGAGAGACTCACCTGGGGATCAGCCCCCTGCTCAACATCTCAAACAGGAATGACACCTCGGTGATTCGTGTGGGCCCTGCTTCTCCTGGCATACCAGTTGTCAACCTGCATTGTCCATTTCGTCCCTCCTGTGTCTTGCATTGGGTAGCGTGAGTAACAATCAGGGTAGCTCCCTGTAACAACAGATAAATCTCAAGTGTTGTCATCTGATTGCATTGTTGTTTTTCCTTTCATGAGCTGAGCCTTCAAGCTCTGGATTACAAATTGTATGTAGTTGTGCATGCCTTTTCTTTTCATCACAGGGCCCCACCCAGCTGTGATGCCGACCTACCTCGGGCAACGCTCCAGGCTAGCCCATCTTACTTCCAACTGGGTACCCAGAGTGTGTGACTGCATAGGGACTAAAAGTGCATGCATAATTGCCTGACTAAATCAGCTTTCAAATCAATCAACCTGATTACGCCCCTCCCTTGTTCAATTCCCCTGAATAAATCAGATCTAACTCTTTTTATATTTAATCTGACTGTGGTTCCAGTTTGTACCAAAAGCACTGTACTGTTGCTATTTTCTGTGCCTAACCTTGTTTT
Source organism: Neoceratodus forsteri (assembly GCA_016271365.2). NCBI lineage: Eukaryota > Metazoa > Chordata > Ceratodontiformes > Ceratodontidae > Neoceratodus > Neoceratodus forsteri. Next base: position 142,832,037 of record CM057457.1, on the reverse strand, counting down.
ACAGGGGGTCTCCAGGGTCGAATGTAAGTGCAAACAGTGTGGGGATTTGTATGCTGAGTAGGGGCTACTGTGAAAGTGTTTGTTACATATTGTCTAGGCCACTAGAGAGAAAAGAGGGGAGGATTACAGTGTCCCAGAGGGCTGTACCCAGGTTAGCCTTGTTACTAACAACTCTGTCCTCCGGGTGGAGGCACCTGTTTCAGTACCCAGACCCCTTAACCTGCAACTAGCCAAGCAGGCAGGGATAGTAGCCCTTTGGATAGCACCACCTAGGGGTTACATAACACTTCGTCCATATCAGGCATAATTCTGGGGGACTAACTTGGACTCCTTCAAAGGACACAGTCAGATCAGTATTCAATTCCAATGTGGGCCCTTCAGAAGATGCATCTTCTCCCTCATCTTCCTGATCCTCAGAATCACCCTTCAACCACTACTTGGGTATATCTGCAGGGGAGCTGCTCCAGTACTACTCAAGCGGCTCAACAGGACCAGTATTCAAGTCTGGAGTGGTCCCCCCAAGGGGCTTGGCTGGAACAGACTCCCCAACCATACCATACCCTGTCTTCTAGGTGGATCCCTTGTCAGGGGCGATCCCTGGAATAACCTGATCATTTCCTTGGTAGAGTAATGACTGCATGGGGTCTCATCATCCTCCCCCTCAGACTCATCTTTGGTATCTCCCTCATCTGAGACCTCCCTACCCTGGGCAGGCCCAGCCCCTATAGCATCACTGTCACTCTGCCTCTTTCTTCTGCATGCAGCAGCTCGAGTGGTGGGGGGTGATGAGGGATCTTCCACAACTTCCTCTGCATATACTACTTTATCACTGAAAGGTAGTAAGTGGTTATGGTGAATAACCTTGTGCCCTTGAGTCTCTCCTTCAGGCTGAATCTAGTACATCGGCAGGTCTGCAAGCTTCTCCACTACAACATATGGGGTATCTCCCCATCTGTCAGCGATCTTGTGCTTTCCTGGTATACCCAGCCAGCATTGTAGCACTCTGTCTCCCACTTACAGATCTTGAGCCTGCACTTACTTGTCATCTTGTCATAACGCTCTTTATTCACCTGGTTCCTCTTAGTGGCCATCTCAGAAGTGAGCCAGTGTGCATCATCCAGTTGCTGTCTCTGAGTTTTCACATACTGTACTGCAGATAGTCTCCTGCTTCCAGTCCATCCTTGGAGGCTCCATAACACAGGTCTACTGGCTGACAGTCTTCTCTCCCAAACATGAGCTGGTAGGGAGAGAATCCCATAGTGTCATTTCGTGTGCAGTTCTATGCATGGACCAGAGTGCTCACTTGTCCTGGAGATCCAAGGTGCCCAACATGTCTAACAAAGTCCTGTTGAATCTTTCAGGTTGGGGGTTACCTTGGGGATGGTAAGATGTGGTCTGGGACTTTCTGATGCCCCACAGCAACAACAACTCTTTGATGAGCAGGCTCTCAAAATCATGGCCCTGATCCAAGTGGATCCTCTGGGGGATGCAATAGTGCATGAAAAATGTCTCCACCAATGTCTTGGCCATGGTGGAAAATCACTGATCCTTGGTGGGGTAGGCTTGAGCATATTGGGTGAAATGGTCCATAACCACCAATACGCTGGAGATACTGCATGAGTCAGGCTCCAGCTTAAGGAAGTCTATGCATACCAGCTCCACTGAGCCACCAGTTTTGATGCTGACTAATGGAGCAGCCCTCTGGGGAAGTGCTTTGCATTTTATATACCTCATGCAGCTCTTGCAATATGCCTCCACATCTGCCCCACCTTCGACCAATAAAACTGACTCTTAACCAGGTCCAGAGTGCGTTCAGCTCCCAAGTGCCCCATATCATCATGCAGGTCCTTCAGCAAAGTCTTGACATATTTCTCCGGGAGCACCAGTTGCTCTCATGGGGCCACCTGCTAATTCTGGGTCTCTCTGTACAACAACCCTTTCTTTAAACATAGTTTAGGCCATTCATGTAACAACAACCGAGTCTGAGGAATAATGGTGTCCAATTAATCCTGGCTCCCCTGCCGTTTTAACACTTGCACAATCTGCCCAGTGACTGCGCTGATCCTCTAATCCTGCTGCAGGTCTTGAGTAGTCAGTTGTGGATGGGATCTGAGATCTAGGGTGGCCAGCAGGTAATAGGGAACTGGAAGACAATCCCCTGAAGCTCCCAGGCAATCCACCAGACACGGGGTATCTTCAGTGGGAAAAATCTCTTCACCATAATGCTTCTTACATAAGGCCTTAACAGTTTGCTCCAAGATGTGTACCCAGTTTGAGTTTCATCATTACAGGCTTGGGGTCGCTTAGACAAAGCATCCGCATCTATATGGTTTAGACCCGGGCAGTATTCCATGCAGTAATCATAGGTGGACAGGACTGACAGCCACCTATGGCCAGCTGTGTCCACCTTGGCCGTAGTCTGTATGTAAGTGAGGGGATTATAATCTGTCTTCACAGTAATCTTGGCCCCATACAGATAATCATGGAACTGATCAACTGTGGCCCACTTCAATGCCAGGAACTCCAACTTATGGATATGGTACCACCACTCTGAAGGGTTTAAACTCTGACTGGCGAATGCAACTGGATGTAAACCTTTGGGGTGCTCCTGATACAATACAGCCCCCAATCCACTGAAACTGGCATCGGTATAAAGGGCTTAGGGTTTCTGCAGGTCCGCATAAGCCAGAACTGGGGCATGGGTCAGGCAATAGATGATATCCTCAAAAGCTCTATCACAGTCCTCATTCAACCTCTTGTTGAAGGGTTCAAAGGGGAGGAAATAATTGACAGGTCTGGCAGAGTCCCCACGCATGGCAGTTTTCTTTCTCTTGTCTGTGGGTGGATAAGCATGTAGCAGATTCAAAAGGGGCTGCACCACCTGGGTGTAGTCCTTTACAAATCCTCTATAATAGCCACAGGAATCCAGTAGTTGCTGCAAGTCCTTCAGGGTGCATGGCTTAGGCCAGGTGGTGAGGGCCTCAGCCTTGCTGGAGTCAGTCTGTATGCCTTTCTTGGAGACAATGTGCCCCACACACTTGACTGAGGTCTGGAAGAATTGGCACTTGTCGATGAATAGCTTCAATCCAAACTCTTCCAGGTGGTCCAACACCTTCATCAACCAGACTTTGTGCTCCTGTAGCATTTTCCCAAACACAATGATGTCATCCAGGTTGACCAAACACTCCAGCGGGTTCATGTCCCTGATGGCCTTCTTCATCAGGTGCTGAAAGGTGGCAGGGGTGCCCAAGATCCCTTGGGGCATTTTCAAAAACTCATAGAATCCAAGGGGACATATAAAGGCTGTCTTCTCCCAATCCTGAGGGTCCATCTGGATCTGGTAATACTCACTCCACAAGTCAAGAACCGTAAACCATTGGCATCCATTTAAGCAGTCCAATGCACCCTGCACTCTGGGCATAGTGTACTGATCTGGCACCATCCGCTTGTTCAAGCTGTGATAGTGCACACACATGTGTATGGCCCCACTCTTCTTCCTCACCACCACAGTAGGCGATGCATAGGGGCTCCAGGATTCCTGGATAATCCCTGTGGCTAGCATCTCCTGCAAGTACCGCCGGATGTCACTGATATCTGCTGGGGTCAGCCGCCTTGATCTCTCTCGAAATGGCTTGTCATCAGTGAGTCATATTCAATGGTGTTCTCCACTCAAGCACCCTACATCCCATTTGTGCAGGGAGAAAACATCTGTCCGAGCAGCCAGCTTCTTCCTCATTCTCTCTTTCCATTCCTCCAGGATGGGGGACTCACTCAAGTCGAACAACTCAGGATTAAGTCCCACTGAGGTACCTCTGCTTGCTGCAGTGGTATTCACTACCATGTCAGTGCAATGTATCTGTGCCAGTGTCTGTCCTTTCCGTACCACCACCTCCTTATTGTTAACATTCTGCACTTGCACATTCACCCTTCGAACACATGCATGTGCTGTGGCTGGCAGGATGCTAACCTTGACCAACAGTCCTACTGGCAGTCCAGGTTCATCCGGAGCATCCAACATCAATGTCTGGTTCTTGACATCCTTCTTCAGTCTCACAACACCGGCAATGTTGCATTCTGCATTTGGTGGGAGCATAATTTCATCTCTATCCCTTCCGCACACTTTTCCCACTGGATCATCAAGCTCTCCGATAGGTGATTGCCTCTTCCTCTGGTAGGCCTCCTGGACCAGGGGGTGTAACTTATACTCTATTCCTCTTTGTTCAGCCACTTGAGCATGACACAGTTATGCCAGGTGTCCAAACACAGGGGCATTTGTGGCCATCAGTACCGGCACTCCATCAAAGATGTTAGCTTCAGGGCAAATCGACGCTAAAGTCTCTACAGCTTCACTCACTTCAGTCACTTTAGTAGGGAATGCCATCCATATCTTGACATAGCCGGGATAAGGGTACACTTTCTCACTGAGACCCCACATGTACAATCCCTCAAGTGATTGTATTTCCTCGTCTGGTAAATGCTGATCATACCAGGATTTGAAGATGTTGGTAACCTGGGAGCCACTATCCAGAACAGTCCAAGTGGGGACCCTGTTGATGGTGATCTTAGTTTCAGTTGTCGGCCCCTCTAACCTTCACATATCTACTGGTGTCATGTTGGTTCTGCCAGATGAGACTCTTGTGTGAGCCATGGAGCTGAACCTGCCAGGGGCCCCGGTGCGCTCCTTTACTGGGCACCTCCATAGTTTCCCTGCTTGTGGGCTGTGTTAGTGGGTTGTAACACACAATGAATCCCCGCGGCTTCAGCGCATATATGAAAGAGCCATCAAAGTGAAAAACACAGCAAAAAAGGAAAAAAGACGGTTTCCCTTCCAGGGTTTTCAGTGAAAAAGATCACTTTGATTGGACATTATTATTGGAAAAGTAAAAAATTTTTTTAATACATACTTATTCCAAACAAACAGGTACACAGCAAACCGTGGAATAATCAGTAGCACCCCCATGACATCAACGTTTCACGGCCTAACCGTCGCTTTTTCAAGATGTAATCATTTGACAAGATCCAATTGAATAGCTCATCACCACATCCACCATGTGGTATAAATACACCAATAAATGAAGCAAGTATAAAAAACACACATTTTACAATCTAACTAATTTGCCTCAATATGAGGAAAACATTTTCCTCTCCATATATAAAGAACAGAGAAAACACTCTGTATTCTATTAGACACATAATTGTACGCTCTGCTAGTCATAATTATATGAAAACTACTAAAAAACTTGAACCAAACACCTAAAGATCCATGCATACACTGCACAGTTTTATGGAAGGAACGGGGGACAGGAACAAGAAGTGAAAGGGAAGAAAACGATAATAAAAGAGCAAATATCATACAAAATGACCACAATTCTATGTATAGTTAACTTTTCCTAACAATCACATAGAAATACATATATAAATCTTTACAGTAAAAGATGTGTAATACAAAATACTGCCTGTTAATACTACACTCCTACAAATACATATTTTACCATTCTTGATACACATTTATTTTTTAACGTCTTTTCTTTAAAAAAGGGGCTAGCTGAAAATATTCATTTAAACCTGGCAGATGTGAAGTTTTCCATCTATATTGCCAATACATCTCTCAACATAAAAGAGCGTTGTCCAGATCTCCTCCTCTTTCATTTAACATTACTTGTTCTAATCCCATGAACATAAACACGTTTCTGATCTTTTTTTCTCAATTATGTGAGCTGCTAAAGCATTTTTAAGTTTTCCATGTCTAATATTACACTGATGTTCCAGGATACGATCTTTATACCTTCTCAAAGTTTTTCCAATGTAATAACTGTCACATGTGCAAATTGCTAAGTATACAACTGCCTCAGTATTGCAGGTTATCAAAGTGGTTACTGTGATGCTTGGCCAGCTGGTTATGATGGTTCTATGATTTGTAACATTGAATGTGGTATGGGACCTGTCTCACAGGAGACATCCTGTGCCCCTGGGATGACCCCCCCCCCCAGGTTTCAGTTAAAATGACAGGATATGTTAAACAGCAGAGCTCAGTAATGCGATTAACTTCTAAGAAGTCACATTTTATGGCCTTGTTGATGAGCTGTGCTTCTTTGAAGCTTATAACTTAAAATATACATTTTATGACATTTTAGAGGAAGAAAACAGGTTCTATCACTATGGTACTATGTCATAAAAATCATTTGATGTGTCCTGGGAAGAAAAAGTACTCAAGATCAAAGAGGTGATGTTATTTAAAGAGTGTCATAATTTGGGAAATGAGTTTTGCTGAACTCACAGTATTTAGTATCCCTCTTGATAGGACATCCTGTTTTGTATAATTTTTATATTCTGGAAGGAGGATCTAGATGACCTCATGGAAGGGGTTGAAACACAGCATTTTAAATTGTATTCTGTGTTTTTCAACTGACACATTCTTGTTGGACTCTGAAGCAACAACATCTAATTATAAGCACTGTAAGAAAATAAGAATACACTCAGACCTTGAGTGTGGAAGGGCTAGCGGCCAGTGCAGTGTCCAGATCCAATGAGGATGACAGCAGGGCCAGTGCCAGCGAAGGGCCACAGCAGCAGGGGATGGTCACCAACATTCTGGAGCCAGAAGATAAGCTCTTGGATGGTTTTGAGGCTTTGAGGAGCTTTTTGTGTGCAGAGACTGAGTATACCACTTCTTTTAGAGAAAAAGAGAGTGATTTTGAAGTTAGAGCCAGAGAGCTCACTGAAAGATTTTTAAAGAGGGGATACCCTAAGGAGAATTTAGAAAGAGCTCTAATAAGGGCAAAAATTTGGAGGACATCTTTAATAACAACGAGTAACAAAAGTGATGAAAAAAGTTGTAATTTCAAAAAGGAAAAGTTGTAATAATAATCCTAATTTTACCACTTTTAGCCTACAGGCAAGGAAGGTGGAAGCAGTTATAAAGAAAAATTAGTAGATCCTGAGGGTGGAACCGAAATTACATGACATCACTCCAAATGGACCCAGATTTACCTATTGGAGGGGCAAGAACCTGGCGGATCTGTTAACACAGAGCTATGAAAAATCAGATAAGAGAAAAATCCAGAATATACGAGGAAATTTTTGATGTGAGAACTGTACAGCATGCAAGTATATCAAGGTGGGAAGATAATTTTGCTTGCCACAGACTCAGCTGGTACATGAGGTAACCTCTTTGATAACCTGCAATACTGAGGCAGTTGTATACTTAGCAATTTGCACATGTGACAGATATTGCGCTGGAAAAACCTTGAGAAGATTTAAAGATCATATCCTGGAACATCAGTGTAGTATTAGACATGGAAAACTTAATAACGCTTTAGCAGCTCGCATAATTGAGAAAAAAGATCAGAAACGTGTTTATGTTCATGGGATTAGAACAAGTGATGTTAAATGAAAGAGGAGGAGATCTGGACAACGTTCTTTTATGTTGAGAGATGTATTGGCAATATAGATGGAAAACTTCACATCCGCCAGGTTTAAATGAATATTTTCAGCTAGCCCCTTTTTTAAAGAAAAGCCGTTAAAACTAAATGTGTATCAAGAATGGTAAAATATGTATTTGTAGGAGTGTAATATTAACAGGCAGTATTTGTGTGTAGGCTTTTTGTATTACACCAGTTCACCTTTCAGTTTAGCAGTGTCTAGCTCTTTTACTCAGCTGCAGCAAGACCTCCACTCTCAGCCACTTTAATCAGTTCAGTTAGGACACACCCAGTTTCTGGCTAGCACCCTCATGACCAGAGATGCTCTGCCTCTTCAGAGAAAAAGCAATTGCAGTCCACACAAGCAAATGACCTTTCAGTAACAACTGTAAAAACTCAGATAATCTGCTCAGTCCTTACGTTTAGCTCAAATTCTCAGTGCAGGGTATCTGCCACGTTTAGTTTCTCCCAACTCTCATTATTCCACTTCTCAGTACCCAGAGAACACGATCACAATTCAGTTTGTCTCTTTCCCCTTCACAACCCAGTCTTGCAGCAAGCACCTGGGGATTCTTTCAGCAACCACACTTCTCAGATTAGGGCCTGGTTAGGCCCCTGAAGTCCAGAGTCTGGTTTCACTGCACAGTCCTAACTTGTACATAGCCCAGCCACAACTGACAAATCCCAGTCAGTCCTCACTATATCAGCTGAAATCCCAGCACACTGACTGGCTGTTGAAGCCTTTCGATAATACTCATAGTGATCAATATTTCCTGCTCGTTTATTGAGGCATGCCCTAGGCACCAGAATTAGTCCCTTCCTTTTCCCAGAAGTCCCTCTGTCACAGTTTTAGGTGCCTAGATCACTGATTGGCTAAAAGGGGTGGGGTTAAGTGTCACAAACACTTCAGCTCCCATTAATGTATATGGAATCCATTTCAGTTTACAGCAATCTCTCCCCTTTCTCAGGCTGCTGCCACCCAACCCATTACATTATTTACTCTAATGCCCCACCAGAATGTAGCCCCAACTATCGTCTGTTAAACAAGCCCACTTGCAGGGCTATAGCCTCAACTGTTTGGCTGCCGCTGCAACTATGTCCCACCAAGCGGCAGGCAGCAAACTCATTAATATGTACAGGGAGCTGCACATTAATATTCATGAGCTTCGAGTGGGCATCCCCCCCCCCCCCCCGTTATTCTGGACAATTTGGGCTCCTTATGGCAAATGTTCGAGCCCCTCCAAATCTCCAGCCACCAACAACACAAGGGACTGGAGACACACCTCCTGACCGGCCGGCACATCAAAGTGCAAGCCACTCCCGCACAAGTGCCAGCCCAAACCAGGATGCTGTCAGCTTGCGATCCACACCCAGCGGGTCCGGAAGGAAGCGGAATGGCAAGGGGAACAGGAGAAAACCACTGCTGCTTGAGGCACGCCCCCACCGGGGGTAGGGTTACATATATCTCCCACCTGTAAATTTAGGACTATGTCCTGTAGTACCACAGTGAAGCCCACCAGGATGAAACGCAGCATTGCAGAATTCTGCAGTAGAGTTACTGCAGCAAACAATGCAGTTTCAATGGGAGTTAATCCTTTTTGTTACGGAGTAAACCTGTGACACTGCACTTCATCCTGGCAGGCTTCACTGTACCTTCCCTCTTCAGTCTAAAGAGACTCTCAGTCTCCACTCTGTTGTATCCCTTCAATTATTTAAAGGTCTCAATCATATCCCCTCTGTTCCTTCTGTCCTCCAGGGAGTACAAGTTCAGCTCTATGAGTCTCTCCTTATAGGTCTTAACCCCCATTCCACAGGTCATTTCAGATGCCCTCTTCTGAACCCTTTCCAGAAGCCTAATGTCCTTTAAATACGGGTGCCAGAACTGCACACAGTACTCCAGGTGTGGCCTCACCAATGCTTTGTACAGTGGCATGATAACCGTCTCTTTTCACTGTTATTCAGTAGCTTAGTTGGTCCCTCTGGTTTGCTTAATTTAATGTTATGTTTTATGCTGATAATTAGCTGGTGCTGAGTACTATACTTGTCTGCACTGGCCAAATGTGCAGTCATCTTTTTTATTTTATTTATTGAAATGTTTCACCTCTGCTCTGGTGATTTATTTTATATGGTAAGAGGGCTTGATGGAGATAATAGATTCCTTGGTAGTAAGTGCTGCCTGCATGGTCAGCTCGAGTGAGTCAGTGTCAGCCTATAATAGGGCTGTCACCTCTGTACTCGATTCTGTTGTGCAGATCCGTATACAACCTAGAGATTCTTACTCGAGGTCCCCCCTGGTTTAATGGGGAGCTCAAGGAGATGAACACCAGAGGTTGGAGATTGGGGTGTCATTGGCATAAATTGCAGTCAGAGGAGGCTAGCTGGCTCTGAACACTCACTACAGTGAGTATCAGAGGGCAGTCTCCTGTAAGAAGGCAGCTTATCTGTCCAGGAAGATTCCTCCAGGGAAGGACAGACTGGCTCAACTCTTCTGGACAGGCTTCTTCATCCAGCCTGTCTGCAGCTGGTTAGAGAGATTTCAGTGGCAAAGTGTGAGGAGTTTACTCTGTTCTCTCTGACAGAGTGTCCTCCATCAGAGCTGTGATTTCCCCAACCATGCTTTTTCTCAGTCCAGCAGTGGCACACTGGATGTCCCTGAGAGCACTCCCTTGCTCTGAGTGAATTTAGATTGCTGTGGGTGGAAGAGGTCTGTGGGGTGATTTTGAAGCTGTAGCCCACATTCTGTGAACTAGACCCAGGCACAGCCTATCTACTAGTGGGTTGCATGGAGTCTGTTGGTGTAGTGTTTACCAAGACAGTCTGTTGCTCACCTTTGCAGGGGCTATTTTCTGAGGTTCTAGGTGAATATAGTGCCGGCAAAACCACATGATCCATTACGGCATGGATAAAACAGCAAATACGAAAACCGCTTGTGGGCAGTACAGCATGGAGCTATGACCATGAAACCACTAAGCTGGTTAACTGTCCTGGTCTCTGGGGTTGGGGGAGTGGACGGAACTTGAAGGGGTATTGGGAGAGGGGGCAGATTTACTATTGTAAACTCCATGGGAGGGGTGGAAGTCAGGCAAAGGGCAAAAGTCATTGGGGATTTACTATTTTAAACTCCACTGGGGGGGTTGAGGGGGAGAAAGTTGGTGGGGGGATTTACTATTCTAAACTCCAGGAGGTGCAGAAGTCAGAGAGAGAATGCCAGCAAAAGTCACCCCAAAAAAGTCAATTTCCAACAGCCAGATTTGAACCCACGTGGCCCACAGCAGAGTAGAAGGCACTCCCTATCTAGCATACACCCTACTCTACCCACTACACCACAATGACCACGTGTCTAGCAACCCACCCAAAAACATATTCAGTTCTTAATACTGAAACAAACATAACAGAGATGTACAAACATACATACAGTGCTAAAGTAAACATGTGATAAAGACCACCTCGCTCCTCTGACAATCGTTATTTTTCAGTCGCTGAAATTCACGCACTCAGAGTCATTTGCTCATTTTACACAGCACCATTTCCTGATGCCTTGAAAGAGGCACTGGTAAAGCCCCTTCTGAAAACACAATCTCTCAACTCGGACGCCTTGGCATATTATAGACCAATCTCTAACCTGCTTGTTCTGGGTAAGGTTATTGAGAAAATTGTGGCTCTGCAGCTCGAGGCACACCGCATGACCTTTGACATCTATGAGCCCCTCCAGTTGGGATTTAGGTCCAGGCATAGCACTGAAACTGTGTTGGTCAGGATGCAGAATGATATCTTCAGGCCACAGATAGAGGAGAGCGGTCAATACTTGTCCACCTCAATCTCTTATCAGCTTTCAACATTGTGGACCATATGGTGTTATTGGATCACCGGGGGTTATGTGGACTCACTGGCACTGTCATCAGCTGGTTTGAGTCCTTTCTCACAGGCAGGACTCAGAGGGTGGTGATGGTAGGTTTTTCTGGAGTCTGCTCCGTTGGTGGCCTTCCCAAGGGTACGCAAGCTTGGTGTAATCCTTAATTGCAGACTGACGTTCGAAGATCAGGTATCATCTGTTGTCAAAAGTGTTTTTTACCACTTAAGGAATATTGCAAGGGTTAAGCCCCTCATTCCGCCCGAAGACTGCCTTTGTTACCTCTGAGCTCGACTACTGTAACTCTCTATACTTCTGGGTCATTGGAGGGACCCTTCGCAGACTACAGCTGGTGCAGAACGCAGCAGCCTGGTTACTGACGGGCCTGTCTAGGTCTAGTCATGTGACCCTGGTTCTGCATGCACTGCACTGTGTTATCCATGGACGGTATCCTGATTGTACCCCACCGCTGGACAGCAACACACATGTAGGTATCTGTACTAACCTTAGGGCAGAGGCACTTATTGTATAAGCATAAGTGTCAGGATCTGAGTTCTACTGTACTTCTGTACTGCATATTATGCTTTACTATATATTTTTAGAATGTATTCTGCCAATGGGAGATGTTATCCATTATATTTTATTGCATAATTATAAGTTAGGTAACAGTGCCCTCTTTAGTGCTTGTGCACAACTGTAACTGCAAGTGACCTTGGAAACATCACAGACCTTATTGTTCACTTTTCTTCTGCAGGTTAAGTAACTTCATGTTAATTAGGATGGTTACTCATGCCACCTGTTACTGCCCAATGATACACTTTTTAAGCGTCTTCTTCATCGTTGCTATGGTTAACAGGGTATAAGACCCCTTGTAGCACATATTTTCTCAGAGATGAGACTAGACTGCACCTATGTAGGTAAGGAAGCGGACACTCTCCCATTAATTATGCTGTTGGTTGTAAGCCTGTATCATTATTATTTGCCAATAATAAATTACATTCATTATCAGGACACCACTTGTCTGTCATCTTTTCCTTTTGTGTAGTACCAACAAGAACTTGAGAAAGATAATTTTATTACCCAGATACATTTGGTGACCGGTACTGGTTAGAATGTACAAATGAAGATTCCATTCAATTAATTTTGAATGTTAAGTAGTGTAGTGCATTACCGCCTACTGGACCTACTTGTACTTACAGTGATTGCTGGTCTCGGGTGACATACCCACAGGACCATTTTACACTCCTTCTGAGAGTGACAGCATACTGCCTGGCACCACTGTTGCCCACAGGGGGACCGGAAAGCTGTTGGGTAACAGCTCCAGGATTTTATCCAGTCTTCTGACTGCTTCTTGTTTGTTTATCTACCCTTGTTTGTCATGCCTGAACTTTGCACTGTCTTGAGACTCAACGTCTTGAACTACTTCACGTCCCATGATAGATGGACAGATTTTGCGCTGGATGCAAAATCTGCAGACAGTCCATTGCTGCTTATTTTGGTGCAAAACCTGAGTCCAAACAAACAACCAAAAGTACAACCTTAAAGGTCTTTTGGTTGTGCTTTCCATATCGCTGTTGAGAGTCTCACAGCTTAGTGTGCCTCCTTGAACTGCAAAATGCATTTCTAAAAATAGATGGGCTTGCAGACATCAGAGTTACAGAAAAGGAACAGAAACTAACAGAGGAGACACAGTCACTCACATGCCAATAACAGACTGTTGCATTGTACTGCTCAAGACTTGGAGCGAGAAATTTGTATGTTGAGAGATGATAGTGAAAGGTTGAAATGTGATAAGAAACAGCATGTCTGAATGATATTTTGAGTGACATGAATGAGGGTTTGAGAGAAGAGAATGCTGAGTTGAAAGAGGAGAATGACGATGAATCATGAGTTAGATAAAACACTTAGGAAAATGTCGAATTGGGTGCCGCATACAGAGTATTGCAGCGTGAGGTTGACGAGGGTATTGAACAGGGCGTTGCAAGGGTTTGTCACAAGAAATGAAGAGCAACGATGGAGAAGATGCACTATCAACGAGAGGTTCTTGCTGGCCTTGTTAAGGCTGTGAATGGTTTCCAGTATATGTTCATCGACACTGTGTCATGATGACACTGACTTTGATGATGAGGCATGTCACATCACACAAAAGTCCAGCCGCCTTAGGGCTGTCATTTTCTCCAGCCATCCCCAAGATGGCACCTCACGCCTGCATGCCCACTACATTGCCACGCCTTCACAAACATGGCAGAAGCAATGTACAATGCCAAGATGGCGGCTCCCATGACACAGGCAGATAGCTCAGTATTATGTGGTGCGCCTGTATGCTCTCCTCTCCAGGGAGAACATGGCAGAGCTGCAAGGCCTAATTCAGGAAGCATTACCAATATCACTACATTGGATGAGCGAAGGAGAGCCATCCAGGATAAAATTGACAGAATGTTTGAGGACACTGTCAACCAGGATCATGCATTCAAAGCAGTCATTGATGTGGCGCGGATGCTGCCCTTAGCGCACCATGGAACATATTGAGTTGAACACAATTCCTCATCTTCCAACCCCTTATAACTTGCTCACTCTATCCAGCAAATTGCTCTATGTATTGGAAAGATGGTCCCGACTGACAATTTTAGTTGCCACTTGGAGAAGGTGTGCTCCCTTTGTGAGAAGCTTTCTCTCCAACCCAAGTACCAGGTTCAAGTCTTGTGACAGACGATCGAACCTACCCTCTTGGTCAAACTCCCAGAGACCGTACACAACTTTGAGATGCTTGCTTACAATGACATCACTGTGGCACTTCTTGCTGCCAATTCTCCAGGTGTCGTTGGAGCTCACTTGGCCTACAAGAGTAAGCAGAATGCAAAGGAAAGCACCCTGGCTTGCCATCAATGATTGTGACTCACCTACAAGGCTGGCAAAGGCCAGGCTGGTGAGGTCTCACACCGAAACCAGATTGAGTACAAGGATTTGTACATCCAGAACATGACTCTGGCCTTTCGAGAAAAGGTTGAGCTTAATGTCTACCCCAGGGCCAACACTTTCATGGAAATTCTGACCAAAATGGAGCTTGCCTACCAGGTATATTTCCATAATCTCGCTTCTGGAAAAACAACATAACTGCCACTTTTCAAACCCCAGCAGCACAGGTAGTTGCAATACAGCCTGCCTGCGATGCTCCTACCCATTATACTGTGGAAGGTAACAACGAGAAAAATGACACCCTTCTGACGACAAGCAGTTGCATGGGGGAGGACATAGAAGTTGATGGCAGATAAGGACCGCAAGGCCCATCCAGTCTGCCCATTTCTTTTTCTACCTTATAAATGTGCCATTGGCCTTTGCTCTGTTAATGGTCTATCTTTTCATACTCATCTGTATTGCTGCCTTATGCCTATCCCATGCCTGTTTGAAGCCCTGCACTGTATTCATATCCACCACTTCCTGAGGTAGGCCGTTCCATGCATCCACCACCCTGTCTGTGAAAAAGAACTTCCTCACATTACCTCTTAATCAGCCTCCCTCTAATTTCTTGCTGTGTCCTTTTGTCCTGCTATTTTTCTTATATTGAAACATATTAGACTCTTTTCACCTTGTTAATGCCCTTAAGGCATTTGAATGTTTCAATCATACCACCTCTCCCTTCTTTGCTCTAGGGTATTCATATTGAGCTCCGTTAATCTGTCCTCATATGTTTTGTGATGCAGTCCTTGCACCGTTTGGTTGCCATTCTCTGGACTGCCTCAATTTGGTATAATTTTTCAAGGTGGGCCTCCAGTACTGCATGCAGTACTCTAGATGGGGCCTAACCAGTGTCTTGTAAAGCGGGATTATTACCTCCTCTTCCAACTTATAATACCCCTACTAATACACCCTAACATCTCCTGGCCTTACCTACTGCTTTAGTGGTCTGTTTGGATGATTTCAGGTCATCTGTGATGATGATGATCAAGTCTTTTTCTTCCCTTGTGACTGCCAGCAACTCCCTGCCAGCCTATAGGTGGCTTCAGGGTTTTCTTCCTATGTGCTTGATTTTGCACTTTGCATTAAACCCCAGCTGCCACTCTTCCGACCATTTTGCTAGTTTATCCAGATCTTTTCTGATTCTGCTCATCCCATCTGGATCATCTACTCTGTTGTAGATCTTGCTGTCATCTGCAAACAGACAAACCTTACCTCCAGTCCATCTGCAATGTCACTGATGAAGATATTGAAGAGACTGGCCCAAGGACTGATCCCTGAGGTACCCCACTTGTGACTTGCATCTCTTCTGACTGTATACCATTTACCACAACTCTCTGTTTTCTTACCCGTCGACTAGATTGCCACCCAGTTGACCAACTTCTGACTCACCCCGAGCCTACCCAGCTTATTAAACAATCTTCTATGTGGAACAGTACTGAAAGCTTTGCTGAAGTCAAGGTAGGCAACATCAACTGCTCCCCCTTGGTCCACCACTCTGGTTACGCAGTCAAAGAAATCTATGATATTAGTTTGACAGGACCTTCCTTTTTGTAAACCCATGCTGTCTTGGATCCTATGCTCCTATGGATTCCAGGTGTTGCACTGTCCTTTCCTTAAGGAGTGTCTCCATAATCTTGCCCACTATTGTGGTAAGACTGACTGGTCTGTAGTTCCCTGCCTCCTCCCTGCTTCCACTCTTGTGGAGCGGGATCACATGAGCCCTTCTCCAGTCTTCTGGGACCTCTCCTGTGCTCAGAGACTCATTAAACAGTTCTGATAATGGCTTTGCTAGTTCCACCCTTAGCTCCTTTAGTACCCTGGGATGTATGCCATCAGGTCCCATTGCCTTGTCCACCCTGAGCTTATCGAGCTCTTGTAGGACCCTTTCTTTTGTGAAGGAACAAATGCCTACCTCCCTCCCCTGTGTCCATGGTGCTGAGCTGTGGGCTCTGCCCTACCTTCTCTTCAGTAAATACTGAGCAGAAGTATCTATTTAGGATAGATGCTTTTACATGGTCCTCTTCCTCACATGCCCCCTTATCTCCTTTGATCTTAGCAATACCCCCTCTGGACTTTCTCCTTTCACCAATGTATCTACAGAAAGTCTTGTCACCTTCTTTTACTGTCTGTGCTAGTGTTTCCTCGGTTTGAGCCTTTGCCTGCCTTATTGCCTTTCCTGCTTCCCTTAGGGAAGTTTGGTATGCCTCTCTATCTTCATCCCACTGCATTCCCTTATATTTCCTGAAGGCCAGCCTTTTGGCTCTGATCTTTTCTGCTACTGTTTTTGAGAACCAAAGTGGTTTCCTTCTTCTTTGGCACTTCCTTTTCTCTCTAACACAATGGGATGTTGCTTCAAGTATTGCATCCTTAATGCTGGCCCACTTTGCCTGTACCCCTCACCTGTATTTCTTTTTCCAGGGCTAGCTTAACTCTGTTGGCCATCTTATCAAAGTCAGCTCCTCTGAAGTCCCATATTTTGCCTTGGAATGGGATGATTTAGTTGTAGTGGCCAGACCGAATCATGTGATGGTCGCTGGCCCCAGGTGACCTTCTACCTGAAGATCTGTGATCCTTTCCTGTTAGTCAGTACTAGATCTAGGATAGCCCTGTCTCTTGTGGGTTGTTGTACCAGTTGTTTGAGGCCCTCCCCCCACAGGGAATCCACCATGTGTCTAGTTCTGGCAGATGTTTCTGCTGGTATTGACCAATCTGTATCTGGCATATTGAAGCCTCCTATTATCAGAACCTCCCCTTTAGCTGTCATGTTTTGTATATCTTCTAACATTAATGTGTCTATGTCCTCCTCCTGGTCTGGGGGCCTGTAGACAACACCAGTCATTATGGCTGTCCCATTTTCTGTTTCCAGGGTGACCCACAGTTCTTCTGGCTCCTTATGTGTATTCTGAATTTCTGTAGCTTTGATATTTTCATTGACATACAGTGCCACTCCATCCCCTTTTTGCAACTCAGTCTCTTCTGAACAGTACATAGCCAGGCACTGAAGTCACCCAAGTGTGGTTACTGGTAAACCATGTCTTGTTAATTGCTACTGTGTCCAGTTTAGCCTCTGACATTATTGCCAGCAGGTCTGGGATCTTGTTTTCCAGACTGTGAGCATTTGTGTACATGATTTTCCATTGGCCAGATTTCAGTGTGTTACTTGTTGGGTGAGGTCTGGCATTTCCCCTGTGTGTCGTATTGGGAGCTCGACCTTTTTCCTTACCTGGTGATGCAAATGAACTGCAAACACGCTGAACCCCTGTTTGACCACTAGCTGTGGGGGTAGGGGTGTTCTTCCCATTTGACGTATGGGGTGCTGCACCCCTCTCCCCATTTGCTAGTTTGAATATTCTGCAAAGACATCACACTTCTGCCCCAATGCACTGACTCCCTCCTTAGTCAGATGCAGTCCATCAAATTTAAAGAACTTTCGCTCCCAAAGCTGTTGCCAGTTCCCTACAAATTTGTGTCCTTTTTCTGGCACCAGCCCTTGAGCCACATGTTTAGTTCCCCTATCTCCCTTCTCTGACCTTCCATCCATCTGCTTCCCTCTCCCAGACTGGCAGGATCTCAGAGAAGGAGATACCGGATGAAATGGATGATAGTTTGTCACCCAGCCTGGTCAGGTGTTCCTTGGTCTCCACAACTGACCGGCTGGCGAGATCATTAGTCCCTATGTGTACCAGGATGTCAATGTTTTCCCCTGTTTCCTGAACAATTTTAGCAATGCATTCAGTGTCTCTCCACGCTGATGTACCAGAGAGACATCTGACTGCTACTCCGACTGGAGATAGGTATCAACTCCCAATTATGGAGTCTCCTATGATTAGAAGTTTTTGGATTTCCTTTTACTTTTTTGTTTTGGTTCCTGTTTTGGGTGACTTTTGTTGTGCTAGCTCCTGTGCTGCAGTGTACTGCTCTGCAATGTCCCCTGCTAATTTGTTTAATTTCGGAGATAGAGGCAGATACATGTTTGCAGTTTTGATATGGTTTGCGGAGGTAATATGTTGGAGAGCACAGAGTGATGGCGCACCCGATTTGCCCCTCCTAACCACCTGCCAACCTCCCGGACCAGCTACCCTCTGTGGTTGAGGTGCTTCTGTTGGATGCTGGGGAAATGGCGGGTGGTTCTTATAATGTGTTTCCTCTTGAATATGAAATTTGAGGCACGCAATCTCTGCCCATGCTGCCTGGAGCTGAGCCCTAAGATCTCCAATGGCCCAGCATGTATGACAGTGTCCTAAATCCTGTAAAACTGCCCTTCTGAAAAGTGTTTCACAGTACCTGCAGTTAATGATATCCATTCCAGATAATTTGCTGGGTTTATAACCTGGTCAGAGTAGTTAGAAGGAAGAAAATGCAAGCAAAAGTTTGATTTTGTGTTCTTTTTTTTTTGTATAACTTGTTATAACAAGTTAAATTACTAGTGCCCTGTAATGAGGACACTATGTGGATACCCCATTGACCTGCCCCTTCCAGCTTTGGCACAGGAAATGTCACGACTGTACTACCCTATAAAAGGAGTGCAGTGTGGGGTGGTTGGGGATGGGGGTGGGTGGCTGGGCCCTTCCCCTGCCGATAAAGAAGAACCATGGACGAAAGAAACAAGGAGGTAAGAGCAGAAACAATCAGTCAGCAACAAATGCAGTAACCCTGAAAGCTTATCCTAATGCTAGATAAAACTGTAAAACCTACAATGCACCACCTGTAATAATTTCACAGAAGATATACCCTGTAAGAAACACTTTGCTACAGAGAAAATAAAGCAGTAACAGAAGATGTACAGTACCTTGTAAAAGACAATTTGAATAGTGAAGATTACAGCAGTAATCTGTTAGCACACACCTGTAGGCACACCTTGTAATAATGCAGCAGAAGGTATACCCAGCAACAGCAATTTGAATCAGAGAAAATAAAGCAATAAAATGTTAGCAACAAACAGAAACAATCCCTGTGAGTACAAAATAAAAACAACCACTCACAGTAAATCTGCCTAGCCAAAATAAGTCTTAATCCATTCCCTTACTCTGGTAAGGTTCTTTTTTCTGTCCTTTCAAGTAAGCTAGAAGGAAAGAGCTCAGGTGAAGCTAGATGCCTTGGAACCGGAACTATAAAAACAACAGAAACAGAGACAGAAGCAATTGGAAAAATCCAAATGCCTAATTAGACAGCCAGAACCATAACGCTCCTAACTATCAGAGCCTAAGGGATGAGAATGAGACCCTCTGCAAACTGTTGGAGGACATCCGTGCAAAAGAGCTGCCGTTTCACGACATTGTAGCAGCCTTGCTCTGGTCACTGGACAGCCATGCAGCCAGGGGAATCCTTTTTTGCCTTCGGCTACCAAATAACCAAGCAGCAGAGGAAATAATCCTTTCATAGCATCAGCTACTGGCCAGGCTGATGCGATGACTAAGGAAGAGTCAACTGAGCAGGCTGATGTCGCGCCTGTGACATCACAGACACGCTTGTATCCCATGCAAGATATACAGGAGGCCCAGAGAGATCCTGTGGGCCTCAGATTCCAGGAACAGGATGATGACGATGATTCTGAAAATACAGATTGACAATTACAGGCCCCAGTTTGGATTGTGAGTGACTTGCTTGTTGACACAAACAGACGGCCTTGTGTAAAGGCCATGGTAGGGGGCTGACACCTTAACATGCTTCTGGATACTGGAGGAGCCATGTCAGTCCTCCATGATGAGGATCCAGTCTCATCTGCCTGGTCTACTGGCTGGAAGACCAGTGCCCAGGGTGTAGATGGCACTCAGCTACACACCTACCAATCTGTTCTTCTTCCTTTGGTGGTAGGCCACCTCAGGACTAATTTTGTCTTTGACCTCATGGTATTATGTTATCACCCCAGTATATTGGGAGTTTACTTTCTAGCACTACACGGCTGTGTAGTGGACCTAGCTAGCAGGCTACTCCTTCAGATCAAAGGACAATGTCATGCTGTCACATTCCAGACTCACATGTGCCGCAGCCATCTCCCATGACAACAAGGAGTATGATGTCATGGCCTTATTCAAAAGTCATGACCTATTTTCTGAACTTCACCTTTGCTGCAAGAACACCTTGATGTGTTTGCTACCAACAAGCACGACTGTGGTAGGATGCACACCACCGTTTAAATCACGGACCCAGCCCTGTAAGGCAGAAGCAGTACCCATTTCCTGCTGACCTGTAGCTCCATTGTCAATTTGCCTAATTGGCCTGTGAGAAAGCCAAATGGAGTTTGAGACTCACAACTGATTATAGGAAACTTAATCAAGTTACCCCCAGATGCACCCCAACAGTAGCATCAGCACCTGATGTATTCAAGCTGTTGACACCTGACCAAAAGTGGTTCACAGTTCTTGACATCTCTAATGAGTTTTGGTCACTCCAATTAGCACAGGAAAGCCAATACAAATTTGCTTTCACCTTTGATGGTCGCCAGTACATCTGGACCTGCCTTCCCCAGGGCTTCAACAACAGCCCTTCCCTCCTCTATCTCCTCATGATAGATGCCCTGCAGGGATTCTCCACACCCCAGTGTTTCCTGCAGTATGTGGATAACTTGCTTCTAGCAACCACCATGAAAGAAGATAATTTGGCCCCTCTAGATGAACTTCTGTCCCTCCTCAAGAGAGCAGGCCTCAAGTGCAACCCCTCTAAAGTACAATTGTGTGAAAAAGAAGTCATCTTCCTTCACCTATGCATTACAGACCAAGGCAGAAGTCCAGCTGTCAAGAAGATCCAGGGCTTGCAAGATCTGCCACTTCCACTAACATGGCAACACTCAGACGCTTCTTAGAATGGTAACCTACCAGGGATTTTATCCCTGACTTCGCCTTTGAAAGCTGCTGTCTTGTATGAACTTCTGAAAAGTATGTCCCATGGACATGGGGCCCTAATCACACTGAAGCTGTCATACAGCTTAAGCAGGCCTAGCCTCAGCCCCAGCACTAATCGATCCCAATCCGAACCTCCCATTCCATTTAGAAACCGCCACCTATGATGTGGCCATGTTTGCAGTGCTGGCACAAAAGTACAGTGGGTACCACAGGCCCATTGCCTATGCATCTCAGATGCTGTCCCCAGTAGAGAAAATACAGTCTCCGTGAAGGACACTTTTAACAACCTTCTGGGCTGTCAAACATTTTCTGTACACCATTGGGTATGCTCTATTGTCTTGCATACCTGCCATACCTCAACTAACTTTTTGCTTTCAGACAAAGTAATAGATGATTAGTCTCCAACACCAGACTAACCCACTGGTCTTTGCTTTTGCAGGACATGGACATCAAAGTACTGCCTGCTAAAATGCCCTCAGTCTTGGCCCATGGCCTCACTCTACAGGTAAGCCCCATGACTGTGCACTCCAGCCTTCTGACCTACCTGAACTGGGACCATTCTTACTGGCTACACCAGATGTTTTGAAAGATACCACCATGTATCATATCTTTACAGATGGATCTGCCTCCTACGTAGACAGAGAGCAGGTGGCAGGATGTGGGTGCTCATTTTAGACAAGGATGGCGTTTCAGGTGCTATCCAAGAAATGCACTATCTCTTCACAGTATGCCGAATTGGCAGCTGTGGCCTGTGCTGAGGAGGTCATGCCCCATGGTGTCAAGGATGCCATCATCTTTGCAGACTCCAGTTGGGTCTGCTCATCTCTTACTGAGTTTCTACCATCCTGGGAGAAAAATAACTTTACATCCTCTGATGGCACACCTGTCAAATAATGGATCTGTTTGTGTATATACACACTCCTGACAAAACAGTTTACTCACAAACTGTACATCCACAAGGTAAAGGCTCACTGTAAATTGGTCCCTTTCCATGCATTTAATGATTGAGTGGACTCATTTGCCTAAGCAGGCGCTCAAGGGGGGAGACATGAACAATGACTCTCCCAGTAGTTGTAGCAGCTATAGTAGCCTCTAACATCAGGCAGAAACCAGTACCAGATCCCCCACTGGACCTTTCTGCTGCACAGAAATCTGACCCAGAACTAAAAGATGTGTTTAAATTCCTGGATAAAGTAATTGAACAACCAATACCATGGGTAGTCCATTCAAGAGACACTCTGACAACATACACTTGTCTAGTGATCAGAAGCTCATCTGGTATCGAAAAGAGGATACAGGTGATAAACTGCAGGTTGTACCAGAAGCTCTGCAAACCAGATTCATCCATATGGTTCATGATACCCCACTGGTGGACACCAGTTGGCAGAAAATGCCTCCAGAGACTCAAAACTGTTGTCTGGTTGTCTAGTATGGCCAAAGATGTAGAGCACTATGTGGACAATTGCATAGTGTGTGCCCAGAACAACCCAATTTTGGTGAAAAGAAACACCAAGTTGTTGCTCCAAAGGCAAACTGGACCATGGAATGTGATACAAATTGATTTCATTGGCCCCCTTCCCAACTCCAGCAAGAACAACAAGTATGCACTTGTCACAGATTTGTTTTCTAAATGGGTAGAAGCATTTCTGAAAAAGACTAACACGGCAAAGACAACTACCAAGATCCTGGTGGATCAATTGTTCTCCAGGTGTGGCCCACCTCTAAAGGTAGATTCAGGCCAGGGAACCAGTTTTACAGCTGAGCTGATGAAGCAGATGAAAAAATTACTCACCTTAGTAATGTTGTTTCTTCTAATGGAGTCTTGCTATATTATGACAGTAGCAGTTTGATCCAGCTCTAGAACTGCTCCGGAGGTGAAATGGTTAATACCATTCCAAAATAGAACTTTGAGCACGAGCTCTAAGAAGCAGCTCTATCTGTGTAATTTCAAACCTGAACTGTCAGATCTTACGAGCAAAACTCACTAAGGTCTGTGTGGAAGCTGTAATCTACACTAGCCAAATGGCTACCTAAATACCAACAACCATTGCTGGTCCCAACACCCAAGACTCAAGTCAGGGGACCAGAACTACTAATACAATTCTAACAACATGAGAATAAAACAACAGTATAAAAAAAACACACCCCAAACCCCCAAAGGGAGAAAGCTAAAGGGCACAAAATAGTGCCCACACTAGGTGCCCACCCACCCAAGTAGAAGTTCTGAGAGGGCAGGCTTGGGGAGGTCATAATATAGCAAGACTCCATTAGAAGAAACAACATTACTAAGGTGAGTAATTTTTCTTCAAACAACATGAAGTCTTGCTATATTATGACAGTAGCAGACTACACAGCAGTATCTCCATGGAGGAGGGCAGAACCTACTTAGGAATAGGTTCTGAAGAACAGTTGTGCTAAACCGAGCATCTCTCCTGGCCTGGACATCCAGGGAGTAATGCTTGGTGAAAGTGTGTACCATTTTCCAAGTAGCAGCCTGGCATGTCTCTAATATAGGATGTCTCTGGCAGCAGCTAGAGACGCAGCTGTACCCCTGGTAGAGTGAGCCCTCAAGCCAGAGGGGGGATCTCTGCCCAGTTTCTGATAACAAAATTGGATACAAGAGACAATCCACCTGGCAATTGATCTCTTAGTGGCAGGTTTGCCTTTTCCAACTTCACCATAGGTAAGGAAAAGTTGGAGGGATTCGAACCTGTGACCTTTGGTATGCTCTATATAGTAACTAAGAGCTCTCTTAACATCCAGGCTGTGCAACCTCCTCTCACCAGAAGAGGAGTGATCAGTGAAAATACTGGAAGGAGATAGATTGGTTAAGATGGAAATCTGAAACCACCTTAGGTAAAACTTCCTATTAGTCCTAAGGACTACCTTATCCCTGTGAAAGAAATAAAGTCAGTTTCTACTGACAAGGCTTGCAACTCACTTATGCGTCTAGCAGAAGTGATAGCCACCAGAAAAACAGTTTTCCAAGTTAGATACTTAAGCTCTGCAGAAAACAGAGGTTCAAAAGGGGGTTGCATTAACTGGGCAATACAAACATTAAGGTCCCAGGCAGGGGCCAGTTCCCGAAAGGGTGGATTAGTATGGAGTAATCCCTTAAAAAACTTGGAAAACACAGGGTGAGTGGAAAGAGGGGATGACTTTCCTGCTGAAACAAAAGCAGATACAGCTGCCAAATGGACTCTCAGGGTAGCTGGTTTGAGACCCAAGGAATCAAGATGGACCATGTAATCTAATACAACGGGCAAATCAGCAGATTCTGGGGAAACATTTTCCAGCACACCAAATGGAAAACCTTTTCCATTTAGAACTATAAGTAGCTCTCTAGTGGAAGGCTTTCTGGAAGCCTTTAGGATTTCAAGAACACCTGAGAGAGGTGTAAATCAGCAAACTCTAACTCCTCAAGAGCCAGGCCTTGAGGTTGAGGGATTTGAGGTCCGATACCAAACCCTTCCCTGGGCACAAGTTAATAGGTTGTGATTCCTGGGGAGGCAAAGGGGAAGATGGATTGTCAGTGACAGAAGGAGTGGGTACCAGGGCTGCCTGGCCCAATCCGGGGCAATCAGAATCACCCTGCAAGGCTGAGATCTGATTTTGACTAATACTTTGAATAGGAGAGGGAAGGGGAAAGCATAAAGAAACTTCCGCCCAATCCAGGAGAAAGGGCATCCAGGGACTGAGCCCAGCATCAGAGGCCTGCAACAGAACAGAGGAAGTTGGTGATTGTCTGGGGCTGCAAAAGATCTATCTGAGGGTGCCCCATCTGGCAAAGACTATCCCCAGCACTTGAGGATCCAGGGACCATTCGTGATGGCCCTGGGAAATCCTGCGAGAGCATCTGCTAGGACATTGTCCTTCCCTGGAAGATGAACTGCTATGAGGGAAGTGTTCAGGAATAGGCCAGAGACCACAACTTCATTGCCTCGGTGCACAAGGCCGAAGACCGAGTGCCCCCCTGTTTGTTGCTGTACCACATTGTTGTGGTGTTGTCTGTTCTGACTTGTATCACCTTGTTGTGGACAGATGCAGAAAATGCTTGAAGAGCTAAAAAGACAGCTCTGAGTTCCAGCAAATTGATGTGGAGCAGAGATTCCTGGGGGGACCACACTCCCTGAGTGGAAAGGTCGCCCATGTGGGCTCCCCAACCCAGAAGGGAAGCATCTGTAGTGAGAGTCAAACTGTGAGCAGGGAAATGAAGGGGACCCCCAATCTTAAATTGCTCTGATCCTGCCACCACTGGAGGGCCTGGATCAAGGTTCGAGTCACTGGGACCAACTTGGAAAGGGGTCTCCTCTGAGACCAATAGGTTCTCAAGTGAAACTGAATGTCTCTCATCTGAAATCTTGCTCCCTGCACAACAGCTGTGGATGCAGCCATGTGCCCCAGGAGCTGCAGAAAGTGTCTTGCTGGTCGAGAGACCTGCAGAGTGAAGGAGGAGGCCAGAGCCACTAAATTGTCACCCTTTCTAAGGGAAGAAAAGCTCTGGCTAGCTTTGTGTCCAACTCTGCCCCTATAAAGGTGAGCACCTGGACTGGTTCCAGAACCGACTTTAGCAGATTTATAGAAAGCCCAGGGAGGTGAGAAGCTGCTGGGTGACTTGCAGGTGAGATTTTACCTGTTCTGGGGACTGGCCTACAATGAGCCAATCATCTAGATAGGGAAACACAGCAACCGCTGTTCTCCTTATGGGCCACTGCCACTGCCAGACACTTTGTGAATACTCTTGGGGCAGAGGTGAGGCCAAGGGCATTGCTCTGAACTGGTAATGACCTGAGGGTAGTTCAATCTGAGATACTTTCGATGGGAGCTTCTGATTAGGACGTGAAATAGGCATCCTTGAGGTCCAGGGAGGCTAACCAGTCCCTGGCCTTAGGGAGGGTAAAATAATTGCCAGAGTTACCATTTTGAACTTTGGTTTCAAAGATGCTTGTTCAGATATCTGAGGTCTAATATGGGCGCCATTCTCCTGTCTTTTTGGGGTAAGAAGTATCTGGAATACAGACCCCTGCCCTGGTGCAGGGAGGAACCCTTCCACTGTTCTGAGAGCCAACAGGGTTGAGACCTCTGCTTCTAGAGCAAGGGTCTCTGAAGCACTGCAGGTAGAAAAATCTGGTTCTCAACTTGGGAAACTTTTTGAGCTGAGAACCAGACCCTGGCTTACTACTTCCAGAACCCACTTGTCTGAGGTTAAAGAAGCTCCAGTTCTGACTGAAGTAAGCCAGCCTGCCCCTACCGGTAAAGGAGAATCAGCCCTGGGCACCCCATCAGGGTGCCTGCTTAGCAGGTGCTTTTAGGCTGAGGGGTGGAGCAGGCCTGCCCACCCTTGTCTGCCTCTGCCTCTGAAGAAGCCCCTCTGAGCATAGGCAGAGGAGGCCTGAGTCTGATAAAAAGGCCTGTGAAAAGGCCTACCCCTACCCCTGGGGGTATGCCTCTGGGGAATGGCTTGCCGCTCCTTAGCTTGGGCACTTTTGTAAGTAGTCCTATATTCATCCATCTTTTTCATGTAATTCTCTGTCTGCTCCCCAAACAGAGAATTTCCCACCACAGGAAAATCCATAGCCTTAGTCTGGGTATCCTGTGACAGGCTAGTACACCTGAGCCAGGCCAACCTACGAAAAGCTACAGATGTGGCCATGACCCTAGAGGAAACATCATTAACATCCACAGCAGCATGAAACTGTACCTTAGAAGCCTCAATGCCATCAGCAGCCACCTGTTCTAGTTCGCTAGCCAGCTGGCCATGGGCTTTCTTGGCTAATTCCATAACAGTATCCCATCTAGATTTCTGATACCTAGCTACATAAGCCATATAATTTGCTTGCCTGAGTCCCAGAGAGGCTGCCATATACTGTTTTTTCGCCATGGCATCAATCTTCCTGGAATTCTTGTCAGGAGGATGTGAAGCCAGGGGAATATTAGATTTATCACAGGCTGCAGCCTGAACTACTCCAACATGACTGCATTGCTGAGAAAGGAATTCTGTATCAGGACCTGACAATGTGTACCTTCTGTCCATCTTTTATCTACAGGAGGCACAGAATTGGGAGCTTTTAAAATTGTTATTGTTTGCTTCCTAAAAGACTTATGCAAAGGAATAGACAATCTCCTAGACTCTGAATATCCATCATTTCTACAAAATCAGGCTCCTCTTGCTCATCCACAGCTTCTTCCAAGGGAAGCTGGAGGGTTTCAGCAACTTTTTTGTAAAACATAAAATGAGATGGGGACTCAGATAGCATAGGGGGAGATTCTAAAGGTCTGTCTGGGGAAACGTCCGGTTCAATGGGCACACCCAGACCTTCCCAGCCACATTCATACTGTTCATAATCATCCTCCCCCTCCTCTGGTTCATAAAACTCCTCAACATCATATTCCTGAACCACTGGAACCGGACGAACCGACCTTTTGCCAGATAGTGGCAGTTCGGACGGAACCTGAGACAGTGACTGGACAATTTGTATGGCTTTTGCTATCTCTGCAGCAGTTGGAGAAGGGATTTTGGACTCCAAACCTGCTGACTTTCTTGTTTTCTTTACTGGAACTGGTTCCTCAGAACCAGCTTTTCTTTTGCCCGAGGAAGTCTCGCCCTGGTCAGAGGGCACTCCCTCCGGTTCGGTTGGCACCGAACCGGGCTGGCCATCCGGGTCAGCGGACTTTTTGGCCTCTCGTTCCCTGAGCCTGCCCAATCTCTTTTCCAGGGTGGCTGCAGGGAAATTTACATATCTGGCAGTCTGACTGGAGGTGGTCAAACCCCAGACAACAGACACAGTGGTGTGTGGGTCAGCCTGACAAAGGCTTCCCCACAGACATCACAGTGTTGAAACCCAGTGGGCCCGGTTTTTCTTTTGGGTTTCTCAGACATAATGCCAGCCTAACCAGAAAACTTGCCCTTTAAACGGCAGTGCCAGGCAAGACACCCTTATCGGTTCCCAACCGTGTCACGGGTATTGGAAAAAACCGTAATAAAATCCGTTTTTTTTAGAACCGATAAGAACTGGGAACCGCACTCTAAAATGTTAAACTTTAAAATTAATGAGTTTTAAACCCAGCTGATCGGTTCAAAACCGAACCGATAAACTTACAAGTTCCACACAGACAAAACCTTTTATTACTTACGATTACCACAGACAGAGCTTGAACCGAACGGTTTTTCGGTTAAAATAAAACTATTCTCTGTTGAATCGGACCGAGAAAACACTGTTTAAACCGAGAAATGAACCGAGCAGTAGGAGAAATCTCCTGAGCGACTGTTCACTGAGGCGGAGTAAAGAATCTGACAGTTCAGGTTTGAAATTACACAGATAGAGCTGCTTCTTAGAGCTCGTGCTCAAAGTTCTATTTTGGAATGGTATTAACCATTTCACCTCCGGAGCAGTTCTAGAGCTGGATCAAACTGCTACTGTCATAATATAGCAAGACTTCATGTTGTTTGAAACTCCAATTACTTGAAGAAGATCAGAAATTCCACATCCCTTACCATCTTTAATCCCCAGGTCAGGTAGAAAGAGCCAACAGAAGAATCAAAAGATGTTATGCAAATTCATCAATGACAATACCAAGACTGGGATTCCTCTTGCCACTACTACTGATGGCAATGGGGTACTCCTGTAGTCACTACTCAGTGCACACCTTATGAGGTTATGACTGGTAGAGCCATGAGATTACCTGAGTACCTGTTGATTGATCTACACTCCCAACTGCAGATTGAGTATCTGTAGACAAGTATGTTGAAAAACTTCAGGATGATATCATGAAGACACACCTGTTCACTGCCAGTCAAATGGGCAAGGCTCAACAACAAGCTAAAGCTTATTATGATAAGCATGTCAAAGAAGTCGACTGGCAAGTTGGAGACCAAGTTATGCTTCTCCAATACAGACAACCCACACTTTCATTTGCCAGCAAATGGGAAGGCCCATATCCCATCATCAACAAACTCAGTCCTGCTGTCTACCAGGTCAGAGTTCAGCAGCAAAAGAAGACCACTGACAAGTGGTCCCATGCTAATCAGCTCAAGTTGTTCAAAGGTGACTAAACTTACTTTTCCCAACCCACTTAGGGTGGAATAGTACCCCACACTTAACAGTCCTTTTCTGTTTTCTTACAGGTACACTGGCAGGATGGCTATCTTGCACCTCCTCATCTTGGTGGGACTTCTACTACTACTATGACTTCCCCTGACTGCATCCCAGAATAAACCCCTATCAACTCACAGACAATGTCTACAACATTTGCTTAGAAAACTTGACATTCAGCCCCAATGGGAGTTCATGTTAATGTGCCCCAAAAAATGATTACTGTTAAGGAAGGCTCAGCTGCCTATATTGATGCCATGGTAGTAGCTCTAGACAAATCCACACTTTCCAATCAATGGGAATCTGATGTTAATGGCTACTCACTCCCTGTAGCCCACTTATTCAAAGGTATATCCACGGATGGCCCAACACTGACATATCTAAAAATGGTACTCTCTCCATTCAACAGACATTCCCCAGACATACTGGTCATTATAAAGTGGGCTTAAACAATCGATATCCTGATTGGCTAAAACTTAGTTTCAGCCGTGTCCTTATCAGCATGTATTGTGCCAACCGGCACTAACTTCCTCTGCCCGACCAAATTACAAAACGAAATCACTGAGATGTGCCAACTGAAAACAAAAAACATACAGTGGCACACCGCACCTTGCAATACCACAAAATGGCATCTCCCTCACTGCAGCTCCAGGAAACAGCCACGGCATACAAACAGCATCATGAAACAAGGTAGCCGCTGCCTCCCTCCCCGCAACAAAGGTCTCAAAACTACCTGCTGAACAGTCTTGCAGACGGCCTCATCTCTGCTCATCAGCTCAGTACCTGTCACTGCAAGTAAACGGTAAAAAAAAAATCTCAAACGGCTTTCCAAACTGGACTGCTATCTCTGAAGTCGACCTCAAAACCAAAAGTAAGTTCTCAACAGTTGGCTCATTCACACAAAATCACTTCCTACATTATGCGGTGCTCACTCTGTTCTACAAATGAAAATCAGCTTAAAAATTATTTACTTAAACAGAGCAAGTTCCAATGGTACTTTCAAAATAACAGAAACCGGAAACATCCATCTACGGAGGCTGCTAAGGGACATGCTCGTTGCACACAGCGAGCTGTTTCTGAAAAATCCTGACATAAAATAAAACAAAAGCGAAGGCATATAAAAATATATATATATATATATATAAATAAAGAAATCATGCACAAAAACCCTGTCTACATCGTGACGGTGTGCAGAAACAGCACACATAGTAGGCAGCTCAGCTCTTAGACACTCGTCCTGGTGCTTAAACTCTCAAAGTAGGAAAATATTTTAAAGAAAATTTCACAGTTTCTGTGGGTATCTTGTCTAGACAGAGTCACTGACTGGCTACTGTAGGCACAGACACACAGTGACCTGACACACAATGACATACTATAGTAATTTTCAGTTAAACAAGGGACTACTTTTTCTATTTTGTACAGATGTCATATTTTATTTATTTTATGAAATGATTACTCCATTTTTTCAAATTAACTTCTTTATCAGGGGCCCTTTTATAAGCACAATAACACACTCCAAGGTGTGGGTTGTGCTGATAAGAGCACACCCAGGGGCATAAGGCACTGGCTTTAGTACACCCAAGGCGTGCCTTATCAGCATGTAACCCACACCTCGTCGTGTGTTATTGCTTGCTTATAACCTTACTGCTGTTATTGATCCTGCTTGGTGTGACCACCTCCTCTCTGAGGAGTCATATGCTTTCTGTCTTCATAACTATGTGGCTACTGAAGTTCTTTTTCTTTCTGTTGTCCCACCCACTGAAGAAGAAATGACTGACTGTCTGCCCTCCTAGTGGTTTGACCGCCACTTCTCTTCCAGGAGCCCTGATTAATAATGTTCAATTTATGCATGTCCCAGTTATTTTCAATCTTACACATTGGAATATGGATGAGATCGGTCTCTGTCACATGGCCAGTACTTGTAAATTTTGCAGCATGATGCTTACAGATATTGTAGCTGCGTACCAATCATGCAGTGATGATCCTGTTAGTGGTCCCCATACCACTGAAGATGTAGGGGTCTTTCGACCCACTCCTAATGCTAAAGCTAGACCACGGACTAGGCATGATACTACAGATGTTACCGGTGTAGCAGGCACCATTTCTGGCCTTTTTGGCTCAGGCATGTCTATCCGGAATAGAACAGCTATAGCTGCTATTACAGCACAAACTCTTAATTTCCAACCAGCTGTTAAGAATGATATCCAGGGGTCCATTTGGGCCATCAAGATTTTGGAGTAACTTTCTCCCCCACCTTCAGCTAGATTGGCATTCTCTCTGGGAGTCATGTCATAAATTTATTTCTCAAGATAGACTGTGTCTCATGCAATATCATTTATTGCACAACTTATATTACTCCCCAGCTAAACTTCACAAGTGGGGCTACTTAGACTCAAACAAGTGCAATAAATGTTTGCAAGATGAGGGCACACTTTTTCACATGCTTTGGTCTTGTCCAAGAATCTCCACCTTATGGACTTCAATCCAAACCTCCTTAGACTGCTTGTTGGGCCTTCAAGAGTATTTTATCCCTGAGGTATGTGTATTAGGGGACCTGTCCTCTATTAGAGTCAAGGCGCGTAAATTTCATATATCCATGGTTGCCTTGTCGGCCAAGAAAATAATTCTCCATCATTGGAAAGACAGATCCTCCCCTTCCTTCCAGGAATGGGTAAGAGAAGTATTATCCAACTTATGCATGGAAAAGCAATAGCCAGTCTACATAATAGACTGGCAGTTTATACTAGAATTTGGGATCCCTTCACTCACTAATTTCTCTGGTTCAAAACTAAACCTATACTAGGGTTGTTGCTTCTATATGGTTCCTTAATTAGAGGCTCGGCCTCCGGGTACCAAGATGGGTTACTGCAGTAAGGGGGTGAGGGGGCAGCATCTTTCACTATGTATCAATGAGACTTTATCAGTTTTCTCTGTATGCTGCCTTTTGTGGTGGAAAATGTATGAATAAACTTTAAATTATAAAAAAAAAAAAGAATGATATCCTACCCCCGCTGTAACATGGTGTAGATGGTTTAAGTAAGGAAGAACGTTTTACAGTCTGTAATACACAGGAAATTGCCAAAGGGTTCAATGATACTAAGAATAAGATTAATTAACTGATTTTTCAAAATAATGAAGCAGACAAGCAATATATTGTCCATGCACTTTTATGCTCTGCTTATGGTTCTTATGTACTTGCCACTGTTAACAATCTCTTCAGGGACTTGGAAACAGGCTGCATTCCAGAGCTTATCCATGATAGAAGAATGGGTAAATGGTATTGTCCTCATGGCAGATCCAATGGTTGCATTACTATTTGTTTAGCAAACACTGTTGACAGTTCTATGTCTACAGCTCAAAAGCTTGGCTATGTCTCCAGATATCCAAAGCAAGCCCCCTTGCTACTTTACTAAGACTTGTTCCATTCATGACAACACATTCATCACATTTACCGTGTCACAACCCACTTTGATCCTGAAACATCTGTTTTTGATAAATTAGCTGCTATTAATTCCATCGGACATCTTGATGATGACATCTATCATGAAAGAACTGACTTACCCTCCTTACTTGTCTACCATGCTGTACTCCAAGCCTAGGTGGCACCCCAAACAAACTGTTGTGCCAAGAAGAGAGATATTACTACCTATGCCGATGTGATGTCTTCGACATTGTGAAACCTGTATGTGGCTACTCTCCAGAACATCTTGACTGGTCCTACACGTTGGGTGCTGTATAACCTTACTGATGTTAATGAGGATGATGAATCCAAGTCTCCATGAGCTGCATCTTCTGTGCCAGACGCTGAAACAGCTAAATCCCAAAGCTATCTAAAGCTAGCTGACAAAAACCCAGGAGAAGAGTACACAATAGCAGGGGAGGTACTAACAACAACAAAAATGGAAAGGGACCTGGGAGTAGTCATATCAGATGACCTAAAGGTGGGTAAGCAATGTGAGAATTCAGTAAGGAGAGCCAGGGGGATACTGGGATGCATAGGAAGGGGCATCACAAGTAGAAAAAGGGAAGTGATTATCCCTCTATACAGACAATTGGTGAGACCTCATCTGAGTACTGTGTGCAGTTTTGAGACCTCATCTACACAAGGACATAGACAGGATGGAAGCAGTCCAGAGGAGGGCAACTAAAATGGTGCAGGGTCTACATCAGAAACCATATGAAGAGAGACTGAGAGAGCTTAATATGTATACCCTTGATGAAAGGAGGACAGGGGACATGATAGAAATGTTCAAGTACCTCAAGGGAATCAACAAAGTCCAGGACGGTAGCATCTTTCATAGAAACATAGAAGTTGACGGCAGATAAGGACATAAGGCCCATCCAGTCTGCCCATTTCTTTTCTACCTTATAAATGTGCCATCGGCCTTTGCTCTGTCAGTGACCTATCTATTCATAGTCATTTGTATTGCTCCTTATGCCTATCCCATGCCTGTTTGAAGCCCTGCACCGTATTCATAGCCACTCACTTCTTGTGGTAAGCTATTCCATGCATCTACCACCCTTTCTGTGAAAAGAATTTCCCACATTCCCCTTAATCGGCCTCCCTCTAATCTCATGCTGTGTCCTCTTGTCCTGCTATTTTTCTTATATTTAAACATGTTAGACTCTTTCACCTTGTTTATGCCCTTAAGGTGTTTAAATGTCTCGATCATATCACCTCTCCTCCTTTGCTCAAGGGTATGCATATTGAGCTCCGTTAATCTGTCCTCATATGTCTTCTGATGCAGTCCTGCACCATTTTAGTTGCCCTTCTGGACTGCCTCAATTTGATTAATGTCCTTGTGAAGGTGTGGCCTCCAATACTGCCGCAGTACTCAGATGGGGCCTAACCAATGTCTTGTACAGAGGATTATTACCTCCTCTTCGACTTGTGATACCCCTACTAATACACTAACACCCCCTAGCCTTACCTACTGCTTTAGAGGTCTGCTTGGATGATTTTAGGTCATCAGTGATGATGATGCCCAAGTCTCTTTCTTCCTTTGTGACTGCTAGCAACTCCCTCCCAGCCTATAAGTGGCTTCAGGTTTCTCTTCCCTATGTGCATGATTTTGCACTTCTTTGCATTAAATCCCAGTTGCCAGTCTTCTGACCATTTTGCTAGTTTATCCAGATCTCTTCTCATTCTGCCCACCCCATCTGGATCATCTACTCTGTTGCAGATCTTGGTGTCATCTGCAAACAGACAAGCCTTACCCTCTAGTCCATCTGCGAGGTCACTAATGAAGATGTTGAATAGGACTGGCCCCAGGACTGATCCCTGAGGTACCCACTTGACTTGCATCTCTTCTGACTGTATACCATTTACCACCACTCTCTGTTTTCTGCCAGTCAACCAGTTTGCCACCCAGTTGACCAACTTCTGACCCACCGAGCCTACCTAGCTTATTTATCAATCTTCTATGGAACAGTGTCAAAACTTTGCTGTAGAGAGTCAAGGTAAGCGACATCAACTACTCTCCCTTGGTCCACCACTCTGGTTACCCAGTCAAAGAAATCTATGAGATTAGTTTGACAGGACCTTCCTTTGTAAACCCATGCTGTCTTGGATCCTGTGCCTATGGATTCAGGTGTTGCACTATCCTTTCCTTAAGGTGCCTCCATAATCTTGCCCACTACTGAGGTAAGACTGACTGGTCTGTAGTTCCGCCTCCCTCCTACCACTCTTGTGGAGCGGGATCACATGAGCCCTTCTCCAGTCTTCTGGGACCTCTCCTGTGCTCAGAGACTCACTAAACAATTCTGCTAATGGCTCTGCTAGTTCCTCCTTTAGCTCCTTAGTACCCTGGGATGTATGCCATCAGGTCCCATTGCCTTATCCACCCTGAGCTTAGCAAGCTCTTGTAGGACCCTTTCTTTGTGAAGGGAGTAGTGCTCACCTCCCTCCCCCTGTGTCCATGATGCTGAGCTGTGGGCCCTGCCCTACCTTCTCTTCAGTAAATACTGAGCAAAAGTATCTATTTAGGATAGATGCCTTTACAGGTCCTCCTCCTCACATGCTCCCTTTCTCCATTAAGCTAGCAATACCCCTCTGGACTTTCTCCTTTCACTAATGTATCTATAGAAAGTCTTGTCACCTTCTTTTACTGTTTGTGCTAGTGTTTCCTCAGTTTGGGACTTTGCCTGCCTTACTGCCTTACCTGCTTCCCTTAGGGCAGTTTGGTATGCCTCCCTATCTTCATCCGCTGTGTTCCCTTATATTTCCTGAAGGCCAGCCTTTTGGCTCTGACCTTTTCTGCTACTGTATTTGAGAACCAAAGTGGTTTCCTTCTTCTTTTGACTTCCTTTTCTGTCTAACACAATGGGATGTTGCTTCAAGTATTGTATCCTTAATGCTTGCCCACTTGCCTGTACCTCCTCACCTGTGTTTCTTTTGCCAGGGCTAGCTAACTCTGTTGGCCATCTTATCAAAGTCAGCTCTCTGAAGTCCCATATTTTTGCCTTGGAATGGGATGATTTAGATGTAGTAGCCAAATTGAACCATACCATGTGATGGTCACTGGCCCCCAGGTGACCTTCTACCTGGAGATCTGTGATCCCTTCTTTGTTAGTCAGTACTAGATCTAGGATAGCCCTGTCTCTTGTGGGTTGCTGTACCAGTTGTTTCAGAAAAAGAGATGTGTAAGAACAAGGGGGCACAGTTTAAAGATAGAGGGGGACGGCTCAGGGGTAATGTGAGGAAATTCTTTTTCACGGAGAGAGTGGTGGATACATGGAACAGCCTTCCTGAGGAGGTCGTTGGGTCTAAAACAGTGGGGAATTCAACATGCTTGGGACAGACACAAAGCAATTATAGTGCGGGGTTGCAGGAAGCAGGCTGTTGTTAACTAGAATCTGCAGCTTATCCAGTAGGTAGGGAAATGGGCAGACTGGTGGCCAAGTGGTCCTTTTCTGCCATCAAAGTCTATGTTTCTATGTTTCTATCTGGAAGAGGTACATCACTTCATTTCATGGCTCACCAACCAGTGTTTCTCTTGCCCCATACGTCTACAGTGAAGGAAGGTACCAACTGTAAGAGTGACTTACAATTCCGATTGACAGTATTGTGTAGTGACAAATCATAAATCATTTGCTTATGGTCAAAAATGTTGTGTTATTTCAACAGCTAACTTCTGTTTTACTCTATAGCAGAAAACAGTCATTGGCCACATTGTAATCACTCCTGTTCCTCTCCTGAACCAGCTGTTATTTGATATCGATCTGCAATACTTGTTGCCTTGTCTCAATATTTGTCCATGTTTAACATGCACATTGACCCTTTGACACTTTCTTTGAAATCTCTTTTAGCTAGAAAGGATTCACATTTGATTTATATTAGAAAAATATTTCTAAGGTTGATGATGCACTTAATGATCTTATTTCATGACGGTGATTTCAAGTACTTCTCTATCTAATACCTGGTTAGAACTTACTTTTAAAGCTTTTGTTATTATTCAATCATTTTTGATTGTTTTTCTGATACTAACCCTCTGCTGTCTGTGATGTACTCTCAGACAACCCAGAGAACAACTCAAATTCGTTTACAAGGCTGGTGTGTCGGGTTGTAAATGACTTTTTAGCTCCATCACATTATTCCCCTGGGATTGTTGCCCCTTTTGAGGCAACAAGGGGGAGAATGTTATCCCAGGGTTTTATTTAACGCTAAAAATTGATTAGCGTTCATAAAAGTTCTAAAACATTGTGAAAATGCATAGCACTTGCCTCACTGTGTTTAACTAACATTAACTCTTCTAGAAAACCTATATAAATACTTTCTGTACAGTTAGTATTGTCCTAAGGAAAAAGCTGCTAATCAATTATTTAAAACCCTAGTTATCCATGGACCAGTACCCCTGATTGTACCCCCACCTCATGGACAGCAACTCATATGTAGGTACTGTATCTGTACTAACTTTAGGGCAGAGGCACTTATCGTATAAGAATAAGTGTCAGGATTTGAGTTCTACTGTACTTCTTTACTGCATATTATGCTTTACTATATATTTTATAATGTATTCTGCCACTGGAGATGTTATCTATTATATTTATTGTATATAATTATAAGTTAGGCAACAGTGCCCTCTTTAGTGCTTGTGCACAACTTAATTGCAAGTAACCTTGGAAGCATCGCAAACCTTATTGTTCACTTTTCTTCTGCAAGCTAAGCAACTTCTTATGCTAGTTAGGATGGTTACTCATGCCACCTGTTACTGCCCAATGATGCACTTTTCATGTATCATCTTCTATAGTTGCTATAGTTATTATCGAGGTATAAGACCCTTTGAGGCATGTATTTTCTCAGAGATGAGACTACACTGTGCCTATGTAGGTAAGGAAGCTGGATAATCTCCCAGTAACTATGCTGTTGGTTGTAAGCTTGTACCATTATTATTTACCAGTAATAAATTACATATATTATCTGAAAGCTACTTGTCTGTTGTCTCTTCCTTTTGTGCAGTTCCAGCAAGAACCTGAGAAAGGTCATTTTATTACCCAATTACAACTGGCTGCTGGTCAGGTGGCAGATCCTTTTCAAGGTCAGCTTGCTCACCTTTAAGTCCCTATACGGACTGGGTCCTAGCTACCTGACTGAGCTTCTGATGCCTGCAACTTCTGTCCGCTCCCTCCCCTCCTTGTTGAGGGGCCTCCTGGATGTTCCCAGGGTTCAGCTCAAAACATTGGGTGATTGTAGTTTTAGTGTGGCCGGGCCAACCCTGTGGAACTCGCTACCACCTGCAATCTGAGAGGCCCCCCCTCGATTGAGGTGTTTAAGTAGAGGCTAAAGGGCCACCTGTTATGCCCGGTCTTTTAGGAATAATTTTCCATGCATGACAGTATGAGCCTCCTTGATATTATATTTTAAGACTCTGATTATTTATATATTATTTTCATCTATGAGTCTGAATTTTAGATTATTTATGTTGTGTTGTTTTATGACCTGTACTTTCCTGTTGTTAGGCTCCCAGAGCCTCTGGGAATGGGCGCCATATAAATAAAGGTTGCCTTACCTTGCCTTGTGTCCTGTACAGCACCCTGAGCCTCAGGGAAAGGTGCTTAATAAATAAAGCTTGCTTGCATGGTAGACAAACTTGCTCCCTGTACCTGTATTTAAACAAGTACCACTTGTGTTAATTGCTAAGCCATGTGATAAGTGTTCCCCACCTCCCCTGTTAACTTGCTACTATACCTTGCTACCTCCACCTGACCTCACCAGCATTTAATGAATATGCTTCACTCACCCTTCCTCCATTTTATTTTGCCTTTTCTGTGCCTCCTAATCATCCTCCTCCCTTCTTCTCTCTCCATTCCCTCTGTTTTACTCCTAATCTCCCTCTTTCACCTCCTCTCCTGCCTCTCTCCATCTGTCATCCCTTCTCTGTTTCTTTATTTAACCTGGTCTCCTGTCCTCCCCTGTCTCAATGTTGATGCTGTCCAGCATTCTCTCCTCCTACCCTCATTTCCCTCATCAACCACCTTGCTTGAGTGTACCTACCATAGGCTAGGTCTCATGCACTATTGCTGCTCATAACCCTTCTGCTACTTCTGGTGGGTGATGTGGAGCAAAATGCTGCCCCCTTTCCTTCCAATCCACCAACTTTTCCAAATGACTGAGTGTTTTTCAAATACATATCAGGATTCTGCTCCCCAGCTTGACCAACTGTTTGTGGGCCATACACTGCAGTCCTGATGTGCTGATTGTTATTAAAAATGGACTCTCTGCGCAAATCAGTGATGTAGAAATTGGACTTTCTTGTTACACAGTTAGTAGACAAAATGGAAGGAAGCGTAGTGAAGTTCTTCTATACATATATCACAATCTTAACAGTGACGTTGTGTATCATTCTACTGTTTCCTCTTCCGATGAACTCCTCCTGTTCAGGCTGTCATTCCCTTGCTTACTTCCTCATTTCATTGGTGGCATTTATTCCTCCCCAAGTCACAACTGACACCTTCCCTGCTGCCCTCTCATCCATCTCTTCCCTTGCAGCTTCAGGTGAGCTCTTAGTCCTTGGGGATCTAAATATAAATTGGCTTTCCACTCGGCAAAAATACCGTTTATCTGAGTCCCTCAGTCTCACCCAGCTTATTATGTAGCCAACCTGTTTAAACCCTGACTTCGCATACCAATCCCTCATTAACTAGGAGCTGTCCTCACATCCCTACCATATTTTTTCTGCTGGAATCCTATCGGATGCTTTCAGTGACCCTTCATGGTTTACTGTATCTGTAAGATCTGCCACATTAAAGTCTCACCAAACTTCATCTAATCTAGGTTGTGCAAGGCTACTGACTATCTTCAGATTGCTGACTGATCAGCACTCACTTTACCCACTGATATAAAGTAGTTGTTGCTCTAACCTCTTTCATGTCCAAATTCGCTGCAACATGGGTCAAATATCCCCATCTCAGAAGGTCTCGTGTCCATAGGTCTTGCCTTCCCTGGATCTCTGCAGAGGTCATTAACCTGCTCAATGCTTGTGATTCTGCTTGCCATCTCCACAAATCATATAGTTCCCTGGAGGATTTGTTGAGATATGAGCAACTATATGACACCTGCACAGTGGCCACCAGGGAAGCCAAATCAGTTCACTTCACCTACAACAACCTTAAATACAGCACCCTGATCACTTCTGGAAGGTTATTCACTCTCTACATGACCCACCTACATGGTCTACCTCCCCCATCCTCAAACTAGGAAACTCGCTTATCTCTGACCCAACTGAGGTTGCTAACACCTTTAATAATTTCTTCACTTCCTGTGCCCTCTCTCTTCTTTCTCCTCCTCTCCCTTCTTCCTGTTCTGCCTGCCATATGTCTCTCCAAATGTCCTTCATCTCCTCACCCTCAACCCCTGCATCTGTTTCCTTCTCCCTTGTCTCCATTCCTTCTTCCTAGTCTCCTCTGAGACTATCCTTGCTGCCTTATTCTCTCTCTCTTAATTCCACTAAGGGCACAGCCTTGATAAGCTGGACAGTGACATTCTCCATCTCTCTGGGTCAGCCATCGCTGCTCCTCTTGCCTCCCTTTTCAATCTTTCTTTCCATCTTGGATCTGTCCCCAGTCCTGGAAGCAGGCTAAAGCACACCTCTTCTCAATGGCAGGTAACTACTGGCTCATCTCCTCCTCCTGCTGTGGCTAAGGTGCAGGAAAAACTTGTTCTCTCCCAGCTATATACCTACCTTTGACCTCTTCTTCTTTCTTCTTTTTAAATCTGGCTTCCACAAAAAACATTTGACAGTCTCCTCCAAACTCAGGTTCACAGATTTTGTGTTGAAAGGCATGGACCAGGTCTTGTTCACTGTGGCAATTTTCATAGACCTCACAAAGGATTTTGATACAGTGGCCCATCCCCTTCTCTTGGATAAGTTAGGTGCTACAGGTATATCTGACCTGGCAGTCAGATGATTCCACTCCTACATATCAGATTAGCTCCAGTCAG
Source organism: Neoceratodus forsteri (assembly GCA_016271365.2). Taxonomy (NCBI): domain Eukaryota; kingdom Metazoa; phylum Chordata; order Ceratodontiformes; family Ceratodontidae; genus Neoceratodus; species Neoceratodus forsteri. The sequence continues at coordinate 142,791,433 of CM057457.1, read as the reverse complement.
TCCATGTTGGTGATACCATCTTAACCCCCTGCCTATCAAGTCCAGTGCCCCAGGGATCCATATTTGGCCAAATCCTTTTCTCTTTCTTCTTAAATGACCTTCTAGCCACCCGTGTCTCTTCTCTTATACACATGTATGAAGATAACACAATTCTATTTGCTTCAGGTGTCTTGGTCCATGAGCAGGAGTCCTCACTCCAGTATGACTTTGACAATGTTGAGCATTGGTTGCATTTTAACTAGCTATCATTAAATGCCAAGAAAAAGGTCTGTCTTACATTTGGCATGAGACAGAGATTCGCAAAGCTCCAACATACACCTGTCTTATCAACTCTAGATGGTGAATGGCATGAACAGTACCCTCATTTCAAGTATTTAGGGGTGTGGCTGGATCAGAATCTCAGCTTTTCCGCTCACATTGATGCTGTGCAAAAGATGCTTCACCCTAAGCTTGGTGTGCTGTACTAAGGCAAAGACTGGTCTTAAGATGATCCTGCTGGTGTTTCACAATGCAGGTATAATCTACTGCGCTGCCCCAAAGTCTACAGTTGCTAGGCTGGATCTCCTTTTTCAGTCCTTTTGCCACTTTACCCACAGTTCTCCATGTCTCACAATCTCGCCCAACAATGATTTCCATATGCTAATCTCTCTTTCCCATCTCTTGAGACCTGATGTCTCTAACAATGTTTCTTCTTCATGACCAGATACTGGCTTGCCTCTGTTTAGGGGTGAATGAACTAATTCATCAACCCCCCCCCCCAACCCAACAACATCATGGCTAGTAGAGCCGCTTCTGAACTGTTTTTCAGTTCGGCTTGATCTTAGATATGCAGCTTAATTTGTTTTGGTTTTTTCTTACCACAAATAGTGCTGTGCTGCAGAAGATGGATGCTTACTTCTCAAGCTTCTTGTTTCCCATAGATCATAATTACAGAGTGTTACACACAGACATTCAAACACACACCAGGACGGAGTCAACGTGCTGTATATCAGATGTGTGTGATTGTGAGCAGTATGGGAGGGACAGGGCTCAGAGCAGACTAGAGTAAAGCAGGTCCACATTGGTTACAAAGGTGCTTCACACTTTGCAAAGGGGGCACCTGATTAGTTTGTAAGTGGAGAGCCCATGTAGTTCTCTAATCACCTGCAACAACTAGTGCTTCTGCTCTCAGTGCATGACAGGCAGACATAATTGTTGAGGTAGCCCAGGCGCTTTGCTTCTTCTCAGTTGCTTGAATCTCTTTCTATAAAACTTGTGTTCAGCTGACTAACTTACTAAGAAAAAAAAAGACACTTCTCTAGGGATTTTAGTCAAAACAAATTAGAGGAGAACTGAGAAGTAAAATTTCTGTCAGCAGAAATGGTGAATGGCAGAGGGACGAGGAGGAGGAGCTTGGCAGGCAGACAGACAGACAGCCTGCAAAACAGTTTAATCCTGCCAAGGATCATTCTCTTTCTGGGATTACTCACTCTTCTGTGCAAATAACTCACTTGGGGGAGGGAAAGAAGGCACAGATAATGGAAAAATGCTGTTTTCTTTCATTTTTCTCTGTGAGTCAAAAGTGAAGGGTATGGGATGGGAGTGAGTAAGTGTGGCAAGCAGAGACGAGGCTGTTTAAGCAATGTTTTTTAACATACAGCTACCCTAATACATAAAGGTTCTAAAAGTTTAGGAGGAGGTTCGGATAACTATCAAAACCTTTTGTTGCCTATCAGAACCTTTTTGGAACCTCAGACCTTTTGAGGTTCTCCCAGCCTTGCCTCTGTTCCCTTATCTTTCCTCTCTCCTTAACCTTGCCATCCCTTTGTCCTATTCCTTCTGTTCATAAGCTGCTTGTTCCTTTCATATTTATTTATTTATTTATTTATTTTTGATTACCGGGTAAATGTGATAGACATAGAAAATGCCTACTTTCAGGCATGACCCAGGAGGTTACATGGCAGACAATCATACAGTATTGGAACAACAAAGCACAGCCCAGCTCTGAAGCAAGTTCAAAGACTTCTCCCTTGCAATCATGAATGACAGCAGAGACACTCTGGAGCACATCTAGCAGTTCAGGTACCTGGGCATCACAATCAACTCCACACTATTGTATGTCCAACACATAAGCAGTACAGTTAGGGCATCAACACAAAACAGGGATTCTTTACCGCCACCAGCACTGTTTAACATATATGAAGGATTAAACCTGGCCATCAACAGTTCAATAGTCTCCCTCTTCGACTGTGGCCTGGCTATTTATGGGTTGGCGACTGACACGGCCCTGCACCGCATCTCCATTGCATTAAACAAGGTGTGCCACCTTCTCACAGGTGCTGCATGACTCATGCACACCTGTGATCTCTACACCCAGGCAGGATGGCTCCAACTGAAGGATAGAATAAAATACCAATCCTGCCTCCTCACCAAGAAAAGCACTCTCAATCAACTACCTGCAGGGGTCCAGAACCTCCTAACCCTGCACTCGAGCACCTGACTCACAGGAAACTACACCACTCAAATCTACAAAGTACCTAGATGCCACACTACCTTGGCACAACATGCTTTCTACTATCCTGCTTCTCACTGGACCAGTGCTTTACGACCTGACATTACCGGTGCTGCAACGATATTAACTCACGCAAACTCAAACTTCGGCAGCACCTTATTACAACCAGCAACTGTAGCTGCTACCATTAGCACCATCCTTTAACTACAACCACCTACTTGCACGTTGCCTCATGTCAGCACTATACATTGATACATCTCAGCCTCAGCACTTCAGATCACCACCCTGCCTCACACTCGGTACCTCCTCTATTCCTCCCAAACATGACACCTTCTCCCACTCCCACAATCCCCTGTCATCCCCCTAAGCCTGCTCCTCCTACTTTCCTCTATGTGTTTGCAATTCAGTATGGTGTCCTAACTTCAGATATTGGTAAACTGTTATACACTGCTGAAGCTGCTCAATGTTGTGTATACCTTGTTGTAACTCTGTCTATACCAAATGTAATCCTGTAATGCTGTACCTTTTTGTCTTTGTAAACTGATGTGGAACCTAAAATGAGCATCCACTCACTGGTGTAATCCGAGATCTCAATAAATAAATAAAAATAAAACATATATTTACAATTGAGACATGATCAAGGGTCAGGAACTCAACAACATTCCCTCACGGTAAATATGTAGCAGGCCTGTCTGCTTTCTCTGACTTCCTGTACTTTGGAACAGCCTCCCTCCACATCCATCTCTGTTCTCCCCTGCACTGTCTCACGCCGCCATACCTCTCAGTTGTCCTTGATTTTAAGGGATATCCCTGATGTTGCATTACAGATTTCCTCTGTCCCTCCTAAACTTGGCATTTTTTTGACACTGAAGAATAGAGGTTTGAATCCTAAAATCACACCAGATAATAGTTGTACAGACTAGTTCTCCATCAGAAAATGCTTTTATCACTAAACCACTTCTTGTAACAGCTTCATGAACTGCTGCTGCCCCTGATGGTCCTTTTCCTGTTGAGTTGGTCAGCTGTTGCCCATTGAAGTTGTTGTCCCCAGAAGGACTATTGACAGCAATGGAGTTTTCTGTTGTGAGTACTGCATGTTCAGTTGGCAAGAGTGAGGCAGTGATGGCCTAAAATAGTGCCATTTCCAATGTGCCCTATGCCATCGCACCAATCTGTATATGATCTAGGTCTTACTTCAGACAACCATGGTTTGATGGAGTCTTAGAGTGATGAAGACCATGGGTCAGAAGTTGGAGCGCTGCTGGCAGAGGACCTGGTCTGAGGAGGATAAACTGGCTTTGAGACTTCACTATGGTGAATATCAAAGGGCAATTAACCGTAAGAAGGCAGAGTTTCTATCCAGGGAGATTGCTGCATGGAGGAACTAACCAGCCCAGGACTATGGACAGGTTACTTAAACCTGTCTGTTTGCAGCTGAATAGAGCATTTTCATTTGCTTTGAACGAGGAGTTTGCTAGTTATTTCTCTGATAGGGTGTCCTCTGTTTGATGCAGGATCTCCCAGTGGGCTAGATTTGCCCCACAGTGGTGGCCTTTGTGTGGGCAGAGGCACTTCTATTGTCTGGGGAGTTTAGCCAATGGGTGGTGGTGATCTTTGAGGTAATCTTGAAGCTGTGGCCCACCTTTTGTGAACTGGACCCAGGCCAGCTCATCTCCTGGTAGGATGTGTCAAGTCCAATGGTCCAGTGTTCGCTGAGATAGGCGGTGTTCACGCTCAGAGGGTTTCTTCCTGACGCCTTGAAGGAGGTGTTGGTGAAGCCACTCTGAAGTAGCCATCTCTTGACCATGACGGCTTGGTGAATTATTAATCTATCTTCAGCATCCCATTTTGGGGGGAAGGTTGTCAAGAAAATGGTGGCTTTGCAGCTTGGGGCCCACCTCACGGCCTTTGACATCTATGTGCTATTCCAGTTTGGATTTATGGCAAGGCATAGCATGGAAACAGCGTTGGTCAGGGTGCAAAATTACCTCCTCAGATCGAGAGATAGAGGAGACTGGTCAATTCTTGTTCTCCTAGATCTCTTCTTAGCATTTACACCGTGGACCACACTGTGCTTCTCAATCACCTTAGAGAGTATTGTGGACTCACTGGTACTGTCATGAACTGGTTTGAGTCCTATCTCATAGGCAGGATGCAATGGGTAGTGATGGGAAATTTCTCCTCCTGCCTGAAACCCCTGCCCTGTGCAGTTTCTCAAGGCTTTATCCTGTCGCCGATGTTGTTTGCGGTGTACATGCTATGCCTGGGTGAGCTCATTATATGTTACAGTCTGGGATTTCACTGCTACGCAGATGATACCCAGCTGTATATGTCTTTGCCCCTGGGACAAATAATACCATAGAAGTGTTAAACAAATGTCTTGCTGAGATACAAGACTGGATGTCTTCTAACTGGCTGTGACTGAACTCAGACAAGACAGAGGTAGTAGTGTTTTTTAATTTATCAACCATGAACAGACCTACATAAACCCCACAAAAGATCTTACAGTGGCAATTCAGGACTTTGTAACCTGCTTCACTAATTTTGTTGTTTATGTGGCCTATTGTTCCTGCAATGTGCAATATGTAGGGAAAATAATTCATCCAGCAAGAGAAAGAGTGTTGGAACATTTAAGGGACATCTGGAACTGTAATTTGGACTCAGCACTAGCAGTACTAGCAGCACATGTTTTTAATATGCACAATGATGGTATAGGCATTTTGGAGTATGTGAAACCGTTATTAAGGAGTGGGGGATAGGAAGACAATATTACTACAGAAAGAATCCAGATGGAACTTTACTCTGGATTCTTTAGAATCAAATGGTTTGAACAGAGAATTGGATTTGACAGTTTATTTATAAAAGAACAAAAGATAAAAAACTCTAAAAGAGTTTATTTTCATGCTCTCCCCACCCCTTCCACTACGCCTTTATCCCTTAATTGAGTTGCTTTCTCTAATTTTATGGAAATATTATATTGGACCTGTAGTGTAACTAATCTGTGAACATGGGGTCTTTTATCCAATATTATATTAAGAAAAAAGAGGAAAAAGTTATCTGAAAGTTTAGAGAAGCCAGACAAATACCTATTAGAGTGTTGTCTGAATATATTATTTATGTTGACTGTCAATGCTCTGCCTGCTCTTATGCAAAGATATCCTTCAGTACTAGAACACACAATATTTGCTTTTAGGACCTGCCATGTCTAGCAACATTTAAATAAATCTGTAAGGGAGACATAATAGAGGTAAAATATATCCCTCATTTACATTTTGGGCAGGATATTCAAAGCACTTGCGCAAAGCGCGATAGAATTGCACCTGTGCAAGTATGAAGATGCGCCACCGAGCAATATCCAAAGGGAGCACCGGTGCAGAGCAAAACCTACTGTGCCAATACACAACCATAATGCATGCAGCGCAAGTGCAGGGGGTGTGCCCATGAATATGTGGTGCAATGGCATATTTAACTGGGAGAGCAGTGGGTAAGTCAGGAGCAAACCCCAGGATGCACCAGGCAGACTTGAGCCAATAAAAAAAGGAACAAGCACACAGACAGCAGATGCGCAACACTGAGCACAGTGAGAGAGGGAGCACGCTGGAGCCCGACAGAGAGAAACAGACAGACAGGGAGAGTGAGTGACACAGACCAACGGACAGACAGATGGAGTGAGAGTGGCCCCCAGGGAGACCCCGTGACTGAGCAATGGATAGGGCCCCATTTCTGATGGACGCTGTAATAAGGGAAGTGAGGAGACAGGAGGAACAGCAGCATGGCTGACAAAGGGCCCGTCGGCAGTCTGTCCAACGCAGGTGGTACTGTGCCAGGATCACATATGAGAATTGCAGTGATACAGAGATAGAGGTCTGGTACCGCCTCAACAGGGCCATTCTGAGGCATCTCTGTGAGCTGTGCAGTGATGAGATGCAGGCACCCACCAGATGGAGACATGCCATGACAGTGGAGACAAAGGTGACAGCTGTGATGTGCCTGCTCGCCATGGGAACCTTCCAGAGACCAACAGGTGATACCACAGGTATCATCCAGTAGCCACATCCGCCTCCTCGCCCAGTTCCTCAATGCTTTGCTGCCACATGCTTGAGGTACATCCATTTCCCCAGCACACAGGCAGAGCATACAGCAAACATGCAGGAGTTCCACTGGGTGGTATGCGCATGCCAGGTGTGCTTAGGGCAATAGACTGCCCCATGTTGCCATCTACACACCACTTGGCCCAGAGGGAACCGTCTACTACTGCAAGAGATATGCATCCATCAACTGCCAGGTGGTGTGTGATGCTATGGGGTGCATCATCAATGTCTGTGGCACACATTCTGGGAGTGCACACAATGCCTTCATATGGCACAGCTCTGCACTGTGCCAATGGTTCAAGCAGGTGACATCCCCACAGGACACCTCCTAGGTGAGTAGGATGTGTGCCAGGGCAGATAAGCAGCTCAGCTGTAGGGGTGGGTGTGGGAGGTCGGGGTAGTTGCAGTGGTGTGCGGTGGGGGTGCAGGTGTCAGCACAGCACAGTGCAGGGATAATCATGTCTCCCCACACAGGTGAAAGTACATACCCACTGAGGCCATGGCTGCTCACCCTACCAGTGACCATCGTCCTGCTCAGAGAGAGATACAATGAGGCACATGCCAGCATGAGCAACATCATCAGGCATGTCTTTGCATGTTAAAGATGCAATTCTGTTGCCTAGACAGATCAGGCAGTGCCCTACAATACAGCCGGTCAAAAGCCTGTGGCATATTCCTGGCCTGCTGTATCCTGCACAACATGTCCATTGATGCTGGAATAGTAGTCGAGGCTGACGAGGGTGACAGCAGCAGGGATGATGGTGGAGATGGTCTGGAGGGCAGGTGCCACCCAGATGAAGGGACCCCAGACTGTTTCAGGATGAATGACAGCACAAAGACACAATAACCAGGTAGCATTTCGGACAATGAGGGTGAGTACACAGTTACAAGGGCATGACACACACAGGCCAGCACACACCACAAGGAATAGAAACATAGAAACATAGAATTTGATGGCAGATAAGGACCGCTTGGCCCACCCAGTCTGCCCATTTCCTTGCCTACTGGATAAGCTGCAGATCCTAGTTAACCAGCAGCCTACTTCTTCCTACCCCCATCCCCTAGAATTGCCTTATGACTGTCCCATGCATGATTGAATTCCACCACTGTTTTTGACTCCACGACCTCCTCCGGAAGGCCGTTCCATGCATCCACAATCCTCTCTGTGAAAAAATACTTCCTTAAATTTCCTCTGAGCCGCCCCCATCTTCAAATTGTGCCCCCTTGTTCTTGCACACCTCTTTTTTTGAAAGATGCTACCCTCTTGGACTTTGTTGATTCCCTTGAGGTACTTGAAAGTTTCTATCATGTCCCCCCTCTCCCTCCTTTCCTCAAGGCTATACATATTAAGCTCCTTTGGTCTCTCTTCATATGTCTTCCAGTGCAGACCCTGCACCATTTTAGTGCCCTCCTCTGGACAGCTTCCATCCTGTCTATGTCTTTTCTGAAGACTGGGTCTCCAGAACTGCACGCAGTACCCCAGATGGGGTCTGACCAGCTGTCTGTACAGAGGGATAATAACTTCCTGTTTTCTACTGGTGATGCCTCTCCCTATGCATCCCAATATCCCCCCAGCCCTCATTGCTGCCCTCTCACATTGCTTGCCCACCTTTAGGTCATCTGATATGACTACCCCAGGTCCCTTTCCATTTTTGTTGTCATTAGTATCTCACCCCCATTGTGTACTCTTCCCCTGGGTTTTTGTTTCCCAGGTGCATCACCTTGCACTTCTTAGCACTGAATCTAAGCTGCCATACATTTGACCATTCCTCTAACCTTGCCAAGTCCCTTTTCATCCTTTCCACCACCTTGTGCATCAACTCTGTTGCAGATCTTTGTGTCATCTGCAAAGAGACATACTTTTTCCTTCCAGTCCTCTGCAATGTCACTTATAAAGACATTGAAGAGGACTGGTCCTATTACTGAACCCTGCGGTACCCCACTAGTAACCCCCCTTTCATCAGAGTGGACTCCATTTACTATTACTCTCTGTGTCCTATTTTCCAGCCAATTTTTTACCCAGGCTGTCATCTTGGGACTCACGCCCAGGCTAGCTAACTTGTATATTAATCTTTTGTGTGGGACTGTGTCAAATGCCTTGCTAAAGTCTAGGTAGGCCATGTCCACAGCCCCTCCCTGATCTACTACTTTGGTCACCCAGTCAAAGAAATCTATCAGATTTGTCTGGCATGACCTTCCCACTGTGAATCCATGCTGCCTTGGGTCCTGTGCCTCTGGCCTCTAGATACTCGACAATTCTTTCCTTCAGAAGTGATTCCATCATTTTCCCTACCACTGAGGTTAAACTAACAGGTCTGTAGTTTCCTGCTTCTGCCTTGCTCCCACTTTTGTGAAGGGGAATCACATCTGACCTCCTCCAGTCCTCGGGTACCACCCCATCCTCCCATGATTTGTTAAACAGGGTAGTCAGTGGTGTCACTAATTCTACCCTTAGTTCTTTTAGAATTCTGGGATGAATCCCATCAGGCCCATTGCTTTGTCCACCTTCAGTTTTAAGAGTTCTTTCAGAACCCTTTCTTCTGTAAATGGGCTGGTATCAACTTCTGTATCCAGTGTGTTTCTACTGTTTGTTCTAAGTCCCCCTTCCTTTGTAAATACTGAGCAAAAATATTTGTTTAGTATCTCTGCCTTTTCACAGTCTCCTCTGCCCACCCTCCCCCTTTATCAAGTCTCACTATCCTCCCTTGGTCTTCCTTCGCTCCCTGATGTACCTATAAAAGGTTTTATCCCCCTTCTTAACTGAGTTGGCTATCTTTTCCTCGGTTTGGGCCTTTGCTGTTCTGACTGCCTTCCCAGCTTCCTTTTGCTTTAACTGATACAGTTCTCTGTCTTGCTCCTTCTGTGATTCCTTGTACTTCCTGAAAGCTTTCTTTTTCTCTTGAACCTTCACTGCCACTTCCTTTGAGAACCATAGTGGTTTCTTACATCGTTTAGTTTTATTTGCTTCGCACAAAGGCTTGTTGCCTCTGTGATGGCAGTTTTTATTATTCCCCATTGTTCTTCCACCCCTCCTTCCTGCCCATTTGCTAGTGCATTCCTTAGGCACTTACCCATTTTGGCAAAGTCAGCCCTCCTAAAGTCCAGTACCTTTGCCTTTGTATGGCTTGACTCTATTGCTGTATTTATTGTGAACCATACTGTTCGATGGTCGCTAGTTCCCAGATGGCTACCCACTTCTACAACTACATCTGTGATCCTCTCTTCATCTCCATTTGAGAGAACCAGGTCTAAGATTGCTCCCTCTCGAGTGGGCTCCAATACTAGTTGTCTAAGGCATGCCCCTGTAGGGCATCTAGAATAACCCCACTCTTCTCAAGTGGCTGCAACTGCACTCCAGTTAACATCTGGCATATTCAGATCACCCATCAGCAATATCTCCCTTTTTGCCATACTAAGTATACTTTCTATCATTTCCTTGTCCATTTCCTCCCCTGAGGAAGAGCTATCTAACCCTGTGAGGATCGTGGTGGTGCCATTGCGGTCTCCAAATTTACCACAGTGCTTCTTCTCCTCCTCCCTGTTTCTCTTTTGTTCTGTTACTTTGATTCCTTCCCTTATGTAAAGAGCTACTCCGCCTCCTTTTACCTCTCTGTCTCTCCTGTAGATAGTGTATCCTGGTATGTTTACGTCCCAGTCATGGTTTTGTGCAAACCATGTTTCTGTGACTGCCACGATATCCAGATGTTCCTCCTCCATCAAGGCCACTAATTCAGGAAGCTTGTTACTCAGACTACATGCATTGGTACTCATTGCTTTCCATTTTTTGATAGCTTTACTTTCTGTTGCAGCATCCCCCACTGACCTTTCTACCTCAGTCTTTTTCCCATTTAGTACCCTGTTTTGTAGGGAGAGGCTGGGATTTTCCTGCTGCTTATCAGTGCCTCCCCCCTTGACTAGTTTAAAAGCTTGCCAATGAAGCATTTAAACTGATTGCTCAAAAGACTTGTTCCCTTCCTGGACAGATGCAGACCATCCTGCCAGTATAGGCTGGTGTCTCTCCAGGTGGAACCCAGTCCCCAATGAAGCCAAACCCCTGTGCTCCACACCATTTTTTCAACCACTCATTAAACTGCATGGTGCAAAGTACCCTTGCCTCACTCATGCCATTTACAGGCAGCACCTCTGAGAAGGATACTGTGTATGCTACTTGTCTTAGGCCTCCCCAGTTCTACAAAGCCCTTCTGCACTGCTCTAATCTCATGTTGAGCCAAGTCATTTGTCCCTAGGTGGACAATGACATCCAGCTCAGACTCCGTGCAGCTGTTCTCTGATCCTGAGGATGCGCTTCCTGTCCCTACAAGCCATGGCACCAGGCAGGCACTTTACTACAGTTTTCCTGCTCCCCAGTTCTATCCCCTAAAAATTGAGTCCCCACCAGGAGCTGCTTCCTTTCCTTGTGGCATCCTCTGCCTCCTTCCTGTGGCCCTCCCTTGTGACAGGTGTTCTCAGCCTCCTTAATCTCCTCCGTGGGTGCATCCATAGGGGAGCTGTACTCCCCCAGAATGGTGTATGTATTGTGAAGTGGAACAACTGACTGGGTGTGCCTCTGTTCCACCCTCCTCACCCTCCCTGAGCCCACTGTGGTCCAACTGCTGTGCTTTCTTTGCAACCTCTGAGGTAGTGGTGGTGGCTCTGGTGCCCTCACAAAACAATCAGCTAAGAGCTCTGACCCACCGCTGGATGAGTGCCATCCTGTCTTCAAGATACTATACACAACAATTTGACAGAGAAATCCCTGCTAATCAAACAGAGAAAAATCCAGACATCCAAGACAGACACAGGTAAACCTCCCCAGCCCCAAAACAGCCTGGTGGTTTGTGCTCTGAAAGCAGTCAGCCCCAAAATAAGTCAGCTGTGCTTTGAACTCTTCCTGCACTAAAATGCTAAGAATTGTAACAAGACTGTCTTTTCCTGATAATTGTAAATTCCTTATTTCACCTTTCAGTTAGAAGCAGCCTCTACCTGCAGTATATCTGCTACAAACCAAGACAATTGAAAGGTTCCCCTCCCTCTGTTGTGAGCACAACTCGCTTTCTTGCAAATCCTATGTTCAGTATTGCAGCTCCCAACAAGAGATAGTTTGACTAGGAAAATATTAGCTGTTCTGATGAGCTTGCTATAAACACTTGCTTATAATACTATTGTTCTCAGGTCTGTTACCAAAGCTATTGGCTGATTAAGTCTCTGTGATGTAATCACTTCCTGAGAAAGTTTGGAATTGCCTTTTAAGGCAAACAAAGATAAACACAGAAAACAGTTTACTGTCTGGGTCAAATACACAACCTGTACCTGCACTTATTTCAGGATTTGTGACAAATGTTTCACCCAGAGTTTAAAATCTTCCTGCACTGAAAATGTTAAGAATTGTAACAAGACCGTCTTTTCCTGATAATTGTAAATTCCTTATTTCACCTTTCAGTTAGAAGCAGCCTCCACCTGCAGTATATCTGCTACAAACCAAGGACAATTGAAAGGTTCCCCTCCCTCTGTTGTGATCACAACTCACTTTCTTTCAAATCCTATGTTCAGTATGGCAGCTCCCAACAAGAGAGAGTTTGACTAGGAAACATATTAGCTGTTAGGATGTGCACAGTGGTATGCATGCAGGGATGAGGGAACACCATAGACATGGGGGAGACACTGACACATGGGCACGCGCACAGAGACACATGCAACACTGGCAGCTGTGCAGGGGAACACACACACACACACACACACACACACACACACACAGCCACATACACACAGGACAAGGGACATGGCGTGGATCAGAAGCATGACACTGGTGCATGGGTGACAACAGTGCAGGGCAGCCCTCATCACATCCAGGTCACACATCCCAGCAGCATGGTCCACACACACTGAGGCAAGCAGTGCAACACACTCATGTACCACCACATACACGCAAATCCCCTCCCCGTGTGCGTGAGGCAATGGCAGCAAACGTCAGGTAAAGGCTGCAGGCACGTCACTCCAACTGTGCTCTGCATCAGCCACAGAGGGAGTGCCAGCTGCCCCCCAGTCGATGCTGTGCAAGACTGTGACTGGGTCCGCGCAGGGCTGGCAAGACGGCCAAACAGGCCTGCCCCTGGGGTGTCAGGGATGCTGATATCTGACCCCTGCATCCACTGTGCTGTTGTTGCCAGATGCTGGGACCATGGGGTAGACATTGAACTGTGGGGGGTTAGCTGCATACAGCTGAGCCCAGTGGCAGACACCGATGCAAACCCAGCTGCAATGGTATTAGCCATGCAGTCCACTGCTGCCACAGTGGCACCGGTCATGTGATCCAATGCCGCAGTCATGGCCTCCTGCATCTGGGTGAGCCTGTCCATGATCCTGGCCTCAGCACTGTCCTGCCACTCCACCAACTGTCACACCTCTGCCTGCAGTGTGTGCACCTCATGAGCAAGCAATGTCTGGTTCTCCACAGAGGCCCGCAGTAACCGAGTGTGCTCCTGCAGCACCTTGGCGGACTGCTCCTCCTAGTCTGTCTGCCTGGTGGGGGGCATGGTACGCTGCTGCGTAGACTCCCGCTCAGGTGGAGGCTGCGCAGCAGACTGTACAAGGGGCACAGTGTTCTCTGGGGCACCGGCAGTGGGCACCGCGGCACGCAGCCCTATGTCACATGCATCCTGCCGCTGTCCGACTGTCTGCTGGGGGTTGCCCAGCACCTCAGCCATGACCACAGCACCACTGTTGTCCACACTGGACACAGCTGTGCACACCCACGACTGCACCAGCGGGGACAGGAGGGGTGGCCGTGGGGATGAGGGCACATCACTGGGCCCTGCCTGTGCCTGTCTGCTGGGTAGGGGCGTGTATGCTCTCCACTATCAGTGCCATGTCATCATCCTTGGTGGTGGACAATGCCCCTAGCTGGATCTCCGTGCACAGCACCTCCAGGCTGTCTTTGTGCAAGAACCCCACTAGGGGATCATCTGACCCCATGTCATCAGAGGCCACATGCCCAACAATGCCAGAACACAGCCTGTCCTGGCACTGGATGCCCGTTGAGGTCAAGGGTAGGGCATCAATGTTAGCGTCCTCCCCCACTGACCCCACAGCACGTAGGTGTGCTTGTCCTGCAAGGGAAGAACAGTATGTAGTCCATGCCCCCCACCACAACCCAGCCCTTAGTGCGCATTTGTGCAGCTGTGTCCATGTTGCTATGGTGCATCCCTGCTCCATGCGCCCATGCCATGGCATGGCATGCCATCATGCAGCTGTACAGTGCACATTGTGCACTGCGCACTGTGTGGGGATATGGCCTCTGACCCCAGGCTCTTGTCATGACCCCTTGACCCCACCAGGCCACCACATGATGACTGCCATAGCCCCTCACTACACACTGACTGTGCATCCATGTGCTGCACGGTCAGGGCCTAATGTATCCTATCGTGCATCACGCTCGTGTGGCTGCCATGTGTGCAGTGCCAGGGCCATTTTCCAGTCACACCACTGGTAGCAATGGTGCAGAGAGGCAGCAGGCATGCACTGAATTGGACAGAGGTGGAGCTGGTAAACCTGGTGTTTGTGGTGTGGCCATTTGAGGGCCAGCTCTTTGGAGAGGTGCCACTCCAGCATGCCAGGGGCAATGTGTGGCAGGTTGTGGCCAGAGCATTGGAGTGGAGGACCGGGGTGCAGTGCACAGCTGTGCGGTGCCACCATGAATATGGGGACCTGCAGCGGAAGGCACCAGACCATCTGTGTCGACTGCAGGCTCGTGTCCAGTGGGGCGCTGTGCCACAGCCAGGTAGGTGCGCGCATGTTGCTGTTCTGCACTGGTGCCATACTGTGGTGTTGTGTGGCTGTGCAGCATGGCCAGTGGTGGGGTGTAGGGTTCACCTGGGGGTACCATGCATTGGGTGTGGATGCTGCATGGGTGTCAGTCTTGCCGTGCGCAGGCACCAGGGCCAGCAGGGATACATCCAGCTTCCTGCAGGCTGGGTGGTGGGGTGGGGTCATCTGTGAGACCATGTACTGATGTCCACATCTCTCCATTCTCTCCATGGACCAGAGGACTGTAGGAGGACCAGGGCTGCGGCGGAGGCAGCAAGGGTGGCAGCACTGGCTGGGCAGCAGCAAGCACCTGCTGCGAGGCCTGGAGCAGGTGAGCACTATCATATTCCATCTCAGTGTCACTGTGTCCTAGCGGTGGGTTTGGAGCACAGCCATGGTGGTCACTGCCATGTGCCTCAACAGCTGCATGTGCCATACGATCCACTGTGTGTGCCACTATATGGCTTCCTGAGGGCACCTTGTACCAGCTGTTGGTGGGGTGGGTGTGCACACGGCATCTGCAGGTTGTGCTGTGGCGCTGCTGTGGCATGCCATGTGGCCTTCACACTGTGGGTCTGTAGTCACTGCAGTACATTGTCCACCTCGGTGCACATCCATGGTGTGATGTGTGGATGGCTGGCCATGCCCACCATGCATGGGGCCATTCCGGTCCCTCCATGGGTATGTGCCACCACTGTCCTTTGCATGCTGTGGGTGAGTGGGGATCCATGGTGACTTGCACTGATTGCCTGTCTTGTCCATTCCCCTAGGTGTGCAGCATGGGCCTGGAGGAAGGGTCTGAAGGGCACGTGAGGGGACCCAGGACCATATCCTCGTCATGCTGAACAGAATCCTGTCCATGGTGCGGGCCATTCACCGCACCACCATGGCTATGAGGGGCAACATGGTATGGCAAGGACCAGACAGCCATGCCAGGTGTTAGGATGCATCGATATTAACCCCTGTCCCTTGCTTACCCTATTCCCCCACACCCCTGCTACTTGTACAGTCCCTTTCCTGGTCCCTTCCACCTCTTTCCTCCCTGTCCCTGCCTGTTTATACTTTTATACTGTTTGATAAGGTTTATTTCCTTATGTGCCTGTGTCCTTGTCAGCTTTTCAGGTGGCGTGTGGAGCCATGCTGCAGTGGTCGGGTGTTGGTGCTTTCTGTTGGGGCCGGTGGGGTCCTGGGCATCTTGCCATGCCCTGCAGCATCCAGTGTTGTTTCACATTGCATTGTGGGCTGTTCCTCGGGTGTGGTGGGTGTGTTATGTGTTTCAGTGGTACCCTGTGGCATTTGCAGTCATGGGAGGTGGTACACGGGCATGTCTGTTCTACCAGACTCTTCAGCCCACGGTGGTGTGGCCCTCTGGGTCCCATGTTGCCTTCCCAGGCACATCTGTTCTAGCCACCTACCTGGTGCTGGCTCTTGCAGTGGCTGCTGCCTCAGGGGTGTATGGTGTGTGTGTTTGGGTCCAGAGCCTTTGGGGGGGATCCCACACCTGTGTGGCATTGACCATGGCTGGCTGGCTGTTGGCCTATGGGGGGGTCACGGTGGCTGGATGGGGGTCCCCTGTGTGCACACCTGTGCCCTGCTGGCTGGGGCCACTGTGTGCTGAAGTGTTGGTCTGGTGCATGCCTCTGGCACACGCCTGTGGGCAGGCTCTGGTGGGTGCTCTACTCAGCGCTTTAGGTGGTGGCTGCGCCCCATCCCATGCTGCCCATTGTACCCGCCTCCTCTGTGCTTGTGTGTGCACTGGAGTGCCCTGCAGGTCAGGTCCGATGCTTCCTCTGCTGTGTTTGGGGCCTCTTGATGTTGGCTGCTCCCTGTGCATGTGCGCAGGTTTGCTCCGTGCATCCATGGTTTCTCCGAAGCATCTCTGATTGCACCATTACGCATCTTTGCCACATTCAACCAGGTTGTGCTACTGCTCTTTCGATGGTGCAACCTCTAAATATTTCTCCTTCGGTGCCTTGGCACATCTGTTTTGCACTGCGCCAGACTTGCTCTGGCCTCTGGTACATTTCTGAATGTCCGGCCCTATATATACTGTCAAAGATTTAAGAGTGTGATTGCCAGTTTGGTGGATCTGCAAAGAAGAAGAAAGAAAGAAAGAAAAAAGGAAAAAAAAAAGATAAAATCTCTCATATTGTTTCTTGCTTGCATAAGTGAAAAATAGAATTATTTAACATCCCCCTTTTTTGTAGGTAGTTTTACTTCCTATCCTAAAGGGATTTGGCAGGAACAGAAGCAAATGTTTTTTGATAATATTTTCGATAAGTGTCATGTGTGTTTTGGCTTTTAAACAAAATAATTTTTTCCACTTTTCTACTTTGCACAAGTGTTATTTGTATTTTTGTACAAGAAACCTCTCAGGGGTTAAATAATTATATAAATTAAGAGGTACACGGGCAAAATGAATTGTGATGTCACTTAACTTGTGTATTTAAGGTGATGGTAAATTACTGACTCCACCCCTGATGAAGAGATTCTCTCCTCAAGCACTGGGGAAGTCGTGTTTGTCTAAATAAACTATTGTTTTGGAGCTCATCTGTGCATCATTTTTGTAAATGTTTATATTCTGTACTATTGGTCGATCCTGGTTGTTGGCAGGATGTGGCCACCATTGGTTTGGGACAGGTTTATTCCTTGGCCCTACTCTGTTGGTGGCTGCCTCTAGGGTGAAAAATCTGGACATTATCCTTGACGATGGTGTGACACATAAATATCAGGTGTTGTCCGTCATCCAGAGTGGTTTTTACCACTTAAGAAATATTGCCCAAATTAAACTCCTGGTTCAGCCTGATGACCTGCCCAGGTTCCTGCACACCTTTGTCATGTCAAGGCTAGACTACTGTAGCGCTCTTTACTTTGGGTCAGTGGAGAGAACCTCCGTCAGATGCAGCTGGTGCAGAACCCAGTGGTCAGGATGCTGACAGATCTTTCTAGATCAAGTCATGTGACCTCAATCTTTCATGACCTGCACTGGCTGCCTGTCAGGTGTAGGATCATCTTCAAGGTGGGCTTGCTCACCTACAAGGCCCTATACAGATCGGGCCCTGGCTATCTGAGTGATCTGCTGACACCTGCCATCCCAGTGCACTCACTCCGCCTCCTCTACCCAGGGCCTCCTAGTGGTTCCAAGGGCCAGGCTGAAAACCTCAGGAGATCGAGCATTTGAGGTGGCTGGCCAGGCCCTCTCAAGCTCACTTTCCAGATCTTTGAGGAAGGCCCCATCAGTGAAGGTTTTTAAAAGGGGCCTTAAGACACATCTTTTTAATCAAGCATTTTTAATTAGTGAGCATACTGATTTTACTGTTATTTATTAATTTTAATTTAGTTGTTGATATTTATTGACCCAGTTGTTTATTTTAAAATATGATATTGTATGTGCTTGCAATATCTTGTAAGGTGCCCAGAGCTTCCAGGATTGGACACGGTATAAATAAAGCCTGCTACTACTACTACTTTATTAGAATATGTCCATCATTTTTTTTTATTAGTAGTTTCTGTGGGGGTTTTCCCCTTTTTGCTCCCCAGACCCCAGCACCCCAGCAGACACACGTGTGCATGTGTGTGGAGGCGCACACACATGCCGGGTACTAGCTTGGTCCTTTCTGCCTCAGCCCAGGCAATCACCGCCACCCCTTCTGCTTCCCATTGGACCTCCCCTGATGGGAGCGGAACTATGGGGGAGGGCGAACTAACCACCCGGAAGGGACAGTAAGTCTTTCAGGCGCTCAGTCCCTCCCCCCTCACTGGCTCCCCATGATCCAGGTAATTTTCGAACCCAGATCGCTGGCACAGCACAAGGTAGCGTCCAGCACCACAGCCCTCAGTGCCACCGGGCTGGCTGTGTGTCTCTGATTTTTGAGGCAGGTGGCTGAGAGGTAGGCACACTACTCTCGGTGATGCACTTCACAAAAGAATGTACCTACAGTTAGGCTTCCACCTCTCCTCTCCACACTACAACCATCCATGTCCTATCCATCCTCTCCCGACTATTTTACACGTTATTCCCATTTTTGCCTATTCAGTTGTGCAGACTACAACTCAGTGTACTCTGTAATCTGAATATTATGCCCCATTCACACTGTACAAATGTTTTGCCCTGTATTGGCAACCCACTGCCTTAGCTCTCAAACTGGCTACTCCATAACTGATGTCTACTTTTTCATTGTTTTGTCTTTCTCTGAAGTTCATTACTTGCACTGTGATTTTATTGTATGTGTTCATGCGCCTTTTATTGTCATTTTGTTACTGCTGTTTCACGGATACATTAGGATATACTGAAACTAGGTTTCCCAAGTTTCAGTATACTGATGCCAGCAGCCCTAAACATGGTTTCCCAAGATGCAAAATTTTCCCTCGGTGTAGTTTTTCATTTATGTTTTGGGTGGCTTTGCCCCCCGCAACCTTGCTTTATATATTAAACTCTGCCACGGGCAAACTTTGCCCCTCGAGCAACCATTTTTCAGGCAAATGGTGTCTGGATACTGCAACTTGGGGAACCAAGTTTCAGTATATAAAATGCTACCTTGTTTCACTCCCTGCTCATTCCCTTCCCCCGAGTCACACCTGGAAACAAGCCCTGGCTCAGTGTGCCTATCCTGATCGCCAGATTTTAAATAAATAAATACGCACGTACATACATACATACAGTACCGTACATAGATATATACATGCATAAAGTACATACATACATACATAAAAACAGTACATACATACATACACAATGCAGCCCTTTATGGATGTGGCTTAGGTTCTCCAGAAGATACATTACAAGTAATTTTGTTCTGCCCCTGATACAATCAAGAAAGAAAAACATGAGCGGGCCTCCTCTTCCAATGGCTGGAAAAGATGCAAGCAAAACAGCCACAGATGCAGCCACAGGAAGCAGCTACAAAATGCCTGACTTTGGCCCAGGCCCCGCATCCAATGAAAAAACATTGCAGACAGATGGAAGGGACTAAGGACTCATTGGAGGTAGAAGAGGCAGAACAGGACTCCGGATAGGCTACTGGCAAACTATACCTGCAGGAGAACATGGTTGAACTGGTGAAACTGATTCAGGAGGTCTTGCTGGTCCCAGAAGGGCCAGAAGCACCTGAACCCACAACGGATTCCCCTCTGCCATCACAGTCAAAGCCTTCCCCACATGGACAGCCCTTGACACCCTCCTGGACAAGGAACTGGAGGTGCTGGAACCATCCAGACTTCCAGAGAAGAGATCCATTGAGAAGATATACCCACTCTCCCAATCACATAGGACAGTATGGCATACAGCCACAAAGGTAGACATGCCAGTGTCGGCCCTGGGCAGGTGCACGGTCTTACCGGTTGATAGCACAGCAACTCTAAAAGACCCGATGGACAAAAAAGATGAAGAGTCACTGAAGAAAATCTATGAAGTTGCAGGAATGGCCCTATCAGTGGGTATGGCGGTCTGGTATACCAGCAGAGCCTCTGGTTTACCAGCAGAGCCCTTTCACAATGGGTGGAGGCCATCATCGATGAACTCCCATAAAAGTCATTCCTGACAGGGTAGGCTGACTACACCATACAGGCTGCCTGTTCTTAATGTATGCATCCTTGGACATCATGAAGTTCAGCACTAGGGCCACGGTCTTAACTAACTGTGCCAGTTGGGCCCTATGGCACAAGTTGTGGCAGACGGATGCTGAGTCCAAGGCAATGCTAATGAAGCTTCCATGTAAAGGAGGCCATCTCTTTGGTGACGCCCTGACCCCATTCCTCAGGGATAAAGCAGGGCCAAAACAGATGGTGGAAAAGAACGATCTTCACCTCCCTTCAGGTCACCCCTTTCATCCCAAGTTCACAGGCAGCAAGGGCCAGACAAAGCTGACACAGAAAAACTCGCAGAGGGGCTTCCAAACTAGATCTTCCCAATCCAAGTTCAGAGGTAACTTTGGAAAATGTGGAGGCTTCCACAGCAACAGAACTGGTGGAGGCTGAATTGGAAAAAGCCAGTGAAATGAGGATGACCCCAGTGGACAGCCGGGTCAACTTCAACTGTTCGCCAATCACTGGGCCAAAACCATCAAGGACAAGTGGGTACAGGAGTTGATGTCTCACAGCTTCACCATAGAGCTCACACAAAAGATAATTCCACACAGATTGATGCTATCCCCAGTGTCATGGGACCCTCCAAAATGGCAGCAATCCAGCAGGCTACTCGTGACCTCATCACGAACAGGGCCAATTTACAGGTGCCACCACAAGAAAGGAACACGGGTGTATTCTTTGTTCTTTATGGTCTCCAAAAGACGGGGGCCTCCACCCCATCCTCAACCTGAGGTTTCTCAACAAGTTTGTGGTCTCCAAAAATTCAAAATGGACACACTCCAGTCAACGCTGATGGTGATTCAGCCAAGAGACTTCCTGACATTAATAGACCTAAAAGATGCATACTTGCACATTCCAATTAACCCTTGTCACCATCGCTACTTCAAGTTTAAAATCAAGGGGGGGGGGGTCATTTCCAATACACCTTTCTCCCATTCGGCCTGGCCTTGGCCCCAAGAGTTGTCACAAAAACACTGATAGTGATTGCAGCGCTCCTTCAAAAGCAAGGGGTGCGTTATTTCACATCTGGATGACTGGCTTATATATGCCAGGTTGCTGGCTCAAGCCCAGAGGGATACGGAGGCCATGGTCCAGTGCCTACAACAACATGACTAGATTGTAAACTGGAACGAGAGCCAGTTGACCCCAGTACAAGAAATAACACACCTCGGGGCCGGGATCAACACCAGCATAGGCAGGGTCTTGCTAATGGAGGACAAAGTAGAAAACATACTCTGTCTCTTGATGTCTATGTAGTCACAGCCCCACAGGGCTGTGCAAACTTATCTTCAGTTACTGGGCCTTATGGCTTCCATGATACCAATGATGCTATGAGCTTGGCTGCACATGCAGCCATTCCAGAGGTATCTACTAGAGGCATGGGATCAGTTGTCCCAGGACTTTGTGTGCAAACTTGAGCCCAGCCAGGGTGTACTCCGCAGCCTCACTTGGTAGATGGACCACAGCAATCTGTCCAATGGTATCCTGTTATTGCTGATCCCAACAGTGATGATTACGACAGATGCCAGCCTCCTAGGGTCATCACATTACTTAAGGGAAATGATCTCCACAGGAGGGTCTCCTTCCCCTTGAATGTTCTGAAAATGAGAGCCATGTACAGGGCACTGTTGTTTTTCACCTCGTTGGGTGCTAGGTCAGCAGGTGCTGATCCAAACCAACAATCAGGTCATCATGGCTGACTTAAACAAGCAAGGTGGAACCTGCAGCAGGGCAATGTTCAGGGAAGCACTACAGACCTTACGCTGGGTGGAGAAAGCATCTGCTGTTATATCTGCCACATATTTATCCAGAAAACTGAACCGCAAGCAGACTGGCTCAGTTGAGTGACCATCAGCCAGGCACAGTGGCAATTACATCCTCAGGTGTTTCAGAGTCTGGCTTACAGATTGGGACCTTTTCAGGTGAACCTGATGACTTCTCAACACAACAACCAACTGCCATGTTTTCACTCAGGCCTTCCTGACAACAGGAGGCAAGAGGCAGATACAATGGCGATGCCATGGATGTTCAAAAGCTTAAATTTTCCCTCCTGTGTCTAGCAAAGATGCTTCTCAAGATCAGGGCCAAGGAAGACAGTACTGTTGGTGGCTCCGGACTGGCCGAGAGATCGTGGTATTCACTGCTCGGGTGATGTTGACCGACTTCTTTTGAGTCTACCAAACAGACTGGACTTGCTGATTCAGGGACCAATTCTACACCACAACCACCAGGTGCTTTGACTGTTGGCATGGATGTTGAATGGACCAGACTGTTAAAGGAGGGATACCCTCTTAGAGTAGTGGACCATCTCCTGCAATCATGAAAGGTCTTGACAAATAAGACTTATCAGAGACATTGGCATGTCTTTTGCAAGTGGTGTGCCGCAATGGATTCATCATCACTGGTGGCAGGCTTCCCTCAAATTCTCGATTTTCCTAATGATAGCACTGGCAAGGGTCAGGCCTACTCCTCTTTGTGGGTACAGTCATTGGCCATTGCATCTGTACTAGGATGCCTTCCAAGGGTGGCGCATATAGGTTCTCCTCCTGATATGGTTTGACTACTAAGGGTAGTGCAGATTGCATCCCATAAGGTCTGCCTAATGTGTGCCCCTTGGCAGCTTAACTTAGTACTGGAGGGGCTACATAAGCCTCCATTTGTTTCACAGTCACCCTATTGGACAACCCTGAGAATGTTTTTTCTCACGGCCATGTGCTCTGCCAGATGGGTGGGTGAGCTACAGATACTATCATGCCAGGAACCTTTCCTTACTTTCCATAATGACAGGGTGACCCTGGTGACTGTCCCTTCCTTTGCTCCTAAGGTGATCTAACCACTTCATGTAGAACAGACAATTCACCTGCCAGCCATGCTGGCGAAACAAGGGGACCCTGTTGGGGACCCTCATCCTTTGGACATGATCTCTCTGCTCAAAGATTATCTGACTATGTCTGAGGGTTTTCGTATGCCATATAGATTATTTGTGTTCTTTTCCAGATGGAAGAGGGGCCAGGTGATGTCTCAGGAGGCCATTGCCAGATGGATACAAGGGGCTATACTCACAGCTTATCAAGGGGCGGGTCAGGCTCCCCTGAAAGGCACTGGCGCGCATTTCACCAGAGCTTTGTTAGTCTCTTGGGCTGAGCGAGGGGGTGCCTCCATGCAGGAGCTCTGTGCAGCAGCTACTTGGTCCTCTGTTCACACCTTTCTGCACGATTACAGACTACATGTGGTTTTTGCAGATATGGGGCCAGACTTGCAGCTCTGTGCTTCGTGGCAGCAGGTTTGGGTTGATTGAAGGGTTTATTTGTTTCCTCTAATGTTTTTCTGGGTACTGCTACAAAGTCCCATTTGTGATGATTTAAGAGCACTGGAAAGGTTGCAGGATAATGGTATTTACTCACCTGGCAAAGGTGATTATACCTGCAACCTTTACAGTGTTCATATTCCTCCCAAGGTGGACAAACCCGGATGCTGCGACAGCCAGAATCACTGCACCACAGCCATACTGATTAGGCCTCAGTGGGCTCTGCTACATATTACTTTCTATGGGCCATTTTCTACTATTCTGGTAGATACCACCAATATTTTATAGTATATATGCTATTTTTTCTGCACTTACTCTGTATAATGTATTTTTATGTATGACAAGTCCCAGCCAGTATTCATTGACATATGTGTCAAGTGTATCCAGATGAAGTTTTGTAATTTTTACTCCGCTTTTCCTCTAAGTAAATGATATTACTTTTCAAATTTCCAAACACTTGTTGGTGATGGTCATTTCGTTGCTTTTTCTCTGGCCTGTTGTTTTTTTTCCTTGGGGTGTTGTTTTCTACTTATGTTCTGTGCTAGGGAAGTTTCATGCTGATATTTCAGGTCGGAGCTGGGGATTATTTCTGGCAGACCAGGAAAGATTTACAATCATGCATCGGCCAACTGGATCATGGAGGATAACCCATTTGTGATGATTTATGAACACTGTAAAGGTTGCAGGTATAATCATCTTTACCAGGTGAGTAGATGCCTTTACTTGAAGTTATCTTGTTGCATAGCACTTATCCAGCTAATCTGCAACTATTTATATCAGATCTAAAACCATTGAAAATATTTGAGTACCTTTCAGTAAACCTCTTTTTAAAACATTTGTTGTACTGAACTGTATGTACAGCACTGACGAAGTGAGCTTTGATTCAGTAAGGTGCTTTCCCGAACTGTCCTTTCAGGTCAAACACATCAGGGGAATGAATGCTTTATCTCTGCAAAGGAGTGCTGTTCTGCTGTTATCAATGGTGCCACCATCAGCTTGCTTGTTTCCAATGAATCACTGCTTTTTCCTTTTCCTTGGCCTCTGTGGGCTCTGGCACACTGCCTTTGCTGTGCAAAAGAGAAAGAAAACATTTCTAAATCCAAGATCCTACTATCCTGTTTTGAAAGAACTTTAGCAATTAATTAACAGGACTGCTGCTGCCTGCTCCCAGTTTTTCATCACCCTGTGTAATGCAGAAGTATCCTGATGATCCCATGTGATAAGCCCTGAGGAAGGCACCCTATTGTATTACTTATGTTCAATTTATTGACCATATTTCTTTAAAAAAGAGTCTCCATCACATTCATAATCAACATGAGTATGAGAAGAACTCATTTACCAAGGATCCAAGACAAGTGCCAGATGGGATACACATACTAACCACCAGTCAAACATTAATTATATAACATTTAATATGGAAAAATTAAAAATGGTTCCATGCATGGTTTCCTTTAACAGTTGAGAAACAGTAGAATAGGTTCACTTGTTTTTATGGGTTCCCAAAAGCATCCTAGTGGCCTCCTCAGGGCCATCACAGATCTCCACTATGTTGTCTAACAAGCAGTGGCGGAGCTGGGGTGGTCACCCCTCCTGGCTGCCCCAGTGTGAGTAGCGGTGCCCCACCACTATCTTTATTCACTGTGAAGTGCCCATTGTGGAGCCCATGAGTGACTGAATGGCCCCCCCTGGCTCCCAAATGCTCCCAAACCTGGCTCCGCCACTGCTAACAAGGCTGGGTTTACACATGCTCACTTGGTGCAGGATCTGGCTGCAACAAGAAAGGGGGTCAACTGACCCAAACACATGCAGACAGGCACAAGCAGGAAATCTGCTGTTCTCCAAACTCAGGCAGAGGGTAACTAGATAAAGACTACAGCAGGCTGAGATGCAGTTAGACTATTTATTGCAAAGACGTAAAAACCAGAAACTCCCTAGACAGTGCAAGGAAGTAGCATGGTCCAGGGGCCCAAGCTCTTCCCTCTGGGTGGAGATTTGTCAGAAGCAGCAGGCACCTGGAGTAATGCGTCTCATTAAATACCACTATGGAGCAGATCGACTAATCATAAATGAGGCGGCACCTTTACAGAACAAAATGGTCAAAATGGTAACTACTGGGATTCAAACTAGTGATTCACTATAGTGTATAAGTAATCAGACCAAAATATTATGTACAGTTTCAAAATATAATACAAAAAACTAAACAAAAAAGGGGGAAAATCATACATGAGCTTGAAATCATGATGACAAAATTCATTTTGGATTGGTCGCATGCAAATTTCACAGCAACAAATAAATTACAGAATTGAATGCATGTTTAAACATATCAACAAATTAACAGTGTGTAGCTACTCTGAGGCAGGAATTACAAACAGAGAGAAATATGGGAACTGTAGCCACGTGAATCGGGAACCCAGTCCATGAGGATCATCTTGTCCTGGAATTGGACAGAGGGTAAAATGCAGGGATATCACGCTATACGTCTGCCCTCTGACCACCATGTAAGAGTGAGGCATGAAAGAGAGAATCTGGAAAAATAAAGACAACAAGTTTATAGTGGTATATATATATATATATATATATATATATATAGATAGATAGATACACATATATTCACTGTGGCATCCCCAGGATGAAATGCACTTTTAACACCTCTGCAGAATGCTGCAGCAGACCTACTGAATAAAGCAATGTAATTTCAATGGCAATTAGTCCACTTTGTCATGTAGGAAACTTTGGCATTCATTTAATCCTGGCAGTGTCACATTTTCCTGAATGACAAAGGGGACTATTTGCTATTTAATTTTTTTTGTTTGTTTGTTTAACCAGGAGAGACACACTAAGCTTAAAGCTTGTTTACAGGTGTGACCTGGGAGCGTAAGGAAGTTAAGTGACTTGTTCAGGGTCACACAGTATGCAAGTAGGGGCTGTGGGATTCAAACCTAGATCTCCAGGTTTGCAGTTCAGAGCAGAGCCTTAACCCACTGCACTATACTGCCTCCTAACATTATATTGCTTTTTTCAGTAGGTCTTCTGCAGCATTCTGCAGAGTGCTGCAAAATGCTGCAGAATTGTGTTTCATCCTGGGGACACCAATATATATATATATATATTATATATATATATCTGTATATCTATATATACATACTGTATATACATGTACATTCATGGCAAAAAACTCTGTTTAATGCATCAGTTAAGGTTGTTCCACAGCAACAAAAGTAAGAAATTCGGTGTTAGGGTTGAAAGCCCCCCTTTCACCCCCCCAGTCTGCCCCCCCAACCAGCATCGGGGTGTGCATTAGGGTTTTCGGCCCTAACTCTCACCCCATTCCATGTGTAAAGAAGCTGAGGTAGGAGAATGGAGTGAGAGTTAGGACCGACGACCACAACGCACACCCCGATGCCAGTTGGGGGGCAGGCTGGGGAGCCAAAGGGGGGCTTTCAACCCTAACACCGAATTTCCTCACTTTTGTTGCTGTGGAACAACCCTAACTGATGCATTAAATAGAGTTTTTCTCTATGAATTTCCCTTCTTTTTGAGAATGAGAACTATAAATAGTTAATGGAATGTGGTGGTGGAAGCGCGGGGCCAGAACCACATGATTTCTGATGAAAAGTCTGTATCTCGCACCATTTCTGAGATACGGGCCCCGAAAGGCATGGCGGACGTAGCAGTTTTAGTCTATGGGAAAAAGGGTCAACTTCAGAGTACCATAACTTTGCATCCTTGCAATATTATTTCATCAAACCACCAAAATGCACATCTGTGGGATGTTGGCTTTCTTCCCTCCAAATTTCAGCCCAAAAGACCAAACCGTTGTTTTGCAGTAGGGTGGCAAACAATTCCTGTCATTTTGGCTATAGTGTTGCTAAGTAGTGTTGTGATTTGCGACACTTTCGCAAAAAAAAATCATGAAAGTGTCGCAGGTGCGACACCACTTTTCCCAAAAATTTCAAAAACATATTTCTGGGGTGTTTAACCCCAAAATAAAGACATGCCTAGCATCCTCAGGGCTCAACTAGGTG
Organism: Neoceratodus forsteri; assembly: GCA_016271365.2. Classification (NCBI taxonomy): domain Eukaryota; kingdom Metazoa; phylum Chordata; order Ceratodontiformes; family Ceratodontidae; genus Neoceratodus; species Neoceratodus forsteri. The sequence continues at coordinate 142,764,130 of CM057457.1, read as the reverse complement.
AACACAAAACAAATTGTTTCCCTAGAGCAATAGTTCTCAGACCTTGTCACAGTGAGCCTCCCCAAATCCATGGAAAAGATTTTGAGCCTCCCCCAAAATTGAAATAATCTTGGGCCTCTCCAAAGAAAAATAACATGCTGTACTTTGCGCAGTACACCTTGACTAAATTGAAAACTACATGGTGGTTTAACCAAAGGGTGGTGCATACATGGAATGCACTCCCTTTGGAGACTGTGGCAAGTAGATCTATGGCCGAGTTTAAATCAATGTGGGACAGGAATATGTATTAGAACAGTAATTAGATAACCATGGCAAGCATATAGGACGAAAGTCCATTTAGCTCAGTATCTTCCTATGAATCCTATGAAAAACCCCTTTGAGTACTTGGGGTCACATTCAGTTCTTTGTCTTATACTGACATGGAAACTTTGAAAAAGTGCTCCTGTGCTCAAAGGTGTTATCTGAATAACAAATAAATAAAATAAACAAATATTATCATTCAACTTATTGTAACCCCTCCCAACAGGCCAACCTACGTACTCTGCTATTTTCATTATTGAACCATTGTTACCCCTTGTTGCAGTACCTTCATAGGTCAGACTACTTTCTATGTTTCCTCTCTATATTAAATGACCTTCCTACATACTTTGCCTCTCCCCATCCTTCCCTGTTCCTAAGCAACTTTTCAGGGATTACTTTGCTCCTTCCTGCTATTGATCCTAGCACTTCTACGCTCAACCCTTGTATTTGGGCTATTCTGCCATCAGTTTATAACTTGATCAATTACCACCACTCATTATAAATTTATTGTTCATATTTGTTTGCACTATTGTTCATTGTGTATTTCTTGATTGTTTTGCAGTTAACTTTTGAAATGTATTCACTTCCTACCCTTCCCTGGGTACACCTGAAATAAGCCTTGGCTCATTCACCTTCCCTTGTCATTTATTCTTAAATAAATACATTAAATTCACCTGCTATTATCCTCTTTCAGTCTGCATCATCTCTTCACAAAAAATATATAAAACTCAAACTTTAAATACAGTACTTTTTCAGACTTGCTTGAGCCTCCTGGAACAGGTTGAGGCCTCACCATTTGAGAACCCCTGCCCTAGAGGTCCCAATTTTAAATCTGAAGCATTTCTGTGATTAGTAACTGAGAAAAATGGCTGACTCATGACACTACAGGGGTCATTGCGACTCTAAAATTGCATTTGCGACACTGTTGAACTTTTTGTTAACTTTCCCCATTGACTATAATGGGAAATTTGTTTTTTGAATAACTTTTGAACCGTTCAATATTTTTTCACGCAATCTTCAAAAGGCACATCGGATACCCTGGCCGCACGTTCCCTGAAGTTTTTGGACCAGTCGCACAAACCATGCGATCTGTAGGCATGAGCAAAGATTGCGCAAAAAAGTGTAAATGTGCTACAGAATCAATCAATCAATCAAATCTTTATTTATCCAGGCGATCACCATTGAGCAAGCTCATTTACAAGGTGGACTTGCTGTTGGCAGGAAAAATTGTACAGTTACATATAAATATACATAATACAAAAGGAACAACATGTTTACAATACCGATAGGAGCAGAGTATGTACATTCCAAGTCACATGTACAAGAAATATATACATAACACAACCGGAACGTAATAAGTATATATATATATACAGTTCCCAAAGGAGCGGGATGTGTATGGATGTCATATACAAACCATAGAAGAAAAGAGAAAGATTATTTATATTCCTGTCCAGCAGAAACACGTTACAGGCTTGGATGGAAATTCCTAAGCTGTGGAGGTGCGCATAACAGTGTGTAAGCCTTAGGTTAATGCGGCAGAAGGGGGTGGTGAATAAGAGGGATGCAGAGGGTGCTAAGAGCAAGTGGGGCAGGAGGAGGAGTAATAGTATGTTGCTTAATGTTGCAGAATGTTGCTTAATAACTCCACAACTGTACATCTGACCGTGCGATCCCAAGATCTATGCTAACGCTCCATGCCTGCCAAATTTCAGGCAAATCATCACGGTGTGCAAAGTAATTAAGGTGCAAAATTTCACTATATATATATATATATATATATATATATATATATAAAGACAAAGAACCCTGTGCGCAAACACTGAGGCAAGGGTTACCCTAAAGGGCATTTGGCTGGGAACCAAGTTTCAAGAAAATACAAATCACACATGCTCCCACAATGCAAAGCATCATGGGCTGCATATGCAAATCACCACAGAATGTTATGCTGGTCCAACTTTAAGCAGAATTGCATGGTGCCAAAAGGCCTCTCACACAGTTTGCAAGGGTGCTGACAGAAGACATAGACATGTGTTTCGTTTCTACCAGGACTCATCAGTATGCCTCGCCTGTTTGACACCCCAGTGGAATGGACCAGCTACCCTTAAGGCAGTGTGCTTTGGATATATTATGGTGAACCCATTAAAATAAAAAACTATTTAAAAGACAAAGAACCTCTGTGCGCAAACACTGAGGCAAGGGTTACCCCAAAGGGCATTTGGCTGGGAAGCCAAGTTTCAAGAAAATACAAAATCACACTGTGTGAGAGGCCTTTTGGCACCATGCAATTCTGCTTAAAGTTGGACCAGCATAACATTCTGTGGTGATTTGCATATGCAGCCCATGATGCTTTGCATTGTGGGAGCATGTGTGATTTTGTATTTTCTTATATATATATATATATATATATATATATATATATATATATAGTAACATTCCCCAGTAGGGCAGGTATAGTTAGGGCTGCATGGTCACTTCAATGTAAAACCTAAAAGTTTGCACTTTGATAACTTTAGAACCATTTGTCTGATTTGCCTGAAATGTGGCACGCACAACTGCCAACCATATTTCTCTGGATCTGGAAAGTTTAGTTCTGGTCGGACGTGCGGTTGCGAAACTGTAAGGCTTTCAAAATGTGAAAAGTGCCAACTTTTGCAAAATGTTTTCAGTAAGCCATAATGGACTGAACAATGCATTTCAGTGGATTCAAATGTGTTTATCTACATGTGGCCTGGGCTGAATTGGTGCCTTTTGAAGATTTGGTGAAAAAATATTGCTCCGTTCAAAAGTTATTCAATTTTTTCATGTCCTATTACAGCCTATGGGAAAATTTATATGTGCACTGCAAAAACTTGCGCAAACACGTTTTTGTTGTCGTGCTCCCTGAATTTGTTTTCGTGCTTTCGCCATCTTGTTTTCAATTAGCAAAGACAAAAAATGTTGTAACTCAAAAAATAATGCCCTTTGGTAGATATCAGCAGTTGTGTTCACCTAATCGGGCCCTGAAGAACAGGACCCTGGCATTAGTTTTTCACCAGCTGGTCTGGAAATATGTTTTTCAAACTTTTTGCACCATTTTGCCATTTTCTGATCGTGGCAAAATTTTTTGTTGCTGCAAAAACAATCACGATCAAACAAAAAGAGACTTGAATAACAATTTCTGTGCATGACAACATTCCCATTATAGAGACAGGAGTGCCAAAAACACTGAAGTAATCACAATAACACTGCACAAACACATTTTCTAATGAGTTTTTTGTCACTTCATTGTGCCAGGGTGGATTGTGCTTTTGGCCTGAAATCTGCAGGGTGACAAGCCCTGGTCCCACAGATGTGCCTTTTGGTGGTTTGGTCCCACAACATTCAATGGACCCATAGTTACAGCATTCTGAAGTTGAGAAATTTCCCATAGGATAACACTGCGGTGCCCATCACACCTTTCAGCGCCCGTATCTGAAAAACAGTTTGAGATATGGATTTTCATCACAAAAACTAAGTACATAAGTAGGTTGCAAAGCCATGAATAGTATGAATTTTGATTTTTTTTCTACCTTGTACGGTTACTGAGATATTTGGAAATTAGTATTCCAATTGGTCATTTTCAGGCCTGTAGGGCAGTATTACACCCTGATAGTTAGCACCCACAGTACTTTTAGGAGCCCATATCTCAAAAAGTATGCAGGTTATGGATTTAGTTGACTTTATCTTGCGTGGAGGTCTTATCGTCATGATTACAAAACCACTGGAATTTTTTTTCATAGCTGCTACGGTTTCTGAGATATTAGCAACTTACTGTTACAAGGGTTCCTTTCCATATAGGGCTGCTGTATGGCTTCGTAGTTATGTGTAAGTGGGAGAGCAGGGCCCCGCACTCCCACCAACATATACCATTTACTATTTATATTACACTTTTTCAAAAAGTAAGGAAACTCTTTGCAAAAAACTTAGTTAATGTATCAGTTAAGGTTGTTTCCACAGTGACAAAAGTGTGGAAATTCAACGTTAGGGTTACCAACCCACCCCCATGCCCCCATCCTTCACACACCAACAGATGTCGGGGTGTGTCATGGGGTCATCAGTCCTAACGCTCACCCCATTCTCCTATACTGTAGCATGTCAGCTTGCTTACACTTGGAATGGGGTGAGAGTTGAGCCTGACGACCCATGGCACACCCTGACATCTGTTGTGTGTGGAGGATGGGGCGCGGGTGGTGTGGTAGGGGTGGTAACCCTAACATTGAATTTTCACAATTTTTGCTGTGGAAACAACCCTAACTGATGCATTAATGATTTTTTTTGCAAAGAATATAATATATACAGTACATATATACATATATATATATATATATATATATATATATATATATATATATATATACACACATACTTGCACCTCTGTATAACTGTTTGAAATCTCCTATTGTACAACACTGTATATGTATTTGTTTTAACCTGTTCCTTGATTTGTACTCTCCCAGGTCGTGCCTGAAAATAGGCAGTTCTGCCTAGTGCACTTAACTGGTTACCAAAAAGTAAATAAATATATATATATATATATATATATATATATATATAAAACTCAATAATAAAACAACTAAATTCATCATTGCCACTAAATGAGAAACCTAAGCCATACAAGCCAGGAGCTGAACCCATGTCAAAAAATCTTGTCCTGTCAGAATAGACATGGGATTCGGTTAACAGCATAGCTCCCCACTCCCCACCTGCTCACAGCTGCCCAAATAAAGAAGGATGTACACATATCACCTAGAAGAGAAAACACAAAATCAAATAAATTCGGAAGAAATAACAGCTTCATATGTACAGGCATTTATAACCAGAATACCCATAAAGCAGTTCAGATATGACCCTGGTGCAGTTTCAGGGTGGCAAAATGGTCCTGGTGCCCATGCAGGGAAGGGTACTTTGTTATGAGAGAAAATATGTAAGCAATAACACATGACAGGGTGTATGGTAATGCTTAGTTACCAAGTGCTCTGGTGAGTTGTGAGGCATGATGCACAGCCGAGTGCCTTCAACCACCTGGGAAGTGGTAATTTATGGCATTACTGCACACCTGGCATGTATTATTCCACTTATAAAATGGTTTTAAGAGTTAAAAAAGCAGAACAAAAATAAAGTAAAATTTGAGCTATGCCATAATCAAAATTCATGCACAGTCATGTAACCAGTTTTGACTAATCAAATTGCTTGTTTGATTCAAGCCATTTTATAAATATACATTAAAGCATTAAATCAAGATGCATGTTTGCTTAATAATTTATTTAATTTGAAAGTTTGTGTCCGGAAGAGGCACACTGAGACGTGGCTTGATTCCAGGTGCGACCTGGGGGCAAGGGAAGGGGAATATCTCTACAGTTGTAAACTGACTCACAGAACCAGATTAAGCTGTTGGTGGTATTTTAGTGAATGGGGAAATTTAGCCAGGACACTGGGGAAATTCCCCTACTTTTATTGAGACATGTGATGGGATCTTTAACATCCACATGAACAACCAGACAGGACCTCGGTTTACCAGCTCATCTAAAAGGTGGCACCTCAGGAGTGCAGCACCCCCCTCTTGATGCACTGCAATGTCAGTATTGGGATTTATCCCACATTCCCGGTGTGGGACTAGAACACACCACTTTCCAATCTTCTGGCCTCAGAGGCAAGTGTACTATCTGCTGAGCTACTAACACTAACAATACAGGATGTTTGACATAAAATGAGTTAAAGAGGTCTAACCAAAGACACTGTTAGCATCAGTGTAACCTCAGAGAAGTGATTTAAAATCTCATTGGACATTTAGCTCTTCTGCTTGCTGGGCACCCAGTGTACCCAAAGTACAGATCTGATAGTTCACTCTTTGGAGCAGCCTATTGAGTCTGTCTCTACCTCTTCAGTCATTCTTAACCCTCTATGCCCATAAATTTGACAAATTTAGGGTCATTATTGTGGCATTCCTAACATGTTCTGCTATGGGGCTTCTGCAGTCTCTGGTATGCTCTTGCAGTGTATGTTTTAGTGCTCTGTAGTACACCTGATATACAGTTTTTGGGCAGAGGCACCAGAGTACATAAGCAATTAATGGAGTACTGCAAGAGATAAACTTTCAAATTCACAGATGTGTTGTATCCATCAATACAGAGAATATTAACCTAGTTAACCTGTGGGAACATGTTGCAGTGTCCATATTCACTACACTAAGCTCCAGAATGCGGTTGTCCTTTTGTTTTTTGTCTACAGCAGAACCTCTCCTATGATTGTGCAAGTAGCCGTTCCCTACATGCTGGTCTGTCTGATTTTGTTTTGAACTGACTGTGCACTAGTTTGTCATGTAGGTTTGGTGCGAGACTTAAGGTGACACAAGGACTGCCATCCAATGCCTCTTCCAAGATCTGATGATTCATTAGTGTGGGCCAAGGTTTTTTAATTACATCACCAGCCCTCCCTGCTTTGATCGTATATTGTGTGATAAAATGTCACTGGGTTGTTTTCCATTTATTCTCTGATTTGCAGTGTTAGTGGGCTATTTCTAGCAAGGGATCTGGCCCTAAGAAATGCATTCTGCACTGTGTGAATGATGTAACCTCTGTTCAAACATGTTTTCTTAAGGACTTTGATTTTTAAAGAAGTCAGTTTCATCCAAACAATTGTGTCTGAGTCTTATAAATTGCCTGTAGGGGTAAGGACCCTTTAGGGCTCTTGGGTGACTCCTTAAGGACTCTCAGGTGGTCATTCTCCACCCTCAGAAGGCAACTGATAAGAGGTTGGCTTCCTGCAACACCTCACGGTTACAGTTATTTTCACCAACACAGAATGTGGTATCCAAAGAATTGAAATTTGTTGCATCCATTGAACTGGTAAAGGATAAATTCAGGTAATTTCTGTTAAGCCAAGATGGAAATGTTTCTGCTTTCATTTTTGCGCCCTTCCACATGCAATACCACATCATCAATATATCTATACTACCTGACAATGTGGTGCATGTGTGGACTAGCATCAGCATTCAGGACAAGCGTTGCCTCCCGAAGGCTGAAGAAGAGATTAGCGTAGCTGAGGGCCATGGCTGCCCCCATAGCAGTACCACACAAATGTAAGTAAAATTCACCATTGCATTTGAAATAATTGTTCATTAGTACATACTCTGAGACTTTGAGAAGAAAAGTGGTAGTATGTGGGCTGATGTTTGAGTCTCTCTCTGAAAATCTTTTGCAGACAGTGATGTCATCAGTATGTTTAATGGATGTAGAGGGAGACTCAGTGTCTGTTCCCAGCCACAGATAGTCACTCTGCCAGTGGAATTCATTAATTTTTTTCTAAGGTGTGCACTGTATCCATGAGGCAGGATCCCAAGCCAGTAACACTACTGTGAAGAAAATAATCCAGAATACTTGGCATAGGTTGTTAACATGGGATCCCACCCAAGACACAATGGGATGTCCAGGTGGGTTCATTTGTTTTTTGTGGATTTTTGGGAATAAGTAGAAAATAGGGATGACTGGTGAGTTATTCCACAAAAAATTCATTTCAGTCTCTGAACATTGATAAATTTAGCTTTAGTCAACAGATTAAATAGTCCCTTCATGAAGGTAGATGTAAGATATGTACATAGCTTTCTATAGGTATTGCCATCCTGCAGTAATGCTAAAGCTTTGGACTCATAGTGTTCTTTAGTCATAAGGACTGTTTCCCATCTTAATGCTAGCATCTCAGCTGGAGTTAGATTTCTGTATTAATTATCATCATTTACACTGAGAATTTTCTTAATCTGTGGTAGTACAACCCTTTTAAAGGTATTAATCAGGGAATTATGACTGGGGGTGCTGTGGTATATGTGATAGGGAGAGGTGGTTTAACTAAATGTGACCAATGGGGGAAAGATATCTTGGCATCACCCTCTTGGGAAGAGTATCTGGTAAGGGAGGAGCTTAGTTAGTATATAAATAGGATACCCGCATGGTGCCAGAGGGCTAAAGGTGACACTAGACAGATCTTTGGGTGTCTGAGGTCTAGGCTTAGGCAGAATGGAGTAGGACAGAGGAATGTTATTTCCTATCTGTCCTTGCTGGGCACAGGTGTGGGATTGGTCAGGCACCCAGTTCATGGGTGCTGGTTGAGGAAGCAACTGGCATTGCCAGCAGGGAGCTGGGTTCCAGTGTTCCAGTGATCCTGGATGAGTTTTGTGGGGTAAGCATAAGTTGTTTTCCACTAAGCAACTGGCTAAAGAGCATGGGACAGAGACACAATGGACCCCCCCCCCCGTATGCATCACCTTGCACTTTTTGATATTGAATTTCAAATGCTAAATATTGGGACATTTTCTAGTTTTCACACATCCTGTCTCACAACATTAACCCTTCTTCACTGTTAAACCTCTCATAGAGCTATGTATCATATGTGAATAGATTTATCTTGCTGTGACTACTCTTGCATATGTCACAGACATACATATTGAATAGTAATGGCCCCAGGACAGAACTCTGTATTACTCCAGTAGTCCTGGTTGTTTTTTCAGAGAATTTACTATATAGGGTGAACCCCTGTACTCTTTTAGCCAACCAGATTTTGATTCAGCCAGTTTTCCCATCCTCTACTCTTTGCTAGCTCATCTTCCTAACTTGCTTCACATGCAGTACCCTTGCTAAAATCTAGATATGTTGCATTCACTCACTGTCAGGCCCTTCCTGTCATTTGTGTCACTACAGTACATGCAAATTAACCAAGCAATGCAGAACAAAGGGAAGAGAATTACAGACAGCCTGTAAAATACTAGCTGAATAGTGTCTTAATAGCATGTTTTTCAATGTCCTGGGTTGCACCTGAAAAAAGGCACTTGTTGTCTAGTGTGCTTACCTGGTTAACAAAAGCAAATAAATAAATAAATGTTCTCTCGGATATGACAAAGCTGCTTTGACTACCAGGTTGTATGTCACCACAGCACTTCATTTGTACAGTAGAGTAGATGTATTGCAGTTAGTTTCAGTTTCAGTCACCTGTCCCCAGTACTGCAGCTGGACTGACATGTACTGGAAATGTATATTCCACAAATATCGCTTCAGACATATTTTAATAAAGGAAAACAGTGATCAGTCATGGAATCAGAAGGTCAGACAGGGCACCGCAAGCTATGAGTCTTACTGGAAAATCGTATGGTTCTAGTGAATGTTTGGATTTCCTGTGCTTAGTCTTAAAGAATAATATTTTCCAGGCATTGTGTTTTTTTTTTTTTTAACTAGTGCAGAGACCTTTAGTTCAGCAGCTTTGTATTTCACAACATGCAGGTTAGAATAAAAAGTAGTATAGGCTTTGCATCCGGTCTTGAAAACCAGTGGGATTTTTTTCAATAAGACTACAGACGGGCCCGGTGGTGAGTACCAGTGTCCAGTCACTTGGAGGACCTGGATTCGGGTCTTGAGCTTGGTGTCCTAGTCAAAACTGGCAAATCCATGTGCTCTGCCTACTCTTCCTTCTCCCTTAAGTCACTTCTTCATGACTTTTTAGTTCCCTCCTGCAACTATGCCTGACTCTGGACCTTAGCAGCTGTCACCCCCCCCCCAGCCCGTGCAAGCACTGTTGCTCTGGGAGTCGTCTCCCTCCACCCTCCTCCCTGGTTATGGTGTTGTTCACTGCTACTATTTAGGTGCAATTGTATCGACCTTAGTCACCTTGTTTGTATGACATTATCTTGCACTGAATACTGGTTTGCACACCTGTTAATGTACTGTACTTTTGCACCTTTTTTTGTTTTGCACTGATTTACTTGACACTGAATATTGTGGCTAATTGTTCATGTATTCTTACTCTTGTACCTTATTGTATTGTCTACTCAATCACCTCCCCATGGAGGAATCTGGAAACAAGTTGTTTCCAGGTTAGCACACCTTTTTTTGGCAATACTTTTGAAATAAATGACATTTATCAGTGCCATATTTTAGGACACAGAATATCTCCAGGGAAGATGAGTGGGATCTGCTGCATGGCCGTCCCTGGCGGCTTAGGGAAGATGGTGAATCATGTCAGTAGATCCTTCCTTTCTTGTCCCCCTGATGCATGACTGGATGCTAGCACATGTGTGCTTGTTCCGTTGGCTGGCATCAGTCATCTCTCATCTCGACTCAAGCTGGACATAGGGTGCCTTCCTTCTCTCCCTGAACACCTTCAGCATGTGGGGGACCTAGATTTAAATCCGCTCTGGATTCTATTTGGAGCAGCAGGAGGTGAGGGAACAATTCCATTTGGATATAGCGAGTACTGCTGGCCCTATGGATTCATCTCATGTTGTAAGCAAACCCTTTAATTTCTCTCTGCCCAGTTAGGTTGCAAGTGCACGCTAGCCACCTGTTTTCCAGTTTAGATCCTCTATCTCTCTTCCTTATGCTTTCCTGTCCCCATCATGCCCTCCCAGCTCCCCACCCTCACTATTCCCTTCTGTTTTATTCTGCCACTGCATTGAGCACCTACCTTGTATTATTTGTGTCATATGATGTACTGTCACTGTTGTATATAAATCTGTTGTGTACTGGTATTAACCAGGCCCATCCTGTAAATGAGTTCTGTATTTATTTGTTGCCTTAATGATATATTGTCACTGCTGTATGCAACTCTATTTTGACCGGCCTTAACCAGGCCCATCTTGTAAATGAGCTTTGCTCAACGATGTTCGCCTGGATAAATAAAGAGTTTGATAGATTGGTTTGATTGATTGGATATGGAGGTGGTGGCATCAGTTGTTACAGAGTTACGCCCTGGTTGTCCTGGGGGGCAGTCATGTTGGCAGGGCATCACTGTCACTGGGTTGCCTCCATAATGTATGCATGGCTGTATCCCCACATTGCAGCATGCACACTGTCACTTACACAGACCAGTGATGGCCACCACCACAGTTAACCAGCTCAAACAGTTTTCTAATCCTCAGATCGTAGGACAAAAGGCCTGCACATTCAGGATCTCTACAGTTTTGAATACCATCCTTTCACAGGCTAAACAATGGTGTCCCAAACTGGTTTAAAGCATCAGCCAAAAGCCTTCTATGCTAACTTCTGAAATCCTGGCTGAGGTCTGCTGGCCCATATACTGGAGGTCTGCTCACAACTTTGACTGCTCGAAGACCACTGTGTGCTCTGCTGGAGTAACATTTGTTCCCATAGTGCAGTTCTTGCATCAGAGCTGCCCCCAGGCAGCACCCTTTAGCTCCTCCTCTGCCTTACTCCTATTGGTGGATTTCACCCACAGGTAGCACTATCCCGGGGCAGCACCCTCGCGCTCCACCTCCCACCCATCACTATTGGTTGATTTTGTCCCCTGCCCCAGGGCAGCAACCTGTATTTGTTACTTCTCACAAATCTGATAGTTGCAAGTCTGACGAATTGAGGATTTTAAGTGTAGATGAGAATGTTATGGAAATGCTCCCCCAGCAATGTATACTGCTTCTCTTTGAACTTTGGTGGCTCAAGGTGTATGTCTGTCTGCATCCAAAAGAGCCAGACTTCAAAGGTTCAAATCTTAACTAGGGACATTTTTTGTGCTTTGTGTCAAACTCAGTTGTGAGCATTTAATCATGGAAGTGTCACAAATCATTACCTTTTTTTATATTGCTAAATTAAGACAGACTAAGTGAGAGAATATATTTTATTTATAAATTATAATAAATGGGGTAGTGCCACGATGGTTGGTTTCTGTTGGCTGCCCCTGGAGTGATGCTTTTGCTGCTCCCAGGGCAGCGCCTGTGTGATTGGTTTCTGTGGGCTGTCCCTGGGGCAATGCCTGTGTAATTGGTTCCTGTGGGCTGCTCCTGGGGGCAGTGTCCTTGCTGCCCCGGGGCAGTGTCTATGTAATTGGTTCCCATGGGCTGCCCCAGGGCAGTGTCCATGCTGCCCCTGGGCAGTGCCTGTGTGGTGGTTCCCTGTGTGCTGCCTCTGGGCAGCGTCCTCCTCAGGCTGGTGCCTGTTAATTGGTTCCCATGGGCTGCCCCTGGGGCAGTGTCCTTGCTGCCCAGGGGTAGCCTTTGGGAACCAATTACTCAGGCATTGCCCCAGGGGCAGCAAGGACACTACCCCAGGGACAGCCCACAAGAACCAATTAAACAGTGTTGCACCAGGGGCATTGAAGACACTGCACCAGGGGCTGCCTATGGGAACCAATTACACAGGCGCTGCCTCAGGGGCAGTGAGGATGCAGTGTCAGTGGCTCAGTAGGTAGCACACTCACCTCTGAGGCTGGGAGATCAGAGGACTGTGGGTTCAGTTCCCACATCTGGCACTTGTTAATATCCCAGTACTGACACTGTAGTGCAGCATGAGAAGGTGCTGCATTTCTGAGGTGCCGTATTTCAGATGAGATGTCCAAGGTCCCATCTGCCTGGATTGGTGGTAGTTCAGGTGGATGCTAAAGATCCCATGGCACTTATCGATAAGAGTAGGAGAAGTTTATTGAGCAAAATAAACATAACATCACAGAAAACTGAAATTTCATCAAAACAATTGCTCAGATAAATAATAGCATCAAATATAGACAGAAAAGAAAATGTTCAAACACAGTAAATTATATATAAGACATTCAAAAAGGAAAATATTTCCAAAATTGAACCAGTTTTTCTGCAGAAAATTTATGAGGATCTTTTTCTTTAACTTGTAGCATCCCTGCCTCAATCTGTGAAATAATGATAGAATGCATAACTTGCTGCTGTTGTAATACATATTGACATCTGGCTTGCCACAAAAAGTATTGAATATATGCAAAACAAAACATTCAAAGTACTTTTATGATTTTTTTCCAACCCCCTGTATAATCTCCTAAAAATAAGGTATTATATGAAAGCAAAGTTGAAAAAGGCATATTCCATTTAATAGCTGCCTCACTCCAAAATAATTTACTATCGGCACATTCTAGGAAGAAATGTGACTGACTTTCCTCTATATTAATACATGTGGGCTTAAGGTAATACCTGTCAGACTGTGGTTTATATTTAAGATTCCTCTAACTCCTAATCTCCCTTGGGCAGAAATCACACAATATCCCATATCTGTACTGGTAATCTAAAGCCTGTTAATTTATGCAAGGCAAAAGTCATTCTGGTGGGAATACATTCCGGGAAAAGAAGTGATACTTGCTGTACTTCATATATTATATAAGAATAAAAGGTTTTTCTATCTAATGAAAGTAATTTTTAAAATGACACTTTCCATTGTTGTAATTTCTTTAAAGAGGAAATCCCATAACTTGGAAGACTATCTGAAGCCAAAATCTTAGGAGGCAGTAAAGTCCATTTCTGAAAATATTACGAGGTTAGGCATATTATTCCGGCATAGGAAACACCTAACCCCAGAAGCACTGTCAGTGGCTGTCCAAAGCTCCATTGTCAGCATCATAGACTATGGTCTTATCATATATGGGTCTGCAACTACCACTGCTCTCAAACGTATCGCGACCTCCCTGAATAAGGCCTGTCGTCTCATCACTGGCTCACATCGCCATACCCACACTTGTGACCTTTATTCCCAATCTGGATGGCTTCAACCGAACAAACGCATAAAATACCAAACCTGCATCACTGCCAAGAAAATCATAATGAGACTTGCCCCACCTTGTGTCTGTGCCCTCCTTAAGCCTATACATAGGAATGTCACTACAAGGAGATCCAATTCCCATCTGCTACATATCCCATGATGTCGCATGACCCAAGGACAAAGATAATTTGCCTATCAGACATCCAACTGGCTCAACTCTCTTGGCAGTGACATAGCGACCGCTCCAACACTCGGCCTTTTCACGTTCAAGCTGCGCCTCTCACTGCTTGTATCCTGCGATTGCCCATCTTAACATTTCCACCATTCCAGCTGCACATGCCCAGCACCCAGCACTTACAATCACCCCTAACACCTTACCTGGCATATTCCTCGATAAGGCCCCTGACTGCACTGTCTCCCACCCTCGCCCACCTCCCCAGTATCTCCACTCCTGCACCTGCTCCCACCACTCCTGCACTCACCCCACCCTTGCACCTCCTACCCCTCGATCTCCTACCCTCACTCTCCCCTGCCGATCTCCTCCCTTGTCTTGCTCATAGCGCAAGTCTTTGTACTGGTTATTACATATCTGTAAGTCAATGACGTTATGTTTGTAACTAAAAATGATGACTGTAGCACATGCTGATGTGGAACCTTTGTAAAAGAACCTCGGCTCAAAGTTATTGTAATCTTAGATTGAAATAAATAAACAAATAAATAAAAATATTGTTTCCATAGAAACTGTGCCCACCTTTGCCATGTCATAGTGGCCAAACTCCATAGAAAATTAAAAGAAGAAAATAAAAAAAAATCAAGTGGTAAAAAAACAAAGGATTCTCCATATGTAACCCCCCCCCCTTGTTTAATGGGAAGATATGCAACGTCCCTTTTGACAGGATTCAACCTATTTTCCCACACCATTTGAAAGAATAAACTATACAGTCTTGTCTCTAAATTAACCGGTGGTGGATAGAGGTAACTTAAATAAAGAAAAACTGGTAATAAAAATGTTTTAATGATCATGCTGTGTTTTTTATTTTTTAATGATCATGGTGCTTTTTTCCCCAAATTTCCATTGCTTCCATAGATTAATTTTACTTTCACCTAGAACCAACTGCCATTCCCAATTATAAGTTGCCATATATCCATGCCCAAACCAGATACCTAAGATTTTCTGGAGGGGAAGCAGAAAATGAAATTCCCAGATAATCTGTATTACTAGTCTGCATAGAATCTAAAGAAAAACCAAAACTCTTCTCCACATTAAGCTGTGCACCCTAAAATTGCCCAAAATAATTAAAAACTTATAGTGCCTTTTTAAGGGAAATAACATCTTCATTAATAAAGCCACATTGTCAGCATATGCTGTAACTTTTTCAGTTTGTAACAGAGGCGCAGGCGAAAGACCAATTATATGCTGATCCCAGTGAATTTGCTGAATAACTGAATCTAACACAAAAGCATAGAGCAGGGGGCTTAAAGGGCAGCCTTGCCGAACCCCTCTACCAAGTCTGATTGTTCTGAAAAGACCATTAACTATCGGGATTATAGCAGCCTGGTTATAAAGAAGAATAACCCACTGCACAAACTGTTTAGGTATACCATATTGTAACAGCATATGAAAAAGAGACTGATGCCTAACTTTATCAAAGGCTTTGGCCTGGTCAAAGCTACCACTAAACCTGAACAATTCCTTGTTTTACTAGCCTCAAAAAGCTCCCTTAAAAGGTATAAATTATATTTAATTTTCCTATAGGGAATAGCACAGGTCTGAGCTGGATGAATTAATGAATCAGCTACCTGTACCAGGCGAATATGTAAAATTTTAGCTAACATTTTATAGTCACTATTAAGGAGACTAATAGGTCTCCAATTAGATAATAACTTCTTATCCCCTTTTTTATAAATATAACTCAAAAGAGAAGTATTAAATTCTTTGAAATGTGAAGTGGAAGTCAACATGTAGTTAAATACCAAATGTAAGAAATAACCCATATATGAAACACATTTTTTATACAAATCATTGAGAATACCATCTAACTCAGAAGAAGTACCTAGATTTAATTTTTTGATAACCTCCTCAACTTCTTGTGCAGAAATAGGTTGTGTTAAAAGATGTGTCATAGACTCTTCCACCTGAGGTAATGGTGCCAAAAACGTATTTGGCAAATTATCTGTATCAGGGCTTCTGGTGTCAGCAAACCTCTCTATAACATATTGCTGCACTACCAGCAACATTTCTGCATTTGTATCCACTATTCTTCCATTAGGTTTACATAGACCAGACATTACAGTTTTATCTATTCATGCTTTACAAGCTTTATGAGAGTCAGAAGCAGGATATATTTGTGTTCCAAATCTAAACTCCATTTCTAAAGATTTAGCCCTGTCATATTGGTCAATTTTCATCTGCCATTTTACCTCAGAAATTTGTGATTTAAATTTTGTATGGTCACTTGGTGGAAAATAAGTTTATACAGCTGATTTCTATAATTTAAATACTTTAAATAATGGGAATTGGCTCTGTGCTTTCCCAACTGATGAATAAAGCCTTCAATTCTATTGTAGTATTTAACCACCAATCATAAATATTATCAAACATATATAGTAGAATGTTTGGTGCAAAGAATACTTCTAAATTATGGTAATAATCTGGCAAATCTAAAAAGGATGTATTTAATCTCCACCTCTGTATGGTGGATAACATTCTAGTAGGAATATCAGATAAACAAAAATCACATAATAAAATTTGATGATCTGAAAATTCTGTAGGTTTAACCTTGCTAGATATTGGCTTAATATATTTGGACACAAAAACCATATCTATACGTGTAGCGTGTATATGCCTATGATAAGTAGCCTCATAATGAGAATGTAAACTTCTGTATGCATCTGATAGGCCTGCATCCCCGATAATTTGTTGTAAAGCATGTGAATCGTAGCACATTTTTTTTGTAGAAACCCCAGAGTTTTTTATGTCGATATCGCAGTTGAAGTCCCCACCCCATATGATATGCCATCTAGTATAGAGAAAGGGTTTTAATTCCTCGAATAGTTCAATTCTTGCTAACTTTTTTGTGGAGCATATACTGTAGGTTAATAAAACGAAAAGAAAAATCACCTAAAGAACAATCTAAAACTCACTCAGGCCTCACATCAACTAATTTGGTAATTCTAAAGTTAGTATTTTTAAACAAAATCCCAATCCCATCAGCAGTATCCAGTCCAAATGTCCAATAAGAAAGACCCCAAATCCAGTGTTTCTTTAACCGATCTATCTCAAAAATAGATGATACTATGGTTTCCTACAAAAAAATAACATCCAGTTTAAGTAGATTCAAATAGGCTAATATAGAAACGTGTTTTTTGTAGGCCTTCAGACTACATATATTATATGAAGCTAGTTTTAAAGTAGCCATAAGTATTCAATTAGGTTGAGACCCTCCTTTTTGACTAAGGCTCGCTTTTCTCTTTTTCCTTTTTTTTTCCTTTGCCAACTCAGTAGCCTTACTGTCCTCATCTTCAGTAGCCAGTTCTGACCTATGAGAAGTGTCCGATTCTAAATCAGAATCTCCTACATCATCCTGTAAAGGTGCAAAAATATTTTCCATGTATATTGGGCCTACAACTGTTTGTTGAAGAGAAGCCCTAGTAAACCTACCTTTTACAGTTTCAAATGGCGATGGCATAGACTTAGTTATAAGCTGTTCTGCAGTGGCAGAAGGCATTTTATTGCTGGAGAAAGTGTCAATAGAACCTTCACCAGTGTGTTGTGGCCTAGAGGTAGGTTTGTCGACATCCCCAACCACTGAAGGCCCAGCTACAACTGAGGAGTCTGTTTGCTCTGTACCTTCCCCTTGCATGTCAGTAGAAGAACTACAAGTGGAGTTCCTCCTTTTTTCTTGGGCCCTATTTAGCAAGTCCTCCTGATCCCAGCCTTCAGAGCAATTCTGTTTTGCCTACGGCATTGATATAATGCATGACCTTTGTTTTTTTTTTTTTTTGTTTTTTTTATTTATACTTTTATTCCTCCTCACCTAGCCGCGGACCGCCGGGACTATCAGCCTGCTAGCCACCTCTCCAGAGCGGCCTCGAGCCTCGTGCCGGCTTGCGGGTGGGGAGGCTCTGAGGGAGGCGGGGACACCCAGACACTAGTTTTTGGATCGGAGGGCCGGCCTGGAGGCTAATTGAAGCTGCAGCCTTGCCTTCATGTAAGGCGGCCGACGGCCCGTCCATTTTCCGTTTTTCGGGGAGGCGGGGGCGTGCAATGGCGATGACGTCTGCCCCGCCTCCACAAGCGTCGTGGACTGTGTGACTCCCCAGCGCCCGCCTCGGGGTCACTATGCCTGATCACTAACCCACCTCCCCTGGAGAAGGAGAGCAGTCCATAGGACGCCCATCCTTCCTCCCCTGCCGGCTCCTCCGACGATCCAGGTCCGCTCAACCTGGGTCACCGCGCCGCAAGCGGAACTCCACGCCTGCGCCGGCGGGCCGGCTCTATGCATGACCTTTGTCATCACAAAGATTGCATTGGAAAATATTATCACATAAATCCATTGAATGTCCATATCCCCCACACAGTGAACGTTTTAACATATCACAAGCACTACTAATATGGGTTTTTGCACCACATTTATAACAGGCTCGAGGCTGCCCTCCATAGAAACAGACCCCCTTATCCTTTCCTAAAAAGAAATTGTTAGGTAAATGAATAATGTCAGAATTCACCTGAAAAAGTTTCACTTTGAATTTCCATCCACCAGTCCATATCCCTTCCATTTCAAGAATAGCTTCAGGGGGGGCCTAAAATATCACACCAGTTCTGAAGCCAATGGTAAATGTCACTGACATTCACATCCTCATTTCAGAACATAATAGTAATGTATCGAATCTGGGGACGTGTAAGAGGGATTGCATAAAAGGGAGACCATAAAGGAGTGGATTTTAGAGTAGAATACTTTTCCCTAAACTTCTCTAAATTAGTATTATTCTTAAAGCTTATATCGAAAGAGTCTTCACCAGAAACATGAATCAAGACATAGATATCAGAAGGAAAAAAACGCATTGAGCCCTTTAAAAGTTGTTTTGAAACATAATACCTATCAGGATGTTCTAACAGACCCCCCTTATGTCGTAGTCTGACTGCATTCCACCTTGCAGCCTGTTCTAATTTGTTTTTAAACAATTCTGACATAGGCACCCACCTAGACTGCTGTGCATTATTATCTTCAGGCTCAGATTGATTAGAACCTGCCTGCCCCTGTCTAAAGCTTTGTTTTCCCTCCCTGGATGTGCTCGGCCTAGACAAGGCCGCCGCCCAATCCCCTACAACTTGCACAGTATTAATTGGTTGGGCTCTTGTAGAAAACAAAGAGTCATTACCTGAGCTCAGGTTTTTATCTTTGATGGCATGCATTGTTGCAGCCGCACATCCAAATGAATCTTTGCCCCTCAATAAATCCAGAGTCCACTGTCCCGAATCTGTGCATTTCCACCCTGACTCGCTAACCACTTTATCAGCTGACCAGTCATTATTTAAAAAGTTCTCTTCATCAAGCGATAGTCCAAACTGCTGTCACATTGCTTGTGACGTTGAGTAGGTTGATTGTGGTAAAGGAGCTGCTTCCTCGCCACACCGTTTCCCTGCTGCAACCTCTGAGTCAGTATGATTGACTCCAGCCAACTCTGAGCTTTCCTTTGGAGACTCAACACAAGTAATTCCTGAACGTATGGTACTAAACTCTTGCATTTTAGTACCACAAGTATTTTCCAATGTAATCTCCAATACTGGAACAACGCCAGTAATCTCCTGTATATCTCTCATAATTGTAGATGAAACATTGTTAGACTTAACTTCTTCCCATAAAGGCAGGGAATCTTCAGAAAAAACATCAATATCCATACTGGATCCTTCAGCACTCAAAAGACCATCCTCCTCCGTGAGAGGTTATGCATGGTCTGCCATTCTGCCGACTGACGTCAGTAGTTCCCCCTACTGACAGCAATGCAGTAGGGGAATTTCCTGGTGTCCTGGCCAAATTTCCTCATTCACTATAAATACCACCAATAGCTTAATCTGGTTCAAGGTCAGTTGGCATTCATCTGTATCCTCCCGGGTTGTGCCTGAAAATAGGCAGGATTTGTCTAGTGCACTTACCCGGTCAACAAAACTAAATAAATAAAATAAAAATTCCTGACTTGTAACAATCAGATTTGTGGGAAGTAACAGCTACAGGGTGCTGCCCTGGTGGCAGGGGACAAGATCCACCAATAGGGATAGGTGGGAGGCAGAGTGCGAAGGTGTTGCCCTGGGGCAGCGCTACTAGTGGGCAAAATCCACCAATAGGAGTAAGGCAGAGGAGAAACTAAAGGGTGCTGCCCCGGGGGTAGCTCTGCCTGAGAACCATGCCATGGGAACAAATGATACTTGAGCATTTGCTGCTGTGCTGCTGTTGTGCACTTGTCACTTGTCACTCTCAAACCTCTCTGTAAGGCAACCTAATGATCAATGTGCTAAAAATGTTATGAACCTTGTTTACCACCCTGTTCCCTTCCCCCAGGACATTCCTGGACACGAGGTTTTCCTTTACATCTGAGTGGGATTTTCTTGGTCTTGAAAATAAATCCACAAGCGTGAGAGGAGGCTCACTGAAGAGAAACAACTGACAGGGGATGGGCAAGAATGTTACAGCAGGTTACAGAGGGAGAGTTAGATCAGTATATGAGGAAACTAGAGTAAAAAAGGGTAAACCTTCATCAATAGGGATGCGATTCCTTGTAGCTGTTGGAGGGCTAAGTACTGTACAGGAAACTGAGTTTCTGATTCCTTGTAGCTGTGATGGCATTCAGTTTATAAATCACCCTGTTGCCTAAAGCCCCAGTTTTGACTACAGGTTTAGGCATTCCCATGCCTCCCTGGCATGAGGTGTGATGGGATGAGGGGCATGCTTCAGGTCATGCTAGAGCATAGATAGGAGGCACCACGTATCATAGCTAGTTTTGGTCTAGGAGTCTAAGGAGGAAAGAAGGGTCCCAGCTGGCCGTGAGTGGCTTCTTGATTGCAACTGTGACAGGGTGAGGGAGGTGTGACTTTCCTGTCATGTACCTGTTTCATGGAGAACAATGCCAGGCCCAGCCATCAAGGCGTCCTGGAAGGCTGACGATAGAGCAGGAAGGTCATGGTAGAATCTGGTGGCAGGTCATGTTATCTCACTAAAGGCACTCGGCTATTTTGTATTTTCTCTCTGGTGCCAGGAAATTGGTATTCATGATAAGGCACAGCTGATTGTTGGGGATGAGTTTTATGGAAAGGTAAAACATGAGAACTGAGACTCCTGAGTCATCAGTGGAACTCTGAATGGGTTTCTGTAACAGGACAGCACCTGAGGATGGTGACTGCATCTGGCAGGGAACCCCTGGTGCTCTTTGTTTCTCCCTTCACAGTACTATAGGGGTTGTGTGGGATCATTACCCCTCTTGTCCCTGGAATGGAACCGTTGGTTACTGTGTGGGCATTCTGTGACCCTGTAAACTTAAATGGAAGCTAGAAATCAGAACTATACCTAGGTGCAGTGTGAACCGGGAGCTCAGGATCTGAGTTGTAAGCATCCATAAACACGAACTTGCTGTATTTTGGACTTTGACCATTGTTATAAAAATGTTGACCATTTTATGAATGTCGTAAGTGTAATGGCTGGGACAGAGTGAAGGATTCAGTTGTTGTTCAGGTTGGTAGCAGTACAGAGGGGAGCAGGGCGTTGGACTGGGAAGGATAAAACCTCATATGGTCAATAGGTCCCAGAACTGCTAGACAACTCAGGGCACATTAGTTGAACCTTTGGTCTTCTTCTGCCATGGTCTATGTTTCCATGTTTCTAATTATCCACTCCAGTTGTCTGTCAGTGATAAAATAAGCTAATTTCCAGGGTGATTGAATGCCTGTGCTTTTGGCATCATAACCTACCCACTTTGTTCTGTTATTAAATATCACTGTACACTTGACACAGATTATTCCTTACAGTATGTAACATTGTGGTTATCTGTCCTCTTCATGGCACCCCTGCTAGATCAGAATCGTTGTCTATTCTGTCCAGGTTGGACCCGAATGTTGCAAACAAAGACATGACACTCTTAGGAGTCTGATGAATGGAGAGGGCAGCAAGCCCCTAAATTAACAGGAAAGAAGGGTGGTACACTCAGGACAAAACAATCAAAGCAAAGGAAAGTTACAAAATACATATACTACACTGTTATTGCCACAGTATAGCAAAATTAGCTGATAGAAAATTGGAGCTGTCAAACTAATGCCCCAGTGCTTTTTCAGGGTCAGGGTTAGGTAGAAGTGGAAGCTCATTTATTGAAGGCACAGCCTAGTAGTACATTGCATGACTTACTTAATCAAGCATATTCTATCAGCTATCCTTTCATGTTTTAGAGCAGTTATCAATAAACCAGCAACAATAAAATAATTAGGTAATACATCAAGACAAATAAAATACCATAAAGGAGAACCACTGGATCCCCAGAATTAAATGAAATTATACAATGGCAAGAAAGAATCTTGGGCTCTGATTGGTCAGTTGGCCATCACAGTAGGGATGTTATCCTGGCATAACATCCCTGCTGTTCACAGGTCTACTGTCATCATTATGGCTGCTATGATCATCCTGATGAGCCTTTGGATGATGAGCCCTTTTCCATCTCCTCTTAAGAAACAAAATATTTTTCCACACTAACAAAAACATTCTTTAAAATGATTTTTTTATTAAAACAACAAGCCATTGTATAATAGAATAATGCCCTCCAGGGTGGGTGTTATGCTGGGATAACATCCGCCTTAGGTGTTGGGCCGCCCTCAGCCATTGGCCTCAGGCCCAACCACCTGAGGTGGGATGTTATCCCAGTATAACACCCACCTTTGTCAGCATTATTTCTTTACTAGAACAGGGAGAAGAAAACCCAGAAACCCATATTGCCAGCTAAACTGACAGAAGCTTGAAGTTTGCATGTCTGAATTCCAAAGTGAAATCACAGGCTGGATGAGCAAACTGGAGACAGAGCCCTTAAGTAAAGAAACATTGATCAGTGCCTTAATGTTTGCTTGTAAGTTTTGTAGTGAAATTGTTATGTTTAGTTAAGCAGGAAGGGTAAATTAATTCAAAGAAGTACTCCTGCTTTTACCCATTTTGTACTGTGCATTTCCTAGACTAGTCCAGCTGAGATGTGACATTGCATTTTCAGTGTGGTCCTGCTTCTAGCTATTTTTTCGGGTGAATTAACTTGAGCACTAGGAGGTTAAGCGACCTGCTCAGGGTCACACAGTGAGTATTTTGGCTCTAGCAGGATTTCATTCTGTGTTCTCCCAGTTCCCTGCTGTACATTAACCAATAGACCATATTGCCTGGGATGGGGGTGCGGGGTCCAGGAAAGGATAGCAGTTGCCAGAAGTGTTTTTTCTGTCTCGTATTTGTTTACAATTTAATTTTGCAAAATAAGCCAGCTGAGATGCAGTATTGCATTTCCAGTGGGATACTTTTATCTTTTTCTGCAGCTGGGTGGACTGGAGCACTGAGCAGTCAAGTGACTTGCCCAGTGTCACACAGTGAGAAATTGACCCCAGCGGGGTATGAACCTGTGATCTCCTGGTTTACCAGACAGTGCTCATATGACTAGTACACACTGTCTCCGCAATCTACTGGGGAGAGTAATAAATGGCCGGTGACTGCCAGCGATGTTTTTAATTTACAGTTTATGACCCAGGATTGCACAACTGAGATGCAGCATGTTAGATCTGTGACACTCTACCACCTGCTTATGGTTATATGTTTGATATCTGTAATATAAATATATGATTGTTTGCCTAGAACAAGCAGGCAGTCAGTGAGAGATTTCATCTTTGACCCCAAAAGATGTCAGTGCTAGGAAAACCACAGGATGTTATAGATAGACCAGTGAAACATAATAAAATGCCATCCTTCCAGAGCGACAGTTTATTACCCCTTATAACCTGCTCCTGCTTTTGAAGTTGGTTCCCATGTATGCATTTCTGACATAGCAGGAAGGGAAGTAATTTGGCTGATTCCTCTTGGTTTTCTCACCTAGCCAAGAACTAGTGACAGGTGTGGGATTGTGAAACATCAAAGGGGATGTTTTGATCAAAGGCTGTCATATATGAGAAATGGCTAGTTGCTGACTTTTTACAATAATAACATACATCCTTGTGGATAATTATGTTAAGAAGTTGAATCTATGGAGGATCTAACTGTGACCTCACCAAAAGGGTGAGGAGATGGATCCTGAAATGAGCAGGTCAGAGGAAACAGCGATATTATTCTGAACTCAGAGAGTAGTCTCTGGACTTTAGAAAGCACTTAATGGTAACATCTAGATAGGCAAGAACTTTTAAGAATTCGGGTAGACATATTTGTGTTCTGTAAACTTTCCATTTATTTCATATGACTGTAAGTTAGAATATAATTGTTCTGTATTAGATTTTACCTGTTTTACAATTTGTAGTAAACAATATTTTCCTTGAAATACTGCCTGTATCTTCTCAGTTTTGTTTTGCATGTGATTGCTGAGCCTGTGTTTAAGTTTGACAGCTGTTAAGGGCTTGCATGTGTTACTAAGCTTGCAAAAAGGTAAGAATATACCTAGGCCTCATCTGGAGTCGTAAGTGTACATTTTGGGAACCTGGCTGGGTGCCCCTGAGTGAAGGATTGTACTGTATCCCCCGAAGAGAGTACATATCTGAGCCTGTTAACTGGGTGTGCTAGCATAAGGTTCACATCTGACCTCCCTCCCCCAAGACTGCAGGCTAGGAGGTGATTTGGACCCAAAACAAACAGGAGGGTTACCCTGTTTGTCACCTTTTCACTCTATTGCATTCTGAGGTTGGCACTGTGGAAGCAGAGGGCCTGACCTGTGGAGTGCATTTGTGACAGTCTCCAGTAGGGTCCTGCTTTTAAGCATTTGTACAGTGTATTTCCCCAGGATAGCCCAGCTGAGAAGCAACAAATTGTTTCAAGTGGGGCTATGTGTCTATCCATTTCTGTAGCTGCATGGACTAGAGCACTGGGCAGTTAAGTGTCTTGCCTCAGGTTATAGCTGTCTCAAGAGTCATGTGCTCTGTTATAGTTGCTTGTCATCTCTGATGTATAATGAATTTAGATTTTTGATCAGGTTGTATTCTAGCAGAATGGGACGGATGCCGACCTGCTACTGTAGTTAAAAGTCTTTATTTTTCAAGTTAGCTTACAGATGAATATATTGCATGTAGCTAACAATGGGTGCATCTTTGAGCGATTTATTGAAATCCCTGTCAGTCTGTAGTAAGATAGAAAATAAAAGCAGATTTGCTTTATGGTGCCAGCAATGTGTCAGTGGATGGGGAGTTTTTATATTTGTTAAGAGTATCGGTCTGTCTGTGAATTAAACAACAAAAGTAAATAGTTGATAATTGCCAATGGCCCACACAGTCAATTCCTTGAAGCTTTCTGCACGTATCTCCTCCCAGCATGGTCCTTTCCTTAACCACAAACAGCTGTCAGTAATTAGCAAACTGACATTCAGCCTCTGCTGGGTTATGCAGCATAGTTAAAACAAACTCTGATTAGAGCCACAACAGCTGATAATGCATTAATATGACAAGACATTAATTTATTTCAAAGATTCTATGAGGAAAATACACTGAGCTACTGACAGCTCATTTTCAGATGTGTCCTGGGGGGAAGAGAAAGGAGACAAGATAACAGATACAAAAATACAGAACATAAAGTTCATAGATATGGAATAAGAGTTTCAAAGATCTAGGGGACAATTATGTCTAAACAAAAGTTGACAAAAATAAGTTACCAAGCAATAAGTTGTGGAACTGACCAGGGATTGACAAATTTCAAAATGGCATGCTAGTCCAGGACAACTGGCCTAGTTAAAAATGGTAGTCCAGAGTTCTGAGTGGTAGTCCAGTATATTTCAATGAAAATCTTAAACCAACTTATGTAGAAATAAATTACATGGTGTGGCTGGGGTCGTATTGTAGTATTATGTCATGGGATGGATGTAGATGCAGAACTGTGTAAATCAGGAAAAACAATACGTTTCCATCCAATTCCTATACTTTCTTTTCTGACTGTTAATACAGCAGGCCCAGGGTGTGTGTGGGCAGGCTGAAGTCTGTTTTAGAAGAGATTTGATAAATGTTTCAGAATCAGTTTGAACTGAAGGCCATCAACAAGCTGTCTGTGAATGCAGCGGACTGTCATCAAGGGTAGACTGGCTTTACTGAGGACAGGAAGGAGAAGATGACGGAGCAGGAGTACTTGCATCGGGATCATCAGGAGAAGAAACAGAAGTAGCGGCATCAGCAGCAGATGTAGCAGCAGCAAGAGCATGCCCACGAACATGTCTAGTTCCTGGACCAGAGAGCAGCCAGTGCTTAACTGCAGGATCAGGATCAAATTCATGCAGTTCAGGACCTTCTACTGCTATCTGCAGAAGAGACTGTAGTGTGTCATCAGCGTGCTGTGTCCCTATTTTTGTTTTGATTAGGTTCTGAATAGAAAAAAAACTCTTTCACACTTTGCAGTTGAGACACTCATGGTTATTAGTATTTCGACTAAGTCAAGAATAATGTGCCCAATCAGGTGTGGGTTTTCTTTCAGTAATCTTGCATAGTCCTGCAAATAGGGCTTGTTAGCTGAAGATTTAAGCAGCATTTTAAATACACTATACTCAGACTTTATATGTTCCTGCTGTTCTCAAGTATTTAACCAGGTTTGCCAGTTCAGAGGTCCCAAACACTGCTAGTCTGTCTCTTGGCAGATCGAACTGCTTGAAATCTAAACAGCTGAACCATTTGAGAGGCACCTGTGAGAAATTTTTAAACCTGCTGTCCATGTACGTTATCGCTGCATCTATTAAAGGGAAACTCCTGTGAGCAAACGCTGCTCAGCATCATGTTTTTGAACCTCCGTTTTGCAATGCAACATAAATGTTTTATTTTATTTACTTTCGGTGACTTTGTGTTTTTCCTCGCTTTTGTTGGGATCTACATGCCGTTTTCAACTTGCCTGCAGCGATGTTGGATCACGCCTGTGCTTCGCACATGCTTATGCTCGGATGTGCTCGTGTGCACATGAGTCTTAAAGGTGTAGCGCTATTAAAGCGCTCCTTCATGTCTGCTGAAATGACTGTTTCACACTGCACAGTAAACTGAAGCACTGCACATTATAGCGGGAATTTTCTCCAGCTGTTTCATACATGGTGCAGTTTGATTTGACAACTACATTACCATGTATCAATATTTGTAGTTGCTGTCCAATAAACTTATTTGTTTCTGTCATATTGGCTTGTGTGTTTTGTCTCCACTGTGTCTTCACTTCAGCTATATTCCTATTCCTATATTTCTATTTTGAATGAGCATTGTGATTAGCCTGACAGTTGCTGGTGTTATGTTAGTGGTTTAATTATTTCTTTGCAGCACTACTGTTATTCTATTCATGTATTCCTATTATTATTATTATTATTAATCTGTGTCCTGCGTTAGCATCATAAGGTCAAGGAAATGCCCACCTGTATGACTGTAGGATGTGGAACACTATGGGCAAGAAAACAATGGTTCGAAGGTTTCTTTCTTAGGCTACCTTGCGTCCAAGCAGGTATACAAAGGTGGTTGTTGGCAATGTTGGCAATGTCTCGATCTGACATAAATATAGGTGTTTTCCTACTGACTAGCCATCATGTGGTGTGCTCTGACCACTTTAATGATTTAGTGATGAAGATTTCTATATCCCCATGGGAAATTTTGCAGTGCAGTAAGTAGTCATTGCTGTTATATCTCCTTAAAATTTTCATTACACAAGCCAGGAACTGTATGCTTATGTAATGTTGTTTGCTGTCTTTTCGGATCCTGACAATGCCCGAAGATGTGTAAAAGAAGGCTCCATTCCATCAATATTTCCATGTTCAAGTTCTGGACGTTGTCGGCCATGTGCAGTCATGTCTGTAAGCTAGTGTTTATTTTACAATTTACATTTTTTACAGTTCATCCCCATATACCACAGCCCTGTGTTTGACTGTGTGGCAGGTGGTTGGTTGATCATGGTACAGTGATTATGTGACACACTGAACCAAGATACCTGCCCCCAACCACAACAGCCCATATTCTTTTTTTTTTCTCTCTTTATGCACCCTTCTTGCTGCAGTACTCCCTTTCCTTAGGAGACTCCCATGGCCTTATGCATCCCTGCTCATCTGTCCATGCACTGGTGCAGTCCATCCCCCCCCCACGTAGCCTTGGTTATATCCCCCAGGTGGGTACAGGATGGGGCCCCTTTCCTCTGTGCCAATGTGTCTATATATCATCGAGGATGCTGTCACCAGCTCTGGCAGGGGCGTGGGATTGGGGCCTAGAGCTCCATCTTCAGGGACCACTGTGGGTATTTCCTGCTTTCTGGTAGTCCCACAGGACATCAGCACCTTGAGGAGCCATGGGGCAGAGCATGTCAGGATGTGCAGATGTTCCGTCTCCCATCCCATGTCCCCTTCCTTCTGTTTGCCATCCCACTGCACTTCCACCCGTGGTCACTCAGGTGGCTGTAGAGCAGCAGGACAAGCAACCTCCCTCCTGGAGGAGGAGAGCAGCCTCTGAGTGCTCAATCCTCCCCCAACCATCTGAACCTCCATCTACCCGAGTCCATTCCTGAACGTGGGTCACTGGCGCCATGAGCAGTATCCATACTGCCGCGTAGGTGGGCATGAAGGACAGCCCATATTCTGTCCTGAAAAGTACCTCTGTACTCCATGTCACACCCCACAGCCACCAATCTGTCACTGGATGTCATACCACCTGAAAGTCGGTATGCCTCCCCCAACAAAAAATGTAACATTGGCTTTCTCCCGGCCTCATGCAACATCTGAGCTCAGTGTCCTACCCCACACCCACAAATCCATGACTGGATTTCTCCTGGCCTCACTCACGGTATCCCTCCTCCCCCGAGTCAGGTACCTGTCCCCAACCCAACCCAGACAGTGGAAATAATTGCCTGAGAAGCAACATCTAATCTCAGTGTCCCACCCCACACCCACAAATCCATGACTGGATTTCTCCTGGCCTCACCATATTATCCCCCCCAAGTCAGGTACCTGCCTCCAACCCAACCCAGACAGTGGAAATAATTGCCCAAGAAGCAACATCTGAGCTCTGTGTCCCATCCCACATCCACAAATCCATGACTGGATTTCTCCCGGCCTCACCAATGGTATCCCCCGAGTCAAGTACCTGTCCCCATCCCAACCCAGACAGTGGAAATAATTGCTTGAGAAGCAACATCTGAGCTCAGTGTCCCACCCCACACTCACAAATCCATGACTGGATTTCTCCCGGCTCACCCACGGTATCTCCCGAGTCAGGTACTCCTCCCAACCCAACCCAGACAGTGGAAATAATTGCCTGAGAAGCAACATCTGAGCTCAGTGTCCCACCCCACTCCAACAAATCCCATGGTATACCCCCCTCAAGCCGATGAGCTGTGGGTGGTTACGGTAGTTGAGCACTGTTCAGCCACTGCCAGGTATCTGTATCGTCATGTAACTGACTGATGTCCATGGATAATGGCCATCACCTGTTGAATGACAGATGTCAGAGACAACCCCACTGAGTTTCATTTATCGGTACCTTCATGCTTGCCATGAAAATTTTACTTGTTGTTTCTGATAATGACCACTGAAAGGTATACCTTCTTTCCTCCTGCCAGTTCTTATTTCCAGTTTATGGAAGGGTAATACAGGGACACCTACTATAAAGATGCTGCAACTCTCATAACGAAAATTATCACAGAGCAGGTATTGCATCTCATGTATACTCGTAGTATCAGTCTACATAGCTTATTCATAATAGTGACATTACTGTGGTTTCATGGCACAGCATTGCGCTACTGAAAGCACTTTGCCGCAGACCACTGTTTTATTCTGTCCACAGAATGCATTGGTAGTACCACAATCACACGTCCTTCACTTGCTAAACACTATCGTGCTCTATTATCGCTTATTTTCAAAGTAGTTAATCATTTTGTACACAGTTAACATACGGTGCTGCATGGTAAGCACTGTTTGTGTTTGTGTGTGGTGGCGTTGTTGTTTTTGTGTGGTCATTGCTGTGTGTGTGTGTGTGTGTGTGTGTGTGTGTATCTGTGTGTTGGTGTGTCTGTGTGTGTGTGTGTGTGTGTGTGTGTCTGTATAATGTAGTATGCATTCCCATGTGTGTGTGTATTGATGTCTGTGTTTTTCTAGATGTTTGTGTATGGATCTGTATCTGCGCCTATTTGTGTGGTTCAGTCTGAGTAATCCTGGTTTCCGATATATGAATGAATGTGTGCACCATCCTTTCTGTAGCCGCAAAACAACCAGGTTTGGCATGCTAGTAATATGCTAGTACCGGGTTCAATCCCGCTGGTTAGTGGCATTCAGTCTTGATGCGCACTAGTGTGTGTTTGCACATGTGTATGTATGTGTGTTTGTGTGTGGAGGTGTTGTTCTGTGTGTGTGGTAGACTGTGTTTCTCTGTTTGTTTCTGTCTGTGCTTCTGTCTTCTGTACCTGTGTGTCTGTGCAGCTGTATGTGTGGCTGTGTGTATAACTGTGTGTCTGTTTGTGTGTGTGTTGTGTGTGTGTGTGTGTGTGTGTAATTGACTTGCTGTATGTGGGACTGTGTGTGTGTGTGTGTGTGTGTATGTATTGTGTGTGTATGTATGTTTGTGTGTGCGCCACATTTTGTGTCTGTATTCATTTCACTGACATTACTAAAACTGCAAGCACATCACAAAATCATTGTATGCAGCCCCTAAGAGCAACCATAATTCAACACACTGCCACACACATTAACGTGTCACTACCATGATATTACATGCAGTGCTCAAAATTGGCAACTGAAATTTATAAAATGGCATGGTAAAATCATGTAATCTGATTAAATAAGGACTGCTTAGCAGTGAAGAGTCTGCAACATAGACCAATGCTCATTTGGAATACAGGCATTTCAGATAGCCCTCTACTGCCAGAACTGATTTTCCACCACAAACATGGCTGCTACCTTTACACTGTAAAACTTTAGTTGGGCACTAAAATGAAAACTACTTTAAACAAAATCAAACAAATTAATTAAATGTTTCCTGAGTATCACACACTCCTTACATGGATAAACACATTACAAACAATAACTATTGTTTATAGTTTTCATTATAGCTGTTTCTTTCCTGACAGTGTAACATCCCCTTCTGTCTTTACCTGCTCATCAGGGAACTCTCTCTTGCACTGACAGTGAGATAACTGAGTCTATGGCTGAAACAAAGCCTTTGTTGTCTGTGTGTGTAGTGTGCTGTGGAGAGAAACATTCTGCCACTGAACTGAGCAGAATTTTGAATCCATGTATTCAATGGTAAACATTCCATGATAAACATTCCATATCTTCAATATGCGAAAAACAAAGAAAAAAAAACCTTTAAGAAGACCGCAGGCAAAAATACAATATCACTTGCAGTGTGCGGAAGGATTATTTTTGCAGAAATGCACAAAGTAAATCTATTTTTCTACATATAAACATGCTTTTCCCAGTTATCAAAAGTAAAACAAAAAAGGAGTCAATTTTATAAGTGCAGTAAGGCACTCAGGGGTGTGTGTAAACCATATTTCACAGCACGGTCAGCAGGTGAAATCAGTTGACCGTTGGCCTCATGTCATATTACTACGCCCCTGGCCGTGCTGTAAAATATGGTTTACACACACCCCTTTGGGCCTTATTGCTTACTTAGCGACTGCAAAACTGAATTTTTAACCCAGTACATGTGACAGCAACATGTTGCTAGTGCACCTGTATTGCCTTCTACATGTCAGCTATTGCTGAATGACATGGTACCACCAAATGTGAACACTTATTCAATTCTGTTACAGAATACGTCTACTCATCATGATCAAGAACAACGTCACCGCAGTGTGACAACCTCATCAATCTCTATCCAGTGTTCACCAGAGACAAGAGGTTTCACTTTCCAGCTTCCAGAGACCCTGAAAATGTCAACAAAGACTACACTTGCAGTAAGTCCAATTCATGTTCAAAATCATTATGTGAATCAGCTGTAGAAACAGCGGAAACTGACTGGGTTTTTGCCATTGTTTTCTTGTGGGAAATTTGCTATAGTTCTCATACAGTCTCTGGCAGTTTACATTACATTTGCATAGGATCTTAGGGGGTTTTAACTGCCTTAAATCTACCTATTATCCAGGCCTCCACCTTCCCAATGACACAGTACTGGCTAGTTGGCCATCCTCCTTCAGAGCTCCCATCACTGTTCCTCAATGCAACATTGCTGCACAAAGCTGTCCCTGACTACGGACTCTGGGGAGGATCCCCTCAGGCCCAACCTGGATGATTGAGCCCTCCTTGCCTGCCTTGGCTACTCATCCAGCCATCCTCCCTACCCTGGGCCTATTGCCCAGGCTGGAAAGACCCAGAAATTCCTGTTTCAACTCTATTTATACCTCTTTACCTGCCTCTGCTGCCACCTTCAAGCGCCCAGCAGGGATTAACCCCAAGAGCACTAATACATCCCTAATCTCTGGGGGTAGAAGGTGGAAGGGGTCTCTATTAGGAGCATAATCCTCCAAAAGAGAGGAATTTATACTAGGAATTCAGTTTGGGGACATGCAGGCTAGGTGTGGGTGTGTGAAGAGAATTAAGGCATTTTCCTAGGTCCCTTACTTCCACTGTTGTTCCTGGGGTTCTCTAGTTGCCTGCCCCCGATATACTTAGGGACCCTAGTATAATTTTGTAGGCCCCCAACCTGCACTGCATATATGGGACACTACAGCAGAACTATAGGCAGCCCTGCCTGCATTCAGATTATCTTCCTGGGAACAAACCAGTATGAGTATCTCTTCCTTTTAGAGTATGCTTTCCTTGCTGTTGGTTTCCTGGAAACCTTCAGCACCCTCAGCACCTCCTCTGATAGAGTCAAACTAGAGAATTCTAGCTCATCAAGAACCATTTTCTGAGGTTTCACAATGTTATTCTATTGGAATCCTGTTGGACAAGGTCAGAAGCACCGAGTACCAGCCCGGTTTGGCCCAGTCTGGGACTATTAGGATCATCATTGCTGGCTCTCTTCTGAGCCTTATGAGTACTCTCTGTACAAGTGAGAATGGTGGGAAACCATACAGGAACCTGACTGTCCAATCCAGAGCTATGACGTCCTCTGGGACTGTGTCTCTGGCTGGTGGCCTGCAACAAATCCTTGGAAGCTAATTGTTCTCCCAAGAGGCAAAAATATCTATTTCTGGAGTACCCCACCTTCTGATGAGTGAAGACAGCGCTTGCTGGTTCAAGGTCCTTTTGTGATTTCCCCTGACTGATTTGGCTTAGGGAGTCTGCCAGCAAATTGTCCTTACCTGGCAGGTGAAGTGCAGAAATATTAGCATCCAAAGAGTAAGCCAGATCCCAGATCCTCACAGCACCTGTGCACAGTTTCGAGGATTGTGTTCCTCTCTGCTTGTTTTTTTAGTACATTGTTGCACTACTGTCTGTCTGAATTTGAACAGAACGACCCTGTAGCCAGGAGGAAAAAGACTGTATTGCTAGCAGCACTGCCCTGAGCTTGAGGAGATTTATGTACCCTTGAGGGTTCCTGATGACACCTTGAGATCCTAGAGGTGGGAACACCATCCTAGGAGTGAAACATCTGTTGAGAACTCTTGTTAGAGATTGCTGGAGAAGGAAATGCTCTCTCTCTCTGAGATTGCCTTCCTCCTTCCACCACTCTAGAGCTTGAACAAAGACCTTTGTGACTGGCACCAGCTTGCACTTTGAGTCTGACCATTGGGACCAGTGATCTCTTAATGGTACTGAATGTACCTCATCTGAAATCTGGCCTATGGCACCCCAGCTGTGGATGAGGCCACGTGGTCTAGTAATGCAGAAAATCCCTTGCAGGTCTTGGGAAGTCCAGTGTGAATGATTCTGCATTGGCAGTTAGGTTTGAAACTCCTTCCTGTGGAAGGAAAGTCTTCCCCTACAGGGTATCCAGCACTGCACCTATAATGTTGAGCACCTTCTCTGGTTCTGTCGGAGACTTGTGAAGATTTATCAGGAATCCCAGGCTCTCTAGGGTGCCCCACACCTGCTTTATGGAGCACTTTGCTGATTGTTCTGTTTTCCCTGAGACTAGCCAGTCGACTAGCTATGGGAAAAATCACCACACCTTGTTTTTTTTTAAGGTTCAAGTTTAGGCCCCCTGCTTTTCTCTTTCTTCATTAATAATCTCCCAAAAATCTGTCAAAAGACCAAGATAGCTCTTTATGCAGACAACGCAGCTCTATACTGCAGTGATAAAAACCCTAACACCATGTTCTCTAACCTGCAAACTGACTTCCTAAGGCTCCACTCTTGGTTCCTTCACAGAAATCTAGTTCTTAGCTCCAAAAAAAATAAGTACATGCTCTTTGTAGGCCCCAGAAAAAATGTAGAATTAAACCTCACCCTCTCTGACCTTTATAGGCTCACACCTTACTTTCCAAGTACACATTGAGGAGGCAGTATAGTGCAGTGGTCTAAGGCTCTGAACTGCAAATCTGGTGACATCCAGCAGACCAGACCTGGGTTTGAATCCCACAACATCCACTTGTATACTGTGTGACCCTGAGCAAGTCACTTAACCTCCTTGTGCTCCCAGGTCGCTCCTGTAAAAAAGCTTCTAGCTTAGTGTGCTATACCTGGTTAAACAACTAAATACAAAAATAAAAACATTACTAATGTTATCAAGGAAAATAAACTTGAGGTTAGGACTGCTATTCTGGATTCAAAAATTCCTGCCTCAAGATCTTGCCTCCTTGCTCTTTCCTCTTCTTGAATATGGCTCCACAGTCTACTCCCTCCTCCCCATCTGTTCTTTTCTCCAAACTGAGAACCTCCTACAAACATTGCACGTTTTGTCACTGGCCTCCCCTGGTTCACCCATCACTGTTCCCTCTACCCTCCTCTCTCATGGCTACCCCTGTAAGGAAGGTTTCAACTTAAAACACTTTTCTACACAAGGTTAATCTTAACTTATTGCCACCAAGTGTTCTGGACCTTTTCCCCAAATCTGCCCAAGCGGGCACCAGAGGGAGCACCTGCCCGAATTTTCGAGGTTCCTTTCCTTCATACCACACACGTAGAAACTTCATCTGCTATCAGGGTGTGAAACTCTCTACAACAACCTACCTCCTAGCACCCAGTCATGTAGCTCCATCCCTTATTTATTGCCTCTGCCAAAATTTGCTCCTGGAGAGTTACTCTTGTAAGTGCCCCTCATGTGTAAATTTCATATTGCAGTTGTGAGGTTCCACTCCACTCCCTTAAGGGCATCCTTCACGTTGCCTCCTTTTTCTCCATCCACACCACCCCCAGTCCCTCCTCCCCCAGCTCTGAGTTTACTGTCTCATCCATACCTCTCCCTCCCACTGTCTTCCTCCCTCATCCTCACCGATATTTATGACTGTCCTAATTTTTATTTAAATTTG
The DNA here is from genome assembly GCA_016271365.2 of Neoceratodus forsteri. Classification (NCBI taxonomy): domain Eukaryota; kingdom Metazoa; phylum Chordata; order Ceratodontiformes; family Ceratodontidae; genus Neoceratodus; species Neoceratodus forsteri. Next base: position 142,728,771 of record CM057457.1, on the reverse strand, counting down.
TTGTAAATATGGTTATTTCTGCTCTTGTATTTTTTCTTTTGCTGCATATGTTGTGATACTCCATAACCTGGATGACTGTGAAAACGGGCATGTTTGCTCTTGTATTTTTCTTTTACATTGTGGTACTCTGTAACCTGGACGGCTGTGAAAATGGGCATGTTTGCTCACACCCTTTCCAGTGTAAAATAAACTTGATTGATTGATTGATTGAAGGTGTGCTGCCACTACAGCTAAGCACTTTGTGAATACCCTTTGTGCTGAGGTGAGACTGAAGGGAAGGGCTGCATATTGATACTAGCAGGTTCCCAGCCTGAACCTGAAATACTTTCTGTGTTTGAGTCTGACTGAAATGTGGAAATAGACATCCTTCAAATCCAGTGACCTCAACAGACCTCCTGACTGTAGGGATGGTATGCTGCGCATTTAGGCAAACATAATTGAGCATCAGCAGTGCATCCAATGAGGAAATGCTGAAAATGCATTAGCCAGACATGTTACCCAAAATGGAGAGACACGTGTTTAAGCATAGAGGGGTGGAAAAAGCCACCATAGGACCATGGGGAGGGGATCTTGACAACAGGCTCCTTAGATGCGAAACCAAGTAGCAATACACACTTGAATCGAATTTATGGCCAGGTCTAAATGACGTTTTCCAGCTGACCCCCTTTCTGGTTAATAGATATTGCAACAACCAAGAAATTAATTTTGGAATTCAGTTTTAAACATATATGCCCCGTCTGGATAGTCAGGTGACCAAATGTATTGGTTTGGCTTGGTAATGGAATAAAATGATTGATGTCAAAACAGAGATGTGTATTATGAATGAAATGAAAAGCAGCATATGCCTAAATTAACTTATAAAAGTGATGTACAGCATAAGCAGGATAAGCTAATATTTTTAAATGCTTCTTCTCTCCTTTTTCTAGCACAGAGCTGTCGGTGCTCTTTACTAGTGAAGTGGTTTGAGCAGAACCTGCGTTCATGCATTTGAAGTCATTACAGTAACACATCCAGCTCATGGATAGAGGAACCAGAGGCAAACTGGATAGTGAAGAGGAAAGAGGAAGAGTCTACAATGTGTGTGTGTCTGTTAGATGAAATACAGACAGTGGGGATGTCACTGAGGAACAGGGAGAAAAGGATGGGTCCTTAGCCGATGGAGCCTTGGTGTATGCCAGAGGTGATAGGGAGGGATAAGGCACTGCCAACCTGGACTGACTGGTGTAGAGGCTAGTACAGCAGGAGCAGAACCATCCTACTGTAGAGCCAGATAATCCCACAGCACTTATTCAAGAGTGTATGGTGAGCCACTGTATTAAAGGCCTTAGCTAGGTCAATGAATACAGGGAAGGTAAGCTGGCCTTGATCCATCCCCTGCAAGATGGTATCAGTGACGCGGAGGAGGAAGGAAACAGTAACAAAGGCCATCAGAAGGACAACTGGACAGTGGAGGGAAAAGAGGATGAGTTCAGGGAAGCAGAGAGCTGGGAGGAAACCAATTTCTCCTCCAGTTCAGCCAGAGTAGAGAGATAGTGTGGTAGTATTACAAAAAGTATCCAGGTTGCACACTTCCTTCAATATGAGAAATCAATTAATATCTTGGCAGCATGCAAGCCGACAACTTAATATCAGAGAAGAAACAAGGTCACACCAAAAGCCACAAAAATCTCCTTTATTATAACCAGACACTGCCAAAACATGGATGACTTTTCATACCAATTTCATTATTTCATGAGGCCCAAACGAAAACTGTCTTTCCTCCCTTTTGTAATAGAATATATTTCCTCAAAGGCTATATGTTCTCATTTCCTTCTTTATAAGGTCATACACCTAACAGGATCAGAGGACACCATCCTTTTATGCCTCTGTTACAGCATGGTCAAACACCATTGCTGCAGAGGAAATTTGCATCATCCTTCACTCAGCTCCCTCAGTGTAGGAGGGTAGTTAAAAGGAGAGGAGGAGTCATCACCCATATGCAGGATAAGGACTTTTGCCTGTTTCCAAGTATGGGGAAGAGCCTAAAGCTGAAAGGAGAGAGACTAAGGAGTATGGAGAGAGAGGCAGAATAGCTTGAACAGATAGATGAAGGAAACTGGGGCAAGACCTCAGGGCTGTGAACCTTAAGGTACTGTGCTAGAACAGAGCATACAAGGCAGCTGTTGGAGTTATGGAGGAGTGGGAAAGCCCCACAAGTGCACCCAGGGTTGAGACCAAGGAAGATGGGTGTGTTCTCCAAGATGGAGCCCCAGGGAAGGGGGTAGAGGACCCCAGAGGATGAGGAAGCTACTCCTGGTGGAGGACTCAATAGTCCAGGGAGTGGAGTTGGGGGCAACTAGCAGGGGGGAGAGGGATGTCAAGTGCCTTCCATGAGGCACAACATGGGAAGATGGGAAGCAGATATAGGATCATAAGGGCAGTAGCAAGGAGGGAGGAACTAGATGTCATTGTCCACCTGGGGACAAATGACCTGGCAGGGGACAAGGTGGAGATGGCCAGAATTCAGGAGGATTTCAGAAAGTTTGGGGGACGAAAGCAGATAGCATGCTCTATCTCCTTTTCAGAGGTACTACCTGTACATGTCAAGGGGAGGTTAGGACACTCTGCATCCAGAACTTCAACTCCTAGTTAGGAAGGAATGGTTTTGGCTTTATGGGAGACTTGGGCCCCACCTGGAGGGATCTTAGCCTGCATAAGGAGAATGGTCTACATCCATCCAGGAAGGAGACTTTAGTCCAAAATGAGAAGTTTGAATGCTTCAACAGCAAACATTTAAACTGGCCAGGGGGGTGTACAGGAAGGTTAGGAGGCTTAGGATTCCCCCCACCCCCATGAGCACATGCTCTACACGGGTGCTCAAGGCAGTGAGAGATCGTCAGAGGGCACAATTCAACATAAATGCAGGGGACAGGGAGGACCGAGGAAGAAGGATGCCCAGGATAGGGGAGGCACATGTCAACAAAGCAGGAGAGACAGTCAATGAGTGCTCTGACAAGGAAAAAGATATGCCAAATGGGGCGAATCTGTTGAGAGATCCGGGAATTCAAAAACAGTCCCTTTATGAAGGCCACGCCTGCAAGTAATGGTCCTGAGCTATATCCGACTGCATTTGCTATGGGGGTGGGGTACCCACCCATGTATCTCCTGCTGATAACAGCTTCAAACTCAATTCCTTGACCATGGAAGTGTAGAAACTGATGAGATGTCTCCAAATGCTTATCACGCTACGCAGATAGAGATGGCACCAAGGTTTCCAGTTAGTAATACCCCGCTTGGCTCCCAGTGTGGCGCCTCGCCAGCTCAAACTCCAGAAAGTATGTTTTGCTATAATTGTGGGAAGGATGGGCATATGAAAAGGGAATGTTGTCCCCAAAAGACACTGACAAAGTTGCATATAGGCTACAAGGAGAGCTTGGAGAACAAATCAGTGGTTAAGAGGTGCACGAAATGATCCCAGTGAGGGCACCAAAATGCTAACTCACGTCCTTTGGTGGCAAGGTCAGCTGCCCAGGCCCCCACTATCGCTCTCCAGACTGGTCCAGAATAGTGGGTCCCTCCATGGAGACCACTGTAAAGGTGAATGGAGTGTCTACAAGAGCTGTATTAGACAGTGGCTCCTAAGTGACAATTATGTTCCAGGATTGGTATCAGAAGCATTTGTCAGACGTACCTTACAACCATTAGAAGGACTGCATGTATGGGGGTTAAGTGAGAAGGCCTACCCATTCGGTATATCCAAATTTGGCTGTCTTTCCCCACCTCCGTGGCTGGAGTGGCCAACAAGTAGAGACTCTAGCCTTAGTGTGTCCCCCACTGACTGTATGATGGTGTCCCTTTGTTGATTGGAACAAATGCTCATATGTTCGGAAGGCTGGCACAGTTGTGTTATGAAAAACAGGGGTCAAAAACTAGTAGAGCTTTTAGAGTTCCAGCTTTAATTAAGAAGGCCTATGAGGCACAGAGAGATGCTGAAAAAATTGAACCAGAGGAACCGGTCGGAATTGTATGGAAGAAGGATCCTGAGTCTCTGATTCTGGCGCCAAATGCCCAGTGTACCTTACAGGGAGAGGTCCGTATCAGAAAGGATGTTAAGAATAAAATATTAATGTTGGATGCACCAGGCGATGGAAAATTGCCAGAGGGACTGCTGGTCAAGCTTAGTGTATTTTGCCCGCTAGAGCCCATGCTTATGCCAGAAGGGTAATGGTCCAAGTTCATAATGTGTCTGAAAGAGACATTCGAGCAAATAGAGGTTGCATCCTGGCTAATGTGCATTGTGCAGACACTGCAGTGCTACCCAGCAGCAAGAGTTCGAGGAAGAATGACAGAGTAACTGACTTGTTTGATTTCGCGACTCCTTGCCAGCTGAATGGAAAGTGAGGATCAGTGAAAAGCTTGCCCAGAGAGACTAGGTGTTTTCTTTAGTGAATGGACGTGGATGCGTGCAAGGAGCTGAGCACAATATCCGCTGCATGACGAAAAGACCATTTGTGAGAGGTCTCGACGCCTGGCACCTGCTGACATAGATGATGTGAGACGGCATCTGCAAGGAGATGTTAGCTGCTGGTGTAATACAAGAATCCAGAAGCCTTATGCTTCCCCATTGTGGTAGTGAGGAAAAGAATGGGACAGTAAGGATGTGTGTGGATTATCGCACCTTAAACCGTGGACTATCCCTGATCAGTACACAATGCCCTGCATTCAGGATGCTTTGACTGCCTAAACGGGAGCAAGTGGTTCTCTGTGTTGGATCTCCGCAGGGTACTACCAGATCCCATGGCCCCAGAGGACCGTGGAGAAGACAGCCTTTATCTGTCCGGCTATTTCTATGAATTCATGAGGATGCCTCAAGGGATTTCATGTGCCCCAGCCACTTTTCAACGATTGATGGAGCGTGCAGTGGGGACATGAACCTACTAGGAGTGCCTGGTATACCTAGATGATGTTATTGTGTTTGGCAGCTCACTGAGGAAACATGAGAGCAGATTATTTAAGGTATTGGACCGACTGGAGGACTTTTGCCTTAAACTGTCCATTGATAAGTGTCAAATTCTTCAAACATCAGTAAAGTATGTGGACACATAGTATCCACCGAGGAATAGAGATCGACCCAAGTAAAGTTGAGGCCTTGACTACCTGGCACAGCCCAAAATCTAAAAGAACTGCAAAGATTCCTGGGATTCTGTGGTTATTATCGGCGCTCATCAAGGACTATTCAAGAGTGATCCGCCTTTACTTAACCTTACTCAAGGGTATCCCCAACCCACAAAAATACTCAAAAGTCAGCGTCCTCAAGACTGAAAGAGTGTATTTTCATCCGAGTGAAGTATTTGGGGCCCGCTGGACTCCTGATTGTGAGACTGCTTTTCATGAGATCATACATTAACTTACCCATGCTCCAGTGCTGGCCTATGCCGATCCAAGAAAACCTTACGTCCTGTACACTGATGCTAGCTTGCAAGGGTTGGGGCTGTGTTGTACCAAGAGCACAGAATGGCCTGAGACCAGTGGCCTTGCCAGTAGAAGCCTGACCCCATCCGAAAAGAACTATCCTGTACATAGTTAGAGTTCCTAGCTTTGAAGTGGGCTATTGTTGACCAATTCCATGAGTACTTTGTATGGGGGCTAAAATACTAGTAAAACTGACAATAATCCTTTGACCTATGTGCAGACTCAGCTAAGTTGGATGCCACTGGCTATAGGTGGCTTTCACAATATTCACGTATGACTATGCTCTCGAATACCGGCAGGTCTGAACCACATAGATGTTGATGTTTCGTCGGAGGCCTGTTCCCCAGAATGATTGGGTCCGATTAGCAGAACTCTGACATTCGGCACTCTGCCGGAAGTTTGACAGGGAGAACAAATGTCCACGGACGAGTGGACTGTATGGTGGATTGCTTGGGACCCTCTGAGAATTGCATACCTGCCTGCTTATTGCCACTTTTCTGCACAGACATTGGTGCACTGCCTCAGCTGGACAATGACAGCATTCGGCGGCTCAATCCTGTGATCCCATGATCAAAGCAGCTTTTAGAAGCCCTCTATGCAGGAAAAGATGTGTCCAAATTACGCCCACTGATTTGAGAACTGCACTGTTATACAAAGAAGGTCCTAAGTTGAAACTGATCAATAAACTGTTATACAGAGAAACAGTAGACAGAGGGGGACAAGTAGACAAACAACAACTAGTGCTGCCCACTGCCTTCGAGACTCAGTACTGAGGTCCTTGCACAACAACATGGGGCACCTTGGTATAGACAGAACACTTTGACTTGGTGAGATCCAGATTCTATTGGCCTAAGATGGGGCTGATGTGGAGCAACACATTCAAACTTGTAGTCACTGCTTACAGAGGAAAGCTTTGCTCCAGAGGGCTGCCCCCTTTGTTAACATCACCACCAGTGCACCCATGGAGCTGGTCTGTATTGATTTTCTGAGTTTGGAGTCAGATCAAAGAAATATCAGTAATGTGCTGGTGGTCACTGACCATTTCATGAGATATGCCCAAGCTTTCTCACCAAAGACCAGAAAGCATCCACTGTGGCCAAAGTATCTTAGAAAACTTTTTGTTCACTATGGGGCTCCACAAAGAATCCATTCTGATCAAGGGAGAGACTTTGAGAGTCGCCTGATCAAAGAGATGCTTTCTCTGTGGGGAGTGGAAGTCCAGAACCACTCTTACCACCCCCAGGGGACCCACAGCCTGAACGTTTCCAACCGCACTTTGCTAGATATGCTAGGCACCCTGCACCCAAAGGACAAGCCTAGATGGAGCCAACAAATTAGCACCCTGGTACATGCTTATAACTGCACCAAAAGTGATGCCACTGGGTTCTCCCCTACCGCCTGATGTTTGGAAGAGAAGCTCACTACGGTAGATGTGTGTTTGGTCCTCCTGATGGGGTTCAAGCTGACAACTATTTACAGTATGTGCAAAGTTAAAGGCCCAGCTAACTCATGTACCAACTGGCTCAAACCATGGCTGCCAAAAGAAATCGGCCAACAAAGAAAGGTATGATAAAAGGTGAAAGCACAGGAACTCCAGGAGGGAGATCGGTATTGCTAAGAAATCTGGGACTGCATGGCAAATACAAGATTGCTAACAGATGGCACCATCTCCCTCACATTGTAGTGGGCAAACCAGATGATCTGCCAGTGCACAAAGTAAGGCCTGAGAATAATTCAAAAGATGTAAAAACAATGCATAGAAAATCATTTACTACCCTTTGGACAAATCTTGATTGAGTCAGAGCCCCAGAAGATGCCCCTCTGACCAGTGACTAGAGCTGCTGCTAAGAAAAGATCAAAAAGTCTGCACCTACAGAAGCAGAGTTAAAGTCTTCCCTCCACAAGTCCCAGTTGAGCATGACTGTCAGTCCATATCAGAAGAAGTGAGAGTGACTTGAATACTATCCTTCTTACGAACTGAGTCAATTGTTTCGGGCAATCCCTAGTCATTACTGGAGACAAAGCTGGGCCTCTGGACTGTCAAGTCCCCAGCTTCGTCCCTGGAGCCAATGTTCCAGAAAGTGAAGTGCAAAGCATCAACATCAGAGGAAATGGAATCATGCATGGTTGAACTGTTTGAGCTTTAGGAGGAAATGATGGATTGGGTCAGACTGGTGATACACCAGAACAAGAAGAGTATTTTGAGTGCCCTGACAGTCCACTGCCAGTGTCCGAAAGCTCTCCATGCGAGCCAAATGTTGTGGACTCAGAAACTGTAACTCCTGGAGCTGAAAGTGCCCCAAGTTCTAGCCTCTCTACCCCCATGGAGACTCCCCTGACAAGTGAGGACAATGCTGAAAATGAGGCTCAGAGTGCAGAGACTGTAACAGTTCCCCCTAGAAAGACTGGTCGAGCTGTAAAGCCTGTGGTGCACCTCAGTTATGATTCCCTGGGCCAGCCAGTGGACCTGCCTCTCAATGTTGTCCATAAAGGAGTGTGATGTCCCCGAGCTCATTGCCCAAACTGAGCGTGCCAGTGCTAACTCCAAGTTACTTGTGTTGCCTCTATATGGTGCCCTTGCCCCATCCAGCCCCAAGGTAACTGATAGGGAAGGGCCCCTCTTCAGGTTTCATGTACAAGAGGTACAAATTGAGTTATGGTACAATGTGTATGTAATACTGTGTAAAGAGTGACGTACTGCAATGTTTCAGAAATGTGTTCTTGGTAAAATGATATATTGACTGATGATTACATGAGCAGCCTAATGCAAATGTATATGGTTGCAGTTGAAACTTATGGGGTACTTTGCTTGACGCGACGCAAGCTTTCCCAGGCAGGAAGGGGTAACCCCTGCAAATGGGGGTTCCCAAAAGACTTCCAGGAGCTTGCTTGAATGCTCCAAGCCTGAATGGTGTTTGGCGCTTAGCCATTTATCAGTGAGTGTTTTTAGAACCTCTGGTACTGTCTCTTTAAGAGCTGTCTGCTTGCAGACATAATTAGTTTGTATGGGGGACTGTGTGTTTCTTTGAGTACCACTCGAGCTGCTGCCAATTCACTCCATTTTTGCAGTCACTAGGAGTGCAAAGGGAACCTATCTGAAAGATGTAACTGTTTGCCAGAAACCATTTAGAGTAATAATGAAATTACAATTTGTCTAACCTGCTTTCTTTGCAGTCAGAACTGTGTCTGCCTAGTTCCCCATTCTGGTTTTGAACTGCTGAACTGGACCAATCAGTGTGGGGTAAGCTAGCTCTAAATGGTGCCTTGGACCGAATCAGAACTTGACTCATAATCTGAGCCAGCCACAAGAGGATTGTATGGGCAGTGACTCTGGGAGATGTAGTTTAGACTGCGCCTTTTGGACCAACAGGAGCAGTCTATTGTGAGTGACAGCCAATCCAGTCAAGAACTGGGAGGAACTCAAAGGAAGTGCCCAGTTTTGTCTGTTGGAGTTTCAGTTTAGCTCTGACAGTGAAGAAGGAAGGAGCCCTGTGCTCCTTCAGTGCACAGTTTCAGTCAAAAAACGCGTGTAAGGCCCAGAGTTCCGGTCTGCAGCTTGTGTAACTGCTTGTTAGGACTGAACTGGTCCTGTGAAAAGAATCAAAGGATCTCTGAAGAGTAGAAACCAGGCTCACCCTAGAAGACTGGAGAAATTGTTGAATTGCACTGTCTGTCAGGAACTGAATCTGCTGTGTGTTCTCCCGGTATTGTGCAGTAATTGCGATCGGGATAGAGAAGCAGCCTGCCTGGTATAGTACTTTCTTTTACCATATAAATGTGTGAAGAGTCTCGTGGAGCTCAAGAGTAGCCCTGCTGACGTTGAAGGACCCTATCTTGTTTGGAGGTCGTGAGTACTAATTCAGGGTCGCTCCTGTTGAATTGCCACATTAAATCCAGATGGAATCACTGTACTGCTGACTGTTTAAACTAATTTTTCTTTTCACTGTGTGAAAGGGCCCCTACCAGCTGCCACGGTTTGACTAGCCACTAGGGCTTGGGCACCAGGACAGTAACTGGTAGGGATAGGCCTGTGCACAGAGCCACAGGTAGATAGTAAAGTGATAAGCTAATTAACCTGATTTCCTGTCCTTGTTATATCCCCTAACAAATCAGAGCTGCTTTGTTTCAGCAAAGTTATACTGCCTGAGGTATTTGGTTCTATGTTAAAGTACTGTACTGTGATTGTTGCACTGTATCTTATTTCACAGGAGGTCCCAGTGCCGAACTAGTCCTGGGGTAAGTGTATACGTGAAGGTAATTTGATATATGTGTGGGCCACTAGTGGGAAGAAAGGGGGTTGCAGTGTCCCAGAGGGCTGTGACCAAGTAAGTTTAACTGTTGCAAACCCTGACCTCTGGGTGGAGGCACCCGCCATTGGATCCAGGCCCCTCAACCTGTTAGTGGCAAATCAGGCAGGGGTAGTAGCCCCTGGGATAGCGCCATCTAGGGGTCACAACTGCATTACCCTTTAGGAATTCATTGTGTTCCATTTGTCTCCTTATAATGCTGAGGGGAAGGAGTGGGACATGACAGAGATGCCCCAGCTGATGAGCTAACTTTGAAGATATTTATTTATTTATTTGCTTTTGGTAACCGGGTGGGTACACTAGGCATGAGAATGCCTATTTTCAGGCACGACCTGGGAGAGAACAGTTTGAAAAATACATAGGTGTGCATGTGACACAGCACATGAGGTAATAGAGCACCAACAAAGTACACAAAGTTTACAGGTAATTCAGCTACAGTACAGTATGTACAGGTTAATGCAATTCAAAACACTTTGAGGAATACAGGCAGTGCAAAGTGATAGCATACATAAAACAAAGCAATAAAAGCAATAAACAATAAGGCAATTTAAGTGCCAGGTTGTGGTTGGTGAAGCACGAGGAGAAGGAAGAGGAGTGGTGGGAAGCATAGAGGAAGGGTTTGAAAACAGAAGGAAGAAAGGGGTGTAAGATAAGTGGGAAGGAAGTGTGTGGATAAGCTTGGAAAAGGACAGAGAAAGGATGGTCTAAGGTGGATTAAAGCAGGTGCAGGGGCTGGTAGCCCTCAGATGTTCACAGTGCAGTTTCTTGAAACTGGCATGGGGGGTTGCTTGATGAATTGTGTGGGGTAGGGAGTTCCAGTATTTTGGAGCCATGTAAGAGAAATGCATGTGCACCCATGTTTGTTCTGCATCTAGGGATGTGAAGAGGTGCTTCGTCTGTAGATCGTAGTCCATAGGAGAGAGGTTGTGAATGCAGCAGGGAGGCAAGGGATAGGGGGAGGCCTGATCTGTTGATGCAGTCAATTAGAGCGCCCAAGGACTGGAGTCGGTGGGTAGAGGGACTGGGCCATTGAAGGTCAGTATAGAGCTGGCAATGGTGTTTCTAATGTGGGGATGCAGAGGCATAGCGGCAGATGCTATTATAGGTGGTGTCCCATTTATGGAGGGAGGATTTAGAGGCAGATTGGAAGGTAACTGAGCCATAGGTCAGTGCTGAGAGCAGGAAACCTTGCGCCACTGCTAGTCTGGCCGAGGGGGTAAGGGCATAGCTAGTTCTGTAGGCACTACCTAGCTTGGCATTCACAGACTTGCAGATTGTTGATATGTGCAGGTCAAAGTCTAGAGATTCATCAAGTGTAACTCCCAGATATTTGAAGGATCTGGTGCTGTGCAGAGGGGAGCCGTCCGCACACTGGATATTTAGGGCATGATGATTCATCTTAAGCCTGGCAGGCGAGCCAAAGAGCATGGAGTATGTCTTGGTGGTGTTGAGAACAAGTTTGTTCTGAGTTAGCCAGGATTGGATATTTGCAAAGTCCGAAGCAAGAGGGTGGGTTATGTCAGCGGTGTTCCTGGCACTGTGGTAAATGACTAGGTTCATCAGCATAGAGCAGAGACAAGCAGTTTGGTGCGAGGAGTGGTAAGTCATTAATGAAAATTGAGAAAAGCAGGGGGCCAAGTATGGAGCCTTGGGGTACTCCAACATGTATAGGGGAGAGATCTGATATGGCTGAGTTGAAAACTACAGCCTGTTTCCTATCAGACAAATAGCTTTTGAACCAGGTGACTACATCAGAGGCGAAACCAGGGAGCGAGTTTATCAAGAAAAGGTGTATGGTTTACCGGGTCAAAAGCCTTGGTTAGATTAATGAAAACAGCACCTGTCAGAAGGCCTGAGTCCATAGAGGCATAGATATCATTAGTGAGTTTCAGAAGGGCAGTGGAGGTGCTGTGGCCTTTGCGCGGAAACCATGTTGGGAGCAAGATAGGAGGTTGTACTTCTGAAGATATTCTATTGATTGGGTGGCCACTAGCTTTTCCAAAAATTTGCTGAGCATGGAGAGAATAGCTATGGGACGGTAGCGCTTGATTTCTTTGGGATCGCCTTTTTTGGGGATTGGGGTGACTTTTGCTGTCTTCCAAATATCAGGAACTGAGCCATGACATAGGGAAAGGGTAAAAATTTTGGTTAGGGGAGAGGCAATGAGAGGGGCAGTGGCTTTCAGGAGCCTAGGTTCCAGACCGTCAGACCCCGAGCAGGTATTATCAGGAGCGGAGAGCAGTAGTTTTAGCACTTCTGCCCTAGTGATACTCCTGAACCTAAAGAGAGGGTGCTTGATTAGAGGTTCACTTGGGGGGTGAGGCGGTACATATCGTTGGGAAAGATGTCAGGTAGCTGGTCAGATCTGAGAAATGGTGATTGAAAGAGTTTGCTATGGTCACTGAATTATTGCAGTGAACACCGTTTAAAAGCATTTCACTTGTATGGGTCCTAGTATTTGCACCAAGCAGTGTTTTTATAGTAGACCAGAACTTTTAGAGTTTCCAGCCACCTTTGTTCAAGGTCTTTGCAGAAAGTGCTCTTGGCTAGGTGAATGTTTCTTTTACACGTGTTCTCCGAGATCGATAGAGGTTATAGTTGTTTTGTAGCCCAGTTGTTTGAAATGTCGCCATAGTTTGTCCCTGACCCTTAGTTGTGTAAGTAGGTCTTTTGTTAGCCACTTTGTCTGCGTTCCTCGAATCCAACGAGTGACACGGGGAGCATAGGTGTCTTGAAGCAGACCAAAGTGAACCAGGAAGTAGTCAAGTACCACCTGAGCATTTGCAGAGGTGTAGATGGGGGTCCAGTCAATCAAGGAGAGATCATGAATAAACTGAGTAAGGTTGAAGTGGGCCAAATTGCGGAAGGTAATTAGTTTAGGAGGCAGAGATGGTTTATTTGTAGCGCCCCCAGATGCAGTAGATTGGGGAGTGATCACTTATGGCATCTGCAAGGGTGCCTGCACATAGTATGCTGTCAGGGCGGTTTGTAAGGACCCAGTCAATAAGAGTGCTTGTCTGAGGGGGGAGTCATGATCCTAGTTCAGTCTGTGATAAGCTGATGAAGGTTGTTACCTTGTATCATAGTATGTGAGGACTGGTTGGATTTGCTGGTCCAGTTTAGGTTGAAATCCCCCAATATAAGGACTTCATTTCGGCCTATAGTGGTGCTTACTTGGGAGAGGAGTTCATCGAGACCCTTGCAACCACCAGCAGGAGGATTATAGGCACAGATGATGTGTAATTTCTTTGAGCCTAGTTGTAAGGTTGTATGGATTGCTTTGCATGTTTGTAGTGTTAGCAACACATTGTGGGATAGCAACAAATGAGCTTTAAAGAAGATAGCTACGCCACCTCCATGCTTTGCTGATGGCCTATCCTGTCTAAGGATATTGTAGTTAGGTAGACTACAGAGGGTGTCGGCGGTGGAGGGTTTTAGTCACGTTTCGGATAGGCAAAGTATATCAGGGTGATATTGAACAACCCATGCCTCTAGTTCTGTTTTATTGTGGAGAAAACTCCTTATATTCATGTGTACAATGCAGAGGCCCTTTGGGTCCCTCCAGGCTGCATCATAGTGAGATAAGTTACTTAGGGGCCCCAGGTTTAGCTCAATATCCCCAGCTAGTATTAAGGCTAAGAGTGCCAGATACCATAACATACGATGGATGAAAGGGGGAGACAGTATGAGGAGCAACCTGGATTTACGTAGAGTGTAGGATAGGTGGTAGATGAACTTATGGGGATGAGAAGTGAGGAGGTAATGGAGCCAGCGTGCTGGCATGTGCAAAACACAGAATGACGGGTCATCAGGGTGGGTGAAACGATGGTTCATAGCTGGAGAGGAGTAACATATAGGTAGCCAAATAAGACAGGAAAGGGTAAAAACCAGTAGTAGTAGTGTGATGCAGGATTTTTTAGCCATATTTAAATTAATTAAGATGGTTATTCTAGAGAAGGGTATTAGGGGGAGAGGGTTAAAAAAGAGTACCAAAGTATGTGATGGTATGCAGTAAAATTAGGTTTATCAGCCAGAGAGACAGAAGACTAGATTCAAGTGCCCTCTAGCCACCAAGTAAGATAACCTGCAAATGGTAAAGTAAGGAGATAGTTAATTTTCCACTAGGGCATGCAGGGGCGTGCTGTGGGCGTGGTAACGGTGTTTTTCCCCTATATAGCTAAAGCCGGACAAGGGTGGGTGGGGAGCAGTTACGAAGCGACTGCGGGAAAGCAGCTCCTGTCCAGCACGCTGCAGGCTACTGCTAATTCAGTTGCTGTTTTCTACCTTAAAGTACGCTTATCTAGTGTCCCTCTCCCTCCTGAGCTGGCACTTCACTCGCAAGCAGTAAAGCTTAGGACAGGCTAAAATTAACTTTAACTTTGTCTGAGGAAACAGTTTAAAATTCCGACTCAGAGCACTGCTGTTTTGAAATTACGGCTGGGGATGCACTTTCGTTTAAACAGCCTGAAACTGTAAAGCAGCAGAAACGTGTTGTTTATCCATTTTGGAGGCGCTTTAGGTTTCAGCACTTGCAAGTATGCTGGTGGTACACTTATTTTACAAAGTTTTCAGTTCCCTGAACCCTTTACAGCACTCGCTTTGGGCTCCGGCGATAGGATAGTCTTTGCCAATCTTCAAGAAGGGTAGACAAATACAAGCCAAAATGGCGCCAACATTTGAACAAAAGATGGCCAGTTGTGAGGCACTGCTTGAGTCTCGAGTAGCAGTAATTACCATAAATGGCTGTGCGCCTTTGAACTCGCAGGTGTGTGGGGGAGCCCAGGGCAGAGGAGCCCTCCCGAGTTGTTCGCTAAGGAGAAAGAAAGAGAGGGTGAGTAGCTTGTTAAATAGGGATAAAAGGGCAGGAGACAAAGATAGGTAATATGAGTAGCTTTGGTGGTGGTGGACAGAGCAGAGTGGGAAGAAAGACAGAAGAATGTTACGAAGAAAAAATGGCTTTAAACTCTTCTGCACAACTTGCAGTGTGGTAATACCAGTGCATGCACAACTCGCACTACAAATAATTTGTGCTCTTAGTAAGCAATCTGAATATCACTTCTAAGCATGACAGGAGCACTGTATCATCAGGTTCAACAACATTTCAGTACGACTTAGTCAGAGAAAAATGTACAGTCAGCTTAAATGAAGTGTGTGATTCTGCTGAAAGAGTGCAATTTTTACTGGTAATTATTATTTCAGCAGCTGTAAAAGGAATAATATTTTAAGTATTCTCAGGAGGTCCCTCTTGGGTTTACCACTCAGGCAGCACCCGTCCAGCAGGCTGCAGGCCACTGCTAATTCAGTTGCTGTTTTCTACCTTAAAGTACGCTTATCTGGTGTCCCTCTCCCTCCTGAGCTGGCACTTCACGCGCAAGCTGTAAAGCTTGGGACAGGCTAAAATTAACTTTAACTGTGTCTGAAGAAACAGTTTAAAATTCCAACTCAGAGCGCTGCTGTTTTGAAATTACGGCTGGGGATGCATTGCTTAAACAGTCTGAAACTGTAAAGCAGCAGAAACGTGTTGTTTATCCATTTTGAGGCGCTTAGGTTTCAGCACTTGCAAGTATGCTGGTGGTACACTTATTTTACAAAGTTTTCAGTTCCCTGAACCCTTTACAGCATTCGCTTTGGGCTCCGGCGATAGGGTAGTCTTTGCCAATCTTCAAGAAGGGTAGACAAATACAAGCCAAAAAGGTGCCAACATTTGAACAAAAGATGGCCAGTTGTGAGGCACTGCTCGAGTCTCGAGTAGCAGTAATTATCTTAAACGGCCGGGCGCCTTGGAATCGCCATGGGGGGAGGAGCTCCAGGGCAGAGGAGCCCTCCTGAGTCGTTCGCTTAAAACGGCCGGGCGCCTTGGAATCGTCCTGGGTGGGGGGCCTCCAGGGCAGAGAAGCCCTCCTGAGTCGTTCGCTTAAACGGCCGGGCGCCTTTGAATCGCTCTGGGTGGGGAGCTCCAGGGCAGAGGAGCCTCCGAGTCTTTCGTGATTCCCTCCCACTGCAGTTCTTCCAGCTGTATGTGCACTAATTCAGTGCTAGCTCTGCAAACTTCCCCTTGATTTTTGTCCCACAAGAGATCATATTTGAGATCCTGAATTGGAAGAAGGACTTACAAGGTGAAACTATGGAATTAATATGGGGTCAGATAAAAACAAGATCCAGCTTGTATAGCGCAGTGGTTTAAGGCTCTGAGCTGCAAATCTGGAGACCTGGTTGAATCCCACAGCCTCCACTTGCATACTGTGTGATGCTGAGCAAGTCACTTAATCTCCTTGTGTTCCCAGGTTGCACCTGAAACAAGCTTCGGCTTAGTGTGCCTCTTCTGGTTAAGAAATTTCCCCCTTTACCTTCATACCTGTTCTTAAAAAATAAAAGTCTGGTAGAATACCAAAATGGTTTTCTAAAAACATAAAGAGAAGTATTACAAAAAAAGAAAGGCATAAAATATAAACAGAATCCTAAACCTGACGTGGTTTAGATGCCAGGTGGTTCAGGTGCCAGGGCAATTATGTTCATGGCCCCGATCCTGTGGAACTCTCTACCTCGCCAGACAAGAGAGTGTCTGACTGTGGAGAGCTTTAAGTCTGCACTAAAAACATATTTATATGATCTGGCCTTCTTGCAGTATGATTGAATTCTGATGATAATATTGATGTTTTAGATATTTGTTATAAATCATTCATGGTGTTTTAACTGTCAATTTTATTTTATTGAATGTACAAATGTTTGGATACTTGTTGACTCAAACTTTTTACAAATAAATTTTGTGTAGAGTTGAGATATAAATCCAAAGCCAATATGTGTTAGAAATGAAAAAAAAATCTGGTGTAAATATAGAAAAAACCCCATTGGTGAAATCCCCACAGCGACATTTCCGACAAGTTTCAAAAATGTTGCTGTGGGGACCGCCAGCAAATTTTGCCACTTTGCCGTGTTTCACTCCCCCTTCATGTTAACTCCGACACAGAGTAGCTGGCCAGGTGGCACTGAGGGTTGAGGTGCTGGACACCACACCTTGTGCCACGCGGCGTCCTGGGTTAGGAAGACTTGGGCTGCCGGGGGCGGCAGGGGTGGGTGAGGATTGAGCACCTGATGGGCTGCTCTGCTCCCGGTGCGGAGGTTCGGGATCACCTGGCATGCCAGTGGCTCCTGGTGGAGACCGGGGGTGCTACAACACGCTCTGCTGCATGTAATCAGCATGCCCTGATGCAGGCAGGGCTGCCATGCACCTAGCATCGGGACGCACACGCACAGGAGGGGGAGAGATCACCAGAACAAGGAAAAGCCCAGTCTGCGGGGTGGGCGATGGCACCTGCCCCATGCCCAAGGCCAGATCCATCCTGCCTGGCCTTCCAGGTTCCTCCACCGGGTCCTCTCCCACATCGGGGTCCGTCTCTAAGTGTGCCTAAGAGGGGTGGCCCCACCCCGGAGGGGTTAAGCTGGGGTGTCAATCGTGGACAGAGGAGGGGAGAGGAGGCACAGGTAAGAGAACTTCAGGCAGGGCAGGAGCAGGCAGGATGCCTGAGAGAGCCCCCCAGGCTGCGACTGGAGGAAAAAGAGATTGAAAAAACAACCTCCAACGAAAGTTTACAATCTTTAGTAGAGGGGCATGGGGGCACAGCCTCTGCATGGGGAGTTGGGGGTACAGCCCCTCGATAGAAAAACAGACCGATGTTTGACAGGCGAAATTTCACCTGTTGACATCGAAGATATCTCTATGCGAACACCGACAACAATGTTGTCGTGTTGGCATAGATAAACAAAATATCTAAGTCAAAGTGGAATTAACAAATAGAATAATGGATAGCTTACTGTGCATTACAAGGAATAATTCCATCTAGAGGTTCTGGGACACAGAACTCGAGAGCGAAGCTCGAGAGGTTCCCATGTCCCCAGAACCGTGAGATGGAATTACCTCTTGTCATACACAGTAAGCTATCTGTTATTTTTTTAATATATGTATTTGATATTTAGTTTTTTTCTCATTTTTTGATGGGCGGTTGGCCGCTTCTGTGAAGGGCTCTTGGTCCTGGCCAACCGCCACACTGTTCTGCTGCTTCTCTCGTCCCACCCCACCCCATCTCACTCCTCTCCTGCCTGTCTCCACTCTCGGCCCTGCCGTAAGCATGTTGAGCAACAATTGGGTAGTCCTACTTTTCCTTTTGGGCACTGCATCGCAGGTTCAACTAGATAATTCCTTTTTCCCGAGAGGAGAAAAGGAAAAAATGAAGAAACATGGAGTGCAGTATTGCTAAGCGAGAGAGAGCAAGTCGCCTAGTTTTAAAATTGTTCTGCCTGCCCACACATGAAAAGTGGCTAATAAGAGACATGCTTAGGATGACGAGGCGGCAGATGGCCTTCTGTGGGCGCTTGTGCTGTTTGGTTGTGGTGATAACACTGTCGTTCAGGAGTGGAATGATAGTATTATCACATTAGAACAGTGGTATTATCACTGTCTAAAAGTGATATTATCAGTGAGGGAATGATGGTATTACCGGATTTTTCTGCATGCTTTACAGTACTATAACATTTAAGATCCATATATTAAAATGGCAAAATCAACAACAGATAATAACAAGCATTTGTCAATGCCGAATGTTGATTGCGCTGGTGTGTTGAGCTCGCCACTGCCCTCTGTCACCACTCAGTCTGTTTGTCCCAGTGCTGCAGGCTGCTCTTTGTACTGGGCTCCTGCCTGCATTGGCACCTTGTTCTGCCCACTAAGAAATCCTCAGCTGTCCGACGAGCTCCGCTGAGGTGGCTCACCCCACTGTCACTTGCTCATTCTGTTTCTCCTGGAGCTCAGACTGCCCTTTGTACTGGGCACCTGCCTCTGTTGGTGACTTTTTCTGCCCACAAAGAAATCTGCAGCAGTCCCGACACAGGTCTGTTGAGCCTGCTGACTCCCCCTCTCTCACTCACAGAGCAGGATAGTACACTTCAATCTCAGTATCTGAGTCATAATTATCTTGTTCTGCAGCTTTTTCTGTTGAATCAGGATTGGATTCAGGGAGTTGCTCTGAACTTTTGTTCTGACATCTGCATGGGGCAGACTGGATTACAGGAGGTTCAGCTACAACACTACTGGGGATTGACATTTGCCCAGTAGGAAGTAAGTGATTGCGGTGGACAGTCTGCTGTCTATTCTTAGTTTCTTCTTGCTCAATTCTGTACACTGGCATAAAACAACATAAGGGACACTGGACCATCTGTCTGATATCTTATGCTTGCCTGGGATGCCCAAGTTTCGTAGGAGAACACAGTCTCCTAGACGCAAATTCTTGCGCTTTAACTTTCTTTAACATGTCTGTCTTTATTGAGTTTGTTACGCTTTGCAGCAGTTTCTATAGCCAACTTGTATGCAGCATTAAGTTGATCTTGCAGTCTCTGAACATAATGCAGATATGTCTCCAGCATAGACCCATCAGCCGAGACACTGAAATGCAGGTCAACAGGTAATTTGGCTTCCCTGCCGAACATAAGATTGTAGGCGAGAACCCAGTGGCATCACTTGGTACAATTGTACGCATGGACCAAGACACTGACTTACTGGCTCCATTGGTGTTTGTTTTTCGGGTCTAAAGTTCCCAACATATCAAGGAGAATCCGGTTGAACCATTCTGGTTGAGGATCACCTTGAGAGTGGTAGGGAGTCGTTCTGGACTTGTGAATACCCCACAATGACAGTAACTCTTTTTATCAAGCGGCTCTCAGAATCTCTGCCCTCGTCAGAGTGAATCTGTTGCGGAGCTCCATAATGATCAAAAAACTTTTCTATTGGCACTTTTGCCACCGTGGAGGCCTTCTGGTCTTTAGTGGGATATGCTTGTGCATAGCAAGAAAAATGATCTGCGACCACTAAGTTATTTGCAACATTCTTTGAGTCAGGTTCTAGACTAGGAAAGTCCATGCACACCAGCTCCATGAAAGCACTTATGGATATGTGTACTAGAGGGGCAGCCCTCTGTGGTTGCACTTTCCTCTGCACACATTGGCTGCAGGTCTTGCAATACTTTTCTATATCACTTGCCATGCAAGGCCAATAGAAACGTAATCTGGCTAAGTTCAGTGTTCATTCATTGCCAAGATGCCCCATTTCATCATGTAAAGCATGTAAGACAGTCTGTTTAAACTTTGAGGGTAAGACAAGCTATGACTTAATGAAACCTTGAGGACCTTGTATTTCTCTATACGACAGTCGATTCATTATTTTCAGCTTGGACCATTCTCGCATCATCAGCCTTGCATCTGGATAATTGATTGTGTGACTTGGCTTGCATCACCACCGTTTTCTAAAGTACAGAGGATGTCTTTGATGATTGCACCTGCCCTTTGTTCACATTGCAAGTCTTGATTTGTAAGCTGTGGCAGTGAGCTGATATCAACTGCAGCAAAGTTGCAGTAGGCTGTGGGCAGACATTCTGCTGAGGCACCAAGAGTGCTGATTAGTTGGTTTGCGTTAGTAACTGAGGGTTGCTCATCAGTGTCAGATTTCTTACAAACAGCTTTCACTGTCAGTTCAGGAATTTTGATCCAAGTTGCATTGTTCTGAGAGGTGGATGGTCTTCTAGATAATGCATCTGCATCAACATGGTTCAACCCTGGCTGGTACTCAACTCTGTAATCGTAAGTAGACAAGGCGTGCACAGAAGTCATGAACAAGGGGGGCCCAAAATCCTAACAAAGCAAGCGGGTCTGGAGGCATGCTCCCCTAGGAAATGTTTGAAACAAATCACTGTAAGTGGTACATTTTCCTGCATTTTACGGTTAGGCAAGATACATTACAGCCCAAAGCACGAACGGGTGTGCACAATTGGAATGGAGCAGGGTGCTCTGCAGGGAGTAGTAGCTAGCCCCTGTAAATCTGAAGAGAAAATGTTCAAGGCAGCAGAGCACTCGCCAGTCTTCCACAATAGTAAATGCAGGAGTCAGTAAATATGTTAAAACAGTTCTCCACTTCTATTGCAGGTAATTAACAGATGCACACAGTGTGGGCTCACCATCACAACAAAACCCCAGCGCTTCAACAAAAGTCTTTCTGAAGGGGTCAGTTTTACTCTGGCAAAATAATCCCTTTTATACAGTCTCCAGAACCAACATACTGTCTGCCACCAGCTGTTTTAAATGCATATAGACATGTTTATTCATGATTTAGATTTAAAGAGCTAGTGGAGCCAAAACAGGCAGGCAGGAAAATAATACACATTTTAAGTAGTACTCAGTTGTAACTTTTTATTTCTGAAGTATTTTTCCTTTTCCTTTTGATTAACAGAAAGTCTTCTATGTAATGATAATGTGCTGGATGTGTGGAACAGCTCTTAGCCTGGCAGCTGACATATCTAACTCCACTGCCCCACATTACATCATCAGCATTATGATCTCACCGATAGTGACATCACAAGTGAATGGAGCACAGGAGAGGTCCCAGAAGACTGGAGAAGGGCTCATGTGATCCCGCTCCACAAGAGTGGTAGCAGGGAGGAGGCAGGGAACTACAGACCAGTCAGTCTTACCTCAGTAGTGGGCAAGATTATGGAGGCACCTTAAGGAAAGGATAGTGCAACACCTGGAACCATAGGCTACAGGATCCAAGACAGCATGGGTTTACAAAGGAAGGTCCTGTCAAACTAATCTTATAGATTTCTTTGACTGGGTAACCAGAGTGGTGGACCAAGGGGAGCAGTTGATGTCGCTTACCTTGACTTCAGCAAAGCTTTCAACACTGTTCCACATAGAAGATTGATAAATAAGCTGGGTAGGCTCGTGGTCAGAAGTTGGTCAACTGAGTGGCAAACTGGTTGACGGGCAGAAAATAGAGAGTGGTGGTAAATGGTATACAGTCAGAAGAGATGCAAGTCACAAGAGGGGTACCTCAGGGATCAGTCCTGGGACCAGTCCTCTTCAATATCTTCATTAGTGACATTGCAGATGGACTAGAGGGTAAGGCTTGTCTGTTTGCAGATGACACCAAGATCTGCTACAGAGTAGATGATCTGGATTGGGTGGGCAGAATGAGAAGAGATCTGGATAAACTAGCAAAATGGTCAGAAGAGTGGCAACTGGGATTTAATGCAAAGAAGTGCAAGCTCATGCACATAGTGAAGAGAAACCCTAAAGCCACCTATAGGCTGGGAGGGGAGTTGCTGGCAGTCATAAGGGAAGAAAGAGATTTGGGCTTCATCATCACCGATAACCTGAAATCATCCAAGCAGACCACTAAAGCAGTAGATAAGGCTAGGGGGGTGTTAGGGTGTATTAGTAGAGGTATCACAAGTCGTAAGAGGGAGGTAATAATCATCCCTCTTTACAAGACACTGGTTAGGCCTCATCTGGAATACTGCATGCAGTACTGGATGCCACATCTTCACAAGGACATTAACCAAATTGAGGCAGTCCAGAGAAGGGCAACCAAAATGGTGCAGGGACTGCATCAGAAGACATATGAGGACAGATTAACGGAGCTCAATATGTATACCCTTGAGCAAAGAAGGGAGAGAGAGAGATGATATGATCAAAACATTCAAACACGTTAAGGGCATTAACAAGGTGAAAGAGTCTAACATGTTTAAATATAAGAAAAATAGCAGGACAAGAGGACACAGCATGAGACTAGAGGGAGGCTGATTAAGGGGGAATGTGAGGAAATTATTTTTCACAGAAAGGGTGGTGGATGCATGGAACGGCCTATCTCAGGAAGTGTGGCTATGAATACAGTGCAGGGTTTCAACAGGCATGGGATAGGCATAAGGAGCAATACAGATGAGTATGAATAGATTGGCCACTGACAGAGCAAAGGCCAATAGCACATTTATAAGGTAGAAAAGAAAGGGCAGACTGGATGGGCCTTACTGTCCTTATCTGCCATCAACTCCTATGTTTCTATGAATGACCTGGCAGTCATTCACTCACTGTTCCAAAGTAGCAGGGATGTCACAGTCAGAGAGGTCACAATACTGATGATGTAGTATGGGGCAGTAGAGCAAGATATGTCAAATGCCAGGCTAAGAGCTGTTCCACACATCACACCTACTAACATCAGGTAAATGATCTTCCAATTAAGCAAAGTGAAAAGAAAAAGTACCTCAGATGTAAAAGGTAATGGCCGGCTGCTTTTAAAATCTAATATTACTTTTAGGTGGTACACTAGCTCTTTAAGTGACTGTGGTGTAGTGGTGGCTCCAGCTTCTGTTGGTTACCAGGGCACTGGGTGGGCACCACAGCTGGCAGCCAGGGCACCTACAGAAACCAGAATGTAAATCATGCATGCAGATTGTAAGAGTGCAGATGAGCAGTGCAGCTATAGGTCTGGCTGGGCAGCTGCTGTTCTCTCGCTCCTAGCCTCCTACCAGTACCAGTTCACTACAAATACCATAAACTACTGAATCCAGTTCAATCTCAGTTGCATACCATCTGTACCCCTCCCCCACCAGTCCCCCCCTGAAAAAAGGCACTTCTAGGCCCAGTGGTTTACTGGGTTAACAAAATCTAAAACAAATACCAGGGAGGCTATACCAGGAGGAGGAGGGGGACTGATGGTACTGTTGCCCCCCACCCCATGTAAACATAAACCAAAATATGCAATGCCACATCACACAGATAGTAGGCCTGCCCATTTCAGATGTGCATTTAGCCAGTAATCCCAAAAGATAAATTATTTTTTAGATTTACAACATTTAATCCTAACAGACATAGAAGTTAATCTGGCATTTAGCTACAAGTTTAGCAAACATAGTGATAAAACTCTGTACCACATCAAGATTCACAACATTTCATCCTAACAGAGACAGAAGTAAAACTGCCTTTAGCTACAGTGTTTAGCAAACATTGTGATAAACCTAGTCTGTACCACATCAAGGTAGCCAGCCTGACAGAGGTCCATTCACACCAGCTCTCATGCATGCATTATCGGTTTACTCTGCTCTCTAAAGCACACACATACACCTCCAGAGTAAGATTAGCAATACAATGCAGTTTGCTGGTTTGGTAATGGACCTGGGAGGGGTTGAATGAGGTTGAAGTATGTGACTAATGTTAGGAGAAGAGGTGTTTCTGTGAAAACACCTGTTTGGGGTGGTGGCCAAGTCTACAGTAATTCCTGTTTTACAATAGAACCACTAGTCCTTCCTATGGCTATCCCTTCCCCCACGGCAGTCCATTTCTTTCTGCTGCTCATCACCTCTTCTATTCCTCCAGAATCATTTCTTTCCCAGCCCCCCTGAAAAAAAGTATGCCTGCTTGTGTGCCACTTGCCAGGAGGAGCCAGTCCCTTATCTTCAGTTTACCAGCCCTCCACAACCCCCTCCCTCCATCCACAGACTCTAAGGTGCCCCCCCCAACTGACAATCCCTGGTTTCTAGGCCATCTGTTGACAGTGTACCAGCTGAACCCAGCCACTTATTTTCAGTTAACCAGTCCTCTGTAACCCAAACCCCCTCAGTCCCCACACTGCCCCACTCCAGTCCTAAACACCATTCACTGGTTTGGGGGCACAGTTAAAATGTAGTATTCCCAGCTAACTCGGTTACACCCCCCACCAGCATCCATCCTCCATTTTCCTGCTTTCACTAAATAGCTTTTCCAAGATATACAATTAAATATTAGCTTTAATAACCAGAGTATTAACAGACCCCTATACTGGTGAAATTGCTGAATTTCTTCCTGGGCATGGTTTCATGATCTTTTGATAGGGATTGATTGTTTGGATTAGCGAGAGATCAATATACTGCATTTGGGTATATTTTGTCAGACAAACAGCTGCTGCACTCAGTCCTAATTTAATAAAAAAATGTGTTCATTAAGCTTGCTTCTCCTTGGTGCTTTAAATTAATTCGAATGACTGAAATACAGTCTGACTGAACCTATAAATTTCGAGATGGCCTGGGGAATGGGGAAGCATGTGTGAGCACCTAGCATCCTGTATTTTTTTTATCCTTTTTTTTTTTTAAGTTTTCATAGTGTGGGCTGGAATTGAATCTCTTACTATAGATACTAAAATTCTGACACACTTCATTTCACACGGTTTCAAACGGCAGACTTGTACAAAAAATCCTCCTGCTATGGCCATGACTCACTCAGGGAAAAAAAAGCAGGCAATAAATAGAATTAGCAAGTCCTGGTCTGTCCCCCCTGAGTCCACAAGCAGCCAGCACACAGCATCTCTTTCTCTCCCTCCCAAAAGTTTGTTCGAAAAAACAATGTTGAATCAACTTTTACAACCCACCACACAAGACACTGACTCAGTGTGATTTGCCATTGATTGCGAATAAATAATAAATATATTAATTATCTTGCAGTCTTACTTTGCTTATGCATGTGCAGTGACTGAGGAAAGAAGAATAAGACAGCCAGGGGTACTGACTTGAGGGAGGGATCCATGATTCCACTCTGCCTCTTGATCTGCAGACTGAAGTGCAGCAGGGTTCAGACCAAAGCCAGAGACTGAGTAGCTCAGTCTTCAGTTTCATGGGGTCTGCAGCCACTGTTGGAGGGTCTTTTCATTGCCACCCACCACACAGAGCACAGCACCGATATTCCTAAATTTTCCTGACCGTCTGAGTTCCCGAGCAGCAACAACGCGGCTGTTCCTGGATCCTCCATGTTCATCCTCGTTCATCTAGAAGTCGTGATTCAACCAAAAATGCTGCTGTGGGAGACTACCAGTCCGCGCTGTGCCTGCCACTGATACTGTGACCCGCCGCCCGTAGTCCGCTGTGTGAACCGGCTGAAAAAACAGGAACAGGATGAAATGAATGAAAGCCGTCACCACATCAGCTGATTTTTTTTTTTAAAAGACCCACGGATCCACCTCCATCTGCCTAAACCAATCCAAGACTGGCTTGATGCAGACTTTAAGCTCCTTTAGTCTCTCCTCGTATGGCTTCTCTTGCAGACCCTGCACCATTTTAGTTGCCCTCCTCTGAACTACCTCCATCCTGTCTATGTCCTTGCGGAGATGGGGTCTCCAGAACTGGACACAGTACTCCAGATGGGGTCTCACCAACTGTCTGTACAGGGGGATAACAACTTCCTGTTTTCTGCTGGTGATACCTCTCCCTATACATCCCAGTATCTCCCCAGCCCTCCCTACTGCCTTCTCACATTGCTTGCCAACCTTAAGGTCATCTGATATGATTACCCCAGGTCCCTTTCCATTTTTGTTGTTGTTACTATCTCTCCCTCCATTGTGTAATCTTCCCTGAGTTTTTGTTTCCCAGGTGCATTACTTTGCACTTCTTTGCATTGAATCCAAGCTGCCATACTTCTGAACATTCCTCCAACCTTGTCAAGTCTCCTCCTCATCCTTTCCACACCTCCTTGTGTATCAACCCTGTTGCAGATCTTTGTGTCATCTGCAAAGATGCATACTTTTCCTTCCAGTCTCTCTGCAATGTCACTTATAAAGACATTAAAAAGGACTGGAACCAGTACTGAACCCTGCGGTACCCCACTAGTAACCCCTCTTTCTTCAGAGTGATCTCCATTTACAATTACCTTCTGTGTCCTGTTGTTCAGCAAATGTTTTACCCAGGCTACCACCCTGGGACCCACTCTCAGGCTGGTTAATTTGACTACTAATCTTTTGTGTGGGACTGTGTCAAATGCCTTGCTAAAGTCTAGGTAGGCCACGTCCACAGCCCCTCCCTGGTCTACTACTTTGGTCACCCAGTCAAAGAAATCAATTAGATTCGTCTGACATGACCTTCCTGCTGTGAACCCATGCTGCCTTGGGTCCTGTGCCCCACTGGCCTCTAGGTACTCAACAATTCTTTCCTTCAGAAGTGATTCCATCACTTTCCCTACCACAGAGGTCAAACTGACAGGTCTGTAGTTTCCTGCCTCTGTCTTGCTCCCACTTTTGTGAAAGGGAATCGCATCTGCCTTCTTCCAGTCCTCAGGTACCACACCATCCTCCCATGATTTGTTAAAAAGGGTAGTCAGTGGTGTCACTAGTTCTCTGCTTAATTTTTTTAGAATTCTGGGGTGAATTCCATCTGGCCCCATTGCTTTGTCCACCTTCAGTTTTAGGAGTTCTTTCAGAACCCTTTCTTCTGTGAAAGGACTGGGATCGACCCTCTCCCAGAGTGCTTCTGTTAATTGGATTAGGCACCTCCTACTTTCTGCTTTTGTGAATACTGAACAGAAGTATTCATTCAGTATCCCTGCTTTTTCACTTGCACCCTCTGCCCACCCACCATCCATTCTATTCAGCCTCACTATCCCTCCCTTTGTCTTTCTACGCTCTGATATACCTATAAAAGGTTTTATCCCCCTTCTTAGCTGAGTTAGCTATCTTTTCCTCAGTTTGTGCCTTTGCTATTCTGACTACCCTCCCTGTTTCCTTCTGCCTTAACTGGTACAGTTCTCTGTCCTGCTCCTTCTGTGTTTCCTTATACTTCCTAAATGCTATATTTTTCTCCCTAACCTTCACCGCCACCTATTTTGAGAACTATAGTGGCTTTTTCCTTCATTTTGATTTGTTTATTTGCTTCACAGAAAGGCTTGTTGCCTCTGCGATGGCAGTTTTGATATTTGCCCATTGTTGCTCCACCCCTCCTTGTAGCCTGTTTGCTAGTGCTTTTCTAAGGCACTCTCCCATCTTGCCAAAGTCATCCCTCCTGAAGTCCAGAACCCTCACTTTTGTATGGCCTGATTCTGTAGCTGAGTTTATCATGAACCACACTGTTTGGTGGTCACTTGTTCCCAAATGGCTACCCACTTCTAGATCTGAGATCCTCTCACTGTCCTCATTAGAGAGTATGAGGTCTAAGATTGCTTCCTCATGAGTAGGTCCCAAAACTAGCTTTTTGAGGCATGCCATTTGAAGGGCATCAAGAATGGCCCTGCTTTTGGATGTGGCTGCTGCAAAGGTGCTCCAGTTAACACGTATACACGACCATTATGTACGCTGTCGCTTTCTAGCCATACCTATTGCTTCCATGAGCTCACTCCCCAACTCCTTTCACTATGATCCCTATTATAGCTGCAAACTCTGCCTACCCAAATCCGATACCACATCCGTCCACTCACTCATGTCCCTTCCATGGTATAAGCAAGATAAAATCCACTATCTCATCATAACTTACTTCTATTGTACAGTGATATCAGCCCAAGCCCAGGCCCTCACCCTACTCCCCCCATCGCCTTGCCACTACTAACGTTGTTACCCCAACACCCTATTCTGCCCTGCAGCCTCAGGCTACTACTTCATGTAAACATTCATAGCTTGCTACCAAAGTTAGTTCAGCTACAACCTCTGGCAGTCTCTCTAGCCCCTGACATCCTTATGCTGTCTGAATCCTCACTAAGCAACAAAATTAGAAATAATGAATTAGCTATCCTGGCTACTCCATTCTCAGGCAAGACTGGGCAAGTTGGGGTGGTGGAGTGACAATGTACATCTCCACATCACTCAGTGCCAACATTATCTTAGCTACATCACCCCAGCATCTCATGAGGTTCTCCTCATCGGACTCTCCCTTCTGTTTTCTGTCCCAATATTTTTAGCTGGTGTCTAATGCAGACCTGGCCTCCACCCTGCTACTGTCTCTGACCTACTCACCACCCTGGCTTCTCATGCATCAGCAGGAGAGCTTTACATGATGGGGGATTTCAATCAAAACTGGGCAGCTGCCTCACTCACTAAGCTCCAAAATGGTATAACTGCCCTGAACCTCTCACAGCAAATCCTAGAGCCAATTTGTTTAAACCATAAAACACAAAACCACTCACTGATAGACCGGGGCATCACATCCCACCCCCACAGAGTCATTATATCTGGTCTACTACCAGACTCATTAATTTATCATTGCATGATTTTTATGGTCCATAAAATTCACAGGCCCAAGGTACCACACATAAAATAATATATTCTAGGTCTTTAAACCACTTGACCCTAGACCATTTACTGCAAAGTCTTGTGCAAACTGACTGGTCTCCCATTGCCTCGGCCAACTCAGTGGATGTTGCTCTGGATTACTTCAAAGATAACTTAAACTTCATCGATACATAGAACATTTCCACCTCTATTAGAAATGCTAGGTTCGAGGCAACCATCTCCTTGATTACCCCGAGCTGCTAGCATGCCACCGGACTCATGACCTAGCCTGGAAAAATAAAAGCATCAAAGAACCCAATAAATCATCAACTTTACCTGCACTCTGTGCAACAAATGTACAAAAGCCACTAGACTGGTAAAGTCTGAACATTTCAGAAATAACTTTCAGTTTAACATAGACAACCCTTCCAAATGCTGGAAGGTTGTCCATACACTATTCTCCCCCAGTTAAATCACCCCCTTTTTTTACCTTCTGTTTATCTCCACCTCTACCGCCTCAGCTCCCACCAATCGGACCCTCAATGCTCACACGTCTACCTTCCCGACCCAAGGTCTGCCCTAGAGTGCACAGCTCAACTCTCCAAGGCTATTTTGATGGCCTGGATTACCCCCCAGGCGGAGTGAGGAAAGGTCCTTCTTTTTACCTTCCCTCCGAGACTGCCTTAGTCGGTGGGTGGCACGTGTGCTGCTGGAGGAGTCTTCACCTAGGAGAGGTGAGGGTTGTTTTTCCTGTGTTTCTATATCCGATGTCAGCGTGCAATGGGGGCAAGGGGTCAGGCGAACGCTGAGACATGCATCCACCCCAGTCCCCTGCCGACGTCAACCTCTTGTGTTGCTGCCTCCCCTAGACTGCACAGACAGCCCCCCGAATCCACCAGGAGATGGCGGTATCGCAGCGGGGAAGCTTCCCCTCCCACCCCAGAAAAGGAGAGCAAGCCGGTGGGTGCTCAATCTTTCTCCCCCTGGCCGACCCCACCAGCAGCCCGAGTCCGTACCCGAACCCGGGTCACCAGCATGGAGCAAGGTGTGGCGTCCAGCGCCTCAACCCTCAGTGTCACCGGGCCGGCTATCACCCTCCCCCCTTTAAGGTTAATATTACCTTGCACTCAGACCACCTTGCAGTCGCCACCAAATTCAGCTCATATTTCGCCTCCTGCGCATCCTCACTCCTTGCCTCCCTCCTTTCAACTACACCCTGTCAATCTAATACCACTACACCTCAAAATGAATCCCTACATAATGATTCTTTCTCCTTTTCAAATGTCACCCCTTCTGATGTGCTGACAGCCCTTCTTGCTCTAAACCCTACAAAAGGAATCGCCCCTGATGGTTTGGACCTATAATCCTCTATTTCTCTGCCTCTGCTATAGCCTCCCTAGTGGTTGACATCCTAAACCTTTCCTTTGCTACAGCTACAGTTCCCAAAATCTGGAAGTATGTTGTTGTCCTACCACTTCCCAAGGGAGGCGACCCATCCACCCCCAGTAAATACTGCCCAGTTTCTCTGCTTCCTATTCTGGCTAAACTACGAATACCTGGTCCTTTCACAACTTTCCTCCTACTCTCTGACTCTAACTTTTACTCCTTCCAGTCTGGTTTTAGGAAACATCACTCTACTAAAACCTCCCTACTTAGGCTTGCTGACTCCATCCTCTCAGTGATAAATAGTGGCCTATTCACATCAGCCATTTCTGTCGACCTTGCAAAGGCTTTCAACATGGTTTCCCATCCCCTTCTCCTAAATAACCTCTCCTCAGCTGGACTGTCTGACACTGCCACCAGATGGTTCAGTGCCTACCTTGCAGGTAGGACTTAGTCAGTCAGGATCGCTGACTCATTATCCCCTCCCCTGCGTTTCGACACTGGCATTCCACAGGGATTGGTGCTAGGCCCTATACTCTTCTTCATGTTCCTAAACAACCTCCTGTCAGTTTGTACAACAACATCAATTCACATGCATGCTGATGACACTGTCCTGTTCTCCTTTGGCCATACCCTTTCTGATGTCGAAGCCAGACTCCAATTAGACTTCAACAAGCTCCAATGCTGGCTCAGCTCATATCTGCTTTCCCAAATGCCAAAAGGCTGTCGCCATGACCTTTGGCATGAGGCAGACTCTCTGGGTTCACCACCTTCCTTCCTTCCACACCTTAGATGGGATTTCGCCGAGACACCTACCCTTCAGATACCTAGGGGTCTGGCTTGACCAGCACCTCAATTTTCTGGACATGTGGACGCTATTCTGAAAAACTGCACCCCAAGCTTGCGCGCTATTCAGGAACTGGAACTGTCTACCTCTACTGACTAGGCATAAAGTAGTCCAGAAAATGATTCTCCCTATCTTTGACTACTGCGATGTAGTGTCCAGTGCTGCCCCAAGTCCACTCTAACCAGATTGGATTCACTCTTCAACTTCTTCTTAAGCTTTGCTCTCGACACTCCACCTCTTCCACCACTATGAGCTATTCCACTTCGTGTTCCCAATTACCATCACTTACCAACTGACGTCCTCCCACATTGCAAAGTTCACCTCTAATTCTGGTTCAACTCTCCTCCTTTCTTCTGCTCTGTCTATCTTCTCACCCGCCTTACACTCCCTTAGATCCTCACACACCAGGACCCTGGCAAACCCCCACAGACTCACCTCTGCTGGCCAGGCTGCTTTCTACCACTCCTTCCCCAAACTCTGGAACTCGTTACCTCCACAAATCAGACACTCATCGTCCCCCTTCTCTACCTCAACTGCCCTCACAAATTACTGCTCCTCAAATTGCTCATGCACCTGATGTGTGCAGCTCCATCTTGCTCTGCTGTACCACCTGAATAGGCTGCCGTGTCATATGTTCTGCTACTACTACTGCACTATTGTCAGAACTAGCACTTAAATACAGTTGTAATCCATACTGAATTGTTTATTGTCTGTTCAATTATATGCATATTGTTTGTACTATATATACATACAATATGCAAATATACATATATTGTATTTATATTGTTCTTTTATACTTATGTACGTATGTATGTAATACATCACTGAGCAATTGATCATACAGTCTCATTATGTAATGTGAGATACTTATTTTTTCAAATTTGTATCATTTAATGTGAACAGTACTGTTTATACAGCACGTGTTCCCTTACCTTTACCCCAGGATGCACCGTGAGATGAGCATCTTATTGTTCAGTGGGCCTGTCTGGTGAAACTTTTCTATAAATAACTAAATAAATAAACTCTAGCTTGTGAACAGGGTACTTCTTCTCTGCACTGTTGAGGCTTCTGCTGATGAAAGCCATGAGTCACAACCATTCAGGAAAGCTTTGGTAGAGTACGCATGTAACCCACTAAACTTGCATCCTTGTGGAGTACATATGGTTTCTCTGGATCAGTGTCACGTTAGGACAGGGGCATCGTCAAACAATGAATAATGACTCTAAAAGCTTTTGCACTCGGGCGTCCGTTGAGGTCCAAATGGTTCTGACTGTTTGTAGTAAGACGTGGGGTCATTTCTCTTGAACGGTGGGTTCTTTCTTTTTCTGGTGGGCGGATAGCCTTGCATGAGGTTCAACAAAAGCCTGACTACTTTGCTGTAGTCCTTCATGAATCTTCTGTAGTAACCACAAAACCCAAGGAAATGCTGCAACTCTTTCAGAGTGGATGGTTTGGGTCATGTTGTCAATGCCTCTATCTTACTTGGGTCAGTCAGGATCCCATCTGCAGATACGATATGGCCAACATACTTAAATGAGGTCTGGAAGAACTGGCACTTATCAATCGAGAGCTTTAATCCAAACTCTTCTAGATGATCTGGCACTTTTAGGAGCCTAGTTTTGTGGTGTTCTAACATTTTGTCAAAAGCGATTAAATCATTCAGATACACCAAACACTGCAGTAAATTCATGTTGCCAACAGCCTTCTCCATGAGCCTTTGGAATGTAGCTGGGGCATTGGAGATCCCTTGTGGCATTCTTAAGAATTCATAGAACCCCAGTGGCAGATGAACGTGGTCTTTTCTCGATTTTGAGGGGCCATTGGTATCTGATCGTGCCTACTTCTTAGATCTAGTACAGAGAACCATTTACTGCCATTTAAGCAATCTAAAGCATCTTGGATCCTCAGCATGGTGTACTGATCTGGTGTGATTCTCTTGTTAAGGGTGCCGTAATCCACGCACATACATACAGATCTGTTCTTCTTTCTGACGACCACAATGAGAGAGGCATAGGGACTTCTGGATTCCTGAATAATCCCAGCAGCCAAAAGTCCTTGAAAATGGCACCGCACATCATCTATATCTTCATAACCTTTCATGGAATGGTCGGGCGTCATGCAATCTTATTTGGTGTTCATCGCCATCCACACATCCCACATCCCATTCATGGAGTGAGAAAATGTTAGTGTGCTGAAACAGTTTCTTTCTGATTCATCTTTTCTAGGTTTCAGGAACTGGAG
This sequence comes from Neoceratodus forsteri, assembly GCA_016271365.2. Classification (NCBI taxonomy): domain Eukaryota; kingdom Metazoa; phylum Chordata; order Ceratodontiformes; family Ceratodontidae; genus Neoceratodus; species Neoceratodus forsteri. Next base: position 142,695,728 of record CM057457.1, on the reverse strand, counting down.
AGTCTCCAGAATCAAAGAGCTTGGCATCTAGTCCAATAATAAGATCTCCATCTTCAGCAGAGTTTCACAGCAGTGTCAATACAATGCACTGTAGCAAGGATGCGCCTCACCGTATGGTCACCTCACTGCCTGTGACGCTTTCACATGGACAGTCACTGTCGAGCAAAGGCATGTGCTTGCACTGGAAGGACACTGGTTTCATAAGTACTCCTTCAGGTAGTCCATGCTCTTCTGGAGTGTCTAGCATCATCAATTTATTCTTGATCTGTCCTCGGAAATGAACCATGCCAGTTATGCCACATTCAGCATTTGGGGGTATCACAATTTCTTCAGCATCCTTCTTCCACATGATGCCCACGGGATCAGCTTAGGTCTCTTGAAGACTTGGACTGCTTTTCATAGACTTGTCTAATCATGGCATGTGCATTTAGTGTTCAGCCCCTTCTCTTGACTTCCTTCTCTTGGCACTGTTGAGCCAGTCATCTGAATATACTGGCATTTGTTCTGATGAGCACAGGTACACAATATCATACAAGCCTGATTTTGGACATGCAACAGCAAGTGTCTCAACAGGATCTCCTACACCTGTGGTCTATGACAGGAAAGCTATCCACATTCTGATGTATCCCAAGTAGGGTATGTTTTCTTACTTAAGCCCCAAATATTCAATCCATCAATCATCATCAGGGGATGTGGAGAAGTTCGGTCGTGCCATTCTTTAAAAATTATTGTCACCTGCGAATCGATCCACTATCTAGGACAGCTCTGTTCTGCACTTCTTCAATGATAATAGTAGCTCCCATGGAAGGATCAAGTCTATCAACTTCTGTTTGTGGAAGTCCAAACGTCCTTGCAGATGACTTGCCTGCTGTTGGGTTCGCACTTTGTTTAGCTGTATTACTAGGGGGATTTCTTTGCTTTCTGCGCTCTTCCATCAATCTGGTATTGCCCTTATGCAAATCTTCTGGAGACTGACACTGTCTTTTCATGTGGCCATCCTCACCACATTGGAAACAAAAGATGCCTTCTCAAATTTGTTGTGACTGAGTCAGCTCAGCGGAGGGCTGGGGGGTACTTGTCTGATTTCATCTCTCCAAAGGTCGGTATGCATCATTCCTTGCAGGAGGTCCTCTATTATTGTTTTCATTCCTTTGATACATCACAGGTGCAGATTTACTTTTCTTTAAATCATCCACAATGGCTTTCAGTTCCTGCAACTGGCTCTGGAAATCAGAAACATTAGTAGAATTAGCTAGTTGGGCAGTGGCATCCAGTATGGACAAACTGTCAGCAGGAGACATATCCATGGAGTTCCGCTGCACTTCACAGCTTCAACTTGAAGCTACAGTAACTATTGGAGTGGCTCTGAACTCTCTGAGCTCTTGCAAAATTCATGGAGTTCACACTATCACTGCTTAAGTGTCTTTCACTTGGAGAGGACACTGGTTATCCCAGCATTAGATTCCCAAAAGTCTGTCTCATTTTCAACCTCTCTCACTTCCTTCATCAGGACACTGAAGGTGGGTGGATTGTCTTTTCGATCCATCAAGCCCAGTTTCAACAATAGCAAACTTGAGTAATGAGGACCTTTACATACTTGGCTAATTCTCACTTTATCCAGATTAGAGGAAGCCATGCCTCCTTTACAAAAAACTTGTTGCAACACCTGCTCAAGGTGAGTTAAGTAGTCTGATAATGTCTCTCCTCAGCACTGCTTGGTTGCTTTGTATTTCACATGAGATCTTCACCTGACTCAGTGCTTCCAAACATGCTATCAAGAGCATTCAAATAGTCTTGTGTAGTGGCATCGGGCTTTGCTCTTATGGAATGGATAACATCAAGGGCAGATTCTCGGAGATGTTTCCTATTCTCTTACGCTTTTCTGCCTCTGGACACTGTCAGTCTTGCACCAACAGGGTGGCATAGTCCATCTTGTGTTGTCCTCCTTCCCTGCTGGAGTGGGTTTGATCCCAGAACAAATGCGTAATCTTCTATAGGAATCATACATAACAAGCGGTATATAGTTTTGCATGCCTACTGGAGTTCGAGCAAGTTACCTTATATCACATCAATTACATTTCTAACTTTATCAGTGGATTTCCCTTCTGCCAATAACAAAAGACTCAATTTCTCCTGAAAACCTTCAGCTTTTGGGGGGACATTGGGCTTGGGCATCTTACATGCATGGTGCACCAAATTCCAGGCAGAGTGGGAACCTTCAGGGTCACGTGTTCTGGCACTTTAGCAACATCCACACTCTCTCTGTACTCAACAAGGACAGTCAGTGTCTTGGTGGAGGGGTCCATCACTCACCCTCATACTGCAATCTGACCAATATTTGTTTCTGCAGACAACACCTCTTCGATTTGTCCATTACTAGTCCTGGGGGGACTCCTAAAATTAATAGTGCTTTCTTGAGGTCTATGCTCTCACCATCACAACAGTTCAGCAAATTTTCGTATGCCTTTGAGTCAACCATCATTTTAGCTTTGGGGACTGCCCCACCTGCTGCTTGGGCAAGTAACTCCATGTGGGTGCATTTGGGGTAACAAGAGATCCCAGCTGTGCTCCTCCCTCATGTCTACGGACCCCGATTAGCTTAGTTCGGGGTCTGAGACCACAGGGGAAACCTTGTTTTCACTGCAGAAGCGGCACATTGAAATGCGCATCTGCACATACACAAACTCGCCGGCTTGCACATTGCAAGTGCAGCCACCTGACGGGTCACATCTTTTGCTCCTTCAGCCCCACTTTCAGCAGCAAACACATGCAGGGGCTGGTAGGAGACTCAGGAGCACTTCAGGACTTTGGCTGGGGGCACTGCAGCATCGGGGAGTCTCGAGGGGTGGCACCTGGTAAGCCCCACACTTTGGGGGTTACAGAACTATTCTGCCTCAGGGCCTGAACCGGTTGTCCTGCATTGAACTGTCTAGTTACACCAACTTTTTTTTTCTGAATCGAACTGTTGTACCTGTGAACTGAACTGATTGCCTATAAATGTTTTGCCCCGTGACCTGAAGTGTTTTCTCTAAGGTATAAACTGTTGTTGTTAACCCCTTGCCTAGTACATATGCCCCTTATAGCCACCTAGACTGGTTTGAGGTGAAGTGTTCAGCATCTGCACCCTTCCTTCTTCTTCTCGTAACACCTTGCCAGAGCCAGCACACCTGACAACTGTATCTTTCAGCTTCATCCTTGGCCTCCAGTGACCTGCTTCTTACTGAGCCAGCCAATGCCTTTGAATCTCTGCCAAAGGTATCCTAGTAACAAACCCACAGTGGTAAGCTGCTGAGAGCCAATAGTCAGGTATCCAGAAGTGAGTCAGCTAAGGAGCTTCCCCAGCTCAAGAGTGAGAAATCACAGCTGATGTTGTGTCTGACCATTTTCTTATTTTGTTGCCCAGCTACAAGCCGTACATATACCAGTGCTGCTCTGAAGAGACTGTGCTGAGAGTCACATCACTAGTAGTCATCCCACTGGGAGGTGGCCTGGATGCTGGGGGCTTACTAGTGGTCATTGCTGTGGATCGTCATGTGAACCATCTGCCCAACCAGATCACCAGCAGTCGTAGATGATCGCCAAATTCTTTATTGTCCAGCTAGCAGAGTTCTTCATTTTCTGTTTGTCTGGGAGATGCCTTGTTATGGCCTGTTTATAAAAAGTGCTTTGTGGGGTCAGTTCTCAATTGCTGATCAGCCAGTGCATCACAAAGCCCAAGAGTGGTTCGTCAGTTGTTTTGTTGGATCTCCACATCCTTGTCATCTCTGCAAAGTACTCAGGACTTGGACTGAAAGGGTTAACCCACTGCTGTTGGTCAGACCAATTGTTGGTCCTGAATGTGTTTTTTTTTTTTTTGCTCGCCGTTCTATTGCCTTGTAGCATTGTAGAAAAATAGTTATCTTGTTGTTCCTTTTGTCCTTTGTAAACAAAGTTTTTGCATCTTGGTCCCTGAGTATGGTTCCTGCCTCTTTCCAAATTCATCTGGCCTATCCTAAGCTAAAAAGGAAGATACAAACCCCATTCCACTGGAGCTTCTGCCCTGTACAAACACATGGCATAAACCTCAGGATCTGAAACATCAAGGAGTCCAAAGCTTGAAGCTACCCGCACCAAGATGCCTGCAAGATGAGAGAACTGCTCTGGAAGAAGAGGAGGATCATCAGATGATGTCTGGAACATGCTGTTGATGATGACTCCCTACTGGAATGGAGCATCATTGGCTCCCATGCTTTATAGAAGAAATGGATCCAAACACCGACAGGCTGCATGAGTTCACCAACAAGATGAAAACCTTTTTCCGATTGTATGACCTGCCTGAAGCTCAGAGAGTTGAGATCCTGATAGGGCAACTCCAAGGTACGGTCCACCAGGAGGCATCCTCCTGGCCAGGTGAAATGAAAGCAATTGCAGAACAGATTTTTGGAAAATTGAACCATATCTTTGGTCTCAAGAGTCTGCCAGTGCTGATTGTTCGATTCTTCTCAAGGGTACAGGGAGAGGATGAGACCCTCCGTGACTATGCCCTAAGCCTGCAAAAAGACCTCCATGCAATTCAGGGGGTCAGTTCTGAAGTGATCCCCAACCCAGATGAAATCATGATGGACAGATTAATCCGAAGGGGTTAGAAGTGGACCATCTGACTCAAACTCCATATGTTAAGAGAACAACCTGAGGTAGCATTCTCTAGTTTTAAAGAGAAGGCCATCAGGGTAATTGAGCTGCAGCAACTTGGGAGCAGTGATTGAGTACAGCAGTGAAGCATGTCGGCACGAGGAAAGGCATGGTTCAGTTCCCACATGGAAGCCCTCTGCTGCAGTCATGGTGCTGGTTGTCCCCAACAGGAGTGGGATTCCTGCTGGGAAGAGCAAGAGGAGCTGACACAGTTGGCAAGTCAAATACTGGATGTGCAGCAGGAGCTGGTGACACTCAGGGATGAGATGAAGCAAGAGGTCCAAGTTCAGGTTGTGCAGCATTCATGCAGATGTAGGAGGAGAAGGAAAAGAAATTGAAGACACACAGATAGACTGGAAGAGCAAAGCACGTGCATGTGCCAAAGTGAAGGAACCATTGTGCCTGTTCAGCAGCCACATCAGGGGAGCGATGCCAGGAGCAGCAGGATCAAAACAGTTTGCTGCCAGCTGTATGAGGACACCAAGAGAGAGAGAGATGGAGAAGAAAAAGCAGAGCAACCAGTCTGTCAGGGTACCTTCGGGATGTCCACCAAAGAGTTCAGGATGCCAAAACGTAGGGGCAGGCATAGATGGTGAGTACTGTTGCAGCAGGAGAAGGAAGAGCTCAGCAGATGCTTTGTGGACTCACAGACATTCCTGTAGGAAGAGGAGTGCATCCAGCTGAATGCTGTATGTCCCCAGGAACTCCAACACCCCTGGGGCCTGACTACCAAGTAGTGCTGGATGAGTGAATTAGCAGTATTTGCATCCAGAGGTTCCTCAATTCTGACCAGCACCCAAGAAGGAACCAGAGAGAGAACCAGATCCAGTCTGGGGCACAGTGACTATTATCTGTTGGCAGAGCATGCAGATGTCACCCCCAGTTCAAGTGTATACCAAGGCAGTTAAAGCACACTGCCAGAAAGAGAAAAGGATCCCTCCTCCAGCAGCGCCCAAGCCACCAGCCAGTCTGAAGGAATGTACAGACCAAGAAAATGGAAGTGGGTCAGATGACACCTGCAATTGGGAAAAGCCCTTAATCATAGGAGAGTGGGTAATGGTGAAAACCTGGAGCAGTGAGACATCATCTTCTGACTGGCAGCCCGACCCATATGTCATCTCAAAAATCCCATACCCAGGATTTCAAGTCTACCTTTTCCAGGCCCTGCACAGAACACAGACTCAGATGGTGGTACACTGAACTCGTCTGAAGTCCTGCACAGTTCATGTTGAGTCGAATGGACAGATTGACAAGAACAGGCAGGAACTACTCACAAAAGATACCTCAAGGCTGCCCGTGCTCACTTCCTGTGGCTAGCTAACCGTAAAAAGTAAAGCCTGATGTCAGTGTAAATAAGTCAAACAATCATTCTTGAACGTATCGTAGTTATTCTAGTGGCTGATGTATAGGACCAAGGAAAATTACAGCGGTAACAACTGGTGAAATGAAAAAATGTGCTCGAAAGTCAAGAGATGTTTAGAATGGGGTGAACTGATGAAGATGATAAAGTCGCTTTGATATGCCAAAACTGTTAAAGTAAGCCAGTTAAGAATTATTGTTTTCAAGTAGACTAGTTAAATAGTTTAATAGAGGTAAAATGCATACTTGCAGTTTGAATTTTGAGATGGCAAATGAACCGCATACATGGGGATGTGTATGTTTGGGAGGGGGGGGTTTGCAATGCCTTAAAGTACAGCCATGCAGGCTTGGGTGAGGTCTACAAAACTTATGTGACCCCCCGCTGTCTAGGGGTATCCTGATGGTAAAAGTGTGAGGGTGGTTGCAACAGCAGAAGAAGTACAGAAGTTAACAAATGGAAAAAAAAAACCCCATAAAAGTGGTGATTATAGGTGCATAGGGGACTTAAATACTGTGATCTTGCACTGAATCGTGTTAAAAGGGTTACTAAACTATTAGTAGAAGGGGTTAATTGGGTAGCTGAGGTGGGATTAAATCTTGTACAGGGATACTTGCAGAGCTGTAATGTACTGAATTCCTTACAGTGGGTAGTCTTGGGTAGTTTTGTAAAGCTACGCTATTATTGATTCTCTCTGCAGGGGCTTTTATATAGAGAGGAAAAAGAGGCAAGGTAAAAAAAAAAATCTCATTATAAGGTTTTTTTAGTAAGAAAGGAAAAAGCGTGTGTAAGGCAAGTAACAAAACTAAAACAAAAAGGACAAAAGCAGACATGATTGGAGTGGTGCAGTGCAGTGGCTGTGGGTCAGCAGCCTTCAGGGAGACTTTCTAGAGGCTGCAGTGCTGCCCCATCTGCATGCACTTCTCTGGGCTGAGGTTGCTCATCTCCAAGTCGAGTTGGCTGGGATTTGAGGGGCCTCCTCCCCTGCACACGGACCGCCAAGTCTACCCCTGCAGCCTCAAAGGATGCCAAGAAGGAGGAGTGGCTGGACTACAGTGGGCTTGGGAAGGGTGAGGGCAGTGTGACAGAGGCACATCCCTCCTATAGTTCCACACCACAACTCCTACACCACTCTGGTGGGGCGGGACTGTTGCAAGGAGGCACCCACAGTGGTGACCAAGGAGGATGTGGGGGTCCTCTATTGTTGAAACCTGGAGGGGGGAGCAGAGGACCCCAGAGGAGCAGGATGATGCAACTCCTGGTGGGGGACTCTATCATTAGGGGGTAGACTTTGGGGCAGATAGAGAAGGAGTAAGAGAAGTCACATGCTTACCCGGCGCTGTGGCTTGGAGGGATGGAGAACGCATCCTAAAGATCGCTGGGGCAGCAGGTCGAGGGGGTGAGCTTGCTAGACATCATTGTCCACCTGGGGACTAATGACCTAGCTGGTGGTGAGGTTAGGGTAGTGCAGAAGGAGTTCAGGGAGCTGGAGAGGAGTCTTAGACAGGTGGCACACTCAGTAACCTTCTTGGAGGTGTTACCTGTCTACGACAAGGGGAAGGACAGGGAACTCAGTACCAAGAGATTCAATGCATGGCTGAAGGACTGGTGCATAGCAGAGGGATTTGGCCTCATTGAGGACTGTGGTGCCACCTACAGGAGAGATGACCTGCATCTATCCAAGGGAGGTACCAAGATCCTTATTAAAAGGTTTAAATGCTTCATTTGCAAGCATTTAAACTAGCCAAGGGGAGGCAGAGGAACAGAGAAAATCAAACTACCCCCACCGAAGGATAAAGCAGGCAGTAGGGAGGACCCTAAGGTTGGGAATTCACCAAAGGTTCCTAAAATTGAAACAGGTAAAATGGTAGAGAAAATGAGGAATGGAAGTAAAGACAGGAGGGCAGCGGCGGAGCTGGAGAGGGCAAGGGGCCAGCGCCCGAACCATTTTGCCTTTGAGGTTGCCCTTCCTCTGGCTCCTACTACTTTGCAGTAGTAAACTAACTGGCACGCCACCCATGGCAGCCCTGGTACCACACAGAGCCCGAGGAATTAGCCGCAGTTCAGGGGCAGGCCTAGCACCCCCATGGAACTCAAAAATTGGTCCGAGGTCATGGTGGGCATGCCTGGCACCTCACAGAAGCTGAGGAATCAGCCATGGGCTGTGGGGCTCACCTAGCACCCCATGGAAGCAGAGAAATCAGCTGAGGGTCATGGCCTGACACCCCCTCGGTGCCGGAACCACTAACTCCATCGTCGGTTAGAGACAAGTCCCTGTCCCTCCCTCCCCCCTCTCTCTTCCCAAGTCAGTAATTGGGCACTAAAAAAGCAAAAACAAGTGCACCAAAGCATGACATCAACAAGTACCCTAACCTAAACATTGACGTGCCACATTGCCCGACTCCAGTCTCCAGCCTGTCCATTGCCACACAACAACACAGTAGTTTAAAAATTCCACCATTCCAGGACTGGCAGCTGGCAGGGCACAAGTTAAGTAAAATAAATAAGCAAATCTGTCTGCTGCCCACCTTCCTTCCTTCCTCCTTGATTGACCTACCGGATCGGTACACGTAATAGGATCTGACTGCCACACTAGTGCCGGGTAGTAGCTCGTAGTAATGCACCGTCACCATGGTTTCTTCCAGACAGTCACGGTGATGTTCCCGTCCTATCCTGTCCTGTCCCTCCACCAGCTCAGCTCAGGCTCGTCGGACTTGTCATCAGTGCCCCAATGCTACACTGTAAGTGAGTGCCTGCCCTGCTCCAGAGTCCAGCTGCTACCTGAAGACTGCTCCCGAGTTCTGTGATGTCACTCTGTGGAAACTGAAAAAAGCAGGCAGCAGCAGCAGCCAGCTTAAAGGCAGAGAGTAGGATTCAGAAGGGAGCCAGTCGTCCTACAGAAAAAATACGGTGCCCAATCAGAGCAGGAGAGTTATCGCAGGCTTGTGATTGGTTCAGTCAGGAGAACCAATAACAAACCTGCAATAACTCTACTACTACAGCGGAAAAAAAACAGTAGTTTCTCCTGACAAATTTGCCTATCAAAGAGGGCACTTTACAGCATCTGGTATCCATCCAACTTCTGTTTGATGGGTATAATCACACTGTGAGTGTGAAATCAGTGCAGCAGCTGATCATATTGTGACGTCATCCTCGGGAGGATTCTCACATTCCAGCTGACAGCAGGGACATTGGAAAAGCCTATCCAGCATAGAGAACCAGGAGCTGGATGACTTTTTGAGGCAGAGATCGCTGGACCTGATGGTGGCTACAGAGAGAACATTACACTGACTGATCTACAGTTTTGTGAGGTAAGCTGGCAGGCTGTGGTGGTGAATCTCATAGAACATATATATATATATATATATATATATTTATAAAATGGATAGAAAAGTTATCCTGCTGGTGGTTGAAACACATCAAATGACCATGCATATATCAGAGCACAATGCACCTACACTTTTACCCCCTACAAAACAATTTAGACATTTTACAAGATAGATAAACCACTCTGAGTGTGCAGTCGCACTCTGATAAATGCATGCCTTGGGTGGTTGGCCTTTGCAAAGGCGCCGCATTATCAGAGCACAACTGCACACCTCAGAGTGGTTTATCTATTACATATATCTATCTATATATCTATATGTGTGTGTGTGTATATATATATATATATATATACACACACACACGCTATATATATAATAGATATACCACTCTAGCAGGAGTGTGGTCGCTCTGATGCTCGCACTGAGGGCGCAGGGCGGTCACGTCAACCGCCAAGGCATGTGTATATCAGAGCGACCACACCTCAGGTGGTATATCTATCTTATAAAATGTCAAATTGTTTTGGGAGGGGGGTAAAAGTGCAGGTGCTGGTCGCTCTGATATATGCACGGTCATGTGATGGTGTTTGTCCAATGCTGTGGATCGGATTGACTCCTTTTTCTTACCCATTTTATAAAGAGATATATAAATATATATATGTATATATATATAAAACATATAAACATAGACATTGACGGCAGATAAGGACCGCAAGGCCCATACAGTCTGCCCAACATTTTCTACCTTATGATATATATATATATATATATATATATATATATATGTATGTATATACACACACACAGAGTTTATTTTTTCATACAGTACTTTGATACAAGTTGTGGCTCAAGAGTGAGAACAGAGCAAATCATGTACAGTGCTGTGCAGCTGTTTATGAATGAAACACACCTGGAGGCTGGCAGACTGTGGTGGTGAATGGTTTTATATATATATATATATATATATATATATATATATGATACAGGCATAGTACCAGTATAGTTGGGGTTGAGTAGGCAGTTTAATGTTAAACCCAAATTTTTGCTCGTTAACTTTCCAACCATTCAACGGATTTGCACGAAATTTGGAATGCGCAGTCTGGTAAGTTAGATCTCTTGATTTACCAAGTCGTGTTTTGGTCGGAAATGATTCGGGATACAGATTTTGTCAATGTTATCTTGGGTGGAGGTCTTGCTGTCATGATTACAATGACACTTTAATTTTTTTCATAGCTGCTACGGTTGCTGAGATATTGGCAAATTAGTGTTACAAGGGTTCCTGCAAAAAACTTTAATACATCAGTTAGGGTTAAAGTGATAAAAGTTGAGATATTGGCAAATTAGTGTTGCAAGGGTTCCTGCAAAAAACTTCGTTATTGCATCAGTCAGGATTAAAGTGACAAAAGTTGGGAAATGAGATGTTAGAGTAGAGCCTCAACCCCCCACCACCCACCATCTTCCACAGTCCGACAGACGCAGGGGTGTGCCATGGGGTTGTGAGAACTAACTCTCACCTCATTCTCCTTTACTGTAGCATGTCAGCCTGTTTACACATGTAATGGGATGCAAGTTGGGCCTCATGACCGCATGGCACACCCCGGTGTCTGTCAGTCTGTGGAGGATGATGGGTGTTGGGGGGGTTAGTGGCTCTACCCCAATGTCTCATTTCCCAACTTTTGTCACTTTAACCCTAACTGATGCATTAAAGAAGTTTTTTTGCAATGAAAAAAAAATATATATTTATTTAGACAGCTTTTCTTTATTTGATACAAATTTTGGTGGCAAGATTCAAGAGTTAGAAAAGAGTCAGTCAGGGTTAGACAATGCTGTGCAGTGGTGGTGATTGATTATCTATATCTATATCATATCTATATCTATATCTATATCTATATCTATATCTATATCTATATCTATATCTATCTATATCTATATTCATGGCAAAAAACTCTGTTTAATGCATCAGGGTTGTTCCACAGTGACAAAAGCGAGGAAATTCGATGTCAGGATTCCTACCCCACCTTGCACCCCACCACCATCCCGCCCCCACCAACAGGCTTTGGGGTCATCAGTCCTAACTCTCACCCCATCCCATGTGTAAACAAACTGAGGTGGTGCAGTATAGGAGAATGGGGTGAGAGTTAGGACCGACGACCCCAACGCACATCCCAATGCTTGTTGGTGGGAGCGGGGTGGGGTGCAAGGGAGGTGGGAACCCCAAAATCGAATTTCCTCACTTTTGTCGCTGTGGAACAACCCTAACTGATGCATTAAATGGAGTTTCTTGCCATGAATTTCCCTTCTTTTTGAGAATGTGCACTATAAATAGTGAACTAACGGCAATGGAAACGCAAGCGCAAATGGTAACGCACGTGGTGACGCAATCGTAAATGATAAAGAAAACAGTAATAGATGCAAAACAAAACACAAACAAACCGGTAATGGAAATGTAAATGTTGACAGTAACACAAACGCAAGCGCAAATGAAAACACAAAGGGTGTAGGCGTAGATGGGAATGGTAATGCAAACAGAAACGCAAACACAAGTGTGTACAGAAATGAAAATGGTAATGCGCACCATCATGGTACCGCAATAGGAAGCACAAATTCTAATGGTAACAGCAATGATGACACCAAAGGAAACGCAAATGCAAACAGAAGTGCATACGCAAATGCAAATGGTAATGTACAAGGTAACGCAAAATGAAACACAAACAAAAACTGTTATGAAAACGCAAATGTTAACAGTAATGCAAATGCAAACGAAAATGCAAAGGAAACGCAAACGGAAGCCCATACAGAAATGCAAATGGTAAAGCACATGGTGACGCAAAACAAAACGCAAACAGAAACAGTAATGGAAACGCAAATGGTAACAGTAACGCAAAAGCAAGCGCAAATGAAAATGCAAAGGGTAACACACGTGGTGGTGTAGACGGTAACGGCAACACAAACGCAAGTGGGAACGCTAACTGTGACAGTAACGAATGAACACACTCTTTTTTTCACCAACAGCTGCATAGAGAAACACAGGGGGCCAGATATTCTGAAATGCGCCAGAGGCTGGCGCAAGACCTGCGCACCACAAATCCATTGCACCACGGTGCACCGAGCACGATATTCAAAGGTTGCGCAAGTCGGCATGCACCCATGCAACATGGCTGAATACATGGATGCGCCAGAGCGCGGTCAGGGGTGCACCAGGGAACAACCCAACATGCGCAGTAGTGCATCAATGGATGTGCCAGGGGCCGGGGTACATGTGGCAGGACATAAATGGACCCACCACAGGCACAGCAAGGTTCAAGACACTGTGGAGGAAGGTGTTGCCGCCAGGGAGATGGGGGTGCCAGGATTGAGACACAGCCAGCCCACGATGTTACACCGCCCAAGGAGAACGGGTAGGCATCTGGCCCCTGCCCACGTGCACCACAGTGGTGAACATAGGTAGGGTGGCACCAATGGCCATGGGTGGACATCCACTGGCTACCCCCTACTGGATGACAAATGCCGTGCCACCCGGGCCACAGCCAGCAACACCCAGGCAAACGGCACTCAACTCACACACCACATAACCAGACCATCCAGCCCATGGCCGCCCCAGGGCACTTCCACTGACCGACGGATGAACACCACCATGCACAGCCCCTGAACACCACAGGCGCACTACACAGCCATCCTGCACACCACTGCAGCATGGCTCCATCACGAGCATACCTGGACACAGATGGGTAACCATATCAAACTATATTAAAAGCAAACCACATGCAGAAAACGGTAACAATGAACAGGAAGCAAGGGTACAGGGAACAAGGAGTGGGGAAACTATGTACAATGCAGGCTGAAGTCAGGGAAGGGAGGTAAGGGGACAGGGGTCAGGGCTATACAAAGGGATAGGGGAGGGCAAGGGATTGGGTGACAGGGGAAGGAACAGGGGATGCAGGTCTAACGGGCCCTATGAGCGGCCCCACCCTGTCGCTCCCGGCGCTGGCCCCGGTGCAGCATCCACCGCAGCAGTCATGCAACCTCCAGCGTCGCTGTCATGATGGTCAGGATCTTCCTCAGGAGGCAGCTGTTCAATGCCTGACAAGGCACACGCTGGACACCTATGACAAAGGAGGGAACACGGGATCAATGCATGTCCAGAACACCCTGGCCCACCCACTGTGCACAGCGGGCAGTGGTGACACGCGCCCCTGGGGTGGCACCCTGGCCACCCCCAGTGAGTGTGCCCACACGTGCTGCTGACCTGGCATGCCACGACTATGCAAAGTGCTGGACACCAACACCACCCATGGGCCACCCGCCACCAATGTGGCAGGCAGGTGTCATGGTACAGCGATGGGGTTGCAGCAGCACAGCCGCTGCCGGACGCACCCAAAGCCCACCAGCAGCAGCCACACATATGTGTGATGGCCACAGCATGGCACCACGCACACTGTGGGCAGAACACAGCTGCAACGACGCAGTGCACAGGGGGCCGTAGACCACCCCCACCCCCGCTGCCCACCCTGCACAACAATGTAACATGTAACAGCACCTACCTGCATGCTACTCGCCTCCATGTGCCAGCCTGGCTGTACCTCTCCTGTGGCTTGCATCCCATGCCTTGGGTCCCGCAGGGGCCCCCTGTGGCCCACCCAATGCGCCTGCCACTCTGGCCCTCCTCCTGTCCTCAGGGTCTAGGACAGAAACATAAACACGTACACATCAGTACACGGCAACACCAAGTGCCCTCCCGCACAACGTGCACCCCAGCCCAGCACGGCCACAGTGCGGTTGCACAGTGCACACAGGGTGCGCTGCCACAGTCCACAGGACGTGCAGCCCCAGCACCCCCCTAGCATGGCATGCAGCCCTGCCTGCCCCAAGGAATAATGAACGGGCACAGACACAGGTGGTGCACACTTGCCTAACTGTGGCATGGCCCCCCTCCGGACATGCGCCTACAGCGCTCTGAGCCACTCTGGATCCCTCCGTTGCATGTCGCCGTACTGGTGGTGACACTGCTCCCCACTGCGCTGCACACCAGTGGCCTCCTCCAGCCCATCCGCCACCTCCTGCCAGACCTCAGTCCTGGGCCTGGCGAGGGGGTGCTGACTAAATAGGCAGCCAGCATTGGGCTCCACCAGTGCCACAAGATTGACCAACTTGATCTGGCTCCAGTTGGAAGCCCATGGTGCTGCTCCTGTGCGGCATTGCTATATCGCTGTGTAACAAATCAAAATTTCACCCGTCAGCGCACAAGCTCCAATGTGCTCCTCGCTCGAGATGCGCTGCCCTCAGCAATTGAGCAACCCAGGATGTGTGGTAGGGTGTGGCCGCACTGGCATGTGCTGCAGAGGTCCCTGAGGGAAGGGCAGGCAGAGGTCAGGGTCAGCATGCTCACTCTGCACGAGTGCGCTATTGGGACCGCTATGCATGATATGCAACAGGGGCTTGAGGGCGCCACGTCCTATGAGCCTATGGCACCCAGGCACCATGGGGCCAAGGGTGCCCGGGTGCCATAGGGCTAATGGCTCCAGGGCGCCATGTGGCAAATGGGGCCCGTGCACCATAGACTGCACAGCGCTCAAGCACCACAGGCCTTATTGTGGCCAAGCACCATATCACCTATCGTACACCGCACATATGCTGCGCAAGTGGCATGGGCACAGGCAATGTGTGCATCTGCCCCTGAAAGGCGCACTGCGCACGTCACAGCATTGCACCATGACTTGTTCCGGTGCAAGTCCATTGCACAAGGTGCAACAATGCGATATACAGCGGGCATATGCAGAGTAGCTCATCAGCCTATCAGTGGCGCACTGGGGGAATTAGCATCTCATTTCAGTTGCGCATCTGCTCATTTGCATGCGATGTGCTATAAAGGTGCTGCGGACTGCACAGAACATGGACCGGTATTGCAACCCTCTGAGGTAAGTTCGCCGCTGAGGAGACTGGCAGCACAGTGGAATGGGTGGGTGGTGTGGGCTGCAGCAGCCACTGACCACATGTCATTGCCCACAGGTAGCAGCATGACTGATTGTGAGGATGGTGAGGAGCATGGGCCTGCATGCAAGCGCAGGCCCAACTTTACAAAGGCAGAGGCGGATGCCCTGTTCGAGGTGTACCTCGACAGGGAGCCGCTGGTGAGTGACACGACAGTCACACCACAGGCCAGGACCGCAGCCTGGGTGGAGGTGGCAGAGGCCGTGAATCAGCAGGGCAGCCACCAGCAGTCAGTGCAGGAGTGCAAGAAAAGGGTCTGCACCGACAGGCACAGGATCAAGGAAAAGGTGGTGGCAATCTGGGCTGCAAGGGCGGCCATGGGTGGGGGTCAGGCCAACGTGCCACAGCTGATGCCACAGGAGGTGATAGTGGCGGCCACCTTGCAGCACAGCACCATCGAGGGGTGCCTGGTGGTGGCGCTTCCAGACCGGTGGGAGCCCATCACTGCATGGTAGGTACAGCGGCATCTGGGGGTGGGGACCGCCTGGGTGACAGCGCACTAATGTGACTGTATTCCTTTTCAGCACCAGAGTGCCAGCATGCAGTGGCAGGGGTGGTGGTGTCTGCCGTGGGGGCATGCCCAGCCCTGGAGGACTCGCCTTCCACCTCCACCAGCGTCTGGGGGCCCGATCGGCTGAGGCACACCACCGCTGTCTGGCCGGATGTCCTGGGCGTGGTGGTGGATGAGGCCCTGGCTGTGTTCCAGCAGGATGCCAGACATGGCGTTCAGTGTGTGGAGACACAGATTGGGGCGGGGTCTGACACCGATGACGATGCGACCATTGTCCTGGACAGTGGGGGTCATCAAGGGGAAAGCAATAATACCAATCACCCTCCCTGGCAGCGCCGCCAGTGCCCTGTTGGCGGTTGTCCGTTTGCCTGCCACTGCCCCCGGTGTTGTCATGGGTGACAGCGGCGTGGTGCCGGCGGATGGTGGTGGCGCTGTCCACGGATGCCACAGGCACTGCCCGGCGCACAGTGGCTGGAGGGGCGGCAGACGTCTGGGGATGTTGGGGGGCCAGGTGAGCACCAGCCGCTGGTGTGCCAGTGAATGAGCAGCCCCAAGGGGACCTCGCTGTGCAGCACCCACCTGAGTGAAGGACTGGGCAGTGTGGTCGCATGCCACCCGTGGGTTGGCGCAATGTCCAGACACCCCGTGTGCTGACCCCTTGCATGAGCACACTGTCTGCTGCGAGCCTCTGTGGAGCAACAGGTGCTGCTCATGGCAGGGGTGCGTGCACTCCGTGCCGAGGTATGCCAGGCAGTGGAGCAGCATGACAGGGGCTTTACACAAGTCCTGGATGCCATCAGTCGACTGCGGGAGGACACGATCGCAGCCCTGGATCACCTTACCACTGTGGTCATGGTCGGCCTAGCCCCACCGGCTGCCATGAGGCATGGCTGGCCGCCACAGACACCTTGGAGTGCATTGTCCACCCCACGGTCATGGTGTCATGCGACCCCCTAGATGTCAATGCGGATCTGCTGTGGGCATTGCAGGCATGTCTGATCGCGGCTTGTTTGGGAGCCCTGTTTTGCCCAGTATGCAAGAATTACATAAAGGGGCTTACATGTACACACATGCAATACCACCAACTAATATGCTTATATGATCTATTTATTGTATTTACGCGTAAAATTATATACAGAGATTGGACAAAACTTAATACATCACCGATTCAATAAAGCAACATCCAAGCCCTCTTCCAATGGCTGGGAAGCCCCCTTCAGCCTGGCTAGGAGTCTCAGGAATTGGGAACAGCTCCTGCATCAATGCGTCCACTCTGCAGGCGAGGCTTCTAACCAGGCATCTGGAAAGTCCCATTTTTATATATTTTATCTGGTTTAGAAATGCTAAACCACCATGTCCTAAGCACTGGCCAGGTGCCCAGAACATCACGAGTTCAGCATGACAAACACCACTTAATAAATATTTGGCATTCGCCAGATCATCATGTTCTAAGCACTGGCCAGGTGCTCAGAACATCATGAGCCAAACAACGCCAAAGCAAGTCTCATAACATCTTGTACAAAACATCATACAAAAACAAGTCTCATAACATCTTGTACAAAACATCTTACAAAAACAAGTCTCATACAAAACATCTTATATAACTATGATTAAGCATTTCAAAATGGAATAGTGTCATACAAAATGGAGTGACAATAATCAACACAATACATATATTATATTTGTATTACATTCGGTCCTTTGATTATTGTAAATACGATTTGTATGATAAAGGCATCATAAAAGGTCTATTGTCATATATTTTTCGTATACGATATGACAAGTAACAATTCCATATTATTAATTGAGAATGTTGTCCACACAACACCCCATCCATCGTCTGTGAGCATAAACTTAAATCGTGCGTCCTATTATTACTATCTATATAGTCTCCGTTAAAATGTGGTAACCAAAATTCGGGATCAAATATTGGGGGGCCAAATATTATGGGTAATACTACATATTTACACATTAGTTTAGAATTACTAATATTATAATGTGTAATCTGTCCGGAACAATATGTATCTGTGCACTTAATTGTATTTGATGATATTGTCATCCAATTGTCACTAGGTATCCACTGTTTAAATACGGTCCTCCACATAAATTCATTATTACTCATTAAATCACTTTGTGCCTTATTCTTCTGTATTAAAGCATACATATATAGCATAGTGCATTCTGTCCAATTGATAAATTGTGATATGTTTTTTGCTCTATCTAGTTCCCATAATTGTGACATTAAATAATTGTAAAAATTCAGAACCATAATTTAAAGTCAATTTTTGGGGTAAGAAGACAGTTGGCATCCATTGAGCTTGTAAATTAATTAAACTAGATACATCTACTCCTACCGCTTTAAGTTTGTTCGTTAACGTTTCTATATCAACACTATTCAAAATTCCTACCCCCGCCCCCGCCCCACCTAATAAGGTATCGTACCAAGCCTTTCTATACCTACATCTCTTACTAGGCATAAATGTTATATTAAAATGAATTACATTTTTTCTGATATTGTTGTGCTACCGGTATACAAGTAGAAGGAATTTTAATTATACTATTATTACTAACTACAGGATGATTTCTTAATACAGTAATATAATCTACCCAAGTGGTCCTATTCTCTATCACAGTAGAATTTCAATTAATCCAATAGTTTCGTTAAAAATATCTGATTGATTTTTACAACAGTCCCGTCCTCGCTGTGGAGTTATCATGCAAATGTCCAGCAAATTGCAGCATTTAATAGCAGTTTTATTCTGTAGAAAAATTTTATCTGTTTCGTAGGCATATTGAACAAACAATCGTCCTGTTCCACCAACAGCTTTCCAAATACTAACATTTGGTGAGAAGGTAATATTTACTATTGGACATCCCTGTCCGGCTTGACAAGTGAAATTGTCTTGTTTCCTTATTTTAGTAGAATTTCTCCAACTCCACAGTCCATATGTGTTATTAAGCTTTTGTATTCTTCCACCTGGGGTAACAGGCTCTGCCAAACGGACCATAAGACACACCAACATTCCTTTTAGGACCCATTGCAGGACCTAGAAATACACAGATTTTATTATTCTCAAAGATAACATTTGTGTGCAGGCACATATTCCAGCAAGATGTACAAAAGTTGTTTTACATTTGTTTTGACTGGATAAGAAAGCTGAAAAGACAATCAAAAGAATGAATATGTGTGGACATACATACACAACTCTACCCTCCAGCGTAACTGATTACTTGCTGAGGGCAGAAACCCTTGTACCAATAATAGGTGTGAGATTCAACTGTTTGCACTAGAGAAAACAGAAGGGCTTGGGCTGGGTTATGCTGTTAAAATACCTTGGGTCTTTTCTAAAACCTGTAAATAAGAAACAATTATTGGCAAATACATTTTTATACCCCTTTGGGGAACAGTGATGTACTTTGCAACCTTTGTGGGTATTACACTGGAAGGGAGGAAGGGTAGCTTACCCCCTTCCTCCAAGCTCCTACTGGTGGAAGACACAGCTCGAGGTGCAAGAGACAGCTCGAATACTGTAGCAATAAAAAGGTTAGCTGTGGATGGTGACATGATCCCCACCTACTACACTTTAAATTATATACCTTACTATAAAGATGGGGAACTTCTTTTTCTCTAGAAGAAAGAGAAGAAACACAGACAAACAACAAAATACTAAACCTACACAAGTTTAAAAATAAAACAAGATTATTTTCATAGGATAAAAGAAGCCAAGCGTCCCTGGGTTCCCTTATCCTAAGCATGACAAAATGTCAGCTGAGTTTATAAAAAATCTGGATTAATGGTAATACCGTACGTACGTATCTCTTAGAATGCATTTTAAAAAGACAAAAAAAAAAAAGATTACACCATGGTCACACATAAAAACCAAAACCATTGTTTTTTTAACTGTAGATGGTAAACTCTCAAAACAGCTGTAATAGTCCTTTTTCAAAAGCGTACTAAATATATATAATAAAAATATGGGAGATGATGAATAATTCTCCCTTCCAGCTGAGTATTGCCTGTGTTGGCTGCAAGTCAGAAGCAGTGAGAAGAGAAGAAAAGTTTGTTCCTCTTCACTTAGAATACTAGTTTTGCAATAAAAAGTCAAATTACATGGTTCACTCTTGGTGTGCTTTCATGAAAACATACATTTTGTGTGAAAAGTTGTGCTTTAGGTATGGAATACACATCAAGTTTGAACTGGTAGTAACATAAATGTTGAAACACAAGAAGGTCAAATAACGTGCAAAAGGTCACAGTGTGCATGCAAGGGTCGTTCAAACCCAGTTATTTTTTTTAGTGTCCTTGAACACTACTGATATTAAATATCTTTAAATAATAATAGAGCACACAATAAAACTGCTGGCCAAGACAGTACACACAATACACATACACAAAAGAGATACTTAACACAAAATAAGACTGACATTGTTTCACACCAATTTGCTGAGGTAATGCCCATAGTTTCATTAGAAAACTGTACGTGTTTTAGATATATGTGCTGCCTCCCCTGTCTTGTAACACTGACAATTTTAAATCAACACATTTATACATATGCCATGCCAAATCTTTCCAGAACAAAACACTTTTAAACACATTTTAATTTCTTTAAAATGCAGTACAACACACCATTTGTAAGTGAACACATCTAGTATAGAAGTATGATAAAGCCATTTATAGCTGTTAACACATTACATTTTCACCTAGCAGTGGCTTGGCCGTTGTTTGAAACTACAACTCTTTCTGCACATTGCAATCTATGACGCCATATTTCTTCACCTTTAACACTACCTGCTCCAACCAACAACTACATACAAAAGTTCTTCACTGACCCTATCTAGGCAGCACAAATGTTTCATTAAAAATAAAACCAATTAAAACAGTCAGCTATGAGGCAAAGAAGCTTCTTCTCTTTTTTTTTACTGTAACATGTTGTGCACTGAAGGCAGTCAATCCTATCTCGCAACCTTGACAACAGAACATAATTACAAAACACAGATATAAGCTAGAAAATATGCACGAGAAAGACGGAGCATTACCTTGTTTAGTATACGTATTACAGAAATAAAACAGACAGACATAAAACAACTTTGAATAAAAAATTCAGACTTACCCGGTGCCAAGGTATTTTCTTCTTTTCCGATACACAAGTCTGAGTAAGAAAACTGACTGCAGGACCTTCATGATAATTTCCAAACACTGCAGCTATTAACCCTTTTAAAGGTTTTAACCCTTTCAAAGGTTTTCTTTTGGCCATTTTAGTAACCTGCCAAACCAAGTCTTTTTCCAGAGCTCTGGTTTGCAGTTTAAAAACAAAACAAAAAATCTCTAACAGTACTAGGTTGAGATCCATCTGGTAGAGGTCCCCAGTACTTGGGTTTGGGATCAAATGTTTCAGCCTCTATAGGAGGCAAGGGAACTTGAAATTGATACAGAAAAACTTGGAACTATACAGATAGGCAACATGGGGGAGGATTTTCAAATCATCCCGTCTGTAGTCACCTACTGTGCGTACATCCACAGTAGTTTATTTTTCTTTTCTAGATGTTGCTTATCTAACTTTACTTATCAGCCGCTGCTTTTCTCCTAAAGCAGCCTGAACTGTGAAAGCCATCATTGGCTCTAACAGTATATATTGCAGCAAGCACAAATTACAAGTACAAAGGGCAGTGCAGTTGCTCTTGTAATTTGTTTGGTCAAACTTGTCAAACATACATTTTGCCAGTCCAGATAATACTAACTCTGGACCCAGCTATTTTTTTCCCTTGTTTCCCATATTATCTAGGGTCTGTCCTTTTTAGTGCACACTGCCCAAGGTATTCTTGTACTTACAGTGATGATGAGTGTCGCCGCCCCTAGGCTCACGTCCTGATGGGGTTCCACAAAAATGTCCTTCTTTTTGTCCAAGGGAAACAACCCGATCATGAGGTGACACGGACCGAAGAACTCATCCTGCCGACTACGCCAAAAATGTTTTGCCCAGTATGCAAGAATTACACAAAGGGGCTTACATGTACACACATACAATACCACCAACTAATATGCTTATATGATCTATTTATTGTATTTACACATAAAATTATATACAGAAGATTGGACAAAACTTAATACATCACCGATTCAATAAAGCAACATCCAAGCCCTCTTCCAATGGCTGGGAAGCCCCCTTCAGCCTGGCTAGGAGTCTCAGGAATCGGGAACAGCTCCTGCAGCAATGCGTCCACTCTGCAGGCGAGGCTTCTACCCAGGCATCTGGAAAGTCCCATTTTTATATATTTTATCTGGTTTAGAAATGCTAAACCACCATGTCCTAAGCACTGGCCAGGTGCCCAGAACATCACGAGTTCAGCATGACAAACACCACTTAATAAATATTTGGCATTTGCCAGATCATCATGTTCTAAGCACTGGCCAGGTGCTCAGAACATCATGAGCCAAACAACGCCAAAGCAAGTCTCATAACATCTTGTACAAAACATCATACAAAAACAAGTCTCATAACATCTTGTACAAAACATCTTACAAAAACAAGTCTCATACAAAACATCTTATATAACTATGATTAAGCATTTCAAAATGGAATAGTGTCATACAAAATGGAGTGACAATAATCAACACAATACATATATTATATTTGTATTACAAGCCTGCAGACCCCTGTGAGGATGCAGTCGTGGTCCCACAGTAGCACTCCTGAGGGACTGTCGCAGACACCCCCATGGCCATCATGTAGCCTGGGTCTGCTGGGCAGCTTCGGCGTGGCTGTCCACATCTCCGGTGGCCTTGTGATGGTGCAGTGGTCCTGATGTGGCCGCCTCCCTGTCCGTAGTCTGCTGCCGGTGCCCTGTGTGCACATGGGTGTGGTGTGTGTGTGTGTGTGTGTGCGTGCGTGCCATGGACGTGGCATCCATGGACAGAGCCACACACTGGCTGTGTGCACGCCTGCTGCCCACTGGCCTATGTGGTGTGTGTGTGATGATGCCAACACAGCACTGGTTGCATCTGTGCACTGGTGCCCTGCATCTGATCCATGCCTGGAGCTAGTGCCCGGGCGCATGCCTGTGGACACCAGTGTGTGTGGGTGTGTGTGTGGATATGTGCGGGGGTGTGTGGGTGGGTGTGGGTTGGGTGTGCAGTACTGCGCATTGCTGTGTGGTCCGGCATCATGCCCGCCCATGCCCCCCGCCCAGCTGTTGTTGCCATGGGGCATGCCCACACATGCCTGTGTGCTGTGCCACTGTTGCCATCCCGTACATGGGGGCTTGTCCACCTATCTTCATGCACCACAGCACTCCTCTGCTATTGTGTCCAGGTGCTGGCGGGCCATCCTGGTCAGCCGGGGATCTCTACGCCCAGGGGGGGCTGCCCACAGCCATATGGTCCAGCGGCCACGTCGTCCCCACTGCTGCTCCCCTCTTCGACCTCGGTAGCTACCCCATGGTCAGTGGCCATGTTGTGCAGTATACAGCAGGCCAGGAATACGCTGCAGGCCTTTGAAGGGCTGTACTGTAGGGCACCGCCAGACCTGTCCAGGCAATGGAATCGTGCCTTCAGCAGCCCAAATACGTGCTCAATGATGTTCCATGTGCTGGCATGTGCCTCATTGTACTGCTCCTCTGCAGGGGTCGACAGGCACAGGTAGGGGGTGAGCAGCCAGAGCCGGAGTGGGTAGCCACTGTCACCTGTGCGGAAAGAGATATGGTTAGCCTGGTGGACTGTTTTGCTGCGCCACCCATCCTTCCCAGCCAAACCTTGCGGCGACCCTACCCTGGCGGCCCCCCATGCCCTGTTGTGCCCAGCTGCCCATGGTCTTGGCATACTCACCCAGTAGGTGGCCAATGGGGATGTCCCCAGTCTCGAACCTGTGATACAGTACCAGCTGTGCCAGATGAAGGAATCATGTGCTCCCAAGGATGTGTGGCACAGACATTGATTATCGCCTCTGGCATCGCACACCACTTGATAGCCCTTTCTGTTGATGTAGGCTACCCCTCTGGGCCAGGTGGCATGCTAATGCCAACATGAGTGCAGTTGATGGCCCCTAGCACACCAGCAATACGTGCCACCCTGTGGAACTCCTGCATGTTCACTGCTCATTCTGCCTGTGTGCTGGGGAAGTGGATGCATTCCATTGCATGTGGCAGCAGTGCGTTGAGGAATTGTGTGAGGAGCCGTGACGCGGCCAACTGGGATATGGCTGTGGTGTCCCCTGTTGGTCTCTGGAAGGTGCCCATGGTGAGCAGGCACATGACAGCTGTTACTTCGTCTCCACCATCAGGGCATGGCTCCATCTCGTGGGTGTCTGCATCTCCTCACTGCACAGCTCACAGAACTGCCTCAGAATCGCCCGGTTCAGGTGATACCGGCTCACTATCTCCGTATCAGTGTGGTTTTTGAAGTTGGTGCAGGCACAGTACCACCTGTTCCGGTGTACCGCTGATGGGCCCTTCCATGGCCACGCCACCCCTGCCTCCTGCCTCCCCACACCCCCTCATTACAGCCTCCATCTGGAAGGTGGCACTGGCCATTCCCTCTGTCCTGTCCCCGTGGGGCTGATTCCACTGGTCCTCCTGTATGCCCTGCCCCTGGCTGGTGGCCTGTTGGCTGTGGCCTCTGCCACCCACCCCATGGGTTCCTGTGCTGTCTTCTGTGCCTGGTGTCAGAAGCACACACACACACACACACACACACACACACACACAGTGGCCTCCCTGCCTGTCTCACTCACACACACACTCACTCTCTCACACAGAGTCACACCCTCACTGCCTCTGTTCCTCTCTTTGACCCCTACAGTGATTCTGGCTGGCCTCTCTGTCTCCCTCTCTCCTGCTCCCCTCTGGCGCAAGTGTCCTTCTCCTACTTGCTCCCAGTTTTTATAGGCTCAAGTGTGCATCATGCAACTACCATTTGCTCCACACTTGCACCATTTGTCCGGTGTTGAATATCGCACTGTACCACATATGGCTATGCCCCATGCACTTGAGCATGCATACATTCCCATCGTGCATTGGCACATGGCCACTTGCACTGCGCAGTTGCTGCTGCTGTATATCACTCTCCGGCGCATGTTCACATTTGCGCAGGCACAACACTGTTGCGCAGTGTGCAACTGCAAAAAATGTATGCATAATAATAGGCCTTGGCCCAGAAAATGAGCACTTAGAATACTAAATATATCTCCGGAACCATATGACAGAAATAAAATTACAATTTTATATAAATTATGACTTTCCTGGCTAGTTTTGCACTTGGCTGTCTACTGGGGGGGGGGGCTAAGCATTTTTCTGATGAAAAGTCCGTATCTCGAAGCATTTCCGAGATACGGGCCCCGGGAGGCGTGGCGGATGCCGTATTGTTAGTCTATGGGAAAAAGTGTCAACTTCGGAGTACTGTAACTTTGCATCCCTATAATATTTTGTCACCAAACCACCAAAAGGCACATCTGTTTGATGTTGGCTTTCTTCCCTTCAAATTGCAGCCCAAAAGATCAAACCGTTCTTTTCAGCAGAGTGGCAAAGAATTCTTGTTATTTTGGGCATAGTGTTGCAAAGTAGTGTTGCAAATCATGACACTTTCGCAAAAAAAAAATCATGAAAGTGTCGCAGGTGCGACACTATTTTGTGACACTACAGTTTACAAAAATTTCAAAAACATATTTTGGGTGTTTAACCCCCCAAAAAAGACATGGCTAGCATCCTCAGGGACCGACTAGGTGAACACAAAAAGAATTGTGTCCCTAGAGGGTCCCAAATTTAAATGCCAAGCATTTCTGTGACCACTGACTGAAAAAAAAAAAATGGCTGACTCATGACACTACAAGGGTCATTTGCAACACTGTCAATCTTTTTGTTAACTTTTCCCATTGACCACATTGGGAAATCTATTTTTTGAATAACTTCTGAACCGTTTAATATGTTTTCACGAAATCTTCAAAAGGCGCAGCGGGGACCCTGGCCGCATGTTCCCTGAAGTTTTTGGACCAGTCGGACAAACCGTGCGACCTGTAGTTGCGAGCAAAGAATGCGCAAAAAAGCGTAAATGTACTATGGAATGTCACTTTATAACTCCACAACCGTATATCTGACTGGTACAAAACTTGGCAAATCCAGAGATCTTTGGTACTGCTCTGTACCTGCCAAATTTCAGGCAAATCTGTCATATGGTGGCAAAGTTAAGATGCAAAATTTCACACTTTAACCTTAAATGGGGTACTCAACCCTAACTATAGTGGCACTACCATGCCACTATAATATCTACTGTTACAGCTTAATCTGATTCAAGGTCAGTTGGCATTCATCTGTATCCCTCCTCCAGGTCGTGCCTGAAAATAGGCAGGATTTGTCTAGTGCACTTACCCGGTCAACAAAAAACTAAAAAAAACTAATATATATATATATGTACTGTATATCTCTATATCTCAAACAAGCCAGCAGAAGAAGGCCATTTGATCTATCAAATCTGCTTGTATTACAGGGTCCACAGCTTGAGCTTATGTCCCTGCCCTCCCTCCCATCCTCTATACCCATGATCTTTATCTTTCCCCTATGCCTATCCCAGTCTCTCTTAACGCTGCCCACTGTCTTCAATGAGATGACCTCTTCCAGCAGTGCATTCCAAGTGTCCACCACCCTCTGTAAAGAAGTGCTTGCTGACCTCCCTCCTAAACCTCCCACCCTCCATCTTAAGACTGTGCCCCTTGTGTTATAGTTGCCACTCAGCTTAAAGTGGCTCTTCTTATCAACCTTATTTATCCCTTTCAAGTACTTGAATGTCCCAATCATGTCCTCCCTCTCTCTCTCTCTCTCTCCTGTCTTCCAGACGTACATGTTCAGTGCCCTCAACCTCTCCTCGTATGCCTTACCCTGCTGACCAACTATCATCTTTGTAGCCATCCTCTGGACCTTCTCCAGCAAGTGAATGTTCTTTTTGAGGTGTGGGCACCAGTAGAGAACTCCATACTCTAGATGCAGCCTTACCAGTGACCTGTACCAGGGTGGTATACCCTCCTCTTTCCTACTACTGATCCCCCTAGATATGCATCCCAGCATCTCGTTTGCCTTTGTATATATTACCACCACTGCACAGCACTGTCTAACCATGATTGGCTTTGTTCTCACACCTGGAGTGTAACTGTATGCAGGTTTGACCAGTGCCCATACAGGAACAAAAAATTATATTTTAAATATAAATAAAGTTAAATATACACAAATACCCTTTTTTGTATATTTGAAATAGTAGGAATCTATATGGTGTATATATGACATGCATGAGCATGAACAATATATGGACCATATGTTATACAGGAAACTAAGTTTTACATTACAAATACACTTTCCAAAGTATGCTGTCCATTCACATAGCATATATATGGCTTATATTTTCCAACTAGTTCATATATTTTTAATATATAAAAAAGGTGCCAGTTTGTGTATATTTAAAATACAGTTACGGCTATATATGAGAAAAAATGTTTTTTTCTGTATGGGTGCTGCTCCCTGCCCACCTCCAACTGGGGTTTAAAAAAAAAAAGAAACCTCCCTTAAGGAAGGAGTTTACTTTACCTGCTAAAGGCTTGTGGTGGTCAAGCTGTACAAAGCTCACAAGGGTTCCATACCTGAGTGGTACAACAACCCACAAGAGACAGGGCTATCCTAGATCTACTAATGACTAACGGGAAAGGATCACAGAACTCCAGGTAGAAGGTCACCTGGGGGGCAGTGACCATCACATGGTATGGTTCAATTTGGCCACTAGAACTAAATCATCCCATTCCAGTGCAAAAATATGGGTCTTCAGAGGAGCTGACTTTGATAAGATGGCCAAATACAGGTGAGGAGGTACAGGTGAAGTGGGCAAGCATTAAGGTTGCAATACTTAAAGCAACATCCCATTGTGTTAGGGAGAAAAGCAAGAGCAAAGAAGGAGGAAACCACTCTGGCTGTCAAAAACAGTAGTAGAAAAGATCAGAGACAAAAGGCTGTCCTTCAGGAAATATAAGGAATGCAGCAGGATGAAGATAGGAGGCATACCAAACTTCCTAAGGGAAGCAGGAAGGCAGTAGTCAGGCAAAGGCCCAAACCGAGGAAACACTAGCATGAACGGTAAAGAGGGGACAAAACTTTCTATAGATACATTAGTGAAAGGAGAAAGTCCAGAGGGGGTATGCTAAGATCAAAGGGGATAAGGGGGAGTGTGTGGAGGAGAACCACGGAAAAGCATCTACCCTAAATAGATACTTCTGCTCATTATTTACTGAGGGGAAAGTAGGGCAGGGCCCACAGCTCAGCAACATGGCCACAGGTGGGAGGGAGGTGTACACAAATCCCTTCACAAAAGAAAGGGTCCTACAAGAGCTCGCTAAGCTCAGAGTGGACAAGGCAATGGGACCTGATGGCATACATCCCAGGGTACTGGGAACAGAGGTTTAAGCTCTACATGGAAGCATTTGGTGCAGTTGGAAAATCCCAAAAAAACACAAGTAGCAATTTTACTTCACACAATAGGGGAGGAAGCCCTAGAAGTATATAACAATTTCAGCTTTGAAAGGGAAGATAGTCCTAAAGATGTAGACACTGTGCTAGAGCATTTTAAAGTATATTGCAAACCCAGAAAAATGTTTTTGAACACAACACGCTTTGGGACAGAAGCAAGCAGAAGGTGAAACTGTTGATCAGTACCTGATGAACTTAAAACCATAGCTAAGAACTGTGAGTTTGGTACAATTCTAAATGTTATGTTAAAAGACAAAATAGTGTTTGGGATTTCAGATGGCAATTAAAGGAGTGTCTCCTTAGAGAGTCGGGCTTAACTTTAGAGAAAGCAGTTGATATTTGCAGAGCTGCAGAGGCCACAAAGACACAGCTCCTAGCCACGATGCAGGGTACCTCAGAGAAAGGGCTGCATGCTATTGCACAACAGAAAAAGGCAAACCACTGGAAAAAAGGCACATGAGGTTATGAGGGCAGGCCAATATCCACAGAACACAAACAGCACTCAGCTCAGACATGCTGTCATTGTGGGCAAACCTATGCACTGCGAAGTTGCCCAGCCTATGGAGAAACTTGCCACAAATGTAAAAAGAAAAATCCCTTTGCAAAAGTATGCCGTGCATGAACTGAGACCACAAAAAACAGTAACTTGCATGAAATTAATATGGATAGTCTGTTTATAGAACAAATAACTCGTGCAGGGCAAGCACAAAAAGACCATGATGTAGATGCCTGGTATGCACATGTGGAGGTAGAAGGAACACCCACAGAGTTCAAGCTGGACACAGGAGCCCAATCCAACATGTTGCCAGTCACTGTGGCAGAGAAAATACCAGGTAGCAAAAACCTGACAGAATCATCAGCTGTACTTGTGGCATATGGAGGAGCACGAATAAAACCCAGAGGCATGATCTACTTAAAATGCAAAACACAAAATAAAGAAGCTGATCTTCAATTTTACATCACAGATGTGTCCCCATACCACTGCTAGGCAAAACTGCATGTGAAAAGCGTGACCTGGTGTGCAGAGTTGAAACTATGGTTACTTCCCAAACCCCTCACAAAGGGAAGCCTAATTGAAACATATCAGAATGTCTTCATTGGGGTAGGACAGTTCAAAAGAGAGCATCATATTCACATCAACCCTGAAGTACCACCAGTGATACATGGCTGCAGATGAGTACCATTTGGAATCATGGACAAACTAAAAGAAACTCTAAACAAGCTAGAAAGGTCTCACATAATTGTCTGAGTCCTTGAGCCCACTAACTGGGTAAACAGCCTGGGGTGACCACTCAGTTAAAAAATGATGAACTGCGTGTTTGTCTTGACCCACGAAAATTAAACACAGCAATAAAGAGACAGCATTACAACATAACACCAGAGGAAGTGCAAAGTTGAGTCGCTGGAAAGCAAGTATTCACCATTCTAGATGAGAAGGATGGCTACTGGCAAGTTACACTTTTATTTATTTATTTATTTATTATAAATTGGATTTACAACCTTTAAGTCAGAGACTCATTTACAAAGGTACCTCATCGCAGGGAGGGTAGACAACAATTGGCGGTGAAATACGGCAATGGAGGATGATACAGGTGAAGTACAACAAAGAGAAAATACAAAGCAATTCCAATAATACAAAGAAAAGCTTGATGAGGAGTCGTCTTGCCTCTGTACGTTTAACACCCCATGGGGCCACTATAGATTTTGTAGACTTCCATTTGGGATCAAGTCTGCCAGCGAAGTGTTTCAACAAAAGAATGAAAAAAACATTTGGCCACATTGAGAGAGTATACATCGTAGCTGATGACATGATGATTGCTACAGACAGTCAAGAACAGCATGATGAGATTTTAAGGAAGGTCATGGACTGAGCAAGAGCTGAAAATATAAAATTCAATAAAGACAAGTTACAATTTAAAGTTTCAGAAGTCAAATACATGGGTCACGTGGTGACTGCAAAAGGGATTTGCCTTGATGAGACCAAAGTGAAGTCAATTGTGGACATGCCCCCACCAACAGATAAATCAGGACTGTTACAGTATGTTTACTGGGAATGATATGCTACCTAGCCCAGTACATCTCAAGGGAGGTAGACATCACTGCCCCACTAAGAAAACTTCTTCAAAAGGACTAGCTATGGCAATGAGAATATGAGCATCACCAAGCTTTCAAGCGATTAAAGGAAGCTCTATGCAAAGCTCCAGTGCTCCGGTACTTTGATCTGAAAAAGCCTGTTGCTATCCAAGCAGACGCATCGAAAGATGGACTTGGTGCATGTCTCCTACAGAATGGAAGCCCAGTTGCATATGCTTCCAGAGCCCTGACAAGCATGGAGCAAAACTATGCCCAAAGAGAGAAACAATTTTCAGCGGTAGTCTTTGCTACTCAGATTTCATCAATACGTGTTTGGCTAACAGGTTCAAGTGCAGTCAGACCACAAACCACTAGAGTCCATTTTTCACAAGCCTCTAGGACAAGCTCCAGCTTGACTTCAAAGAATGCTATTACAGCTCCAGAAATATGATTTACAGATAATATATACTTGGGAAACTGATGCACATCGCTGACACACTCAAGTGCATCATTATCAGATACCTCTGACGCAACTGTAAGTGACCAAGATGAGAGAGTGATTTATTCCACGGACAGTGAACCAGTCATGGAGGGTCAGCTGATGCAAGAAATTAGGATGAATACTCAGAGTGACAGTACACTGCAGTTACTCAAAGGGCTAGTCAGACAAGGTTGGCCCCGCACAGAAAGAAGATTGACGTCAGAGTCAGAACATAATGGCCATTCTGTGATACATTGCGATGTGAGGAATGACTTCTATTTTGAGGAGAAAGAGCCATAATTCCAGCAAACATGAGAAGTAACATGCTAACAAGAGTGCATGAGGCCCACCTGGGCATACAAAAAACAAAAGCAAGAGCGAGAACAGTGATGTGGTGGCCAGAAATGTCAAGCGAAATAGAGTGCATGGTAGAAGGATGTAACATTTGCACAAGGCATCATAACAGGAACCAAAAGGAACCACTGTTACCTTATCCCGTCCCCGAACTTACATGGCAAAAGGTAGCAGCTGACATTTTTGACTTCAAAGCCCATCCATTCTTAGCCATTGTGGACTATTTCTCAAAGTACCCCAAGGTTCTGAAAATGACAGACAAAACGGCACAGTCAGTAGTTGCCAAGATGAAAGCTGTATCTGCCCGACGTGGTATACCCAAAGAGCTCATCAGTGATTACATGCCATTTGCCAGTCAAGAATTCCACAACTTTGCAAATGAATGGAGAATCAAGCTCACTACCTCGAGTCCCACATATCCTCAGTCTAATGGAATGGCTGAAAGAGCAGTTCAGACTGTGAAAAGCTCTACTCAGAAAGTCCGAGGAAACAGGTACAGATCCTCACTTGGCTCTGTTAGAGTACAGAAACACTCTGGTAGCAGGAATACCCTACTCACCAGCTCAAATGTTGATGGGCAGGATGCTGCGAGCATGACTTCCAGTGACCAAAGACCTACTATGACCAAAGATTCCTATCAGAGCCAGGGAAAAGCTGGTAATAGCACAGTCCCATCAGAAAGAATACTATGATCGCACAGCAAAGCCTTTACAACCATTGCACCCTGGTGACTTGGTTAAGATGGAAACAGATCATGGATGGCAACCCGCCAGAGTAGAATCAAACTGTTCACAACCAAGGTCTTTCAAAGTGGTCACTCCTGGAGGAACCATTTTCAGGAGAGACAGAAGACATTTACAGAAATTTAAAGGGCTGTCAAATAATGGAATAACTGAGGCAGAAGAGTCTTATCCAGAAGATATCGACTCTCACCATGATGCACTGCCACATTGTGAGCCAACTGAGCCACTGCCAGAACCAGTGAAGGTTACAACCAGAGGAAGACCTATCCGTCTATCCCAAAGATTCAAAAACTATGAGTTATAAAGAGACACTACTAGAAACTGACTCTAAAAGAAAAAATGTTAAGTCATGTTGCAAGGCATGGTTCCTAAGTTACTAAAGTTACAAGAGTTGCAGAATTTAATGATCACTAATATGCTACACTGCTTGTTATTAGCTTTAAAACTAAAGTGGGGGATAAGTAGTATATGCTACTGTACCTTTAAGATTTACGAGGTACAGAGCCAGGATCATGTGACTAGGGGAAGTCTTACTGTGGGGTGGACATGTTGTGGTGTTGTGTTGTATGGAGTCCTGTGTGATGCAGTTAATAAATGTAGCAGCTAGAAGCTACTAGACGTTAACCCAGCATGTGGTCTCAGTCATTCTAAAAGAACATAACATAACAGTAGGGACATCACAAGTCGTAAGAGGGAAGTAATAATCCCTCTTTATAAGACACTGGTTAGGCCCCATCTGGAGTACTGTGTGCAGTACTGGAGGCCGCACCTTCACAAGGACATTAACAAAATGTAGGCAGTTCAGAGAAGTACAACCAAAATGGTGCAGAGACTGCATCAGAAAACATATGAAGACCGATTAATGGAGCTCAATATGTATACCCTAGAACAAAGGAGGAAGAGAGGTATTATGATCAAAACATTCAAGCACCTTAAAGGCATTAACAAGGTGAAAGAGTCTAGCATGTTTAAATATAAGAAAAATAGCAGGACACAAGGACACAGCATGATATTAGAGGGAGGCTAATTAAGGGGTAATGTGAGGAAGTTCTTTTTCACAGAAAGCATGGTGGATGCATGGAATGGCCTACCTCAGGAAGTGGTGGCTATGAATACAGTGCAGGCCTTCAAACAGGCATGGGATAGGCATTAGGGAGCAATACAGATGAGTATGAATAGATAGGCCATTGACAGAGTAAAGGCCGATGGCACATTAATAAGGTAGAAAAAAATGGGCAGACTGGATGGGCCTTGCAGTCCTTATCTGCCATCAACTTCTGTGTTTCTATGTTTCTATGAGTGGTGAGCCCCTGCCTGCAGGGTTACCAGTTCTTTACAAAACTGGTTGGGAAGGGGTAGTGGAGCTGTGAGTTTTATTAGAAATTGCTAAAATGTGTTAAATTCAAGAAACTTTTAGATGAATGCTCTCCATAGCAGGCTTTTTCTTAGTTATTGTGAATGGAAGTAAGTAAGTAGTTGCTGTCACAAACACACTCAGCAGGTCAGGCCCTCTGCTTCCACAGTGCCAACCTCTGAGCGCAAGAGTGTGAACAGGTAACAGACAGGGTAACCTTACTGTCTGCTTGTGGGTCCAAATCACCTTTGGTCTCAAGTTCTGGGGGGATTCAAACTGTGAACCTTATGCTAGCATACCCAAATGTATAGGCTCAGATAAAATTCTCTTCGGGGGATGCAATATATCTTTCACCTAAGGGCACCTAACCAGGTATCCAAAATGAACCCTAAAAATTCTTCAAAAGACCTTAGGTATATTCTTACCTTTTTCCAGTTTAGTAACACCATCAAGCTTTGAACAGTTTTTTTGTCAGTATTAACCCTCTACACGTCACATGCAAAAAGAACTTCGAAGACACACCCAGGCAGCCTTATAAAATAATATATTTACTAAAATGGATAAAAATATGTAAAATGTAAATACAGAACACTATATCAAAAAGCATACAATCACTTAAAAGAACAAGGTTAAAGGACAAAACATAACCTCCTACCGCAATACAATTCGACTTTTTCTATCTAATGTATTACTTCTTTATAGTGCTTAAGTTAGATCAGAGATCTTGTTTCTTAAGAGTCCAAAAAAGATATGTCACCAGTTCAAACACAGAATATAGTTTAAAACTCTGTGTTTCCACATCCCTTCTATGATGTCATCTAGCTCCTCCTTTTAGAATATAAAAAATATACAAACGATGATCTTCCTATCAGGAGATTTCAAATAAGGTGACATCAGCAAAAACTCATTTCCCAGTATGATTCCTTAAGTAACATCCCCTCTTTGATCTCGAACAGTTCCTATTCCCAGGGCACATCAAAGGATTTTATGACTTTTAGCACCATGGTGTTATAACATGTTTTTCCTCTAAGACATCATAAAAGTTTATGAGCCCTATATCCTGGTAGCTGCGTCAGTTCTAATTAAGTCTCTCTGGTCTTTTAATTACTTCCTGGTTTCAGGTTAAGATGTTGTGAAGCTTCTCTGACCTGGGGGAGGGCACCCATAAACACAGGCTATATTTTTATATTACAAATAGCATAGAACAATCATAACCAGCTGGCCAAGCATCACAGTTGCATTGTATATTGAAGTCTTGCTGAGCGCTGATATAGCATCTGAGCCCCGGAAAAAAAGCATAGCAATATTTTCAGCCAGCTTTCATACAAAACAAGATGGTTATGTGAAAATTCACTGTTCAGTACAACAGTGGTTTATTTTAGCTGGAAATATAATGGGGGTAGGGGGATGCTTGTGTGACTATAGAGAGCTAGATGAATCTATTTCAGGGGGCATTCTAGTAGCAGTAGTGCCATTCAGCAGAACAGTATTACTTAGGTCTGGGGGAGTGATAGAAGAAAGGACAGTGAGGGGTTTCAAGATGGTGTGGGACAGACACAGGGAGCTGGTGAGATGGGTAAAGGGGGGAGGGATGGGCTACAGATCAGCCCTAGTAGATATTTAGGCAACATGGGCAGACGAGGTGGGCCTGGCAGTTCATATCTGTCATCACATTCCTGTTCCTGTATTTGTCCTGGATGGCCAGGCCCAGGCTCGGTTGCAACAGTTTACATTTAATTTCCAGTGGGGTCCGGCTTCTGCATATTTTTGCTGCTGGGTGGAGTGAAGCAAAGCGCTGGGAGGATAAGTGACTTGCCCCAAGTCACACAGTGGATATTCATGGTACCTCTTGCAGAGTATGAAACTTGCAATCTCTTTTTTCCCCAAACCAGTGCTGAGTGCTCTACCTTAACCAGTAGGTTACACTGCCTCAGACTGTTGACTTGGCAGTTCTGTCCTTAAATGTACATCAGTGAGCATACACAATGATTCAATTGTTTAACATTTGTTTTACTAGCCCAAAACCTAGTGCAAAGTGGCCAGGGCTAGTGCAGCTAACCCTCTGCTTGTCCGTCTTGATTAGTAAAGGTTTTCCTTGGCTGTTGTTAATGAGTTAAAAATGTCCCTGCTTAACAGTAGTAGGTTTTAGTTCTCTTGTGCTACTCTCTCTCAGTGTTCCAGATGGCCGGTGTGATTAACGCCTCTTTAAGAGCAGCAGTTATGTTGCAGTTCAAGAGGGGATCTCACAAAAGGCTCAATGTGAGTCATTATCACTCCACTGTTCAATCTTTTAGCTAGTGTCCAGAGTGTGATCAATGGTAGAAGTTAAGTCACTAGCTAGCTTCAAGTTTTCCGAATGTTTCTCTGTCTGAAAATGTGTCCCGTATTAGACAGTGATGTGACCTCCCCCCCCCATTTCACTACATTTTGAGTGTCACTGTCCAACATTTCAGTGAAAAAATGGAAAGACGCGGCGGGGGGAACTGTGTCAGTTGAATGTTGCCATGGTGGCTAAGGGCAGCAAAACCAGAAGTGATCAGCAGCTAGTGGTGGCTTTGCCAGTAATTACATTATTTATTCTGGTTTAGCACCTCTGGTTGAATTTGACTGGACTCCCATATAGTATATAGGTGAAATTAAAATGAGCAAATGTTATTTTTTAATACTTTTTTCCCCTCAGAACAGAACAAGCAAGACAAGAGCACACAGGCAGAATAGAACAGTGATCCACTATAGTCAGGAGCAGCACACTTTGTGTGAGGTAGGCTGGAGGGCACATCTGTGGTTCTGTTTTTATCTAAAATCTTTTCTTGTGTATCTGTATAGTATGTATGCTGTCATGTGTTGGAGTGCAGCTGCAAGTCAGTGGCTGTTGCAAAATGATTTTCCATATGAATATACAACATTCAAATTTGCCAGCAGATAAACGCCTAGAGGTCTATCAAGTTTGCTCGAATGTGCAGCTAGCACCCTTTTCTGCAGCTGTCCTCCCACCCTTTCCTCCATTGACCCTTCCCTTGCCCTGCCCCAGCTCCTTTTGAAGCAGTCCACTGTTCTGCTGGATGCCACTTCTACCAGTAACACATTCTACCCAGCTACCACCCTCTCTGTAAAAAAAAGTGGCTCCTCATCTCCTTCCTGAACCTTCCTCTCTCTAGTCTCATATCATAGCTCCAGGTATTCCTCTCCTCCCTTGCTTTGAACAGCCCCTCCATATCTGTCTTGTTTATTCCTTTCATGTACTTAAAGGTTTCAATCATGTCCCCCGTCCTCCTCTCCTTCAGTGAGTACATGTTCAACTCCCTCAGCCTCCTCTCGTATGGTAAGTCCCCCAGCCCCTTGATCATCTTTGTTGCCCTGCGCTGCAACTCCTCCAGTAAATGAATGTCCCTCTTCAGATACAGGCCCCAGTACCAATGCAGTTCTCTAGGTGCGGTCTAACTAATGATCTATATGGTGGCAGAATCATCTTCCCCCTTCTGAGGATATACCCCTTGCAATGCAACCCAGCATTTTGTTGGCCTTTGCAGCTGCCGTCCTACATTGTGCCGAGTTGTCCATTGACCCTGTAATGAGCACCCCCAGATACTTCTCCTCCTCTGTCTTGGCTAACTGCACTTCCTCCAGTTGGTAACTCCTCCTTGGGTTCTTCACCCCAAAATGCAGCACCTTGCACTTTTTGGCATTAAACCCCAGTTGCCAGGTGTCTGACCAGGTTTCCAGCTTTGCCAGATCATCCTGCAACTCCTGCCCATCCCCTTAGGTCTTCCACCACCGCTCCCATCTTGGTGTCATAAGCAAACAGACTGATCTTGCTCTTGATGCCCAATGATTTATAAGGTAGAAAAAAGAAATGGGCAGACTGGATGGGCCTTGTGGTCCTTATCTGCTGTCAACTTCTATGTTTCTATATGTTTCTGTGATATGTCTGCAATGAATATCCCAAACAACACTGGTCCCAACACCAAGCCCTGCGGAACACCGCTCATCACTACCCTTGGGGAAGAGAGCTCACCACCCACCTCCACCCTCTGTTGCCTTCCCTGAAGCCAGTTCCCTATGCATCTCACCAGCTTTGCACCTGCCCTGTGCTTTCTAACTTACTTCCCAGCCTCCCATGTGGCACTGAGTTGAATGCCTTACTAAAGTCCAGACACAGGACATCCACTGCATGGCCACTGTCCAGTTGCCTAGTTACCCAGTCATAGAACACCACCAAGTTGGTTTGGCAGGATCTGCCATGTATGAGGCCATGCTGTCTGCTGTTCTATAGTTCTTTGACCTCCAGCCTCTCCTTCAGGATAGTTTCCATCAGCTTACCCACATTGGATGTGAGGCTCACTGGTTTGTAGTTCTCCGGTTCATCCTTGGGGTCACACTTGTG
The DNA here is from genome assembly GCA_016271365.2 of Neoceratodus forsteri. Lineage (NCBI taxonomy): Eukaryota > Metazoa > Chordata > Ceratodontiformes > Ceratodontidae > Neoceratodus > Neoceratodus forsteri. The sequence goes on along the minus strand of CM057457.1, from coordinate 142,657,997 downwards.
GAGGGGCACCATGTGAGCCATCTTCCAATCCTGAGGTACACACCCTGAGAGTAGTGAGGCATTAAATTGGTCTGCCAAAGGTCCCACAAGGACCTTTGCCTGCTCCTTCAGTACCCTGGGGTGGATGCCATCTGGGCCTGGCGCCTTGTCCACCCTCAGTGCCCTTAAACCCTCCAGAACTCTGCCCTCCATGATTTCCCATCTGTCACCCCTCCCCCATTTCTGTCATTCCTCCCCTTTGGACATCACCCTCCTCACTTAGTAAATACCGAGCAGAAGTAATCATTTAGCGCTTCTACCTTATTGCCCCTGCTTCCACCCAACCCACCTCCTTCCTAATCCTTACTATGTGATCCTTACAGTTTCTTTTATCTCTGATGTACCTGAAGAAGTCCTTTCCCTTCTTAATGCCTTGTGCCAGCCTGAGTCTCGGAGATGCCTTGGCTCCCTTACTGCCCATGCCACCTCCTTCAGTTCCTTCAGGTACTCCTCCCTGTTCTCCCCCTCCCTGTTTTCTTGTACCTCCTAAAGGCAGCTCTTTTCCTCCTTACTTTTTCCATGACCACCTTCCTCACCCAGCTTGTTTTTTTAGCCCTAGCCTTCTTGCTCTGGGCCTTGCTGCAGGTTCTGGTTACCTTCACTATCCCCAACTTTATGAGTTCTCACCTCTATTTAGTCCCCATACTAGGTTGAATTCTGTCCAGGTACCTTTTTATCACTTCCCCATCCTCCCAAAGTCGGCCCTCCTGAAGTCCAGCACCCTTGTGCCGGATTCCACTCCCTTCTTGCACATATCCAGTGTGAGCCACACTGAGTGGTGGTCACTCCCTGCCAGTGGTTCTTCCACCCTAAGTTCCCTCACAAACTCCCCATTTGCCAGCACAAGGTCAAGGGTATTCCCTGACCTGTTTTTTTCACTGACTATTTGCATCAGAAAGCTGTCCTGGAAGGCGTCCAGCAGTACCTGCTCCCTTCTATTCCTGGTTGTCGGGGTTCTCTAGTCCACCCCTGGCATGTTGAAATCCCCCACAATCACCACACTGCCCTTCTCGCTGGTCCTCCTGATGTGTCCCACTAGTTTCCTGTCTAACCCTTCCGTCTGAGAGGGCAGCCTATACAACACTCCCATTCTGAAAGTCCTATTCTTGGAATCCTGGATTTGCATCCAAAGTGACTCCATATTACCCTCCTCCCCTTTCTCCCTTACACACTCCAGTCCTTCCCTCACATGCAGTGCCACCCCCCTCCCTTCCCAATCACTCTATTCCTATGAAATAACCTGTACCCTGGACTGGTACAGACCGGTCCCAGTCATTGTACTTGGTGGCCCATGTTTCTGTGATGGCTGCAATGTCCACCTCTCCCTCTGCCATGAGCACCTATAGGTCTGCAGTTTTCCTCCCAAGGCTCCTAGCATTAAAGGTGACCACCTTCCACCCCTTACCCCACCTCCCATCTGCCTCCTTTACTAGCATCACCAATAGTACTTGCCCTTTGTCCTTTGTCACTGTTATGGGGTAGCTCATATGGTTTCCCAGCCTGTGGTCTCTGCATGTCACTTGCCCACTTGCCACCCCTGCTCCTAGTTTAAATTCCCAACTTCCTCTATGTGTTCCTCCATCCCTCTCTACACTTACTTTCCCTCCTCGCTCAGCGTAGTCTGTCCTTGCATAGAGACTACTGTTCTCCCAGGTCCTCTCCACCCCACCCCACCCCCACCAACCCATACACTTTAGCACTACAACAAGTTCTTAGCCAGCCATTAAATTCCTCTATTCTCAGCTTTCTTGCTGTGCTTGCCCTGGGCACTGGAAATTTCTCTGAAAAAGTTACTGATCTTCCTGCCCCCTCACGTAATTGTCCTAGTTCCTCAAACCTCCTCAGGACTATATCTACTGTCCTGTCAGCCAGATCATTCATCCCCAAATGTATAATTAAATGATGCTTGTCCTTACCCCTTCTAGTATATTTTAGAACAGATTGTCCCACCCTTTTCGCTGTCATTCCTTTCATGGCTTCCACCCAAATGTGACTATGCCTCTCCCCTTTACTAACTCATCTGGCTCCTGTTAGTATTGAGTCCCCCAGCACTAAGATTCCACCCCTCTTACTCACTGCTTGCTTCCATTCCTCCCCATCTCTTGCTCCCAGCTCCTCCTCTTCCTCCTGCACAGTAGTTGACCCTTCTGCCCCTGTCATAATTCCCCTGCAGAACTTCCCCCACTCTAGTTTCATTTGGGCATCAATCAGTTACTCCTCCAATTTCATCTCCTCCTCCTCCTTCCCATCTAGTACTGCAAAACAATTTTCTGAAGACCCTTCATCAATGCCCTTCCTCTCTCCTCATAGTAACCCATTCCCTCCTTTCAGCTCCATTACTGTTGTCACTTCTCCTCCTACTCCCCTCACAAGTCCCTATCTCCTCCTTCTGTTTGTCCTTTGTCCCCTGATTTGATTTCCCCTGACACTGTTCTTCTTGGCCTGGGCCCCTTTGTCTCTACTTCCCTTCTTCTGATCCTCTCATCACCTCTGTTGTCTCAAATTGCCCTCCCTCATCTCCCCTCCTCTTTCCCTCCAATATTGGGCTATAACCTCCTCCAGTCTGCTTTGCCTGTCTTAGTTCCTCCTGCAGACCCTTGATCTCCTTTCTAAGTTTCTCTATTTGGTTGCACACTAAACATCCCCCCACCCTCCAGGCAATTTTTAGAAAGATTGGTGCACCACAGTTGTTGCAGCCTACCATCCTACTCATTGCTCTCGTTGCCCACCAGTGACCCCAACCCTTACAGATGAAGGATACCAAACACTCCCCCAAGTCTCCCCTCTCCCTTCTCTATCAGTGCAAAACATTCTTCTCCTTTTCTTAATTTCCTTACCCCCTTTGTTGTGCACTTTTAGATAGATTGAGCAACTGCTTTTTACATTCCTATCCCTCCTGTCCACACCCAAAAATAAACTTTAAGGAACTATTGCACAGCCTTCTTCAAACCCCTACCCCTCCTTTCCACAATGCAAACACCAATGCAAACAGGTAACAATGAATGCTCCTTGTTTTGCAGTTACTTCCCTTCTACTGAGATAGCAGTCACCTCTCCACTTGTTGCTGTTCCTTTCCTGGATGTCTACTTCTGCTATGACAGGTATGTCCTTTGCCCTTCTGGGGAAGTGATGTCAGAACACCCAGTATAAAGGAAATCATGTACCTGGGGCAGGTGGGGTGAGAGGCAGGAGGATGGGACCAGCCCATGCCTTCCAGAAACAATCAGGCAGCTGAGGCCCCTGGTCAGACCATTAGCACCCTTCCCTGCACAAAGTGTTTTGTCCCCTGATCTGATTTCCCCTGACTAAACTTTGCAGCTAGTGAAGCCAGCAAAAAACAATCAAAACTCTACTTAAACCACAAAAATAGGTTTGATACCAAAAGAAACAGGTCTCCAATTCAAACAGCCTCACCAACAACACACCAAAAATAAGTTTGAAATTAGAAGATATATGTTTCCAATTCAAAGAAACAGCCCAATAAAATCACCAAATAAGTTTGAAATCAGAAGAAATAGGTCTCCAATGTTAAGGAATGACAGCCCCTTTCAAAGTACACCAAAATAGATTTTAAAAGTTTTAACAGCTCCTTAATAGTTCCCTGCTAGCCCCTTTTAAGAAGTAAGAAAAACTCAGCCTGCTACATAGTGAAACATCAAGACAAATCAGCCCACTTACAGCACACCAAAATAGGTTTCAAATTTCCAACAGCCCCAAAACAATACCCTGCCTTAGAAGTAGTAAGACAAATACAGCCTGCTACACAGTGAAACAACAAGACAAATCAGCCCACTTACAGCACATCAAAAGAGGTTTCAAAATTCCAACAGCCCCAAAACAATACCCTGCTAGCCCTTCAGATGTAGTAAGAAATAAATAAAAATAATCTTCTACCAAGTAAAATCAACAAGAAACAATGTAAATGCAGCAAGAAGAAGCTACTGTACTGGAATTGATCTGGTCCCTTCCCCTTCTGGTTACTTCACCCTCTTTTTTATGGGGCAGGAATTAAAATCAGGGTCTGCAAAATAAAAATGCATTTGGCTAATTGGCTTTTAAACTCTGTTGGAAAAGAAGTAGTACTCGCTGTATATGACAGATGTTTGCAGGATTATTTTAATTATATTAACATTTCTGCCAACCCCAGAAATTAACATAGGAGTTATTCTTCTTCTGTTGTCATTATGTATGTAATATTTCAGACCATAACTGTACAGTGATCTATCTCTTTCTCTTCTTCTTATCTATCTTAACTCGTTTATCTCCCACCTTCTTATGGTCTCAATATCCAATTATACAGTACAATTATTTACATCCTCCTGTATAATAAACAGTCACAGTTAATGTATAAGATGTACGTCTCATATTATCTACACATTTACTTCAACAAAGTTTACTAATGATTACATTTATAAGATATCTCCTATGGCATGTGTCTACAAATTCATGTTGTAGATTGTGTTTAGACTAATTTTTGACCTTATGCTTACCAATTGTAGTAACACTGTGTACGAGTTGTGATCTTTATCTCATATAGAAGATGTTGCTCAGATGTATTGACTGTTCTTTTGTTCTCTATATTAATCTTAATAAAAAGATAAAGTGTAAAAAAAAAAAGAAAAGAAGTAGTACCATATGGTTTAATTATGTCATCATTTAAAGACAGCTGTGGCATTAAAGAAATACAGATGGTGACTCAACATCCAGCATGGTCTATATTTTTGTAGAGCAACCATCCGTACTTCTTTAGTTGTATGCCAGAACTGTCATTAAATGAGGGCATGATGAAACCATGTGGTTCTACTTCATTTTCAACAGAGTTTAAAAGTCAAATGCATATGTAGACCCTGATTTTAATTTCTGCCTCATAAAAAGAGGGAAAATCATGTTTGCAACAGCCACTGACTTACAGCAGCACTCCAGTACACGCCAGCAGAGTTTAAAAGCCAAATTCTAATTTAATTTATATTTTATAGATCGTAACAGCTTATTCATGTAGACATTGTGCTTTACTGTATTTTTGATTGTACTGCTACTGTAACTGATTATTTGTTCTCTGCATTTTCCTTTTTAACATATCATTTATTTTATTTCCATGTTACCCTGTACCCGGGACGCCCCTCTGGAAACACTCCCAAGCTCAGTGTGCCTTTTCCAGTTGCCAAATTTTAAATAAATAAATAAATAAAAATAAAATATAAGATTACTAACTGAACTAGAGGGGTTTTAAGAATGATTGATTGATAATACATTTTTACAGTCTGATTACAGCCAGGCCCAGCCATACTCTATAGAAACATAGACTTTGATGGCAGATAAGGACTGCCTGTCCCATCTAGTCTGCCCGTAAGCCCTTGTACTGGATTACTGCTTCCGACATGCCCATTGCTGTACCTGTACGGTTCCTCTATGCCTGTTCCAAGCATGCTTGAATCCGTCTACAGTGCTTGCTCCACCACCTCCTGAGGCAGACCATTCCTTGCATCCACCACCCTCTCCGTGAAGAAGAACTTCCTCACATTCCCTCTTAACTTTCCACTTCTCATTGCATGTCATGCCCCCTCGTTCTTGTGCTGCTCCTGTATTGAGAAATGTCTCCCCCCTGCTCCTTGTTGATACCCTTGAGGTACTTGAATGTTTCTAGCCTGTCCCCTCTTTCTCTCCTCTCTTCCAGTGAGTACATATCGAGGTCCCTTAATCTCTCCTAGGTTTTGTGTTGCAAGCCCTGTACCATCTTAGTCACCCTTCTCTGGACTGTCTCCAGCCTGTTATTGTCCTTGCAAAGGTGCGGCCTCCAGAACTGCACACAGTAATCAAAGAGAAGCCTGACCACCATGGTTTTATATAATGGCACCACTACCTCCCTCCTTCTACTGGTGATACCCTTGCCTATGCACCCTATCGTGCCACTGGCCCTCCCAGCTGACTGAGTACTCTGCTTTGACATTATTAGATCATCTGAAATAACAACCCCATGGTCCCTTTCCTACTTTGTGACTGTCAGCAACTCCCCCATCCTGTATCCCCCCATCCTGTAGCTTTCCACAGGGTTTCTATGTCCCAGGTGCATCATTTTGCACTTCTTTTAATTAAACTTTAGTTGCCAGTCTGCAGACCATTTTTCAAGCTTCAATAGGTCTTTTCTAATTTTCTTCTCAAAGTAAAGACATTAAAGTAGACCTGTGCTGCATTTGTATTTGTTTATTTATTTATTATCACAGTTGGAATTACAACCCTTTGAGCGATAGACTCCTTTGCAAAGGCTCCATGTCTTGTATGTCATTTCCTCCTGTAAAAGCCACCTTATTGAAACTGATTTGCATTCCAATTTCAGTAATGCTGTCCTCACGTATGGAGGGTAGAAGCACTGCAATTATAATTTCTGTAATCTGTCACAATACTCTAGTATTCATATTTCTGTTTCTGGTTTGCTTTTGATGCACATAGCTTCTTTGGGCTCGAATGCAAAGTACCGTTTTGGAACTGTGCAATGCACTGCATTTCCCTCTCAGCTACAGAGTTGTTTTTTTTTTTCAATTAAAATTTTATTGGGTATCATAACAGTAACAACTGAAACTGTAATAGATTGATCAAAGCATCATGAAAACCACTGAACAGTAAAAGTCTAAGCAATTAGCATCTATATCATTCATAAGTAATAACTTTTAACACCATATAATACTGGTAAGACTGACATATAGAAATAAGTAAAAACATAATGATGAAGTTAATACCTGTCTAAGAAATTAATTGATCACAAATTTCTAAAAAGGGACCCCATATATTCTCAAACACTTCCTTTTTTCCTAGAATACTATAATGTAGCCTTTCTTTGCTGGCCACTCCACTAAGAGCTTCTATCCATTGTGTAATAGAAGCAACCCTAGGCTCCTTCCAGCATTGAAGGATCAGTCTTTTAAAGGCTAGGGCTACTGCAGTAATCCATAGTTTCTTCTCCTTTGAAATGTCAGGATTGCTAGACAAGTCCCCAAGGATGTATATAGAGGAGAGAAGGGAAACTCTAATCTTAATATGGATTGGCAAATGTTATGTATTTGTTTCCATCTTTCCATGATCTCTGTACAAGACCACAAAAGATGTGCTAACCCTGCGTCTGAGCCTCCACATCTCCAACAACAATCACTTGAAATTATACCTGTACTATAAAGATTTTGTGGGGAATAGTAAAAATAATGTAAGATTTTAAATTGGATCAGTCTGCCCTGGATTTCTCTGTAGATTTTAATGGCAATATCCCAGAGTTTACCCCACGAGTCTCTAGAAATACGTATATCAAAGTCTTTTTGCCATTTATCTCTGGCATGATATGTTAGACCCTTGTCTGTCTCATGTAAAAATTTATAAATAAGGCTGAAACCTTTTGGAAGGAGGGCAGTTTTAAAGAACGATAACCATGCATCTGAGGGAAGGATAGTGAGACAATCATCTAAAACAGTATTGAACAAACTGTTCCTTAACTGTAAATAAAGCCAAAAATCACATCTGTTAATTTTATATTTTAAATGCAATTCCTCAAAAGACATAAGCTTGTTTCCTGAATCTAGTACAGCCTCCATAACCTTTATACCTTTTGTTTCTATCCAACATCAGATATACCTTTGTTTCTTCTAAGTAAGCATGGGATTATCCTAGATAGACATACATTTCAGAGGCACATGTTCAGATTTCTTGTAGTTGATCTACAGACTATGACAGAAATTTGAAGGGTAGGGTGATTTGCTGTCCGAGAAGGAGACATGTACAAAGAATAGTGCTGGTAAGTTTTTGGGCTACAAGTTCTTTTCTATTTTTAACCATAGTGGGGTGGAGGAGCTATCCTGAGGGAGGAACCAATTGGCAACCTGGTTTAGTTTATAGGCCCAAAAATAACCTTGCCACCATGGAAGGGCCAACCCACCTGCCTTGATCAGGGCTTGCAATTTGGATTTAGATAATCTAGGATGTTTCCCTTCCCATAAGAAAGCTGAGATAATTTTCTCTATTTTGATAAATCATATTCCTGGAATGTTAGCAGCAAAGTTGTTCATAAAATAAAATAGTTTAGGAGCATAGACCATTTTTATAGAATTGATGTTCCCCCATAATAAAAGATGTAATTTACACCATCTATCCAATTCAGACTTGAAGTCGTTTATAATTTTAGTTAGATTATGATTCAAGGTTTTCTCAGTAGAAGCAAATAGTTTGAGTTCCAAATAAGATAATCCTTCTTTTGGTCAAGTAATGTCTGAAAATTCTTTTAGCTTCCTAAGATCAGATTCTGAATGACCAAGCATCAGGCATTCTGTTTTAGACCAGTTTACATAGAGTCCTGATAGTTCACCAAAATTATGTAATAAAGATTTAACATTCTGTAAGAAAAAAAAAATGGTTGGGAAAGGGTCAAAAGAATATTGTCAGCAAAAGTTAGCACTTTATTATAATATTTGCCAGCTAGCACGTCATGGGTCTTGTTTGATTGTAAACTTCTTCTGATTAAAAGTTCTATGGCTAAGACAAAAAGTAAGGGGGAGAGTGGACAACCATGCCTGGAGCCTCTATTTAACTTAAATGAGGATGATCTAAGCCCATTTGTTATTACACTGGCCCTGGGACAAGCATAAAGAGTCTGAACTCATTTCAGTATACCAGGGCCAAAGTTGTTAGTGGCCAATACTTTGTACAAATACTCCCATTCTAAAGAATCAAATGCTTTCCCTATGTCTAGGGAAATAGCTGCTGCAGGCATATTTTTATTTTTAACCAAATTGGTAGCCCAAATAATGGAGAATAGTGTACGAAAATTGTGAGCTGCTTGCCTACCCTTAAGAAATCCTACCTGTTCTTTGTCCACAAGTTTATTCAGGAGATTAGCAATTCTAGTAGCCAGAATTTTTTCAAGAATTTTATAATCAAAATTCAATAATGATATAGGCTTGTAGTTACCACATTCCAGAGGATCTTTATCCTTTTTATGTAATAAGCATATATAGACTTCATTCATAGACTCTGGTAAGCATCCTTCATCAAAAGAATGTTGATAAACTTTTTATTTATTTATTTAGCTTTTGTTTACCAGGTAAGTACACTTGACAAAACATATGCCTATTTTCAGGTATGACACGGGAGAGTACAGGAATTAAAAGAACATACAGGGTACTACTTGAAGCAAGTAAGGCAGATACACTGAAATGGAAAAAAGCATAACATACATAGTTTAAAAGGTGAGGGGAGATAATATAATTTGAAGATTTATAAGATCCGGCCAGCCCGGTGGCGCTGAGGGTTGAGGTGCTGGATGCCAGATCTCGCACCACGCCGGTGACCTGGGTTCGGGAACAGACTTGGGCCGCCGAGGGCTGGCAGGGGAGAGGTTGGATTGAGCATCCCAGGACTGCTCTCTTTCCTCTGGAGTGGGATAGTGGGATACGTCATGCTTGGGCAACCCCTGGTGAAGACCGGGAGAAGCACAAGGTGCGGGCGTAAGCAAGGGGAAAGTTCGGCAAGATGCTTGCGTGGCGCAGTGTGTCTTGCACTGCTGGCTCTGGGGACCAATTATGGAAAACCAGGCTAGTGTGTGACCTAGCAGCTTGATAGCCATGCACCCACTGACCTGGAGGGCTGTCGGGAATCGTGTTGGAGGGTCTGGTGTCACCCATGCTGGGACCCTCGTGTAATGAGTAAGCCTGCTGTTCTCTGCTGGTGGGAGCTAGCGGCTGGATGCCCCACCGAAGAACTGTGGAGGCAAGAAAATAGAAAGAAAATAAAAAGAAAAGATTTATAAGATCCACCAGGTAAGCCATCAGGGCCTGGGATTTCCCTTTAGGTGCTTTGGCAATAACGCCAGAGATTTCTTGCAAAAAGACAGGCTTGTCCAAAAGCTCTTTATCTGGGGCTGAGATGTGACGTAACTTAGAAATTCATAAAAAATCTTCAATAAAGTCTAGTCTAGAGGGACCCTTACATTTATATAAATTTTCATAAAATACTTAAAAAAATTTTTTTTATTTCTTTTACATTATGTATCACCTCCTATCCTTAGATCTTATTCCCTTAATAATGTTTTGATTCTGCATCTTACGAAGTCTGTGTGCTAGCAGTTTACTTTTTTTCTACCCTGATTCCCAATATTTTTCTTAATTCTAAAAAGGGAGTATTCATTTTTTTCTGAGTGCACTCTGTTAATTTCATATTTGAGATTAAGGCCCAGATATTCAAACTGCGCCAGTCTGAGGCTCAAGCCCCTGCGGCGCTCAAAATAGTTGCGCAGGGGTGTGGCCGGGGTGATATTCAAAGGAGTTGCGCTGTTGAGCAACCTTTGAATATCACCCCGAAGCACAGCACTTGCAAGATGAGAGTGGAACTTGCGCCACCCAAGCTGCCAGAGTTGAGCATTAAACTTGCGGTGGCGCCAAGTACCATTCATCATCGCAAATTTCCGATATTCAAAAGGTGACATGCAAATGGGGCCATAATTTATGCAAGGCGCGGGGCTATTTGCATCTACCTATATTCCATTTGCATACCATTTGCATGTAGATGCGCCCGATCCCGAGGACTGCTCCTGGCCACCCCTGCCAGGCGGCGGCAGGGCGGGACAAGCTGCCTGGTACGTGATGGGTCACATATGATTCAGCCCCCACTTCTCCCACAGCCCGATCAATGGCGAACTGTATGACTCTCCAGTGCCTGATCGCGGGCAGAACTCGTGACCCCAGTGCCCGATCGCGGGCGGAATGTAACCCTCCCCCAACCCGATAATTTCTGTGGTCCAGTGGACCGTGAAAGCCCGATCGCGGGCAGAATGTCACACACAACCCCCAAACATCTCCCTGGTGTCTAGTGTCCCCCACCCCCCACCCACCCACAAGCCCCTCACCCGCTCCCCGCGGCGGTGAGGCGACAGCATCAAATCTGGACTGTCATGTCGGTATGGGCTGACGCCCATTGGCTGTAGCTCTGCACCACTGGGCGGCAGCCCTACCGGACAGTCGTCGGCGGCGGGCGGGCGCAGGCGGGTGGGATGCTGTCGCCCCGGCCGCGGGGAGCGGGTGGAGGGGCTTCGTGGGTGGGACACTAGACACCAGGGAGATGTTTGGGGGTTGTGCTGTGACATTCTGCCCGCGATTGGGCTTTACTGTCCACTGGACCACCAGGGAGTTATTCGAGTTGGGGGAGGGTTACATTCTGCCCGCGATCGGGCACTTGGGGGTTCATAGGTTCTGCCCGCGATCGGGCTGTGGGAGATGTGTGGGGGGTTCATGTATTGTACTGCCCACATCGAGCTGTGGGGAGATGTGTGGGGGGTCTCATGACGTGTACTGCCCGCGATCGGGCTGTGGGAGATGTGTGGGGGTTTCATGTAACTGTGATGCCCGCGATCGGCCTGGTGGGGGGCACAGGGACCGAGTTGGGGCCAGCCAGGGTGGCAGCTGCTGTGTTGCGCCTGCAATACAACAGCTCACCTGTGGGTGGCCCTCAACTTGATCCTTTTTTTGGCTCAAGGTTGTGCAGGCGCAGGTTGGGTTGCGATGTACAACTCTGCACAACCCGACTGAATATCAGGCTGCGTGAGGTTGGCGCATGGTTCCTCCCCCTCCTGTTGAGCATGCATTCATTTGCATTGCTCTTTTGCGCAACCTGTTGCCAGTGGAGCAACTGCCTCCTGCTGAATATCGCAGAATGGCGCAATGTAGGACTTGCGCATGCGCAACCCTGTTGCGCATGGAGCAACCCTTTTGAATATCTGGGCCCAAGTGTCTTAAAGAGAAGTTATTTTTTGTTCTGGTGATTATTTTTTAGTTGTATTAGTATAGCACCTAAGCTCTCTTCTTTGAATTTTAGATCTTTCTGCCTAACCTTTTTCCTCCTGTAAGCATAATTGATTAAACCTCCCCTTATATATGATTTATATGCATCTCATACCATTCTTGATGAGACTTCCCCATTGTCATTTAAATTAAAGTACAAAGTTGCTTCTTCTTGCAACCAATTCAAAAAATTTGTAACCTGCAAGAACGAGGAGTTAAACCTCCAGTTTGTAGATTTACAAGATTTATTTTCAAACAATACTGAGCTCTTTAGCAGGCAGTGATCTGATATGAAGGTGTTTTCATAGCTAATTTGACCTGTGTTGTTGCAGCAACCAAGATTCATAAATAATCAGTCCTGCTAAAGGTACCATGCCTGGCTGAGAGGAAAGAGTAGTCTCCACCACTAGGATATAGCAACCTTCAAGTATCTAGCAACCCCAATTCCTCCAAAGTTTTATGCAGACTCTTTTGAGCAGAAGACAAGGTGATGGGAAGCTGAGAATGTGACCTAAGGAGGGGTCCATGACTACATTAAAATCTCCCCCAAAAGAATTTCGTAAAGTCCCAAATTAGTCAACTTATAGGCCAGTCTCTGAAAGAAATATTTTTGTTGTGTGTTAGGCGCATAAACATTGCAAAATGCCACATCCCTACCATACAAGTTTCCATGGAGGATTTGAAATCTGCCCTCTGGATCAGTAATGTGGGAGTTATTGATAAAGTTTATTCCTTTTATAATTAATATTGCCACACCTCTTTTTTTTTTTGAGGAGAAACAGCAGTGTTCAACAGAAGCAACACAGTACAGAGCTAGTTTTTCTGCCTCAACAGGGGTCAAGTGAGTTTCCTGCAACATGGCTATATCAATTTTGTGTCTAAGTGTTTCAACACCCTATACCTTTTGTCCAGAGATCCCAGACCTTGTACATTCCACAGACCTATGTTAACATTACTCATTATAATAAATCAAATAGTATACTAGGGAACAGAACAATAAAGACAGGTAAAATATTAATCTTACCAGGAAGACACTTAAAATAATAACATTCTGTTATAAGAGCACAATAGTTAATTCATGGCTAGTAAGAAATATTAGAATAATATTTCAAAAACTTTATCTAAAGAAAACAGAGAAATCCAACAATGTTTAGCACCAATTAATTGTAATTCTAATCTTCACCCTGTCTGTCCTTCCTCTAATTCAATACAGTTCAATACAATTCTTTGTAATCTTTACTAACAGACACTACATAGAGAATACTGGATGGGCAACAATGCAGAACCAGTGTGTTCTGCCACAGAGGGATTCTGATTCCAGAGGTCCATGGGAATCAGAACCCTGAGGTGGCAAAACACACTGGTTGTGCATAGAGTTGTTCATCCTGTATTTTTTATAGTGTATAGTACTATGTGAAATGTGTGTTTTGTGAGTTCTTTTGCTTTCAAAATGAAACTGACTCAGGCAGTCTCTAGAGGTTCTAGAATGCTGTTCTACCACAGTAGGGTAGACTCACATTCCATGACCTCTGAACTGTGGTTGAACAGCATTTTGAAAAGGATGGAATTCTATACAGAGCAAGACTCCACTATACACTGTAAGATGTTTGTGTGGTTATTCACTGAGGAACCCCTCAAAGTGACACACAAACAAATGAACGATGGCTTGCTGTGAAAACCACACCATATGACTAATAACAGTAAAGTAGATATGAAACTATGTATTCAGTCTGCTTATTAATGAGATAGCACTTTACCACATAGCCATAAATACTTTATGTAAAAAAAATAGTGTATTTAACCCATTGTAAGCTGTCGTTGGTATTAAAAAGGGCAGCATAAGATTTTTGTGTACTTCCAAGTGTTATGAAAACAGAGGTAAATTCACCGATATGGATATTCATGAGATAAACCAGCCCCAAACAGACCAGTTTACTCCAAGCTCAAGTAATCAAAATCCAGTGGTATGCATTCCTGCATCATACTCCACTTACCCAGTTCTAATGGGACACTACTGTATCCAATCCATATCATATGAGCATAGACAGAGCAGAACATGATTCATTTCACCAAAGATCACCTGCAATGAAAACAGTCAGACTGAACATAAAGCAGTAAACATCCAGCAAAGAACAGGCAAGCTCATCTCACTGTTTAGCAAGAAGTAGCAATGCCTATATCACCCATTAAGATGCCTGTCATTCAGTTGTGGTAGTATCAAAGCAGTGACCCTGATCAAACCAACCCCAACCGACTGCAGCAAAGCTGTACTCACCGAATAGTAAGCATATGCAATGCCAATAGAAGCCTGATAAGTCAGGGCAACATGTCTATTCAATGCATGGTAAATAGGGGCATTTGAGGAGCTGAGCACAAAGTTGATGCAGAGAACACAGCCTGGATTAGCACCAAAATATATGCAAATAAAACCTGAATAAAAACGATTGTGTCCTTTTGTTGCCCTAGAACACCAAGGTCCAGTAATCATGATGAAATAACAAACCCCCACCCCCCCACCAAGAAGGGAAAGTGCTGAACTAATACAATTTGAATCTTATAAATATTTGATGCAAGCAAGCCTTGAGTTTTGATGTTTTCCATGCCTACCTTACCTTTGGAGCTAACCTTGATTAAAACCTAACCCATATGACACTGAGGAACATACCCTTGAAGCATAACCATGAGCAATCCTAAACTGGAAGCACTATTTAACTTTTAACCCCTGTGTGAGCACCTCTTCCTCTGGTTTGTAAAAACAGAAAATAACAGCAATAGATAGAGGAGAAAGCTATATCCCACCTTATCATCTTAATATTTAAATAAAGAAAAGTAAACCTGTAAATTAAAAACTGGCGACTAATATATGAGTACAGTCATGTGATTTGATGCAACCAGTCCCGAACCATTGACCTCTACTCTCAGACCCGCCTATTAGAATCAACTGGAAACCAAAGCTTAGTGATGCCATCTCAAGTTACCAGAGATTCAATTTCAGATGCAGAGAGACCAGGCGAGGAGGGTTCCTCAAACATGTCAGTGACAGGACTGAATGAACTCCTTAGGGCATCAGGTACTTCATGAGAGTTTGCAAAAGAGTGGTCTGGCAAGGGTGATCCAATGTGAGAATGAAGCCATTCTTTTTTGGAAATCTGTTTAGAAGTCATAGAGGCTAGCATGGCATTTTTACTTTTATGAAATGGTTGTGTTTTTCGTGTGATCTTAGAAGGCCAAGGACCAGATTTGAGCAAGGAGACTTTGGTGTTGGGATGCCTCACATTATGTTTTAAGACTGGAATGTGGGTTTGCTTGGAGACTGAATTGTGTGTAGCCTGGGGAGGAAGCAGGGCTTGCTGGCTATGCTTAGGAGTAACTGCATGAGCCTTGCGTTCTGGAGTTGTAATCTTAGGGTGGGATATTCAAAAGGGTTGCGCCATGCGCAATAGGGTTGCTCATGCTCAAGTCTGAAATTGCACCATTCTGCGATATTCAGCAGGAGGCAGTTGCGCCACTGAAAACAGGCTGAGCAACAGTGCAATGCAAATGAATGCATGCTCAACTGGAGGGGGAGGAACCATGCATAAACTGCACAGCCCGATATTCAGCCGGGCTGTGCAGAGTTGTGCAGGCGCAACCCCCAACCTGCACCTGCACGACTTTGAGCCAAAAAAGGCTTAAGTCGAGGGCCACCCACAGGTGAGCTGCTGCATTGCAGGGCGCAACAGCAGCAGCACCTGTGGCTGGCCCCCCCAACCCAGGTCCTGTTCCCCCTGCAGCCCAATCGCGGGCAGCCGACTGTAAATCCCTCCACCACCCCCCCACTGACCCGATCGAGGGCATAGTGTACTCCTCCACCAGCCCGATCGCGGGCAGCAATGTGGCTCCCCAGCGGATCCCTGGTGGTCCAGTGGACCAATGCCTGATCACGGGCAGTAAGTTAAATAACTCCTCCTGAAGGTATCCCTGGTGGTGCAGTGGACCCAAATGCCCAGTCACAGGCAGTATGTTTAATAAACCCTCCAACGTATCCCTGGTGGCTAGTGTCCCCCACCCACCCACCCATGTAGCCCCACCACCCCGCCCCCTCAGCAGCCGGCAGCATCCCACCCGCCTGCCGCCTCCGCCACCGACTGACTGCTTGGTAGGGCTGCACGTCCATTGGTGAGAGAAAGAGCCAATGGGCGTGCAGCTCATACTGTACAAGACAGTCCAGTTTTGTGAATGAGTTCATTCCACTCCATTCATAAAGTACCCCACTCAGTACCCAGTCATCCTCTGGCATCCCGACTTATTCCATTAATATTCAGAATACTATGTACAGCTATGGGGTTAGGGTTCTTCATAGCAGAAGTGTCTCAAAGTTGAACATGCAAGCTTAACTGACTTGTTCTCTAGGGCCTGATTTCCAAAGCATTTGTGAGTGTCTTAGTTCACATACAGTTTGCATGGGAAAAGTACCCCAAATCTGTTTTTTATCCAGATTTTCAAAGGGGCATGTCCTTAGATGACTAGGGTTTTGCAAGGGCTAGCAGGCCTGCAGTGATCTCAATTGACAACCGTGGTCAAGATCCAAAGTTCTGTAAATAATGTGGTCATCAGAATAATGTGGGAAGGGGCATAATATTTAAAACATGTGCCCGAAAAAGGGGTCACCATGGGCACAGAGAAGTAACATAGTACTTTAAGGTCAGAAGTGGCGCTAGGTCGATCGTGTCTAGCCCCTTCCACATCATAACCAGGGATCAAATGAGCTGATATGATGTGCAGACAGGTGCCAGGTCACTGTGATTTCCTACCCACTCTACCACTCAGGGTTTAAAGGGCCATGTCCTTAGATGATCAGGGTTTTACAAGGGCTACCAGGCCTGCTATGATTTCCATTGACAAACCATGGTCAAGACCCAAAGTAAGCCATGTGACCACAAGGACAGTATGGGAGTGGGGCAGAAAATGTAAAACATGTGCCCACAAAATGGAGTCACTTTGGCCTTCAAATAGTAAGTAGTAAATAAATAACCTTTATTTATAAAGTGCTTTTCAAATACCAAAGCACTGTACAGTGCCACAATAAAACCTCACAATCAATTGAATAAATAATTAACATAAATATAACAATTAAAATGCAGCAGATGAGTAAAAAGATTATAAATCATGACATTTCTGAAAAAAAACTCCCATCTAAACGCAGTCAAAGAAAAGCTTGTTGAAACAGATAGGTTTTTAAATTAGTTTTAAAACTTTTGATGGTCAGGCATTCTCTTAACTGATGAGGTAGAGAATTCCACAGAGTAGGCGCCGCATACGAAAATGCTCGGGCACTAGATGTTTTCAAACACATTCTGGGAATCTCTAGCAATCCCTCATCGGCAGATCAGAGGGATTGAGGGGGCAGTAGGGAGTTAGAAGATCTTTCAGGTGGTCGGGTCCCTGTCTGTGTAGGGCTTTAAAGGTTACAGTAGCAAGCCAACCTTAAAGGTGATTTGCCATTGAATGGGAAGCTAGTGCAGTTCGTGCAGCACAGGCGTAATATAACTGGCCCTAGATGTGCCAGTCAAAAGCCTGGCCACCACATTCTGCACTAGCTGCAAGTAGTGAATATTTTTAATTTTTATTTTTAGTTATTTAACCTGGTGAGACACACTAAACTGAAAGCTTTTTTACAGGTGCAACCTGGGAGCACAGGAAAGTTAAGTGGCTTGCTCAGGGTCACACAGTATGCAAGTGAAAGCTGTGGGATTCAAACTCAGGTCTGGTCTGCTAGATGTCACAGATTTGCAGCTCAGAGCCTTAAGCCACTGCGCTATACTGCTTCCCAAATACCAACCCCAGGTAGCCCTAGGTAGAGGGCATTGCAATAATCAAGGTGGTTGGTGACAGAAGTGTGGACCAGGGTAGCCAAATCATTCGAGGAGACCAGGTGTTTCACCTGGATGATATTCCTCAGGTGGTAAAAAGTGGACTTGATGACTGCTGACACCTAAGATTTCAGAGTCAGGCCGCTGTCAAGAATAGCACCAAGGTTCTTCACCAGGTCGGAGGTGGGCAGTTGGACAACATTGAGCCATAGACCTGAAGGTTGCCCAGCCCCAAACCCTAGCCCCAGGTGACATGGGTCCACGACTAACATCTTGGTCTTCTCCATATTCAGTAGACATGTGGCAGCCATCTCTGAGATCCTGAGCGTAATTGGCAAATGATGCAGAACACGGCCGAGCAGAAAAGTAACATAGTACTTTAGGGTTGGAAGGAGAACTGTGTCCATCATGTCTGCCCCCTCTGCATCATAACCAGGGATCAAATGAGTATGATGTGTAAACAGGTACCAGTATTGTGGTTGTATACCCAGTCTACCATTCAGGGAATCCAGTGATTCCCTGGGGTAGCAGAAATTTGTCTAGGCTTATCTAAAGACCTGTACGATCTTTATGTGCACCGTCTCTGCTGTAGCTGTCTGTAGTATATGTCTATTTATAAAGTAGGTCCTGAGTGTTCTGCATCCTGGCTAGGAGGTACCAGTTGCCATGTCCTTATCAGTACACATTGTGCCAACTGAGACTTCTTATGCCAACCAGGAAGCAACACAGCCAGCCAGAGATCCATTCCTACTAGGAAGTTTTGAAATCTTTGACTGCCATATTGGTAGTGTAAATACAGTACTTGTCCTAACACAAACAAAATAGCATTTCCAACTTGAAACACACTCCTGAGCAGGGCAGTAGAGCAACACAACCCCATTTTCATGTTTCATAGTCTTAAAATTTAAATCTGACCTTTATTTTCTTTTCTGTAGACAGCTGTTCAATGTGGGCCAATGATCCACAGCTCTCCCCATGATCCTCGTCCCTGCAGTTCCAAAACACACCCACTCTCCACTGCAGCACTACCCATTACATGGCTGTGCAGTCTCTGATCCTAGCTGCATTCTCCACACCCCCAGTCTCCACTGCACCGTCCCTTATTGTTAAACCCCTGGGTAAAACCAGAGCCACTTCCCTCACTAGCAGCATCCCAATGCACATGCTGCAACTTTTTCTTGTTTTCCTTTTAAAGATGCACTCACTCCAAGAGACATGCAGAAACAGAAAGCCGTTCTGAGCTACGGCACTTACAAACGGACATGCTCACTCATAGATTCGGTCTCTGTAAAAGCAAGACAGCCACAAGAAAAATGTAAAAAAACAACTGACAGTAAAAATAAAATAAGTGTATTCTGTTGGGGAGGGGCTAACCTGAGCGCTGTGGGGGGCTCTGCTGTAATAGGGAACTATTTTAGTACTTTAGCAATAAAAACCTCTTTTTTTTATGTTCAAATTTTTTTTTTAATATTTAGTTAGGAAACCCATTTTTTAAGCAAAACAAGACACTCTGAGGCGCGGTTTATGACCTGATAAAAGCACTTCCCAGGTGCTAAAGGCACTCGGCACTGGCGTGTCATGCCTCATTATGCCCACTCCCCAGTGGCATAATGTCCTCCCTCCCAAATTTGTTGTGTGCCGAGGGCTGCCCAATCCCCTCGGCTCTTGCCACCCCCTGCACTTATATGTGCCGACAGGGGTACCCAATCCCCCTGTCAGCATGCCCCCTTCTTGGTAATTTTGCAGGTGTGGGAGCGTATTCACCATTGGCATTATGCCCCCCCCAATTTCTTGTGTGCCGAGGGGGATGCCCAATCCCCCCAGCTCTTGTTCCCCCCCCAGCACTCGGTATGTGCTGACGAGAGTGCTCACTCACCCGTTGGCTACAGCCCCTCCCAAACACTCAGGTGGCACACTGGGAACCCACCCCAGTGTGCCAAAATTAAATGTCCCTGCAAAAAGGAAAACCTTCCCGCGAGGCTATTTATTTATTTGTTTTGTTAAATAAACCTGTAAATTAGAAAACTGTCCCTTGTTGATTCCGGTGGTCTCTTTCCCAACCCGCGCCCACCCTCTGTGTACCCTACCTCCTCACACTCCCCACACCACATACTCACCTGTGGAGCCCGGCGCGATGATCTTCGGTGGACTGGGAACACGTCTGCACTTTTCAAAGCAAACCGTGAACTGAAAAAATGCCAGTAAGCTGTATAATGGCATAAATGTTTTTTTTTTTTCAACTTTGATGTATATCTCGGCCATTTTGGGAAATTTTTACACCAAATTTTCAACATGGGGTTCTTGGGACCCCAGCTAATGAACTCAGTCACTGTCATTTTGCTATTCGGTCCCAAAAGACGATTTGGTGGTCACTGTGCAGAACCACCTTTTGAGACCAATTAATGAAATGACAGTGTCACAATTCATGAGGTAGGCCCCCAGAAACCTTATGTTGAAAATTTGGTGAAAAAATTCCCAAAAATGACTGTTTCTGATAGATTACGCATTTGTTCTACACACGGCGCAGTAACTTTTATGACATTTTAATATTTTCACTCAGATTTTCAACATTGCCATTTTACCACACCTTCTTATGAACAGTACAGCTGTCATTTTTCATGTCTCGCTTTAAATTAGTTTTTACACATGTAGCGTACAATGGCGCGGTCGATGTGCAAAATCAATGTTCAGGACAGATTAAGAATATCACAGTCACACTGTTCATGAGGTATGCCCCTAAAAACCCTATGTTGAAAATTTGGTGAAAAAATTCCCAAAAATGACTTTTTACTAGTGTGCATTGCGTAGTTCCTACGCACTTTTCAATCTCTGAGCATTTTTAATATTTTCACCCAGGATTTCAGCATTGTTATTTTACCATTTCTCCTTATGAACAGTATAACTGTCATTTTCAAATCTCACCTAAATGTGTTTTCGCACGCAGCACATAGTGGTGTGGTCGGTGCAAAATCAATGTTCGGGTCAGATTAAGAAAATCCCAATGACACTGTTCATGAGCAGAGGTCTTAAACTGGCTATGTTGAAAATTTGGTGACAAAGTCCATAAAATGACTGTGTTATGAGCGTGCATTGTGCAATTTCCATGCACCCTCGTAAGTTCACAAATTCGTAATCTTTTCAGTCCAGAGTTTCAACACTGGTATTTTTTCACACCTCCTTGTGAATAGTACAGCTGTCATTTTTCACACCCTGGCCGAAACGTGTTTTCACACTTCCGGCGTAGAATAGCATGGTCACGGTGGGAAATCAGTGTTCGGGCTAGGTTAAGAAAATCAAAGTGACACTGTTCATGAGCAGAGGTCCCAAAATGCCTATGTTGAAAATCTGCTGTAAAAAATCCCAAATATAATTACATTACGGGTGTGCATCGCACAGTTTCTATGGACACTGGTGACTTCACCAGTTTTTTTATATTTTCACTACAGATTTTGAACATTGCCATTTTTTTAAACTTCCTCATGAACAGTACTGCTGTCATATTTCACATCCTGTTCGAAATGTGTTTTTGCACCTGTGGCGCCAAATGGCACAGTCTCACTTTGCAAAATCACATTTCGGCTAACTAACTGATAGTGTCTCTGTTCATGCGGTGGGATCACAAAAAGCCTATGTTGAAAACTTGAAGTAAAAATACCAAGAAATGCCCAGGGTGTTAGGATTTTCAACCATAACGCCCTACCCTGTAGGGACTGACAGGTGTCAGGGGTGTGACTTGGGATTGTCAGCAGTAATGCTCATGCCATTCCAGCCTCACTTGCAGCCAGTGGCAGGCATTGAGGTGCGCCTTGGACCCTTTGGCCCCAGAGTTCACCCCATTCTCCTATACTGCACCCATTTCAGTGTATTTCCTTATGGAATGAGGTGAACATAAAGTCCAAACACTTCAAAGCACACCTCAACACTTGTAAGTGTCTGCAGGGTCGGGTGAGGTGAAACGCCGTGACCGGTATGGGCGATGACACAAAGGCACACCCCAATGCCTGTCCATCTCTGCAGGGTGGGGGTGGAGTTGGCATCAGTTCAATACTTCACTGCCATTCCTATGCTGTATCTGTCTAACTCCTGCACTTCCACTGCTAATGCCAGAAAGCAGCACTTGGCATTGACAAATGCTTGTTTTGTATATAGTATGTCTTTCTTGTTATAGATTGACACCCCCACCACCACTTATTCTAACACTAACACTGACAGTGTTGCTAATCTTCATGACTTCATCTTCTGCATTTACTTATGTAATAGGTTAAATACTGCATCCTGATTGGCTGATACATGTGCATTGTGAGAGCATGACACACAGATAAAACAAGTCCTACCAGCTAGGGAATAGTGCATCCTAGAATATCAAAGATCTCATAGGTTCATAGGTACTTCAGAGCATAGAAGACTTGCGTCCATATAGCTCGCTGATTTACTAACAATACCCGCTAATACCTTCACTAAGCAAATAAGAATCCAACCTATTTTTGAAGGTATTCACAGTAGGACTTGACACTACTTCACTTGGTAGTGAATTCCAAATTCCTGTTATTCTTATAGTAAACCAATTTCCCCTTTTTTTGGTGTTATATTTATCTTTATACAGTTGGTAGGTATGTAACCTAGTATCATAGCTTTGTTTTTTAATATTTAAGTCCAGTTGTTCCCGTAGTTTCTCATCACTGAGTACTCTATATATTTGACACATGTCCCCGCGTAGTCTACGGTACTCCAAAGAAAATAATCCAAGCTGCTTCAGAACTTTTAGATTTCAAACAGCAGTCATTTTTATCACACTCACTAACCAATGCAACCAAAGTTAAAAACCAGTTTGTTGTTTTGCCCCCTGTCCCCAGTTTGGGACTACATTTCTACAATAACAAAAATATTATTATTTTAAATTGATGTCTGTGTCAGTGTCATATTGTAAGATGTAAAATAATGTTTTGGGCCATTTTATAAGCGCAATAAAATGCTCCAGGGTTTGTGCTTTGTGCTGTCATAAAACACATTCGGGCAGAAGGTACTCTGCCTACAGCATTGTCCATTGTGACAGCACAAGGCACACCTCATCATGTCTTATTGCTTACTTATTATGCAGTGTTTCACAGCAAAACTGGCAAACAGCCATAATTTCATTGGCATGTACTTGTACAGTACTACTTTTCTGGGGCCTGGTCATCCCTGAAAAAGATCCCCTGGACCAGCATGCCTACCCAGTCAACAAATAGAAAATAAGTATTAGAAAGGGTGTATTACTGAATCAATACAGGTAAACTTAGAAGTAGTACTACTGCTACCATACTATTAGCATAATATATGTTTTTAAGGTAGTGAGAATCTAGTTTAAATAGTTTTACTTTTGAACAACTCATTCTTTATGTTGTCAAAGCTACATAATCTTCACAGATGCTTTGGATGTTTCCGTGAAGGAATTTTTGTTTACTATTTACTACTACAGTAGTTACAATGTCTGTTTCTAGGTTTTCTGGACAGTCCATGATGTCATTTGACACTGCCACACAGTTAAACATGTACCCACTTAAGGAAGGGGGACATGATTGAGGTCTTCAAATACCTCAGATGTATAAATAAGTTTGATCTTGAGAATAACTTTCAACATCAATTATACAGGAACGCCAGAGGGCAGAACTACAAGCTGGTGTGGGGTAGGTACATGAAAGAGGCCAGGAAACACAGTTCTTTACCATGAGAGTGATGACAGCATGAAATGCAGTACCAGAGGGGTAGTCAGTAACAAAATAGAGTTTTTAAAAGGGTGTGCAATAAACTTAAAGGGAAGGTTAGAATAATGGGGAGGGGGGGGAGGAGGATATGTAACAAAAATGAATGTGCTCTGCAATGAACAGACTTGATACACAATTTAAGCCTTCTTCTGCTGGCATTTACATATGTTTGTATTAACTACTTAGTGCATAATCAAGTTAGGAAAAATACCACTGCCCAGCAGCCTGGGACAATCAAAAACAGAGTGTAGTCCCCTTACTGGACACCCCAGTGCTTCCAGCTAGACTAACTGTTCATCAGGGGGCTTCTGGTGAGCTAGTGTATTACCTGGCTACAGATTCACTTCCCACCATTGTCAATATGTCACACTACATGCATATGAGTGCACGTCATGATGCGAGAAGCACAACTGCAGAAAGCAGGACCAGCCAAAATGATGCACCTTGAGCCATAATGATTGATGCCAATTGTGCCATTGCAAAGGGTTGAACAGAGCACAGGCAAAGGCAATGAGTCTCTCCCCGTGGATACAAGTGAGGATTGGGGGGAGAGGGATGTTCTGTCGGAAATCACACACTCATTTGTGATGTAGTATCCATCGCACCTGCCCACCTGCTCCCCATGACAAGACAACACATGCAGTCCCTCTAGAAGTACACCACAGCCTCTAGTTACCAGCATGGTGCACAGAAACAAAAAAGTTGGTACCTTGTTTACTTACTATGTTGTATTTTTCCGAACAGGTTCTGAGGAAGCATAAAACAGAAATAAAGCCCCTACAGACCATTAAGAGAAGGGGACAATTAGCAGCTGTATGGTAAAATAGCAATACATAAAACTTTTGAAAAATACATTTAAGTAGCTGATGAAATTTGGATCCTGGGTCTTAAACTAAAAAGCACCTTATGTTTTTATGCATTTTATTGTCCATTTGCAGACTGTCTTATTGCACTTCATATAAAGGATTGCCAAAGCTTTTATAAATGTTTTGAAAGGCAATGGCAATATTAGTATAATGAACACTGTGGCTTTAAATTAATGAAGTATTTAAGACTGCAGGGATTGGTGGAGAACTATCCCCCTGAAGATGAACAGCAGTTTGAAACCAGTCAGGGAGCCTGTGTGCTCTTGCTTGTGTTGGCATGTGTTGGTGGCGCGATTAAATCTTTTACTGCAGTTTTGGACTGTGCTGGCTTTTGTTGTTCTCATGTCTGCATTACTTCTAAGCCTTGCACCTCCTCTATGGACATGAGCGGTTATTTGCTGCATTTTCTGACAGATACATATTTATTGTTGGCAGATAAGGGCCTTCAGCCCACCTAGTCTGCCCACGAATGCAAGTAACTGTGCTTCTTCAAGCTTTCCTGGAACTGGGTTGTCCCCTTTCCCAGACTACCAGGATCCCCTTATGCCTATTCTGTGCATTCTTAAATCCTGTAATTGTTTGTACCCCAGCCACTTCTTCCAGCAGGTTGTTTCATTTGTTCATCACCCTCTCTGTGAAGAAATACTTTCTCGCATTCCCTCTGAACCTCTTTCCCTCCAGTTTCATCCAATGTCCCTTAGTCCTGGAGCATCTTTTTCTTTGAAAAATTGTGTTTTCCTGCACCTTGTTTCTCCCCGTGAGGTACTTACATGTCTCAGTCATATCCTCCCTCTCCCTCCTCTCTTCCAAGGAGTACATATTTAAGTCTTTCAGCTTGTCCTCATAGGGTTTGTGATGTAATCCTGACCTTGCACCATCTTTATTGTCCTCCTCTGAACTGCCTTCACCCTGTCTATGTCCTTATGTAGGTAAGGCCTCCAGAACTGGACACTGTACTTGAGGTGTGGCCTCACTAATGTTCTGTATAGTGGGACTATGACTTCCCTTTTCCTGCTGGTGATACCCCTGCCTATGCATCCCAGCATCCTGTTTGCTTTTCCTGCTGCCTTGTTACACTGACTTCCTACCTTTAGGTCATCAGAGATGATAACCTGTAGGTCCCTTTCCTGCTTGGAGCATTCTATATCCCCCCCCTCCCAGCTGAGATATGTTGTTCCTGGGTTTTTGTGTCCCATGTGCATTATCTTACACTTTTTTGTGTTAAATCTCAACTGCCAATCCCTTGACCAATCCTCAAGCTTCTGCAGATATCTCTTCATTCTATCTACACCCTCTGGCATGTTCACTCTGTTGCAGAGCTTTGTGTTATCAGCGAACAGGCAAATTGTCCCTTCTACGTCCTCTGTAATGTCATTGATAAAGATATTGAAGAGGACTGGACCCAGCACTAATCCCTATGGAACCCCACTGGTCACCATTCCCTCTGTGGAGTGACAGCCATTTACCACCACCCTCTGTGTCCTGCTATCCAGCCAATTCTCCACCCACTTCACCACCATCTTACCCACTTCCCTGTTCCCCAGCTTGTTTAACAGCCTTCTATGTGGCACAGTATCAAAGGCCTTGCTGAAGTCTAGGTAGGCCACATCCATGCCCCCCCGATCCACCTCCCTTGCCACCCAGTCGAAGAACTCAATGAGAATTAGTCTGGCATGACCTCCCCCAAGTAAAACCATGTTGCTTTTTGTCCTGTAGACCATTGGCAAGCAGGTATTCCACTATTCTTTCCTTCATTATTGTTTCCATGATCTTTCCCACTACTGAGGTCAGGCTGACTGGTCTGTAGTTTCTCGATTCCCCTCTGTTTCCGCTTTTGGATAGGGGGACTTCATCAGCTCTTCTCCAGTCTTTGGCCACAATGTCCAGGTCTGATTCCACTATGGCCACCTCAAGGTCCTCCATCTTGTTACTCAGACTGTGGGCAGTAGCACACGTGGCTCTCCAGGATGTGACTTCCCTCTCCTGCTTTGTTGACATGTGCCTCCCCCTATCCTGGGCATCCTTCTTCCTCGGTCCTCCCTGTCCCCTGCATTTATGTTGAATAGTGCCCTCTGACGATCTCTCACTGCCTTGAGCACCCGTGTAGAGCATGTGCTCATGGGGGTGGGGGGAATCCTAAGCCTCCTAACCTTCCTGTACACCCCCCTGGCCAGTTTAAATGCTTGCTGTTGAAGCATTCAAACTTCTCATTTAGGACTAAGGTCTCCCTCCTGGATGGATGTAGACCATTCTCCTTATACAGGCTAACATCCCTCCAGGTGGGGCCCAAGTCTCCCATAAAGCCAAACCCTTCTTTCCACACCATTCCTTCAACTAGGAGTTGAAGTTCTGGATGCAGAGTGTCCTAACCTCCCCCTTGACATGTACAGGTAGTACCTCTGAAAAGGAGATAGAGCATGCTATCTGCTTTCGTCCCCCCCCCCAAACTTTCTGAAATCCTCCTGAATTCTGGCCATCTCCACCTTGTCCCCTGCCAGGTCATTTGTCCCCAGGTGGACAATGACATCTAGTTCCTCCTCCTTGCTACTGCCCTTATGATCCTATATCTGCTTCCCATCTTCCCATGTTGTGCCTCATGGAAGGCACTTGACATCCCTCTCCCCTGCTAGTTGCCCCCAACTCCACTCCCTGGACTATTGAGTCCTCCACCAGGAGTAGCTTCCTCATCCTCTGGGGTCCTCTACCCCCTTCCCTGGGGCTCCATCTTGGAGAACACACCCATCTTCCTTGGTCTCAACCCTGGGTGCACTTGTGGGGCTTTCCCACTCCTCCATAACTCCAACAGCTGCCTTGTATGCTCTGTTCTAGCACAGTACCTTAAAGGTTCACAGCCCTGAGGGTCTTGCCCCAGTTTCCTTCATCTATCTGTTCAAGCTATTGCTGCCTCTCTCTCCATACTCCTTAGTCTCTCCTTTCAGCTTTAGGCTCTTCCCCATACTTGGAAACAGGCAAAAGTCCTTATCCTGCATATGGGTGATGACTCCTCCTCTCCTTTTAACTACCCTCCTACACTGAGGGAGCTGAGTGAAGGATGATGCAAATTTCCTCTGCAGCAATGGTGTTTGACCATGCTGTAACAGAGGCATAAAAGGATGGTGTCCTCTGATCCTGTTAGGTGTATGACCTTATAAAGAAGGAAATGAGAACATATAGCCTTTGAGGAAATATATTCTATTACAAAAGGGAGGAAAGACAGTTTTCGTTTGGGCCTCATGAAATAATGAAATTGGTATGAAAAGTCATCCATGTTTTGGCAGTGTCTGGTTATAATAAAGGAGATTTTGTGGCTTTTGGTGTGACCTTGTTTCTTCTCTGATATTAAGTTGTCGGCTTGCATGCTGCCAAGATATTAATTGATTTCTCATATTGAAGGAAGTGTGCAACCTGGATACTTTTGTAATACTACCACTATATCTCTACTCTGGCTGAACTGGAGGAGAAATTGGTTTCCTCCCAGCTCTCTGCTTCCCTGAACTCATCCTCTTTTCCCTCCACTGTCCAGTTGTCCTTCTGATGGCCTTTGTTACTGTTTCCTTCCTCCTCCGGCGTCACTGATACCATCTTGCGGGGGATGGATCAAGGCCTTACCTTCCCCATATTCATTGACCTAGCTAAGGCCTTTAATACAGTGGCTCACCATACACTCTTGAATAAGTGCTGTGGGATTATCTGGCTCTACAGTAGGATGGTTCTGCTCCTGCTGTACTAGCCTCTACACCAGTCAGTCCAGGTTGGCAGTGCCTTATCCCTCCTTATCACCTCTGGCATACACCAAGGCTCCATCAGCTAAGGACCCATCCTTTTCTCCCTGTTCCTCAGTGACATCCCCACTGTCTGTATTTCATCTAACAGACACACACACATTGTAGACTCTTCCTCTTTCCTCTTCACTATCCAGTTTGCCTCTGGTTCCTCTATCCATGAGCTGGATGTGTTACTGTAATGACTTCAAATGCATGAACGCAGGTTCTGCTCAAACCACTTCACTAGTAAAGAGCACCGACAGCTCTGTGCTAGAAAAAGGAGAGAAGAAGCATTTAAAAATATTAGCTTATCCTGCTTATGCTGTACATCACTTTTATAAGTTAATTTAGGCATATGCTGCTTTTTCATTTCATTCATAATACACATCTCTGTTTTTGACATCAATCATTTTATTCCATTACCAAGCCAAACCAATACATTTGGTCACCTGACTATCCAGACGGGGGCATATATGTTTAAAACTGAATTCCAAAATTAATTTCTTGGTTGTTGCAATATCTATTAACCAGAAAGGGGGTCAGCTGGAAAACGTCATTTAGACCTGGCCATAAATTCGATTCAAGTGTGTATTGCTACTTGGTTTCGCATCTAAGGAGCCTGTTGTCAAGATCCCTCCCATGGTCCTATGGTGGCTTTTCCACCCTCTATGCTTAAACACGTGTCTCTCCATTTGGGTAACATGTCTGGCTAATGCATTTCAGCATTTCCTCATTGGATGCACTGCTGATGCTCAATTATGTTTGCCTAAATCGCAGCACCATCCCTACAGTCAGGAGGTCTGTTGAGGTCACTGGATTTGAAGGATGTCTATTTCCACATTTCAGTCAGACTCAAACACAGAAAGTATTTCAGGTTCAGGCTGGGAACCTGCTAGTATCAATATGCAGCCCTTCCTTCAGTCTCACCTCAGCACAAAGGGTATTCACAAAGTGCTTAGCTGTAGTGGCAGCACACCTTCAATCAATCAATCAATCAAGTTTATTTTACACTGGAAGGGTGTGAGCAAACATGCCCATTTTCACAGCCGTCCAGGTTACAGAGTACCACAATGTAAAAGAAAATACAAGAGCAAACATGCCCGTTTTCACAGTCATCCAGGTTATGGAGTATCACAACATATGCAGCAAAAGAAAAATACAAGAGCAGAAATAACCATATTTACAACAAATTTAAATAAAAATTAGGACAGTCATAAATATCGGTGAGGATGAGGGAGGAAGACAGTGGGAGGGAGAGGTATGGATGAGACAGTAAACTCAGAGCTGGGGGAGGAGGGACTGGGGGTGGTGTGGATGGAGAAAAAGGAGGCAACGTGAAGGATGCCCTTAAGGGAGTGGAGTGGAACCTCACAACTGCAATATGAAATTTACCGCAGGGGGCACTTACAAGAGTAACTCTCCAGGAGCAAATTTTTGGCAGAGGCAATAAATAAGGGATGGAGCTACATGACTGGGTGCTAGGAGGTAGGTTGTTGTAGAGTTTCACACCCTGATAGCAGATGAAGTTTTACGCGTGTGTGGTATGAAGGAAAGGAACCTCGAAAATTCGGCAGGTGCTCCCTCTGGTGCCCGCTTGGGCAGATTTGGGGAAAAGGTCCAGAACACTTGGTGGCAATAAGTTAAGATTAACCTTGTGTAGAAAAGAAGTGTTTTAAGTTGAAACCTTCCTTACAGGGGTAGCCATGAGAGAGGAGGGTAGAGGAACAGTGATGGGTGAACCAGGGAGGCCAGTGACAAAACGTGCAATGTTTGTAGGAGGTTCTCAGTTTGGAGAAAAGAACAGATGGGGAGGAGGAGTAGACTGTGGAGCCATATTCAAGAAGAGGAAAGAGCAAGGAGGCAAGATCTTGAGGCAGGAATTTTTGAATCCAGAATAGCAGTCCTAACCTCAAGTTTATTTTCCTTGATAACATTAGTAATGTTTTTATTTTGTATTTAGTTGTTTAACCAGGTATAGCACACTAAGCTAAAAGCTTTTTACAGGAAGCGACCTGGGAGCACAAGGAGGTTAAGTGACTTGCTCAGGGTCACACAGTATACAAGTGGATGTTGTGGGATTCAAACCCAGGTCTGGTCTGCTGGATGTCACCAGATTTGCAGTTCAGAGCCTTAGACCACTGCACTATACTGCCTCCTCAATGTGTACTTGGAAAGTAAGGTGTGAGCCTATAAAGGTCAGAGAGGGTGAGGTTTAATTCTACATTTTTTCTGGGGCCTACAAAGAGCATGTACTTATTTTTTTTGGAGCTAAGAACTAGATTTCTGTGAAGGAACCAAGAGTGGAGCCTTAGGAAGTCAGTTTGCAGGTTAGAGAACATGGTGTTGGGTTTTTATCACTGCAGTATAGAGCTGCGTTGTCTGCATAAAGAGCTATCTTGGTCTTTTGACAGATTTTTGGGAGATTATTAATGAAGAAAGAGAAAGCAGGGGCCTAAACTTGAACCTTAAAAAAACAAGGTGTGGTGATTTTTCCCATAGCTAGTCGACTGGCTAGTCTCAGGGAAAACAGAACAATCAGCAAAGTGCTCCATAAAGCAGGTGTGGGGCACCCTAGAGAGCCTGGGATTCCTGATAAATCTTCACAAGTCTCCGACAGAACCAGAGAAGGTGCTCAACATTATAGGTGCAGTGCTGGATACCCTGTAGGGGAAGACTTTCCTTCCACAGGAAGGAGTTTCAAACCTAACTGCCAATGCAGAATCATTCACACTGGACTTCCCAAGACCTGCAAGGGATTTTCTGCATTACTAGACCACGTGGCCTCATCCACAGCTGGGGTGCCATAGGCCAGATTTCAGATGAGGTACATTCAGTACCATTAGAGATCACTGGTCCCAATGGTCAGACTCAAAGTGCAAGCTGGTGCCAGTCACAAAGGTCTTTGTGCAAGCTCTAGAGTGGTGGAAGGAGGAAGGCAATCTCAGAGAGAGAGAGCATTTCCTTCTCCAGCAATCTCTAACAAGAGTTCTCAACAGATGTTTCACTCCTAGGATGGTGTTCCCACCTCTAGGATCTCAAGGTGTCATCAGGAACCCTCAAGGGTACATAAATCTCCTCAAGCTCAGGGCAGTGCTGCTAGCAATACAGTCTTTTCCCTCCTGGCTACAGGGTCGTTCTGTTCAAATTCAGACAGACAGTAGTGCAACAATGTACTAAAAAAACAAGCAGAGAGGAACACAATCCTCGAAACTGTGCACAGGTGCTGTGAGGATCTGGGATCTAGCTTACTCTTTGGATGCTAATATTTCTGCACTTCACCTGCCAGGTAAGGACAATTTGCTGGCAGACTCCCTAAGCCAAATCAGTCAGGAAATCACAAGGACCTTGAACCAGCAAGCTGTCTTCACTCATCAGAAGGTGGGGTACTCCAGAAATAGATATTTTGCCTCTTGGGAGAACAATTAGCTTCCAAGGATTTGTTGCAGGCCACCAGCCAGAGACACAGTCCCAGAGGGCGTCATAGCTCTGGATTGGACAGTCAGGTTCCTGTATGGTTTCCACCATTCTCACTTGTACAGAGAGTACTCATAAGGCTCAGAAGAGAGCCAGCAATGATGATCCTAATAGTCCCAGACTGGGCCAAACCGGCTGGTACTAGTGCTTCTGACCTTGTCCAACAGGATTCTAATAGAATAACATTGTGAAACCTCAGAAAATGGTTCTTGATGAGCTAGAATTCTCTAGTTTGACTCTATCAGAGGAGGTGCTGAGGGTGCTGAAGGTTTCCAGGAAACCAACAGCAAGGAAAGCATACTCTAAAAGGAAGAGATACTCATACTGGTTTGTTCCCAGGAAGATAATCTGAATGCAGGCAGGGCTGCCTATAGTTCTGCTGTAGTGTCCCATAGTATAGCAGTGCAGGTTGGGGGGGCCTACAAAAATTATACTAGGGTCCCTAAGTATATCGGGGGGCAGGCAACTAGGGGAACCCCAGGAACAACAGTGGAAGTAAGGGGACCTAGGAAAATGCCTTAATTCTCTTCACACACCCACACCTAGCCTGCATGTCCCCAAACTGAATTCCTAGTATAAATTCCCTCTCTTTTGGAGGGATTATGCTCCTATTAGAGACCCCCTTCCACCTTCTACCCCCCCCCAGAGATTAGGGATGTATTAGTGCTCTTGGGGTTAATCCCTGCTGGACGCTTGAAGGTGGCAGCAGAGGGCAGGTAAAAGAGGGTATAAATAGAGTTGAAACAGGAATTTCTGGGTCTTTCCAGCCTGGGCAATAGGCCCAGGGTAGGAGGGATGGCTGGATGAGTAGCCAAGGCAGGCAAGGAGGGAGCTCAATCATCCAGGTTGGGCCTGAGGGGGATCCTCCCCCAGAAGTCCGTAGTCAGGGACAGCTTTTGTGCAGCAATGTTGCATTGAGGAACAGTGATGGGAGCTCTGAAGGAGGATGGCCAACTAGCCAGTACTGTGTCATTGGGAAGGTGGAGGCCTGGATAATAGGTAGATTTTAGGGCAGTTAGGAGCCCCTAGGATCCTGTGCAGGTGTGGTGTAGGCTGCCAGGACTGTGGGGACTGTGGCAGGGTTCCCACAGGGGAGGGGCCAGTGGCAGAAGACCCCTCCTGTACCCAGAGTGACAGGGTTGCTCAAACATAGAGGGGCTCTGGGAGTGTCCTTCATCCACGTAAGAAGCCTGCTTGGAGAGGCAGGTCTTGTGGTGCCAGCATTGCAAGGGCTGGGTGGGATATAGGTCTTCAGACAGGCCTTGGAGAGTAACTCCTGACCGGGAGCTTAATTCAAGCCCAGGATGCATTTGGCAGGGATGGGGAGGTTGGGGCCATCCCTAGAGGGTTTATCTGGGCCACTGCAGTGTAGAAGTGGATACTAGGGAGGCTAAAAAAGTATTCGAGTGGCTCTGAGGGCCTGGATAGTGGCAGGGCCCAGGTTCCTCTTGTGGCAGGGCAGCTTGAGGGTGGCTGTCGGCATTAGAGCTGGCCCATTAGTTTTTTTTTCATATAGCTCTTTGAGCCCTGTCGCCTCCTCCCATCAACTGGCGATGAGGACACATAGGTATTTTTGCTAATTTTCTCCCCTGACCCCGAGGCCCTGGCAGTGTGAGCGTGTGGAGGCATGCTATGCAACCCGTGGCGTCAGCTCAGACCCTTCCACCTGCCGTAACTGTTTTTGCTGCCCCCTCTCCACCTACGCTACCCACCAGACCTCCACCTGGTGGGAGCAGAACTACGAGGAGGGGGCGCCAACCACCCTCACCCCCCTTGGGAGAAGAGAGCTGCTTATTGGCATGCTTAATCCAGCTCCGTCCTCCCCCTCATGCTGGCTCCCCGACAAGCTGAGGTTGTTCCCAAACCCGGGTCACTGGCATAGTGCAAGATGTGGCATCCAGTGCCTTAACCCTCAGCGCCACTGGGCCAGCTTGCCCATTAGGTTTTTTAAGGGTTGCAGCACCAGTGGAGCAGGAGAAAGAGAATGAAAGGAGTTGCAGAGTCGGTGGGGAGTCGTTTGGTACAGTGGGGTTCAGGGTCAGTAGAGGAAAGGAAAAAAGGGGTTACAGGTCATGGTTCAGGACAAGAAATCCTGGGACCCCTGTAGGATTCACGCCGGGTCCAGGGGCAAGGTGGGAGAAGCAGCTCGCTTCTCCAAGCAGAGACAGAGCCAAGCCGACCAGTGCCAAGGAAGAAAGAGACAGGGGAAAAGGTAACTGAATAAGAGTAGTGGCTTACCAGTGCCAGAGGGATAAACAGCCTGATGATTCTTCCAAGACAAAGGATCTGCTTAGATGAATCAGCTGAGCTTTCAATATGAATAACAGCCTTGCATGTGCCACCTGTTTGCCATCTCATGTCTGCTCAAGAGTTTCCAGCTGGGGGAGCATGCAAAAAGTTTAATAACCCCATGGAGCTGCTTTATTTCTTGCAGTAAGATGGTGACCCTGTGTCTGAACTCATTTAAGACACAGGTGAAAATAAAGACTGTTTGGGAACAAACTGAGTAGTGATTTTTTCCTATTTAAGTTAGAAAGGGGTAAATAAAATGGAAAGGCCCTTGTATTCATTTGTGCCATGAGTTTGTATTTCCAGAAGGTTTCCAGCAGTTTGCACCAGGATTGAGGGGCTCGGGAGCCAAGGGGGAGCTGGAAGCTGCAGATCAAACAGAGGTCTTGGATCTGGCGGCAGAGGT
Organism: Neoceratodus forsteri; assembly: GCA_016271365.2. NCBI lineage: Eukaryota > Metazoa > Chordata > Ceratodontiformes > Ceratodontidae > Neoceratodus > Neoceratodus forsteri. The sequence goes on along the minus strand of CM057457.1, from coordinate 142,623,753 downwards.
TTAGGGTAAATTCAGTCAACAGAGGGATAGATCAAGGATGCACTGAAAAGCTGAAGCCATTGAGAGGTAGGCTCAGTTGTCCTACTTTACTTCCATGGTGCATATGCTCTGGGATGTTTTCGCGATGTTGTAGACCCTTTTCCTAGTACATCAGCAAATCTTCATGCCCTAGACAGTTTGGGAAAGGGGTGGCTACACTAGCTACTTTTGTTTTCTTTCTCTCTTGTTTTCTTGCATTGATTCCTTTGTTCTCTTCCAGCCCTTCCCTCGGTTCCAAGACTGACACCTAGTCATGCCTCAGACTGTGCCACTGGGCTGGCCTCAGGCCGTTATCAGCCCCAGGGGGCGGCACCTGGAGAATGGGCCCAATCCCTGGCCAAGCCAGGATCACCCCACCTAAAAAGACTTTGCATGGGCAGCTCGATGGTGGTGTGGCTAGTAAGAGGGGAGGATAGGACCTGTCCAGGTAGATGTCGAGGAGGTTGAAACGAGTCCCCTGGCCCCATTGGTGTAAGCGCCTCCTCCAGAAGACTTCTAACAGAGTTGTTTTTTTGAAGCCAGCCAAAACAGAGTGTTTTTTTGTTTTGTTCTGTTTTAGTTATGCCTGCAGTGCAGTGGCCTCTAGCAGAAGAGGTCTTATTTGATTTAGGTGGCTTGGTAGTCCCCAGTGTGCAAGGAACCCCATGTGAACTCTAACAGCTGATGGAGTAAATGAGGAAATATCAGCTGGGAGGGGTAGAGCTGGAATGCACCATGGAAGAAAAGGATCTAGGGGTGCTTATTACGGGGAGTATAAACCACTCAGCTCAGTGCAGGAAGGTGGCTGCAAAGGCAAACAAAATGCTGGGGTGTATAGTGAGGGGAATCTCCTCCAGGAACAGGGAGGTGAGCCTTCCCTTGTACAGGTCACTGGTTAGGCCACACCGGAATACCACGTACAGTACTGGTATCCATTCCTGAAGAACAACATCAGATTATTGGAGGCGGTGCAGCAAAGGGCAAAGAAGATGATCCAGGGAATGGAGGGAAAATCCTAAGAGAAGAGGATCGGAGAGCTGAACATGTATTCCCTGGAGGAGAGGGGGGGAGGGATGGGGATATGATCAAATCCTTTAAGTATTTAAAGGAATAAACAAGACTAATACAAAGTGATTTTCCAGATCAAAAGGGGAGGGACACGAGAAGGCATTGGCTGAGACTGGAGGGGTGAAGATTCAGGAGGGAAATCAGGACACACATTTTCATGGAAAGGGTAGTAGACAAGTGGAATACTCTGCCTTAGGAAGTGGTATCCTGTAGAATGGTGGGCAGATTTAAGGTGGGACAGGGTGGGGGTTGTGAGGAGGGATGGGGAGGGTGGGGGCAGCTGCAAGTTGAGGTGCTAGCTGCACAAAGGAGCAGACCTAATAACAGTGAGGCCTGTTTCTTCAGGCATTTTGTATGTTCATGTATTTGAAGCCCAACATTCTTTTGTAATTAGCCAGTAGGCTGGAGACAGACAGAGGTGCGGAACTATTTATGCAGCCTGCCCTCCACGCGGGGAGACAGTGGTTTACTCTGTCCAGTTTTACGAGAAAAGGAGAGAGAGAGAGAGAGAGAGAGAGAGGATTGGATAGTTAATGAGTTTGAAGCTAAAAGAGGTCTCAAGTAGCAAGAGCCTTCAGCACCCAGGTGCATAACAGAAAGCAAGGGCTGCTAGTTACAGACATATCTGCTTGGTCTACAGCCAGAGAAGAAAATCAGTCTTCAGTTATCTGACTGTAACCTGAGCTGAATATTGTAAGGCCAAGACATGAATGGTAACTGCATTACACTTTAGGAATTCATTGTGCTCCATTTGTCTCCTTATAATGCTGAGGGGAAGGAGTGGGACATGACAGAGATGCCCCAGCTGATGAGCTAACTTTGAAGATATTTATTTATTTATTTGCTTTTGGTAACCGGGTGGGTACACTAGGCATGAGAATGCCTATTTTCAGGCACGACCTGGGAGAGAACAGTTTGAAAAATACATAGGTGTGCATGTGACGCAGCACATGCGGTAATAGAGCACCAACAAAGTACACAAAGTTTACAGGTAATTCAGCTACAGTACAGTATGTACAGGTTAATGCAATTCAAAACACTTTGAGGAATGCAGGCAGTGCAAAGTGATAGCATACATAAAACAAAGCAATAAAAACAATAAACAATAAGGCAATTTAAGTGCCAGGTTGTGGTTGGTGAAGCACGAGGAGAAGGAAGAGGAGTGGTGGGAAGCATAGAGGAAGGGTTTGAAAACAGAAGGAAGAAAGGGGTGTAAGATAAGTGGGAAGGAAGTGTGTGGATAAGCTTGGAAAAGGACAGAGAAAGGATGGTCTAAGGTGGATTAAAGCAGGTGCAGGGGCTGGTAGCCTCAGATATTCCACGGTGCAGTTTCTTGAAACTGGCATGGGAGGTTGCTTGATGAATGTGTGGGGTAGGGAGTTCCAGTATTTTGGAGCCATGTAAGAGAAATGCATGTGCACCCATGTTTGTTCTGCATCTAGGGATGTGAAGAGGTGCTTCGTCTGTAGATCGTAGTCCATAGGAGAGAGGTTGTGAATGCAGCAGGGAGGCAAGGGATAGGGGGAGGCCTGATCTTTTGATGCAGTCAATTAGAGCGCCAAAGGACTGGAGTTGGTGGGTAGAGGGACTGGGCCATTGAAGGTCAGTATACAGCTGGCAATGGTGTTTCTAATGTGGGGATGCAGAGGCATAGCGGCAGATGCTATTATAGGTGGTGTCCCATTTATGGAGGGAGGATTTAGAGGCAGATTGGAAGGTAACTGAGCCATAGGTCAGTGCTAGGAGCAGGAAACCTTGCGCCACTGCTAGTCTGGCCAAGGGGGTAAGGGCATAGCTAGTTCTGTAGGCACTACCTAGCTTGGCATTCACAGACTTGCAGATTGTTGATATGTGCAGGTCAAAGTCTAGAGATTCATCAAGTGTAACTCCCAGATATTTGAAGGATCTGGTGCTGTGCAGAGGAGCTGTCCCACACTGGATATTTAGGGCATGATAATTCATCTTAAGCCTGCAGGTGAGCCAAAGAGCATGGAGTATGTCTTGGTGGTGTTGAGAACAAGTTTGTTCTGAGTTAGCCAGGATTGGATATTTGCAAAGTCCAAGCAAGAGGGTGGGTTATGTCAGCGGTCCTGGCACTGTGGTAAAATGACTAGGTCATCAGCATAGAGCAGAGACAAGCAGTTTGGTGCGAGTGCTAAGTCATTAATGAAAATTGAGAAAAGCAGGGGGCCAAATATGGAGCCTTGGGGTACTCCAACATGTATAGGGGAGAGATCTGATATGGCCAAGTTGAAAACTACAGCCTGTTTCCTATCAGACAAATAGCTTTTGAACCAGGTGACTACATCAGAGGCGAAACCGAGGGAGCGTAGTTTATCAAGAAAAAGGGTATGGTTTACCGGGTCAAAAGCCTTGGTTAGATTAATGAAAACAGCACCTGTCAGAAGGCCTGAGTCCATAGAGGCATAGATATCATTAGTGAGTTTCAGAAGGGCAGTGGAGGTGCTGTGGCCTTCTGAGAACCATGTTGGGAGCAAGATAGGAGGTTGTACTTCTGAAGATATTCTATTGATTGGGTGGCCACTAGCTTTTCCAAAAATTTGCTGAGCATGGAGAGAATAGCTATGGGACGGTAGCGCTTGATTTCTTTGGGATCGCCTTTTTTGGGGATTGGGGTGACTTTTGCTGTCTTCCAAATATCAGGAACTGAGCCATGACATAGGGAAAGGGTAAAAATTTTGGTTAGGTGAGAGGCAATGAGAGGGGCAGTGGCTTTCAGGAGCCTAGGTTCCAGACCGTCAGACCCGAGCAGGTATTATCAGGAGCGGAGAGCAGTAGTTTAGCACTTCTGCCTAGTGATACTCCTGAACCTAAAGAGGTGCTTGATTAGAGGTTCACTTGGGGGTGAGGCGGTACATATCGTTGGGAAAGATGTCAGGTAGCTGGTCAGATCTGAGAAATGGTGATTGAAAGAGTTTGCTATGGTCACTGAATTATTGCAGTGAACACCGTTTAAAAGCATTTCACTTGTATGGGTCCTAGTATTTGCACCAAGCAGTGTTTTTATAGTAGACCAGAACTTTTTAGAGTTTCCAGCCACCTTTGTTCGAAGGTCTTTGCAGAAAGTGCTCTTGGCTAGGTGAATGTTTCTTTTACACGTGTTTCTCCGAGATCGATAGAGGTTATAGTTGTTTTGTAGCCCAGTTGTTTTGAAATGTCGCCATAGTTTGTCCCTGACCCTTAGTTGTGTAAGTAGGTCTTTTGTTAGCCACTTTGTCTGCGTTCCTCGAATCCGACGAGTGACACGGGGAGCATAGGTGTCTTGAAGCAGACCAAAGTGAACCAGGAAGTAGTCAAGTGCCACCTGGGCATTTGCAGAGGTGTAGATGGGGGTCCAGTCAATCAAGGAGAGATCATGAATAAACTGAGTAAGGTTGAAGTGGGCCAAATTGCGGAAGGTACTTAGTTTAGGAGGCAGAGATGGTTTATTTGTAGCGTCCCAGATGCAGTAGATTGGGGAGTGATCACTTATGGCATCTACAAGGGTGCCTGCACATAGTATGCTGTCAGGGTGATTTGTAAGGACCCAGTCAATAAGAGTGCTTGTCTGAGGGGGGGGGAGTCATGACCCTAGTTCAGTCTGTGATAAGCTGATGAAGGTTGTTACCTTGTATCATAGTATGTGAGGACTGGTTGGATTTGCTGGTCCAGTTTAGGTTGAAATCCCCCAATACAAGGACTTCATTTCGGCCTATAGTGGTGTTTACTTGGGAGAGGAGTTCATCGAGACCCTTGCAACCACCAGCAGGAGGATTATAGGCACAGATGATGTGTAATTTCTTTGAGCCTAGTTGTAAAGTTGTATGGATTGCTTTGCATGTTTGTAGTGTTAGCAACACATTGTGGGATAGCAACAAATGAGGTTTAAAGAAGATAGCTAACGCCACCTCCATGCTTTGCTGATGGCCTATCCTGTCTAAGGATATTGTAGTTGGGTAGACTACAGAGGGTGTCGGCGGTGGAGGGTTTTAGTCAGGTTTCGGATAGGCAAAGTATATCAGGGTGATATTGAGCAACCCATGCCTCTAGTTCTGTTTTATTGTGGAGAAAACTCCTTATATTCATGTGTACAATGCAGAGGCCCTTTGGGTCCCTCCAGGCTGCATCATAGTGAGATAAGTTACTTAGGGGCCCCAGGTTTAGCTCAATATCCCCAGCTAGTATTAAGGCTAAGAGTGCCAGATACTATAACATACGATGGATGAAAGGGGGAGACAGTATGAGGAGCAACCTGGATTTACGTAGAGTGTAGGATAGGTGGTAGATGAAGTTATGGGGGATGAGAAGTGAGGAGGTGTAATGGAGCCAGCGTGCTGGCATGTGCAAAGCACAGAATGACGGGTCATCAGGGTGGGTGAAACGATGGTTCATAGCTGGAGAGGAGTAACATATAGGTAGCCAAATAAGACAGGAAAGGGTAAAAACCAGTAGTAGTGTGATGCAGGGTTTTTTAGCCATATTTAAATTAATTAAGTTGGTTATTCTAGAGAAAGGTATTAGGGGAGAGGGTTAAAAGAGAGTACCAAAGTATGTGATGGTATGCAGTAAAATTAAGTTTATCAGCCAGAGAGACAGAAGACTAGATTCAAGCGCCCTCTAGCCACCAAGTATGATAACCTGCAAATAGTAAAGTAAGGAGATAGTTAATTTTTCACTAGGGGCATGCAGGGGCGTGCTGTGGGCGTGGTTACGGTGTTTTTCCCCTATATAGCTAAAGCCGGACAAGAGTGGGTGGGGAGCAGTCACGAAGCGACTGCGGAAAAGCAGCACCTGTCCAGCAGGCTGTAGGCTACTGCTAATTCAGTTGCTGCTTTCTACCTTAAAGTACGCTTATCTAGTGTCCCTCTCCCTCCTGAGCTGGCACTTCACTCGCAAGCAGTAAAGCTTGGGACAGGCTAAAATTAACTTTGACTTTGTCTGAGGAAACAGTTTAAAATTCCGACTCAGAGCGCTGCTGTTTTGAAATTACGTCTGGGGATGCACTTTCGTTTAAACAGTCTGAAACTGTAAAGCAGCAGAAACGTGTCATTTATCCATCTTGGGAGCGCTTTAGGTTTCAGCACTTGCAAGTACGCAGGTGGTACACTTATTTTACAAAGTTTTCAGTTCCCCTGAACCCTTTACAGCACTCGCTTTGGGCTCCGGCGATAGGGTAGTCTTTGCCAATCTTCAAGAAGGGTAGACAAATACAAGCCAAAATGGCGCCAACATTTGAACAAAAGATGGCCAGTTGTGAGGCACTGCTCGAGTCTCGAGTAGCAGTAATTACCATAAATGGCCGGGCACCTTGGAATCGTCATGTGTGTGTGGGGGGGAGCTCCAGGGCAGAGGAGCCCTCCCGAGTCGTTCGCTAAGGAGAAAGAAAGAGAGGGTGAGTAGCTTGTTAAATAGGGGATAAAAGGGGGCGGGAGACAACGACAGGTAATATGAGTAGCTTTGGTGGTGGTGGACAGAGCAGAGTGGGAAGAAAGACAGAAGAATGTTACAAAGAAAAGATGGCTTTAAACTCTTCTGCACAACTTGCAGTGTGGTAATACCAGTGCATGCACAACTCGAACTACGAATAATTTGTGCTCTTAGTAAGCAATCTGAATATCACTTTTAAGCATGACAGGAGCACTGTATCATCAGGTTCAACAACATTTCAGTATGACTTAGAGAAAAATGTACGGTCAGCTTAAATGAAGTGTGTGATTCTGCTGAAAGAGTGCAATTTTTACTGGTAATTATTATTTCAGCAGCTGTAAAAGGAATAATATTTTAAGTATTCTCAGGAGGTCCCTCTTGGGTTTACCACTCAGGCAGCACCCGTCCAGCAGGCTGCAGGCTACTGCTAATTCAGTTGCTGTTTTCTACCTTAAAGTATGCTTATCTAGTGTCCCTCTCCCTCCTGAGCTGGCACTTCACTCGCAAGCAGTAAAGCTTGGGACAGGCTAAAATTAACTTTAACTTTGTCTGAAGAAACAGTTTAAAATTCCAACTCAGAGCGCTGCTGTTTTGAAATTACGTCTGGGGATGCACTTTCGTTTAAACAGTCTGAAACTGTAAAGCAGCAGAGACGTTTTGTTTATCCATTTTGGAGGCGCTTTAGGTTTCAGCACTTGCAAGTATACTGGTGGTACACTTATTTTACAAAGTTTTCAGTTCCCTGAACCCTTTACAGCATTCACTTTGGGCTCCGGCGATAGGGTAGTCTTTGCCAATCTTCAAGAAGGGTAGACAAATACAAGCCAAAAAGGTGCCAACATTTGAACAAAAGATGGCCAGTTGTGAGGCGCTGCTCGAGTCTCGAGTAGCAGTAATTATCTTAAACGGCCGGGCGCCTTGGAATCGTCGTGGGGGGAAGGAAGCTCCAGGGCAGAGGAGCCCTCCCGAGTCATTTGCTTAAACGGCCAGGCACCTTGGAATCGCCATGGGGGGAGGAGCTCCAGGGCAGAGGAGCCCTCCTGAGTCATTCACTTAAAACGGCCGGGCGCCTTGGAATCGTCGTGGGGGGGGCTCCAGGGCAGAAGCCCTCCTGAGTCGTTTGCTTAACGGCCGGGCGCCTTGGAATATCGTGGGTGGGGAGCTCCAGGGCAGAGGCCTCCAGTCTTCGCATTCCCTCCTGCAGTTCTCTCAGCTGTATGTGCACTAATTCAGTGCTAGCTCTGCAAACTTCCTCTTGATTTTTGTCCCACAGGAGATCATATTTGAGATCCTGGAATTGGAAGAAGGACTTACAAGGTGAAACTATGGAATTAATATGGGGTCAGATAAAAACAAGATCCAGCTTGTATAGCGCAGTGGTTTAAGGCTCTGAGCTGCAAATCTGGAGACCTGGGTTTGAATCCACAGCCTCCACTTGCATACTGTGTGATGCTGAGCAAGTCCTTAATCCTTGTGTTCCCAGGTTGCACCTGGAAACAAGCTTCGACTTAGTCGCCTCTTCTGGTTAAGAAATTCCCCCTTTACCTTCATACCTGTTCTTAAAAAATAAAGTCTGGTAGAATACCAAAATGGTTTTCTAAAAACATAAAGAGTATTACAAAAAAGAAAGGCATGAAAATATAAACAGAATCCTAAACCTGACGTGGTTTAGATGCCAGGTGGTTCAGGTGCCAGGGCAATTATGTTCATGGCCCGATCCTGTGGAACTCTACCTCGCCAGACAAGAGAGTGTCTGACTGTGGAGAGCTTTAAGTCTGTACTAAAAACATATTTATATGATCTGGCCTTCTTGCAGTATGATTGAATTCTGATGATAATATTGATGTTTTAGATATTTGTTATAAATCATTCATGGTGTTTTAGCTGTCAATTTTATTTTATTGAATGTACAAATGTTTGGATACTTGTTGACTCAAACTTTTTTACAAATAAATTTTGAGTAGAGTTGAGATATAAATCCAAAGCCAATATGTGTTAGAAATGAAAAAAAAAAATCTGGTGTACCGACGCAAGGGCGAAACCCCATTGGTGAAATCCCCCACAGCGACATTTCCGACAAGTTTCAAAAATGTTGCTGTGGGGGACCCGCTAGCGAAATTTTGCCACTTTGCCGTGTTTCACCCCCCTTTCATGTTAACTCCAACACAGAGTAGCTGGCCAGGTGGCACTGAGGTTGAGTGCTGGACACCACACTTGTGCCCGCGGCGTCCTGGGTTAGGGAGACTTGGGCTGCCGGGGACGGCAGGGGTGGGTGAGTATTGAGCACCTGATGGGCTGCTCTGCTCCCCGGTGTGGAGGTTCGGGATCACCTGGCATGCCAGCGGCTCCTGGTGGAGACTGGGGGTGCTACAACATGCTCGGCTGCATGTAATCAGCATGCCCTGATGCAGGCAGGGGTTGCCATGCACCTAGCATCGGGGACGTGCACACGCACAGGAGGGGGTAGAGATCACCAGAACAAGGAAAAGCCCAGTCTGCGGGGTAGGCGATGGCACCTGCCCCCATGCCCAAGGCCAGATCCATCCTGCCTGGCCTTCCAGGTTCCTCCACCCGGGTCCTCTCCCACATCGGGGTCCGTCTCTAAGTGTGCCTAAGAGGAGGGGTGGCCCCACCCCGGAAGGGTTAAGCTGGGGGTGTCAATCGTGGACAGAGGAGGGAGAGAGGAGGCATAGGTAAGAGGACTTCAGGCAGGGCAGGAGCAGGCAGGATGCCTGAGAGAGGCCCCCCAGGCTGCGACTGGAGGGAAAAAGAGATTGAAAAAAAAAAAAACAACCTCCAATACAAAGTTTACAATCTTTAGAAGGAGGGGCATGGGGGGCACAGCCTCTGCATGGGGAGTTGGGGGGTACAGCCCCGCAATAGAAAAACAGACTGATGTTTGGCAGGCGAAATTTCACCTGTTGACATCGAAGATATCTCTATGCCGAACACCGACAACAATGTTTTCGTGTTGGCAGATAATCAAAATATCTAAGTCAAAAGTGGAATTAACAAATAGAATAATGGATAGCTTACTGTGCATTACAAAGGAATAATTCCATCTAGAGGTTCTGGGGACACAGAAACCTCGAGGCAGGCTCTGAGAGGTTCCATGTCCCCAGAACCGTGAAATGGAATTACCTCTTGTCATACACAGTAAGCTATCTGTTATTTTTACTATATGTGTTCGATATTTAGTTTTTTTCTCATTTTTTGATGGGCGGTTGGCCGCTTCTGTGAAGGACTCTTGGTCCTGGCCAACTGCCACACTGTTCTGCTGCTTCTCTCGTCCCACCCCACCCCATCTCACTCCTCTCCTGCCTGTCTCCACTCTCGGCCCTGCCGTAAGCATGTTGAGCAACAATTGGTAGGTAGTCCTACTTTTTCCTTTTTTGGGCACTGCATCGCAGGTTCAACCAGATAATTCCTTTTTTCCCCCCGAGAGGAGAAAGGAAAAAATGAAGAAACATGGAGTGCAGTATTGCTAAGCGAGAGAGAGCAAGCCGCCTAGTTTTTAAAATTGTTCTGCCTCCCACACATGAAAAGTGGCTAATAAGGAGACATGCTTAGGATGACGAGGCGGGCAGATGGCCTCTCTGTGGGCGCTTGTGCTGTTTGGCTGTGGTGATAATACTGTCGTTCAGGAGTGGAATGATAGTATTATCACATTAGAACAGTGGTATTATCACTGTCTAAAAGTGATAGTATCAGTGAGGGAATGATGGTATTACCCGGGATTTTTCTGCATGCTTTACAGTACTATTACATTTAAGATCCATATATTAAAATGGCAAAATCAACAACAGATAATAACAAGCATTTGTCAATGCCGAATGTTGATTGCGCTGGTGTGTTGAGCTTGCTCACTGCCTCCCTGTCACTCACTCAGTCTGTTTGTCCCAGTGCTGCAGGCTGCTCTTTTGTACTGGGGCTTCTGCCTGCATTGGCACCTTGTTCTGCCCACTAAGAAATCCTCAGCTGTTCCGACAGAGCTCCGTTGAGGTGGCTCACTCCCCCACTGTCACTTGCTCATTCTGTTTCTCCTGGAGCTCCAGGCTGCCCTTTTGTACTGGGCACCTGCCTCTGTTGGTGACTTTTTCTGCCCACAAAGAAATCTGCAGCAGTCCCGACACAGGTCTGTTGAGCCTGCTGACTCCCCCTCTCTCACTCACAGAGCAGGATAGTACACTTCAATCTCAGTATCTGAGTCATAATTATCTTGTTCTGCAGCTTTTTCTGTTGAATCAGGATTGGATTCAGGGAGTTGCTCTGAACTTTTGTTCTGACATCTGCATGGGGCAGACTGGATTACAGGAGGTTCAGCTACAACACTACTGGGGATTGACATTTGCCCAGTAGGAAGTAAGTGATTGCGGTGGACAGTCTGCTGTCTATTCTTAGTTTCTTCTTGCTCAATTCTGTACACTGGCATAAAACAACATAAGGGACACTGGACCATCTGTCTGATATCTTATGCTTGCCTGGGATGCCCAAGTTTCGTAGAGAACACAGTCTCCTAGACACAAATTCTTGCGCTTTAACTTTCTTTAACATGTCTGTCTTTATTGAGTTTGTTACACTTTGCAGCAGTTTCTATAGCCAACTTGTATGCAGCATTAAGTTGATCTTGCAGTCTCTGAACATAATGCAGATATGTCTCCAGCATAGACCCATCAGCCAAGACACTGAAACGCAGGTCAACGGGTAATTTGGCTTCCCTGCCGAACATAAGATTGTAGGGCGAGAACCCAGTGGCATCACTTCTGGTACAATTGTATGCATGGACCAAGACACTGACTTACTGGCTCCATTGGTGTTTGTTTTTCGGGTCTAAAGTTCCCAACATATCAAGGAGAATCCGGTTGAACCATTCTGGTTGAGGATCACCTTGAGAGTGGTGAGAGTCGTTCTGGACTTGAATACCCCACAATGACAGTAACTCTTTTATCAAGCGGCTCTCAGAATCTCTGCCCTCGTCAGCTCCCTAGTGAACAGAGGCAAAGCACTATAAATACCTCTGCCTGGTCCTCGCCTCTTCCACCCCCTCCTTCTGATCTCAATCTGCTGAGATGGCCCTGGTTTTCTCCGCCCCCAATGTACAGAAGAACCCCTTCTCCATGTATCCCTGTGCCAGCCGCTGCTCTTACCGAACTCTACCCTCACCATCAGGTGCTTTTCTAGATACAAGCTGGCACATTTCTTATCCTAGCCCTCTTGTTGTTTTATTTTTGCAGGCCGCCTCTTTTCTGACTGCTACCTGGACCACTGACCACCAGCATGGCTTCGTGACCTGCTCCCTGCGCTTCAACTTAGCTCGATCCAACTGCCCCATGAAGTCCCGTTTATGACCTCCCATCTCCTTTCCACACTTGTCGCTGGTAATCCTTCAAGTGATCCTTGAGAATATTCCCATGCTCATAAAGTCTGCCCCCTGAGTCCACTGCCAAAGTCTAGATCTCAACCAATCCCCCATGTCATTTGAAACCAGACAGTATTGTGGTCACTCCCAGTCAGGGGTCCTGTACAACTATGTCCCACCAGATCCCCATCTGAACCACATCAGGACATGCCCTCCCTAGGCTCCATCAATGCTGTGTTAAGAACACATCCTGAAACCATCCAGCAGCCTCGCTCCTTAGCCTGTGGGACATGGTTCCCAGTTGTACCTGGCACATTAAGGTCCCATCAACACCAATCCTTCCTTTTGGACCCACACGGCACGATGTTGTCCAGCAAACCATCCTCTGAACATCACTCTCACCGGGGCCTATATACTCCCAGCTTGACCTTAGCCCCTGCCAGGATCGAAGATGACCCATAAGGCCTACTGCCCTCTGCCTCTTCTACCATAGCAATTTCTATATCATCTCTAAGAAACATAGCCACCAACCCCTCTGACCTCCTTTCTATCCTTCCTACATAGTACCACATTTAGGTCCCAGTCATGGTTTTTGTTGGACGCTCGTGACACACCACATCACCCCAACAGCGGCTCGAACTCCGGCAACGAGCCCCCAAGCTCCTGGCATTTAAACACAACCCCCCCCTTATCCCTGATCCTCTTGTAGACCCCACCCAGACATCTTCATACTCCATCCTCCTCCTGAAACCTCCACCCAGTCTATTTCCCCCCCTCTTTGGGCTTGACTCCCTCATCTGGAGGGGCTTCTAGTCACCCTCCTCATCCCTCCCCCTTACAAGTTTAAACCCACCTTTCTTGCATGTATCAGCCATCCCTGTTTAGGACTTCTTCCCACGGGGCAAGATGAAACCTGTCCTTGCATATAGTCCCTTATCTCCAAAATCATTCAGTTCCCACACCCCAACCCACCCTCTTCACCCCACTTCCTGAGCAGTCATTAACCCTATAGCTTATTTTTCTCCACTGAGGCCTTGGTACTGGCAATATCTCCAAAAGAAATAAGCATCATTATCCCGACAGACTCTGGAGCCTTGAAACCTTGCATTTTCAAAATGCTATTTCTCTAGATCATTAGTTCAAATGCCAGGAAATCCGTTTCCACAATCCTAACCATTTCATACACCATGAACTTTACTCTGTAACTGTCAGCCAGAGATACCACTACCTTCACCTGACTGGCATCCACCTCTGTCCTCAATGGATAACCCTAATCAGTGAGCCCCCCAGTAACAGAACCCAACAACATCATCATCTTATGGCTACCTCCACTATGCCTCTCAGCCCCCCTTCCCCTTATTCATGATCTCGATTTCATGGAGTCTTCCTGCCTTATTAGAGACCCCTTGTCACCCTCCCTTTCTGCCTTGCTATTTTGCCCACTTAACTCAAACCACTGAATAGGTGTCCCCTTTAACCCCTCTTATCTGAATCATTATCCTGCCCTGATGGTTTCCCTTCCCCCACCACACCTCTCCCCAGCAATAGTACCTGCCTCAAGAGGCCTCAGGGGTCCCCTCAGCTAAGGCCCCATCCTAGTACTGACTCCTGCTGAAGAGGCTCCTCCCCATCTTGTCTCCCAGTTTCTCCAATCATGTCTCCCTCATGTCTGAATATGTTGCATCTCCCATTTGCTTAACATATATGTTTCCTTCTCCTCTGGGACTATGTCTATCCTTTCCATAGCTAGTCTGTGATGCCCTATGGGTAATCACCGCCTCTGTATAGTTTCTTATTTCCACCACTTCCTCCCTAGGTTGTAGTAGCTCAAATTTATTGTGACACTCTGTCAGCCTCCATCAAGTAACCGAGTTCCCTGACTGCATCTTAAACTGAACCTCTTCTTCCTCTGCACTGTTCTTAGACCCCTTCCACAGTCTGCTGTTTAGGCTTCCACACAACAGCCCTCCTGACTCTTCCCCCTCAGTCTCTTTTATTCAGAATGTTCACCCGCCGCTTTCCCCCTAGCATCAACCCTATCTAGGGTCCCTCAGTCCCTAATATCCCCTTCAGAGCACTGAAACATAACGCCCTGTATTTCAGCATTGCCAGCCTCCTCTGCCCCACCCTTCTGCCCCATATCCACACCTCTCCTTGGACACCCCAGCTCACAACACACCTTAACCAATATATCACCCTGATACAAGATGCTGTTACAGAGTGGGCAGCCTCCCTCCAGGCCAATTTAAATGTGCATCCCAGCCATGCAGCCTCACCTCCCTCCGAAGATGCCTGCTGTGGAATATGGCCACCTGATTATCCCTCATATAATAGCACAACCCTTTTCTCAGCCTTTCCCTGAGTACAGTTTCTCTATACTGACTGTAGTTATTACAACCCAATTTCAACCCACCAATAACGTTCCCCAAGTCTCACAAACACATACAGTCCAGTGTGTTTGGTCCCATAACAGTGTGTGTAAGCAGACATCAGGTACCATATAATTAACAGGCCACAACTCCTGTTGCTTGAATTCAGTCCCAAACAGAAATACTCAACCCTTCAATCCCAACCCCAGTAGCTTTTCAGTATTTAAGAGGCATACAAACAGACGCGGGGGCTCTTACAAACACCAGGCAAACAACACATTAAATTTCCTGTATCCCTACCAAAACAATATCCCAAGCCACAAAGTTACAATAAAAGTTCTAATTCAAGGTACAATTTTAACACATAAAACCAATTTCACTTACAAACTATTCAAATATCAATTAAACAAAATATACTCAGCCTCTTCACCTGCCTGCCTAAGCTCCCAAGTGAACAATGAGCCAAGGTAATCCTGTTTAAAGACTCAACATTACATACTCAACCCCTTTTGTAATCTGGTACTGTAACAAAGTGTTAAATGTCTTTTTACATTACAAAATATGCAGTTTGTCTGAGGCTAAGGAAACATGCACCTTTACAGCATTAACATTTACAGTTTGTTCCAGCTATAAGCTACATCAATATCTTCATATTTTCTGGTAAAACTAGCAAGGCTGCTTTAGCATTTTTCAACCCATTTCTTGAGGAGATTAGATGGTATATCTTAGTAGAATTTTCTTGCCAGTGTTCAATCTCATAGTTGACAGTGCCAATACCCAGAACTATATGACCCCTTGTCCCTATTAACAACTTGTTTCTGTTGTAACAGTAACAAAACCATTTCACCTAGCTCAAACTTTTGCCCCATGGTCATAATATACCTTCTGCTGGTTTTGAGCTCCTCCTATTACTATGGGCAATTTCAACATATTTTGTCAGTTTCTTTCTAAGGCAACATACAAGAAGATATGGATTGATACGAGGGTTATCTTCCCATTTCTTTATCAGATACAGTACCCTCTTGGCTGCCTATGCAACATATCAAATGGCAAAACCCCTGTTGATGCCTGTGGCACTACTCTGTAAACAAAAAGTGATAAGGCAATACGATCCAATCTTTCCCCTTTAACAAACCTTTTTAACATGTTTTAGGGTTTGGTAAAATCACTAACAAAACCATCTGTCTAGGGTGATAGGAGAGGTTCTATGGCAGTGATACCCAAGTCTGTACAGCTCTCAAGCAGTACCAAAATTACCCTGATCAGTAATAATTTAACATGCCCACTTCTGAAAAATGCTAGGTCTGCTGCAACTTTTGAACAGAACAGTATGCATTGAACCGCTTCTAAACAGTAACATAGTTCATACTACCAAGATAACCCACACTTTTACTTTGTCTAAGGACAACCCATCCATTGCAATTCTCTCAAAGGCACATCTATGGGTAGGGGTACCAGGGGCACCTTGTCTTTTCAAAGACTGGGGCTACTTTCGACATTCAGCACAGGAATACAATAGGCAACAACGCCTTCATAATTGACCAGTAAATCTATTCAGAACCTGACAAAGTGCGATCCACCCAGACACCAACAACAGGATTATCATGCTATCTGTAACAATTTGTTCTATACTTTGTGGTATAACCAATTGTTCTGCCTGTTCCTGTGTCTGGTTTAACCTAAACTCTGTACAGTAATCATCACATTTTAAACATTGTCTACCCAATTGTTTTACTAGCAGCTTGAAATAACTCTGGAAGAAACATTGTTAACTTGCTCTGAAAAAAATCACAATCAGTTATCAATTAGTTTTAGCATTTTCATATTTAAACCTCATGTCCATCAATTATTTGTTGCCACAGTTTCTTCAGGCTTTGTCTTCTTCCCTGATTTATATCTTGAGCAATGTCAAACAAGTCGACCCAAATCACTGAAAGAAATATCCCCACCATCACAAATGTTCTTGCCTCATCGTCACCACAGCTGCTGAAACAAGGACTTACCTCTTGATCAATTCAGTAATCCTGGAAAGTAATTTCCACAATCACAGGTACGGTAACTTTGGTACTACCCCACTTTCATGGGTGTGACACCCCTTATTGGTCAGAGTCACTTGGGTGGTGGGATAGTATCGAGTGTCACCGTGGATGCAGATGACACCAGTACCTGGTTCCTTTGCACAGTGTTTTCCCAGCACTTTAACGTGCACTAGGGTATGTCTGATTCCCAAATCAGTGAGTCCCTTTACAGTCTTACTCCCCACCTTCACATCTGTTAGGTACTTGCCCCAGTTTACCAAGGACAAATCTGTTCCAGTGCCACTCTCTTTATTATGGCAGTTTCTTGCAAAATGGCCGGGCTTATTACAGTTATAGCAGATGACGTCTTCTGGCACAGATTTGTTACCCTCACCAGAGTTCTTAGCAGGCTTGGAGTTTCAATGGGAAAAATAGTTTCTTACCAGTGCTTGGCTGTTACCTTGCTGCTGTGGTGTCTGTCTGGTCAGTTGGTAGTCCTCAGCCAAAGAAACAGCTTTTTCCCCATTCTCTGGTTGGTGTTCCTTTACCCACAGCTGCACATCTGTAGGCAAGATGTTGATGAATTGCTCCATGGCAAATGTGTCGATGATCTGTGGGACTATTTTGCTCTCTGGTTGGATCCACTTCATCAGGAGTTCTCAGAGTCGGGTGAAGGCTTCTCAAGGATTGTCAACCAAGTTGTACCTCAGAGATCGAAATCCCTGCCTGTAGGTCTCTCTGGAGATGTCATACCTTTTCAGGATTTTGCTTTTCACCAGGTCACAGTGTCTGACTGTGCAGTGTCCATACTGCTGTAGGCAAGCTGGGCTTTCCCTGTTAGGCAGGGTACCAGTCCATTGCTGCTTTGGGCACTGGCAGGCTGTGACAACTCTTTCAAAGGTTGTCAGGTATGCCTCAATATCATCTAAGGGACACAACTTAGTAAGTTTAATGGCCTTTAAGTTGCTTGCATTTTGTTGTTCCTCAGGATCTGTGCTGGATCCTCTGCCTTTGATAGCTTGCAAGGCATCCCGCCATCGCTGCTCCCATCGCTGCATCTCTTCTCACCTCTACGCATCTAAACACTGAATATGTTTTTCTCTCTGCGTCTCAGTATCTTTTTGTTGTATAGCCCACCATTTCAAAAAGTCCATCAGGCTTTCAGGTTCTGTCATTGCCTGTTCTTTTTCCATAATTTTTCCATAACTTGTGCTGGCTATAGAATCTCAGAATGGACTCTGTTGCTGTTAGTTTAGCTGCCATTCTCCTGGTAGTCACTCCTGGACTTGCTGCTGTAGAATGCATACCTTCCTCTGTGCTTTCCTGGTACTAGGTCCAGTACCCATGCACAAATCTCCTGTCTTAGGGTATGCACAGCTTAAATCCCACTTAGGCTGATGCCATCTGTCGTCAAGGCACAGGTCAGGAAGCATAGAGAAAACCCAAGAGCCGTAGTAAAATTCCACAAAATTGTTTATTTGTAGTTACAGTAACATAAAATAAAATAAACCTGTTCAGAATAACTATATACAGAAGCAAAATAAAATCTCTTGTAAAAAAAAAATCTCCCTTGTAGCTCAGCTTAGCTGTTTTGTAAGTCTTTTTCAACCCCCATCCTTTGCAGGTGTAACCCCCCACAAATGGGGGGTCTCAAAAAGTCTTCCTTGAGCTTGCCTAAATGCTCACTGCCAGGCTAGTGTCCTGCATTTTAGCAGTTTAAATGTGATTACCAGAGCTTGTATAGCCTCTGTGTACTGTCTCTTTAAGAGCTGCCTAATTGCAGCTTTAGTAATCTGAGAGGGAGCTCTGTTGAAAGATGTAACTATTTACTGAAAATCATTTAGAGTGATAATAATAATGTAGTTTGTCTAGCCTGCTTTCTTTGTAGCAAGAACTGTTTTGTTTGTCTCCACTATTTTGGTCCTGGACTGCAAATTGGACCAAACAGTACTGGTGGAACCTAAAATGTAGCCAGACTACAGGAGCTGTCTGAATTCAAAATCTGTAGGAACTTTTGTTTGGAGCTTTTTTGTGCCCTTTTTTTACAACTGAAGGGGTGCTCTTGCTTTTAGTGACAGCCAAATCAGCTAACCAAATCTTTTGGATCTTGGGGAAGTTCCGGGCTGTTTGCAGTTTTCAGGTAGAACTAAGCTGGAAGCTGGAGCAAGAAGGAGCTGAAGAGTTTCAGGCAGCAGCAATCCTGAGTGGTTTGCATGGGAGAACTCTGAAGAGGCTAAGTTTTTTGGCCTGCATGCCAGTGTGCTGCTCCTGAGTGGCAGAAGAGAGGTATTTTGGACTAAATCCAAGTTTATTGTGACTAAAGTAAGCTACTGAAGTGGGCCAGGCTCAACCTGAAAGAAGCACGAATATTTTTTGCTGAATGCGATCGGCCTGTCAGGAGTTCCAGCTACTCCTTAGCTCCTGGTGTGTGCAGAGACTTTGCAATTGTGCTCAGGGAGCACTTTGCCTGGTACAGTAGAATTCCCATACATGTAAATGTGCTAAGAGCTGCTAGTGGGTTGTGAGTTAGTTCCCCACTATGTGAACTGTGTTCTGCTTGCTGGAAGCTGTATCCAGCCCAAAACAGACTGCTTCTGAACTTGTCTCCAAACGGTCTGGGCTTTGCCAGACTGGCCCAGCCAGACTACCCACTGCTCAGAGAAGCCATTGACAAGAGACCTGACTGCGGATCATCCCCCTGCTCCACGCTTGAACAGGAACAATGCCTCTGCGACTTGTGTGGGCCCTGCTTCTCCTGGCATTCCAGATCAACCACCTGCAGTCTTGATTTTCGTCCAGCCTGTGTCCAGTCTTGGGTATTGTGAGTAAATACCAGGAGTAGCTCCTCAAACAACAGCTTAATCTGAGTGTGTCATCTGATTGTCTTGTTGTTTCATTTCTTTATGAACTGAGCCCTCTGGCTCCGGATTACAAATACTGTGTACTGTGCATGCTGTGTTTTCCATCACAGGGCCCCAACCAGCTGCAACCCCGGACAACTGTCCTGGCTAGCCCATCTTTTCTCTACCTGGGTACCCAGAGGTGGACTGTGTGGGAGGGAATCAAAGTGCATGCATAACTGCTTGATTGATATAACCTTTAAGCTAATTAACCTGATTTTGCCCCACTCTTGTTCAAGTCCCTTGAATAAATCAGATCTAACTTTTTCTGCCTTTAATCTGACTATGGTTCCAGTTTGTGCTCAAAGTACTGTACTGTTGTTATTTTCTGTCCTTAACATTGTTTTACAGGGGGTTCCCAGGGTTGAGCCAGAAGAACCAGCCCTGGTGGTAAGTGCTAACAGTGTGGGTACTTGTGTGGTTTACCAGAAATATTGTGAAAGTGATTATTGTACAGTGTTCAGGCCACTAGAGGGGAAAGAGAGAGGTTACAGTGTCCCGGAGGGCTGTGCCCAGGTTAGCTTGACCACTACCAACCCTGACCTCTGGGTGGAGGCACCCTTTTCAGAACTCAGACCCCTTAACCTGCTACTAGCCAAGCAGGCAGGGGTAGTAGTCCTTGGGACAGAGTCACCTAGGGTTACATCTTGGAGGCTCACAACTGGGATTTTGTGTCTTCTAGTGGCCGAAACTACGAATTATTGTCAAACATAAATGGCTACCCCAACAGAAGTGGATGTACACCAGTTGGAGGGGTGGTGTACTGGGCAGGAGATCGACCCCCAAAATGCTATACTTATCCTGGATATTCCCCTGGGTACCAATAAGGACACTGTAGAGGGAGTACTTTCCAAGGCTGAATGTTCACAAAACCCTGTGGTGGTGGGCCAACAGGCTAATCAGCTCGCACAAAGTTTCATGGCAATAGTATAGTTTAAGGACCCAGTAGACAGTTCCAAAGTGCCACTGACTATCACCCCCAAAGGAGCCCTCACTGCCTGGAGAGGCTAAGTTGTTGCTGGAGGAAGGGAAAACTGTGGAGGACTTAAAGAAACTATTCCTGCCACCTGGGGGTGTTCCTCCCTCAACACCCCTCCTGCTCCAGCACCCGTTATTGCCCCTCTTTCTGTGCCCATGCCAATGCTTGCTGCTATGTCTGTACCTGCCATTAGTCACAACTCTTACCGAAGGTTGAAAATTTTCTCTGGCACCCTCCCCACCCCACAAGGGGTTAGGATGATTGGAAGACCTGGATAGATTGTGTTGCCCCTTTGGTACCTGAATGGCAGTGTGTGGAGGCTGAGAATTGGAAAAGGATCATAAAAAGTTTGGGGGGGTCCCACTCTAGAGGCCATTAAATTTCTGAGGTCCACAAACCCTGATGCATCTGCCCAGAAGTACCTATCTGCACTTGAAGGCAATTTTGGGAGCATTGAGTCAGGGGAGAACTTGATATGGAAATTTTGAGGTACAAAGCAATGGCCTGGGGAAAGTTTGTCTGCATATGTTATGCATCTGGAAAGAGCGCTGCAAAAGACTTACCGAAAAGGTGGGGTAGCCACCAGTGACTTAAACCATGTGAGGTTGGGGCACATACTGCAACATGCAAAACATTCTAAATTGCAGCTTCTTCAATTAAGGCTCCCGGATAGAAGGGGCAACCCACTAGACTATTGTGACTTGATAAAAGAACTCCGGGAGGTTGAAGATGAAGAAGGGGATTGTAATTATAGAGTGAGCGCAGCTCAAGTGATCACGGCATCGGAAGGCCTTCCAAAGTGGGGACAAATGAGGGTGTGCCACCATGGGATGAACTGCTGAAAGAGTTCAGGGAAACAAAAAACAGTTTCTTTATGAAGGCCGCTCCTGCAAGTACAGGCACCAACCCTTATCCAACTGTATCTGCTATGGGGGTTGGGGTGTCCACCCAGGCATCTCCTGCTGACAACAGCTCGAAACTCGATGCCTTGACTATGGAAGTGAGAATTGACGAGATGTCTCCAAATGTTCACCACACAGCAGACAGAGATGGCACCAAGGTTTTCAGTTGGTAGTACCACCGCCCCAGCTCCCAGTGTGATGCCTTGGCCACCCCAAATCCCAGAAAACATATTTTGCCATAACTGTGGGAAGGATGGGCACATGAAGAGAGAATGCCGGTCCACAAAAGACCTAGATAAAGTTGTATAAAGGCTTCAAGGAGAGGTTTGGAGAACGAATTAGTAGTCAAGGAGTACCCAAAATGACCGCAGTGAGGGTTCAAGAAGTAGTAACTCAAATCCCTATGTGGCTACATCATCTCTCCAGGTCCCTGCTGCTGTCCCTCCAGACTGGTCCAAAATAGTGAGCCCTTCAATGGAGACTACCGTGGCTGTGAAAGGCATTCCTACTCGGGTTGTGCTGGACAGTGGGTCGCAAGTGACCATTGTATTTAAGGACTGGTATGACAAACACTTATCTGCTGTGCCCTTACAATCCCTGGAAGGCCTACATATGTGGGGGCTGAGCGACAAGTCTTATCCCTACCTAGGATATGTCTGCCTCTGGTTGTCATTTCCTGCAGCTGTAACTGGTGTAGAGGAGCAAGTCGAGACACTGGCCTTAGTGTGTCCCCCTACTGGACTGTATGATGGGGTTACCCCGTTAATTGGGACCAGCGCCCATATGTTTGGGAGACTGGCACAACTCTGTCATGAGAAACAAGGGTGATGGACTGGGAGGGCCCTAAGAATTCCCACTCTGATCAAGAGGCCTATGATTTGCAACAGAACCCCAAGGTAGTGGACCAGGATGAACCGGTAGGGGTCATGTGGAAGAAGGATCCCGATTCAATGGTACTGGCCCTTAATGCCCAGTGTAGAGTTCAAGGGGAGGTCTGCCTCTGCAAAGATGTCAAGAACAAAATACTGATGTTGGACGTACCAGGCGATGGAAAATTGCCAGAAGGATTTTTGGTTAAGCCCAGCATCTTGCCGTCTAGTGCTCATACCTGTGCACGACAAGTGATGGTCCAGATTCATAACATGTCAGATTGGGAGATCCGAGTGAATAGAAGATGCACTCTAGCTATGGTACATTGCGCAAACACTGCAGTGTAGCCCAGCAACAAGCACCCTGGCAAGACAGATAGAGTGACTCCCGACTTGTTTGATTTTGGTGACTCCCCGTTGCCAGCTGAATGGAAGACTAGAATTAGCCTGAAACTTTCCCAGAGAGATCAATTGTTTTTGTTGAAGGAATGGGACATACATGGGATGTGTCCAAGGTGCTGAGCATCACATATGCCTGCATGATGAACAGCCATTTAGAGAGAGGTCTCGACGCCTAGCCCCTGCAGACATAGATGATATTAGAAAACACTCGCAGGAAATGCTCACGGCCGGTGTGATACAAGAATCCAGAAGCCCATATGCTTCTCCCATTGTGGTTGTGCGTAAGAAGAATGGAGCTGTGAGAATGTGTGTTGATTATCGAACTCTGAATCGGAGGACCATCCCCGATCAACACACCATGCCCCGTATACAAGATGCTCTGGATTGTTTGAATGAGAGCAAATGGTTCTCGGAGTTGGATCTTCGCAGTGGATATTACCAGATTCCGATGGTTCCGGAGGACCGTGAGAAGACAGCCTTCATCTGTCCTTTGGGGTTCTACGAATTCCTGAGAATGCCACAGGGGATATCGGATGCCCCAGCCACCTTTCAGCGATTGATGGAATGAGCAGTGGAAGACATGAATTTGCTGGAATGCCTGGTGTACTTGGACGTCATTGTGTTTGGAAGCTCCCTAGAGGAACATGAGAGTTGACTGTTCAAAGTACTGGACCGACTGGAAGATTTCGGCCTCAAGCTGTCCATCGACAAGTGCCAGTTTTTCCAAACCTCTGTGAAGTATGTGGGGCACATAGTGTCTACAGAGGGGATAGAGACTGATCCTAGTAAAGTTGAAGCCTTGACTACTTGGCCCCAGCCCCACAATTTGAAAGAACTACAACATTTCCTGGGATTCTGTGGTTACTACCTCCAGTTCATAAAGGACTATTCCAAAGTGATTCGGCCACTCTTGAATCTTACCCAAGGTTACCCTACTACTAATCAGAAATACAAAAAAAGAGTCCATGAAAGAACCAGACAAAGCATATTTCCACCCAGGTGAACTTTTCGGGTCCCGTTGGACACCTGACTGTGAAGCAGCTTTCCATGAAGTCATATACCAATTCACCCATGCCCCCATCCTCGCTTATGCTGATCCCACCAAACCCTATGTGCTGCATACTGACACCAGTCTGCAGGGTCTAGGAGCTGTACTGTATCAAGACCATGAGGATGGTTTGAGACCAGTGGCATTCGCCAGTAGGAGCTTGACCCCGTCAGAGCAAAACTAACCCTGTGCACAAGTTGGAGTTCCTTGTGTTAAAATGGGCCATTATCAACCAGTTTCATGATTACCTCTATGGGGCAAAAATATTAGTGAGGACTACTGACCTATGTACAGACTTCAGCTAAGTTAGATGCCATGGGGCATCTGTGGCTTTATGCATTGTCAACATATGATTATGCTGTAGAATACAGACCAGGCCTGAATCATATTGATGCTGACACCCTATCTCGGAGGCCCATTTCCAAGAGTGACTGGGTCAGGTTGTCTGAACCTGACATCTGAGCATTGTGCCAAAAGTTTGATAGAAATGATCAGATGTCTATGGACACAGCTGACTGCTTAGTAGATTGCTCGGGCCCCTCTGACACCTGCATACCTTCTGCGTATTGCCACTTCTCCACTCTAGATATTAGTGCACTACCTCAGTTTGACAATGACAGCATTCAATGGGCTCAATCCCGAGATCCTATGATTCAGCCAGCACTTGATGCCCTTCGTGCAGGAAAAGATGTGTCCAAGTTGCGTTCTTCTGATCTGAGAACCTCTTTATTGTTTAAAGAAGGTCCCAGGTTGAAGCTGCTTAATCAGTTGTTGTATAGAGAGGCTGTAGATCGGGGTGGTGAAATAGACAAGCAACAATTGGCCCTGCCCACAGCCTTCAAAGATTTGGTACTGAGGTCCCTCCACAAACATATGGGCCACCTCGGTATTCACTGGACCCTTGACCTAGTACAATCTCGATTCTATCGGCCCAAGATGGGAGCCGATGTTGAGTACCATGTAAGGACTTGTAGTCGCTGCCTGCAGAGAAAAGCCCTGCCTCAGAGGGCTGCCTCCCTTGTCAATATTACTAACAGCACCCCAATGGAACTAGTCTGCATAGACTTCTTGAGTTTGGAGCCTGATCAGCGAAACATTGGCAACGTGTTAGTGGTTACGGACCATTTCACACGGTATGCACAAGCTTTTCCCACGAAAAGATCAAAAAGCATCTACCGTGGCCAAGGTGCTAGTGGAAAATTTCTTCATCCACTATGGTGACCCCAGCGAATTCACTCTGATCAGGGCCGAGACTTTAAGAGTCGGCTAATCAAAGAAATGCTCTCTCTACGGGGGGGGTGTGTGTGCAAAAATCAAGAACCACCCCTTAGCACCCGCAGGGGGATCCTCAACCTGAACACTTTAACCGCACCCTAATAGACATGCTAGGCACCCTCCACCTAAAAGATAAGCATAAATGGAGCCAGCAGATTAGCACCTTGGTACACACATACAATAGTACAAAGAATGATGGTACTGGGTTCTCTCCCCTTCCTCCTCATGTTTGGGAGAGAGGCCCGGCTGCCTGTTGATGTCTGTTTTGGGGTTTCTCCCAATGGAGTCCGAGCCGAAGATTACCTGCAATATGTACAAAAACTTAAAGCTCAATTGAACCATGCCTATCAACTGGCCCAGACAATGGCCGCCAAAAGAAATCTATCCAACAAAGAGAGACATGATAGAAAAGTAAAGGCTCAAGAGCTTAGACCTGGAGACCGTGTGTTGTTGCAAAATTTAGGATTGCATGGGTAAATACAAAATTGCTGATCGATGGCACCATCTTCCCCATGTCATAGTTGGAAAGCTGGATGATTCGCCAGTGTACAAAGTGCACCCAGAAAATAACTCCAAAGCTGTCAAGACCATGCACCGTAACCACTTGCTACCTATTGGTCAAGTTATATTGGAGGCTGAACCCACCGAGATTGATTCCCCTGGACCAGTGACTCGTGCTGCTGCAAGAAAGAAACAGAGTCAGCCTGCCCCCGTGGTTGCTGATTTAAGACTTTCCCCACAGCAGGCCCAGAATGATAGTGACAGCCAGTCTAGCTCTGATGACAGTGAGTGTGATAATGCCTATTACCCCTCATATGAACTGAGTCAGTTGTTCCATGGAAATCCTATGTTGAATTATGGGAATGAAGCTAGGCCTTCTGGACTGCCTAATGCCCCGGCATCATCCTTGGAGCCAATGCTTCCTGAAGGTGAAGTGCAAAGTATCTCGTCTGAGGATGCTGAGTCTTTGTGTATCGTGGAATTCTATGATTTGCCTGAAGGAGAGGCTGGTGGTATGAGTTTTCCTGGTGACATGTCAGAACTTGAGGAACACTATGAGAGTGCTGACAACCCCTCTTCAGTGCCAGAGTGTCTTCATAATGGGCCAAGTGTTGTAGAAACAGAGACTACAGAGCAAGGGTCTGACAGTGCTCCCAGCTTGGACATTCCCCTTCATGCAGAGGCACCCCACACAAGTGATGAAAGCTCCAAGACCATTGCTGAAAGTACAGAGACTGTGGTTGTGCACCCCAGAAAGACTGGCCGAGCTGTCAAGCCAGTGGTGCGCTTCAGTGACGATTCTCCCAGGAGGCCAGTGGATTTGCCTCTCAATGTAGTCCACAAAAATGTTTATGTCTCTCAGAGCTCACTGCCCAAATTGAGCTTGACAGCCCATTCCAGGTTACTTGTCCTGCCCTCCCACCATGGTGCCCCTGCCCCATCCAGCCCCAAGTTAGCTGATAGGGAAGGACCCCCTCTTGCATTGTTTAGAGTACAAGAAGTTATTACATGATTCTGTATACTAATGTTCAATTTACCTGTGTGAAACATGCATAATGTATTGTCAAAATGGAAATTATATAGTGGAGTACATTGAAATGTATAGTAAAGTGACAAGTTATGCCAATTGATGAATCAGATAGGACTTGTATAGCATGCTTATGTTATAAAAATCTTGTATATGTTGCATTTTCAATGTTATGATGGTACAGACTTGACGCGGACACCAAGTTTTCCCAGGCAGGGAAGGGTGTAACCCCCCTACAAATGAGGGTTCCCAAAATGTCTTCCTTGAGCTTGCCTAAATGCTCACTGCCAGGCTGATGTCCTGTGTTTTAGCAGTTTAAATGTGATAACCAGAGCTTGTATAGCCTCTGTGTACTATCTCTTTAACAGCTGCCTAATTGCAGTTAAAGTAATCTCAGAGGGAGCTCTGTTGAAGATGTAACTATTTACTGAAAATCATTTAGAGTGATAATGATAACATAGTTTGTCTAACCTGCTTTCTTTGTAGCAAGAACTGTTTTGTTTGTCTCCACTATCTTAGTCCTGGACTGCAAATTGGACCAAACAGTACTGGTGGGACCTAAACTGTAGCCTGACTACTGGAGTTGTCAATTCAAAATCTGTAGGAACTTTAGTTTGGAGCTTTTTTGCGCCTTTTTTGCAACTGAAGGGGGAGCTCTTGCTTTGAGTGACAGCCAAATCAGCCAACCAAATCTTTTGGATCTTGGGGAAGTCCCGGGCTGCTTGCAGTTTTCAGGTAGAACTAAGCTGGAAGCTGAGCAAGAAGGAGCTGAAGTGTTTCTGAGCAGCAATCCTGAGTGGATTCACATGGAATAACTCTGAAAAGGCTAAGTTTTTGGCCTGCATGCCGGTGTGCTGCTCCTGAGAGGGAGAGAAGAGATTTTTTTGGGACTAAATCCAAGTTTGTGTGACTAAAGTAAGCTACTGAAGTGGGCCAGGCTCAACCTGAAGAAGACCGAATGTTTTTGCTGAATGCGATCGGCCTGTCAGGAGTTCCAGCTACTCCTAAGCACCTGGTGTGTGCAGACACTTTGCGATTGTGCTCAGGGAGCACTTTGCCTGGTACAGTAGAATTCCCATACATGTAAATGTGCTATGAGCTGCTAGTGGGTTGGGAGTTAGTTCCCCACTATGTGAACTGTGTTCTGCTTGCTGGAAGCTATATCCAGCCCAAAACGGACTGCTTCTGAACTTGTCTCCATGCAGTCTGCGCTTTGCCAAACTGGCCCAGTCAGACTACCCACTGCACAGAGAAGCCATCGACGAGAGACCTGCATGGGGTCAGCCCCCTGCTCCACGCTTGAACAGGAACAATGCCTCTGCGACTTGTGTGGGCCCTGCTTCTCCTGGCATTCCAGATCAACCACCTGCAGTCTTGATTTTCATCTAGCTTGTGTCCAGTCTTGGGTATCGTGAGTAAATACCAGGGTAGCTCCCTACAACAACAGCTTAATCTGAGTGTGTCATCTGATTGTCTTGTTTCGTTTCCATTATGAACTGAGCCCTCTGCCTCTGGATTACAAATGCTGTGTACTGTGCATGCTGTGTTTTCCATCACAGGGCTCCAACCAGCTGCAACCCCAGGCAACTGTCCTGGCTAGCCCATCTCTTCTCTACCTGGGTACCCAGAGGTGGACTGTGTGGGAGGAATCAAAGCACATGCATAACTGCTTGATTGATATAACCTTTAAGCTAATTAACATGATTTTGCCCATCCCTTGTTCAAGTCCCCTGAATAAATCAGATCTAACTTTTTGTGCATGTAATCCGACTGTGGTTCCAGTTTGTGCTCAAAGTACTGTACTGTTGCTATTTCCTGTGCTTAACCTTGTTTTACAGGGGGTCCCCAGGGTCGAGCCAGAGGAACCAGCCGTGGTGGTAAGTGCAAACAGTGTGGGTACTTGTGTGGTATACCAGGGGTATTGTGAAAGTGATTATTGTACAGTGTTAAGGCCACTAGAGGGGAAAAAGGGGGATTACAGTGTCCCAGAGGGCTGTGCCCAGGTTTGCTTGACCACTACCAACCCTGACCTCCGGGTGGAGGCACCCATTTCAGAACTCAGGCCACTTAACCTGCTACTAGCCAAGCAGGCAGGGGTAGTAGCCATTGGGATAGCATCAGCTAGGGGTTACACAAGCATCCTGTTCTATGTAAATTTCAGGAGCTGCTAGAACATTGTGAGCTTCCTGAGGTCCCTCCAGCCTTTGCAAAAGGCTCAGGCATTTGCACTCAAATAACCTCTGGCTTTTTACAGTTATCTCAAATTATAAATACATATATATATATATATATATATGTATATATATATACATTTCAACAGTAACACCAGATATTTTCTATACAAACGTGATCCCATTCTCAGTTTCATTTCCATATATTGATTTGCACAAATTCTTATACTACCAGATGTAGATATGCAAGGGGGGGGAGGACAAAAGACAGCAAGAG
The DNA here is from genome assembly GCA_016271365.2 of Neoceratodus forsteri. Classification (NCBI taxonomy): domain Eukaryota; kingdom Metazoa; phylum Chordata; order Ceratodontiformes; family Ceratodontidae; genus Neoceratodus; species Neoceratodus forsteri. The sequence continues at coordinate 142,595,143 of CM057457.1, read as the reverse complement.
ACAAAAGAGAGACAGTGAGAGACAAAGAATTGCGAGACTGTTCGGGTTGACCAAGTCTAAAGGCTCACAGGAAAATTTGGTTGCGCAACCAGACAGAAGAGACAGAAAAGGAAAGAATACAGATCATCGCATTTACACACTTTCTTCATATCAAATGGGACAGGTTCCTATTCTACCCAGTCACACCCCTCTCTTGGTCTTTCCTGAATTTTCTATAGGCAGCCTCTTTTCCCTTACTGCCTGGGCAACCCTAGAACTGAACCAGCTGGGTGCTTTGCAGTAATGTTGTCTTTTTACTGTTGCAGGTTCCCCGAATGACCCTATTAGCGTATGGATATATGGACATTCCTTCATCTACTGGGCAGTGAGGAGAGAGGTCTGTCAGCCAGGGGGGAGCAATCTGTCAGTGGTGGAACAGGCAGTGCGAATATCATGGTCTGGAAGGAGGGAAATGCGTTGGGTGGGGTTGCTCCCATTGCTCTGTGAGGAGGCTGGCGGGTGTACAAGTCCTAACATTTTGCTGATCCATCTAGGAGGGGAGGACTTAGGACACAGGAAGATGGTAAACCTGCTGCTGGCAATGAAGAAAGATCTACGTTCCATCAGGGATTGGTGGCCCCATACGATTCTTACCTGGTCAAAGTTAATAATGAGAGTTTTAGCCACATGCAAGGGATGGGGGTGCATTAAACAGAGCTTACATGAGTGTCAATAGGAAGATGAGAATCTTTATAGAATCCGTGGGGGGCACAGTAGTAAGACACAAAAGCAATCACCTCTCTAGCCAGGGCCTGTTGGTTGGAGAGGAAGGACAAGTGCAGGTGGAAGGGTTGGATAGGTTATTGGAGGATTTTAAGCAGAGCTTGGAGGAACAAATTGCACAAGCAGCTTGGGCGAGATCAGACAGGGTCCCTCCTGTGGCAGCTCAGGAGGAGCAGAGACCAAAGGTAGTGGGGGAAGAAAGGAGGACAAGGCCAGTTCTACCAAAGATCTTGTCACCCCTGATCAGCATGAGGATGGAGGACCGCAAGACCCGGGCCTACACGGGGGTCACGGTCGAACCTCATCAGAGAAAACTGCAAGGACAGTGGCACCAGATTGGGGGGTAACCATGGGAGCCTTGGCCATATGACCTACCCAGCAGCTATGAGACATGCTTCAGCATGCACTTAAAGGAACCCAGACTGGTGGGTGGGTGTGGGGTACAAGAAGTGCAGCTCATCCTCCCAGCAGCGCACAATGCTCAATTTATGTTACGTAATAAATCAATAAGTGCATGGGCCATTTCCTCCAAGATCTGTGTCTGAGTCTTGATTGGGAGAGGGGGAAATGGTGGGTTACCAGACAATAAGTCAGTCCAATGATTTAACAGTTAGTGTGTCCAGAAATATTTATTTATTTATTAGAATTTCTAATAAATACCTTTGAGCCAATGGCTCTTTAAAAAGGTTCCATGTCAGTATACAAAGAATAGAAGTACAGTCTGTGTGAGATTAGCCAGCAAGCAGTTTGAATACAAAATTCAGTACAGGGTATACATCATCTAAATGCTACAGGTAATATAAATAACAGTTAGAACAACACAATCAAGTATACATTTAAGAATGATGAGTCACAACAAACAAAATTTACATGAATTAAAGTTGCCAGAAGGGCATTTTCAAAGAGAACGGTGGAGTGGAAAACTGAGTTGCTGCCAGTTGTGCCAAGTAGTGTAGGAAAGTGGAAGAGAGAGTGGGTGTAGAGGGGTAACTGGGAGGGAGGTAGAAGGAGAGGTGGGTAGGAGGTAAGGATCAAGCAACAAGTGCAACAGTGGGGGTGAGTAGACTAAAACAAGCATTTGTCAATGCCAAATGTTTGCTTGCTGGCATTGGCAGTGGTAGTGTAGAAGTTACAGAGCTGCGTAATAGGAATGGCAGAGAAGTATTGAACTGAAGCCAACCCTACCACCACCCTGCAGAGAGTGACAGGCATTGGGGTGTGCGTTTGGGTTGTCAGGCGTAACGGCCACGCCATTTCACCACACCCCACTCTGCAGAGACTGACAAGTGTCATGTGTTCCTTGGGGTCTTGGCCCATATGCGCACAAGTTACATTAGGAAATATGGTGGGAGATGGGTGCGATAGGAGAATGGAAGTGAAGTTTGGGGTCGAAGAGTCCAAGGCATACCTCGATGCCTCTCAGTGACTGCAGGGTGTGGAATGGTATGAGCATCACAGGCAAGAATCCCAAGTCACACCCCTGATTCCTGTCATTCTCTATAGGGTTGGGCGATTTAGTTGAAAAGCCTAATACCTCAGGCATTCGTTGGTATTTTAACTCCAAATTTTCAACATGTTTGTGTTGTGACCCCACCTCATGAACAGGGGGAATATCAGTTTGGTAGCCGAAAGCTGCTTATGCACAGTGACTACGGCATTTAGCACCACAGGTGCAAAATATTCGAACAGGATGTAAAAATGACAGCTGTACTCTTTCATGGGGAGGTGTAAAAATGGCTATGTTGCAAATGTGTAGTAAAAATATGTAAAAAAATGGTGAAGTCACGAGCGTACATAGAAACTGTGCAACGCGCACCCATTATATAATTAGGTTGGGGATTTGTTATAGCAGATTGTCAACTCAGGCATTTTGGTGCCTCCGATCATGAGCAGTGTCACTGGGATTTTCTTTATCTGTGCCGAACAAAGATTTCCCACAGCGACCACGCATCTCTGCACTGAAAGTGTGAAAACACACTTCGGCCATGTTGTGAAGAATGGCAGCTGTACTGTTCATAAGGAAGTGTTGAAAAATGCCACTAGTGAAAATCTGGACTGAAAATATTACAATGTCATGAACTAACGAGGATGCGTGGAAACTGCACAATGCTCACTCGTAACACAGTCATTTTATGGACTTTTGTCACCAAATTTTCAACATAGCCGTTTTAAGACCTCTGCTCATGAACAGTGTAACTGTGATTTTCTTAATCTGTCCTAAACATTGCTTTCGCACCAACAGCATCATTGTCGCTACATAGTGCGATAACACATTTTGGGTGACATATGAAAATTGCAGCTGTACTGTTCATAAGGAAGTTTAATAAAATGGACATGTTGAAAATCTAGAGTGAAAATATTAAATTTGCAAACTTACGAGCATGCATAGGAACTGTGTATATAGCTAAGTAAAAGTCATTTTTAGGAATTTTTTCACCAAATTTTCAACACAGCCATTTTAAGACCTCTGCTCATGAACAGTGTCACTGTGGTTTTGTTAATGTGTCCCATACATTGAGTTTGCACACCGACTGAGCCATTGTGCGCTACATGGGCGGAAACACGTTTTGGGCAGGATGTGAAAAATGACAGCTGTACTGCTCATAAGGAGGTGTGGAAAAATGGCAATGTTGGAAATCTGGAGTGGAAATATTGAAAATTCTCAAACCTACGAGCGTGCGTGGGAACTGTGCAACGCACACTCGTAAAACAGTCATTTTTAAGAATTCTGTCACCAAATTTTCAACATTGCCATTTTAAGATCTCTGCTCATGAACAGTGACACTGTGATTTTCTTAATGTGTCCCATACACTGAGTTCGCGCTGTGACTGCGCCATTGTCGCTAAGCTACATGAAAGGCACGTTTTGGGTGAGATGTGAAAAATGACAGCTATACTACTCATAAGAAGGTGTGGAAAAATGGCAATGTTGAAAATCTGGAGTGGAAATATTGAAAATTCGCAAACCTATGAGCGTGCGTAGGAACTGCACAGCGCGCGCTCGTAAAACAGTCATTTTTAGGAATTTTTTCACCAAATTTTCAACATAGCCATTTCAAGACCTCTGCTCATGAACAGTGTCACTGTGATTTTCTTAATTTGTCCCATACATTGATTTCGCACACTGACTGCGCCATTCTGCGCTACATGGGCAGAAACACATTTTGGGTGAGATGTGAAAAATGACAGCTGTACTGCTCATAAGAAGGTGTGGTGAAATGGCAATGTTGAAAATCTGGAGTGAAAATATTGAAATTTCACGAACTTACAAGCCTGCGTAGGAACTGCACAACGCACGCTCGTTAAACAGTCATTTTTTGGAATTTTGGCACCAAATTTTCAACATGGGGGTTTTAGGCCCCCTTCTTATGAATGATTTCACCGTCATGGTGGTATTCGGGCTCGAAGGGTGATTTCGCAGTCACTGCGCAGTCACTGCGCGAAATCACCCTTCGGACCCGAGTAACGCCATGACAGTGACATCATTCATGAGAAGGGGTCTCAAAAACCCCATGTTGAAAATTTGGTGCAAAAATTGCGAAAAATGGCTGAGATATGCAATAAAGTTGAACCCCTCCTATCTAGCCCATTATACAGCTTACCGGTATTTCGTCAGTTCATGGTCGGCTTTGAAGAGTGCAGACGTGTTCCCGGTCCACCGAAGATCGTCGCGCCGGAGTCTGGAGGTAAGTATGGGGTGGGGGTGTGGGGAGGCTGGGTGCGCAGTGGATGGGTGCGGGTTGTGGGAGGGGGGTCGGAGACGCACCGATGGGCCGCTTTTTCTTACAGGTAAAAAAGACGCTAGGGACGCTTGCCACGCTGGGGTGGGCCCAGCGTGGCACAAGGACTTTGGGGGCCGTTCAGCCGACGGGGATTGGGCACCCCCACCGGCAAAATAAATTTAAAAACCTTATGGGACATTTGCCACGCTGGGTGGGCTCCCAGCGTGGCACAAGGACTTTGGGGCGTTCAGCCAATGGAGGATTGGCACCCCGTCGGCAAAATGACTGATTGCCACGCTGGGGTGGGCTCCCAGCGTGGCACCAACTACTGGGGGAGGAGACGATGCAGCTCAGCCGACGGGGATTGGGCACCCCGTCGGCTATACACTGCGTGCGGGGGCGCTGCGCCTGCGGCGGGGGCTGCGTGAGCAGCTTCTGTCGCTGCTCACTCAAGCATAGCTCCCCCTTTCAACTGTATGCCACTGCATTTTGGAGCGTGTCATAGACAGCTCCAAAATGCATTGGCTTACAGGGGCTGCACCTGCCAGCACACTGCCTGAATTGGAGGAGGAGGTGACACACCTCCGAAATCTCCGATGATGGCACTATGTTTCTTGCACATGCGTGCTAGCAAACATAAAAAGGAGAAAGGAAGGCAGTTGAATGAGGGTAAGAGAGGAAGGTGGTGGACCGGGGCTAGGGAGAGAGGCAGGGGTATATATGGGGAGGGTGGTGGCAGACAGAGGTGGTGATAGTAGAAAGGTGCGAAGAACAGGAGTGACTGCCAGGGAAGTTAGGAGAAATGGTCACAGGTGGCTCTCAACTCAAGCATTTGACGTAGCTTGTGTTTGAATGCGCAGAGGGTGCCTTAGTTGGTGAGTTCGCTGCCCAGGGAGTTAAACATCTTAGGGTCTCTACCTGCAAAAAACTGCTGACCTTGGGTGGTGTGGCAGCAGGGAACAGATATAGAATAGTTGTCAGAGCTTCTTGTGTAACGGGACGGTTGGCTGGGCTTAAGACAGACTGAACCCCAGGGGGGCATGAATCCCTTCAATGACTTATTTGCTAGTAGGCAGGGTTGGAAAGTAATCCTTCCCTGAAGTTGTAGCCAGTTTGACTGTTCATAGAGGTCGCAGGTATGCGTGCTGTGGACAGCACCAGTAAGGAGTCTGCAGGCCCTATTCAGCGGTGTAATGATTCGCCATAGTGCTGTAGCTATGGCTGCTCCATAGATAACAAGCCCGTTGTCAATGTTGGAGACAACAAAGCTGTGTATTGCTAGCTTAAGGGCATCAGGTGTCAGGCAGTGTCTATGTTTATAGAGAAGGCCTATATGGATATTTAGGGATTTTGCAACTGAATCGATATGACTGGCATAGGAGAGAGAGTAGGGTCCAGGGTTATACCAAGGTATTTGAAAGTCTGCATCTGGTCCAGGGTCACACCCGTGCTGTTTTTGATAGCCAACTGTTAGTGTTTATGTTTGTTATGTGTGCCGTGGAACAGCATCGTCTTTGTTTTTGGTAATTTAGTACTAGCTTCTGTGAGATGAACCAGGCCTCAACTTGAGTGAAACTTTCCTGCAATTGTTTCTCTAAGAGGGAGGGGTCAGAATTCTTAGAGAAAATCACTGCGTCATCAGCATACAGAATCATGTTTTCATCTCAGGCAGAAGGGAGATTGTTCAGGAAGATGCTGAAAAGATGGGGTCCCAATATTGACCCTTGGGGAACACCAGCCCAGACAGGTAGTTTGGAGGAGAGGGAGTCACCAATCTTAACTTGTTGTGACCAGTTGGAGAGATAATTGTTGAACCATTGTAGAGTATTATGACAGAGCCCTAAGTTGCCAAGTTGTTCCAGTAGTAATGGATGGTTGACTGTATCAAAGGCCTTCGAGAGGTCTATAAAGGTGGCACCAACAAGTTGTCTTTGGTCTAGTGTTAGATGAATGTAGCCTGTAAATTCAAGGATGGTAGAGGTGGTGCTATGTCCTTTGCAAAAGCCATGTTGCTGTGGGCATTGCAAGTTGTATTTCCCCAAGTATTCCACCAATTGGTCTGCAACGATTTTTTCAAGAGCTTTGGATAAAGGCGGTAGGATGGAGCTGGGCCTGTAGTTATGGTGTAATGCCCTATCCCCAGACTTGTGTATTGGGGTCACCAGGGCGGACTTCCACTTGAGTGAGAACTGGGACAGCGTGAGAGACTGGTTAATAATCTTGGTAAGATGATGCAGGATATCATCAAGGATGAGGGCGATGAGCTCCAAGTCAAGTGTGTCCCCACTTGATCTGGATTTTCCAAGCACCTTGAGGAGGTATTTTTTGGCATCCCTTTCAGTAACTGCCTTGAAATAGAAATGTGGATGATTTGTATCCTGAGTCTGTTGATATTGGGAGGCCGTGGTTTGGTTGGTGACAAAGAAGTTAGAGGGAAGCACATGCCTGAGGTCAGTGAATGCCAGATTGAAAGTATTGGCAATTGTGGTGGGGTCCACTGTGTTGCTACCAGCAACTTTTAGCATATTAGGAATTGCTTTGGACTTTTTCCCTACAACTTCAGAAGGACTGTGCCAGAATTTCCTTCCATCTGACCGTGAGTTTGATAGGGTGCTCCTGTAGTAGCTGGCTTTTTCAGTGCGGATAGCTCTGGTACAGGCATTCCTGGCTTCCAGAAATAGCTCTAAAATTATTAAGAACATCTGAAAACCTTTGTGGAGCAAGGGTAATTTTGACTGTAAAAATCATTGTGCAATGAAAAATTGATAGCAGTTGAGAGGTATGAGATAGACTATGTCAGAGAATGAGAAAAAAGTGAGAAGTCATACTGGTACTAAAAGGAGGTAATTTCATGCTCTGCACTGCATGAAAGCAAAGTTGAAGACTATAGCAACTGAGAGTGACTTTTATTGTGCTGCACCCAGACTACCACACTGAAAGCGCCGGTACCACAGATAATACTGGTTAGCACCACCCCTTGGGACTGGATGCCAGGATATTGTGGGTTGGGGAGGATGATTCAAAAGATCCACAGGAGGAGCTGCTGTGTAATACCAAGAAGTGTTCTACTGAATAATGAAGTAGGAGAGACCGGACTTGCATCAGTAAGACTGCCAGGGCATTAGCTGACACCAAACAGTCACAGACGGGAAACAGTACTGAGAGAGTAAAACCCAGCAGAGATGGACTTGCTGCAAATAGCACCATCACTCTACTCAACAAGGGATACCCCCAGGTTTGAAAACTATTAGTAACCTCAGGGCTAGCCCTGAAATGGCAACTTATATCATATGTAGCCCCAGGCACCTTATGCAGGTCTACGAGACTCAAAGGGTTGATTTCTGAACACCTGCAGGGCTGGTCTAGCCGGTCTGCTCCAGAGCTCCAGGGGGAGGAACCAACAGGCTGTAGCTGCAGAGCAGCAGCTAGTTGCATTCAGTCTGAGGGAGGCGTTCACCACGTATGCTGTGCTGACTTCCTCCTGTTGATTCTCTTTTTAGTTAGTGTGATCCAGACAAAACTCAGGGAATCATGGTGGTGCTGACTGTCTTGAGGGGGAGGACCCCCCTCAACCATCTCCATGTAGGACAGCAGAGAGGGACTTGAGCATCAGAAAACAATCAAAGAAGTGGATACTGAATATCAATTACAGAGGTGAACTTGAAGCTATACTAAACAAGTGACTGATCTAGGCACCCAGTGGTGCTCTCCCTCCCTGCACTAGACAGGTGAGGAGCGAAGATGACATGGTGAAGTAATCTGGCCAGGGATCCTCTTCCCACAGGGTCAGGTCTTGAAAGAGAGTAGGAGGCAGCAGCCGTGGTAGCCTCAGACACCCAGAGGGTGTTTGCCTATCCTTGCCCTTGCAAATTAGGTTGGTAACTGACAGAGACCCCCAAGTGGGGATGAAACCCAGAGATTTAAGTGAGTTGGCCTTTGACTATCTGCCTGTGAGGTTCAATTCTTGGGAGAGATTGGTGATGGCACCAGTGGTGATTGCGGTCCCCCAGAGGGTGCCTACCTCCCCTTGCCATGCAGATTATGGGGCCTCCCCCACTGGATCTAGACTTTAATTCTGAGTAAGATTACTTATAAAGCAAAAGTAAATTTATTGGCCTGGATCCTGCTACCCTGAGTCTCCTTTGGCGCAGGTAGTATGTTGACTGTGTACCGGGTGTAGGGGATGGTTGGATGGTGGAATTCCTCTGGCACTTTATAGAGTCAAATGCCCCTTGCTGTGTCTGAAGTCTGACAGAGTAAACAGTGATTCAAAGGTATAAGTAAAAGATGCCCCTGTGTTAAGACCCTCTGTGGGTCTGAATGAAAATCCTAGCATCTAAAGGAGGATCACCATATCAATTATCAGTCACAGAGTTTTCATTCAGACTAGGGAAGGTCTTGTTGGAACAGAGCAAGTATTAATTCTGCAATGTGCCAAAACAGCAATGACTGTAAAGTGTACCTCCCCAATGGGACTAGCGAATCCTCTAGGCATTCAGACTGGGGAAGGCTATGCAATCCAAAGAAAGCATGTTTACAGAAATTTATGTACTCATGAGCTAGAAGAATAAAAGGGATACTGGTCTGACTTTATTACTGTTTTGCACATTCAGTTCTTGTTTGGAGTCCATTGTTGTTGCTAACCCTTTTGTTTTGCAGGCTGGCACAGCCTGAAAGTGCCCGAGTGCTTGGGAGGTCACCTCAAGTCCCGGAGATCAAGTAAGTGCAAGTTGGTTTCTGTGCTCCTCTCTCTACTGAGATACAGTACCACCAGATACCCCTAGACATGGGGAGGGGGATACAAAATGGGGTCTCATCCAGGATTTGGGAGTCCCCTGCAGGCAAGAGCCTGATCAGAGCTGTGGCAGTGCATATGGGAAAAATCCCCATAAATTTGGATTGCATTGCTGGTGCCTGTGAGCTGCTGTACTCTGCACCTTTTATAAAGGATATTATACTGGAGGAGGAGAGATGCACTGGATTATACAAGTGCATGTAGTGGAGGCAGCAGGGAGCATTGATTGAATGCCCCAATAGAACCTATGCCCAGGAAACATGTTGGCCTCATGCACATCTCAGGACCATGCAGGACATTAGGCAAAATGTGCTGCACTGATGACTGCATTGTAAAATCACCACCTACCCCCTTTCAGCATCAGTGATTGGCTCAAAGTTTCATAAGAGGCTGTGGCTAGAGACAGAAGCTGGCTGCCTCATGTGTTACAGGGTCTATCTTGGGGAAGACCGAGAGGAGCCAGGAACCCAAGTTCACAGCTTAAAAACTCTGATTATTTAAAATTAACTAAAAAGTTAAAATATTGTTAATACAGTATAGCAAACCCTTGTGGGTTGTGATTTGCCGTTCCTGATAGGGCTGTATTGTGTGTCATGCTGCAGACAACAGCCCATCTATCTGAACTTCAGAATTGTACTATGAGAGTGTACGCACTGCCCTGGGAAACAAGCGGTTAACACCTTGGCTGAGGATGAGGAAATGCAGAGAATGCAACATGAACAGGCAAGGGGCAGGTGCCTCCCCAGGTGTTGCTGATTAGAGGGATTGTCGAGAGGCAGAGAGAATCCAGCAAGGAGTCAGTTAGAAGCTGGAAACTGCTGCAGGGAGGAGACACTCCTAGGCAGAGAACCCTGCAAGATGGAGGGTGGAATGTAAGACAGGAACCAGAGCAGAAAGCCAAGAGGAATGCATGATTGTTGGAGAGAGCCTTTGGGGAGAAGCTGAAACCTGCGGCTGAGAAACAGACCATTTCTAGAGCAGAGTCCTAAGGTTAAGGATCAGCCTAGCCAGCTGGGCCAAAAACAGTGAGTGGAATGTACTGCTGATAATGGCATTCAAATAAGGCAAAAAGGGAAAACTGTTTGTGTTTTATTTGAGACCGTGCATTCAAAACTGCTGGCCCACAAACCGTTTGTTTTTGTTTGAGACTGTATATTGAACAAACTGCTGGCCCACATAGGTGGTTCAAAGATTCCTTTTGTCAAGTCAGCCTGAAAGAACTGTTTTGTGTTAACCTTTATGTTACCTGACCAGGCTGGAGAAGTTGAACTGACTGATTATGTGTAACCCCTAGATGGCGCTATCCCAGGGGCTACTACCCCTGCCTGATTTGCCACTAACAGGTTGAGGGCCTGGATCCAATGGCGGTGCCTCCACCCAGAGGTCAGGGTTTGCAATAGTTAAACTTACTTGGTCACAGCCCTCTGGGACACTGCAACCCCCTTCTTCCCACTAGTGGCCCACACAATATATCAGAATTACCTTCACAGTATACACTTACCCCAGGACTAGTTCCGGCACTGGGACCTCCTGTGAAATAAGATACAGTGCAACAATCACAGTACAGTACTTTAACATAGACAAATACCTCAGGCAGTATAACTTTGCTGGAAACAAGCAGCTCTGATTTATTAAGGGGATATAACAAGGACAGGGAAATCAGGTTAATTAGCTTATCACTTTACTATCTACCTATGGCTCTGTGCATAGGCCTATCCTACCAGTTACTGTCCCTGAGGTACCAAGCCCTAGTGGCTAGTCCAAACCGTGGCAGCTGGTAGGGACCCTTTCACACAGTGAAAAGAAAAATTAGTTTAAACAGTCAGCAGTACAGTGATTCCATTTGGATTTAATGTGGCAATTCAACAGGAAGGCGACCCTGAATTAGTACTCACGACCTCCAAACAAGATAGGGTCCTTCAACGTCAGCAGGGCTACTCTTGAGCTCCACGAGACTCTTCACACATTTATATGGTAAAAAGAAAGTACTATACCAGGTAGGCTGCTTCTCTATCGATCGCGATTACTGCACAATACCGGGAGAACACACAGCAGATTCAGTTCCTGACAGACCGAGTGCAATTCAACAATTTCTCCAGTCTTCTACAGGGTGAGCCTGGTTTCTACTCTTCAGAGATCCTTTGATTCTTTTCACAGGATGGATTCAGTCCTAACAAGCAGTTACACAAGCTGCAGGCCGGAACTCTGGGCCTTCACACGTTTCCGACTAAAACTGCACACTGAAAAGCACAGGGCTCCTTCCTTCTTCACTGTCAGAGCTCAACTGAAAACTTCAACAGACAAAACGGGCACTTCCTTTGAGTTCCTCCCAGTTCTTGACTGGATTGGCTGTCACTCACAATAGACTGCTGCTGTTGGTCCAAAAAGGCGCCGAAGTCTAAACTACATCTCCCAGAGTCACTGCCCATACAATCCTCTTGTGGCTGGTTCAGATTATGAGTCTAAGTTCTGATTCATCCAAGGCACCATTTTAGAGCTAGCTTATCCCACACTGATTGGTCCAGTTCAGCAGTTCAAAACCAGAATGGGGAACTAGGCAGACACAGTTCTGACTGCAAAGAAAGCAGGTTAGACAAACTGTAATTTCATTATTACTCTAAATGGTTTCTGGCAAACAGTTACATCTTTCAGATAGGTTCCCTTGCACTCTAGTGACTGCAAAATGGAGTGAATTGGCAGCAGCTTGAGTGGTACTCAATCAAAGAAACACACAGTCCCCCATACAAACTAATTATGTCTGCAAGCAGACAGCTCTTAAAGAGACAGTACCAGAGGTTCTAAAAACACTCACTGATAAATGGCTTAAACGCCAAACACCATTCAGGCTTGGAGCATTCAAGCAAGCTCCTGGAAGTCTTTTGGGAACCCCCATTTGCAGGGGGGTTACATTATGCTTTTCTGGAGCAATACTTTACATTTGGAGCAATAAAAGTACATTTATTTCTGTGAACTTTAAACCCAGCGTGTTGCCTCTCCATCTACTATAGGCCAGCTTGTCAAACGTGGTGTCATAAGTGGGATTCAAACCCCTGCTGGAGTGAGCAGGACTAGTTACATTCTGGAAAAATGCATATGGAGAAATTGCTGAAGTTTCTCACTGAACAACAACAACAGGCTTTCAGGCAGCTGGCTCAGCAGCAGCAGATGATGCAACAATGGGCCCAACAAGCACAGCACAAGGTGCAACAGCGGGTGCAACAAGCACAACAGGCTCTGCAACAACAGGTTCTCACTCAGCTGGCTCAGCAGCAGCAGGAGGCGCAACAGCAGGCCAAGCAAGCCCAACAGGAGTCACAACAGCAGTTTCTTATACAGCTGGGGCAACAACAACAGCAGTTGCTGCAGTCCCTGGTGCAACAGCCACAACAAGATCCTACTGGTGAGGCTGATTTGGCTATCATGGGGCCAGGGGTTGCTAGGATGAACTCCATGCTGACCAAAATGATGTCTGAGGATGATTCCAAGGCCTTCATGGTAATGTTCAAGCGAGTGACGGAAGCTGCTGGATGGCCCAGACCCCAATGGGCTGTTGGCCTTGCCTCTTGTCTGACTGGGGAAGCCCAAGTGGCCTATCGAGCTATGGATAGTACCACAGCCAGGGAGTACACAGAGGTGAAAGTGTCAATCCTGGGCCACCTAGGCATCAACTCAGAAAGTTACCGACGAAGGATCTGGAGCTTCAAATTTGCAGCAGATGCACAGCATAGAGCATTAGGACAACAATTGCAGGACCTATGTTGGCATTAACTAAAACCTGAAGGTCACAGTGGCCCTGAGGTGGCTGAGTTAATCATCTTGGAACAATTTCTGAACATTCTGGTTCCTGGAATTCAGAGCTGGGTCCGCAAACAGAAGATCACCATGCTAGCAGAGGCCATGCAGATCTCAGAACAAGTGTTGGATGCTGAACTTTCCTCCTGCCCCATGACCCAGCTTACAAGGCCACCTGGGAATTGTCCCGTGAGCCAGATTGAAGGAATATCGACTGGAGCTGTGAATGGGACCTTGGGCATGTAGAGAGGGGGTTATGGGCCAAATAAGGGTCAGACTTTGGGAAAGACAACAACCCAGCAGCCCAGAGAGACATTTCCTGAGGGCCCGCTGCCTAAACCCGGAGGTTCACCCTGTAGCCGAGACACAGGGGCATGTTTCTCATATGGACAGAAGGGTCACTTTGCAAAGAACTGCCCCCACATGGATTGTGCCTTCATAGACTGTACGTTTACAGGTGTGTATTCATTGTACAGTGGGGGTGGGGTCTCTGAATCCCAATATTTTGTGGTCCCTATTGAGGTAGAAGGGATAGAGACGGAGGCTCTGGTGGACTCAGGAAGCTGCCAGACCCTGGTCAAGGCAGCCCTTGTGAACCGACGACGCTGGCAGGACCAGAACCCATCCTTATCCAATGTGTGCATGGGGATTTAAAGAATTACCCTGGTGCTATGGTGACACTTTCTATGGGGGGGCCGAACAGAGACTATAAAGGTGGGGGTTGCCCACAGGTTACCCTATCTGGTGTTACTGGGGAGAGATTGGAAATGGTTTGATGACTTATGGAAAGCAGACTTATCCTTGGTAACTACCCGGTCTCAGGGTTGTGAAGGGAGGGGGGCCAGTCACCTGCAATTGGGAGAGGTTTTTCCCTTTCCAGACCCAGGGATTTTTAACTCCCAGATGAGAACCCACAAATCTAAGTGAGAACGTAGGGCAGCAAAGAAAAGGGGCCCCAAAGGGGCAGGTGCAGAGGAGGGAGGGGAAGCAAAGGCAAAAGTGGGTCCAGACCCACAGCCCGACCCTAACACTGACCCACCTAACCAAAGTCCTGGAGGGCCATCCTTATCAGAGCAAGATGTGTTAAAGCAGTGCCTGCACATTGCCAATGAACAACGGGCCGATAGTATACTCAGCCGGGTATACACCCAGTTGGCTGTTAGGGAAGTGGAGGTGGTAGATAAGAATTGGGCAGCATGCTATTCTCATTTTGAGTTACAAGAGGGTATCCTGTATCAAGTTAGTAAGGAGGCCCAGATGGGGGATATTCGGCATCAGTTGCTAATCCCTTGAGTCTTTTAGGGGGAATTACTACGCCTCGCCCACTCTATTCCTGCGGCAGGGCACTATGGGGTAGAGAATACATTAGCCCAACTGTTACCCTGATTCTTTTGGCCGGGCATCTATCAACACGTTAAAGATTATTGTGCATCTTGTCCCAAGTGCCAGTTAGTAGCTCCAAAGAACAGTCCAAGGGCCCCTTTAGTGCCCTTACCTGTTATGGAGACACCATTTGACTAGATTGGGGTTGATATAGTGGGACCCCTTGAAAAAAGTGCAGGGGGGTACCAATACATTCTGGTGATTGTAGACTATGCTACCCGGTACCCTGAGGCCATCCCATTATGAACCATTTCGGCCACAATTGTAGTCGGGGAACTATTAAAGGTCTTTAGTCATATGGGAATACCAAAGGAATTGTTGACTGACCAGGGAACTAACTTCATGTCCCCCTTGACTCAGGAGGTTTGTACTTTATTGGGAATCAGCTCCATAAGGACCTCTTTCTACCATCCCCAGACAGATGGCCTCTTGGAGCGATTCAACAAAACCCTTAAAACAATGCTTCGAAAGTTCATAACCGCTGAGGTCAGGGACTGGGACAAGTTACTTCCCTTACTGATGTTCGCAATGCGAGAGGTCCCTCAAGCTTCTACAGGGATTGCTCCTTTTGAACTCCTCTATGGGTGCCGCCCACTATGTGTCCTTGATGTAGTAAAGGAGATGTGAGAGAAACCCGACCCAAAGACTGAAAATATGGTGCAATATGTCCTGCAATTGAGGGAAAGATTAGATCGGGTGGGGAAATTTGCCGGAGAGAATCTGGTGAAGACTCAACAAAGACAAGAGCAGTACTATAATCAGGAAGGCCAGTTGAGGGAATATAAACCAGGGCCAGAATATGCTTCTAGACAAATGGAAGCGGCCTTACGAAGGTTACCTGGAGGATGGGCCCAGTTGATTATGAAGTTTGCCAGCCAGAGAGGCAAAAAGAGACCCAGATCTACTATGTCAATTTGCTGAAATTCTGAAACCAGAGGGATAGCCTACTGATTTCCCCTGAACCAGACACAGTGGATCTGGGACCCCAAATGCCGGATAAGAATTTGGGGATACAAGTCCCAATGGGAGAACGCCTGTCTCACAAACAGAAACAGAAACTAGGAGAGTTGGTAAGCCGGTTTTTGGATGTTTTCTCCTTCCTCCCAGGGACAACCCATATGATAGCTCATCATATAGAAACAGAGCCAGGGGAGAAGGTGCGGCAGCGACACTATCGCTTGCCAGAAGCCATACGAGACACTGTTAAGAAGGAGTTACAGGACATGCTAGAGTTGGGGGTGATTGTGGAATCCAGCATTGATTGGTGTAGCCCCATAGTGTTGGTACCAAAAGAAGGTGGGGCTACCCGCTTCTGTATTGATTTTCGCAGGGTCAATGCCTTCTCGAAGTTCAATACCTAACCCATGCCCTGGGTAGACGAACTGTTGGATAGACTAGGGGAAGCCAAGTACATCACGACTTTGGACCTAACGAAAGGGTACTGGCAAATCCCTTTGACCCCAGAGTCTTGGCAAAAGACAGCATTTGCTACCCCTTTGGCTATACCAGTTCAGTACTGTGCCTTTCACCTTACAAGGGGCACCTTCAACCTTTCAAAGGCTCATGAATCGCTTGCTGCGACCCCATGTCCACTATGCAGCTGCTTACCTAGATGATGTGGTGATCCACAACACTGATTGGAAGTCCCATGTATCCAAGGTGACAGCAGTACTATAGTCCTTATGAGAAGCAGGACTGATGGCCAATCCAGCAAAGTGTGCTTTGGCCAAAGCTGAAACGAAGTACTTAGGGTACTGTATAGGCAATGGACAGGTGAGACCCTTGTTCAGTAAGGTCCAGGCCATAGCTGAGTGCCCAGTACCCACTACAAAAACCCAGGTGAAGGCCTTCTTAGGATTGGCAGGGTATTACTGCCGGTTCATACCGCACTTCTCCACCCTTGCCAGCCCCCTTACAGACCTCACCCAGAAATCTGCCCCCAGTAAGGTCCAATGGTCAGAGGAGTGTGATCAGACCTTCACACAACTCAAAGTGACACTGTGCAGAGAGCCAGTATTATGCAGTCCTGACTTCAACAAGACCTTTATCCTGCAGACGGACACCTCTGAAGTTGAGCTGGGAGCCGTGCTCTCCCAGGAGTTTGAGGGGGAGAAACATCCTGTGCTCTACCTCAGTCAGAAATTCTTTCCCTGTGAGAAAAACAATGCGGCAATAGAGAAACAGTGTCTCACAGTTAAGTGGGCTGTAGACGCCCTCCGCTACTACCTGCATGGCCGGCAGTTTATCCTGGTCACAGATCATGCCCCTCTGAGGTGGCTACAGGTGATGAAGGATGACAACCCCCACATCCCCAGGAGGTACTGGGCCCTCCAGCCATTCTCCTTTATGGTGCACCACTGGGCCAGGACCCACAATGGAAACACAGACTTCCTATCCCAGGAGGGGAATGGTCAGGGGCCAACCAACTGTGCCTTCGCACAAAGGGGGGAGGCATGTAACAGTGTACACACTACCCTGGGAAACAAGAGGTTAACACCTTGGCTGAGGATGAGGAAATGCCGGGAATGCAACATGAACAGGCAAGGGGAGGGTGCCTCCCCAGGTGTTGCTGATTACAGGGATTGTTGAAAGGCAGAGAGAATCCAGCTAGGAGTCAGTTAGAAGCTGGAAACTGCTGCAGGGAGGAGAGACTCCTAGGCAGAGAACCCTGCAAGATGGAGGGTGGAATGTAAGACAGGAACCAGAGCAGAAAGCCAAGAGGAATGGTTGATTGTTGGAGAGAGCCTTTGGGGAGAAGTTGAAACCTACTGCTGAGAAACAGACTATTTCTAGAGCAGAGTCCTAAGGAGAAGGATCAGCCTAGCCAGCTGGGCCAAAAACAGTGAGTGGAATGTACTGCTGATAACAGCCTACAAATAAGGCAAAAAGGGAAAACTGTTAGTGCTTTATTTGAGACTGTGCATTCAGTACTGCTGGCCTACAAACCATTTGTTTTTGTTTGAGACTGTATATTGAACAAACTGCTGGCCCACATAGGTGGTTCAAAGATTCCCTTTGTCAAGTCAGCCTGAAAGAACTGTTTTGTGTTAACCTTTATGTTACCTGACCAGGCTGGAGAAGTTGAACTGACTGATTATGCTTTTCTGGAGCAATAACTTACATTTGGAGCAATAAAAGTACATTTATTTCTGTGAACTTTAAACCCAGCGTGTTGCCTCTCCATCTACCATAGGCCAGCTTGTCACATGTAACCACGGTAAGTACCCCTTTTGCTATCATTTCTTCAGATCAGGACTGAAAATAAGGCAGTGTATCTTACAGGCATTGACAGCGCAGCAAGACAATGCACAGCACAGGAAGAAGTAGGGGGTGATACAGCAGCACAGCACAGAGTCTTGCAAACTCAGTAAAGTTGGAATGCCTCACCATAAAAACAGTGTGTGCTATCTTTGCAGGGGGTAGTGTGTTGCAACGCTGGTGAATTAATGACATGACTTCCAAGCAGAGTGAAGAAAACGTGAAAGTGCCAAGGAATCTGCTACAGTTGCTGGTGGAGCAGGAAGCCTGTCTGACCCAAATAATGTTCACTCCTCAACCATTCTGGGTTGACCCTAGGTGCGACATTTGCAGTTACCGATGGCCAAATGTAGAGGCAATCTCAGTCTGCAGGGTCTCTAGAATCGATGAGGGGCCTGATATGATGTCCTCCACTGCTAAGATGGCATCAATACTTCCATCCGCTATAGTGTGACTTTTTAGGTTCACTCCGAGTTGGAGGACAACTGGGGCCAATGGCAAAAATAGTTGCAGACTTAGCCAGGGCTAGAAAAGCAAATCCCTGCAGCAGCACCTCATTCATCTGAGAATGAGGATAGAAAACCAGCATCCAAACTGTATAGGGGCAACTGGTTCCATGGCATGATGGTGACATTTGTATGGCGTGGAGTCAAAACAGTGCCAGATTATGGTGACTGACACAATTGGTAAACTCTCTCTCTTTGCGGGGGCTATGCCACATATAATACCAACCCAGGGTGTGGACCTCAGGGAGAGGGGTACAGAGAGTTTGCTGATTGTGTCAGTCGACATAATCAGTCACTGTTTTGGCTCCATACCATAAATACGTCACCATTGCAACGGTGTATGGGGGCAACCACCCCACTACTGATGTGAGAGAACTGGAAAGATGACTCCTGCCACAGAAGCTGGTAGCCCAAGAGACTGCTAGTCCAGAGCCAGCAGCTTGGGATCATCTTATCCGGTGGGTGGGCTAGCCTACCAGGGGTGTCTCCTCTTTGCCTAAGCCACCTGTGACCCACTGCTACATTAATCTGATGACTCAATGAATTTGAGTCTTCACCCCAGCACTTTCCGCTAAAGCACCCACCTCCCAACCTAAAGTGGAGCCCACTCCAACAAAACCACCAGCTTCTAAGACAAAACCAGTGTCTGCCTCAGTTGACAAACCTACAACCCCATAAGTGCTTGAGCCTGTCCCTCTGTAAAGACTGCCAAGGTGATACCACCTCCTGTGGGGCCATCTACTCATCCACAGGAAGCTGAGGCCACTACAGAAATGAAAGAGCCAGAGAAAAAACTTGAGTAGGGCCCAGACCGTGAAGCAACAGCTTTGTTCACCAGCCATCAGATTCACAGCTGCTCAGAAGAAACAGAGCTGGCACAGTTGAGAGAGTACCAGAGGGGTGAGTGGCTGCCACCCCCAAGGGTCTAAAATAAAAACTTGCTGTAGGTAACGGTCCTCACATGGCTGAAAACTCCACCTGTCCCCCCAACCCCACCTCTGACGATGCCATCTCTGGCTGACCCCCTACCCCTCTTTGATCTAATCATTCTTGCTGTTAATACATGCTAATTAGATGTATATAAGTTCAAATGTTATTATTATTGCCTGTGTATATGCTTCAATGTTTTCTGTAAACCTTGTATTTTTGTAATGTTTGTTCAACACCAGACCGAAGCTTCACCGTTGACACGGGTGCGTCTGCTGCTTCAAGCAGCCGGGCGGATCCCTTCTGTCCGTCGGCTGCCTTCCTCGCTGCACTGCCCGCTGTTCACCAGGCCGAAGGTAAGCTGCAGAAACTGGACTGTCCAGAACCATCGACTCTGCCTGCTGACGGGCAGCTGCAGTTCTTTAATTCTTTGCTACTGCTGTTTCCTCTCTGGACCTTAAGCTAATGTTATATTCTGATTGTGGTACTTGTTAAGTCTCCAAATTATCTTGTAAATCCTAACTTAAACACGAACCTAAAGCTTGTTACAGCAATTTTGCACTGCAAGGGTAGTTTGAAGTGCAAGTTCATTTTAAGCTGCAGGTTTGTAGATTGTAAAATCTTTTTGTTTTAAGGTCCAGTGGTAAGCTACCCTGGATCAGAAAGTAAGTTAAAGTGATACAGTTTTTTCTGTTTAGACCAGATTCCATTTGGGTCACAGTTGAAAGCTTTGCACTGCAAATAATTCAATTTCTCTTTCACTTTCTGTCCTTCTGTCTCCTTGCTGCTTGAATTTTTGTCCTTATTCTCCTATGTAGACCTGGTTTCTTTGTGCTTCAGTCCTAAGCTAAGCCTTGCAACTGATACCTTTTCTGTCTGCCTTTCTCTCTCAGCCATATTTCTCCAGTTTGAATTTTCCTCCTGCTGTGAGGCGTCTCTGGGCCTAGACATCTACACCCTTTCTTAACTGTACCCCTGTCACTACTCTTTGATCTCATTGACCAGCTACTGGTGCCATAACTCCAGTCTGTTAATTTTCTGCTCTGAAGTGAATAACTCCCCCCCCCCCGGGCTGTAAACACTCCCTCTCTTACAACTTTATAACCTTGGCTGTTTCTGATTTCTTCCCTTAGCTTCACCCTTGACACGGGTGCATCTGCTGCTTCAAGCAGCCAGGTGGACTCCTTCTGTCTGCCGGCTGCCTTCCTCGCTGCACTGCCTGCTGTTCACCAGACCGAAGGTACGCTGCAGAAACTGGACTGTCAAGAACCATCGACTCTGCCTGCTGACGGGCTGCTGCAGTTCTTTAATTCTTTGCTACTGCTGTTTCCTCTCTGGACCTTAAGCTAATGTTATATTCTGATTGTGGTACTTGTTAAGTCTCTCCAAATTATCTTGTAAATCCTAACTTAAACGCGAACCTAAGCTTGTTTACAGCAATTTTGCACTGCAAGGGTAGTTTGAAGTGCAAGTTCATTTAGGCTGCAGGTTTGTAGATTGTAAAATCTTTTTGTTTTAAGGTCCAGTGGTAAGCTACCCTGGATTAGAAAGTAAGTTAAAGTGATACAGTTTTTTTCTGTTTAGACCAGATTCCATTTGGGTCACAGTTGTAAGCTTTGCCCTGCAAATAATTCAATTTCTCTTTCACTTTCTGTCCTTCTGTCTTCTTGCTGGTTGAATTTTTACACCCAACCCTCCATCCCCCACCTCCAGTCTTTATTAAATACTCCCCCTCCCACTCGGCACAACCCCTAGCAATGTTCATCCTCCCTCTCTAATATTGCAACTCCTCTTAAAGATACAGAGTGATATTCTTGCCTTTACAGACATTTTCCTATTTTCACCACCTGCTTGCCTGTCAGCATTGTTTAGTTCCTGCTCTGCTATCTGCTGTCCCAATGCCTTCAACTGCAAGCTGCTGGCGAGGAGGAGGGCGTGGGTGACCACCGAGGGTCCCCCAAGCCCACGCTAGTTGTGGTGATCTGTTCCTTTTTGGGGCCCTACCATCTGAGGGGTGTCCTGGTTTGCCCTTTACAGGTTTCCAGGAGCCTGGTTTGCTCCTTTCTAGGTCTCAGTTGCCTATAATCTGTGGGGTGGTTACTACTGTCCTTACCATGGAAGAACTGGAAGTCACCTCTCCTATGTTCCGGGAGGGGCGGCAGGTCGGTTTACGACACTAATAATTATGATACTGGCCCTGGGGCTAGTCCTCCTTTATTGTGCTACCTGACTCTAGCCTATTTATTGACCCAGGGTTGTGGCCTCCCCATGATGATACTGATTTCTCCTTTTCCAACCTACTTGTAACTAAGATAATGCACTATGGTACTCTCCTTAGCCTTGACACTAGATGCCTTATGTGTACAGTCAGGGTGAAGAAAGTCCGAAGCATGCACAGGCCTGGAGGTAGGCTGCTCGTAAGATTGTTCCTTCTCTGGCTAGCCCTACTCTCACTTCTCATGGCTGGAGATATTGAGCTCAATCCTGGGCCATCTAAGCTAATCTCTAATATTCCCGCCACCTGGAATGGGAATAAGGGACTAAAAATAGTGCATATGAATATTAGGAGCTTGCTTCCTAACCGAGACAATCTCCTAGCGTGGACTGAGCTATACAAGCCAGACATCCTAGGGATAACTGAGACTTGGCTCAAACCCTCGATTCCTGACTCTGCCTGCTTCCTAACAGGATATGAGTTCATTCGTCTAGACAGGACTGGAGGTAGGAAGGGGGGTGGCACCCTCATCTACTACAGATCCCATTTGAAAATCTCCCTGGTGGCACAGAGTAAACCTGATCATCCACCTTGTGAGTTTCTTCATGTTCTCCTGCTGCTGGGTGATGCCAAGAAGCTGCACTTGGTGTGCGCCTATAACCCTCCTGGGGGGGCCTGACAGGACTCATTTACCTCTTAGATGTAGTTAGGCCCAGTATAGGTGACAATGAACTCATTATTATGGGTGATATCAACATGAACTGGGAGTGTGGCAATATTAGGAAATGCGAATCACAACTTGCCTGCCTATCCCTTAACCAACTAATCCATGACCCGACGAGACAGGCAGCCAATGGTTCCTCAAGTTCCCTGCTGGACTGGATCCTGACCAACCGGCCGGAGAGGATTGCCTCATCAGGCACGCTATCAGACTCCATATCTGACCACTCCCTGGTATACTGTGTCTGGAAAATCCCCTTCCCTAGAATTCCACACAAAATCATTCAAGTCAGAAAATACTCCAGTTTTGACCCTGAGGCTTTCCTGGCCGATCTAGGATGTACTGACTGGACCAGGGTTCTTGAAGCCTCTGACCCTTCAGTGGCAGCCTCCTGCTTCATACATTCCTTTGGTGTTCTCCAAGATAGACACGCCCCCAGGGTCACCCGGAGAGTGAGGGGAACAGCCACCTTCTGGCTGAATGGTGACTTATTTGCCCAGATGCGGGAGAGAGACAAATGCTGGGCAAGTACTAAGGGTTCCAGAGATCCTGCTAATCTCCTGAGATATCGGCAACTCAGGAATCGGTGTAAAAAAGCCATTAGGGCTGCCAAAAGTAACTTCTGTAAATCGGCACTACTTAGCTCTGTCAGAGGTCCTAGGAGGTTCTGGAGGAACATTAAATCCCTCGTCAGTGGGCCCTCTCACTCGGGTGTCGTGGACATGATTATAGGTGGAGTCTCATGCAATATTCCCCACACTATAGCCGACCACCTCAATCTCCACTTCTCCGACCTTTCGGCCCTCACCTCTCGTTTCACGACCGATGGGGGTCGCTCGCTTAATATCCCTCCGATGCAGAGTGAACATCCTCCTCAGAGAGTATTTAATCTTAAGGCCGTGTCTGTCCTTGATGTTCAGAACCGCTTGGCTGCCCTCTCCCAGCACTCCAGTGCAGGGCCTGACAACCTTGAGCCCAGGCTCTCAAGCTGGGAGCAGCTACATTGCCCCTCTGATTGCCATATCTTTAACCTATCCCTTAGCTCAGGGATAATCCCTGACATCTGGAAGGAGGCAAGGATAGTCCCTATTCTGAAGCAGGGAAATCCCAAACTCCCTGACAACTATCGCCCTATTGCTATTTTCCCATCCCTTGGTAAACTCCTGGAAAAGGTTGTGGTGGAGCAACTCTCGGAGTACGTGGATACCCATGAGCTGCTTTCTGGGGCCCAACATGGTTTCCGGAAGGGTCATAGTACCACTACTGCCCTGATTACTGTAACCTCTAGTATTAGATCCGCCATGGATCAGGGCAAACTGTCAGGTGCTATATTTATTGACTTGTCAAAAGCTTTTGACCTTGTCAACCATGACCTACTAGGGGAGCAGCTCAGGGCTCTTGGGTTCTCTCCGCATGCCATGAGTTGGATGATGGGCTACCTAACGGGTAGAAAGCAGCGCACCTGCTTTAAAAAGGTCCTCTCAGAGCCTAGGGCTGTGACCATGGGAGTTCCCCAGGGATCGGTACTTGGACCTCTCCTATTCTCACTTTTTATTAATTAACTCCCACGGGTGACCTCTCGTTGCCAAGTCACGCTTTATGCAGATGACCTTGTGCTAGTGGCTCATGCTCTAATGCTGCTGACCTTAACCAGTGCCTATCTGAAGACTTAGCAGAGTCTCGGCCTGGATTACAACCCGTAGACTGGTATTGAATCCTAACAAAACTCAGGCCATGCTCTTTGGTTCCACAGCCAAGTTAAAAGCCCCATCAGCTATACTTAAAATAGCTTGTGATGGGCTTACAGCTGCCAACCAGCGAGCTCAACTAAATATCTTGGGGTCACCTCGACCCACAACTTGACATGGGAAGCCATATCCAAAACATGTGCAGAGCCACCAGGTGTAAGCTTGGCCTTGCCTACAGGGCCAAATACAACCTGACTCTGGGGCGCGAGGGCTGGCACTTACGAGGGAGTGCTTCTCCCTCCCTTGGTTATGGATACCACCATTTGCCAGGTCTCCTCAAATCCATCTTAATCGGTGGAACACGGCACATAATGATATCTGTCAGTTTGCACTTGCTGCTCCCAAACTCACCCACCGATGTGAGCTCTATGACAAACTCAACTGGCTCCCCCCCTTCGGAATTCCTGATCCTTGGTGTAGAAAACTTCACCAGGAAAGTGCTTGCCATGGGCATACCGTCAGGACTGGCGCATCTCCTCCCAAAACTGGACGCCATCCCCTACCAGCTCAGGTCACAGACCACCGAGTTGCTTAAAGTTCCCCCTACTCAGACCCTTATGGGGGATCGCTTTTGTGCCTAGGCTCTGTAACTCCATTCCGGACTCTGTTCGCTCTGCCCCTTCCCATGGGACCTTTCGCTCCTCCCTGTGGTCCCACCTAAAACAAATGACAAGATGTGATTGCTCCTAGTCTCTGTAATGTAATACTCTGCAGTCCACTATTGTCCACTCTGAGTCCATGATGGTCTATGAAATATGTATTCAGTGATTCGAATGTCTATCTATGTCCTGTAACAATTTGTACTATGTGTGGCAGTATCTCTGCCCTTATACAAGCGTTGTTATAGCTGTTTTTTACTGTATCATGCTGTTTCTCCAATGTTGCCATGTATGTATACTGTATGTTTTGTGCTCTCCCGGGTCGTTCCTGAAAATAGGCATACTACTTGTCTAGTGTACTTACCCAGTAAACAAAAGCTAAATAAATAAACACTGACATGGAACCTTTGAAAACGAGTCCTTGATTCAAAGATAGTAATCCCAAACTGAACCATATAATATAAATTCCAAAATGTCTTGGTAAGCTGTTCCTGGCAGCCCTCTGAAAAATCAGGGTGGAGGAGCTGAACCATTCTATTTGTCAAAAGGTTAAATACAAAACAGCCTTCACACTTACCAGTTCTTTCTGTTATTTATTTTCATATTGTCCCAACGGTTCACTCCACAAGGGCTTGTTCAGGGCACTTAGTTCTGCAATTACAACCATAAAAGCTTTAATGAGCATCTGTTTTTTGAAACCATTATCATCAACATGACATTTTGTTATACTTTTTCTTTATAATGCTGTTATTGTTATGCTTGGCAGTGAACTGTGTACCTTGCTTCTATGCAGTGGCAATAATCACTTCACAATTTATGATTTCCCGTGAGCTCATCCTCCTTCAGTGTCATTACATTTGAAACCGTACATATACATAGTTTTCTAGCAATGTGGGTACATATAGAACGTTCAATAATCCAACATTTCAGAGGGAATTCATAGGTGGAGTGGATTAAATATCCCTTTTCCTGTCTAGTTTGTGTGCTTATGGTGATGAGCGTTTGCGTTGTGAGTGCTTGTATGGTGGGTAAGAGCAGGGCAGATGTCAGCTATAGGTGCAAATTATCTACAATGAAGCTGGGGGTAGCAAAAGCAGACACATATAAGGGAATGCAATAATAGGTTGGTGTAATACCTACAGGGAGTTACCCCCATGGTGCAAATCGATGTAGAGTTTTACCTCTGGGCTGCTTCAATCAAGATGACGAGGGTTTGGTCAACCACCCCGGTGCTACATCCAGCAATTGGGGGTCCAAGCCATATGCACAGCATGGGTCAGATCTAGGTCCTATATCTCCCCCATGGCAGGTTACATTTCTGCATGAGAATGAGTCCCTACCCTATTGCCTCCTCCAGTGGCAGCCAGATTTTTTCTAATTGCTTTTTGGTACCATTGGCAGTGTGTTGTACCTTTTCTAAGAAGAGGCACTGTTTCAGATTATTAACCCATTGTTGAATCGTAAGGGATTTCACTGACATCCATGTTTGAGCCAATGTTTTCTTAGCGTTGACCAAGGCTATTCCCCATAGTGGGTGAGTACTCTCTCCTTGAGTTGTCACTGGGTCGGCCCCTAGTAGTAGCTCTAATGGAGAGCAGATTAAACATTTTACAAGAACCCTCTCCATTATTCTGTGGACCTCGTGCCAGGAAGATGCCACCCTTGGGCATGTCAAAGTCAAGTGTAATAAGTCTGCCTGGTCCCCCTGACATTTTGGGCACTTATGTGAGCTTTCAGGGCACTTATCATGGAGCCTATTGGGTGTCAAGTAAGTTCTGTATAGGAAGTTAAGCTGAACTTGCTTAGTCTGTTGTTCCTGGAATATGTTATAAGGTGTTTCATTGCCAGACCCCAGGTGTGATCATCTATAGTGATACAGAGATCTTTCTCCCACTTCTGTCTAATGCACAGGGAGGCCTCTGAGCCAACTCCCAACATGGTGCGATTGTATACAGACAATGTTTTAGTACCGGGGTGGCGATTATATAGTCCCTCCTCTAGTGGGGTCGGGTCTGCCCATTTTGTCACTGGACACAGGCATTCTCCAAGCCTATGTCACAGTGACTGGTATACAAAGTAGTTCCCAGGGTATATAGACCATTTAGCCTTCACCTCTACAAATTCTAGAATCCTGCCCACCTCGAAAAGTTGCAGGATATGTTCTGATCTCTTCAGTTTCCAAAGCCTCGGTCTCTGGTGCATATATACTGTGTATGTACCTATGGTTTTCATGGCTGTGACCAGGTCAATGTATGGTGATTGACCATTCCTATGAACAGACCCCAGCTTGCTATGTGCAGACTGCCAGGCTTTGATCATAGTTAGGGTGCAGGGGTTTACTAGATTTGTCTTTTCATTTGATCCCAAGCCTCCGGACATGTATTGAAACTGCAGAGAGCCTCCCAATTGTTCCTCCTCCATAGCAACCCATGCCACACCCAGTGGCCCCAGGCCATTGGGAAGAAACACCAGATGAGCATCAGAAAGTATAGATGGAAGTTGGGGAGTCCCAACCCCCCTTTACTGGGTGGCTGTTGGTGAACTGACCTTTTAATCCAGGCTGCTTTCTCTCTGCAAATGAAGTTGTACACTAGAGCATTTACTTGCTTGAAGTGCAACAGAGGCACACTTATTGATAATGACTGATAGAAGTACAAACATCTTGGGAGGATCATCATTTTTTACTCTATTGATCCTTCCTATGAGGGTCAGGGGCAGATTCTGCCATTTCTCACAGTCTTCTCCCACTTTTTTGTTAAGGGGCCATAATTGATGGTGTACAATGTTCCTAATTTTGCTGACAAGAAGATTCCCAGTTATTTTAATTTAGTTACGATCACCAATCCACCCAATACCTGTGACAGTTGAGGTTGCTCCAGGTGTCCTATGGAAAGGAATTCACTCTTTGTCCAGTTCACTTTGTGCCCTGATAGGGAACCATATTCTCTCAGGAGGCCATGTACTTTGGGTAAGTTCCTAACTGGGTTTTGTAGGTATAGTAACAGATGATCAGGATATATCAATCAATCAAACTTTATTTATATAGCGCCTTTCAAAACGAAGGCGCTGCATAGTTAAAATACAAATTGCAGCATAATAACTTGATCTAAAATCATAAATATACCAATAAATTAAATTTAATCTGAGATGGCTAAGTTGAACAAATATGTTTTTAAGTCAGTTTTAAATCTATTGACGGTCAGGCATTCTCTTAATCAATGAGGCAGAGAATTCCATAGGGTAGGTGCTATAAAAGAAAAAGCACGTGCACCAGATGTTCTTAATTGAACCCTGGGAATCTGTAGTAATCCCTCATTGGTGGATAGAAGAGGATGGATGGGGCAGTAGGGAGTCAGGAGGTCTTACAGGTAGCCGGGTTCCTGCTCGTGTAGGGCTTTAAGGGTTAGAAAGCCAACCTTAAGGTGATCCATCACTGAACAGGCAGCCAGTGCAGTTCGTGCAGCACAGGTGTAATGTGACTAGCCCTCGATGTCCCAGTCAGAAGCCTGGCCACAGCATTCTGTACTAGTTGCAAGTGGCAGATATCAATCCCTGGAAGCCCTAGTTAGAGGGCATTGCAGTAGTAAAGGCGGGTGGTGGCAAAGGCATGGACCAATGTTGAAGGTCATCTGAAGAAACCATATGTTTCACCCGAGCGATATTCTTCAGATGGCAAAATGAGGATTTAACCACAGCCAATACCTAAGATTTTAGGGTCAAGCTGCCATCAAAAATAACACCCAGGTTAAGCACCCTGTCTGAGGTAGTGAGTTGAATACCATCAATCCAAAGGTCTGATGTCTGTCCAGCCCCCAAACCCGCCCCCGGATGACTTGGGTCCACTACAAACACTTCAGTCTTATCCGGATTCAGTCTCAGCCAGATGGTGTTCATCCAGTCCCTGATCTCAGCAAGACAGTTGTTTAGCACAGAGACTGCATCAATCTGTCCAGGTAGAAAGGACATATATAGTTGAGTATCATCTGCATAGCAGTGAAAACTCAAACTGTATCACCTAATGATATCTCTCAATGGCAGCATATACACTGCGAACAGCATAGGTGCCAAAATGGAGCCCTGCAGCACCCCGCAGGACAGGGGTAGAGCACCAGAGGAATAAATTCCGGTGACCACCCTCTGAGACGTGTCCATGAGGGAAGATCAAAACCATTCGAGGACTGTACCTGACAGCAAACAGAGAAGCTACTTTATATTCTCTTCCTCTCCCTGTAATCCTTGGATCCCATTATGGGCCCTGATGACAGCCGCTAGTGGTTTCAGTGCCAGTACCCCTTCCCAGGGTAAATGAGTTAGTTAGGGTTCCATTTACTAAAATGTGGGCAGAATGTGCAGTGTATAAGATTTTAATCCATTTTAGGATCCCTGGTCCCACACCCTGGTATTTAAGGGATTCAAACATGTATCCCCATTCGACCCTATCAAAGACCTTCTCACCAGCAAGTGCCAATACTGCTGCCCCATGCTTGGTAGCCATCCTTCCCCAAGTGTGTAGGACATTTAATGTCCTTCTTATGTTATGTTTCCCCTGCTTGCCCCATACAAACCTGGATTGGTCCATTTGTATCAAGGAGGGGAGAGCAGTTTCCAACCGTGCCGCCAGCACCTTTGCCAGAATGTGATAGTCTGCTGTCAGTAGGGATATGGGACAGTATAAGGCACACTGTGTTGGGTCTTTACCTGGTTTGGGAAGAATTGTAATGGTGGCTGCTCTCATTGATTGGAGCATGATGCCCCTTTCCATCCCTTCCTGCAGTGTATCATACAGGGGGTCTATGAGCAGGGCCAGGAAGGACTTGTAAAAGTGAATAGGTAGCCCATCTGGGCCAGAGGCTTTCCCTCTGCTTAAGGATTTAAAGGCAGATATTATTTCAATCTTTTCTAGGGGATTGCCTAGTTCTTTTGCCCTATCCAGGGGCAATTCTAGGGTTGGGGCCTTGTCAAAAAAGGTCTGCATTTGTTGTGGGGTCGGGTTCATTTCTGATGTGTATAACATGTGGTAGAATTTCTCAAATTCTGCCACTATCTGGAGGTGGAGGTTGTCACACTCCCATCTGTAGTCCAGACCTGGATAATAGCCCTGTCCCCTTCCTTCTTCTTCAATTGCCAAGCTAAAAACCTCCCTCCCCTATCCCCATCAAAATATGCACCAGCCCCGGACAGGAGGATAGCTCTCTCAATGCTGGCCATGTTCAGGAGATTACATTTCCATTTTAATTTTTGTACTATTCTATATAGAGGTTGAGTTGGTTTTCTCATGTGGGCTTCCTTGTATGCCTCAATTTGCTGTCTGAGATGTTCTATTTCTTTCTGAGCCTCTCTCTTCTTGTGTGCAGAGTACGAGATAACCTGTCCCCTAATATTGGCTTTCATAGCCTCTGATCTAGTTGCATGTGATGCCTCTCCTCTTTTGTTTCTTATGTCTTTATATGTTTAAATCGTTGTTTACTACATTTTTTTTTCAACTTGCTCTTTTTTCTGCCATATATTTTCTGTTTTTTTTTTTTTTTTTCTTTCTCCAGTATTGCCTGTTGTGATGCTTGGCCAGCTGGTTACGATTGTTGTATGATATTTGTAATATAAAAATATAGTATGTGATTGCCTCACATAAGACAGCCTGGGTTCCATGGATGACCCTCCCCCCTCGGTTTCAGTTAAGCTACAGGATAGGTAAACTGACCAGGAGTTCTCTGTAATGTAATCAACTTCCTTGAGAAATTGCATTTTATGGCCTTTTTATGACCTCATGCTTTTGAAGTTGGAAAACTAAATATACATTTTATTACAGGGCAGGACATCATTTAGTTGATTCCTGTTGGCTATATTGCACCTAGGCAACATATTGCAAGGTTGTAAACCTCAAAGGAGCTGGTGGATCAAAGACTCATAATTTGGAAAATGAGTTTTTGCTGATGTCACCTTATTTAATATACCTCCTGGTAGGGAATCATGTTTGTGATTTTTAATTCTAAACAGGAAGTGCTAGATGACTCACAGAAGGGGTAGAGACACAGTTTAAAGTAATACTTGTGTCTGAACTGTTTGTCATATACCATCTTGGGACTCGAGAGACACAGCTGTGATCTAAGTTTAAAGACACTTACTGAGGTAATACATTAGATAGAAAAGGTCTAAATGTATGGGTGATAGGAGTTTTGTAATCTTCCCTTGTTCTTTTATGTGATTGTGAGCTCTTTGATATATTCTGCGTTTTTCATATTTTTATCATCTTCTAGTAAAGAACCTTTTATTTGAAAGACTGCCTGGGTGTCTCTCAATTCTTTTTGCATGTGACGTATAGGAGATTAAGTCTGACAAAATTGTTCATCAGCTTGATGGTGTTACTAAGCTTGGAAAAAAGGCAAGAATATACCTAAGGTCTCTTACAGAGTTTTAAGGGTTCATTTTGGAAGCCTAACTTGATGCCCCTGGCAAAAGATTGTACCGCAATCCCCAAAGAGGGTACGTATCTGAGCCTGTACATTGGGTACGCTAGCATAAGGTTCACAGTTTGAATCCCCCCAGAACTTGAGGCTAAAGGTGATTCAGACCCAAAAGCAGACAGGAGGGTTACCCTGTCTGTTACCTGTTCACACTATTGCACTCAGAGGTTGGCACTATGGGAGCAGAGAGCCTGACCTGCTGAGTGCAGTTGTGACACCTGTCAATGACCTCAATTTTATGTTATATTGTGCAGTCCTGTGGTGCTCAGTGTGTTACTCCTCTATAGTCTGGAAGCAAAGTATTTGAGCCAACCAGCCACTTGTGTGCACTTGTGTATATCATACTAGATGCTAAGGAGCTCGCTAGCAAGCTCCGGTGTAAAAAATACCCTGTGAAAAGGGAGAATGAAGGGCCATTGCCTCAAGTAAAAACTTGAAGGCATGAATGGCCATTAGGTATGCTAATTTTATCTAAAACTATAATGAGAACATGAAAAATATAGATCGTTTTTTGAATGTGATACAAATGGAAGTACTGGACACGAGATCCTTGCTCCTGAAGAAGCCCAAGGTGGGTGAAACATTGGGCACACCATTGTGTTCATTGAAAAAAAGAAAATGAAACTTCAAATTTTAGAAAACAAAAGGTGTGGCAGGTTGGCTCAAATACTTTGCTTCCAGATTGACATTGTCCATATTACCAGCCCTGAATAAGAAAACAGAAATACTGGTTTAGAAAAGGGTACCCACTCTACACTCATCTGCTTATCCCTCTATAGTCCACAAACTGGCTAACCTGTGTTTGCAAATGCAGGCATCATTGGCACTTGCACCCATATTGCCCCAGCTCAGTTGGGGCAAGGTCACCAAAGTGGCTCCCCTGCACTATTTCCACTACCCTGTAATTGCAGGGCAAAAAGATGTAGTTAACATAGTGTAGGTCACGCCAGCCTGGAACTCTGCTGAAGTGAGGACGTTTCACAAATTTGCATATATTCATCCTGTTTCTGTAGTTTGCCCAGTGGCACCCCACTCGTAACCTCAGCCCAAGAAGAAAAATGTCCTGCTATATAGACTTTCTGCTTCCTGCCCTGTAGCCATGATCTTATCCAACTTATGAGATCATTACTCACTTTAAGGTCATGTAATTCCTTAATTAAGACAGCATGCGACATACTATCAAATCCTTTTGAGAAGTCTAAAAATAACACATCAATAGGGAGCCCCACATCCAATACATTGCTAGCAGGCTCAAAGAAATGTAATAGATTTGTTAGGCAGGCTCTTCCTGCACTGAACCCATAGAAACATAGAATTTGATGGCAGATAAGGACCGCTTGGCCCACCTAGTCTGCCCATTTCCCTACCTAGAGGATAAGCTGCAGATCCTATTTAACCAACAGCCTATTTCTTCCTACCCCCCACAAAAATTGCCTTATGTCTGTCCCATGTATTCTTGAATTCTCCCACAGTTTTAGACCCCACAACCTCCTCAGGAAGACTGTTCCATGTGTCCACCACCCTCTCTGTGAAAAAATACTTCCTCACATTGCCCCTGAGCCGTCCCCCCCGTCTTCAAATTGTGTCCCCTTGTACTTGTACATCTTTGTTTCTGAAAGATGCTACTCTCTAGGACTTGGTTGATTCCACTGAGGTACTTAAACATTTCTATCATGTCCCCCCTCTCCCTCCTTTCCTCAAGGGTATACATATTAAGCTCCTTTAGCCTCTCCTCATATGGCTTCTCTTGCAGATCCTGCACCATTTTAGTTGCCCTTCTCTGAACTGCCTCCATCCTGTCTATGTCCTTGTGGAGATGAAGTCTCCAGAACTGGACGCAGTACTTCAGATGGGGTCTCACCAACTGTCTGTACAGGGGATAACAACTTCCTGTTTTCTGTTGGTGATGCCACTCCCTATACATCCCAGTATCCCCAATGCTGGTTTATATCCTTCAGCACCCCCCCCCCAATAATGTGATCTAAAATTACCTCTCTAACAAACTCCTCCATTAGCTTGCCCACAATGGATGTCAGACTAATTGGCCTGTAGTTTTTGACATCAGTTTTAGATCCTTTCTTATGTACCAGAACAACCATCGCTTCCTTCCAAACCTGTTATGCTACCCCTCTGTGAGTGAACTAGAGAATATGTCTGCTAATGGACCTGATATCTTGTCTGCCGATTTTTGTAATAATAATAATAGGTGAAGTTCGTCAGGTCCAGGGGATTAATGGACTATTAGTTTCAACTTCTTTGTTTCATTAATAGGTATCGCTATGTGATTGACTCTCAGGGGAAGTTCTTTTTGTATTGAAGTGTTTGGAAACCCACTTTCTGTGCAATAAAGATAATCCTGAAAATGTTGTTTTTGAGACATCCCTCTTCCTGTTGCCTTACATGCTCGGAATCACAAGCTTGACCTCCTGCACAAACTGATCTGGGTCTTGACCTATAAATCTTACTTAGAAGTTACTATTACTACCTTAGAAACGTTGTCCTTATCTAATATTGTTAGCTAAAAGTTGGACAGTAAATACTCAGTCCATTGCTTTGTGTGCCAAGGGTCACGTGTGAACATATGAAAATGCCAGCAGAAACAAGCCATTACGGGCTGTCTAGTCTGCTCAAGTGTGCAGCTCTCGGATTAATTTACTGGATCTGCCTCCACCCCTTTTCCATATGGAATCTTCCTCCCTCCCACTCTCAGCCCCCTTACCCATCTTCCCACCTGTTATGACTCTCCCTTTTACTCTGTTTTAACCCCTTTTAAAGCTGTACAGTGTTTTAGATGATACTACCTCCTCCAGTAGTTCGTTCCACTTGGACACCACTCTTCCTGTGAAAAAGTACTTTCTCATTTCCCTTTTGAGTCTTCCCCCCACTAATTTAAGACTGTGCCCCCTAGTGGACCCATTCCTCCTGAGATAGAAAATGCCCTCCATTCTAACCTTGTTTATACCGTTAAGGTACTTGAAGGTTTTAATCATGTCCCCCCTCTCTTTTCTGTCTTCCAGGGGATACATGTTGAGTTCTTGTAACCTCTCCTCACAGGGTTTGTCCCACAGGCCCTTGATCATCTTAGTTGCCCTACGCTGCACCCACTCCAGTAATTTGATGTTCTTTTTCAGATATGGGCTCTAGAACTGCACACAGTACTCTAAATGCGGTCTCACCAAGGACCTGTACAATGGCAGAATGACTTCCCCTTTCCTGGAGGTGATTCCTCTGGCAATGCATCCTAGCATCCTATTGACTTTGGCTGCATTATAAGTACCATGCGTTAACCAATTGTACCTCTGGAGCCCCATGGTTGCCGCTTTACAGCAATGCATGGAGTGCCTCAGGTCACTTGTGATGATCATGCGTAGGTCCGTTTCTTCCTCAGAACTGGACACCTGTACCCCTCCCAATCAGAAGCTGAAAACAGGCAGATTTATCTTTGGTCCCATTGGCTGTGTCACCAATAAAGATATCAGACAACAGCGGTCCAAGCACTGAGCCCTGTGCAACCTCACGGGTAACAGGTCTAGGCTTCTAAAGTTTCCCCCCACTAAAATTATCTGGCTTCTGTCTTGTGGCCAGCTTTTGACCCACCCTACTAGCTTCTCCCCAACTCCCAGGTTCTGCAGCTTACTGAGCAGTCTTCCATATGGCACAGACTGAAAGGGCTCACCGAAGTCCAGAGAGAGGACATCCAATGCCTGTCCCATGTCCACAGACCCTGTGACCCAATCAGAAATGTCTGTCAGGTTAATAGGTTGATCTAACAGATGCATCTTCATTGGATTCAAACTTTCAGTTAGTAAATGAAACTTTGGAGTTACCAGAATCACTTTTATGGGTTTGATTTTGTCGGTCCTGTGCAGGACAATGGCTTAGCCTGTCCTTTGACCCTCACTTTTGGCTGCCTGAAGCTGAAGTGCCTACCTGAGTCGTAGAATTCACCTGAACACTTTGATTTTTTTTTTTTGTATTTTTAATTTTCTACTGTAAAATATCCCTTCCGGGTCCCTAGCATCCTCAGTACCACACCCTACAAGGCCAAACGGTGTATTGTACACAGCAGACAACAATGACCACCACCACTTCCTTCTAAGCTCAGTGCAGAAAAGTGACTCCTATTGTTACCAGATATTCAGATGTGCATGCAAGCACAATGTTCGTTATGCACTTTTGCTTGCACTGGTCCCTTAGCATGCCACATTCAGAGGCATTGTGCCAGTGCTACACCCTATGAATACAGGGCAGATTGCATGCCGTACAAATGACAGGTGATTGTGCAGCACAGTGCAGCAGCACTGCTCTGAGTATAGCCAGGGCCCCTGGTGTTCTGCGGCAGAATTTTCTGATTTCTGAGGCAGTGCTCCTTGACTTCTGCGGCAGCATTTTCTGATTTCTGTGGCATGATTTATTCATTTCTCTGGCAGAATGCAGTCCTGTCATTGGCTAAATATGATGTGATGTCATCGATGAAATCATATGCTGAGCATAGAGGAGGGGGCTTCAGGATAAACAAGGTGGAAAAGAAAGCCTGACACTATGGGAAAAACAGTATATTTATATGAAAATTCACCCAAAACAATGAATTCTGCGGCACTATATATATTCTGCGGCATGATGCAAATTCTGCGGCAAATTCCGCAACCGCAGAACCGCAGAATTCCAGGGGCCTTCAGTATAGCACAGTAGAGAGCACTGAACAAATGGGGGCAAGCAGTGGTAGATCCATGACTAGAGCACCGAGCTGCAGACTGGGGGTGGTTGTGGCTGGGAGAGGAGGGCACCAATGACAGACACTTGACATGGCAGCATAAGTATCAAAAATAAACTTTAATAGAACAAACTGTCAACAACAACAATAAAACAGCAACATTATATAAAATGGGGGGGACGGGACAAAACTGGGGAAGCCACCCATAAACTGGTGGGGGGAGGAGAACCTATGGGGACACCTGAACCCCGCTGATGCTGGCCACACTTCAGCGGCCTGCTACCATTGATAGTGATGTCTGCTGCTGGGCACAAGGTCAGAATGCCGACTTCAATAATAGCGCTGTAAACAACAGCACAGCAAGAACAGCACTGACAAAACAGCACCCAGAATAAAGAGCATGGGACTAAACATCGTCAATGGTAGCAGTCCAAAAGCACACTGAGGACCACTACCATGGCTGAAATAAACAACAGTGCATTTTGTTTTTGAGGGGGGCTATGCCCCCTCATCCCCCGTAATTATAATCAACTCCATGGGGAGATGGAACTTGGGGATGGGGAGAAACTCGGGAGGGAAGTAAACTCTGTGAGGGTGAGGGAACTTGTAAAAAGAAAATAATAACTTTGGGGCGGGAGATGAAAACTTAAGAGAGACCAGAAATATAACCCGGGTCTACAGGTCTATACTAGCCAAACAGCTCCGTGCCTTAGTCCCAGGGGCTGGTTCAAGTGGCTTTAATGTGTGTGTGAGTGTGGGGGGGGCAGCAAGAAAATTCCGTGGAAAGGGCTGGGGGTCTGGAGGCTGCCTAGGGCCCCAGAAAATTTTTAAATTTTTGCAGAAATTTTGTGGCTTTTTGATGTCATGTGGTGTTCATTTCATAAAAATAACTTATGTCATGACTAGAATTTATTCTTGATTTATCAGATTAAATTAATTACCTTGAGTAGGACATGAGTGGTGTTGATCAACCATAATGTCTGGATCCATGATTGGTGGTGTTCATGATGAGTGATGACATTGTACCATGATGTCTGGATGCAGCAGCACCAGTGATGCACACCAAGTGCCCTGACGTCACAGTCGACCAGCACCACTCACGGTATCCCCCCTCAAATCAAGCATAATGATATCCCAGAACACTGCCACCATTTAATCATACCACATCCTGATAAAAAGTCTAATGGTTGCAAAACTTAGTTTTGATGCCTGCACAGTAGCCTCCAAGCTATTCCACCCTGTGACACTCTGTATCATTCATCCACTATCCCCCAACACACAACACCCCAATCTAATATGCAGACACTGTACCTTGTCCACTGCACAGAAGCCCCACAAGCTAGCACACACTGTACCCATGTGGATCATTCCCCTTTTTCCCTCCAATACACAGAACCCCCCCCCATTTAATACCCATGAACTCTGTGCCCCTCCATCAACCCCAATATACACAATGGGCACCTCCGGGTTTCCAGTCAGACCTCTCAAACAGTGTTCCTAAACCTTCAAACATCACACACACACACAGGGCCCCAAATCTTATGAACTTCATTATCCATGTCAATCAACTCTACACTCCCCATCCCAAACCCATGTCTGTGACTATGTTCAGTTTCTCTGCTGGGAAGGACTTCACTAGTACTACTACTACTACTACTAATACTACCACTGCCATTACTACTAGTACTATAACCACCACCTCACCGGCTGTAGAGGAGTCAGGTTTGGGAGCAAGGGGAAAGGTAGGAGATGGGCCATTCAGTCAACCATGGGCTCCACAGTGAGCACTAAAGCCCTAAATAAATATGGTGGAGAGGGACCACTACTCACACTGGGGTAGCCAGGAGAAGCAACTTCCCCCAGCCCCCTTTTGGCAGTATAGCCTAGAGGTTAGAGTAACAAACTGTGAATGAGCTTGCTACATCCAGCAGACCTGGGTTTGATTCTCACAACCTCCGCTTGCATACTGTGTGAATCTGAGCAAGTGACTGAACCTCCCCAGTGCTCCCAGGTCAACCCTGAAAACAGGCACTTGTGTCTAGTGGGCATTACCCAGTTACCAAAAACTAAGAAGAAGAAGAAACTCTCTGCCACTGCTCCCAAGTCTCTGAAAGTTTCTATGCCCCTTATGCACCACAGGCCTCAGCATTTCCAAACCTTACACCTATGCATCCACTGAGGCAAGCTGCATCTTTCCTCAACCTCCATCCCAATACACAGGACCACCCCCAAGCTAACATATGTATACACTGTGACTCTATCCCCCCTCCCAATGCACGCAATAGTCCCTTCACAGCCCCAGATCTCCCATGCAGTGTTGACCATCAGTTTCTCTGCTGGGATGGACTTCACTATTACTAACCTCCCTGACCTGGTCACTCATGGTTCCAACTCTTCCTATACGCAATGGACCTTAGGGTTTTCATGGTCTTCAGATCACACAAGCATGCGAGCATGCGCGCACGCGCGCGCGCACACACACACACACACACACACACTGTGCCACTCTGATCACTTCACCATCTGCCCCACCCCCAATATGCAGGACTCTCCCAAATCCAACACACACAAACATACACTATGCTGCTCCACTTCCACCAAATAGACAAAGTGGGTCCATCAGGTTTCCTAGACCTAACACACACAGTCAGCAGTACAGGCATAAACAAGCATTTATCAATGTTGAACGTTTGCTTGCAGGTATTTGCAGTGGTGTTTGGCACTTGGACATGGCTTAAAAAAATCAGTGACAAGTAAAATGAGGGACACAGTTTAACAATTGGTTCTATCCCCTGAAGCAGGCAGCGTTAAGAGTATTGGTGTAAAATACTTTGTCTGCAGAAGAGCAAGTCTGTAACTCTGATTAACAATATTGTGAGCATGCAGTATACTCACTGTTAGTCACAGAAACACAAATTTTAGGAGGGACAGGAACATTCTGAAGCAAAATGAGGGACATCCCTGAAAATCAGGAAAAGCTGAGAAGTATGGTCCCTCTTTCCCTTCTCTCTCCTCCACCCATTGTCTCTCTCTTTCTCTCTCCCCCTCTCTATTCTGTCTCTTTCTCTCCTTCTGCCTCTCTTTGTCTTTTCCCCCTGTCTCTCTTAACCCCCTCTGTCTCTCTCTTGCTCTCTCTCTTCTCTCCCTCTGTCTCTTCTCTTCTCTTCCTCTTCTCCCCCTCTGTCTCTCTCAGCAAACAAGCATTTCAATGTGCTTACACAACTTGAATGAGATAATATGAGATGATGCTTGTGTAACTTGATGTGCTTTTGTGGCCTTCCGCCTCTCTATCCATGGGATATACCACCCTGTAGGGGTATGACACAAGGAACCATAGAGGAGGGTTCCCCCTCTACAGGTGTCGGGAATGAATGAATCAGCTAAAGGTAGGTTAGGAAAAAGCCCATGGGCAACAGAGATAAGCTGCTGGAGGAGGAGGGGTGGATGGTGGGCAACGAAAAAGAATCCTGGCAAGCCCAGGATGTTTGTGATGCTTTAAGCTAGATGGGGGGGGCGGTGACATTTGTTGCTCCACCCATTGAACCACGGGCTTAAAGCCTTCCCATTCAATATGCTTACACAACTTGAATGACATAATATGAGATGATGTTTGTGTAACTTGATTTGCTTTTGTGGCTTTCCACCTCTCTACCCATGGGATATACCACCCTGTAGGGGTACGATGCGAGGAAGGAACCCTCGAGGAGGGTCCCTCCAACAGGTGCCAGGAATGAATGAGTTGGCTAAAGGTAGGTTAGGAAGAAGCCCAAAAAGAATTCCCAAAGATATCAAGTTTTGAAGAGTCGAGGATGATAAATGAATTCTGTGAGAAGAAGGGCTAACTTTTTGAGGAGAGAGGGGAAAGCCGGGCTACCATCCGCTTCCATCCAACAGCGGAACATAACTAACTAATGAGGAGAAAGCACTAACTCTAATTAATATTATGACCATTGGCACGGAGGAGAGGAAAAAAACCCTTTGAGGAGGAAACCTCTGGAGATCCAAGGCCTAGGTCGCCTTCTCTTCAGACTGACTACATTTGATATGAGGGCATATGCTGATAGATAGAATGGTGCATAGATGAGGGATATAAGTAAGTAGGATGACGATATGATAGGGAAAACTCAAAAGAAGCATAGACAAAATAAGGAATATAAGGTAGCTGGAACCCAAGGAGGATACACTAGAGTAGTTGATGAGAGATAGTAGATCTGAGGAGCAAGGCTAGGAGGGAGCAAATCCATGTATGAGACAGAGGAGCAAGGGGTATCCAGATGTGCTCACGAGGAGATTCCAAATGTGCAAATGAGGAGACAAATGATGCTGCAGACTGGTTTTACTGAGTGATGCAAGTGAGCAGACACTGAAATTGAAGAGGCATGTTTGATTATGCGATGTAAGTGATTAGACTCTGAATGATTAGACCCGGA
This sequence comes from Neoceratodus forsteri, assembly GCA_016271365.2. Classification (NCBI taxonomy): domain Eukaryota; kingdom Metazoa; phylum Chordata; order Ceratodontiformes; family Ceratodontidae; genus Neoceratodus; species Neoceratodus forsteri. Next base: position 142,555,110 of record CM057457.1, on the reverse strand, counting down.
GGTTGTAGTAGATGAGGTAGTATGAAATTCAATGATAGGAATGTTCAAATAAGTGATATAGTGATATAAAGATATAAACTTGAGGTAATGCTGAGTGAATGATAACTGGATTCATGAACTCGATATGACTGGAGTTATGAACTTGATACATGAGGCAGAATGGCTGCGGCTGATAGGAGGCATAGGAATTATGATAGGTATGCCCAAAAAGAATATCGAGATTAGGCCAAGAGTGGAGGAAAGCCTGGATAGCCGGAATGGAACTGGAAGAAGAGGATGCAGGAAATAACCAAAAATTAACTGGTATGAAGGAAGGAAAGGAATTAGGCACCTTGAAAGGAGATAGATTCTGAGGCCAAGAAGGGAGATCCGGAACCAGAGGCAACTCAGGAGAAGCGATCGTGGATAAAAACTGGATAAGGTATGAGATGAGGAGTGAGCAAAATTGGATGAAGTATGATAGCAAGTGAAGCGAAGAGTGGAGGGAAGCTACGACAGCAGAATCCTGAAGAGTCAGCACAGAACTGGAAGAAGAGGAGACGGGAATGAACAGGAAAAGAATTGGAACAAAGGTATCAGGCACTATGAAGCGATATGAACAATGATGCTCCTTGAAAGGAGACGGATGCTGAGGCCAAGAAAGCACATCAGGAACCAGAGGATCTGTGAACCAGAGGGCAAGCGAAGGACAGCAATCACGGGGAGTCAAATCATATGAAATACAATGAGGAGAGAAGCCAAGACAGGAAAGAATCCATGACAGTCAGGACGAGAATAAGCACTAGGCTGAGGAAGGGAACAGGAACGGAGGAGAGATGATGAGGGATGGACATCATGAAGGTAGGTACTGCAGAGCAAGGTAGGAAAGGATGAAGGACAATAGAGAGGGCAATAGACTTGGTTTGCTGGCCAAGGCACCTAGCTTCACCTGAGCTCTTTCCTTCTAAGACTGCTTGAAAGGCAGAGTAGAGAAACTTACCAGAGCAAGGGAGAAGGATTAAGACTTAGTTTGGCTAAGCAGATTTACTGTGTGGTGGTGTTTTGATTTTTTACTCACAGGGATTGCTACTGTTTGTGGCTAACATTTCATTGCTTTATTTTTTCTCTGATTAAATTGTTGTTGCTGGTATACCTTCTTCTGCATTATTACAAGGTGTGCCTACAGGTGTGTGCTAACAGATTACTGCTGTAATCTTCTGATTCAAATTGTCTTTTGCAAGGTATATCTTCTGTTACTGCTTTATTTTTCTCTGGAGCAAAGTGTTTCTTACAGGGTATATCTTCTCTGAAATTATTACAGGTGGTGCTTTACAGGTTTTACAGTTTTATCTAACATTAGGATAAGCTTCAGGGTTACTGCATTTGTTGTTGACTGATTGTTTCTGCTCTACCTCCTTGTTCTTTCGTCCGTGGTTCTTCTTTTTAGGCAGGAAGGCCCAGCCACCCACCCATCCCCAACCACCCCACGCCTACTCCTTTTATAGGGTACCACAGTTGTGACATTTCCTGTGGCAGAGCAGGAAGGCGATCAGTGGGGCCCACAAGGTGATCTCATTTACAGGGGCACTAGTAATTTAACTTGTTATAACAAGTTAAACAAAGCACAATTAAACCATTACTTGCATTTTTTCCTTTTTTTTTTCCTTCTAATTACTCTGACTAGGTTACAAACCCAGCAACTTATTTGGAATGGATTTCATTAACTGCAGGTACTGTGGAACAATTCTCAGAAGGACAGTCTTACAGGATTTAGGACACTGTCTCACATGCTGGGCCTTTGGAGATCTTCGGTCTCAGTTCGCAGCATGGGCAGAGATTGCACGCCTAAATTTCATATTGAAGAGGAAATACATTATAAGAACCACCCGCCATTTCCCCAGCATCCAACAGAAAAACCTCGCCGCAGAGGGTAGTTGTGGTCCAGGAGGTTGGCAGGTGGTTAGGAGGAGCAAATCAGGTGCCCCATCACTCTCTGCTCTCCAACACATTACCTCCAAAACCATATAAACGCTACAAACAGGTATCTGCCTCTATCTCTGAAATCAAATAAAGAGGCAGAAGACACTGCAGAGCAGGACACTCGGCACAGGAGCTAGCACAACAATACTCACCCAAATCAGGAACCAAAACTAAACAAGCACAAAGGAAATCCAAAAACTTCTGATCATAGGAGACTCCATGATTCGGGAGTTGATACCATCTCCAGCCAGGGTGATGGTCAGATGTCTCCCAGGTACATCAGCATGGAGACACTGATCGCATTGCTAAAATTGTTCACAAAGCAGGAGAAAACATTGATGTCCTAGTACACATGGGGACTAATGATCTCGCCAGCCAGTCAGTTGTGGAGACCAAGGAACACCTGACTAAGCTGGGTGACAAACTATCATCTATTTCGTCCGGCATCTCCTTCTCTGAGATCCTGCCAGTCTGGGAGAAGGGAGCAGATGGACGGAAGGTCAGAGAAGGGGAGATAGGGGAGCTAAACACGTGGCTCAAGGACTGGTGCCAGGAAAAAGGACACAGATTTGTAGGGAACTGGCAACAGTTCTGGGAGCGAAAGTTCTTTAAATTTGATGGACTGCATCTGACTAAAGAGGGAGTCAGTGCATTGGGGCAGAAGTTTGACGTCTTGCAGAATATTTAAACTCAGCAATGGGGAGAGGGCAGCACCCCATACGCCGAATGGGAAGAACACCTCCCCTCAGCTAGTGGTCAAACAGGAATTCAGCGTGTTTGCCATTCAATTGCATCACCAGGTAAGAAAAAGGTTTGTCTCCCCACACGATGCACAGGGTAATGCCAAACTTCACCCAACAACTAACTCACCAAAATCTGGCCAATGGAAAATATGTACACAAATGCTCACAGCCTGGGAAATAAGATCCCAGACCTGCAGGCAATAATGTCAGAGGCTAAACTGGACATAGTAGCAATTAGTGAGACGTGGTTTACCAGTAACCACACTTGGGAGACTTAGTACCTGGCTATGTATTGTTCAGAAGAGACCGAGAAAAAGGGGGAGGAGTGGCCCTGTATGTCAATGAAAATATCAAAGCTACAGAAATTCAGAATACACATAAGGAGCCAGAAGAACTGTGGGTCACCCTGGAAACAGGAAATGGACAGCTATAAGAACTGGGGTTGTCTACAGGCCCCCAGACCAGAGGAGGACATAGACACATTACTGTTAGAAGATATACAAAACATGACAGCTAAAGGGAGGTTCTGATAATGGGAGACTTCAACATGCCAGATATAGATTGGTCAATACCAGCAGGAACATCTGCCAGAACTAGACTCATAGTGGATTCCTGCAGGGAGGGCCTCAAACAACTGGTACAGCAACCCCAAGAGACAGGGCTATCCTAGATCTAGTACTGACTAACAAAGAAGGGATCACAGATCTCCAGGCAGAAGGTCACCTGGGGCCTAGTGACCATCACATGGTATGGTTCAGTTTGGCACTACATCTAAATCATCCCATTCCAAGGCAAAAATATGGGACTTCAGAGGAGCTGACTTTGATAAGATGGCCAACAGAGTTAAGCTAGCCCTGGCAAAAGAAACACAGGTGGGGAGGTACAGGCAAAGTGGCAAGCATTAAGGATACAATACTTGAAGCAACATCCCATTGTGTTAGACAGAAAAGGAAGTGCAAAAGAAGAAGGAAACCACTTTGGTTCTCAAATACAGTAGCAGAAAAGGTCAGAGCCAAAAGGCTGGCCTTCAGGAAATATAAGGAACACAGCGGATGAAGATAGGAGGCATACCAAACTGCCCTAAGGGAAGCAGGTAAGGCAGTAAGGCAGGCAAAGTCCCAAACTGAGGAAACACTAGCACGAACAGTAAAGAAGGTGACAAGACTTTCTATAGATACATTAGTGAAAGGAGAAAGTCCAGAGGGTATTGCTAAGCTTAATGGAGAAAAGGGAGCATGTGAGGAGGAGGACCCCTGTAAAGGCATCTATCCTAAATAGATACTTTTGCTCAGTATTTACTGAAGAGAAGGTAGGGCAGGGCCCACAGCTCAGCATCATGGACACAGGGGAGGAGGTGAGCACTCCTCCCATTCACAAAGAAAGGATCCTACAAGAGCTTGCTAAGCTCAGGGTGGATAAGGCAATGGGACCTGATGGCATACATCCCAGGGTATTAAGGAGCTAAAGGAGGAACTAGCAGAGCCATTAGCAGAATTGTTTAGTGAGTCTCTGAGCACAGGAGAGGTCCCAGAAGACTGGAGAAGGCTCATGTGATCCCGCCCACAAGAGTGGTAGCAGGGAGGAGGCGGAACTACAGACCAGTCAGTCTTACCTCAGTAGTGGGCAAGATTATGGAGGCACTCCTTAAGGAAAGGATAGTGCAACACCTGGAATCCATAGGGGCACAGGATCCAAGACAGCATGGGTTTACAAAGGAAGGTCCTGTCAAACTAATCTCATAGATTTCTTGACTGGGTAACCAGAGTGGTGGACCAAGGGGAGACAGTTGATGTCGCCCACCTTGACTTCAGCAAAGCTTTTGACACTGTTCCACATAGAAGATTGATAAATAAGCTAGGTAGGCTCTGGGTGGAGAAGTTGGTCAACTGGGTGGCAAACTGGTTGACTGGCAGAAACAGAGAGTGGTGGTAAATGGTATACAGTCAGAAGAGATGCAAGTCACAAGTGGGTACCTCAGGGATCAGTCCTGGGGCCAGTCCTATTCAACATCTTCATTAGTGACCTCGAGATGGACTAGAGGGTAAGGCTTGTCTGTTTGCAGATGACACCAAGATCTGCAACAGAGTAGATGATCCAGAGGGGTGGGCAGAATGAGAAGAGATCTGGATAAACTAGCAAATGGTCAGAAGAGTGGCAACTGGGATTTAATGCCAAGAAGTGCAAAATCATGCACATAGGGAAGAGAAACCCTGAAGCCACTTATAGGCTGGGAGGAGTTGCTAGCAGTCACAAAGGAAGAAAGAGACTTGGGCATCATCATCACTGATGACCTAAAATCATCCAAGCAGACCTCTAAAGCAGTAGGTAAGGCTAGGGGGTGTTAGGTGTATTAGTAGGGTATCACAAGTCGAAGAGGGAGGTAATAATCCTCTGTACAAGACATTGGTTAGGCCCCATCTGGAGTACTGCGTGCAGTATTGGAGGCCACACCTTCACAAGGACATTAACCAAATTGAGGCAGTCCAGAGAAGGGCAACCAAAATGGTGCAGGGACTGCATCAGAAGACATATGAGGACAGATTAACGAGCTCAATATGTATACCCTTGAGCAAAGAGGAGAGAGGTGATATGATCGAGACATTTAAACACCTTAGGGGCATAAACAAGGTGAAAGAGTCTAACATGTTTAAATATAAGAAAAATAGCAGGACAAGAGGACACAGCATGAGATTAGAGGAGGCCAATTAAGGGGAATATGAGGAAATTCTTTTCTCACAGAAAGGGTGGTAGATGCATGGAATAGCTTACCACAAGAAGTGGTGGCTATGAATACAGTGCAGGGCTTCAAACAGGCATGGGATAGGCATAAGGGAGCAATACAAATGACTATGAATAGATAGGTCACTGACAGAGCAAAGGCTGATGGCACATTTATAAGGTAGAAAAAGAAATGGGCAGACTGGATGGGCCTTGCGGTCCTTATCTGCCGTCAACTTCTATGTTTCTATGTTTCTATGTAGGTTAGACATAGAACCCAGCTGGAATGGGAGGAGAACCGCACAGGGAAGAGAAGGAGAAAGCGGCACAAGATTCAGGACAGGCATGGCCAGACGAAGCAAGGGAACAGCGCAAACTGGGTAGCAAACCCCGCTAAGGCATGCCGAGAGAGGAATTGAAGGAGATGAGTAGGCCAAGGCAAGGCATCATGGAGCTGAGGGGCTAAGGAGATGAAGGATCACTGGTGAAGGGATCGATGATGGGCAGCATGGAGCAAGTAAACTCCGGGAAGGAGGAAGGCACCGCAAGGGGGCAGGAGGGCAAGCTGGATGAGGTGGCACAGAGGTCTGGATCAAGGGAAGGTTGGATGGAGACAGCCATGGAAGGCCAGAGAATATGAGTGGCAAAGCAAATGAAAAGATAAAAATTGGGTCACAATGAGATAGAAGCCATGACAGGATTGAAACCAGGACAGCTGAGATGGCAGAAAGAGCTGAAGAAAGGGAGCAGAACAAGGGCACGCCAAAGCAGGAGTAGATGATGGGGAAAGTGAGATGGGGAAAAAATGAAATCCAGAGGCAATAGAATTAGATGAGCATGGGATGACCAAGCAGATTGGTTGCAGAGGGAACCAGTCATACAAAACACCAGAGATATACAAAATATCAAACCTAGAAAAGAGAAGGGTGAGGAGAAACAGTCAAAAGGTCAGAATACTTCAAGGAATAGACAGGGGAAGCATACAGACCTGTTGAAGCTGGTGAAGGCAAGCAGAACCACAGGGCACATCCTCAGAACTGGAGGGGGGGGGAGAGACAAGGGGAAACATTAGAAAGCACCAAGATACACAGAAGGTAATAATCAGCATGTGAAGCAGTGTACTAGGAGAGAGACTGGAAACGAAGAAGGGGTAGACCTGCAGTGCAGAAATAGACAGACTCCCAAGGGAGACTAGTACCGAGGATAACACAGAAGGATGCAGAGGTAGCATAAAGGTTCTAGTGTTGCAGGACAAGGCAGCCAAAGGTGAAGGAAATAGGGGCAGCATCCAAAAGCTGGCAAGAGGCACAGTCAGAAAGATCAGAGAGGCGGCCATGGTGGAAGACCCCAAGGATTCGGAACTGGTCAGTCCAGGAGTAGACGTACTGGCACGCTGGGGGGTTGCAGAGCCATGCAGTGGCCGGAGGTGGTGCGGCATGAAACCTGAAGCACGGAGCAGAAGATCAAATGATAGGTACGCTGGATTGAGCAAGGTAAGGAAGACGACACCGAGACCGATAAGGCAAGAACATGCGATATGAACGAGTAGATCCGAATGGGTGGGTGATGAGAGACCACAAGATTCAACAGAGTGATGCAAGTAATGAGGCTTCTCGAAAGGAGATATATTCTGAGGCCAAGATGGCATGTCTGGGAGCAGAGGGTATACAAACCAGAGGGGTGATATGCCTGATAAAGCAATGAAAGCAAATAGACTCCTCAAAAGGAGGTGGAGCTGGAATTGAAAAGAGTGACATGATGAAGTAGGCTCCTCAAAATGAGGCAGATGCGAAAAGGAATGTGAAAGAAACTTGAATGATAGTGGATAGCCTCTAGTCAGCTGGTAAAAAAAAGGGCGACTGAAAGGAAGGCATGGCCAGGAATGGAGACAGAGTTAAAGCAGGTGATTTACACTGGAGGGTAGAGGGAGGAAGCCAAGGCATATTGACAGAGTGATTGAAAGAAATGAGCATGTTGCGGCGAGATATGGAGGTATGCGAGCAAATCGGATGAAAAGGAGTAAAACCAGGAAAGGAGAAAATCCAGAACAGCTGATGACTGAATGTAGCTAGGAAGGGGGCCTCGATGAGACAAGAAATGGGTAATGAGTACCGGAGTCAGGAACCGGATACAAGGACAGGAGGGCCACGGATCAATGAGGTGGCAGGTGAGGTGTGATCAGTATGCCCAAAAGAAATATCAAATGCAGGTCAGACGGAGTCAGTGGGGATGAGAAAAGGCACCAGGACAAGGAAGGTAAAAATAGGAAGTAGACAAGGTACAGTGACGGAGGAAAGCCATTGAGGCAGGTACTGAAAAAGGAGACATGACATGACAGAAGGAGGGAGGTCAACGGGGTAGCGGAGGACCCAGATGGAACATGGAGATAGCCTCGATGCAAGGTAGCGGAGGCGGGAGGAGGTCGAAGGAGAGGGAAGCACTGGAGAATGATGAGATTGGGTCTGTAAAGGGCCAGAGATGGTTGGTGGCAGTCTAGGAGTAGCACACATAGGAATGATAGGCAGGACATTGTGGAGGTAGTATGAGGAATGAGGGACAGCCGGTTGGAACTGGGTTAAGAGGGAAAGCGAGTGCGCCAGTGTCCCTGGAGTGCAGATGAAGAAGAGCGAAGCAAGACCCAGGAGGTGATGGCAGTCATGGATAAAAGAAGCCGCCGGGCTGAGGAGGACAGTAGGCCACACTGCGAAACAAACAGCAGCCCCCAACCTCACAGCAGGCAAGGTAAAATATGAGCCTACGAAACAGGCCAAGGAGGGGCACCCACACTGTGGATAGTGAAGAGTCAGAAAAGTCCGCTGAGCAGGAATGCAAGGGCCAGGAATAGGCGGCTAGCAAATGTACATTAACGTAAAAGGCTCCAAGCACTCATTGAGGCAGAATACAGAGGTAGCATGGCAAAAAACAGGCCAAGCACTGAGCACAGCAGACCAATGCAAGCCAAGGAAAGTGAAACGGCTAAATGCAGAAAATACAGCAGTGCAATGCAGAAACGGAATTCATCTAAAGAAATAAAACTCATATGCAAAAAAGGCCAGGAGTTTGGGTGAGAGGCGGGCATAGCAGGATGCTTTACAACAACCACCGACAACAGAGCAAATGAAAGAACAGCGGAGACGGAAAAAAGCAATGCTGCCACAGCAGAAAAACAATCCAGGTCCTGGAAGGAAAGTAAAGGCAATAGGCAGCGGAGACTATACCTCCCAACTGCTATGAATTACGCACAGCTCTAGGATTAGCACACTCAATTGCACCCTTGTCCCTCACAAGGTAACTGATGTTCCTCAAAATAGTAGAGCAATGTCTGGACACACAAAGTAAGAATTCATGGAACCAAGCTGAAAGAATATGGTGAGTAGCAGATATTAAAAGGGGTACACCATGTGCAAATAGAAAACTGAGTAAAATTAGAAAGCTCTTCAGATACTGACCAGCTGCTGTGAAGCTGGAAAGCCATAGCTATGGTATTGTAGAGCTTAGAGGATGAGAGGCATGGTAGAGAGGTCCTAGCAGAGAAAGAGGACAAGAGTCCCCAAACAAATGAACTTGGGGACTGACGATTCATCCCCAGGAGCTGAGAAGTGGACACGGCAACTAGCGGCAGCCGAGGCAGGCCCCTGAGAAGGAAGACAGCAGGAGCCACATGAGCAGTGGCGCAGCAGTCCCAGCACAGCAGACTCACCAGTATGATGAAGAGGATGGCAAACAAACCGAGAGAACCCAGGGCTGGAAATGGAATAAGCAAAGGAAGCAGCCACAAAGGCAGCGCAGGCAGATAACTAGGAGGAGAGGAGAGACAGACAGAAGGTGCAACAATCCAAAGAGACAAGCACCGCAGAAGCCAAGAGAACTGGGGCACAGTGATGGATGGGGAGGCCAAGCAAAGCAACCGCATGGAGATGCAAAGAGGGCAGCATGCCCAGACCACAGTGGAGAGGGGGATGAAAGCAAAACAGCAGGAAAGGTAGGGAAATAAGCAGGCAGAAAAAATGGCAGCCAAGAAGAGGGGAGAAGGAATAGGTCAAGAGCGAGAGGATGGGGAATCGGCTGAGGAGAAAGGAAGGACAGAGGAAATGAGAACTGTGGGGGGGAGTAGAGCGAGAAAGACCTTGCACACCGGTTGGCAGCAGAAGGGAGCGAGATGAAAAATGAACTGCACAAGAAGTAGCCATCACAGGCAAATGTAGAGAAGTGGGGATCGAGGTGCAGTCAGAGAAAAGAAGTACACAGGGCAAACAATGCGAGAGCAGTGCGGAGGGCCTATCAACCAGCAGCATTGAAAAAGAACCCTGGCAAGCCCAGGATGTTTGTGATGCTTTAAGCTAGATGGGGGGGGGGGTGACGTTTGTTGCTCTGCCTATCGAACCATGGGCTTAAAGCCCTCCCATTGTCAATGCCGAATGTTGGCTTGCTGGCATTGACATTGGTAGTGCAGGAGTTAAAGAGATGCATAATAGGATAGGCAGTGAAGTATTGAACTGATGCCGACCCTGACCCCACCCTGCAAAGAGTGACAGGCATCGGGGTGTGCCATGGGGTCATTGGCCATAATGCTCATGCCATTTTATCTCACTCTACCCCGCAGACACCGAGAAGTGTTGTGGTGTGCTTTGGGGTCTTCAGGCCTTACGCATACCTCTCAAGTGTCCCTGATTTTCAGGAATGTCCCTGATTTTTACCTCAAAATTTTACTCTGTCCCTCCTAAAATTTGTGTTTTTGTGGCTAAACAGTGGGGACTGTAAGCACAAAACAATGTCAGGCATTAAAGTTACAGATTTGTTCTTCTTTACAAAATGCATTTTGCACTAAGCCCCATATTCTGCCAACTTTCTGGGTAGATATCTCAAATTTTGAAGATGTGTCCCTGATTTTGGTCCTTTGTCCCTGATTTTTTTAAGCCTTGTCCCTGATTTATGAGGCAGGAGGTTGAGAGGTATGGCCTTACGCTCTCCCCGTTCCATAAGGAAACATGCTGAGATGGGTGCAGTATAGGAGAATGGGGTGAACTTTGGGGCCAAAGAGTCCAAGACACACCTCAATGCCTGTCACTGGCTACAGGGCGGGGCTGGAATGATGTGAGCATTACAGCTGATAATGCCTAGTCACACCCCTGATGCCTGTCAGTCTCAACAAGGTGGGGTGTTATGGTTGGAAACCATAATGCCCCTGGTGTGTGTTGGTATATTCACTCCAAATTTTCAATGTGGTCTTTTTGTGACCCCACCTCATGGACAGTGGCACTATGAGCTTGTTAGCCGAAAGGTGATTTTGCACAGTGACTGTGCCATTTGGTGCCACAGGTGTGAGAACACATTTCGAGTAGGATGTGACAATGACAGCTGTATTGTTCGTGAGGAGGTGTAAAAAATTGCAGTGTTGAAAATTTGAAATCTGGAGTGAAAATATCAAAATTGGTGAAGTCACATGCATGTGTAGAAACTGCACAATGCACACCCATACCGTAATTATTTTAGGGATTTCTTTAACCAGATTTTCAACATAGGCATTTTGGGACCTCCACTCATGAACAGTGTCACTGTGGTTTTGGCAATGTGTCTGGAACATTGATTTCACACAGCAACTGCACCATCGTGCGCCACATGCGCGAAAACATATTTTGGGCAGGATGTGAAAAATGGCAGCTGTACTGTTCATAAGAAAGTGTGAAAAAATGGTAACGTTGAAAAACTGGAGTGAAAATATTTCAAAGTGTCAAAGTTAAGAGTGCGCGTGGAAACTGCACAATGCACGCTCAGAACACATTCATTTTTTGGAATTTTTCCACCAAATTTGCAAGATAGGCTTCTTGGGATGCCACCTCATGAACTGTGGCATTATTATTTTGTTAATCAGTCCCGAAAGGTGATTCCGTGCAGTAACCACCAAATGACCTTTCCGGACCAAATAATGAGATGACAGCACATTTGTTCATGAGATGGGGTCCCAAGAACCCATGTTGAAAATCTGGAGGCAAAATTCAAAACAATGGCTGAGATATCCACCTAAGCTGAAAATCCCCCATTTATGCCATTATACAGCTTACCAGATTTCTTCATTTCGCAGTTGGCGTTGAAGAGTGCAGACGTGTTCCTGGTCCACTGAAGATCACAGTGCCAACCTCCAAAAGTAAGTATGGGCTGAGGGGGATGTGGGAAAGTAGGGTGCACAGAGGGTAGATGTGGGTTGAGTGGGGGTGCCAATGACAGCGAGGGACCGTTTTCTTTGTTTCAGGTACAGTAAAAAAAAAAAATAAAAGCACTGTGGACAGTTTTCTTTCTTTTACAGGTGTAAGAAAAGAATGGTGGGGCACACTGGGGTGGGTTCCCAGTGTGCCCCATGACTTTGGGGAGGTGATGCTGGCCCCAATGGGGGTAGGGCGGGGGCAGGAACACGCTGATGCGATCGGCCTTCAATCAGACAGAGGCACACTGGAGTGGGCTCCCAGTGTGCCACATAATCTTGGGGGTTGTATTAAACATGCTGACAGGGGGATTGGGCACCCCCAAAGTCTGCATTCTGTGGATTGTGTGTGGCGGACGGCAGCCGCCGCCATGTTTATTGAAATGCTTCACTAGGAAAGGCACATCAGGAGGCATGTCATTGGTGCCACTGCATGACGAGCTTGTCTCTGATTGCAGCAGCACTTTCCTTACAAGTTGTATCCACTTTACATTAAGCTGGTGTCAGCACTAGCATGCTGGCTTATTGGAGAATGAGTGACGCACCTACTAAAGCATGCCCTGCTTTCGCCAACACAGACACACCTCTGAAATGTGCTGCTAGCACAAGACGTTCCTTGCGCAAGTGAACGCAAAAATTAGAGGACCTGCAGTTCATCTGCACTATCACTGTGGACTTTGGACTGCAGAGTATAGAACAGACTTGCTGTAAAACAAGAGAGGAACAGGCTGGCCAATAAAGCTAAACTGGAAAGTAGAATGAGAACAGTCCACAGGTCCATGGCCACATAAACACTATTTTCGGATGCCACTACATGCTTCACTGGGTTGATCGGTATACTTCTGAAGCTCAAGAGGACAACAAATACAGTGCCAAGCCCACATCCATTCCAAAAAAAAAGCAGCCTCAGACTACAAAAAATTCTGCTTTGGCACTGAAACTGCTGAACTGGAAGGTACAACTGAATCAGCTTCAGACCAACTGAGCAAAAGAGATTTGCTACCAATCTCTATTTCTTTCACCTGGTCTGTGGCAGAACACTGAAGAGGGCCATGATGAAAAACTCTGGGCATGACTACAAGCCAGTGAACGTATATTTGCTGCTGACAGGAGTCACTAGTGGCATGGGCAACACTTGTTTTAGACCAAGTCTAACTTCACTCATGTAAAACCCGAAGGAAAAAAAAAGAGAGAAAGAGAAGTTAACTTCTAGTTAAGCAGGCATCCACAGTGTGCACGTCCAATCTATGACAGGCCAAATGATTGCTTTATTAAACTAAATTAGTTCAACTAGTGTAAATGTTTCACCAAAAAACAAACTGCAGAATGCAGTAGGAACAGTGACAGCCAACAGATCAATCTTTGACTTTGATGCTTGTTTGGTTTCATAACTTTCCTCTTTACCTCAGTACTGTAGCGCTACAGGGCCCATCTGTGGTATGTCTCAAGGGAACTGGTAGAAACTATTCGCCCAGCACACAGGAAGCTCAGTGTAGGATTCCTAATTAATGCAGCAGAGTTTGGTTGGAAAAAAAATGCTAAATTTGCAATTCTTTATTATCACAGCAAGATGATCGGACAACCGTTTAGTAAACAGAGACTGGTGTGACGTGTGAATTAATCTGTTCGACTCAACTGCGACAATGACTGCCTCAGTTGATGAATTTACTGCACTCCCACTCAAAGAGGTAATGCTCACCTTTTCATTGGCTGCCTGAGTTGAGAAACTGTTTTACTGGTTCTCCACCAGTATTACTACGGCAACGACGGCATTCTGCCCTAGTCGCCATAATAATATTACTTAACTGGTAGAACCAATAAAATTCAGATTCTATTACTGGTTACATGTCAATGCAACCAGCTCCAAAAAAGTTTGTATCCTGCGGTCATGAGTTGAGCGGGGTGCACTGCATGGCTTTTTGATCTCCCTCTTGAGGTACAAACTGCCTCCAAGTTAGGGCAATTTAAATGCAACCTCAGACAGTACCTTCTTTCTCTCAGCTGCTGCGACTGCCAAACTTAAGCTACTTTACCCTCACGTATCCCCTCATTTCCTGACTAAACAGCCGCCACTCTCCCCACACCTCCCCTCCTCCCCCTGCACCTCCTCCCATAGGTACCTCTCTCCTGATGTGTTTCCTGTCTACTTCACCTCACTCTGTAGCTCCTGAACCCTGATTTCCACTTATTCCCCCTCCTTCCTCTTTCCCCTTTTTCACTGCTCCTTTTAATTTGTCTTGGCTGATCCAAGTTAACCTATTGACGTTGACAAAGTTATTCTTGATCGCCTATTATCACATACTGATACGTTATTGTATTTTATCTTAGCTTTTACCCTGGTGTCTATTTTTGGTTCTTATTTGCCAACTTTGACAAAGTCTGATATAATGACTGCTCTGAATGTTTTTTGTTTTTTTGTTATATCCATGTCATGTTTTTGTTACATTGTTGTATTTGGCTAATTGTTGTGATTTCTTTTGGACGTGGAACCTTTGTAAATGAGTCTCAGACTCAAAGGTATATCAAATTCCGAGACCGTAATAAATAAGTAAATAAAAAGGGTGGCCAGCCCATGTTACAGTGAACACGTTCTGTGAGCACAGTGGTACTCCTGCAGTTACTGCCAAATGACAGGCACTCCAGCCAAGAGAAGTTTCAGCAAAATGCTTATCATTATTTAAACAAAAAGACAAGCTTGGCAGAGTGCCTCAGTGTACAATCAGCCCCAGCACTTTGCAACTTCTTTCCTCAGGGGAACTTCACTGGCAGATTCTGCATGCCTTCCCTCGTACCAGTTGACTGGCACTAATCATAAAAAAAACAAACCAATCTGCATTTAGAGCTTGGTAATGGATGAGGCAAGTGGCACTTTTATTAGAAAAAATAGATTTTCTGTCATTTAGGATTCCCCCTGTTTTAATGATACCCGCAGCAACTTACAAGCCGGGATAACACAACGTTTGACAAACTCATTTTTTTCTTTTCTATTTTATGGTACAAGACTCTAACAATTTAGTGAAATGGGGTACCTGTTGTAATGCCAGCATTTATTCTTATTAAAACTCATGGCAGTCCTCCTAGGCCTGCTTGCAAGATACTGCCACCACCGCTCCAACCCCAACCCTGCTCCCCACCCCGCAATGGGAGGTAATGATGTGGCACTGTTGGGGGGGCACTGTATCACCAAGAAATATAGGACTGTCAGAAGTTGGAAATTGAAATGGCTGAACCCCAAGACCAAGGATGCAGGGATGTCTGTGGTTGAGGTGCTGCGTAATAATACCACCCTTGCGTTCCATCAGGGCTGTATTCCCGGCATTCTTGCATATTTGTGCATCGTTACATGCATTGTTATGAGATTACACCTTGTAAGTGTGCAGGACAACAAGCCACATCCATTTTGTCTAAAATGAGCAGCACCCACAGAAGCAACCTAAAGTGCCCAGGCTGTCCAACTCTTGGAGATATGGGGACCCCTCCCCCTTAGACACCAAAAAAAAAGAGCAACGTTTCACTATCAGTTGAGGAGTGCAGTTATTATCGTGTGTTTTTCATTTTTCATGTTGGGGATCTTCCCTGAGTTTTCTGCATTTAGCATGATATTTTATTGCTAACTGCCTACAGCTGGGCTTATAATCCATGAATGAATAAAATGCCCTATTCAGTCAGGTGCCACCACAAACTAAATACACCGATACTCCTCCTGTGACGACTGACACCCATTGCTTTGAGCCACATGGGAGAAAAAAAGTAAGCCCGAGCCACAGCCAAAAAGTCTAACAGCAAATATGTGGTCAGTAAAGCAACCCGGAAAGAGTAGACCATTCCTAATTTTTTACTTTAATGTGGGCCATGACAGTTGGTAAAAACAAGTAAGTCACATTATGAGCCATAGTCAAAGTCAAACCACAAATATACGGCGTCATGGTGGTCAGTGTAGCAGAAGGACAGTCCTCCTGTTTTATTTTATTTTTACTTTTACTACCTGCCTTTGGACTCCTGGTCTTAAACATTAATTTTCGGCACCACAGGTAGGGTCGAGACTCACTCCTACTGAAGACCGATCGCCAGCTGTGAGTATGGAGCAATCTAAGGCAGGCAGACTAAACTTTGACCAGTCATTTCTCCAGGTGCAATCTAAGAGGTGGCAAGCATGGAGCCCAGCAGTGTGTCTCCACGCCAGTGCACATGAGCGAGCCTATGAGCAAGCGTCGATGCTGTCCGTCCCTGGAACTACCCCGGTGACACCCAGTAAAGAGTGCTCCAGTAAACAGTCAGTGCCCCAAATTCATTACTTTACAAAAAAAAACTGTTCCGACAACCCCGCCCCAGTGTATGGGTCTGACTGTTCTTGTTCTGCAGCCATGTACTAAATTTGAATGGACACTGCTGCACAGTCGTAAATGTATTTAAAAATTAAAGAAAACTACCCAAAAAAGTGTGTGGGGGCAAAATACATGTGGCCCTGTGAAAAAGTGGGGTGGGTCATGGCCCTGATTAGCCCCTGGTAACCCGCCCATGCTTGCCTGCTCCACCACAGGAGCAGCTCAGCCAGCTACCACGCTTTTCCCATACTTCTACACTTCCTCCCCCTGACATGGCAGCTACAGGAGTAGCGGTAATGACTTTTGCTAAGCTATCCCTGTAGCTGCTCTTGTTTTAGCTGTTGTTGAAGTGCTGTTTTAACCAGCACTAATCTTGAAATGCTCTTTTCACCTGGTATGCTACTGCTGGTGCTGCACTGCTGCAGTGAGGTCCTTTGTGGTCACTGTGGCTTCCTCAACCCAGCTCTCCAGGAGCCTGAGGAGGTGGCATTTTCTAAGAAGGATGTCATCCCTACCCTCCCTGTCTACCACATCTGATTGGTAGCCTCCAGCATAGTAGGCACCTGTGGAAAACAAGACAAAGAAGTCAGCTAGTGGGGTGCACAGCACAACGGGCACAGGACTGGCACTATGTGTGGAAGAGGGGTACATCTGGCTGACACCTGGCATCAAGTTCAAGTTCAAGTTTATTGCAGGAAAAAACTCCATTGAGTGAACTCATTCACAAGGAGGTCCTGATACATACAAACAATGAATAACAGAATGGAGATACTGTATATAAGTGCTGAAGGACATGAAAGAGGTTTACAGATTTACATAGCTAGGACAACAATCATTGCTGGCAGCAGTACAAGAGTACAGTATCATCAATAACAAGGGAGACAGCAGATACATGACAGTGGTGCTTTGATCCTGCATGACATATACACATGGGGCTGGTATGTTCAAGGGATGGGGAAGTAGAAGAACAATTTGGGGTTAGTGTTGGAGTTGTAAGTGCTAGTGCAGGAGACATAGTGCAAGGCACAGGTTAGTGGGGTTAGGTGGTTAGTAGACTAGGTACAGGGTTAATAAAGGGACATGAACCTTGAGAAGTGGGGGTGGTTTGGGGGAGGGGTAAGGTTGGGAGAGATTAGAGTGATCAGCTCCTGGGGCACTGACAAGCAGTGTTAAATGCTTTACTGTCCAAGTTCTTAAAACAGTTCACAGGGACAATCTCAGTTAGCCGAAAAGTGGATTGTATTTTATATCAGACTGAGGGGATCATGAAGCTGATGGCACCTTTGCCGTGATTGGTGCGTACTTTAGATACTGTACATCCAGTAGGATGAGCTCAGACATCCTCAGCGAGTACATGCTATGTGACCGATGTATGAGTGAGCAAATGTATTGAGGCAATTTGTTCCAAAGTAGTTTCAATGCCCATGTGCCGGTGTGTAGCATCTGCCTCGTAGCTAAGGATGTCCAATCTACCACTTGGTAGAGGTCACAGTGGTGCATCCCATAGGGTGCATTTGTTATGAACTGCAGTGCTTGATGGAAGAGAATGTCAAGTTTGTGAGTGTGTGACACCAGACTACATTTATATATAATATCTCCGTAGCTGAGGAGGGGAGGAAGGTGGCTTCTACCAACCTGCGCCTGATGTCCATAGGGATGAGAGATCTGTTCCTGTAGAGGAACCTGAGTCTTACCTTCAGTTTTTTAGCCAGGCATTTGATAAGTACACTGAAGGATAGCTTGCTTTCAAGCCAGACTCCCAAATACTTGAAGTGGTCGATGACCTCAAGGGTGTCCCCAAAAATGGTTGTGATGGTTATGGGAGTGTGATGAGTGCATGTGGCTACAGGTAGATGGGTGGGTGCGAAGAACATTACTTTGGTCTTCTTTGCATTTAATAGCAGCTTGGAATGAACAAGATCAAGCTGTAGTTGGTTAAGATCTGCTTGCAGCTCAATACACGCTTCACTAGCTGAGAATTTAGAGGTGTACAGCACCATGTCATCTGCAAATAAGTGAAGTTTGGACTTGTGTATGTTTTTGCCTAAGGAGTTGATGTAAATAGTAAACAGCAGGTGCCGAAGGATAGACTCCTGTGGGACCACTCTCGTGACTGGAACCAGGTCCGATACTGCCACATCAACTTTAATTCTTTGCATCTGACCTGTAAGGTAGCTGGAGAACCAATTTGTGGAAGGGCCATTCATGCCCAGGGATCTGTGACATAGAAGGAGGAGGTTGTGGTCCACTGTGTCGAACACCTTGCTGAGGTCCAGGAACACAGTGCATGTAGTTTTCCTGCCGTCGACAGCAATGAACCAGTCATTTGTCACTTTGGCCAGGGCAGAGAGAATGCTGTGTTTCTGCCTGAAGCTGGACTGCAGAGGATTGAATAAGTTATGGCTTTCCATGTACTCCTTTAGCTGGATGTTTATTAGTTTCTCTAGCATTTTGGACAGGACGGCAAGACGGAAATGGGCCTGTAATTGTTCAAGTCACTCCAATCGCCGGACTTGAATGGCAACAGGATATGTGCTGTTTTCCAACAGGAGGGAACAGTGACTGAGAAGATGGATAGGTTAAAAATATGTGTAATGAGTGCTGCTAGTAAGTGGCTCCCTATGTTTAGGAAAGTGCCTTTGATACTGTCTGACCCAGCACCCTTCCTCAGGTCCAATCTGCGAAGGAGGTCCTTGACTTCCTTATGTGTTACTGGGGAGAGTCGGAAAGAATCCTATGGGGTCAAAGGCTGGGAGTCATCTGAGGGGAAGAAGGAGGTACTGATCAGCCCATAAGTTGGCGATGAATCAAAAGTCAGTCCTGCTGTTGCGAAATGGGCATTCAATTTATCTAGAATGGTGCCCTGGTCAGTGATAATGGTGCCATCCGTAATGATTTTCAGCAGGTGGGGGGGGACTTATGTCCTTCAACAGCCTTCAGTGTCTGCCAGATTTTGGCAGATTTATCCTTGGCTTCCTCCAGAGTGTTTAAAATAATAGTTGGCCTTGCATTCCTGATCAGTTTAGTGCAGGTGTTCCTGGCAGCCCTGAACTCTTGCCAGTCTGCTTTGGATTTTGTGTGCCTCGCGCTGGTCCAGAGCTTATCATGCTTTGTGAGGGCAGCTTTTAATTCTGAGGTGAGCCAAAGGTGTGTCACCTTCTTTAGCCTGTGCCTAACATGTGGGGCATGCTTGTCTGCTATGCTTATAAAGGCCGTGTTCAGAATGTCGATAGCTGCAGCTGCAGAAGTGGCCAGGTAGAGTTTTTTGTCAGTTTACATTTTGTAGGTCAGCCAAGTAACGTACTACTGAGAATTTGTGAAAGCTTTTTAGTGATAAATTTAGAGCATGAGGGTCATGCAAGGCCACTG
Organism: Neoceratodus forsteri; assembly: GCA_016271365.2. Lineage (NCBI taxonomy): Eukaryota > Metazoa > Chordata > Ceratodontiformes > Ceratodontidae > Neoceratodus > Neoceratodus forsteri. Next base: position 142,535,797 of record CM057457.1, on the reverse strand, counting down.
GTTTTTTTTTTTTTTTACTAGAAAATCCGGTAAAATTCCAGAATTAGGGCTGCCAGAAAACCGGTAAAAATGAAGATTTCATGGAATTTGGCATTTTGCATCGGATCAGTAAATCTATAAAAAAGTGTTTTTCTTTTAATTCCTTCCTGTACTATTTTCAGTTTGCTTTATTTAATGCTCTGTATATTAAGCCTTCTTTAGTTCTGATTACTTATGCACATACTAAGAGAATGATAACAGAATCCCGGTAAAATCTGGAAATTAGAGTAACAATCACAGGTGAAATTCCGGAATCTTAAGTCTTGAAAACGGAATTTAATTTTTTTAATCACCGTAAATCAGTGACCTTGGTCATTGGATGTGTGAGCGTGTGCATATTGCAATGTTTTGGTCACTCACGTCATTATGGAAGACTACTGAGTATAAAATTTTGTGGGGGCAGCTCGAAAGGATTAGATCGATGATGGAGTTATTTTCCCCTATTTTTTTAATCAGTTCTTGTAGGTTGTGTAATAATCTGCAAGAAGCCTAGTTCATTGCCTCTCCCAACAGCGTACCAAGTCATACTGAACATGGCAGAGGATGCCCCAGGATCATCTTGGTTGCAGCTGCCCCTGTCAGATGGTGGACAGCAGCAAGGAGGACATGGAAGAACAGGATGACTAGATCTACATAGGGAGCTTGGGACAGGAGCAGTCCTCCCCAGACCAGCGGTGGTTGTAACCCCCCCCTGCCGGCCCCCACACCAATGGGGCCCAGACACTGTTCACACATGACCCAGCAGTCACACCAGTGCAGCACACCCCAGCGCCTGGCACAGCCACTGCTGAACCACTCCAGGACTCCAACCATGGCACAGCCATTGCTCTGTCACCTCTGGCCAATACTGCAGGCCCAGCCACCGATGTGCCTCCCCATGATCCTTCCTCTGGCATGGCCACAGTCCTGCCAGCCACAGACAGCCCACAGTAGACCACAGCACCTACCATGGTGCAGCCCCAGCCCATACAGTGCCAAAGGATGCAGCCTGACACTCTCTCAATGGATAGTCCCTGGCGACAATGGGATGCAGCGAACAACCGGTAGTGGTTGTGGTTCCCCATGGAGACACAAGGTGTCACACATCAGGAATTGACAAAACTTCACCACATGCTGCATGAGGACATGCAGCATGCTGAAGAGCGGGTAGAGGCACACCATGTGGAGCTCATGGTGGCCCTATGGGACCTGCTTCAGGATCAGACTGCTGACATGACCAGCTGAATGGATCACTTGTTTGCCACTGTGCCGGAGGCTGCCACTACAGTGGCAGACACTGTGAGGGTTGAACGTAGCCCAAGCCTGTCCAGTGGGAGTAGTGCCACCCCACAATGGTCACGCAGTGCCAAGACAAGAATGCCCACCACACCCGGAACTCCCAGGTCACCAAGGACACCATACACCATTTAGACTTACTCCTCCCTGGGGCAGGCCTCTGAGGTTGTGGCCGGGGACTGGTAACACCATCCCCACACTCATCCCCCATACCATGGACAAGGTTCCCCCCAACCATACCATGTACAGCACAGACATACTGTCTATATCCGGGGAGATGGTAGGGGACACACGTAGGATGTGCATGGCCACTCCTTTCCAACATATTCCCCCCTCTCTCCCCTGCAGTACCCCTGTGACACTGCCATCTGTACCTGTGGCCTAGCCCAGGCAGCCCTAACCCCAACATGGATGGTCTGTACTACAGCACCCCTCCCCCCACCTGCCTGGCAGGTATGTATGTGTACAGCCCTTTGGCCCCCAACATGGCTTGTCTTTGTGTGTACCCATTTTGCTACCCTCTTGCCTGGCAGGCCTGTAATTCCATGCACCACATTTACCTTCACATGGATGGCATGTTTCTCTGACACCCCTCTAGGACCTCTGATAACATGGAGGTATATGTGTGTGCGCCCTATTTGTTACCCCCAGAGTTGCAATGCATTTCCTTATCTGCCATTTGTTACCCCCACTCCCACCCCCATTCGCCTGGCATGATATTCTGTATGTACTGGTCTTGGTGTTTGATAATATACTGAGTAAATGTATTATAGTCTCCTGTGTAGTCTTTACTCACCCGCTGTGTCCGAAGATGTTTCTTATGAGTCAGACTGTGTATTTCTGGGCCATCCTGGCCACTCTGATGTCATGCCTGTTGAGCTACTCTTGTATACCTTGGTCCTCTCGCTCTGAATCTGCTGCAGGTTTTTCCTCTGGGGCCGGCATGCATATCCCACAAGTGAGTGCAGTATTATGTAGTTTACAACAGGCAAGAAATATGGCATAGGTCTTCTGAGGGGTGTACTGTAGGTCACCACTGGATCTAAGACATGGTGTTGTGTGCTGCACTGTACCTGCCCTCTGCAATGGATGTGGGCATAGGACAGGTGAGAGGAGCCAGGGATGCAGGGGATAGGCGCTGTCCCCTGTGTGTGTAAAAGGTACAGGTTAAAGTCATCATGTGCAATAAGGGGCAGGAGGGATGATCTTCAGGGCATACTCACCAATGAGGTGCCACTAGGGATGTCCCTATGTTCAAATCTCAGGCACAGTATGGAGTTGTGCCACACGAAGGTGTCATGAGTGCTGCCAGGGTACCATGCCAGGACATTGATGATGCACCCTGATGCATCACACACCACCTGGCAATTGATGGTGTTTTACCCCTTCCTTTTGAGATAGGTTTCCGCGTCATTATCAGTGGGTGCCTGGATGGCAACATGGGTGTGGTCAATGGCACCAAGTAAAGACGGTAGGTGTACAACCCCCATGGAACTGCTGCATAATTACTGTTCACTTGGCTGGCGAGCTGAGGAATATAATAAACTCTCCAGCATGGTGTCCAGGAACTGACCCAACAGGCATTAGGTGGCTGACTACGAGATGCTGGTGGTGTCCCCTGCTGGTGTCTGGAATGTTCCAGCAGCCAGGAAACACAGTGTAGCCATCACCTTAAACAAACCTGTTTGTGCAGCACTAACACACTGAGTATCACACTGTGCCGATATACATGATCCTGCCCCCACCTTTGCGCACCCCATGCATTTTTTTTTTTTGACTTTTGGTAACCGGGTTAGGCCCACTAGGCACAAGTGCCTGTTTTCAGGGGTGACCTGGGAGCACTGGGCAGTTAAGTGACTTGCTCAGAGTCACACAGTATGCAAGTGGAGGTTGTGAGAATCAGACCCAGGTCTGGTCTACTGGATGCACCAAGCTCATTCACAGCTCATTACTCTAACCTTTAGGCTATACTGCCAGCCTGCATTATCTCTGTGCTGCAGTGCAAATGATCTTAGCACATGAAAAGGTACCCTTTGAATATGGGAACTTGACGCAAACCCATGTGCAACATGAATGAAATCAGTTGGCACCCGGCAGTAATCTTTGAATATCTGGGCCCTGAACTCTTTCCCCTCTCACAGTCAGTCTCTCTACTTCTTTTTTTTTTTTTTCTTTACTGACCCTTCCTTTTCTTTTTGTAGTGCTGTCTTCAGTCTGATCTGATGACTTGATTACAAATATGTGCACCAGTCTGGGAGCCAGCCAGCAGCACCCACAGATACGCAGATACACATATAACCCCCAGGTGGCACTATCCCAGGGGCTACTACCCCTGCCTGCGTAAATGCTAACAGGTTGAGGGGCCTAGGTCCAATGGCGGGTGCCTCCACCCAGAGGTCAGGGTTAAAACAGTCTGGTATGACTTGGTCACAGCCCTCTGGGACACTGCAACCCCCCTTTCCTCCCACTAGTGGCCCACACAATATATCAGCAGTACCTTCACAGTGTACACTTACCCCAGGACTGGTTCGATCAGCTTGACTCTGGGGACCCCCTGTAAAGTTAGATGCAGTAATACAATAGCCACTGTATGGTATTTCAACACAAACACATATCTCAGGCACTGTAAATTTGCTAAACAACCAAATCTGATTTATTTAGGGGATAGTAACAAGGACAGGGGGAAATCGGGTTAATTAATTAATTCACACTAATGCTCAGAGCACTGTGCACAGGGCTAGAGTCCCTATAAGTCACTGTCACTGGGTACCCAGGATGGGGGGGCTAGCCAGAATCGGTGCAGCTGGTTGGGACCCTGAGGATGAAAATACTTGCACAATACTCAGTTTGTAATCCAGAGCCGGTAGGCTCCTGTTCATGCATCAAGATAGAAAATCAGTTGAAACCCTTGCAGTTCAACAGTTCAGCTGGCAGGGAGCTACCCTGATTTTTACTCACCACCTTTGCTGGACATCTTTCACACAGCGAGGGACACAGGCCTGTGAGCAGGACATACCCACACATTTGTATGAAAAAGAAGGTTACAATACCAGGCAGCTGCTTTCATATCCCGATCGCACTTACTGCCAACCCGGGAATCCGCGATGCAGCTTCACTCTCCCGACAGACCGAGTGTGATGAAACAGTTTCTCCAGTCCTCTACATGGTAAGCCTGGTTCCTGGTCACACAGTATCTCCTTTTCCTTCACACACAGTGGATTCAGTCCAAATCCCCATGGCAAATGAGCCGCCTGACTTTTGGCCTCCAAATGCACTTCCCACGTGAAACTCTGCAGCGCAGAAGCCCAGAGTTCCTTCCTCATTCTCAGCCACAGCGGATCTGCCTTCTCGGCTACTGGGCAGGGAATTACCATCGGGCGCCACCCGACCCAATTGGAGGACTTCAGATGCCAGTCACTTATAACTTCCCCCACTGGTGCAAAAAGGTGCCACAGTCCAGAACTTCACTTCCCAGAATTACTGGCCATATCCCCCATTGGCAGCCGGCTCTCGAGAGAGAGAGCGCCCTAATCCTGGTTGGTTGCTCAATACTCCATTTAAGCACCCCTCCCTCCTGGTTGGCTCCAGTTTACAGTTCCGATCCAAAATGGAAGGGCAAAACACACAAAGTCCCAGCTTCAAGAAAGGCAGGTTAGACAAATTACATTCCCACCAATACTCTAAATGGTATGAGGCAAACAGTTACATCTCAGAAAAGTGCTCACTCTGCCCAGTTAGCGACAGCAGAAACAGAGCGATTTGTCATCAGCTCAAGCAGGACTTGAGCAGGGAAACACACAGCCCCTCCCCCTTGCGAACTAATCATGCCTGCAAGCAGACAGCTCTTAAAGAGACAGTACTAGAGGCTCTAAAAGCACTCACTGATAAATGGCTTAAATGCCGAACACCATTCAGGCTAGGAGCACTTAGCCAGCTCCTGGAAGACCTCTGGGAACCCCCATTTGCAGGGGGGTTACACCCTTCCTTGCCTGAAAAAGCTTGACGTCCACGTCAAGTGGATACCCTTAAATCACTTTAAGGCAGAACAGTTTGAACTTGCATTCCTTTTAAACAGCAGTCACTATATTACACCTTAGTCATATACACTTACATTGTATTATACATTCCACTACTGATTATACAACAGTACACATACAAACATTTTAACTCAGGTCATCACTTCCTGCACATGGAACCTGGAAAGAGGGGGCCCTTCCCTATCAGCTACGTTGGGATTGGAGGGGGCAGGGGCACCATACTCAGAGGGCAATACAAGTAATCTGGAGTTATCTCCCAGGCTTAGTTTGGGCAATGAGCTCGGGGTCATATACACTCCCTTATGGACCACATTCAGGGGCAGATCCACAGGTCTGCCCAGGAACTCATAACTTAGCCTCACTACAGGCCTCACTTCTTGGCCAGTCCTTCTGGGGGGGACGGGCACAGTTTCTGAATGGTTAGACTCACTTTCAGCACTGTCTGTACTGGCCAAGAGGGTCTCCATCGAGGTAGGGAGACCGGGATCCGGGACATTTTCAGCTCCATAGTCTACAGTCTCTGGGTCTACAACACCTGGGTCAACTGGGGAGACTCCTGGTACTGGCAAGGGACTATCAGAGGACTCAGCACACTGTTCAGGTTCTGGTGTGTCACCAGCTTGCTCCGATACATCACTCCCTCCTTCTGAAAAGTCAGGCAGTTCACCCATGCACAATGATTCCACATCATCTGATTTGATGCTGTGTATTTCACTTTCCGGGAGCATTGCCTCCAGAGACAAAGCTGAGGGCTTAGACAGTCTGGAAAACTCAGCTTCGTCCCCTATGTTGACTAGGGGATTGCTCCGGAACAGCTGGCTTAATTCATAAGAAGGATAATATTCAGGATTACACTCACTGTCCTCTGACACAGACTGACAGTCAGGTTTAATTGGAATGGGTGGAGAGGAACACTTTAACTTGACTTCTGTAGGGGCAGTCTATCTTGATTTTTTTCTTGGCAGTGTCTCTAGTCACTGGTCCAGAGGGGGCATCGTCTGAGGGTTCAGATTCTATCAAGAGCTGTCCAATTGGCAGCAAATGATTTCTATGCATAGTTTTCACATCTTTTGAATTATTCTCAAGCTGTACCTTGTATACAGGTAGATCATCTAGTTTATCCACTACAATGTGAGGGAGGTGATGCCATCTATCAGCAATCTTATGCTTGCCATGCAGCCCTAGGTTCCTCAGCAATACTCAGTCTCCTTCCCTGAGTTTCAGTGCCTTCACCTTCTTGTTGTACCTTTCTTTATTGGCTAGATTTCTTGTGGCAGCCATGGTTTGAGCCAGCTGGTATGCATGGTTTAATTAGGCCTTCAGTTTCTGCACATACTGTAAATGAGTAGCTGCTTGAACCCCATCAGGAGAAACTCCTAAACAAACATCTACTGGCAACCTGGCTTCTCTTCCAACCATTAGTCTATAAGGGGAAAACCCAGTGGCATCACTTTTGGTGCAGTTGTATGCATGTACCAGAGTGCTAATCTGCTGGCTCCATCGGGGCTTGTCTTTTGGTTGAAGGGTGCCCAACATGTCAAGCAGAGTGCAGTTGAACTGTTTTGGCTGGGGATCTCCCTGGGGATAATAGGGGGTAGTTCTTGACTTTCGTACCGCCCCGCAAGGAAAGCATCTCCTTGATCAGACGACTCTCAAAGTCCCACCCTTGATCAGAATGGATTCTTTGAGGGGCCCCATAGTGAACAAAGAAATTTTCGATAAGTACTTTTGTCACAGTAGTTGCTTTCTGATCTTTGGTGGAGAATGCTTGAGCATAACAAGTGAAGTGGTCAGTGACTACCAGTATGTTACTGATATTTCTTTGATCTGGCTCTAGACTCAGAAAATCAATACAGACCAATTCCATGGGTGCACTAGTGGTGATGTTAACAAGGGGGGGCAGCCCTCTTTGGCAGAGTTTTTCGTTGTAAGCAACAACTACAAGTTCTAATGTGTTATTCCACATCAGCCCCCATCTTAGGCCAATAAAACCTGGATCTCACTAAATCAAGGGTTCTGTCTATGCTGAGGTGTCCCATGTGATTATGTAGAGACCTCAACACCAGCTCTCAGAAAGCAGTGGGCAAAACTAACTGTTGCTTGTCCAGTCGGCCCTCTTTGTCCATTGTCTCTCTATGCAACAATCCATTCTACAGTTACAATTTAGGGCCTTCTTTATGTAGTAATGCTGGGACCCCTCCTCTTCAGCCTATTCTTAAACTCACTACCGGACAGCTGCCCAGAACAAATAATTCTCTACGCCGACGATGCTGTGATCCTCACCTCGCACCCTGATCCAATCCAATTATAAAATAAACTTCAGTGGGCCTTCTCCTCCATCGAATCCTGGTTCCTAAATCATAAACTGCTTCTCAATCAGAAAAAAAACAAGTCTATGGTCTTCTGCAGCCCCCACAACAAAAACAAACAACTCCACCTCTTCATTGCAACCGAACAAGAAGCCATCCTAGAGCAAACACAATCGTTCAAGTACCCCAGCATCACCCTTGATCCACACCTCTCATGCGCTGTCCATATCAGCAATGTTGCAAAGTCTGCCAATGCGAGGTTAGGCATATTATTCCGGCACAGGAAACACCTAACCCCGGAAGCACTGTCAGTGGCTGTCCAAAGCTCCATCGTCAGCATCATATACTATGGTCTCATCATATATGGGTCTGCAACTACCACTGCTTTCAAACGTATCGTGACCTCCCTGAATAAGGCCTGTCGTCTCATCAGTGGCTAACATCACCATACCCGCACATGTGACCTTTATTCCCAATCTGGATGGCTTCAACTGCACAAACACATAAAATACCAAACCTGCATCATGGCCAAGAAAATTATAATGGGGCTTGCCCCACCTGGTGTCTGTGCCTTCCTTAAGCCTAGACTTAGGAACGTCACTATAAGGAGATCCAATTCCCATCTAGTACATATCCCACGATGTCGCACGACTCAAGGTAAAGATCATTCACCTATTGGGCATCCAACTGGCTCAACTCTCTTGGCAGCAACATAGCGACCGCTCCAACACTCGGCCTCTTCAAGTCCAAGCTGTGCCTCTCACTGCTTGTTTCCTGTGATTGCCCATCTTAACATTTCTACTGTTCCAGCTGTACATGCCCCAGCACCCAGCACTTACAATCAGTCTTTGCACCCCTAGCACCTTACCTGTCATATTCCCTTGATAAGGCCCCTTGGCAGCACTGTCTCCCACCCTCGCCTACCTCCCTCCCCGTATCTCCACTCCTGCCCCTCCCCCCAACCACCTCCAAACTCCCCCTTACCCCCTGCACTCCTACCCCCTCGATCTCCTACCTCACTCCCCACCACCACCCACCCTCCTTCCCTTGTCTTGCTCATAGCTCATGTCTTTGTACTGGTTATTACATGTCTGTAAGTCAATGACTATATGTTTGTAACTAAAATGATGACTGTTGCACATGCTGATGTGGAACCTTTGTAAAAGCCTCGGCTCAAAGGTATTGTAATCCTAGATGAAATAAATACATAAAAAATAAATAAAATGCAGTTCTCAAGTTAGGGCAGCATAATTTAATCACATCTTTCCTTGCTTGAATGGCTTCTAGAGCTGTTTTTTTCATGGGATCTCAGGATTGAGCCCACTAAAGACTATCGTTATTGAACTGAGGCAAAGCACCAGTGCCTAATGCAGAAAAATGGCAATAAGCAGCAGGTATGCAGTTCTTGAATGGCCCCAAACAATCCACCATGCAATCCACTGCGTCCGTGGACATCTTTTCCTCCTTGTCAAACTTTTGGCAGAGTGCTTGAATATCTGGTTCTGACAGCCGGACCCAATTATTTGAAGGGACTGGTCTCTGGGAGACAGCATCAGCATTGATATGGTTCAGGCCTGCTCTGTACTCCACGGTATAGTCACAGGTAGACAAGGCAGAGAGCCACCTATGGCCTGTGGCATCCAACTTGGCTGAAGTCTGTACATAGGTCAAAGGATTATTGTCAGTTTTTACCAGTATTTTAGCACCATACAGATACTCATGAAATTGATCAACAATGGCCCACTTCAGAGCCAGGAACTCTAATTTGTGCACTGGATAGCTCCTTTCTGACGGGGTCAGACTCGTGCTGGCAAAGGCTACTGGTCTAAGCCCATTTGGGTGCTCCTGATGCAATACAGCCCCCAACCCTTGCAAACTAGCATCAGTATGAAGGGCATACGGTCTGGTGAGATCAGCATAGGCCAACACTGGGGCATGGGTAAGTTGATGTAGGATTTCATGAAAAGCAGTCTCACAATCAGAAGTCCAGTGGGCCCCAAATAAGTCATTCGGACGGAAATATTTTTTTTCAGTCTCAGTGGGCATTGTTTTCTTGTACTTCTTGTGGGTTGGGGGGGTACCCTTGAGTAAGGTTAAGTAAAGAGCGGATCACTTGGGAACAGTCCTTGATAAAATGCCTATAATAACCACAGAAACCCAGGAATCTCTGCAGCTCCTTCAAATTTTTTGGCTGGGGCCAGGTGGTCAATGCCTCAACTTTGCTGGGGTCAGTATCTATGCCCTCGGTGGGCACTATATATCCCACATATTTTACTGATGTTTGAAAGAATTGACACTTATCAATGGACAATTTAAGGCCAAAATCTTCCAGTCGGTCCAGTACCTTGAATAACCTGCTTTCATGTTGCTCCAGGGAGCTGCCAAACACTATGACATCATCTAGGTATACCAAGCACTCTAGCATGTTCATATGCCCCACTGCTCGCTCCATTAGGTGCTGGAAAGTGGCTGGAGTACCCGAAATCCCTTGAGATATCCTCATAAACTCATAGAACCAAGTGGGCAAATAAAAGCAGTTTTTTCACAGTCTTCGGGGGCCATTGGAATCTGATAGTACCCACTGCGGAGGTCCAGTACTGAGAACCACTTGCTACCGTTTAGGTAGTCCAACACATCCTGAATGCGGGGCATGGTGTACTGATCTGGAATAGTTTGCCGGTTCAAAGTATGATAATCACACACATCCTGACTGTTCCATTCTTTTTCTTTACTACCACGATAGGTGAGGCATAGGGGCTTCTGGATTCTTATATCACCCCAGCTGCAAGCATCTCCTGCAGATGTCATCTCACATCATCTATATCGGCAGGTGCCAGGTGTCGAGACCTCTCATGAAATGGCCTCTCATCATGTAGTCAGATGTGGTGTTCAGCTCCTTGCACACATCCTACATCCCATTCCTTCAAAGAAAACACCTGGTCCCTTGGCAAGCTGCTCACCAATCTTTTCCCTCCGTTCTTCTGGCAACGAGGAGTCACCAAAATCAAACAAGTCAGGGGTCACTCTGTGACTCTTTCCCGAACTCCTGTTACTGGGCAGAACAGCAGTATCTGCACAGTGCACAGTGGCCAGAGTGCAGCCTCGATTTACTCAAATCTCTCTATCAGACACATTGTGAACTTGAACCATTACTCTTCTGGCAAAAGCATGAGCTCTGGCAGGCAGGATACTGGGTTTGACCAGCAGTCCCTCCGGCAATTTTCCATCGCCTGGTGCATCCAGCATTAATATTTTATTCTTGACATCCTTTCTGATTCGGACCTCTCCCTGTAGAACACATTGTGCATTTGGTGCTAGCAGTAAAGACTCTGGGTCCTTCTTCCAGATGACCCCCACTGGGTCTTCGGGTTCCATTCTACCAGCCTTTCTCTGTGCTTGATAGGCTTTTTTAATTAAATCCAAAATTCTGAGAGCTCTGCCAGTCTTGGGCTTTTGTTTTTCAGAACACAGCTGTGCCAATCGCCCAAACATATGAGCATTTGTTCCAATCTACAAAGGGACCCCATCATACAGTCCAGTGGGGTGACACACTAAGGCTAGGGTCTCTACTTGTTCGGCCACTCCAGCCACAGAAGTAGGAAAAGACAACCAAATACGGATATAGCCAGAGTAGGGGTAGGCCTTCTCACTCAGCCTCCACACATGTAGTCCCTCTAAAGGTTGCAGGGGCACATCAGACGAATGCTTCTGATACCAGTCCTGAAACATGATTGTCACTTGGGAGCCACTGTCTAACACAGCCCTGGTGGACACCCCATTCTCTTTCACTGTAGTTTCCATGGAGGGACCCACTACTTCAGACCATTCAGGGGGCATTGCTTGAGAGGTCGCTTGGGCATTGGCCCTGGTGGCAAAACTCTTTCGGTTGGTCCCCCCTGGCCAGGCACAGGTCTTGCGATGCCAGGCCACTAACTGGCTGGTGACTTTCCTCAAGTTCTCTGGTAACTGGCACTCATTTTGAAAATGTCCATCTTTTCCACAGTGGTAACAGAACTTAATATCTCGGTTGTCTTTGGAGGGAGGGGGATCTCTCATCTGGCGGGACACTGCAGGGGCTCTACATGGCTCTTCTTGAATGGGGCATTTACCCTGGGATATCTCGGGTTCACCAACTCTATTGGGGGTGACTGCAGCCTGTTGCAGCTCCCTTACCATTTCCTATAAGTCTCTAATCTCTGCTCTCAAATTACTCTCAACCCGGGGGTCAGAAGAAACAGCATACACTCCCACTCCACTGTTGGGCTCAGGGGGAGCTTGATACAGATCTGGCTCCCAATAAGTCTCTGCCATTCCCTTGATCAACCCTCTCAATTGATGGGTCTCATCTGGCTCACTTTGTTCAGGAGTCTGGTGCAGATGCACGGCCCCCGCATAGGGCTCCCACCCCTCTTCATCAGTTTCAATTTCACGAATCACTCTCATTAATTGACAATATTCAGGAGGGTCAGCCCTTCGGTCTTGCAATTTGAGTTTCAGCAGTATCACACTTGAAATTCTGGCTGACTTCAATATACAGTCTAATCGGACCTGGTTTAGTGTTTGAACAGTTACTCCCCCTTTTCGGTGGGCATTTTGCAGGGCCCTCTCCATTCTGGTAACAAAGGCAGACAATTTCTCATTTCTCCACTGTTTTGCTGACTTGAATTTACATAACAGATCTTCCCCTGTCTCAGTGCTGCCAAACACTCTCTCTAAAGTGGAAAGATATTCTACTGCAGTTGCCTCGGGACTAGTGGCCCGCAGAAACCGAATGGCTTCCAGTGCAGGACCCCTCAAACTTTCCATCAGCCATTTCCTCTTCTCCCCCTCAGAGCACTGCTACTCTTGTACTAAGGGTGTAGCATAGCCCATCCAAGTCTCCAAATCATCTTTCCCTGAAGGCATGGGCATAGTACCAGAGAAAAGTCTCAATCTCTGATAGGAGTCTAATTGTATTGGAGGGACAACCGTAGGAGGTGGGGCTAGGATGGAGCTCTTAGATGACCGGGGAGATGTACCTGGGGATGGCAGGGGAGTGTGGTCACTCGAGATGTCTAGCACCTATATCAGTTCTGGGCAGTTCTCCCCTCAGCGGCCAACAGTTTAAGTAACTTGTCTTTGAAACTATTGGTCTTAGGGGACAGTGGCCGAATCACTACGTGCATGAATAACCCTGCATCCCTTCTGGGCACCGTCAGGGAAAATCACTGGGGGCACCCTCTCAGGGTCTATCATGATACTGCATGAAAGCAGTACCTGCAGGGTCTGTTCGAGCAAGTCAGCACATCACCCTTTTACTTCCACTTTGCCCAGACATTTAACATGCTCGACAGCAGAGACAATGTCAGCGCTTTTAATCCCTAAGGGGACATCTAACAGTAACACAGTCTTTTGGGAGTCCAACTCCTCAGCTTTGCCCCATCCCATTAATTTATGCACCATCATCTTAATGGAATCGAGTTTTAGCTTGGGAGTAGCATCCCCTTCCAATTTTTCCTTTAGTTTGGACATAATGTGGTACCTCTTCCACTTGGCCACTAGAGGACGATAATCCCAGCAGTGCCTCCAAGGTGTAACCCCCAGGTGGCACTATCCCAGAGGCTACTACCCCTGCCTGCATAAATGCTAACAGGTTGAGGGGCCTAGGTCCAATGGCGGGTGCCTCTACCCAGAGGTCAGGGTTAAAACAGTCTGGTATGACTTGGTCACAGGCCTCTGGGACACTGCAAACCCCCTTTCCTCCCACTAGTGACCCACATAATATATCAGCAGTATCTTCACAGTATACACTTACCCCCAGGACTGGTTCAATCAGCTTAACTCTGGGAACCCCCTGTAAAGTAAGATGCAGTAATACAATAGCCACTGTACGGTATTTCAACACAAACACATATCTCGGGCAGTGTAACTTTGCTAAACAACCAAATCTGATTTATTTAGGGGATAGTAACAAGGGAAATCAGGTTAATTAATTCATTCACACTAATGCTCAGAGCACTGTGCACAGGGCTAGAGTGCTAGAGTCCCTATAAGTCACTGTCACTAGGTACCCAGGATGGGGGGAGGGGGGCTAGCCAAGATCAGTGCAGCTGGTTGGGGCCCTGAGGATGAAAATACTTGCACAATACCCAATTTGTAATTCAGAGCCGGTAGGCTCAGTTCATGTATCAAGAAAGAAAATCAGTTGAAACCCTTGCAATTCAACAATTCAGCTGGCAGGGAGCTACCCTGATTTTTACTCACAATCTTTGCTGGACACCTTTCACACAGCTAGGGACACAGACCTGTGAGTAGGACATACCCCACACATTTATATGAAAAAGAAGGTTACCATACCAGGCAGCTGCTTTCATATCCCGATCACACTTACTGCCAACCTGGGAATTCACGATGCAGCTTCACTCTCCTGACAGACCGAGCGCAAGGAAGCAGTTTCTCCAGTCCTCTACAAGGTAAGCCTGGTTCCTGGCCAAACAGCCTCTCCTTTCCCTCCACGCACAGTGGATTCAGTCCTAATCCCCATGGCAAATGAGTCATTTGACTTTTGGCCTCCACATGCGCTTCCCGCGAAAAATTTCTGCAGCGCAGAAGCCCAGAGCTCCTTCCTCAGTCTTGGCCACAACGGATCTGCCTTCCCAGCTACTGGGCAGGGAATTACCATCGGGCACCACCTGACCCAGTTGGAGGGCTTCAGATGCCAGTCACTTAACTTCCTCCATTGGTGCAAAAAGGTGCCACAGTCCAGAACTTCACTTCCCAGAATTACTGGCCATATCCCCCATTGGTAGCCAGCTCCCGAGAGAGTCCTTATCCTGGTTGGTTGCTCAATACTCCATTTTAAGCACCCCTCCCTCCTGATTGGATCCAGTTTACAGTTCCGATCCAAAATGAAGGGGCAAAGCACACAAAGTCCCAGCTGCAAGAAAGGCAGGTTAGACAAATTACATTCCCACTAATACTCTAAATGGTATGGGGCAAACAGTTACATCTCAGAGAAGTGCTGACTCTGCCCAATTAGTCAGCAGCTTGAGTGGGACTCGAGCAGGGAAACACACAGCCCCGCCCCCTTGTGAACTAATCATGCCTGCAAGCAGACAGCTCTTAAAGAGACAGTACTAGAGGCTCTAAAAGCACTCACTAATAAATGGCCTAAACGGCGAACACCATTCAGGCTAGGAGCACTCAGCCAGCTCCTGGAAGACCTCTGGGAACCTCCATTTGCAGGGGGGTTGCACACAGTAGGTGATGGCAGATAAGGACCATATGGCCCACCTAGTCTGCCCCTTTTCCCTAGCTAATGCATTAGCTAGTTGATCTGCAGCTTACCCTTTTCCCAATTGCTAGAGTACTCTTATGTCTGTCCCATGCATTCTTGAATTCCACTACTGTTTTTGCCCCCACCACCTCTGCAGGGAGGCTGTTCCAAGCATCCATTATACTTTGTATGAAAAAGTACTTTCTCACATTGCCCCTGAGCCTACCCATCTCTAGTCTTATATCATATCATCTTGTTCTTGTAAACCTTCTTTTCTGAAAGATGCTACCCTCCTGTACCTTGTTTATACCCCTGATGTACTTGAATGTTTGTACCATATCCCCCCTCACGCTCCCCTCTCCTCCAGGGAGTACATATTGAGGTCCTCTAGTCTTTCCTCATATGACTTTCAGTGCTGACCTTAGGGGGTTTGTAAACTGTGCATTTGCACAAGGCCCAAAGAGCGAAGAAGCCCCCCAAAAAACTCAGGTGTCCAGTTGGCCTCCTTCTTCTTGGTCTGTGATGTACTAATGTAAGTAAAATACAAAAATGGCACAAAACTAGCTAAACATGAAGCTACAGGGAGGTCATGATAGGGATGAGAATGTTTCTTGGGGGCTTCATGACTTCTGATATGGGGCCCCAGCAAGGAGGTTTGCAATAGCTAGGAATAGCTAGGGCCAGTGCTGATGACTTTTGGTGCAGTCCTTGCACCATTTCTGTTGCCCTTCTCTGGACTGACTCTATTTTGTCTATGTCCTTCCAGAGATGCAGCTTCCAGAACTGGACACAGTACTCCAGATGAGGTCTCACTAGTGATCTGTACAGTGGCATAACCACCTCCTTTTTTCTGCTGGTGATACCTCTCCCTATGCACCCTAGCATCCCACTGGCTCTCCCCACAACCTTCTTATATTGTTTGGTTACCTTTAGGTCATCAGATATGATTACCCTAAGGTCCCTTTCTTGACTGGTGGCTGTCAGTACCTCCATCCCTCCCCTCATCCTGTACTCCTCCCTTGTATTTCTGCACTCCAAGTGCATGATTATACACTTCTTTGCATTGAATCTTAGCTGCCACACTCTCGAACACTTCGCAAGTATATTTAGGTCCATTCTCATATTTTCCACCCCCCTATAGTGTCGACCCTGTTACAGATCTTAGTGTCATCTGCAAAGAGGCATACCTTCCCCTCAAGCCCCTCTGCACACTGTCACTTATGAAGACATTAAAGAGGACTGGCCTCAGCATGGGTCCCTGTGGCACCCCGCAGTTTACCCCCCTCTCCTCGGATTGAACACCATTTACCACCACCCTCTGTGTCCTGTCACTCAACCAGTATCTGACCCAGTTTACCACCTTGGGGCCACTCCTACACTACCCAACTTATTTATCAACCCCCTATGTGGGACGGTGTTGAAGGCTTTGTTAAAATCTAGGTAGGCCACATCCACCGCCCCTCCCCTGTCTATTTTCCCAGTCACCCAGTCAAAGAAATCTATCAGATTTGTTTGACAAGACCTTCCCTTTGTGAATCATCCTGTACTCTGCTGGATTCAAGAAATATCACAATTCTTTCCTTTAGCAGTGACTTCATTAATTTCCCCTCCACTAAGGTCAGGCTGACTGGCCTGTAGTTGCCAGCCTCCTCCTTGTTCCCACTTTTGTGGAGAAGGACGCCA
Organism: Neoceratodus forsteri; assembly: GCA_016271365.2. Lineage (NCBI taxonomy): Eukaryota > Metazoa > Chordata > Ceratodontiformes > Ceratodontidae > Neoceratodus > Neoceratodus forsteri. Next base: position 142,519,199 of record CM057457.1, on the reverse strand, counting down.
TTTGTCCATCTCCAGTCCCCTGGAACTACCCCGTCTCTATCGATTTGTTAAATAGGGCTGTTAGTGGTGCTGCCAGTACCTCTCCAAGTTTTTTAATATTCTGGGATGTATCCAATCCGGCCTCATAGCCTTGTCCCCTTTCAGATTCTAGAGTTCCTGTAAGACTCTTTCTTCCATAAAAGGGCTGGTGTCCACCTCGCTCCCACTGATGCTCTTATCCCACAATAGTGGTCCTTCTCCTTCCCCTTCTTCTGTGAATACCGAACAAAAATATTTATTCAGAATTGTTGCTTTTTCGAGGTCCCCCTCCGCACACCTCTCTTCCTCCTTTTTTAACCTCACAATCCCAACCCTGGTCTTCTTTCTATCACTAATGTGCCTGGAAAAGGTCTTGTCACCTTTCTTAGTTGCCTGGGCTATTTTTTTCCTCCATTTTCACCTTTGCACTTCTGACTGCTTTCCCAGCCTCCCTTTGCTTTTCCAGATACAGTTCCCTGTCTTCCCCCCCGTGTCTCCTTATACCTCCTGAAAGCTAACATTTTCTCTCTCACCTTTCCGTCCATGTCCTTTGAAAACCATAGTGTTTTTTTCTTTCTTTTTGTTTTGCTTACTTGCCTAACACAAAGGCTTGTTGCCTTTGCTATGGTTTCCTTAAGGTTAGCCCATTGTTTCTCTACATCGCCCCTTCTTCTTTCCCTGCCATGGCTTCCTTGAGACATTCCTCCATTTTTGCAAAGTCAACTAGCCTGAAATCCAGGACCCTTGCTTTCGGGTGGTGTGACTCCTCCACTGTTCTCACATTGGACCATACACACCAACCAATCTATCTCTGTGTACTGTAGTCACTCTGTGCTGTCTAATCCTAATGTATATGCTTTCCAGCTCTTTCTAGTTCTGTTCTTAATCTCTGCTTTTTTTAAATTAAATATATCCTTATTTTCTATTTTGAATCAGCAGAATGGCAGATTGATGATGCTTGCTTTGCCCTCCCGTGAGCCTACCCCTACAGCCAGATGTACTGCACCACCTATCAGTGGCAGTCACTTAGCAACAGCCACTAATATTATTTTCTTTGATGTTTTTTTTTCTCTTTTCTTAGATTTTTCATTGTAGTACAGTATTTGTTGTTCTTGTAATAATTTTTTATAACTGCTGTCTGCTGGCATACCCAACCACCCAGTCTGTATGTGTGTCTCTCTCCCTCTCTCTCTCACACACCTGACTCGTTGACCTGTCTCACTGCCCGCTATCTCTCCTTTGTGGCCGCATTGCACACCTACCAAGGCGATATACCCTGAGTCCCTGGTGTCACATGACACCTGTTTCTCTGCTCTTTCCCAGTTGAATGCAGCCGGCTGCCTGTGCTGACACTCTACGTGGAACACGGTATGCCAACGGCATCTGGGCGGGCATCTTCAGGGAGTCTGCATTGGTAATGCGGCTAGGTGGGAAGGAGTAAACTTGATGTGCTGCAGCAGGATTAGCTAGTGTGACCCAACTCACCCGACCCAATGCTAGCCCTGCCGCAGATTGAGGAAGACTTAGTGCATAGCCACAGAGCCAGACAGTGAGCATGCAAAACACTGAAAAACAGTCGCTGCCAGGAACGCTTAGCTGAGTCCATGGGTAAGCACCAGATTCTGGGGGAAGGTGTTGTTTAGCAATGGAACAATCCAGCCAGCCCTAGTAATTAATTACATTTTGCATTATGTACCAGGTCTCTTTCAACTCTACAAATCGCTAACCACTATTGCAGGGTTCCTGGAGCCCTGGTACTTTGATACTTCCAAGACCATTTATGCAGTGGCATTCTCCCCTGGCAGGGAAAGCACTTCCCTCAGAGCCAAGCTCTGCTAGCAAGTGTCTCAATGTACCCAGCAAGACAACAAATATGGAAAGTATATCTGCATATGATCTCACTACTAAGTGCATAAAGCATGATTGGTTCGACCGTGCATGCCTCCCTCTGATACTACACTGATAATCCTAGTGGCCCCAAAAAACAAACTCCCATGTCTGACCCCTCACATGGGGACTTACCAAGCCCAACACTTGCTAGGCCCCCTCATACCTGGTTCCCATTCATTCAGCAACCTTCCAGGGGTTTCACTACAAACTGCCTTGGACTTTACACAATGAGAATAACTTTAACAAGGTTAACTTACAGTTTTGCTCTGAGCAGACTGACATCTCCTAATCCCTTTTCAGTCTTCTGGGAGTGAATCTGTAAGCGTGCCAGTGACTTACCTTGAGGGGTGGCCAACCACACTCCCAAGTGTGCCTTTCTTTGCTGATGTCTTCCCTCCTCTCGAAGCGAGTTCCTTAGTGCATCCATTCCTCCAGCTGCTCTCGAAAGTCTTTTTCACTGGAGAACAGGCACAAGGGGTCCAGTGCCATCTAGTCCCAGGTACCCTGCCACCATCCCTGAGACCACAGGCCCAAAGGCCCAGTCGTAGCCAGAGAGTCTGGTCTGGTCTGGTCTGGTCTGTCTCTCTCTCTCTCTCTCTCTCTCTCTCCCTGCTCCCAGGAAAAGTCCAAATTGCCTGGATGTCTTCTCCATATATAAGGAATCAGGGGAAGGGCAGTACGATGCATATTCAAGCTCTATTTTCCCACTTTTTGCTAAGTCTGGCCACTCACAGTATGAACATCCTGATAGCCTGTCTCCAGGTAATCCCCCTCCCATGTGCCTTGTTTTGTGCTATAAAAGTAATAGTCCACTAGGGGTCATTATCTTTGAAAAAGCCTTACATGAAGGTGAAACATCATCAGAGCTCAGTCCTGTATTGTTCCTTACCCAGGAGGATCTGCTGTGGGGTATGTGTGAGAACTTACAATAAATGAAGGAGGCCAGCCCAGTGACCCTGAGGGCTGAGGTGCTGGATGCCACACCTCGGGCCACACCAGTGACCCGGGTTCGAGATCGAGCTTGGGCCACCGGGGTCAGCAGGGGAGAGAGAGGATTGAGCATCCAGTGACAGCGGTCCTCCCCCGGGGATGGTTGGGCACATCTTCCCGCTCCATGGCTGCCTCCCGGTGGAGGACAGGGGGCAGCACCAGACTCTGGGAGACTTGAAGCATGGGTTTTGTGACACATGTGATCACAGCTGTGAGAGGTAGGGGCCAGAAAAAGAGAGAAAATCATGGATGCAGGCTCCATGATGTCCCCTCTGGCAGGCCGGCGCCACTACCTTGGGACTGCCCGTAATTGACCATTCTGGATATGGTCATGGGTTGGGGGGATGACACCTCCCCTCCCCCCGCCCCACCATGGGAGGTAGTCCAAACTAGGACATGGGGGTACCTGGAGGGAGGCAACCAGAGACTGGAGGGGGATGGACTACCACCTGCAGGTCGAGGTGAATAAAAAAATAATATGAAAAAAATAAAATAAAGGAAGGAATTCATCTTTGTTTTACAAAACAGTGGTTCTTCATTTAATTCCTGTGCAATGGTGCATGCCATGACTTTGGCCTGTTATACTTGCAAAGTTACTTTAACTGTTTTTCAGCTTGTATCCCTGCTCTGTCTCCCTTTATAACTTTGAAAGGTACCTGGTTCACTTCCCCAGAAGGTGGATTTCAGGTGAGAATCTTTTGACACCATTGCACTGCGATAGAAACATAGAAACATAGAATCTGACAGCAGATAAAGACCGCTTGGCCCACCCAGTCTGCCCATTTCCCTACCTAATGGATAAGCTGCAGATCCTAGTTAACCAGCAGCCTACTTCTTCATACCCCAATCCCTTAGAATTGCCTTATGACTGTCCCGTGCATGCTTGAATTCCATCGTTTTTGACTCCACAATCTCCTCTGGAAGGCCGTTCCATGCATCAGGTAAGCAGGGGTCCTTGGGTGGGTTTCCCTCTTCTGGGCAAGTGGCAGCAATGGAAGGGAATGATCTGGGTAGCCACCGACACCTAGGACACAGTTGCTGCAGTGGATACCAGTGCTGGATCACTGCCATCTTCAGTGGTCACAGAAGTGTCGGAGGGTATACCGCTGCTCAGTCATCTTGTTGTTTTGTTTTGCTGCTTTCACTAATCGACTAAGGCCTTCCTCCTTGATTTCTGTGTTGCTGCCAGAAACATTGTGCAGCATCTCCGATGTGCAAGCTGCTCCTTCAGCAAGCGACCAGAGTGCAGGCCATCTTCTAGCCCTGCTCATTTGTACAGCAGGGTGGACTTTAAAGCTGCAATCTTCAATCACAAAATACCACTCAAATTCGACTTCCATGTGCTGGCATGCTTCTCCCCCAACAATAAGCACACAACCAATCAGCTGGAAAAATAGCCAGCAGGAAATTACACTTTTTCTTCAAAAGCAGCAAACTTTCAGTCCCATAACTTGATGGTGTCTAAACCAATTTGCACCAAATTAACTGCAAAAAGGTGTTGTATGTCCTGGTGTACCCATAGCATGGTGCACCCTAGTTCCACATCCCCCAGATCCCAGCAGATGAGCCCCCACATGTGAGAACCAGGTCACCTTGCTCTGTCTAGAGCTTTTAATGGCATAAAGTCCAGGAGAGTTTCCACCTCATGCCATAAAATAGCAATTCTGATCCAATACCAGCCACCTTCAGGTCCAGGGTGATTGGGATCAGGGGCACCATAAAACCACACCCTGGGGCTCCAAAACATGAGACCACACACAAAGTAAACTGTCCATACTAGCACTGGGATTAAGCATGGTAATTTTGTTATTCAAAAGCTGTCAGATGGTACACAGCTCTTTGGACATTTCCCTGGTCATTACTCTTTAGAATGGCACTTGCACACAATATACTATAACTTCTTCCTTGAGCCATGCCCTACATGTACATGCCATAACATATTCCTGAGGCTCTCACATACCCCCCCCAACCCCTTTAGTGCGCATACAGTACTATGGCTGCTGCTATACACTGGACTGATGGTACCCAGCTGCTTGTGGGGCCTGTTGCCCACCTCTTGTCTACAATGTTTTCAGGTTCATTGTCTGAACTAAAGGGGTATAAGTATATTCTACATTATGTACCAGGTCTATTTCAACCTTACAAATCCATAAGCTCCTTTTGGGGTCCCTGGAGCCTTAGCACTCCCAAGATATTTTGTGAGGTGGTACTCTCCCCAGGCAGGGCAAGCACTTACCTGAGGGACAAGCTGTGCTAGTACATGTCTCAGTGTGGCCAGTGCTACAACAAATATGGAAAGTGTATTAGCTTATAAAATGGGTTGCATAATACATGCAACCCCATTGGTGGACTAGGTCTGCATGGCCATGCATTAATCCCCTAGTATAGACACAGTTGCTGTGAAAGGGCTACACAGTAGTCTCATAGGACACACCGGTGCTCTTTACCTTGTAGCAGACAGCGAGAAGAAAGGCAGTCATTAAAAAGGGCTAAAGCGAGGCACAGTACAGACTGAGCCACAGATGGTAAGTGGTAGATTGGAACATGGATTGCATCAATCTGAGTCAGTGTGTCTCTGTCTGTGCTCTGTCTGCAAGTGGTGCTGTGAAAGACTGTTCCAAAATCATGGTATTGGGCTCTTATTCTTTCAAAAGTTTGCACAATATCCCTTATTTTTCAGCAGCATGCTACCTAATTTTTCATCCCCTATTCACATACTTAGAAGTTAAACATGGGTCTGCTGCTGCCTGTGTAATTTGGCTCAGGTCAAAGGGCGGCCAATGCATATTTAGTTATGTATTAAGTGAGACTGAGATCAGGAGCTGCTGCAGTTTGGAGACTTCAGTGGCAGAGCTGGGCAGCAGAGTTTCTGGAAGGGACTTGGTTGGAAATACTGCCAGTAGACAGTTTTGTGAAACACATAGCATGGCTGTGATGTTAAGAAACTTATTCAGAGTTTGCCTTTTTTCCAACAGCTGCCGCATCTTTGTTTGAAATGGCAAGCTTAAGAATGAAAAAGCATTTGTCAATGCCGAATGTTTGCTTGCTGATATTGGCATTGGTAGTGCTGGAGTTAGAGAGATACATAATAGGAATGGCAGTGAAGTATTGAAGTAACACCAACCCCCACCCTCACCCTGCAGAGACTGGCAGGCGTTGGGGGTATGCCTTTGGGTCATCAGCCATAACACTCATGCCATTCCATCTCACCCAACCCTGCAGACACTGACAGGTGTTGCAGTGTGCCTTGAGGTCTTCGGCCCTTATGCTCACCCCATTCCATAAGGAAATAAGCTGAGATGGGTGCAGTAGAGGAGAATGGGTTGAACGTTAGGGCCGAAGACCCCAAGGCACACCTCAATGCCTGTCAGTTTCTGCAGGGTGGGGGCCGGAGTGGAATGGCGTGAGCATTACGACCAACGACTCCAAGTGACACCCACAATGCCTGTCAGTCTGTACAGGATGGGGGTTAATGTTGGAAACCCTAATGCCCTGGGCAATTGTTGGTAATTTTGCTCCAGATTTTCAACATGGGTTTTTTGGGATCCCACCTCATGAACAGTGGTAGTATCATTTCATTACTCAATCCCAAAAGGTGATTTTGCAAAGCAAATGTGCCATTTGGTGCTACAGGTGCGAAAACACATTTTGGGCAGGATATGAAAAATGACAGCTGTACAGTTCATGAGGAGGTGTGAAGAAATAGCAATGTTAAAATCTGGAGTGAAAATATGAAAAAATGGTGACGTTATGAGTGTGTGTAGAAACTGTGCAACACATGCATGTAACTCAGTCACTTTTCAAAATGTTTGCACCAAATTTTCAACATGGCCTTTTTGGGACCTCCCCTCATGAACAGTGGCACTGTGATTTTGTTAATCTTTCCCAAAAGTTGGTTTTGTACAGCGACTGTGCCATTCTGCACCACAAGTGCAAAAACACATTTTGGGATGGATGAGAACAATTACGGCTGTACCGTTCATAAGGGGGTATGAAAAAATGGCAATATTGGAAATTTGGAGTGAAAATATTAAAAATTGATGAAGTTATGAGCGTGCGTAGAAACTGTGCAATGGACGCTCATAATGGAGTCATTTTTTGGAGTTTTTTCACCAGATTTGCAGCAAGGGATTTTTGGGACCCTACCTCATGAACAGTGGCACTGTCACTTCCTGAATTGATCCCAGAAGGTAATTCCATGCAGTGACCGCGAAATCACCTTTCAGGACCAAGAAACGAAATGATGGTACCAGTGTTCATAAGGTGGGATCCCAAGAACCCCATCTTGAAGATTTGGGACCAAAACTCCAAAAATTGGCTGAGATATCAACCTAAGTTGAAAACCACCCATTGACTGCCATTATAGGGCTTACTGTCATTTCTTTACTTCCCAGTTGATCTTTGAAGAGTGTAGATGTGTTCCCAGTCCACAGAAGATTGCTGCTCCTGACCTCCATAGGTAAGTATGGGTGTAGGGAGGTGCACAGAGGGAGTGTGCAGGTCGGGAGGGGCGGCAGGAACGGCAAGGGACCATTTCTTTTTTTTTCAGGTTTAAAAGAAAAGATGTTGTGGGACTGTTTTCTTTTTTAGAGGCAAAATATTAGCAAAATGGATTTTGGCACACTGGGTTGGGATCCCAGTGTGCCATAGTACTGGGGGGATCAGTGCTGACCTAGGGATTGGGCACCCTGAGGTCAGCTGTGAACATAGGGGCTTGGGGGTTGGTGCATCTGACACCTGGAATGGGCATCCCGGTGTCCGGAAACATCAAAGAAGTATTTTTGGGCTGGGATGGGCTCCCAGTGTGCCACATTAATGGGGGATGGGGATACATGCTGGCACAGGGATTGAGCACCCCAATGTCAGCAGGGGATGAAGAACGGAGGGTGCAGGGTGAGCAGCAGCAGTGGAAGGGAATTAACATTTAAAGTTGTTGTCGTGCTGTGTGCTTGGTTGGGAGGGAGTGGGGACTGCTGCTGCAATGATGAAACTGCCCCTGATTGCAGCAGCAGATTTCTTTCAAGTGCAGCGCTCACTCTAAAACTGCCGTCATTGGCAGCTTCACCATTAATTGGTGACTGAGAGATGCGCCCATTAAAGGATCCGCTGCGTTGGCCACAACACAGCCACATCTCTTCAATTTTCTACTATCTCAATATGTTTCCTATGCACTGCATGCACAAGCAAACATAAAAATATAAAAACACAGTTTTTAAAGCAAACTAGTTTTTTTCAGTGGACATGCACAGTGAAAATAAAGACAATTTTAAAAGATTTAAAACAGTTTGGATTGTTTTGTTTTTTCACTTAAAAATGTGTTATTTTATAAATGCAATAAGTACCCGCTCCAGCCCCATGTATGTATCGGGGCATTAATGCACTTCCCGGCTTGTTGAATTCACTCGCGCAAGCTCTCGAGCCTCACAATGCACCCAGGGCATGCATTAATGCCCCAATACATCCATGGTCTGTCGTAGGTTATAGCATACTTGGTGTGCATGAGGCAGTTCTCAGAGCGCTTGTGGCACTTCTGAGAGTGGACACAGGTGGCTCACTGATGGATATCTAATCAGCTTTAGCATTTTAGTACAACACAAAGGAACAATGCCATTCCATGACCTTAGAACTATGGTACAACAACATTCCAGCCGATATAGAAATCAGTGCAGAACAAGGGCCAGCTGTACACTATAATATGATAATTATGCTCTGTTTGAATTAAACCTATCGTTAAATGCATAAAACTAAGTAATATGGAGTGTACAATGGGTTGGAGTAAAGTATATGGGTATGTCCACAATTTGGGGAGAGGCAGCAAAGAAGCTACAAATAGTTCTGGCCTACAAATTTTATTTTCCAAGTTACACCACTGGTTGAGGGAACTGTGCTCTCTTGATGGCCATTACTGAAAAAAGAAAATGATCATTGAAAAACAAAAGAGATAAGATCTAAAGAATATTGGCCGTGTGATCAATTGATTCCAACATCTGTTTTCATCATTTGCTGCATAATAAAATTGATTTTAGAGGGAAAAGTCCCCTAAACCTATTTTCTATATACCTGTGTAGTTTGTAGGCATGAACAATGATTATCTCCACTTACACCTCCCTAATTTCATACCAATTTAAATAAATGAAGTTGCTTTTCTCTGTTCTGCACTGGTATGAAAACCTGTTTGACTTCATTGCAAAGGTCATGACCTCTCTCATGCGAGGCATCAGTGGAGTTGATGATGCGTACACACACAAGCCAGCAGAAGTGCTACTGACAGTCAGTTCTGTTGCATGTCTTCTGAAGTTTCTGTATTCTCATTTTGTGCCTGCCATCAAACATTTCAATGTATGTTCCGTCAGTTTTCTGTTGTTTAATGTGTGTCTGAGTTGGAAAAATGCCACTGGAAGGATACTGGTGCTTGTGATGTTGTGTTATCCAACTGACTAATTTGATTATGTGCTAGGATCTCTTTGCTCAGGCAGTGAGCATGAAGTCACTTTGATGTGCAAATACGCGTTATCAGCTCCCATGTTTTCTTTTATGAGTGGGTTCACGACCTTAGCAATGGCATCAACCAGGTTTTCACACCAGGGCGGAACAGAGTGAAGCAACTTCATTTAAATTTAAACTAGGACAAAATTAGGGGGTATAAGAGAGGGAACCATTGTCCATGCCTTCAAACTACACAGGTATATGGAAAATAGGTTGAGGGGACTTTCCCTTTATCTTTATTTATTATATATTGTAGCAGTAATAGTATTGCTTCTGGTTTTGTGAATGTAATGAGCACTGTCACTGTGCACTATGGGGGGAAGCACCCTGGAGAAAGTAGTATTTGGTGCATAATAAAATATAATATACACAGGCTGAAACATTAGGCAATCAATTGGGGTTATCGTTGTGTGCCTAGTATCTGCTTTAATCTACTAATAAATGTTTTTTACTACTGTCATCCATTTTGGTTTGGTGATAATGTATTCTGATTTTACTGTCACATATTAGTATAAGCAGTTAATAAACACAGACTCTTATTAGAAATGTTGTGTTAATACCGCTGCATAGACCACTCTTATGGTTTCAAGAGTGGTCTCACACACATTCTTAGGGAATGAGAACAGCAAATAAAAGGTAAGTGGTTCAGATATCCTAAGGATGTAAGTGAGAGCACTCTTACAACCGTAAGAATGGTTTCCACAGCTGTATTAATATACTACTGATTGAGACTGATCAATAATATATTATGGTTTCAAAAACAGCCCCAGACATGCCCATTTCCAGGGCAGATACACGTGAGGCACTCTTTACAGAAAAAGAGTCTCAGATCACCCATTTATTTTACTCAAAACTGGATATTTTCTGCTTAGATGTCATCCGTTTAGCCAGCCCACCAGCACAGTGGTATTGTTACTGCACATGATGCCGGCAACCTGGCTTCAGCAAGGAATCTGGGTCACTGGGGGGGCAGACAGGGTGACAGAGATTGAGTGACCTAGGGGACACTCTCCTCCAGGGAGGGAGGGCCAACATGCCACTCTGTCACTGTCATCTGTGGATGTACAGGAGGTGGTTGATGCACAGCAGTGTAGGGAGAGGGTGGATACTATTAGGCACTTGGCAGGGCTGTGCATCAGCATGCTGGCAACCTGGGTGTATTGTCCTTGTGTTGGCAGCTTCAGGGATGGGGGAGGTGGGTAAGGGGAAACTAAAGGGGTTAATCCTCCTTAGCCATAACAACATGACAGTTGCCGTATGTGGCCCGAAAAACCATACATCCATCTACCACCAGTGACAAGAGTGCAAAAGAAGTACTGTATATTTGAATGAAAGAAAAAAAAAAAGGCTTCATCTGCTCACATTTCTTAGAACTGACTTGACAGAAGTTATAACTGTCTACTTACAACATCCCATAGGGCACAGGGAGAGGGCCTGCAATCCACCACCCCTTGAAACTTTCAGCAAAAGTACCTTTTTGCTGTAATGTAACATCTCCTCCTTCCAGCTCAGCCAGTCCATGAACTCAGTCCTACCTGGTGTGTAAATTGCTGGGGGAGGATCTGTCATCAGGTGGGTGAGGACTGAGAAAGACCTGGCACTGCACATCAGACTCTGGGAGAGGTGGCTGCATGGGTGCCACAGAAAGGAGCTGGGAGTAAGCAGTACAGTCAAGGAGAGAGAGATGCCAGATCTAACAGCAGTGCAATCCAGGTAAAAGGCATCATATCTGCCAGCAGAGTCCTCTATTCCAGCCAGGGGGCAGCAAGGAGAATGAATCTAAAGAAAGTATCAATTTATTTATGCAAGATAGCACAAGTGAACAGAGGCATCTTGCCTTCAGTAGAGGTCCAGACACATGATTCATATTCAGTTATGCTAAACCTTGTCCTCTCAGTGGCTGTCCATTTTGTAGAGAAAGCATACACAGAAAGTTCACTGTAACCTGATTCAGCTTGCTGCTCCGCAAACTGAGCTCAGGATAGACTGTTTCTCTTGAGCTGGATATATGGTCCTCTGAGCTCTCCCAACAGTCCTGGGGCAGAAGCACAACAAACATGACCGCCTCCTAAGCAATCTTTGTCTATTGTAACATTTATCACAGTTCTCCATCCTTTGGTGCAGCTTTCAGCCCTCTGGATCTTTATGTCCTGGTCCCTGCTGCTGTCCAGTGGGAGTGGGGCTGCACTGGTGACAGGGAAGCACTGTAGGGTGCTCTCTAAGTTATGCTCCCTATGTGGATCAGTTGTTTGTTGTGCCTGCGCTCCCAGTGTGCTCCCTGACCATGGTTATCAGTCCAAGGGTTGGAAAAGCAACCTGTCTATGCGGCTTGAGACATGTGTGTGTCCTTGGCCTGCTGAGCCAAAAAGAAGAGGCACCCAGTGTCTGCTTGCTGGCCCACCTGCCGAAGTCTATGGGGCCAAGAGAGCGAAGAAACTGAAGGTGGCAGTGGACATGGAGTTGAGGGGTTCAGACTGTACTGAAGCAAGGGCTGGTGCTCTGTTTCTGCTCTTGGGCCTACCGCTGTAGTCCAGGAGGGGATCGAGGGGGAAAAGTGGCTGGGAGGAGGTAGAAGCAATGGCTCCAGGAGGGAGCTGAAGGATAACAGCCCCGTTGTTCTGTTTCAAATCCTTATTTGCAGCCTTCTTGAATTTTGGGGATGGTCACGCACAGTTCTGCCATTCACGATGCAGTAGCCGCCTCCCACTGTGTCATGAGTCGCTGGCTTCAAAGAACTGTATTGGAGGTGTTCCATGTTTCAAGAAGAATACAGGGAGAGTAGTTCAAAGGCTGTAAACACACAGGTTTCTTGTGGTAACAATGGGCAGCCAGTTCTTTTACTTTTTTTTTTTTTTTTTACACTAAAGCAGCTGATGTAAAGCGAGCAGCCACACTAGGAATTTCTGCAAAAGGTGGGCAATCTCAAGATGTGTTTTTTGAAACTAGGGACAATTTAAAGCATGAATGAGGGCTGACAGTGCTCCTTTAAAGACCTTATCTGTGTAGCACAGCTTAGGTGGATGGTTCAAAACACATGGGGTCTTAAGCTGGCATCTTACTGTGGACATTCTAGTCCAATGCCCACTTCTAAAACCATTAGTGGCTACCAACAAATAGGTTTAATTGGTAATATGGCCACTGAGTTTGGAGTGTTTCTTCTGTGTATTTTTCCAGCTCATGCCTGAATACAGGCATCTGTTTGCCTAGAACCCTTACCTGGTAATCAAAAATAAAATAAATTACAAAAACAGTTGCAGGATTTGGTCACAAGGCTCGGCTATTGCCAGTTGTGGTTTAGTAACCAGTGACCACTTGCCCATTGAATATGATGATAATTTGTTCTCCAATCTCCAACTTGTTTCATGTCAGAGTTCTCTCTGATTTTGTGGCATACCTCATGATAGGTTTTGTGCTGAAGGCACCATATATCTGCAGCAGACAATAAAATCACATAGCCACAGATCTATACCCATACATTACACAAGCAATAATACTCAACAGGGTGGGTATTATTGGGTTCTACACGCCCACCCAGGGGTGTAATGAGGGCCAATGTCATAGGGGTAGGGCCTTATAGCCCCAGGAAGGGTGGGTACAGCCCAATACCGCCTACCCTGAAGGGTATTAATGTTCTTAGAAAACAGCTTTCATTATTTTTTTTTATAGTATTGATTTTATAGAAAAAAGAGGGAAACACAGTAATGAAAGTGATTAGAAACAGGAGCTTGTGTAAAATAGTTCCTTTACTGGTTCAATTGCCACTAGAGGGTGCTGCTACTTATGAAACCCCTTTTTAACTATATTGCTGTGTCTCTCTTCATTTTGTATTTAATACTTTTCAGTCAATCCCCCCATGAGTTCATTCGTAGACCTGGCACTAAACATTTTTTTTAAACATTAAAAAAATGTTTTTGGTTACCCAGTGTCAGTGGGGAGCGATAGGCTCAGTGGTGGACCGAGAATGGCTTGGAGTTCAACTGAGTCATGGTCAGACAGGGAACATACTGCATCTCAAGTCAAGTGAGCTGGCAGCAAAAAGAAAAAGCCTGTAAAAACAGGTACATTTATGTGTTTTCTCGTGGCTTTGTTGTGGAGTTTTGAATGGAGGGAATTGAGCAGGGCTGCAACTTTAAAGGAGACAGGATCGGGAGAATCAGGCATAGTAGCGGTGGTGGCACTTTAGTAAGCTGAACTGCCCAGAGATAGAGACTTGCTGCCAGCTTGCATGATTTACTAGATTGGCCAGTCTTTGGGACAGCGGAGACGTGAGTAGCTCTCTAACATTAGAAAGGTCTTTCTTATGGCCAAAACTGCTTTATTTTATATTATATATGTGATTTATTTGGGGATTGATTGTTTTACAACACAGGGTGGGGGAAGGGGGACTGTGCGAATATCAGTTACTGGGAATCTTGGTTACCGAGAGAAAAAAATGGCAGGTCTGAATTTTGTAATTAGCCAGTGCCCACTGATGTTCGTGAGTAGGTCAGTTGATACTGGCACTTTTGATACCCAGGCTTTGTTGCGTGATAGATGACCACACATACACATACATACATACACACACCCACACACGCACCATGTACATTCTGAGGCACGGGTGTGCCTTCAACCACCTGAGAAGTGCATTAGCTCAATACACACCCTGGAGTTTGTTATTACTTATATAAAATAGTGACAATATATTACAATTTTATAATGATCACAACAGGGGCAAAAGGATCCAAGGCATGCATCAAGTGAAATTGCTGCATAGTTATGTAACCACTATTGACCAATCACATTGCTCCATTTATTCATGCTATTTTATAAATCATAATGTACAGTACTGCAGTGGTACCAGCCAGAATGCAACACAGCATTTTGCAGTATTTCTGCAAAATGCTGTAGTAGGCTGCTGGAAACAGTTTAATTCAATAGCAATAAGCCCTTCTGTGATGTAGCCTTGTGACCATTGTACGTGTCAAATGGCATGAGGTCATATGGCATGTGTGACGACTCTCAAGTGCTGATCGATGCAGGGAGTGCTATTGACAACCAGGTACTGTATGTCTTTTGTGTCAGTGAACTTCAGAATGGAGTCTAACAAACAAAACATTTTGGTTGGCCAACTGAACTTCAGGATTGAGTCTAACAATTCAGAACCTTTGCACTGGCCCATTCTCTGGATGAAATCCTGTGTAGCAGAATTTAGTACCTCGGTCCCAGCATCGCTCCCCCCGTGCACCCCCATGACAGTTTTTTTTTTTTTTTGTAAATCACATATTCCTTTTCTCAGATTAGTAAGGAAGTATAGCATTTGCCTGCTCTAAACTCTGCTCTTGGTTGATGTTGAGTTCTCCCTTCCTCATTTAAGTTTGATGTTAATTAATAAACATGACCAGGCGCCAGAGCTGAAGCAATCAGGGCCATGGTGAAATCTGTTCGGATATGATTAAGTTCTTCTGTTTTCCTCACAGCTGCCTGAATGACCCCATGACAGCTAATCTGTTTCAATGCCATTTTCTGTGATGAATTTACAAGGCGGGGGTTGGGGGTGATGGTTGTGGATTAGAACTGCAGCAGTGGACCAGCAATGTGCCACCTACAGAAAACTGAAACCTATAAAGTAAAATACTAGTGAAGTTTAGGCCTGTCCCCTGCTGTCTCTTCAGCTGCCGGCAGTGACATCCGGTGGCCTTATTGTAAACCAGACAGAATGCCCCTACTCTTCCAGAATCTATGACATATGGGCAGTCAGTGCCACCATGCAACATCATCTTGCATCCCCCTCTGCCAGCCTAACCATCTGGCTCCCAGTGGTTGCCAGCTTCTCAGTTTCTCCATGCACACACCCCCCACATACACCATCACAAGCTGATCTGGGGTGGGAAGGCAATGTGGCCCAGTGGTTACAGCATGGAATTGTGAAACAGTAGAGGTGAGATTTGCATCACTCTTCAGCTGTTTGCTCACTGCATGACCCTGTACCATAAATAATGTATTTGGGGGCACACAGGCCTCCCTCTACTACCGCATCTGTCTTTATATCTGGGAGGGGCTGCAAGATGCATCCATACATCTGTGGGAAGGGCCACAATGCTGAAATATACATGCATATATACATAGATGGTAAAGGATAGGAAAAGACTTATTGAATCCACCACGTCTACCCTGTTGCTTCTATGTAGTTTTCCCAGTCTGTAGTCTTCATCCGGTATTTAATGTGGTACATAAGCTGGGGTTTTAAAATTCATTCAGTGCAAAAGCCATCACCTGAGGCAAAGGGGAATTACATACCCATACCACAGACATTGGGCCTTTTTATGTAAACGACACAATCTTAGCTTACAGAGTTGGCCTTTGAATGTATAACATCTTGAAAGACTTCTTCAATTTTCATAGTTTTCTATTCTGTTTTTTATCCTCTACTGAAAGGCTATAAGGCTTTTCAGGTTGCATAATACCATACAGCTACAGTACCCTTTGGTTTTTGCATATTACAACAAGATTCCGATGTGCATTTCCCTCCAAAACTATGAAATTAGTTATTGATGCACTACTAGTCACTGAAAAGTATTTGTAACTCAATTTACTATGAGACAGAAGTAACATTCCTAACTGGGAATTGAACCCAGGCCTCCGAAACACAAAGGACACCATCCTGTTGCTCTACCCACTGAACTATCAGGACCAAGTGAACAGTTGCACTCAAGGAAAAACAACAACATGAAACTGAGCCTGAAGTCAAGCACATACAGCACTTGCTTGACATTGGGCTCCGTTTTGTTTTGCTGTTTTTCTTTGAGTGCGGCACTTCTCTGACAGTACATGTGCATTTTGGGGGCTGGTAGCCCTTTGTGTAGCACCAACCTGCTCCACCGTCGTGGCTTTCAGGCGTGGAGGAGTTCCAAGGGAATAGCTGCAGCTTTGCTCAGTTACTTTCTTTCTGGACTGCAAACCCTGCAGCTGGGATAAACTGAGATGGCAAGTACTGGTGCAATAAGGGTCGCTGCTAAGCATTTGAAACACAAGTTGTAATGAGAAATAATGTTACCTACTGTAGCTGGGAATTGAACTCAGCCCCCCCCCTCCATACTAACTTGTTGCTTGCTCTACCAATGCTACCAGTACCTATCCCCAAAAGGACCTTGCAGTTTCAAAACATTGTTGCAGGTCTCTGGTGCCGGGTTAGTCTGAGGAAAATCTATTACACTTTTATTTGTGATAATACCTTTCATTAAACTAACTAAAGAAGTTTTACACAAGCTTTCAAGATCTCCAGTGTCCCTCCATCAGGTGCAGAGAAAGCTAACCTGCATTTCAGAATATATACATAGAGTTTGCGGGTCACGTATTGTTTGACAAAGGGGTGGTGTACAGGAAACCATGTAATACAACAGAGGTGACTACCAGATGATAGGCATCATGTCATTTAAAAGGTGCAAGATCACACATGCAAATGGATGGTTGTTAAAGAATCAGTGATCCACAAATTCTTGTGTATAGTCTGAAATGTTGGGTCATTTTCTCTTTTCTCTACACATAAGGAAGGGCTTGAAAGCTTGTGTAAAAATTCTTCAGTTAGTCTAACAATGGGGTATTACCACACCAAAAAAAAGTGCAGGAGTGAGACAGATGCAGAACAGGAATGGCAGTGAATGACTGAACTTCACGCCAACCTCACCTCCACCCTGCAGAGATGGCCAGGCATTGGGATGTGCCATTGCATCGTCACCCATAATGCTCACACCATTTCACCTCACTTTATCCTGCAGACACCAGCAAGTGTTGAGGTGTGCCTTGGGGTGTTCGGCTTTACAGTCACCCCATTCCATAAGGATATACGCAGAAATGGGTGCAGTATAGGAGAATGGGGTGAACTCTGGGGCCAAAGAGTCCAAGGCACACCTCAGTGTCTGTCACTGGCTGCAGGGTGGGGGTGGAATGGCATGAGTATTACAGCCGGCAATCCAAGGCACAACCCTGACACCGGTCAGGCTGCACAGAGTGGGATGTTATGGTTAGAAACCCCTAACGCCCCAGGCATTTGTTGGTATTTGCACTACAAATTTTCAACATGGCCTTTTTGTGACCCCCATCTGATGAAAGCATAAAACAGTGACACTGTGATTTTGTTAATCGGTCCTGAACGATGATTTCCCACAGCGACCATGCCATTCTGCACCAGATTTGTGAAACCACTGTTCGGGCAGGATGCGAAAAATGACAGTGGCACCATTCATAAGGAAGTGTGAAGAGATAGTGATGTTAGAAATCTGGAGTGAAAATATAAAAAATTCTCAAAGTTACAAGTGTGTGTGAAAACTGCGCAATGCACCCTCGTAACACAGTCAGTTTTTTGAATTCTTTCACCAAATTTTCAGCATAGGCATTTTGGGACCTCTGCTCATGAACAGTGTCATTATGATTTTCTTAATCTGTCCTGAACGTTGATTTCCCCAGTGACCAACCCCATTGTACGCTGGACGTGTGAAACCTAATTTTGGGCAGGATGCGAAAAATGACAGCTGTACTGTTCATAAGGAGGCGTTCAAAAATAGCAATGTTGAAAATCTGGAGTGAAAATATAAAATATTCTCAAAGTTACTAGTGTGAATGGAAACTGCATAATGCACGATTGTAACATAGTTATTTTATGGAATTTTGTCACCAAATTTTCAACATAGGCAATTTGGGAAATCCACTCATGAACAGTGCCACTGTGATTTTCTTAATCTGTCCTGAATGTTGGTTTCCCACAGTGACTGTGCCATTGTGCACCTGATGTGAGAAAACACATTTTGGGCAGGATGTGAACAATGACAGCTGTACTGTTCATAAAGATGTATGTAAAATTAGCAATGTGGAAACTCTGAAGTAAAAATCTTTACAATTCTTGAAGTTACAAGAGTATGTATAAACTGTGCAATGCACGCTTGTAACGCAGTCATTTTTTGGAATTTTTTCAACAAATTTGCAACATACACATTTAGGAGCCCATCTCATGAACAGTGGCACTGTCATTTCATTAATTGGTCCCGAAAAGTGATTCCACGCAGTGACCACGAAATCACCTTTCAGGACTGAATAACAGCATGGCAGTGACTGAATTCAAGAGGGGGGTCCCAAGAACCCCATGTTGAAAATTTGGTGCCAAAAGTTGAAAAAAAGGCCACGATATCCACATAAGTTGAAAAAAACCCATTTATGCCATTATACAGCTTACCGACATTTCTTCAGTTCGCAGTAGGCTTTGAAGAGTGCAGATGTGTTCCTGGTCCACTGCAGATCTTCGCACCCAGCTCCAGAGGTAAGTTTGGGGTGCGGGGGATGTGGAGAAGTGAGGTGCACAGAGGGTGGGCGCGGCTTGGAGGAGGAGACCTGATGGTAAGGGACTGTTTCCTTTGTTTCAGGGAAGAAAAAAAAGACATCGCTGGAAGTTTTTTTTGCAGGTTCTTTATTGCACACTGGGGTGGGCTCCCAGTGTGCAACCTTGCATTTGGGAGGGGACTTAAGCCAATGGGGACTGAGCCCCCTGTCAGCAAAGAAAGCCTGTTTGGGGGGGCATGATGCCGAGGGGGATTGGGCACCCCCCTCGGCACACAACAAATGGTGGGGACATTATACCGACGGAGACTGGGCACCCCCATCGACAAATGAACTGGGGTGAGGGCATGCGGGCAGGGCGATTGGGCACCCCCGTCAACTTGTATGGGGACTATGAGCAGATGTCGACAGCCACCGCCATTTTGTGTTGAAATGTTACACCAGGCAAGGCATGCCCTGCAATGATGGGTTGCTCCCTCATTGCAGCAGCTAATTCATTTCAGATTGGTGGCACACTGTCAGAACTAGTGTCAGCAGCAGTGTGCCACTGCACTGGGACATGAGGGCCAAGCCCAAGAATGCAGTGGTGGCACTGGCCACCACAGTGCTGCACCTCCAAAACCCACTTCTCGCCTAAGCTGCCACATAATGTTTCTTGTACATGCGCAAAAGAAAACATAAAAACTGCAATGGTTTAGGGTGGGGGAGTGGAAATAGGAGTAGAATAATCCAGTCCATTTGCCATAATGAGAGAGGAGAGAGAGAGAGAGAGAGAGTGACATTTCATTCAGATGTCCTGCAGTGTGCTTGCAAGCTCACTCTATGTGTGTGTGTCTGTCTCTCTTATATGTTTTAAACAGTTTGCGTGTGTTTTTACAAATCACAGGTATTTACCAATGTAATGAATGTTATCTTCCACTTCCGTGTCTGGCTGAAAAAGCATGTTACGTGTAGAGTAACATAACAGGGCTATGTTTTACAGCGGACAGACCCAGTGAAAATAAAGACAATTTTAAAGGATTTTAATATGGTTTAGATTATTTTTTTTGCTAAAAAAATGAGTCATTTTATAAGTGCAATAACCCACTCCAGACCATGGGTATACTGGCATTAATGTACTTCTCAGTTGGTTGGAGGTCACTTGGGCTGCACCCTTGTGCCTCACAATGCAGCTGGGCATGCATTATTGCCTAGTATACCCATAGTCTGTCATGGGACATAGCTTTCATATAATATCATTACTGGTTGCATAAAGCATTGTTTAATTCAGCCACATGTGAACTACACTGATAGTCCTAGTGTCCCAAAAACAGACATCCATGTCTGGCACCTCTCACGGGGACTTCCCAACCCCAAACTTTGCCAAGCCCTTTCCTACCTGACACCTGTGTATTTGACTGCCTGCCAGTGGTTTCACTACAAACTGCCTAGGACTTTACACAGTGAGCATAACTTTAGCATGGTTAACTTACAGCTTTGCTTCAAACACAGACTGTTTGTTTATTTTTTATACTGAATGACCAGTGAACAAAACCATGCCCATTTTCACTAGTGACTGACTTTACCCACTCCTTTTTCGCTCTGCTGGGAGTGAACTCGGAGGGATTCCAGCAACCTCCACTGAGGCATGGCCACACCTTTCCCAAGCATGCCTTTTGGTGTTGATGTTTCCTCTCCTCTCCAGGTGAGTTCCTTGGGGCCTCCATCCCTCTAGCTGCTCCCAATAATCTTCATCTTCTCTGGAGACCAATGCACAAGGGGGCCAGTGAAACATGATCCCAGGGACCCTTCCACTATCCTATGGATTGCAGGCCCCCAAGACCCAATCACAGACAGAGAGGCTGGACTGATCCTCTCTCTCTTGCTCTCTATCTCTCTCTCTCTGTTCCCAGAAAAAACCCTAATAGCCCTGCTGCATTCCTCTTATATAATACACCAGGGGAAGGATAGAACTATGCTCTAGTTTTCCACTCTTACCTAAGGCAGGCCACCCACAGCATGAACATCCACAGAGTCTGTCTCCAAGCAATCCCCCCTCCCCCAAACAACTCTCAGGGTAAGCTCAACCATTCAAGTGCTTCCTGGTAACCTGCCCCAAGCCGGCTGAGGAGAGATGCTGGTTACAGTAACATAACATTGAAACCACTAGTAAATTAACATGACTTTTTATTGTCATTTTACTAGTAGCTATGTTTTATTCTGCAAATTTATTTGCCCTCCCATGGTGTACATATATTTCAACAACTGAGGTGTACGGATATAAACAGCAAGACAAAAAAAGTGTTATCCTGACCTAACATAGCAAGATATAGAGAATAATGCCTGTGCAGGTCTGTGTTATGAGTACTGTTCACACACCTGAAGTGTGTGATAATCCATAAATCCCAAGAGTGAAGCTTGAGGGGTTCATGAAAGTATCACTCACCTCGGGTGTGTAAAAAATCCTCATAAAACAGACCTTGTACGGGCGTTATTTTGTATAATAACTGGTGCAAGGTTTTCAATACATTCAGGTATTTCTGTGAGTGAGTGTGTCCCTGAGTAGCCATGAAGAGAGCGTGAGGAGGAAAATGCCGTAATACCCACTGTCGAGTTATTATGGAATTCAGCAGGTTATTACAGTGTTTTATCAGTAGTGCATATCCAGTCATTATTGGGGTCGCCAGTCATTATAAATTATCTATCAAAGCTGGATATGTCACAGTGCATACTAAGGCAATCAGAGAGTTGCTTTCACAGTGCTGATGACATAACAATTGCCATGTACAGTACTGAAGTCAACAGTTGACATGAGATAGAAATAATCACATTTTTATGCAAACAGCAGATTTTTTTTTTTTTTACTTTATCTGTCCTTCTCCTTACCATGCCGTCACTCCACTCATTCAGACAGCCTCTATTATGGCCATCCACACATCTCCCGTGGTATCCCCAGGAGTCTGCTCCTAGAGTGGTCACCTTGCTCAGTAAATTCCCCTGAGATCCCGGTACACCCCGGTGGGGGGGCAGGGAAGGAACAGCCCAATCCTCCCCCTACCAATGGTGAGCTTGGCGATTCATTGGACTCTGCCCAGTGGCGCCTGGTGACATGGTTTGGCGTTGGAGGAGTCGTCACCCTAAGAGTGACGGGACTCCCTTTTCTCCTGTTCTGCCCTATCCGCTGCACAGCTGGCACACTAGGAGAGCCACTGAGGATGCAGGCATACACACGCTGCTCCTCCTCAGGTTCTCGGCCAGCACTGCCCCTTTCTGTTGTGCATCCCGCACCGCCACTCCCCGGTTCACCCAGGAGGTGGTGATACGGCAGCGAAACAGACTAGTAACCCTCCCAGAGAAGGAGAGCTGTTGTTGGACATTCAATCCCTTCTCTCCCCTTGCCAACCCCTGATGGCCCAGGCTCATTCCTGAACCTGGGTCGCCGGCATGGAGCGAGGTGTGGTGTCTAGCGTCTCAACCCTCAGTGCCACTGGACTGGCCCCAAACAGCAGATTTAAAAGCTATAACTTGTAAATTGATTTGTGTAAATTACAGTGTTCCAACTCAAAATATGCAGTTTATAATCATTTGAAAAGGGACATGGCTTTCACATCTCACTATCGGTACAGCTCCCAGAGCCTCCGGGATGGAGTGTTTAAAAATAAACTTTTACTTACTTACTTCACTTACTTGTGATGCTACCACTTATTAGTTATGGTCCTTTTCCCCTTACACAAGAAGATAATAAAATGCATATATTGAGTCAGCCTATTTCATATCCCCGTGGAGCCCACTAGGATGCAGTGCAGTACTGCAGAATTCTGAAGCACAGTTACTGGAGGAAACTAGACAATTGTTACGGCTGCAGGGGCAGAGCCTACAGCCATCTTGTGATCAGCTTTAAAAATGACTCACTGGATTCCAACTGTAGAACAAATTTTGAGCTGCAGCACAATCCTTCTGCAAGCGCAAGTTGAAGCCCTCCACTCATCAGTCATTTCTTTAGGCAGCCCCCCTCCCAGTGCACTACTTAAATGTGCCCAAGATGGTAACCAACACTAAGTGGGTGTAACCCCCCTACAAATGGGGGTTCCTAAAAGCTTCCCTGGAGCTCGTTTTAACGCTCCATGCCTGGCTGGTGTTCGGCGTCTAGTCGTTTTAATAGATGGCCAGTGAGCGCCTTTAAAGCCTCCATATTACTGTCTCTTTAAGGGCTGCTTGTTTGTAGTCATATTTAGCCAAACTAAGGGGGGGGGCTGTATGGTTGTATGCACAAGTCCCGGCTGGGGCTACTGAGTAAGCGCTCCCTTCTGCCATCGTTAGTTGTGCAGGGGAAACTCTCTGAAAAGATTCGACTGGTTATTAATAATAGCGCAGAGTACTATTGATAATATGTTGTTCTAACCTGCCTTTTTTGCAGTAACGACTGTTCTGACTATCTCCTCCATTTTGGTCCTGAACTGCTGAATTGGACCAATCAGTACCTCGGGACTCTGTAGAGCTGTCTGACCAATAGAGGCACTGCTTGTAATTTGGGGAAGGCATCATGAGGTATGGCGCTTTTTCGTACCACTGAGAGCAGGATTAAATGACTGGCAGGCGTTGCCAACCAATGGAATTGGATATACTCAAACTGAAAGGAGTACCCCAGGCTGTAAAGGGGCAGATGCGTTGTAACTGAGAAGGAGAAGGGAGCTCTGAGCTTCTGCGGCATTGAGTGCTCGCGTGGGAAGCGCGTGAAAGGCCTGAGGCGGCCGTTTGAATTGCTCAGCGCTATTTGGATTAAATCCGTTGGTGGGTGGTCAGAGGAGATTGTGTCCAGCACAGCTACCCACTAGGCTCAACCTGTTGGAGGACTGAAGAATCTGCTGAATCGCGCTCGGTCCATAGAAAAGTTGAAGCTGCCGTTGCAGCACCTTAGTCTGCTGTGAGTTTGTATGGGTTTTGGAAGCAGCTGTCTGGTGTGGTACCCCTCTGTTAGTTGCCATATAAATGTGTAAGAAGGTTTTTGAAGCTCAGGCTCAGTCCTGCAATTGGTGAAGGAGTGGTTATCTGCTGTAGGTGTGAGTACTGGGTCAGGGTGACTCCCTGTTAATCTCTCAGACAAGTGAGGTGGTAAGACAAACTTAATCAGTTCATTATACTGCTGCCTGCACTCAGCAAGCTTTCTGCTCATTTTGATCTGTTCGGGACAGTAAAGTGCATCCGTGTCAGGACCCCAACCAGCTGCCACGAGGGACTAGCCACTAGGGCTTGGGTACCCAGGGACAGTAAATATTAGGTTTAGGCCTGTGCACAGAGCCCTAGGTAGATAAGTATAGTGATAAGCCAATCACCTTGATTTCCCCCATCCTTGTTATCTCTCCCCCTTGAATAAATCAGATTGTTTGTTTTGCATTTATACCCTGGCTGGATTGTGTTTACTGAGGAAATACTGTACCGTGAAAGTGCAATAACGGTACCTTACTTTCCAAGGGGTTCCCAGAGTGAGCCACTAGAGGGACACAAGGGGGGGGGGGTTGCATTAACCCAGAGGACTGTGACCGAGTTAATCTTGACTGTTCTGACCCCGACCTCTGGGTGGAAGCACCCGTCAATGGATCTGGGCCCCTCACCCTGTCACAGTTGAGGCAGGCAGGGGTAGTAGCCTTAAGGGTAGTACCCCCTGGGGGTTACATGCGCATGCGCAAGCAGTTGCACATGCATGATTTCACTGCCACACTTGCGGTGAACTCGCACATGCATACTGAACTCACGGCAGAACTGCCTGCCAAGGCCAAGATGGTTTTGTTGGTGCTCAGTGTATATTGTGCGACTTCACTGCAAGTGCGAAATAAAGTCACGCATGTGCACCTGCTTGCACATGCGTACTGAGCTCCGGCGGCCATCTTGGGCATGGGGGACTGTTCCGCTGTGAGCTCAGCAACTGCTCATACAACACAACTGCAGCCATGTCAGCTCTGGCTAGATTTTGTTAATGGCTGTTGATCCTTTTTGTCATGCAGAAATCTATGACTCTACATTGCATATTGGTTGGTTCCACTGTACACATATACAGTATATAGGTATGTGTATTTATTTAGTAGGAAACACCTTAAAAACATAGAAATGCAGACAATAACGGCAGAAAAAGATCAAGGGTCTGTCTAGCTTGCCTGTAGTTCCCTACCTGCCCTGTATTCTGTTGTCCATATGGGGTTCTATCCCTACCCGTCCACCCCACCTCCTCTCCCTACTGTTACCGACCTGAGTAACCACAAAACCCTTCACGCTGTTTCAGCTATGCTTGAAACCTTTAATGCTCTTGGCACGCACAACATCAGCTGGCAGGCTGTTCCACGGCTCCACCACCCTTTCTGTAAAATAGAACTTTCTCACATCCCTCTTAAACCTTCCTCCTGCCAGATTCCACCCATGACCTTGGTTTCCTGAATTTTACTGCTGCTAAATAGTTCCCCACAGTTCACCTTGTTTATTTCCTTCAGGAACACGAAGATCTCTATCATATCCCTCCTCTCTCACCTGGTGTCCAGTGAATACATGTTCAGTGCCTTGAGACAATCCTCATAACATCTGCCCTGTTGGTTCCAAATCATTCTGCATACCCTGCATTGCACCTTCTCCAGCCTGTCCCTGTCCTTCCTTAGGTGAGAACTCCGGAACTGAATACAGTATTCCACGCGCTGCCTTACCAGTGACCTACTGTATATAGAGGTCTGAAGAAAACATTCAGCAGACACAATAACTGCAAACAATACTGCAAATTTATTACATCAGAAAGGCGCACATGCAATTAACACAATACCAACCTTGCCCCAGCACTTTGAGGCTCACTACCATCTTCATCAGGGGGCGTGGTGGAGTGCATTGTTTGTCTAGCTACCTATATAGAGGTAGTAATATGTCCTTTTTCCTGCTGTCAATACCCCTTCCAATAATCCCAGCATCCTATTAGTCTTACTGTGAGCCTTGTCATGCTGGCTTGATTGTTTGAGGGAGTCATTATTGATGACTCCCAGGTCCTTCTCATGTGTCCTATGCGCAAAAGCCTGCATGCTGCTAAGGGGCAGTGTGTAGGCATTCCTATGTCTGAATGCCATGCAGTGGGGACCTGTGCACCACCAGTGGCATTCGTCATGGGTGTACTAGCACCCTTCATGCTGGATCCCCTGTCCATCTGTGTGGTGCCACACAGGTGGGACAGGGGCATGCCCTGCACTGCACCAATGCACAACAGCACTGCGTGCCATGTCGGACTGGGAAAAGTACATCACAGGAGAGCCTGCCGTAAATATTTATATGCTCCCCCCAGAGGTTACCGGTGGGGGGGATGGTGGCAACAGGATCCCCCTGCACACATCTACTCCATCCCGATGGGCCATCTGGGAGGGCTAGGGGTGACTGTTTGGTCAAACGCCCATTGTTTATACTCTGGTGGTGTATGCACCATCCCAGAATCCCCTGCAGGAGCACAGCAGGGGATCCACTTTGGGACCAGGGATGGGCATCTGATTAGATATCCACCCACGTTGCTTTGTGCCTCTCCCACGCTGCTGCTGCTGCATGCCGGGGGGATAGGGCCACACTCAGGAGTCTGGCATTCATGAATGCCAGCATGCATATGCCTGTGCACAAGTGTGGAGCAGTGCGGAAGAGTTACACTCATTTTGTACGTAGTTAGTGAATAGACGGCTATATACATAACCTTGCACTTTTTGGTGTTGAATTTCAACTACCAAACCTTAGACCACCTCTCTAGCTTTTGTAAGTTACTCTGCATCCCCCTGATCCCTTTGTTGCTATCTACTTTTGATCTAAAAGCCCATTTTCAAAGGTTTCATGTCAGTATACAAACAACATACAATATAAAAAAAAATACACAGCATACAGTAAAAGACTATGTATAATTACATTTGTTAAACTCATCTAATAGTCCTCACAATTTATTCTTTAAAAGAGCAGGTCTAGTTAACTGGAAGATACCACTCGGTAAGCCATTTAAATATTTAATAGCCCTAGCACAGAAAGAGTGTTAACCCAAGGTAGTTCTACAGAAAGATTTGACCAATTATTTATTTATTTTATTTATTTAGATTTTGGTTACCAGGTAAGCCCACTGAGACCAGAGATCCCTTTTTCAGGGGCGACCCGGAATTAGTTACAATGAATACATACATAGGCATAAAATAAAGTAGTATTGAATGAATACATATTTAGTTACAGTGAATACAAACATAGATATTAGGGTACAGTAGACTATTAGCTGATACATGTTGGGCAGTAGGTATCAAACGCTGGGCACAGAGACAGCAGGAATCACAAGGTTAAACAGGCATTAAGACAGATACACAGTACATTTAGCATTTTTCCATAGGAGAGTCATGGGGTGGGAAGGCATGGTTTAGCAGATGGTAGCAAGGGAGTAGGCCAAGGATGGGGGCTAGCGATTACAGCCACAGAGACTAAGTTCCAGGAGGTATGCTTTGAGGCCTAATTTAAATCGCAGGAGAGTAGGCTTGTCGAGTAGACTTGCTGGGAGGGTGTTCATAAGTAGGGAGCTGCGTATTGGAAGGAGCGCTTGCCTAGGTTGGTGCGAACATGGAGGATGTCAAGGGGACAACTTGCTGTGGATCGCAGGGTTTGGCGCTGGACTTTAGGAGTGAGCAGCCCATGCAGGTGAGGTGGGGGGCCCAAGGAGGTGAATTTAAAGGCCAGACAGGCAGTAGAATAGGCCAGCTTATGCCGTAGGGTGGGCCAGTTTAGGTCCGCGAGGGCCTCGCAATGGTGCCTCCTGGGGGAGGAGTTTAGTGCAAAGCGAGCCGCTTAGTGATAGAGCATGGAGAATTTGTTGAGCTCTGTCTCTCAGAGGAACTGTAGTATGGGGGAACCGTATAGAATGGAGGGAAAGAGGTTACAGTTGGCTATGGCTCGGTATGCCTCACCAGAGAGGGAGTTTCCCAGACGGTAGAGGAGACCAAGCCTCTGATGGATGGATCATGTTAAGGAGTCAATGTGTGATTTATAGGTCAGCTCCTGGTCAAGAAGGACCCCAAGGTACTTGAACTGGTCTATGGCCTCTACTCTACTCCCTTGGGCTGTGCTGAGCTGGAGTAGCTTGCTTCTGTCCATGCCCAGGTGTCTAGTCCCAGACAGGACTGCCTTAGTTTTGTCTTCATTCAGCTTTAGGGAATTAGAGGTGAACCAGACCTCAAGAGCTGAGAGGCAGGCCTGAAGTTTAGAGGAGATGATACTGGGTTGCAGGTAGCTGCAGTAGACAACAGTGTCATCCACATAAAGGATGAGGTTGCTGGGCATGCAGTCACCCTCTATGTCACTGAGGAAGAGTGAGAATAGTAGGGGGCCCAGGATCGAGCCCTGGGGTACCCCAGAGATCATGGGTCTAGTACCAGATTGTGTTCCTCTCCAACTGACTTTTTGGGATCTGTTAGTCAGGTAGCTCTCAAACCAAGAGAGCAATTGCTCATCTAGGCGCAGTCGGTGCAGTTTGGAAGGGAGAAGTTTGAGGCTGACCAGGTCAAAGGCCTTGGACAGGTCATTGAATAGGGCACCTGTTGGGAAGCCTTGGTCCATGGCCTTGAGGATGTTGGATGTGAGGCAGATGAGGGCAGTGTTGGTGCCGTGGCCTTTCCTAAAGCTGTGTTGTACATTGGTGAGGAGTTGGTGCTCCTCAAGGTAATCCTGGAGTTGATTTATACAAGCCTCTCCTGCACTTTTGTGAGAGGGCTGAGTAGGGAGATAGGCCTATAGTTTCCCACCCTGTCCCAGGGTCCTTTTTTGTGGACAGGGACAATAATCGATACCTTCCACTTATTTGGTACTGTTCCTTCACGGAGGGACCTGTTGATGAGCAGGGTGACAGGGTAGGAGATAGCCGGAACAGCAGCCTTCAGCAGCTGAGGTTCTAGCAGATCATTTCCCAGGGAAGAGTTAGGGTTTATTTTGAGTAAGAGAGGAAGTACAGCAGATGGTTCAACCAGTTTCAGGCAGAATAGGGGCCAAGGAAGCACCCAGTCCGTGTTTGAGTGATAGGGAGTCCCGGGGGGAAGGGAGGGGGGTCTGTTAGGATTGGAGAAGGAGGCACAGAAGGCATCATCAACTGTAGAGGGGTCATTGGTCAAGATATCCCCAACCAGAAGTGAGTCATCTTGTGCATTTGAGGTACCTTTAAGAAGGAAGTTAATGTGACCCCAGAATTTCTTAGGGTCACGTACATGGCTGGTTTGGAGGTCTCTTAGGTACTTGGACTTGGCCTGTTTGGAGGTTTTTTTGCATAGGTTCCTCAATTCCCTGTACTTCTCTCAGTCAGGTGTATGGCCCATGGATTTGTAGAGTCCCCATGCTCTGTCGTGGAGAAGCATAGTTTGCTTTAGGCTAGGGATAAGCCATTTGTGGCACTTACCCTCTACCCTGAGCTTCTTTTATGTGACATGCAGGTTGGCTATGGACAGCAAGTGCCTCATCAAGCGAGGGGAGGGAGGCAATGGGGTCCCAGTCAACTGTCCCCAAGTCAGAGCAGAGGTCTGCTGTACAAACCTGCTGAAGTTCCTGGCTTCTATGACCCTGGCAGCAGTTTTAGGGGGTTTGTTGGACCAGGCACAGAAAATGGGTGAGTGGTCACTCAGAGAGTCTGACATGATCCCAGCGGTCAGTATGCGGTCCGAGCAAGAGACAAGTGCCCAGTCGAGTAGGGAATGATTGCCAGACTTAGCATTGTGCCTAGTAGGCAGATCGATGACTTGGGTAAGTGAGGAGTCTAGTATTAAATTATTTGATTGTGGAGGTCCCCAGGGCAAGCCAGTTTAGATTGAAGTCCCCGAGGAGGAGGATCTCCCCCAGGGGGTGCCCAGCAGAACGTTGGTTAGGGATTCTATGGAGGAGGTGGCAGATTGGGGCTGGAGGTAGGCACACCCTATGTAGAGGGGCTTGGTGTCTCCGAGGAGCATTTTAACAAATAGGATCTCACTCTGTGATCCACAAAGAGAGGGGAGATCAATCTGTGAAGCATTCAAGGTGGAGCTGAGATAGATGAGAACCCCACCTCCTTTTTTCCCCGCTCTGTCCTTTCTAAAAGCCTGGTCCACTTCGTGGGGGAGGATCTGAGGCTTGAGCCATGTTTCAGTCACAGCTAGTATGTCAGGTTTGTAAAGTGCTGTCCATGCCTTAAGGTCATGGATTTTGTGCCTTAAGCTGCCAATATTCATATGTACAAGGTTGAGTTCACTGGTGTTGGCCCAGAGAAGGTTGGCAGGGTCACTAAAGGTGAGATTAGGAGCATAGGGACCAGGGTTTGATTTGATGTCCCTCCCTAGCACTAGCCTGAGCCTGGCAAGGAGGCCAGTAGCATTGTGAGGGAAGGGGAGGAGCCTCCACTGGTCATACTCATTCCGGCCGGAGGATAAGTTATAGCAGCTGCCCTTCAGGAGTGGTCCATACAAGATTTGGCTAAGCTTGTTTAGCCCCTCCATCCTAGGCTCAGGGGGTTGAGAGAGGAGTACGGAATTCCAATATGGTTCAAAGGAGAGCCGATCCAAGGGGAGAGGTAGGGTAGTTCCGTGTAACTGAGCTAAGTAAGCAGGAGCGACCCTAGGCACCAAGCTCCTCATGCTGTAGATCTGAGAGGGGACAAAAGCCTCACGGGGTTGCTGGAATCTAAAGTGGCAGAAAGCTGAGCTAGAGGGGGAATAGATCGGCACAGCAAGCACCAGTGTAGCAATATCATTTGGAGTCCTTAGGCTGTAAAGGAATCATTTAAGCCAGGGGGATATCAGCTGTACCTCTAGTTTAGACTGTAAGAGTAATTAATGAGCCAGGAGGATATCAGCTATACCTCAAGTTCTAGCTCCAGAGAGATGAGTGGGTCTGGTTACTATATTTCCACCGCTTTCTCCAGTGAGGCAAGCAGCAGCCAGGTTATGAAGTAGCAGGGACCTACCATTCAGCCACCTATTGAGGATAGATCGGGCAGGAAAGTGGGATACGTCCTCTAGTGGAGAAAGCTGAGAACCTGCAGATAGGAAAGTGAGCTGATAGGTTCTGCAGCTCACATGATCAGCTATATAGGTAGATACTCACCAAGGACGGTGATGGGGAGCTAGCGCACAGTGCTGGCAGGGATGCAACTGAGCAGAGGTTCACCGAAGTGTGTGCAGCTCCGTACCTGATTGTTTTTCCCTGTGGGGAGCCGAGTCTGCAGGGATCTGGCTTAGGGGAAGGTCAAGGCAACCGAGGGCCCTCACGTCCACCACAGCTGAGGAACAAGAGAGAAAACACAGAATTTATAAACGTAGGCAGAGAGAGGGGCTGGGAAAATTCAGCAAACTTTGTAATAGTTTTACTAATTCAGATTGCGCTCCCAACGATTACTTTATGTGCAGGACATCAGATTTAGGCACCTGAGGCAACCGGAGACTGAAGCAGCTTAGTTAAATAATTTTAGGCTGTAACTATTGCTGATTTACAACATTTAAGACACCTGAGGCAATCGGAGACTGTTGCAACTTAGTTAAACAGTTTCAGGCAGTAATTATTGCTGACTAAAGTCTTTTAAGGCACCTGATGGAAACAGAGACTGGAGCAGCTTAGTTAAACAATTGCAAGCTGTAATTATTGCTGGCTAAGAACTTTTTAAAGCACCTGAGGCAACCGTAGACTGTTGTATACAGTCTAAATAGCTACACTTAAGGGTCCAAGTTAAAAAGAGAGGATTTCAGTTCAGACTGAGCAGATGTAAGGGCTACAAAAACTACCTCCACTCCTGTGGCGACATTAATTCAGGGAAGTCTTTTGAAAATGGTGCCAAAAAGATCCAGGAGCCTTTGTCCAACTAAGCAGAGGTTCACCGAAGTGTGCACAGCCCTGTACCTAATGGTTTTTCCCTGCGGGGAGCCCAGTCTGCAGGGGTCCGGCTTGGGGGGAGGGGGAGGAAACTGAGGGCCCTCATGACCACCACAGCTGACTGTTTTTCTCTGCGGGGAGCTGAGTCTGTGGGGGTCTGGCTTGGGGGGAGGGG